>CM050655.1:36462720-37753970 GCA_027574665.1 Rhynochetos jubatus | reverse complement strand
TATGTGCCCCATCACCTCTTCATTATTAGACTGAATTGCTTCCTAAGGACCGAATCATGCAGAGTCGTGCAGTTTCTGCGAGGCGCCGGGCACCCTCTCTTCTCATCCATTTCAGTTAGGCAGCCGCTTTCAATGGGAATTGATAGCGTGCTCGGGCTGGACGAGCCCTGAGCCGCCGTTCAGACTCTGCATTCAAAATCTTCACCTGCAGCAAACAGTGACGCGCATGACTCTGCCCAACGCAAGTTCACATCTGCCCGACCGTCAAGGAACGAAGGCGTAATAAAGGATCAATAATCGCAATGATCTAAGTAACCGTTTTGAAATATCTAACCAGAGGCAACAATTAAGGTTCTTGTAGATGTTGCAAACTTAAAGCCTACAGTCTCGAATCCGAGTGTTTACCCGTAACGACTGTACAAATGACGCCTCCCCTCGCTCAAGCTCAGCTACCCACGCAGCCGGTGCAGAAACAAACGCTTCAAAAATCCCGTGAAATTGCGCTGTGCTACCTTCTCGTCACTTTTAAACAATGCTAGACTAAGGATGAAATTCATCATTTAACTCACGTGTTAGCAAGCCATTAAATCATTCCCCAGGAAAGTTTGGATCGAGCGGACTTGCATTTTATAAAGCATAAAGACCTGCCACCAGCATTCCTCAGCTGATGGGGGGCTGAAATGTTATTGGGCTTTTTGGTTTTATTTTTCTGCAAGATATTCAGATTTTGGAAGTGAAGAAGAATATTTGCTTGCTGGTAGCCTGAATTCCACTAGAGATACAAATCTCTGTCTCTTGGAGAATGATAAAAGAAGTCAGGCAGGGTATTGTATACCATCTTGCATTAAGAAAAACTCAGAGGTTTAAGGCCATCTGTATTTAAATCCAAGGACAGATGAGACATTTAAATTTTAGTAGCACTCAGTTATATACCTGACATAGAGAAATGGCTGCAATCCTTTTTATCAGGCTGGAGAATAGGCATTAAATGACAAAATATTAGTCAGGCCATAGATCCACGAAACCTATAAGTTCTGCAGCAGCTTCATTAAATCTGTTTTTTATCAGAGGGGAGAGAAGGGTCTGGTGTAACATTGCCAGCATTTGAGGCATTGGGCTTTTAGAGGATCGCTGCCAGATACTTCATCCATCTGTCTATTTTCATATTTATTGTTTTACCAATCACTTTATTCATCCATCTGTTCATCTGTGTAAACCCATTTTTTTAAATTTTAATTTTTATTTATAGACTGACCTTAATAAACTCTCCTCAAGTACTGCATGTTTATCACTGTCATGGATGAAAACGTTATTAATGACAGGAGGGCTGAGCAGGGAAGACGACTGCCCTTTAAATTCCTTTTCAGCTGACTGGACCGCAGCAACTCAGCTGGGTGGAGGCGGCTGGATCGATAAGGTCGGAGTTCAGTCACTGGTCCCATCTCCTCTATCATCCCCATCACGGCCAGCTAACGATGCCTGCAGGTGGAGCGGGGGCACTTGGCTACGTTTATGAATTGCCTGGCTCCGTAGCGAAGGCTTTTTCCGCCCCGTAGGAAAAGCTGTGGGTAGCTCGGGATATTTTTTTTGGAAACGTATACAAGGGAAGACACGGATGTCAATACAAGAAAAGCAGCCCGGTGTGTTTAGATTAAGTACCGCTGGCTCCTAGTGCAGCGCTGGCACCGTGGGTTTCAGCTCTTCCAGGGGAATTCTGATTAAGCATAAATAAGGGATGCGCCGGTCGGTAAACACTTTCCGAAGGAACGAGGGGTGAGTTAGGTTGCAGCATGTAGTCACTAGCGCTGTACTTTCACTCCAGCTACTTAAACTGCCTTAACTGCCAGGAATCCGGGGGCTGACGACCACAACATTGTATATGCCTCCATACTGGCCCGCAACAGGCAGAGCTTCGATGCCGACACCGGGTTTGGGCAGCGACAGATGCGTTTCTTTTCGCAGGTGCGTTACAACATGGCTCAGAAAACACCATTTATTACTACTAATTGCGTCCTTGTTTAATTGCCAACAGCAATAGGGATGACTGTTATGTTGAAAATAGAAGGCGCCAAGAGTATCTCGAAGTACCTCAAAATTACCCGCCTATAGATTAAGAGCGTTTCAAATTTATGGAAGGTAATAGTCACGAGGTGGCTATAAATGCTTTACGAGTTCACTTAGTTGACGTAAGGTCTAACCTTGCCGCAAAAATACATTTTTATTCGGCTGACTTAAAGCAGGTTTGACAAATACCCTCCAGGATAACTCAGCCCTCACGTTTTATCTTTGGTTGGCCCAGGTGCCGTTTGCGACAGAGTTTTGCCGTGAAAGATGTAGCTGTGAGGCTGTGGACATTCCCCTCACGGCTTCATCTCGCCTCCCGGCTCATTAGAAGCCTTGGATTCCTGCCTGGGATTTTATTTTGACATCAGAAGTGTAAATCAAGGCATAAACATATTTAAACTAATGTTGTTGAAAATCCGTAATTCTGACAGCGAAATGAGCAACAAAAAGCGCATATAATATTCGGTGACATGTAATTTTAACTTCATCCAGTCTCTTTGCTTTTGAGACATTGTTACCTGCAGGATAAGGCAATAAAATAAGGATGTACAAGAATGTGTCAAATGTAGGGCTTCCCTAAATTACACTCTGAGGCACAGATTAATACATTTAATACATTCCAGTCATGAGTGAAGTACTTATAGCAGAACAACTGCTCCTTCAGTGATATCATTCACTGGAATGAACTACAGCTAACAGTGACAAGCTGGAAAAATGCCCCCACTTTTCAAACTGTACAAATGGCATTTGGACACAGTAACTCAAAACTGGACACTTCATTTCAAGTTTAAAGCTAGTGGTCCAGTCAAAAGCTATTACTCCATCTTCTTTATTTGTAGTCCATGCTTTTGTGCTCTTTAAGAATCAAATAAATACTGGTGTAATGGTTAGCAACTGCCAGTTCAACGAAAAATACTGCTAAATTCACCAATAAGTCTTTTTTCTACACACACAAATTTATGACATAAGAACTGAACCCATTCCTGTTACAATGTCTGGATAGTTTTTTAATGTAGAGGGAGAGTCACTTTAGTGATAAGAGTTTAAACCTCAACTACTTTTTCCTTCTTTCTGGATCATACATCTAGATGGAGGAGAGCATGAAATAAACGACCGGTGCCTGTAAGACAAGGTGCGCTGAGCTGGCCCGTTCTCAGCTCCGCTGTTCCGGCAGAGGCAAGGGATTTCCTTGGCTCTTGCACCAACTACTCCTTCGCTTTTGTGTTTCCACGGAATGAAAAGGGGTTGTTTCACGCAAGATCTGCCCCCTCCTCTGCATTATTTTAAGAGCTTGATGGGGAAGGGGAGACTGAGCTGGGTACAGGCTCACTAGGTGCCTCCTCCTTGCTGCTTTGGTTCAGTCCCCTTTGGTCCACGACTGCAAGTCCCTCTCCCTCGAAGGGACATCCCGAGCCTCCCACCTTGCCCCACCACTGGCTATACTGTAGTTAGATCCCGGTTTGTGGTCACCGCAGACATCCGGCAATGTGTGCCCGTGCAAAGGGAGGCAGCAAGGAGGAGTGTACAGAAACAAGAGGTTGCCCAGGGAATGGGGCTGGTTGTTTTCCACTCTCGGTAGCCCCACGTGCAGGCTTTGGGACTTGAGTTTTCAGTTTCTGCTTTGATCTGCCGGTACAAAATAACCGACGCTGAGCTCTGCATAGCAATCGGCACAGGCATCCCACCCCCAGGGACATCTCTCCTGCATCCCCACACAACTACCGCACTAGGGCTACGAAGGCGTCTGTGAATTAATGCTTAATGCAGACCATGTCTACGCTCAAAACCCCGCGTTATTAGGTGCCACATCACACCTGGAAGAACGCTTACGGACCTGGGGGGTTACTCAAGTCATTGTGCTAAACTTTGGAAATTGGGTGATGCGAGACCTAAGCAGGGACGGTGTGATGAAGGGACGGATATTCATGCTGTCCAAGTGCCACGTCTTCTCTGTAGCCAGCCTTTTTACAGCGTGCGGCATTAAATGCGACAGTGAAACGAGAACGTGACACCCAAGGAACAACGGGTTGCTTTCTGAAAGGAGAAAAACTCACAGCCTCACACTTCCTCAGAAAAGTACACAAATGTGTTTCCCCAAACTCAGGAGGTTTCTTTCAACTTATTTTGAGGAACTAAACCACGAGTAATTCTGGATTTTCTCAATATATTGTTTTTGTTCTCCAGCATCCCCAGGTAGTGATTATAATCCTGTTCCTTTTTCTCACCGATATTTGCTGCTAGACTTAAAAATACGGGGCTGTTCTCAGGTTTTTTTTCCAGCAGTGTCGGCTCCGCAGTGATCCCACAACCAGAAGACACATGGGTTCTGAAACACTCGCGAAGTCGTCTCTGGAAAGAGAAAGGATTTTAATTTCCACAGAAAGGACTTAGATTTCCTTTTATTCAGTTTCTTAAAGATACTGACGCTGAGATGAACAAGGATTTTATGACGTTCCAAGTAATTCCATTTGGTGTCATAATTACATCTTGATTAATTCTATCCGCATGTAAAATTATGCTTTTTTTTCCCTTTATCTGCAGCCTACGTTTTAAAGATCTTGTATTAACTGCAAGTTGGGAAGAACTGTGATAGTCTGCAAACAAAGCACCTCTAGTGACTGAGAAGGGGTAAATGACAGGTATAGCAGGGGCAGGATCGTCCCTCTGATCTCGGCACTGATGTTATGAGAATACAAAGACCCTGGAACCTATTGTGCAGAAAAACGTAGGCTGCTAATACACACACCTCTGCCACCTCACCTCTTCCACCGCTGGCACCAAGCACAACACGTTACTCTTTCCTTCTCGGAGAGGAGCTCCTTACGATTTGCTGCATGTTGAATGAGAGATCGGGGCTCAGCAGCCCCAGCCTGCAGCATCCCACGGGACGCACACACGCCCCATGGCGTAACACTTCTGAAACGACAGGCTGGAGGACTGGGCCTCTTGGAGGTTTTCCAACATAATTTAAGATTATCCTTTGACCCTGGCCAGCTGACACCACTTTTCAATGTTCAGCTGGAATTCTAAAAAAGTAAAATTTAAATTTCCTAAGCATACGGACTCATAAGTTGATCTCCTGAGTTCGTAGCCCCAAAGAGAAGCCGCGCAGGCTGCAGGAGGTAGCTTCTACCTTCCCACTCAGGTTTGCTCCAACAGTGCTGAATTGCCCAGCGCTGGCCAAGTCCGCCCTCGCCGAAAGAGCTCACAACTTGTTCCTGGCAGTTTCCACGTGGCCTTCGTCCTCTGGTGATTTGTATGAGAACAAGACCGCAGGATCTTGCAGGATGAGTCCCAATGAAGGGCTGCAGATACTCTGAAAAATCCTATTAATATTCATTTGAAAAATAGAATTGGTATCTCTTTTCCTTCCCCTCCCTGCCATTCTCTCTTGCGAAATAGCTTCACAGTGAGGAACCTATTATTGGCCATTGCACATCATTAATTTTAGACTCATTTCTCTTCTGCTGCATCTCACGGTCCTGCGTTACACTGCATAATAGTGTCATCCCGGCACAGGAAGCATAACACTACAGACCAGAGTTACTCAGTCTCAGAGAGACTTAAACTAGACATCACCGAGCAGCGCAGGGGTGGAGCTGACACACACATACAGAGCCATGAAAATACACGGCGGATGAAGAGACACCGCTTTATGTAAAGAGAGGGGGAGTGCAGGCAGTAGCTGTGAAGGTTGGGAGATTTTGCAGCAGTCTCTTGCGTAGAAACCCAAATTTCAAGAGTAGAATCCAACCCTATTAAGACCCAGTTCACTGCATTTTGAGACCAGAGGCCTCAACGCTTCATATCTTTGATGGGCTTGCAACAGAGAATATATTTAGGTTAATGAATTAGTTAATTAATGCTGTTTCAGCACCGGGAGTCCATGAACAGACTTCACTGCGTATTTACCGCACTGAAGGCTTGGGCCACTGGAAGAGTTCGCACACGCCGGCGCCTGCGGCCTAGCCAGGCAGAGCTTATGGCGGTGGAGAGGACACCACCACCTTCCTCCAAAAACCTGATGCCCCGACTAACCCAACTGAGGCCGGCAGTAAAGGGGCTTTGGGTTCAGCCTGGCAGAGGGCAGTGCCAAGCAGAGACCACCCTCCACTACAGCTGCAGGGCCAATCCCTGTGCCACTGCTCTGACCTTACTCACAGGAACAAAGCGTTTTCACAAGGGCAAGCGAGAGCATGCAGGGCTAGGGATGCTTTTTTACCAGTACACTGTTCCCACTCACCAATTTCTCTTAAAAATACTCTAGATGCTGGTTTACATTATGCCACGTCCAATCCTAACCCAGCTGGTAAACACATGGAAGCTGAACTTTGGGGTTTTATTTTGCTTTTACCCAGATGACGTGGGGTTTATATGCATCTTGTACAACGGGCCACAGCCATGGATCCTAGATCAATACAAACAAGGATGAAAAATAACACTATGTTCTAAATTGCCATGACTAATTCCTTGCATTAGTAATACAAAAACCAATTCAATCCATATCGCACGATCTTATCAGTGGCCAAGTACTAATTCAAAATTTTACCAGCGTCTGTCTGCTTTTCCATGGAATAATAGCAAAATGTATTACCACTTCTGATTTTTACTCGTTAAATCCTGTTGACAAAATCGTTTGTTTTAAGAATTAAATGAAATGCTTTCCAGAAGAACTCTCCTCAAGGTGCACACACGGGAAGCGGCCCTCAAAGATGTCATTCTTGGAAAACCCAGCACGACGTTAGGAGATGCTCTTTGCTGCAGTGCCCGTGCAGAATAGGGAGTGCAGAGTAAACTGGCAAAATAATTGGATTATACATGCACAACTCAGACTTTCAGTTACTGGGTGCTTTCTTGCTCCTGATTTCCACAGAAAAGTCAGGTTTTTGTTCCTTAAGTCCTGGTTCTGCTTATTTACATATGAAAAGGTAAGTTTATAAAAGAGCTTTCCTATTTTACTACATCTAATAGTTAATAATTTAAATCTGTAGCCATTATCGTCATATAGATTGACACAAATGGCATATGGATCATTCTGGGGATGAGGGTTAGTTTCTTTTAAGAGAGAATTGTTTTAGTTTTTGCAGGAAATTAATCAGGGGAATGGGCTTTGTGGAGCATGGAGCAAATCTAATCTGTTCTTTGTTCAAATTTGCCTTGCTCCAATTCCTAGCAATTGTAGACAACATGCTCTTTTGTTCGGGAGCCACTTGTTACATGCATAATTAGAGACTGCAGTAGCTGTGTTTAAAGAAAAACTGTTTTCCAATGTAATGTGTGATCTTGATAATAGTATTTTCATCAAAGGTAGCAATTACATTCATTAAGCTGGGACTGGCAAGGCAGCAAGGAAATTAAGTGGAAGGTGAATAAAAAGCTCCCCGTTTCTTTTTAAAATCTCTGTCTCTTTATAAGTTGAAATGCACCATGTTGAGCTGCAAACTGGAAAATACATACTGAATATAAAAAAAAAAGAAAGAAAGAAAAAAAATAAAGTCCTCCTTAACCTTTCTGAATAATGATCCAGAAGATATCCTAGGGACACCTACTATAGATGCACTTTTCAAATTAAAGGGCTTTATTCTACATTAATTTCTTATGCAAGTTTTAAACGAGCTCAACATATGATTCAGGTCTTTAAAGGCTCCAGGGCTCTCTAGGATTAATTCACTGTTCTTTTCACACATGAATTAATTGTTTTGTGTTCTCAAAAACAGCAAACAGCACATAAATCAACCGGTTTAGAAAGGACGCAAGGCTGGTACCTTTTGCAAATCACCAAAGTTCGCGATTTACGCTTCATTATTATAATGTGTAACTTTTAAAGCTGGAAAAGCTGGAAAAGTAGGACATGTTGTTAATTCTAAGCAGATTTCTTGAATGCGTAACTCATTTTAGCAATTTGATTCCTTGAAAGACAAAAACTGCGGAGCACTGAAAAGCCATTCTTCCAGCACTCTAATTATATTTTTTCCAATTAATAATTCAATTACACATCACTAATGTATTTGCAAACATTCTCATGTAAAAATAGCTAGTTGTGTTGGGTTCCACCCCCCCTCTTTTTGCCTTAAGCCTTGTAACAGTGAGATCTGCAGATGGAAAAATGTGACAATGTAAAGACATGAGCCCCAGAGCCCCCGGAGGGCTGTGCTCACTCCATGGGTTCCCCCATGCACTCCTGCTGAGCACACATAGAAGATTCAATTTTTGGACTCCAAAAGGTAATCCTCTTTTTTCTCCAGGCACTGTATTGCAGGCTGAGAAGCGGGTACATCCCTTCATGCCTTTGCCCTGTGCAGACAGCACACAAAGAAGTGGTTACTTCAGATGAGCCCTGATTTTACATCCAGGGACTACACCCCACTTGAGGGATCTCAGCAGGCGTCAACCAAAGCAGAAGACATTGCAGCCAGTGAGGCAAGTCTAACTTACAAGCACTTACAGCAAGACAGGTACCGAGCGACCAGAGATGGCAGGTACGGTGCTCCCTCCTAAACAGGGATGTCCCAGCACACTCGGATCTTGAGGCAAGAAAGAAAAAAGAAGCCAGAACCTGGTTATCCTTAACTCCAAAAATAACTGTTTCTCCCTCTGCCCTTCCCAGAAATAGAATATGAAACCGCAGCGTCTTGGCCAAATTGGAATTTGCATAGTTCTGCGAAGCATTTCCTTCAGTTAGGATTGATTTAATTATTCTTCACTTCCTCCTCTAGACATCATTCCTGGATAATGAGGTTAGCATAGAGCAGATATGTTTCAGTCAAGAAATAGATGTAATGCAGTGCCAGAAGGCTTTTACAGTTAAAAAAAAAGGGGGTTTGGACACTTCTGAATAGAAGCAGCAGTAGAGAGAAGGTTGGCTATTAAATAACAATAATCTGAGACACATCATCGGGTGCTTTAACCCAGTGCTGTGTCAGCACCATGAAGAATTACAGGACAACCACAGCGCTCCTGCAGCCCAGATTCTTACACAAGGGTACCAAGGCACATTTTAAATAATTATTAAATAATGACAAGCTGTATTACCTCCAGAGAATTGTTTATCTCTGCAAATTGCATCACTGAAGTCAAAGCATGGTAAAGCTAAAATACTTCCAGCATAAAATGGAAAACCTATCGCTGCACCTTACTTTGGACCTTGGCAACTGAATCCTGCATGGCAGTCGAGTACATTTTATGACAAATAGCTTGCGGAATTTAGCTTTTATTATTCAAACAACAATCAGAACAACCTGCCATACCCATCAGATGTAGACATGGATGCAATTAAACTGAGCAAATTATTTTCTCTTTAAAGCTTGGTTGGAGAGCTGTCGAGAAGACCAGAGTGATTTGGAATGTAAGAAGGGAGCGTAACAGTTTGGGTTTGGTAAAAATCATACCGTGGAACATAAGGATTTTTTCTCTGAACATGGGGAAAACAAGACTATGAACGTAAATACAGCATTCATATCATATAACCGTCTTCTAGTACATAATGGGGAATCATAAAACATTTTCAAAGTTCAAAAAGTACCTGAGCTGAAAAAAAAGCGCTTTGCCTCAATTCTTATGGGAACAATTGGAGCAAATGCTGCATTTGATGTGTAAACATCCTCCGTCTCAGGAACAGAATGTCTAACATTTTCTTTCCTAAAACAAACAGCATCAGCTTTTGCACTTCTGCTTTTGCTCTGTACCAACCGTGTCTTCAACAGCTCCATTAACAGAACGAGTTCTATGGAGCTTTGCAGCATTTAACTACATTTTCAGAAGCTTAACTTTAATTTCTGAATGATTCCTCAATTCTTTTTAGGTCAGTTTAGCAGAGCTGACACAAAGCTGTTCCATACAAGATAATGAAATAAAAAAAGTGAACCACTGTGCCTGCAACAAGTATCATTTCAAAGTTGGCTTTTTCACATCAGGGGTCCTTTGGCCGGTGTTGGGTGCATGGATACAGTGACATCATAAACAAAGATACATCAGCTAATTCTTTTTAGCATAAGTAACATTTGCAAATTCTGGGACTCTTAACCTTTCACACTGATTTTTTGTATCCCTACAGAAAAAAAAAAAAAATCCTGAGAAATGAGTGTCTTTGTAAAACATAATTATCATGTCTTGAGGTAACATCCAAACAAAGGCGGAAAAACTCGATGACACAGTATGAGATTAAACCTGGATAACTGCTATGGTTAGATTTAAAAAAAATGCATTTAATCTGCACCTTTAGGATGCAAATTAATGAACAGAAAAATCTTGCAGCATGTCCCAGAAAATAATTCAGGCCAAAAATATCCAAGAAGCTTGCAGACAGCAAATTATTCCGTTCCTCTCATGGGCGGGTCATCGTTTGAAAGTTTTGGCTGAATGCTCACAAGAGAAGGCAGGAAACAACCCCTCAAAGAGCAGCACAGCAGCTCTGGCTGTGGGCATCAGAGTGCCTGGTGTCCTCCAAAGCAGAGATGCCACAGGGTCCTGCTGCAGGCTCCAAAGCGGAAACATTTCAGAACCAAAACAACCAAACTGCCCGGGCTCAGAGAGGCCAAGGGATGCACCCAAGGTAGTGACAGGACAGGCGGTGACGGGTTTAAACTGGAAGAGGGGAGACTGAGATTGGACACCAGGGAGAAATGCTTTCCGGAGAGGGTGGTGAAGCACTGGGACAAGTTGCCCAGAGAAACTGTGGATGCCCCATCCCTGGAAGTGTTCAAGGCCAGGCTGGATGAGGCTTGGAGCAACCTGGTCTAGTGGAGGGTGTCCCTGCCCATGGCAGGGGGGTTGGACTGGGTGGGCTTTAAGGTCCCTTCCAACCCAAACCAGTCTGGGATTCTATTCAATAACAAAAGCTTGAAATGTGGAAGTTGGGGATTTATTGCTGTATTTTGGGTTTTCCTGTTGCTATCTGAATTTTTTTGAGAGTGGTTACAGCTTGCAATAGCTCTCCTTTCTTCAGAGACCACTGCAAAATGTTAGATGAACATGTTTCTGCACACTTAGAAACCCTCACTGTGTATACTAAATAAACACAGTTCTTAAAGTGCAGGTTACGTGGCCATTGAGATGCAGCTTTCTGTCAGGTGGGGAGTGCTTTTTAGATAGGAAGTTCAGTCAAGTCATAGAATCCCAGAACAGTTTGGGTTGGAAGGGACCTTACATCCAGTCCCACCCCCTGCCATAGGCAGGGACACCCTCCATCAGACCAGGTTGCTCCAAGCCTCATCCAGCCTGGCCTTGGACACTTCCAGGGATGGGGCATCCACAACTTCTAGTCCTCCAATCTTTGTAGCTCTACAGCTAGTAAGACACAAAGAGGAAGAACAATTTCAGAAAGATGTAAATGACGATGAAAGAACTTATAAAGGTCCTGTTGTGCCTGTTGACACTGTACATATTTTTGATTTTTTAAAGTATTTTATCAGAAATATACGTTGCATTGTATGGTTTTTAAACATTAATATACCAATACGACTCAACATGTGAATGCTCTGATTATGAAACAAGCTATTAGGAAACACACTGCTTGGTTCTAGTCCCCTAATGTATTCGACAGCTATGGCACATAACGGAATATTTTTAGAGGATAATAAACGCCAAGATTTCAAAGCGGCTTAATAACGTCTCTAGTATCAGATAATGAGAAATTCCCTCAATGCTGCTAAGCTGGGCTTTGTTAATTATAGCGACTGATCTTACAACTGGCATATTTAACTGAAATAATGATTGTAATTTCTATTTGCTAGCCTGGAACTCTAGATCCACTACGCACTGATGTGGTGAGGGCTCGGAAAGAACTCTTGCTTCCTCTCACGCGTGTGTGCAGCCGACCATGCTACGTAGCTCCAGGCAGCTAAGTCCAGAAGAGTAAGACTACGAACCATGTCCCTCACCCCAAGAGGGAGGAGTTACACTTCGGAGGAGACAACTCCTTGCAAAACGCTCTGCAGCAACTGTATTTCAACACAACACAGAATGACAAACTGTGTGAAAATTCTTTGGGAATCGTACAATATATATTCATCTGCCCGTCAGCTCTCACTTGATTTGTGCCTCTGCCAACAGTCTGCAGGGTGATAACATAACAGGTAAATATTTATGAAGTATTTGTGGTAGTTGTTAACCACTTTCACATAACGCTCTTGGAAGATCTATCACACTGGTGCACCGAATACATTCTGAGGTTGAGGAAAAACGTTTCTTCATCTTTTGTGTATCCAACAAGCAAGCCCAGGAAAGCCAGACAGCTGCTTGCGAAGCAGACCATGTCTCCAATCGAGCTTGGCTTGGCAGGAAGAACTGCAAATGTGTTTCTCACCAAAAGAGAGAAATGCAATAACATATTAATTAGAAAATTCTTTACATAGCAAAAGGCTCCCAATGAACAATTACTTCGTATTTCACATAAGCTTTTTCTAACACAATCTTTATACAGGGGAAAAGAAAATATGGAAGCAAGAAAAAGAGCACAGAAAACATCATATAAAATGTTGTATTTCCCAAGTAGCAATTAAACCTTTCTGTGGAAATCTGCCTCAGACCTTCATCACAAACCAGGATAAAACTAAAGACCCGACAGATGATACAGCCATTCTCTCCCAGTACAAAAACTGCAAGATCTGGGAAAAATTTTAAGTGACAGATCATCAGAGAAACATCACCTGATGTACAAGATTAGCATTGTATCAAGTTAAATAACAAACTCAGGCACTATTTAACACATTCTCACAGACTCACAGAGTGGTAGGGGTTGGAAGGCACGTCAAGAGATCTAGTCCAACCCCCCTGCCAGAGCAGGGTCACCTAGACCAGATCACACAGGAACACGTCCAGGCAGCTTTGGAAAGTCTCCAGGGAAGGAGACTCCCCCCTCTCTGGGCAGCCTGTCCCAGGGCTCTGTCACCCTCACAGGGAAGAAGGGTTTCCTCACGTTCAGGTGGAACCTTCTGTTTGCCAGTTGATGGCCATTGCCCCCAGTCCTGTCACTGGACACCACTGAGAAGAGCCTGGCCCCATCCTCTTGACACCCACCCTTTAGATATTGATAAGCGTTGATAAGATCCCCCCTCAGCCTCCTCTTCTCCAAGCTAAACAGCTCCAGCTCTCTCAGCCTTTTCTCAACACAGGGCTGTTCTTCGAACCCAGATGCAACATTCGATACCAAAGATGCTGTTCCAGGGCAACAGACTGGATTGTCTGGGCTGAGGGCATATATAAAGGGAAAACTAATAGAAATACACACTGTTTAGAGCAGCTCTGAGTCCTGTCATTAGCGCAGAAAGGCTCAGGGCTTTCACAGCACCAGCTCTGCAGCCCTACACCTACTGACGAAGCCAGCCAGCACCAACAGTCCTGTGCCCACAGTGCCCAACGTAGGAATGCCGTTTATGACAATCCATAAATGCCTGTCCCAAACTGAACAGGGGGTGAGGATCGTAGGCGGTTCTTAACAGCTCCTGGACAACGGCACAGTCATTTTATTACTAAAGCAAGGGCTGCGTTACTGCAGTGATGGAATCGGACGTAAGGGGATGAAACAAGTTCACTTGTACCAAATGCTCTCCACAGTGCCCTTTTAAAACAACTAAAGAAACTCAGGGGTTATAATTCGTTTGTGCGCATACTCCTCCACAGAATTTTGTAGACAAAAATCAAATACAATACACACATTTCTTTTGAAAGTTACTGTGTGCAGAATACAGCACAGAGAACGGAGAGACGTGAAATATTTACAGCTGTAACATTCGTTAAAGGCTTGACCTGGCTTTTCTGAGAAGAACTGTGGAGTAGCTGACGAGGCCGTTCAGGTTGTTTCCTGGAGTATGGCATCCAAGTTCAGACCGTAGGAAAATCACATTATTTTGATATTTCCCTTATTATTTTTTCAGATGGATACCTGACACAGTTCTCCACAAAGGGACAGTCCCTTCACATAATCCTGGATATCCAGCCCTTAACAGTCCTTCAAAGAGCTCTGCCCTCTCCTCCATACAGTGTTTGCTTTTAGCACTGTATTATATAAATATATTACATTTATTTAGCACTATATAAGTCAGTTAAATAGTATCACTCTCTTCACCGCCTCACGCAAAACTACAGAAGCCAAGCTAAGATCGTAACTCAAACTAGGAGACCTCCTAAACCGTATGAGCCAAACCTGATCTCTGCTGCCACGTTAGCAAAGCAGGCTAAACTGCAGCAGCTGAGGACAGCATCTCCCGTTTGCACAACTCATCACATTCATCACCATTAAACACTTTGTAGTAGGGTTATGATCATTTTACACTCGCAGATAGATTATGCTGAGCAAAATAACTGTAGTTAATTGTTGCAGTGTATGGAGCCTTAATTCTAGTCAAACAATCTCCTCAGGCATTTCAATTCAGCTGAAAGAAAGCGTGCAAACAACCTGAAATGCATTAATAATAATCACGGTGCTAGAAGAAAACTGCAGAAATCACCTAGTCTATCCTCCTACTCTTGTATTTTTTAAAATCTCAAAGCTGTTGATCAAACTGATAAGGGAGGGGCTTTTTTGTTACTGACATAAGGATAATTACCACGCAAGCCTTCGTCTCACAGGCAAAGTGTCTGTGTGGGGGGAGTGATTCAACAAAGTACTTACTTCCCTTTGAAGCTGACAGCAAGTCAGAAAACTTTTTGTGCTTTTCCTCCTTGTTTCTTTCTGTGAGGCACTGCGGTCTGCCTATTGTACAAAACACTCCTTCTTGAGTGTCACTTACCCTAGTTTTGCTAGAAAATTCTTCAGGAGCCTGGGACCGTAACATTCTAAGCTCCACTTGAAGTGAATCATCAGTGACACGCAAGCTTTAAAAATGAGATTCTTCTAAGTTAGCCAAAACAAGAAAACCAATCCTTCCCTCCCAGAACCACTTGAAACGAATTGCCAATTACAGCAATTATAATAATTTTTCATGTATTAAGCTTTCCGTCTCTTGATTTTTAGTTGATTAGTTCTCCAGTACTAAAGAGGTCTCTGCAGTAAATAAAATGTCTAATTTTAAGTAAACAGAGAGGGACAAAAAAGCAAATACTTCTCAAAAAACACCCTCTCTCTCTCTCAAAAGAAGAAAAATATTGCTCTCTTTGTAGAGAGCTGCTAACTTCCATAAGGCAGTTTTCTAGTCCCTCCCTAATTCCCAGGAAGGCTCTGCTGACTAAAGTCTGTAAAACACATTCAAAATGGGAAGGCCACTGTGAGGTAGTATCACAGCATTCCTATTATCTACCTTACATCTCTTTTTGCACAACTACCAGAGCTTTTTTAACCCCATTTCACAAAGATTTCAACTCAACCTTTTATGAAAGGAGAACTATAAATAGCCTCTTAGATTAAAACCCTTAACAGCTGAGAAGGCTGGAAAGGGAGGTGGATATTATCCACCTTTCAGCACTACAAATTGGGGCTGGAAGGGCTTAATTACCAAGATATACTTAAGAACACACTAAGGGCTGCTATAAAAATTACGCCAATTACAGCAGCTCCACAGACATCACTCCAACTGAGAGAAAGGAAACCATCACTTCTCTTTCCCCATACCTCTCCCTCTACCCCATGCTAATACAGGGCACCATGAACAAACAGCAGCTTCACGCCACCCAACAGTTCTCTTGCAGGTGTTGGGTCCTCGCTCCCAGTGGTCTAACAGAACCTTTCACAGGTAAGCCAAAGAGTTGGCTTTTCACCCTGAAATCTCAAAGTGGAGATACACTGTTGGCATAACCTAAGGCACCAGAATAATTTCAGCCAATGTGTTCGCTTAAACAGAAAGAGATACTCTTAACCTGTGAGTTGGACTTGAATGTGGAATTCATGATTTCATATGAATTCAGGATTCACTGTCCTGAAAAGGGGAATTCATGGTTCTCCTTATGATTTTGTCTGTGATGATGTAGTCTTATTCATAATTTTTATAATTACGAACAAGCATAATGAGCGTTCAGTGAAATTATTTCCATTCACAGTCAGGAAGTCCTTATGGTTTCAGTACTCCTTTGACAAGCTTTTCGCAATGGTGCTCAACTGGATATTTGAAGTTCCTTCATATATTGTACCTGAAATTAGAACAAAATAAATTAGAAACTACAAACCCACAGTGAATACATGAAGAAAGACCCAGACGCCATTCTAACAGTCCAGTTAGAACATTTAAGGTTATGAAGTGAAGCTTACTGAGCAAATTCTAGAAACAGAATTATTGTTTACACAAATGTTCGTATTTTATAATCTGCAACAATTAGAATAGTCTTCTGCTGGCACAACAAGGTTTTCCCAAAAAGCAATTCCTAAATAACCAACAAAAATCTAAGTATTTGCAAATGCTGTCAGCAATAAATTCAAAGGGTAATATTGTTAGAAATGTCAAACTCTTACGTCCAAGGATTATACTGGTAAATGAGGACGTCTTGAAAATAAAACTCCACATAGATTCGGATCTTAAAGCCAAAGGAAGAATTTTCTTTTTTTTTTAACTGGATTTTTCTTAATAGAATTGGACACAATGTGTGTGTCTGTATTTTCTTGGCATCTAATTAAACATTTTAACCAGCCGTACATACCTAGGTATTATACCTAAAGCTCTACCTTCTTATATCCCAGCCTTGGAATCAGTGTTGATTAGAGTCTCATGGAAAAAAATCTTAAAACCAGCCAGTCATTCATCCCCAAACTTTAATATTACTGATGCTACAGGAAATACTTGTTAAGAAGCTATCACTCACCTATCTTGCAGTCACGATAATACTTTTCTATTGGAAAATTTTTTGTGAACCCAACGCCACCCATCCATTCGATGCACTTACTAGTTGTCAGTGTTGCAACCTATGAAAATAGTTTCAGAGCTAAAATTTCAGGATTCAATGTCATACAGGTGGTAGCAAATTTTATTTTTTGTAGCTATTTAAAGTGAAAACAAAGCAATTAAATCAGTCACTAGAACATGTGGGAAGGGGAAGGACTGATATTCATCTTACGCAGGCCATTTTAGATTAAAAATGACATTATTCTAAATCAGAGGACATCAGGAATTCACTAACCATTATTGCAATAGTTCATATGCTGCACTGTGAAAAAGACTACCAGGGGTATGCAAACAGCAATTACAGTTTTGAACCATATTGAGACTCGGAGCTGTGACCAGCGGAGTTGAAATGGTCACAAATGAAGTCTCACTGTGTCATATTCTTCAGGCACAAAGAGAGAATTCTGAGAAAATGAAACTTCTCTAGGCAATCTCTCTAGAAAATATTAATTCACTTTATTTTTTAATGTTGATGCCTGTTTTTCAGAATTTTATTTAGGGGTGTGAGCAGTTCATTCTCGGCTGTCCTATGTTACATTCCACACGGACTGAGAATGAGAAACAAGATAAACCCACAGATCTCCCAGCAAAACATGAATTACAAGTTACACATTTAGGAAGAGCAGGAATGTTTAAACAGCAGTGAAATAACTCCACTGAACAGCAGGTTACCTCAGCAGCATAGTATTTGGCCATGCTGGCCTCCTTTATGAATGGCCTTCCCGTTTCCGCAAGTCGGGCTGCGTTGTAGGTCAGCAACCTCGCCGCCTCCAACTGCGTGGCCACCTGAGCTACCTGATGTTGCATCCCCTGTAAGAAGCACACCGCCAGTCAGACAGAAGCAGGGGCTAGTACTCAGCTGCAATCTTCTAGCAAGAACCATTCTTTTCACCGAGGCACGTACCTATGCTCTAAAATATAAATACAAAATCTAGGTGGACTAGTAATCTCGGCAACTGTGACATCGATGTTGGAAAACCTCGAGAGCCCCAAAGGAACTTCACTCTCATTTTCTCCTTCCCTCTTCTTGGATTCAGGAGTACCGGGGAACTTCTTGCCTGACTGGTTATATAAGAGGGTCCAACGTGAACCTCTGTGCACCCATGAATATCAAGGAAAATTTCAGCCAAATCTTAACATCCTCCTCAGCACCAGAGTGACACGGGCAGGGCAACGCTGTGAGCTTAACTGAGAAAGTATTTCCTCTTAAATTAAGTGGAGAAACAGCCAGGTGACAACCAGCTCTTCCCACAACCATGAGACGAGAGCTGGGAGCAGCATGAAGGTCTACAGAGCGTGACTGATGAGTGGATTCAAAGGGGAGGAAAAAGGTGATGGAGCTCACCTCCAAATGATAGCTATTCGAGAAGAATAGCTTTATTTAAGGAGACGCAAACATAATGATGATTGAAAAAGAACACTTAGTTGTCTAACTTGCTTCTACACTACGATGAAATCTTTCATCTCATTAGAACATTAACACTGCTCCCTAAAATTTGCAAAAATATATATACAGGTCAAAATAACAAAATGATTCAGCAATTATAAATTCCATTTCCCATTCAAAAGACACAGTTCCAATCATTTCCTAGATATCTGTGGGTGCTTCCTAAAATTTGTATAAATTATGAGCACTGCTAATGTTCCTTCCCTTCATCCGAGACGTAGGTTTCTTTTAACAAGAAAATTACTACAGTAATTACAATTATATATCTTCCTTATTAAACTATACATCATTTTTGCAACAAAGACTCTTTTTCGTTTTAAGATATAGATATTATCATGGAAACTAAATGTCTTTGTGTAACACAGGAAATCTAATAATTCAATCAGTTTTCCTCATCTTTTTATAATTTCTAATGTCTGCAGAAAAAGGCCTTCCCCTACACCTCATGAAAGGGTGTAAGAACTGGAACTCATTCAACATACTGTGATATTAAAGTCAGAGGAGAAAGGAGTTCCATGTGTATTACTTTCAAAGGCAGTGAATATACTATCAAGGAAAAGGGTTATGTTAGTAATGTTTTGAAGTTTTAAACGATTTATATGGTACTTGCAAAGGCACACAGCATGGAATTTATGTATTTTACATGGCAGATGAATGCTCATCTGAAATTCTTTTGAAAAATTCTTCTCAAATATTGAGAAGTAGAGACATGAGTGAAGTTCTTCACGGAGAGGGTGGGGAGGCACTGGGACAGGTTGCCCAGAGAAGCTGTGGATGCCACATCCCTGGAACTGTCCAAGGCCAGGCTGGATGAGGCTTGGAGCAACCTGGTCTAGTGGAGGGTGTCCCTGCCCATGGCAGGGGGTTTGGAACGAGATGGTCTTTAAGGTCCTTTCCAACCCAAACCAGGCTGTGATTCTATGACACGAGGTGGAGCACAAATTGTGCAAATCAGATTACTAATTTTACTGACTTCATGTACTGTGGTAACTACTATTCTCTTGGAGGAAATTTCCCATGTGTTCATTAACAAGTACCTGGAAATCGAATACGCTTTTCCCAAACTGGACTCTCTCCTTTGTATAGGGAATCGTATGGTCAAAACATCCCTGTGCCAGTCCTAACATCTGCAAGAAATGAGACATACAGAGATGAGTTAGGACCAAAAAACCCACCAAACACTGAGGAATAAGCCTATTCCATACTATTCCATTCCTGAAAGAAAATTTCTTACTAAAGGCAAAATATTTGTGAAAACACTATCACTGATTTTTGAACGAAAGTTATGGGTCAGATGCGGTTGCACAAATACAAAGTATTTCTGTGAAATTCTTAATTACATGGGAAAATTACTGTAAACTAAAGGCCTATAGATCTACATTACACTGTTAAACGAAAAATAATCTGAATGAATATTCAAAGTTATTTTCATAATAAAAATAATTTCTCATTTTATAAGACACCAGACTGTCAGAATTAGCCATTTATTTCAGAAGTTGGAAACTTATATAGACAGAACAAGTATAGCAACTTCAGCGCCTGTAACAATGCATGCAGCTACCTTGCACTGACACTATCTGAAACTGTTTTCACAGCCACAGTGGCATTTTACAAGTTATTCATTATCGTTTAAAACTATTGCTACTGCAAAACTGAATTCAACACTACAGGGCTTTTAGAACTGCTGTTCTTGTCCAGGCAAGTACATTTAGCTTCATTTGAAGGTGTCAAGAAAGTACTAACTAAGATATAACAACTACCTGACCTTAACTTTTAATTAGGTTGTAAGAGTAACTTGGAGTAATTAAGAGTAAAATCCAGACTGTGTATTTTACTGCCAGAACCTCTATATTATTTATATCTCTGGGAACAATGGGGCCCACAGCTCTAGTTTCTAAATACCATATCAGACAAAGTTTAATCACAGATAATCTTTAAAAATGATGGAAAAGCCAACCCATTTAGCAGCACAGCATAGTGCCGTGTGGAAAGTCTAAATTTCATGAGGACTTCCGGTTTGTTTGCAAACTAGGGCAAAAGACAAGGGAGATGGGTAGTACAGACATATGAAACCCTATGCAGCACAACTACATCCACAACAAAACAGAAACAAAAGATTACTTTCAAAAGTCAATTAAAAATAGAAAAACTGGTCATAAATCATTGTATTATACAGCTGAACCTGATTTCCACTGAAATCAGCAGAAATCTGGAATCCAAACTGAGTTTATAATAGAATACAATGTTTTAAAGTAACTCCGAGGTCAGCAGATATTTTCCCCTATGATGCCCTAAGCTGCAGTTCAAACACAACAACGAACGAGGACACTGCTACTATAAAAATCATTTTTTTTTAAAAAATAAATTGTTGGGAAAACATCAGTTAGCATAAGGCCACATTTGCCAATCCCATAAAAGCACAGTCGGAAGCATTAATATTACACATTCCAGTGTGTTATATTTTCCAAAGCTAATTTTCTTTGTAAAATAAATTTGCATAATGGAAGATAAAAATGTTGATATATTTTAGTAGCAATAAGTTAACCACCAAAGACAAACTAATAGCCATTTAATGTTTTCTAAATCTATTGCTTATGTCACTGGAGGAGAATTTTACCATTTAGAGTTGTTTCAGCATTACACTGTAACTTAGATACAGGAATAGTGACACCTAGTGGGAATTTACTTTTTAATACAGTATTTTCTAAATAGTTTATTCTTATCAGCTTTAAATATTTTGTAAAATATCATCCAAATTCAAGGTTATATACTGGTTGCATTTAGTCTTAAACAAAATCACCCACCTGTGCAGCAATACCTATCCTGCCGGTGTTTAGCAGTCCAATGGCATACTTATAGCCTTGTCCAACCTGTCCCAGGATACTGGTCTCCGGAACCTAAAGAATAAAACCACACAATTATTCCTGTTCTACTCCGCTTTGCAATTGGTTCAGTTCATGGGTGATTCAGTGCGTAGGTTTTATTTCATGTCCCTCATAAGTGACGACATAAACCAAATCAGACGTGATTCCTAGAATATCTGATTAGAACATTCCATGATACATGTGATTATAAACTGATGAGTAAGAAAAACTGCAACAAATTTAAGAAAACCAACCCTGCTCAAGACTTTTGTGAAAGAATACGGAGGAAAAAGTTAAAATACACCAAACGGTGTGTCTATGGAAAAAAAAACATTGGGAATTTAGTTAACGTTCTTATTTTTTCCTTGAATGTGGTCAAGCTCCAATTATACACAAATTACACTTCAACAGCTAAACAACTTACAATACCTTAACATTTTCAAATGTTACTGGGCAGGTGGAAGATGCTCTGATTCCGAGCTTGTCCTCCTTCTTCCCTACATGTAGGCCCTCTGTGTTGCGATCTACTACGAAGCATGTAATTCCCCTGTATCCCTAGAATGAATTAAAAAAAGTAATCAATACATTTTTTTTACATTAACATCCCCAAATGGTGGTCTAAATATCTCGTGCCAATAATGGAATTTCACATCTGCTTAATAGTATATTACTCCATAAAACACTAAGCAGCACTGCCTTCAAATCTCCTACTTGAATACTTCAAAGTCAATTTCTAACCTTCAGAAAACGATGTATTATGTATTTTTTAAATGTTACACTAATACAGAAACAACACCAGATTATACAGCAAGGCACAGCAGTTGACAAATACAGAAACTGGCTTATCAAATATATTTTCATTGTGTGCAGTACTCAAATCACCCACCAGCATGTGAGGAAAGGAAATAAAAATTCAGAAAGCAACACTATGTTCAACTGTTCGATGCAATGAAAGAAAAATCCCCTCTTCTTATTTAGTCAAAACCTAAAATTTGAATTTTAAATTAAATTAAATATCTTCAAGTTAATTTTTTAAGGAAGAGACACTAGAATGGGTTTAAAAAATAAATAAAAGTTTTCACAATTTAGTTTTGTATTTGACTATTACTCAACTCTGTTGGTATAGTACATTTTATGAAGTCTGCAGTTGACTTTTCTGCATCTACTGCCTATATCTAAACTGGTGACAAAACCTGAAACAGGCATATTCAGCTATGTTTTCTACCTGAACAGACTTTACTCTAGTATACTTGTTAGTTTTCCAGTGCATGTAGCCTAAGCCCTATTTTGCCTTTTAATAACAACTTGTTAGTTAAGTCACAGAGTTGAAAGTACTTAAGACTACCTGTTCTTCCATTACTCAGAATAACACCAACGCATGCTATGCTTTTCATCTAAGCAATTCTGATCTGACTCTTTCATTTTCCCTGGTGGGAGGAATTTATTAAATTGCTCAGCAAGTTCTAATTTTTTTTGCTGGGAAATATTTTTAAAGGTTTGCTGTTAGCTAGGAAAAAGCGCAAAGAACATTAATCTTTAACATCTGATTATTAATGTAAAATCCATAGTTTTGTATATCGTCAGCTGTCACTGAAATGCAACTACTCTTTAGGAACTTACCAAGGACGGATCTGTATTTGCCATCACAAAGAAAACTCCTGCGTGTTCTGCTAAGCTAATCCACATCTTCGAGCCATTGATAATATAGTAGTCTCCTTTCTTTTCAGCCCGAGTCTTCAGAGAAAAAGCGTCGCTGCCAGATCCAGCCTCCGAAAGACAGAAGCTGCCTATCTGTCAATTGAAGGGAAAAATTCATTGTCATTTTTACTGAACGTGTAGGAACAACATATAACAAATTCTGCAACGCAAGTAGTTATAAACAAGCACAAGTCTCTTCAATTCAAGCATTTTAACCTATTGCATCAAAGTAACCAAGTTTCAGATATGGAGATTAAGAATACAAACACCATGTAATCACACGTCTCTCAAATTTAACTGCTTTAAGTTCTTTTCCACAGCAAATTAAATTTTAATGAAACTAATAAGCGCTTTTCCACTTTCACCTCTCAGCTACTGATGACAGGACCTATCTGTATCACCACAGATCTCAGCTCTAACCAGTGTTTTAAAGTTCACACAAAGATATATTCCAATGCTGCAGTCACACATTTAGTCAGTGAAAAAAACCCAACTAATGTTACTTAATCATAAAAACTATATTATAGTTTACTTCATAAACGAGTTCGACTCACTGTATCTTTAGCCACCCTGGGCAAGTAAGTTCTCTTTTGTTCTTCAGTTCCATAGATGGTAAACAACTTGTTTGTTAGTGTGTTTTGGAGTTCACACAGGAGAGACACAGCTGGATCAACTTTGGCCAATTCTTCCACTACCAATATGGTTGAAAAAAATGAAGCTCCCGTTCCTCCATATTCTTCCCCAAGCTCGATACCCATCAGCTGAAATGTAGAAGATGCAAATACATCAATGTCAGTTCCTGTCAACAACTTGTTACACCAAGCTGACACTTCAGAGATTAAAATATAACCCACTGAATGTAAGTATTCCCAGGTCCTTCCCCAAACACCTGTTCTCCTTCAACACCTTTAACAAACTAACAATTCTTCACAGAAGCTGACAGTCAATTCATACAAGAAATAACTAACGTATGCAATGCGCAGGCCAATCATCACCCTCATCCGATTACATTTTCCAGAACAATCGCTATCTCAGCAGAAGCCTAACGGTTAGAGTTGTCAGTGTATAAAATGACATTCTAAACAGACAAGCTTTACGTTTGAAAGCACGAAAGGCTAAAATTGAATCCAGGAATGAAAACCAGGATATCTGCAACACAAGTCCTCGTAGTTGCCCAGTAAGGACATAGCAGACTCCTGATACCCTTGTCCAGCAACACTTAGCTGAGCTGTGGCAGTTCTGGAATTCTACACAATTACACTTCTCAAATTAAAAAAAAAAAAAAGTACAGGGAAGACAAGTAACCCGAACGTAAGATGAAGAATGTGGTATAGAGGAGAGATGGAAAGAATATTACAGTACAAGATGGAGAGTGACAATGCAGTACAAAAGAAAAGAAAGTTGCCTTGCTGTTGATAAACCCAACATTTGTAATGAGTCATTAGTTCATTTGAATTACATCTGTCGACCTTTTCATCTAAAAATCTGAAAAGTGCACAGCTAGAAATTCATAAAAAGTCACTTTCTGAATAAAAGATTAAGTAAAAGTGTGCAGACCCCTTGTTCAAACAATCCCTGTATTACAGAGTCTTCCATTTTCGAATTCTCATCCATTTTTTGCACCAAAGGTGCAACTCGTTCCTGAGCAAATTTTCTCACTGTAAAGTAGAGAAGAAAGAAAGCGTGTGAGTATTCTAACACTTCCCTTGAAGATCCATACAACAGTAACATGGTACTTCTGACAGGTTATGTATGTATTCCCTGACTAGTCCATAAGAGGACAAAAAGTCGCCCAAGTGAAACAAGGTGATGTGCTACAAGGCTCAACAGTAATTGCTTTCTGAACTCAGCTACAACTCTCAAGCGAAACACGTACTTCCTATAAATTCAGAAACCATGGAAGCATCTTAGCAACACTTACATAACACTGGTTGACCAAAAATTAATAGAAAATATTTCAAATATATCCCTTGTTTGGTTAGCTGTACCGTATTTCATTATAAATTAAACCTTGTGTTTGGGAAGATGGTCTGGGGCTTTCATGTGTGTTATTTTCAGTGCACAAAATCCAGTAAGACTGTTTCCGGCCTTTCGTAAGCTTGCTCCCAGATATGCAGGTCCTTTCACCTTTGCTCTGAGGATCCCTTCTGAAACACTGTCTTCATCATACAGGCCTGGCTGCACTGCAGACACATCACATCTGTCACCATTCTGGGTATACCTGGAATCCCTGAAAACCAGCCGGAGCAGGTAAGTGTAGCTGAACTGAACACTCAGAAAGGGCAGGAGTCAACGCCAGGCAACTTCGCTTCTGCGACAGCCGCAGTTTGGAACAGTTAATGTTTATTTATGTGGAGTAAACTGCGCTGTGGTATGTGGGACTGTGCTATGGTAACATGGAAAAAGAACATCACGTTTTTCTCTTGTGAACTAAAGCGGTTTTAAAATTAAGCACAATCCTCCGCAACAATCTCAACGTTTAACTAGAATTCAAGAATGAAAAGACATTTTTAAGCCACAGTTTCCCTTCTAGTTAGCCATTTCTGAATTTTAACTACACCGATAATAGGTACCCATATTTTTCAGCATCGATTCCTCTTCGGTGAATGTCTGAAGCGGGGCACAGACAACTCCATCACTGGCTAGATTTGGCATGAGTTCCGATTTGGAGGATCTAAAGACACATGGAGAAGCCCTCCAAGGAGCCAAGCACACTGGCATATTTCTTCTCAGCTGCTGACAATAAATACAGAACATGCAAACAGTTAATACAATTCGCATTTGTGATTTTACTGAGTAAAGGATTAGGAAGTGTAACTTATTTCAATGTCTAGTTTGGAAGTTTTTGAGAAGATATAACCCCCCCAAGTGTACTAAAAGAAAATATCCTTCCTTTAATTACTCTTCTTTTAACTCCAAACAGTTTTTCTTCTGGAAGTTTGCTAACACTGTGTTAGTCTACAAAGTATTCACAAACATGAATTTTAGTCAATTTTGGTGTTTACAGCAAATAATCCCTGCTGACAGTATTTATTTTTATAGATGATTTGGCAAGTCTGCTGCAATATTTAGAGTAGTTAAGTGTATATTTTGACAGAATTAGTATATTCATTGACAAATATGCTAAGAGTGAATGTGAAATAGACATACCAATATTTTTACAGAAGATGTGTCAGCTTTAATGATACACTTAGTTTTCTCCCTGGTTTTCTCGGGACCAGCAACTCTTGTTTCTAAAGCAATCTGACAGCACTTCATCCGATTATTGGTATTTTGCTGTGCGAGGGGATAACTTTTAACAGCACTGCACATTTTTGTATTCAAGCTGAGTTCTTATCCAACACTTAATGATTTTTCAGAACAAGCACACATTACATAGCTGTAGAGTTAATTTCTATATAGTTAGTTTAAGTCCTACAGTTAGTATGTTGACAGTAGTATCTAACTAATAATGTGTCTGATTTGGCTGATTTATTTCAAAAGTACAGGAAGGAACTAAAGTTGAGCAATTTATGTTTAACTTCTCCCCATCTGTCCATGATATACAACAATTTCTAGTTATATCAAGAAGCATTAGTTACCCAACCAAGAGAGCAGAGGTATTACAGAGCGCTTTACTGTCGGGGGAACGGTGTTAAGCTTATGTGGCAAAAGTCACAGAAATGAGCAGAACAAAGAGTGGCTTTTGGGAGCAGGTTATGCCTACCGTTTGTCAAGTGGGTGGACATGGTAATTAGTTTTGTACCTTGGAGAACTATAAATTACTTACTGTTCAAAGAGTTACTCAAATAGGTAACAGGAGGCTTTAGAAAGGGATGCGTTCGGTTTGGAAATTAATATAATTTGTAACCACAGAATAATTTCTTACAATTTGAAAAAAATAAAAGCATAATGATTACGATCT
Source organism: Rhynochetos jubatus (assembly GCA_027574665.1). Lineage (NCBI taxonomy): Eukaryota > Metazoa > Chordata > Aves > Eurypygiformes > Rhynochetidae > Rhynochetos > Rhynochetos jubatus. Next base: position 37,727,186 of record CM050655.1, on the reverse strand, counting down.
GGCTCAAAAAGTAATGGGCTAACAGGAGCTAAACTGCTGCAAAATGTGTTTCTGAAAAGCAATATTAAAAAAAAAAAGCACTGTTCACGTGACTGATCTCAAAAGAGGCAAGACAGCAAAATGGATTTGCTCTCACAGCTCCCCTGACCCAACTCACTCTGTGGCTAGCGTCGACGGATCAGATCTCTGCTACAGATTCCTGTCACTTTTGCTATGTAAAGTCCGGAGATATTCATATCAAGACAACTGCTGACACAAACGCCAGTACAGACACAGCTCTCCCATAAAAATAACGTATACACGAGCCATGCCAGCCAACATCCATTTTTGCCAGCATGCGTTCTTAACCCCACAGCAAGCAGACCGACCGCCAGTGCCATACCCAAACTGCTGTTTAGCTCACAGAACAATTTCGCAACGCACACTGTGATAGCAACATTCCTCAAAAAAAAAAATGGCAGAAACACTGGGGTCAGGAAATAAAAATTCCTTCGATCCTTCTAATAATTCACTCTTTCATGTTAGTTTTCAACACTTGTCATCTCCCTGGCTGAAGAACTGATGTAAAACAGATCTACGGACTCTTTTAGTCTTAGATGCATAATCTGACTTTAGCACAACCAGTTATGTATGACAAAAAAAACCCTCCAAAACAATAGGAAGTGATAATACAGAAACCAAGCATGGCTGTAAACATTCAATGTTCATTCACATTCAACACCCCTGGTCCCATGAAACAAATACCGACCAGTGGGGCCGATTCATGAATACAAAGTTTGGACGATCAGCAACAGCTGCAACATTTTCAGATGAAGACTAAGTTACTGGAGTCACCGAAGGTCTTCACAGAAAAACAAAGAAAGAGTTGCTTCAGTAGAGATAAAAATCCAAAGCAACCATGTTCTGGGAGCTGTCAGTCAGGAATGGAGTATCTGGGTAGGGTCACTCAACACCCAGACGTGCAGACATCCACCTGTGTAAGTGTATATTCTTAGCAAGGTCTGGGGAGGAAAAACCCAAGTATATACACACACACATATATATATTGATCGCTGTATGCTTCCTGAGCAGTTATAGTATTACAGATCACACATACACCCTGCTTCTTCCACTACTTTAATTTCAAATACAAACAAAAGAGCATTATTCTTTCACTTGAGAGTGGCAGAGGAGCGTCCTACCGCAGCAGGAGAAACAGAGGTAACCTTGAGCGCACCTATGCAGACACGGTTCGATAAACACCTGTTTGATACCCGACTGGCACAGCGTTACGGCAATATTCATAACAAGGTTACCTTGAAAAGTCTTAAACCCAGCAGAATGGCCCCAAGGGATGGGACCTACACCAGCAATACTCGCACAGAGCAGCAACTCACAGGTACGCCAGAGTAACAGCACAGGGCAGAAACCACGTTTTATTTCAATACTCAGATTAAAAAAATAAAATAATCAACTCACCCCATTATTGTTTATATTTTTGTTCTTAGAAGTCATGCAGTCATGTAGTATCACTAACTTTCAGACAGTTATTTGAAGCGTGTGTATGTTACTCAAATGCATTGATACTATGTCCCTGCCACAAGATTCAGACTGCTTGCCCTACACGTATTTGAAAACTGGCTTCTGGGTTGCTGATAACATTGATTTTTCTGTTTATCTCAATTCTTACCTCCACCTCAGCTCTTTAAAGGTCTGTTCTTCCTGTTTTCTCCTGTTTTACAATCTAAAATGAGATTTTAATGCTGGCAAACCTGGCAGCAGCATTAAGGTATAAACAAAAAAAGCCAAAACAATGTGTTTTCCTAAGCTCGCGTTGCTTTCCTCGATGACTTGTTGCATCTGTCCTAGCTGGCTTCCAGACAGCTCCTATTCCCTCAGCAGCGAAGCTCTATCACAGGAGGTTTGTCTGCCCTCCTGTATGGGGTGGGTTTTCCTTAATTTAGGTGTGACAACACACCCACAAGCTGCCATGAGAAGGCCCCGGGCCAGCACACTGTCTCACTCCGGACAATAAAGAGTTTCTCCGTTTCTTTTGCCGTTTAATCACCCCTACAATGCCACAAGCCTTCTGTCTGTTTAGACAAGAGGTCAGAGCGCCTCTGTCAGAGCCCTGCTGTGTCCGCAGCGGCCTATCAGCCACGGGCTGCTCCAACCACAACCCGTTTCACCAGACCTGCAGGAACCTCTCGGACCAAGAAGCCACCCAAACCCACCCCTCTGCAAAAAAACCCGCAGGACGGGGGAGGAGGGCTTCCCGCACCCACCCTCGCCCGCCGCAGAGCCGCGCCTGCACCGGCCGAGCGGACCCCGCACCCACGGGGCAGAATACCCGCGGAAGTCTCGGAGGACGCCAACGCTTGACCCCCTTCAGCCGCTCCACTTCACCTTGGCACAGCTCCTCAGCCAACCGCCCGCCGCCGCCATCTTGGACCCCGCGACGTGAGGGCCACCGCCCCCCTCTCCGCCCACCGGCGCATGCGCAGAGCGGCAACCGGCGAGCCACGCCCCCGGCAAGGTCTCGCGAGGCTGCGGTGGGCCGGGCTGGGCAGCGGGAGGCACAACAAACATGGCGGCGGGGGCGGTGGCAGGCGGCGGCCGCGGCGCGGCCTGGCGGCGGTGAGTAGCGCCCTCTTCCCGCCCCCTCCTCCCCCACGTCGCCCTGAGGGGGCTCGGCGGCAGCGCGGCCCACCCCCACCCCCGGGGTGGCGGTGGCAGCCGTGACGCCCCTGCCCGCTGGCTCCGCTGCGGCCTCCCCTTGCCGTGAGGGGCCCTGGCGGCGGGGCGCTTCGCCGGGGGAGGCCGCTGTTGGTTCCGCGGGCGGCGGCGGGGGAAAGGCAGGCGGGCCGGGCGGGTGGGGGGAGCCGTGCTGCCCCGCCGGGAGCGGGGAGCCCACTCGGCTTCGGCTTGTCCCTTGTTTTGAAGCCGGGGGGACACGCAGGTTTACGCGGAGGTCTGCCGTGGCCGTGTCGCTTCCCGCCCACGCGTGAAGGTGGTGTGGATCGGAGAGAAGTGGAGGAAACCCGGGGTGCTCCTACACTCTCGGGCGTGGAGTGGGGGTGGCGGGGCAACCGGCAGTGTTCCGCGGCTGATGATAGGTCGCGGGGCTCGGCCCGCACCCGCCAGCGCTGCCATTCCTCTTCCCCTTCCCACGCGCAAAACTCCTTGAGAAGGAGCAGGAACGGTTTGGGTGGAGTCTGGGATCCTTTCTCCTTCATTATTTTAAGTCATTTGCACTGGAAAAGCTGAGACTGGGGCAGAGAGATTACTCCACACATCCCTCTTTTTTTTTTTTTTTTCTTCCCCCCCTTGATTCCTTAAAAAACCCCAGGATACAGACATGCGATTGAAATCACTGTTTTATTCTCCTACAATTACTGCACTATGAGTTCTTACTCTGTGTGTTAAAACTGTTGGCTTTACTGTGTCTGATTCATGTGCTTTAAGTAAAATATTTATAATGCCGCTCACCCTAGCGCATCCTATGGCACGATAAACAGCACATATCAGCACTGCAACCCAATGAAACCCAACAATTGCGCCCGTGCAGAAAAGGAATAACCGGTGTTCTACCCATCGATGTCTAAAGCTGGAGAAGATGTAGTTGTCTGTGCAGAAAATGTTCTGTATAAATAGGGCACGAGTGACATCTGGTGTGATCGGCTCCCGCGAGTGTGTGAAACGTGAGCTGGTCTGCTCAGGTTCTGATAATTAAAACCGCATTTACTGGTTTGCAGTGGTGACATAGCAAGCATCTGATCTATATCGTTCTTCCCTGGAAAAAGGGACTGCTGCTTGTATAGCTATAAACAAATAGCACATAAAATCAGAAAAGGTTCTTTTATGCGTACAGATACAGAGGTTTGAGGTAGTGCTTAAATTGTGGCAACTTACCTGTGTTGATGTAAAAGAAGAAATGTTTTCAAATTAAATCACTGAGGTAGAGAAAGGAAGTTTGATGCAGTTGATCCCTAAAATAATGGCTTTTCCACAATCAGATTTTCAAAATCTTGTGTAAATTTCTGTAAAAATTAAATGTCATTATAAAAGTAATCATCCAAATAAGTGTTTGTGCTTTACACAAGGGGATACACAGATTCTTCTGTGAAATATGGACCGTCTGCGTTGTCTCACATTGAACCATTCAACATTTAGAAGGCTTTAATTTTAAATTCTTATTTCTTCTTATTATAATTCGGTGAAAGTTGGCCTGGCCAGCGCTCTACATTACATTGCCCCCTATTTCTCTTCCGTAGCTTTAATTCATATCCTCATACCTTTGTTTTATTGCAGGAGACATCAACAAATGGCACACAAATTAACTTAAGCCTACACGAGGCTGGTGACACCTGAAAGAGGGTAGGCAAAATTGATACATAAGGATGTGTTCAAAACTGACTTAACGGTGATAATAATGGTAATAGTTGAGCACGCTTAGGTATGGTGTGAAAGAAATACTCATCAGTTTGAGGACTATCAAAAAAGGACAGAACATCTTTGGGCAAAGCATTGCTAGGCTGGTTCAGAGGGCTTTCAGCTAAAGTTGCTGGGGAAGGGGAACCGCAACCCGTCCCACTCCTGCCAGTGGGTGGCCAGTGCCACCAACAGATGTCCAGAGCCTGGAGAAGGACCACAGGTCACCAGCATCTGGGGAAGAAGACAAAGGAATTCTGGCTGTTCCAGTCAGCAAGCCAGCTCCGTCGAGGCCCATCTTAAATGCCTCTGTGTGAATGCACTGGGCATGGGAAATAAATGAGGTGTTAGAGATGTGCACAAGCATGAGGGGCTATGACCTCATTGGCATCGTGGAGCTGTGGTGGGATGGCTGCTATGACTGGAGTGTCAGAATGGAAGGATACAGGCTTTTTAGGAAGGACAGGCAGGGGAGACATGGAGGTGGTGTTGCTACCTACGTCAGAGACCAGCTGGAGTGCTTGAAACTCCAGCTGGGGATGGATGAGGAGCTGACTGAGAGTTTATGGGTCAGGATTAAAGGGAAGGCAGGGAGAGGGGATACAGTAGTAGGAGGTTGCTACAGGCCACCTGTCCATGATAAGCGAGTGGATGAGGCCCTCTACAGGCAGAGAGCAGCAGCCTCACGTTCACAAACCCTGGTCCTCGTGGGGGACCACCCCGCTATCTGTTGGAGGGACAACACGGCAGGGCACAAGCAAGCCAGGAGGTTCCTGGAATGCATTGATGACAACTTGCTTCTCCAAGTGATAGAGGAGCCGACAAGGAGGGGTGCCTTGCTGGACCTTGTTCTCACCAACACAGAGGGGCTGGGGGACAGTGTGACGCTCAAGGGCAGCCTTGGCTGCAGCGACCATGTTTGAGATCCTTAAGAAGTTGAGTAGGGTGCACAGCAAGCTCACTGCCTAGGGAACTGATTGGTAGAATTCCATGGGATGAAGCCCTGGAGGGAAGGGGCCCAAGAAAGCTGGCAAGTGTTCAAGGATCTTCTCCCCCAGGCTCAGGATTCAGCTGGAAAGAGGACAGTGAGTCTTCACAAATCCATTGCAAATTGAGACTCTAGAGGTTTGTCATTTGCAGTCCCAGAAAAGGGCATCAACACTGACTTCCAGTGAATATTTTTATTATTTCAGTGCAGAATAATGAAAAGGATTGAGACTTCTATGCAGGGTAGGAAACTAAGATTTTGGGAGAACTGTGAAATACTGCTTTCTTTGAGGCTTCTTTCCGTCTTTGGGAATCAGTGACACTCAGTTGGTTTCCCAGCATTAGAGTTGTCATAACTGACTTAACCAGTTCTGGGATTGCTTGGAGCCACGTGTTCACCAGAGAAGCTATTCAAGTGAGACAGAAGTGCCTTTCAGTGAGATTCACGAAGGAGTAGATGCTGTCTTTGAAAAGCTTTTGCTGGAAGTGAAAGCAGTGGAGTGTGAGAACCTGTCTTTCACAACATCAGTTCATGGGGCTTGGGGAGAATAATGGACTTGCATTTCCTTTTTTTCCTTCCAGGGAAAGTGGAGAAGCTGTGCTCCGTGTTTTCTGTCTGACCTGTTGGGAGGTCCCTCCAGTTTGGAGCATGTTTGCTACTTAGCAGGGAACTAAAATTCAGGTATGATCCATGAAAAAACAACAACAAAAAAGGCAAGTTGTTTTTGATTAATACACAGTTTTATCCAATTTGATCCTGTCCTTATGTTACTGTCACTGAAAACAACTTCTCCATTAATATGTATTTGGTAATCTTTAATGAGATAAATAAAATTGGAGGCACCGGGACAGGTTGCCCAGAGAAGCTGTGGATGCCTCATCCCTGGCAGTGTCCAAGGCCAGGCTGGATGAGGCTTGGAGCAACCTGGTCTAGTGGAAGGTGTCCCTGCCCATGGCAGGGGGTGGGACTGGGTGGGCTTTAAGGTCGCTTCAAGCCCAAACCATTCTGTGATTCTGTGAAAATACTTTTCCTTCTAGGCACAAGAGGTTGTAAATGAAAAGAGTGAATATGGGTGAAAAAAAGCCAGAACCTTTGGACTTTGTAAAAGATTTTCAGGAATACCTTACACAGCAGACTCACCATGTGAACATGATTTCCGGATCAGTTAGTGGAGACAAGGAAGCAGAGACTCTTCAGGGAGGTAAGCTAATTTTATTTGACAACGACCGCACTGTTTACATTTAAGATTCTTATGCCGAGCAGTCCAGCTCCGTGGGAGTATTTCTGATAGTCGTTTTCACATCACAGAGATGCGTACGTACCTTTGTTTAAGTCGGGGTATGTTCTCGTAGTTCTCTGTATTTAAAGACCAGGGGTGTAGAGAAGCAGAAATTACTTGGCACTCTCACAGCACAATGGATAATATCCTACTGATTCCTGATTGAGATCTCTGTTGCATTATTCACAGCTGGGACAGAAGGAGATCAGAATGGTCTGGATCATCCTTCTGTTGAAGTTTCACTGGATGAAAACTCAGGAATGTTAGTGGATGGGTTTGAAAGGACGTTTGATGGAAAGTTAAAGTGTCGATACTGCAACTACGCCAGCAAAGGAACAGCACGGCTCATAGAGCATATCAGAATTCACACAGGTATGAAATACTCCGCAGTACTTCGCTGTGAGACATTGTGGTATTGACTCAGTGTTACGATTGCCACGTGAGGAGTTAGCATCTTCAGGCAGTGTGATAGTTCTTAGCATTACTTAACAATTAGAACTGGTTTTTTGGTTTAATAGACTATTTTTTTAGAGGCGTGCCATGTAGCTATTTAAATTATTAATTTTTATTGTTGCAGACTGCTGAGTTTCAAGTAACTAAAAGTAAAGTTTAGCATGAAAGCGTCACTGTAAATTGGAGGGCCCTAAAAGTAACTTCTGGTTGTTCCTTGCTAATCAGAAAAGTCAAAACTCTACATGCTGCCACATGGAGATTTACAGGGGCTTTTCCTCCTCTGTTTAGCTGTGAAAATATTCCTGTTTTATACAACATTCTAGATGTGGAAGTACAAAAAAGAGTAATAAAAATAAAGTTTTCTTATTGGTAGAATATTTAAATGTGAGGTCATATCATCAAATAAGGGATTAATAACAGTAATGAGAAGAAAAAATACTGTGGCTTGCTTGAGAGCATTTGCCACTTGGCTTTACAGAACTGTGCTGGTTTTCAGTTGGGACAGTATTAATTTTCTTCTCAGTAGCTAGTAGGAGGCTATGTTTTCGATTTGTGCCGAAAAGATTGTTGATAACACTCACGTTTTCAGTTGTTGTTAAGGAATTCCTATACCAGTTTCAGGACTTTCTCAGTTTCTGATGCTGCACCTGTGTTCCCAGCTTCTTGTAGAAGAGGGGACACGGCCTGGACAGCTGACCCAAACTGACCAAAGGGACATTTCATGCCATCAAATGTCATGCTGAGTATATTAGTATTACTAGTATTGTTAATATTATTAGTATTGTTAGTTATTAGTATCCCTATTTTATTCATTTATATTCAACTCTTAAATTGTTCTTATCTCAACCCATGAGTTTCCTTGTCTTTTCCTCCAGTTCTCCTCCTCCAGTGGAGGAGGGGGGGAGGTGAGCGAGCGTCTGTGTGGTACTTGGTTTCTGCCTGGGATTAAACCACGACAGGAGTCATGGCAAAGGGCCAAGAGAGGGATTGCATGGAATATGAAGGCTCAGAGTGGCTGAACCATCATTAAAATAGGAAAGTGATAGCTGACTGGTAGCCTCAGAGCAATTTAAGTAAACAGATAATACATCCTGGATAACATGCAAGTGCAGCAAGGTATCTGCCAAAGTAATATGATCCAGCCGTGATCACGCAACCATTATTAAGTGCAACTTACTGCAGAATTAACTTCATACTGAGTCTGACAGCACTGTAATTAGCAGGTCACCAGCTGTGTTGTATTCAGGGTGTGCAGCATGGGATGCAAATCTTTATCTCTGTGTTTATCTCAGTTTAGAATGAAATAAGACTGTTCAGATTGGTAAGTTCTTTGTGAATGCAGGAGTTTGTCAGTCTTTTTACATCGTTGTCTGTTCAAATCTCCAGATCTTTACACACGTGTGTGTGTGTATATGAAGACATGTATGTGCTTTTGGTGAAATCATGGTTTCAGTTGGTGCAAACAAGGTATGTAGGTAGCACAAAAATTGCTTTCTGTCCTTTTGAAGCACCAGTGATATAGAGGGACAAAAAATAGCATTCAGTGTCCCAAGTTGTCATTCCAAACTGTGGGATGCTCAACATGGGAAGGGCTTTCTGGATTGGTCACGCGTCATCTTATGAGGCCTGTACAGTGCTTGCAGTGTAATAGTGTCTCTCACTGCGTTCAGTTCTCTGGCTTTTACGGTTGTTGTAGATGGATTTTGAAAGGCACAAAACAGATGTATCGCCCTGTATTTAGAATAGTGGAAAATGCTTAAAAAAACCCCGTAAAGGCTGAAGAGGAGGAGCCCATTCACATTTTTTTGGAGTTTGTTGTGCTGTGTGGCAAGAGAATCAGTTGCACAACAGCAATGTAGTAATTGACCCAGCATTCTAGATAGGAAGATAAGGTGATGTTTCATTTCAGCACGTGAACATGCATCAGATCCTTTAGGTATTCCTGACATTGCAGACCTGGATCTCAAAACTCCTAAAAGATCAGGATACAAAAGGGAAATCAAAAGTGGCAAAGTATTATGTTACACATGTGATGGCCTGTAATTATGTTTGAGAGTTTTCTAAATGCTTTTAAAAGTGTTAGCGTGAATATCTCTAAATATCATCTAACAGAAGGGCAGAGTTCTACCTATCAGGAAGGAGAAGAGCTGGTACTGTCATGTCTGAGAGAGCATGCAGCTGCCCAGGGATTAGCTGGCCTTTCTTTTCTTGAATAACTCTAGCCACAGGATCCTTTTTCAAAACTCAGTCCTTGAGTAGGTGCATGTGTACGTGGGTGATTTAGATAATAGGAAAAGCAGGAATGTTTGGAAGATATCGAAAGGATACCCTCCCTCAGTATTTAAACACAGTTATCATTAAGAATGATTACATTTTGGTGGTGCAGCCGTTTCTGAGGCCAACCGTTTGTGTGCTTTGTGGGCTTTGTGGGTGAGGTAGAGTTTGGATCCAGTTAAGAGCACCATGCAAACATCATTGCATTCAGTCAGAGGATCATCGTAGAATCACAGAACGGTTTGGGTGGGAAGGGACCTTAAAGCCCATCCAGTCCCACACCCTGTCATGGGCAGGGGACACCCTCCACTAGACCAGGTTGCTCCAAGCCTCATCCTGCCTGGCCTTGCTGCAATTCCTAGGCAGGTTAACTGTTATGCTAATTCTGGTCTCGTTATTTTTCTTACGCTTACTATTGCTTGGGTGAGGCAGAGATGTCTAAATTTAGTCCACTCTTCCACCAAATACCCAGCTGAACTCAAGACAAGCAGTCACCAAAGCTGAAACTGAACTGTTTGATTAGCAGCTCCCACTTAGGTACTTTCTGTTCCATGAACAGCCTTTTTCAAGCACCATGACATGCTATAGGGCGTGATCTGTTTTAATTTTCCAGGTGAGAAGCCGCACAGATGCCATTTGTGTCCTTTTGCATCAGCTTACGAACGTCACCTGGAAGCTCACATGCGATCGCATACTGGTGAAAAACCGTACAAATGTGAACTGTGTTCCTTTCGCTGCAGTGACAGAAGCAACTTATCTCATCATCGCCGGCGCAAGCATAAAATGATGCCTATCAAGGGTACAAGGTCTTCCCTAAGCAGCAAGAAAATGTGGGGGGTTTTGCAGAAGAAGACCAGCAATTTGGGGTACAGCAGAAGAACATTAATTAACCTGAGTCCACCTTCCATGGTGGTTCAGAAACCAGACTACCTTAATGATTTCACTCATGAAATCCCAAATATCCAGACGGAAGCTTATGAGAGCATGACAAAACCAACCCAGAGCAGTGGGTTGCCAAGAGATCCGCAAGACCTCATGGTAGATAATCCTTTAAATCAGCTCTCTACGTTAGCCGGACAGTTATCTAGCTTGCCACCTGAAAACCAAAATCCAGCCTCTCCTGACGTTGTTTCCTGTCAAGATGAAAAGCCTTTCATGATCCAGCAGCCTGCTGCACCTGCAGTAGTTTCAGCTGTGTCAGCAAATATTCCTCAAAGTTCATCTCCAACCAGCCCCGATCCTCGGCCCACACACAATCAAAGGAACTATAGTCCCGTGGCGGGTCCCAGCAGTGATCGCAGCGCCCACACCAGTACTCCCAGCATAAGTAACAGTCAGCCAAGTACTCCAGCTCCAACCCTTCCTGTTCAGGACCCTCAGCTTCTGCATCACTGCCAACACTGTGACATGTACTTTGCGGACAATATCCTTTATACTATTCACATGGGATGTCATGGATTTGAAAATCCTTTTCAGTGCAACATATGTGGGTGTAAGTGTAAAAATAAGTATGACTTCGCTTGCCATTTTGCAAGAGGCCAACACAGTCAGCATTGACTGAGAACGTGCTTTTGTTTAGTTTTATAATGTATTACAGTCTATTTTTCATACTTGCTGAAGGAAAGCGTGCACATTCCCATAAGGAATCTTCGCATTAATCAGTTTGACAAAAGAGGCAAATTTATTTCTGTGGTGTCGTAAAACTTGCCAGGGAAATGTTGTAGGAGATGTGGTGGTTATTTTCTATGTAGCCTTTCAAAAAAGCTGAGAGTGTGCTGGAAGAATTGGAATGCATTTACATGCTTTGGTTGCTAAATTTAAGTTGCTTGCACTTAATCCCAGTAGACATTCTACAAACGTAGAAGCATAGCGTGTGACCTGGAATATAGGATGCAGTTATCAGACTATTTACTAGGGAAGACAGAATATATTGACCATAAAATATGAAAAGTTAGTGCACTGACACGTGGGGTTACTTTGGAGTCATCCTTAAAAGCTTAGCTGCTCCAAACTGGAAAAACAAATGGAAGCGACTTTCACATGCAAATGAAATTTGATGTAAAACTTGCTTTTCTCTGAGCTAGGTTAATAACAAGTCTTTGCTTAGTAGAGTCTGAACTCTTCATGCTAGGGCTCAAACACTAATGTAGCTATTACTTCTAAAACTTGTCACAGAACTAGAAGATAACAGGTTATTGTGCGTGAAACTCTGGTAGGAAAAAGGAGAGATTAAAAAAACTTGTCCTTCGCTAGTTATACAAAAGAAAAACGAAATACAACACCTTATTTGAAACTACACTTACCCAAATGTTACATGTCTTTCTTTTTAGAAGGAGGTAGCTCTTAAACAGTCAGAATAAAGAGCTGGTAGAACTAATATATATTTCGTGAGATGTTTAACTGCCTTAAAGTGTACAGATATTTAAAATTTGCACAATTAGGCTTCTGTCTTGCGGACAGGAGTTCTAATAGAAACAAACAAGAGGTTTACAACTTAAAAATCATTTTATTCAGTTTTATCTTGGGCCAAGCTACAACTGATAGTTGCCTGTATGGTCGAAAGTTGTATAGATCTAGTTTACTGTGAACTTCAGCTAACATGGAAGTCAGTTTGTCTTGTCCCTTCCCCCAAATCTGTCCTCTTGGTGTGCTGGAAATAAGGGGAAGGGCTGCTGGGTTTTCTGAGCTGTTCATGTCATCGGCAAAGGAATACCGGCTGGCAGCATTTGAGGTCGTTGTGATTTACAATTGGAGGTGGCAGATCGGAACTGAAGGTGTACGTGAAGTCCATTGCACATGTTTATTTCTTTTTAATACTATACATCTTTACGTTAGAAGCACCTAGGCTAACAGTCAGGCACTTTAATATAAACCTAAACATCCTAGCCAAGTTAATAAAAGCTCTTAATGTGCTACACAGGAATTTGTAATGCTTCAAAAAAGTGAAGAACTGTTACTTTTCCCATATTTAGACAATGCACTTTTACCCTAGTTTGTCTTACTTGAGACAAATTAAAGCTTCCTTTATATATTATTCCCTTTTTACTATCAACAAAATACGGCAGCACATATGTTTTTGTTAGAGGCGGGAAGATTTTGTTGATGTTCTGCAAGTCAGAGGTTGGAATCTGAATAGCAAACGTTTGGCTTATTCAAATTTATATTGTTATGGGAGCTAAAGCTTCCTGATGCCAATGGAAAAAACTTACAATGACTTCAGTGTAAGATCACTGCGGGGAAAAACCACGCTTCTGAGAATTTTAGCTTCAGAAGTGATTTTGACTGTAACGAATTAGAAATTTGGGAACTAAGTATGTTTCTCTCTACGTAACTTACCAACTGTGGAATTTTCCGTGCTTTAAGTAACCATCTGAAGGAACTGGATTCTTGTTGGCACATAGTCCTGTAGTAATGAGGTCAAAAATATGCCGTTGAAGTTGTTTCCGGTGTAGTGATGATGAATGATAACACCCTAATGCTCCTAAAAATGTTGTTGGTTTCAAGCCTGGTTCAAAATCCATTTCAGTGGATTTGTAGAACAGAATGTAATTTCTATTTTTCATGATGACTCTCTTTATAATTCCAAAAAATCTCTTTTTTGCTGTTTTTTTCCTCTTTAAAACTTTATTTTATAAGCAAAACTGCAGCTTTGTGGGCATAAACGTGCAGAGTCCTTTAGTTTAAGGACTAAAAGTTGACTGAGCTGGAATCCAGCTGGAAGTTACTGCTCCTGTACAGGTTTTGTAACACAACTCTGGTAGTCAAAGACTGATGTAGGAGTGATGGCTCTGTTTTGATCACATCGACACATTCTAAAATCTAAATTTGGCTAAAATACTGTATTACAATATTAATATTGAACTAATACTAGAACAGCAGACATTACTGTTGAAGACCACAAGAATTCATAGAATCGTAGAAGAGTTTGGGTTGGAAGGGCCCTTAAAGACCATCCAGTTCCAACCCCTGCCATGGGCAGGGACACCCTCCACTAGACCAGGTTGCTCCAAGCCTCATCCAGCCTGGCCTTGGACACTGCCAGGGATGGGGCATCAGTAATAGAGGTAGGTGCTAGCAAGAGGAAGCCTGAGTAATCTTACTGACAAGGGGCCTTCATTTAGGAGGGGACCCTCTGCTGCAGAGGAACTAGTGTTCCTCATAGAACTCAGCATAGGAAAAAATCCAACCCCAGACCTTGTGAATTGTGGTTTACAAGTATTTTAAGACTGCTGACCATACCATTGTTCCTGCTTTGAAGTACCTAAGGAAAAGAAAATCAGCTTGAACATCTGTGAACTGTTGAACACCGTTTTCCTTCTTTCCTGGCACAAGCTCCTGTTTGCGGGGAGTTCTTGGGCTCTGGTGTTTGTACCTTGATTCAGCCGCCAGCGCTGCGGGCTGGATCCCTGCTGCGCTCCTCCGCCTTCGCGGGGGGTCGCCCCCTGGACTAGGGTTTTTTCAGCATAATACTGTGCGTTCAGTTGTGCCAAACAGTACCATGACTAGATCCGTTTCCTTCTGTCTACTGAGTGGCTTTGGAAGGTGTATTTTCATCTTGGTTTTTCATGATTTTGTACATAACTATAATTTAAAGACCAGAATCGTACTGGAAAATTGTTTGAGAGCGGGATCCTGACGATTCCCTTGCACAAGCAGGCCTTACTCAGAGTCAGTGAGGGGTACTGGTCAGGAATTGTAGGATGGAGTCCTGTTAGGACTTTTCACGTTGATTTCTCTGTGTGCTACACTGCACTAACTTGTTGGTTTTTTTTTAAAAAAAACAACAACCAAACAGATCCTTCTATTACCAGGTGGCGATTAGCATTTTAACTTGCATTCACAGGGAAGTTTGGGAACGAGCTGAGTTTTTTCCATAGCTTGACTCTGTTAAGTTCTGTAGTTGTGAAACATTAACTTTGTGTTGTTGTTTTTTTTTTTTTATTGTAATAGATGATTTTACAGATTCGTTGACATTTTTAACATGCACTATTTATAGTACTCTTCATGCGGATTTATTGAGACTGAATATCCCAATGACCACGCAAATATTAGACTGAAGATCTTGGTAGATTATCTCGGTTAATAGTTAGACCAACTGTGAAGCAGCTAATAGGGAAAATAGTTGTGTTTTCACAGATAAACATGTTCAGATGAAGAGGATTTTGACATAAAATGTTGACTGGCATTTTAATACAAAACTCCGTGCTGGAAGACACGTTCCAGCAGTGTTTCCTAGCAAAATGATCTGTTGCTCTTTGTTTTGTTCCAGAATGTTTGGGCGGGGGGTGGGGGGTGAAGGAGGTTTGCTTGTTTGTGTTTTGTTTTTTTTTTGACGAAGGGAATGTAATTCAGAAGTCTTCACTGGCAAGTTTTCTTTTAATTTTAAGCTTGAGAATCTACAGCAAGTGGATGTTCTGCTGCAGGAAATCTGTCCCCTGCTGAAGCCTTTTTCATTGAGCAACTTTTGTGTATGTGCTTCTAAGTACCTGCTTTGTTAATAATATGTATTTCAGTGTAAAGAGCATATTTTGTATGCAAAAATGAAACCTGTTAAGAGTTGTAAAATAAATTTTATTGTGTAGTGAATGTTTTCAGATGACAAGGTTAATTCTGAAATAACTCGACTATTATCTAGTGTAGTTCATGTTGTGAAGCTTTGCTTTTGTAAGATACGAATAAAATAACACTTTCTAATTAAGTCTCGTGTAATTACTAATTGCATAAGGTTTGAGGCGTGGAACTGGTGAGCTGCTCATGACTAACTGTGCTCTAGATACGGTAGGGGAGGTAAGCTTACCTTTTGGTTAAGGAACAGTGCATTTGTTTTGGTCTGCTTAATCTGAAAATGCTTAATTTTAGTGCTGAACCAGGACACACTTTTACTCCTTCCCGCTGTGAATCTTGCGCATTGGGTTATCTTCCAATTTGTTTCCCCATACTCCTGTTTCCTTACTGAGAGTGCTTCTGTGCCTGAAATCAGTTTGTACCATGGTGGGGGGGTTGTCAGTGCACGTGGAACTTCTGCCTATGTTCTTAGTAGCAACTGTGGAGGTGGCAGCAAGTTTCAAGTTGCTTTAATCCTACCTGTGTGTGTTTCTGGTTCTTTGCAGTGTCTGTTTTTATACCATTCCAGGTGCGTATTCTCTGGAAACGCTCAGCTACCCCTTCGACAGAGCAGGCCGCCATCCAAGGTGCCAAAACCTCAGCCAGAGGAAGCTCTGAGAAAGCTGATCCAGCCTGAAGCGGGTCCCGCTGGAAGCAGGAAACGACTGGATGACTTCTAGGTGTTCCTGCCAGGCTCGCTCTCCCTACGAAATTTAGAATCGATTAAGGACGGCTTCTTGCTGGCTTGATCTTCAGCGTCAAACACCGTGCGCTGGACTAGTTCTCCTCCACAATACGGGGAGAGGAGTTGGAGAAGGCCAAGGCCTCCAGAGAAGGACGCTGTTAGCGAAGCAGTATGGCTCTCTAACCACTCCAAACTCTTCGAAAACACCAACATTCTCTCTGTCATCATTTTAAAATATATTTATTAACTACATTGGCTGCCTCCTGTTGGAATGAAGAAATTACACTTGTCGCAGGGTCAGAATATTGATTTTGTATGCCACTTTGGTGTTTCAAATGACTTCCTTGCCGTAAGTCTTCCAAAAATTCTGCTTTGAGTTGGTTGAGTTCTTCTGCCAGGCTCTTCATCTCACTCGGGAGTACATTTTTATCTAAAAAAAAAAATTGAACATTTAACTTCATGTTTAACGACAAAATTTACACACTTCAGCTCACGTTCTACCGATAACTCTGAGCAGACTTGTGAAGGAGACAAGCCTCGGTCGGTCACACCTGCAGGGTTGGGATTCCTTAACAGGTTGACCTGAGGGAATTTCGTAGGATTAGTCTTACGCTGTCAGTAGCACCAAGAAAACGCTTCGCCTACCTCTTGCATCCTTCATCGTCTGAGAGATGATGCGCCTGCAGGTCTGATCGGCCTGATGGACAGTGCTAGCGGCACAGATTGCTCGATCTGCTTCCTGTCCAGAGTGACCACCAGAAAGAAGAACACATGCAAACACGTTAAATGGCATTTAGACTGTCACCAACTTTGGAAGTAGTCTTTGAAAACAAGCAGCGCGTTAGCAGCAACTCAGTGACCTGCTCCTTTGAGGTGGGAGGCAGGTGCGTACGCCTGGGCGACTGCCAGAGACGTGTGTGACGTCAGGAAGTGAACCTTACTTTCCTCAGTGCGACGCGAGAGCTCCAGAAAGCATTCTTTTTACTACCGTAGGACATACACCAGTATTCTTAAAGGTAGTTCACTACTCTAACTTAATAAGGTGACAGAAATAGCCATTTGAAACAGGATTAACTCTTCTGCGTACGCTTCTGCCATCAAGAAACGCAATAGGATTTCTCAGTTTCTGTCATCACGGTGTTCTGCGTCTGATTCAGGAATAACTCACTCATTCCCCATCCTCTGAAAGAGCCGTGACTGAAGACAAACAGTGCTACCTTTTGCTCAGTGTTTTCTTCGTTTTGCTTCACTGGATTTTCCAAAGCAGTGGCCAGCAAACTAATGATCTGCTCACTAAGAAAACAAACAAGAGTAAACCACATTAATCAAACAGTTGCACTGAAGATTTTTCTTTCATTTTGTAACGGACACCTCATCACGGAAAAAAAGCAATTTTTCAGTTAAATTTATGAGGCAATCAGTGAAATAATCTTTATACAGCAAGTCAGGTGAAAAACAATTACAACTGAAACTACAGCCAGTTATTTTCAGGCCTAATGTTCCAGACAATCTACATAAATTTTCAACAAGGGTTTAGAAATGCAGTTAGTTTTGAGGTGAACTCTGCAAAGAACGATGGCTGTGAGCTCCCAGCAACTGGCACCTATCGTGCGCAATTGACCGGCTTCCAAAAAGCACCATAAGGAATATTTTTTACATCCTGTTTAGATACAATAAAAAGCTTCCACCCGCCTGTTTATGGAAACAGTACTGAGGGAAATCCCTAGCAGCAGCCCAGTAGCATACTTATCCTCTGAAGCGCAATCAGGACTTTTCAGAATGAGGCTGTTTTGTTCCCAAGCGTTTTTCTTGAGATCTGGCATTTCTATTTTCCTCGCCATTTCATATATTGTCTGGTCAGGTACTGGATGGCTTCTTAGACGGTTTCTCCGCAAGCAGCATTCGAGTGGACACTCCAAAAACAACTGGCAGAAGCTCAAAGAATCTAAAAGAACGTGAACAGACCGTTTAACCTTTAAACTGTTCAAGTAAAGTTTTCCGAGAGCGACATGCCTGAGAAAGGCTTTACATGAGTGAGGAACTTCTACACTAGTTGGGAGCCTGCAAGCACAAACCTAAACAGCACACAAACTCTTTTACCTTCAAGATCGTTCAAGCTGTAATTTCTGAGACGAACGTACATAAGAAAGGCTTTAAGTGACCTAGCAATTTCTAATAATACAGTAATAAAGCTAAGTTGATGCTTGCTATACTAGCAATGAAGAACAGTAAATGTTCGGTGACAGCACCTAAAGGAAAGCAGTGCACTGAATTTCCTACAGAACGTTCTTATGCGTAGGAGCAAGGGGTAATTACATTTTCGAGCCAGCTGGAACACCTCGTATCTCATGCTCCGATAGTAAAAATTGTCATCCAGGATCAGGTAGAGCGGCCGAGCCGTGGCTGCATCCGTCCCGTCGCGCTCCGCTGAGGCGGGCAGCCCCTGTTCGTGGCAGCAGGCCAGGAAGCGGCCCCAGGCTGGCTGGGGAGCGGCGGCTGACAGCGGGGCCCCGCTTACTTGCGCCTGCAGGAAGCGCTCCAGGCACTGCAGCAGCTCCCGCCGGCTCTGCTTCCACCGGGGCAGCTGGAGAGGGCGGCAGGGGAAGGGGTGAAGGCCCGCGCCCCCCGCTCCAGCTTCCCCTCCGCCGCCCGCCCATCCTCCCGACCCAGGCCCGCGGCCCCGCGCTGCCTGGCAACGGCTGCCGCGCGACCGATGACGCTACTGAGCGACGCGCCTCGGCTGGCCAATGAGGGAAGGAGGAGAGCCGTACTGACCAATGGGGACGGCTCCGCGGGCTCGTGCGGCCGGAAGGCCTCCGGCGGGAGGAGCTCGTCGTAGGTGAGGAGGGCGCAGGCCCAGCCCGCGCGCTGCGGCAGGCGGCGGTGTAGGGCGCGGGCCAGGGTGGTCTTGCCGGCCGCCGGCAGCCCGCACAGCACGCACAGCCCCACCGGGGCGCGCCCAGCGCCGCCCTCCTGCTGCCGCTCCGCCGCCGCCGCCAGCGCTCCCCGTCGCCGCCCGGTCGCCGTAGGCCGCGGCTGTGCGCATGCGCGGGGCCGTCCCCGCGGGAGGTCCCCTGGCGGGCGGGGCGCGGAGCTGTCATCCCGTCGGCGCCGGGAGCGGCGGGGGTGAGGCTGTCGGTGTGCGTGAAACGGCCGGGTTTATTTGGGTAATACACGTTTTAGCGACCCCAGGCGGAGGAGTGATCCCGGGGGTGCCCAGCGATGGCTTTTCTTGATGGTCACAAAATCAAGATACTCGTAAGCGTGCTGACAGTGATGATTAGTGTGAAACCCGCTACTGTAACGCGCTCGTTAATAAGGTCTACACGATAGGAATGTTTAACTCATAATAAAAAGTTCAGATTCTAAGGAAATAAGCCAAACAATGCTCCTTTTAGAGGACTCTCCTTGCCAGTGCAGATTTTTGCCTGCGATACACTTGGGGTTCTTTCGTCCAGCTCTGCCCTGAAATGACCGTCTAAGGGATTAGAAATATTTTCTTGGCGAGGCCATGCCCTGATTTATTCATAATTTATTCATATTCCTAATGTCTGCACACGAGCACGGTCAGCGTGCGATTCGCTGTCCTGTGTACAGGTCGATCCGTATCCACAGCTTTCCTCTTCCCAGCGACTCTTTGCATAGCAGCTTTTTCCATGAGTTCCCATTTTGACAGCCAAACTTCACACGTTTCCTTTGGAAATCTGCACCGCTTTCTGATCGTCCCCTTTAAAATGACGGACGTTACCTGTTGCTTTTGTCATGCAGCAGCTTCTAGCAAAAATCTCACGCTGTAATAAGCAGTGTACACTGAAACACTTGTGTAATGTGTGTCCCGATAGACCGCATCTTCTGGAACAACAGAGACGGCTTGTTTCTTTTAGACTCGAGTATGTTAT
Source organism: Rhynochetos jubatus (assembly GCA_027574665.1). Lineage (NCBI taxonomy): Eukaryota > Metazoa > Chordata > Aves > Eurypygiformes > Rhynochetidae > Rhynochetos > Rhynochetos jubatus. The sequence continues at coordinate 37,707,594 of CM050655.1, read as the reverse complement.
CTACGGAGCTTCTTTTCAGTGCTAGTGTCCCTATATGAGGTTACTTTTATAAACCACCTGAACTGGAAAGCAACGCAGCTAGCAGGCGATGAAAGGTGGGATCTGGATCCCACCTTTGACAGGACTGCACCGAAGACAAGGCTCAGAGCAAGGCGTAGGAACTGCCTGCAAGCCTGGCACGCGGGGCACGGCTGCCTTCGGCAGGCCCCACACAGGTCCTGGCAGCGTACTGCCAGGAGGAGGGTGGTGCAGGAGGTAGACAGACTGCAGACTTCCCAAGAGGTCAACCTACGGTCTCCTTTTCACAGCAGCGTATGACTAGAGGTGAATAAATGATGTCTGTAAATAACTGAATTCACTTCTCTTTGGCCTTCAAGTACGGCTACACTTCAGGAGAGTCCTGTTCTCTGATGCTATAGATTTAATTTAACAAGAGTTGTCATTAAAAAAACCCAAGAGGTGAGGTAGAAGAGGCCTCATACAGCCAGCAGCAATTAGCAAATATCACGTTGTTACAAAAATCTCTGTTCAGTGCCTCTTAGCATCAAGTCTTTTCCAGAGGTCTGTGCTTTCAGACGGTGTTTTGGCTGCACAATGAGAGGACTGGAGGACTGCAGTCTTTCATTGTTTTCAGGCTGGTTACTTGTCAGAATTGTTTGAGGGTCCCCAAGAAACTGTCCCCTAGACAGTTGGTCTAGGTGGGATGGCGGGTCGTTGAGGTCCTGAAGGAACCGCAGGTAACTGGGTTTGTCCTGGCTGCCTGAAGTGTGGAAAACACAGCTTGTGAAGTATTTTGTGACTTGAGACAACTGCTATTTCTAAACTGGTTCTTTACCGTTTCTGAACAGTTGCTAGCACTTATACGTGGTCTCTGCGCCTCCCTCTCCATACGAGCATTTACATATCCCATTATGCTGGTTTTTTATACAAGCAGTAAAATACCATTTCACCTTCCAACATGTATTTTGTTTTATCTCTCATGATGCTGCATGAGAAATCTTCCTAAGCAGGACATGAGACATTAGGAACTTCACTTCCAATGACACAGCAGTGTAAACATAGCAAAGGTGAAGTAAAGAAGGTTTTAAATACTACAAACCTTGGACCAGGGAAATGCGATATGGTAAAAAAATCAGGACTCGATACGGCAGGCTGGAAAAGAGGTCACAGAAAATCAAGATAACAAAACCCCCAGATTTCAAAGAGTGGCTAATTATTCAGTATTAAGTTAGTGGTATTTTACAACTGATTTCCATTTCCCATTACATTCTTCATATTCTTTTCCAACATTTTGTTTTGATAAATTTTGTTTTGCTTTATCAGAACTAGACCCACAGCCTGGCTAAGCAGCTTCCGTGGTATTTGGCCAAAGAATTCCGGGTTCAACCTTTGACTGCTCTGCTAAGTAGCAGCCTGTTCCATCACGTAATACTCAGAGCCTGTGTTGACAGGGCAGGCAATACAGCTCATACGTACCAAACCAGAAAGCCTGTCTAACACATTATAAAGTATTTTAAATGCTTGGAAATCCAGATGGTTTCAGTGTATCAAAAAGGCACAAAGCCATCAGTGACTGTACTACTGGGCCCTACAAGGAAGCTGGGGCCTACAAGGAAGGGCCTGCAAGGAAGCTGGGCGGGGACTTTTTATAAGGGCCTGTAGTGACAGCACAAGGGGTAACGGGTTTAAACTGAAAGCGGAGAGATTTAGATTGGATATCAGGAAGAAATTCTTCACAGAGAGGGTGGGGAGGCACTGGGACAGGTTGCCCAGAGAAGCTGTGGATGCCCCATCCCTGGAAGTGTCCAAGGCCAGGCTGGATGAGGCTTGGAGCAACCTGGGCTAGTGGAGGGTGTCCCTGCCCATGGCAGGGCGTTGAAACTAGATGGTCCTTAAGGTCCCTTCCAACCCAAACCATCCTGTGATTCTGTGATTAGAGAAAAGGCACTGTATAATTTTGATTACTCCATGACACAATGCAAGTATACATCTCTTACCTGATTATTTCTTGTGTTATCACTCGGTCTGTTGTTTTGCTTTGGTTGCTGCACATTGTTATCCCTGAAATAAAAACCACGTCATCAGGCAAATCCCCGTGTGGTTTAACTACCTTCAGGGATGCGGCGTTTTTCAAGGGACGAGTCTAGAGCTCAGAAGTCTGGATTGTTTTTGACTCTAACCCTTTCTGGCCTTGGCAAACCATTTCACTATGCTATGCCCCTGTGTCCATGCAATACAATTATCAGTAACAGTTAGAGAAGTGCAATGTATTTTGGGAAAAAAAGGTTGAGAACTGACAACTGGAGTATCTGGATTAAAGTACTAATAGCAGGGAAGCCTTTTCTTTTAGGAGGTATGGAATTCTTTGTATAGATAAAGCATCTAACTGCCTTGCTAAATTAATCTGGAGCATGCTCTCAAGTGTTGAACTACGCATTTGCAGTAAGTGAAATACCTGTGTTGTCTTCTACTTTTCCTGCAAAACTTTCTTTTTATTGCATCTCGCTTGATTACTGCTAATACAGTAACGATTACTATTGGCAACACCAGGAAGAAAAAAATAAGCAGACCATCCCGAAGTGATGTATCTAGAGAAAAAGAATTGAAATAATGTAAGATAGTGATCTCATTTAACCTCACATTAAAGCATTTTTTCTGGTAGTAACACCTTTCTGTTGTAAAAACTACAACCTTCAAATTATTATAGATCTAGACAAATTCATTTTGTATTTGCTTACCCCCAACGGATCTGCACATCTTTGTCGTCCTAAGCTATTAATAACTACAAAAGATTTGCGTGGTCTCTCAGTGTGAAGTCCCCCAAAATCTACTCCATTTTCCCTTTGCAGAATTTCATGGCTTGTACATGAGCCAACTGCTGCTTGCACCTCCTTAGCCCCTCTCATTTCTGTGAGACCCTTTCCATATATAAAGGCTGCTGGTTTCATTCTCAAGCTATAGTCTTCCTCTATTACATTAATTTAATCAGAACCCTGTTTCAAATAGCTAAGTAAATATCTAAATATTTAACTATTTCAAAATGTAACAGTAATATATGTATTGCTTTTCATTTCTGTAATGTAGTGTATTGCTTTTTATCTCTGACAAAACAGAGGTCAAATTCTCCTTTGCACCAACTTCCTTGATGTCTGCAAACCTACACATTAGATAATAATGTTTGTTCTTCAAGTCAGCCCATGATTAAGTGTCCCACGCAGTAGAAAAACAGTTGGAAAGAGACTGAACCTCCACTGTTATTAGTAGATTATTTTGTGAGAAACTGGGGCAGGATGAAGGCCAGTTTCACCATCCTACCTATGTGAGCCGGACCACTGTCAACGCTGCCACCGTAGCCTGACCGGTTACAGAACGGAGGTGCCCATCCAGAATTGCAGTGGCAGTTCCCGTTGTTGTTACACACCTACAGTCGGTACAACAGGGATTAGTCAAACGAACAACGCCTTTCTGGAAGCAGCCACTTTCCACTTCCTGGATATGTTTGGAGTTACACATTAAGAATTGGATGTGGAAACAAGAAATATTGCATAGTATTGCTTGGGAATAAGCTCTCTCTGTCTGTAACTGCCCAACAGAGAGTGATACTGATACCAGAAGTTAACCTTCGTCTTGTTATTTGCCGGCAGTAGCTTACAGTCCAAAGAACTTCTCAGTTTTACAACCTATAGACTCCATTTCGATATTTCATGGAGACATACGTAAGTCAGGAATCACTAGACTGTCCTTCTCAGGGAAGCATTTTCCTTCAACAGCTTAGTAATATCAGAAAATTTTGGTTGCTCTGGGCTTTGAGCAACCTGGTCTAGTGAAGGGTGTCCCTGCCCACGGCAGGGAGGTTGGAACTAGATGATCTTTAAGGTCCCTTCCAACCCAAACCATTCTGTGATTCTATGAAAATTCAGAAGTAATGTCTTTAGTGCTAAGAGGTTTACAGTATACTGGCAACATGAATTACAGATTAAAAAGTGGACTTAATTTTTACTACTTAGCAGAAAAAACCCAAAGCTACCTGGCTGGTTATTGCTTTTGTGCAGGGATTTCGCAGCTATCTCTGTCTTCCAGAAACAGGGCAGGAAAACGCCATCTACTCACCCCATTATCATTACACTTCTGCTTTACATCACAGCTGTAGCCCAGATTACTTGCATCAACACATTTGAAATCTAAACAGGCCTGGAAAAAGTATTTAATGTCTTTCAAACACAAAACTTCAAAAAATCCCATCCTTTCATAAATACACTGTATAAATATGTATGTTTACAAGTCTACAGCTTTTGCTTAAATGTCAAGAAAAAGGGCTGGTAGAACAGTCAGTACTTCACAATTGTATAGCTGTGTTTGTCTCAGGTTTCCTTAAGTGTATGGATGAATTTTGCTGGAATAACGTGGATATCTGATAATGTAGTTCACTGATTTGTAGCATCACAGTTTTTAAAGAGCTAGTTAATTGGTTATGTGTGTGCACCCGAAAAACCGATTTTTTAAATATATTATGGCATACAAGAGAACTATGTAGTGCTTTTGAAAGTTAAGAGCTTTCCAGTTGGTGGAATATATTCGGTAATGCTGCTGTGAGTCACCTTACCTTCTTTTCTCCACAGGCTGTTCCATCATGAACTTGAGCGGGGTCAGGGACATCTGATCCTAAGTCAAAGTCAGAAGACCAGCATAAAACCCCAGATGCGTTATTGACAACGCTCCAAGCAGGAAGATTCTGAAGACTAACGGATGTGCACTGGAGCTTGCCACACAGACTATGCCTGTATTGAAGGAGTGACACTCAGAGACAAGGTGAGCAGGAAAAAACCCCCACTATCAGTGCAAATACACTATCCAATCAAACTTTTCAGCTTGCCTTTCGAGGAAATGTTCTTTTAAACCTCATGCTCTGAGAGTTTGTAACAGAAAGCATTTTTTTACATTGAAGATTTTAGGGTTGGCTTTAATTTGCTGGTGACTTACTCAACAGGACACTTCTTGTACACTCCACCTCTCATTCCACAGTTTCCAAACCTATCTCCTTTAATATTCGCTTTTTCAAAGCATACATCAGGTGCTTTCCGTGCCCCTGTACAAAAAATAGTGGATCTTAGTCAGCCACTACACCGCTTAGAAAAACGAGAAAGGAAAGTAAACCCCTGAAATGTCCATTAGGAAACCACAAATCTTTCTACAGCAAATTATAAACATACCTTTTCCGTATATAGATGCACATTGTGAATCAAAACTCTGGCATACTCCATAGTAGCAATAGGCCTTCATGTTGTCACAAGGGTAACCGTTCGTGATGTACGCGTCATCCGGACAGTAGGCATTGCTTCCATTGCAGTATTCGGGTAGGTCACAGAAATCCATTTTCGATCTGCACTCTGTTCCTGCCACCTTAAACTACAACCAGAGAGGAATGCCACCCTACTTTTCTTTTGCAACAGCAGAAGTTCAACGGGAAATGACAGCTGAGAACCTTCTGTGATGTTAAGGTGACAGAACAGTCGCTCAGATCAATATCTAACGATTATCCAAAACTCCCCTCAGTTTCTTATGGCATAGCTATGAAGTTTATGAGCTGAGCCTGCAGAGGACCAGGGTAGATCGTACAGACTCCTACACAAGCACTAATTAAAAAGCATCCAGCTGTCACAGACTTTGGAGAAGCTTGGTGTTGCATAATGGAGATCACGGCTACAGAGTCCCCTGGATTGCTCCTGCCTCCTACGAGGGGTGACACAGAGATGACATTCCATTCCTAAGCCACTGCCCAGGGCTTATTAAACACAAATTCTCTGCTTACATGCTCTCTACTGGTGAATGTAGTTTGATAATGTGAAAGTGTGTCAAGAGTAGTATGACAGCTCTTTTCAAACATTAAAAAAGACTAGTAAACAGTATTAATTTAGCTTAATAAAACATAGCCTACCTTGCAATTTTGGCAGCACAGTCCTTGAGCGCATTGTGATCCAGGCCTGAGTTTGCAGGTTGCAGCATCGCAACAGGGGTTAGTGCATTCCTGAAGGACAACCATGGACAAGGGGACAGGCTGTTTTTACCTCTGTGTAACTAGTGAAGTACATCCTCAGACCCAACCCAACTTTAAATACACTGTCTGTCTTGCAGGTTCTGAGGTTGACAGCGTTCCGCTCTAACAGAAACCAGCATTCAGTTTGGCTGTATTTTTTTTACCTCAAGTCATCAGAAAAACATCTGGTTTGATGTGCTGTGGCACAGGGGTATAGGACACTTTACACTTGAAATGGACACCAAAAGAAGCAGAATGCTTTGGTTTTTAAATAATACTTCTTAGCACCCCTAACCCATCTTATTTTAGCACTATGCTAGCAGTGTGATGTAGAGAAATGCCTGTATCTTTTCATGATGTGGAAGGCGGCCTGTACAATGGAACCAGGGTTTGCTGACAGCCGTTGGATTTATTGGTGTCTTTTTTCGAGGCACTTATTTTCTAAAGAGGGACTCAATATATCCCATTCTGTGAGAGACATTTTGACAATGCTAATACGACTGACAAAAGTAATTCTGTTCTGGGCTAAGCTTAAGGGTTACAGTTAGGAAACCTGTTAAGTGCCCTATAGATGAACAGTCTCTTTTATGTAACAGAAATATCCATGTTGCTAAAACCAGCACAACAAGGTGGTGTACCCACACAGTCTGCACTGAAATGCACTTCTTTCTTAAGCAACGGCTCAAAGGTCTGTGAAGCCCTGTAGCCCTTAACTGAGTGTGTATCACGGTCAAAGTATGATTTTAGGCTTTTTCTAAGAATTACCTTCATATTGCTTGCAATAATGTAAATGTACAAGGAAGACTCAGATATTAATGCAAATCAGGTATACCAAAGGCCAGTATTATACAACAAATATAACATAATATAGTAACGTAACGTAACACAAGTATCCAGTTGAACTTCATTCATTACCTGAGGTTTGCCACAGTCACATTCTTCATTATTATCGACCACATTATTGCCACAGACAGGTTCTTTGTAAACGTTACTTGTTTTGGGAGGATTTTTAAGGCAGTTTCCTCCTCCATTCAGAATAAGGTTCTCAAAATCATCAGCGCTGCAGGTGCTGAAATTCCTGGATCCACTGGAAGGCGTAATATTATTTTTTTATTATAAATATTTTGCTTACAGGAAAAAATACAACTCAAGCCCTTAAAATATTGTCATTCTATAACCAATATCGTGTTTCATAATGTTCCATCATGAGATACTTCATTTTTACTTTAGTTTGCGCTGGAGTACATTACTAGAAGTTAAAAATAGTATGTATATCATAAATGCAAGTACTTTCAGAAGGCAAGGAGACTGTCAGATTACCCACTCTGGTGTCCTGTATAAAACAGGCTTGGAAATTCCTTGTCTGTGCTGAGTCTAAAAATGCTTGATTAAAAAATGCTTTCCAGAAAAACATTCACCTTCACTGGGAGTCCCTAAGAACTCAGGAATCCATCTGCTTATAGTAGTTTTGTCCAGTGTTCAATTACCCTGATTTATTAACACAAATGTGGATAGATAAAATAATACCACCTTTTCCACTTTAGGGGAATCCAAAGAACAAATGAACTGGAAGAAACATAGGCTGAGAGGTTTTGTTTAAATTAACTGTTAAGAGAATCCGCACAAGGGATGCATGTTTGCACAAACCCAGTGAACATGTGCAAAACATTCTCAGCACGGTTAAAAATCCTAGCAACACACCATCGTTAAAAAAAATTAAGAAAATCCAACTAAGTTTTTAGGAATGCTACAAATAAAGAACGACTGGATGGGAAAACAGAAAGCATTTCAAATAAATTCAAATGATGTCAAGACCTAAGTCAGTGAATTCACCTCTGTGATTAAACTTCTCAAACTGCCCATTCACAAAATTTGTTCAGCATTCATGGGAGTTTCACAGCTTGTAAAGCATAGTCACTGCAGATAAATAACAACTGTTAAAATAAATAACTGGAAACCTTACTTATCTGTGCTGTGCATAATGTAGGATGCAGGACATCTTTTATCGTCATGTTTCATTCCGAGATTATGCCCCAATTCATGTGCAACTACTGTAGCATGACGTAACATATTGTTATGATTCAACTAATAAAGAGAAGCAGTGTTAAAAAAAATGAAACTAAAGAAAATACTGTGTTTCTACCTACTGATTCAAGCCACAAAGCTCCCAGCACCTCTGAAGACAGAATACTACATTGTATATGCACAGCGAAAGCAGCAAGAACAATTTGTCGCTGTTTTTTCAGTAGGGCCAGATTCTGCCACTCTTCCTCTTCCTTTCATTAGGATTATTTTCTGAATAATAACACAGCTAATCATGACACTGGTTGCAGTGGAATCATCAGTGACAAAAAGGCAAAGACTGTTAAAGAACAGAATCTGCCCCTAAGATTGTCCATGATGTTTTGGCATCCATATCGTAAAGACAGGAACCTCTGGAGATACTGGTGCTCCCCAAAGGGTAAAGGAGAAGAAAACTACTTTCTGGCTAATTTTGCCAAATGTAAAGTTCTTGCCAGTTTACAGCCTCATTGTGGAGAATTCCAGACACTTGAGAATAGAGTGTGCTATGTTCACTGTTTATCTATGTGAAGAGTGAAAAAATACACATTATTTTGTAGCTGCATTCCCATCCCAAAAATACTGTGATTATGAACCTTAATGGTACAAGAATGGGCCTTTCGTATACACCCTTGAGCTAGCTGAATTACAAAAAGGTGATTAAAAAATTATTTCAAGATGAAATCAGCCAAATGGACTGGAACGTGACAAAGAAAGAAATTGGAAAAACCTTTTTTTAAATATAAGTATAAAAATATACACAAGTCTTGACATCAGAAACCCCATGAAAGAAACTGTACCATTCCAAGACTGAGTGACTTGCCCAGATAGGTCAGCAAAGTGCATGTTCTGGATGGGGGACCTTTGTGGAACCGATGTCCAGCAATAGCAGCATCTACAACCCTGGGTTGTGTAAGTGCACAGGGGAAAGCCTTCAATCGCACAGGTACCTCTTGGTCTCACGTCTATGGTAGCTGAGCAGCTCCTGTGCTAGTTTATTCCGTTAACCAGAACATTATGTACTTACGGTGCTGATTGACCCTCCCTGGACTTGTGAGCAGACGGTGCCGACAAAAGCCATTCCAATGGCTCCGCCGTAAGAGCTTCTCCCTCTGCAACAAAAGCAGGTTGAAGGTGAAAGAGGGGCTGAAAGTTCACAGTTTCTACTAAAAGACGCTGATGAATCTGAAACAAATACTGCAAGTCAAGATTTGGTCTTCTTGGGTCAAGAAGAAATTTATCATCGTATCAGGGTTTCACTGTTATGAATAATGAACATCTGAATAACAGAGCTTGAAAATAAAGACCAGTCACCTAGATCTGCTGTGTCAGTGCTTCTGAGTTCACAGAACCACAGAACAGCTGAGGCTGAAGGGACCTCTGGTACCCCGCCCTGCTCAAGCAGAGCCACTTGGGGTTATTATCTATAAAGAATTCATTATAGTCTCTTGGCATTCTTCCAGGTTAGATAGTTTGGAAGTCGAGTGGATTTTCCTCCAGCTATATTTTCATTCATACACAAACCCAAAATCATTAACATACATTAACAACACTGGCACCATGGCTAGTTTTTCCACTGAGTGAACACTTACATAATGAGATGGCTCACATCGTTTCGTGATCGTTTGAGAAGAATTTTCTGTCTCCAAGAAACGAATCTACCCAGTACATCTCCAGCTGAACCGTCCATTACAGGTATGGGGTTGGTATCTGTCCAGATCTCTAATCCAACCAAAACAATCTGGATGTTTAATGCTGTATACATCTGAAAAAATATAATGATAATTACTGTCCGTCAGTCTGTTTCAACTGAATTATGAAAGATTATGTCACTACTGCTGAGTAAACATTAAACTGAACATAATGACTGAGACATGACTTTAGTTTCTTTGAATAATTAACAGTTTGATGTGAGGAAAGAATACATGACTGAAGGCGATCTCCTTCATGAAGGTACTAAACATATCTTTGAGTTGGAGAAGTTGGTAAGACCATGTTCATTCCTTTCCTTAGGTAAGTGTCTTCAGGAGAAATTGGGAACAGATGATTAGAGAGCTTATGGAATTGTTTGCAGCACTGACAGTTTGCTTCATAAAAAAGAACTACAAACACGAGAAATACTCTTCCTAGAAATGTAAAACCTAGTGGAGACCTCACTTCCCTGGAGCAGCCAAAGTCTGGGAGCACAGAGAAGAGGTTTAAAAACATTTTGCATCTCTGTCTACACCTCTGTAAGACTTGTGTATAGATTTAGGAGGTACCTCAGAAGCATTAAAAATTGCTGTTTAGCTTCCAAATACAGTTTCAGAACATAATTGTTCAGATTTACTGCATTAGGTGTTTTTTTGCAAACTATGATTAAGCAGAAACTACAGAATCTCAGCAACTTATCTGACCTACCCCATCAACGTAATTTATCAGCTCAATTGTTTCTTTTTGCACCGCAGCAGGATCAGATTTCTTCAGCAAAAACTGTAAAATATCAGATGAGACTATCAGAGAGGAAACTCAGTGGTTTAATAAAATGTATGTAGCATTGGATGAGATCATTACCCTGTTGTTATCCACAACCACAAATAATTCCACGTAGCTTTTCTGTGGCAGGACAGCTCGCTTCTTCTGCAAATCAGAAAGCATAGTAAGTTAACATAATGACAAATGATATCAAGGGTTTTTTTACTTATCTTTCTCATGATTTTCATTTCATGGATCTATAAAGCAATGCTTCACTTTTTAATGTGGCCTCAGAAACTGGTTTGCCTTAGATTTCCACATAGATATCTGTATGTCAGCAATGCACATCTGCTCAGACACGGAGATGCATGACCTGAATGGCAGCTTCATGCCTTTCATGTCATACCCAGGACCGTCTTGGGCAGAGCTCTGCTCTTCTGCTAAACGATTGCTTCAAGCTATGTTAAATTACTGTTGTGCAGTTCTTCTGTTTCAGGATTTCCTTAGCAGTACTACCACGAGTTCATGAAGGTGGCAAGGCAGTGGCCTGCCAGGCCAAACCCATTTACAAGGATTCCATGCCAAAGCAAGAGCTCTGGAGATCCTTCACTGCTGGAACAGACTGAGGAGACGGCTTGGACTGCAGCTCTTCTGAGAGAAACAGGAAGGTATTTACCCTCAAAAGCTTTTCCCTGCTAGAGGTACTGTTTGATAAAAACACGTATTTCACAGACTGCTGCACAAACATCTTCTCGTGATGAAGGCTGCCATTCAGCACACCACATCGGAAGGGGATATCCTGCATGTCTTCCAGCCGGTAAAACACATGTTCAAATGTGCTGGATGTGTTGAGCGGCTCCATTCCATACCATTTGTCACCAATGTAGAGAAGTCCTCTAATGATCATAAAAGAATGAAAAATTATTCCACAATTTTTCCCTTGTGGTTATGACTAGGTGAGTAAATGACAGCGGAATGCTTAAAAGCTATAAAGACTATGTTGAAATAATTGATTACCTTAATTTATCTCAGTATAGGGGGCAAGTTCAAATGCCCAATGGGATCTCAAAAGGCAAACCAGAACTGATTTAAAATAATCATACGCGTGTGGGCTCCTTGAATCACTTAGCGGGACAGCCAAATGCGCTACACGAGTCTGTATTGTGGGTACAGAGCTGATGCACAGGGTCTATTTTAGTCCTTATCTCTAGTCTCACTCTTAGCCCCATGCAGCTGAAGTAATCTAGCATGTTAGAAAAAGATCTCTTCTAAGACAGAGAGGCTGAAAGCAATCACCAGGGTGTTTATCAGGGCAGTAGCGGTATTGCACTGCTGCGTGCAGCTAAGTATACAGTTTGCATTTGCCCGTGGCTCAGAAACACTGGTACATGCCCGTGTGCTGTACCAGAATCTTTCAGAAGCTATTATCTTGTGCGCCAGAATCTCAAAACTATATTTAGAAAAAGCATTTCTCTAGTTAATATCTTGTGAAAGAAAATCCTCAAAAATGTGAGTTCAGGGTAACCAAAGGATTTGAGTCTGCATAAGTTTGCAAAACAGCCAAAATGAAATACCTGTTCTGCTTAGTGAGACCCAGCATTTCCTGAAATACCAGTATGTTGACCATTTTATTCTTCATTTAAAGGAATTCCAGGAAATGTCATTATTTATTGTGAGCGGTGTCTCTATACAAGAAATATATGTGGGTGAACATGGACTGATTCTACTGGAAGAACACCACCATTTTTATGCGTTAATATTGCCCCTTTGTTTCTCAAATGAATGACAAAAAAAAAAAAAAAAGTTTCAAACGTGGTCAAAACTTTTTCACAGAAGTGGTTTGTCTTTCGAAACGTGCCCATTCATAAGGCAGAATTGTTGGCAGGAGTGTTGAGGGAAACTGTAAAACCTGTAAAGAGTCTCAGCTTCATCGACAGGTGAAATATAAAAAAATTTTGCAAGGTAAGATGGTGTTTTCTCTCCAGCTGTATGATGAATAGCAACTGGTTTGTTGGTTTTTTTTACTGGTTTACTTTGGTACTGCACAATTAATTATCCTGAAGTAAAAAGCAAGAGGTAATACCTGAGGCCGTTGCATGTGCTAAGAGCAAGCATTGAGTCAGCAATTCCTTCAGCAGTGCCATGATAATAACAGTGTGTCTGAAATATAACAAATCCACACAATTAATGACAAAATAGGGTTATTGCCTTCAAATACAAACTTATTTTGTAACCAACCTTATTATTTGCATGATATTATGGCTGGCTTTTGCAAATTTCTGGAGCTTTCCTGTTCTAAAAGTAATCCCAAACGTCTTGGGAGTAAAATACTACTTGGCATGAGTAACTACAATAGCATTTGGCTCCTTGGTTCTAGAAAACAACCCGCTTTTTAGGTTAAGCCATCACCATCTTTTAGCAAAATGTTTTTATTTACATTGCTCATCCTGTTCCTAAACAGACTCTCCTCAAAGGTTGATCTCTCCCATGCACGAAGCACCCAATTAAGTCTCACTGAGCTCACATGCATTGAAAGTGGGAATTAAATGCAGAAAGCGTTTGTAAGGCTTGTTTGATTTGGGACCTCAAAACCATTGAGCTTTCATGCTGCCATTCTACCTTTAATTACATACTATGCAAAGGTAGCTCGAATTCATTCTTAGCATAATCTCCAGCATCTCCTTTAGCACCCTGGAAAACAGTGGTGCTGCATCACCGTAAACATCCTGCTCCATCACATGTAGAACCTTATGTTCTATATTAGTGGTAACTCTTAAACCAGAAATGCTACAAACATGAACACCCACAGAAGCCTCTTCCCCAGCAAATGTATTTTTCTTCTGTAGATACTTTATGCACATTATTTGCATTTTCCCTTCCACTGCCAAAACTGTAACCTATTTTCACTGTCCTATTGTAGAGATACGCAGTTGCTAAGAATTAATGGTTGTGCATTCACTTTTGCTTTGAAAATACATTTAGATGCCTACACATCCTTGTTGTCATCCTCAGTTCTAGCAAATTCTTAGCGTGGCCTTCAATTCATAAAGCTTGGCTTCCCTGGTTTGAGGAAACTCTTAAACAAAAGGGGAATTTTATTATGTATGATACCTTGTTTTTGGATCGTGTTGCCTCCAGTTTCCCATTTTTCCCATACGTATATAGAATAAAGTCTTCGCTAACGAGCTTTCTGGAAACAAAAATAAACTACTGCTCTTTTAACAGTCTAGAAAGCATGAAATAAGTCAAGAATCCTAGTAAGTACTACACTGTTAGCAGCACACTCATGCTAAATCATTATTAAAACCCATGAACGTGAAACAAAATACCTTAAAAATGACCTGCATTATTTGGAAAATAAGTTATTCTGAAATATTTTGATTAAAACATCCATAGAATAGGATCTAAGCAGACTATGCTATATCAGGGCCTGGACTACTACAGGCTCAGGAATGAGGAACAATGGCAAGAGACAAATTTCTTCCAACACAACATGGCTAAGAACCCTCCCCTCCCCGCTAATAAAGTGCTAATGTTGAGGTGAATTCTAGTTTTCCATAGGGATTTTCTGAAATCTGCTGTTGTGGTGCAAATAAAAAATAATCAAGATAAATTTCCACACAAATAGAAAAAATATTATTCGTGTCTATTTGCAAGTTGGTACCATAATAGAGACCCTGTTTAATAGTCATTTTGTAATTACTACAATCTGCCATTTAAATGATTTCTTCTGAATTTTTTTCTGCATACTATATGCAACTAAATCCCAACATGGAATGATTTCCTAGAATAGTCTATCACTTACTTATTTCTCTCCAGTTTTAGGAGGTATGTTCCATTTCTGGTTTTAATTGAGTAAAAAAGATTGTCATCTGAATGCTCCTGAAAACAGAACAGAAGATATCACTTAATTGAGTGATGTTCTACTTGGTTGTGTCAGTTCCATGTTTTCTTTGACAAGCAAAGTCCAACTACTATATGTGTCTTAAGTACTTACCAGATTTACAAAACACACGTTCCTAACCCTCATGCCTTTCAAAGTCTCAGCAGCACACTCTGCATTCTTTCCTAGGGAATGTGTAAATTCTACTAAGCTATACATTTTCATGTAGAAGACAGAATGAAAAAGTACACAAACTACACAAGAAATCAAATAGCCTGCCACTAGAGATTTGTAGAGGCAATGTAAAAAATATAGAGTCTATGGGGAAAAAAACCCAAAACTTGTGCTATGAAAAGAGCAAAAAAAAAAATGGTGTTAGTACAGCTAAACCTGGACTACCGTGCTATGGTTCTGTGGGCTCAGGAGCAGATGGCGCTTAGGCACTAGTGGAGAGGAAGTAGACAGAGCTTGGATGAAGGTGGCCAGACTCGGTTCCTCAAGGGCACGGCCCATGTGTGCACTCTTTCCCCAATTACCACATCATTTTTGCGACACTCCCTATGCAAATCACTAGCAGCCAGAGGAACGACTCCTGATTCGCCCTTCCTTAATCGATTTGCACAAAGATGACTAACGCTATTTCATTAACAGTTACTTCAGTACTTGAACTCCCTATCTGGAACAAAGGTAAGTTACCTCAGAACTAAAGAATTAAGGCTCAGGTCTTTCAACTCATTCATTTAACCCGTGCGATTCTGTGGGACCACTTCTACAAAGTGAGCGTCAGCCCTTTGGGTACTACATGGTTGAAATGCTCTGGTTATCCAAAGGTCAGGTACAATGAGCATAAGAGCATATATATACCATACATTGTGTGTGTGTATAATATAGGACAGTATTGTGAAGAACAGCAACATCAGAAGAAAAAAATCAGATAGAGTAACAAACCTCATGAAAAAATGGATGGTGTTTGTCTCTGCTCGTCAGTCTTCGAGGAATAACGATTTCAAATGCAGAATGTTTGGATGTCTGTTTAGAAGATACACCTAAAAATAAAGTTTGAAATTTCTAAAGAATCAGAAAGGATAAGTAATACATTGTCCAGTCCAGAACTGGGTGTCCAAAACAAGCTGGTAATCTTGGCTTTAACTCTTAGTCTTCGTTAGTTACATTATCACTGGGGTAATATTTTTGGGCATCCCTTTATACAGCCATTATCAAAATGGTATTATTCTAACCTGCATTATTAACTTTGTAACCCTGCCCATCATTTTGGAAACGTTATTTCTTCCATGACCTACACTTTTAACCTGATGCACCATAGAAAATCAATGCAGCTACCTTCTCAGTCCACCCATCTGTCCCCTCACAGTAATTTTTCAAGTAGCCGGCCACTTCAGATCAACTGTGCAAGAGACGCTAACATCTCAGATATAGAACTAAGTTCCTTCAAGCCTTGTGAAATCACCCAGTTGGCGCCAGGAAGACTGTGGGGATCTGTAAACCTACAGCAGGGCTCTCTAGGAGCGGCTGACGGAACTACAGTACAATTATTTTGAACGACTTTGCCAGGATGTTTCAGAACTTGCTACACAGAGAACTGGAGAATATCGTATCTCCAGAAAAATAATTTCAATCCCTAAATACACTGGGGAATGTTTTTTACTGGTTACAGGGCCATTTGCTGTGGTCTCGCCTTCTAGCTACTCTTCGGTTTGTAGCCGTTTGCGTTATATCCGAATTACCTGCGGAACATCGTGCTAATGCAGGAAGCTAAAGATAATAGGTCTGCCAACTATCTGGTTTCCGGTAAACATTTTTATAAAGCCAAAAACAACCTCCAGTGACTTTTTAAAAATTGATTGAACTTGAATTCATCTTTTTTTTTGTCTGCTCATGACTTTGATCAACAGAGACACGACCACTGCTTTTAAACAGGTTACATAATCAACAGTAACATGGGTTTTGACGATGAAATTGGCTTCTTCCTTCTTAAATTGCTCTTTCATAAGGAAACAAAGAGACGACTTCTCATTTATAGTAGCACAAAGTCACCCTCAGCCTCCCACATTTCTGTGAAAGGAATTCATAATTGCCAAGAAGCCACAGAATCACCCATTCAACGTGAGGAGGAGGATTCTTGAGTGTAATGATGATCTCCACCTATTAGATAACATCAGGATTTTTAAAAGCTAGGTGCAGGTAGCGTATCTTTAACATAAAAGACTGCCATTGCAATCGAAATGTGTAAGTTGCTATCAGCAAACAGGTCTGTAAAAGAATATCAGCACTCAGTGTTTTCTTCTGATTTTGCTCTTAATCTCACAAAAATCCAGGTCACAAAATCCATTCTGCTTCATGAGTTAAGTGTATGTTGAACTAACAGTAGAAATGCAGGTCTAACAATTTACATTTTGACCCCTGAAAGCAGGAAACCATCTTTAACGCACATCATAAAAATATCATTTTCTAAGAAATATTTCAGGTGTTACATCTGAAATCTAAGATCTGAAGCCAAACCATAAGCGGAAATGAGTTGATGAGGAACTAAAACAAAACTGTGAGGATTTTCATCCCATTACTGAAGGTTGAAATCTTTTTCTCCCATCTTTACTGCTGATGAGAATGACAGTAACTGCAGTTGTACAACCAGTGTCCTGTAGGGAAGATGATTATTTACATACCTAATGCTAGAGAAAAAAAAAATCACAAAGAGCTCAGCTATAAAAAGCTGCCAGCTGTAATCTTTTCCAGATGCCTTTGTCTTGAACAAGATTTTCCCAATTAGCAGGTCAGCTAATACCTGGGGAGAGCGGTGACACAATTTGAAAGGTGTGTATCATTACCACCCAGACCGGAGAGTACAAGATGACTTGGAGAAACTTCCTGAATACATAACAAAACCAGAAAGCTTACCTTTGATCCAAAAAGGTTTTCCAGTTAAAGTTAGTCCAAAAATAAACAAAAACAGGCTGTGTTTTAACATGACTAGATTTCCTGGAGAAACTACTACCGATTCCGAGCAGACACTGTGTACCTGGCTTTTAGCTGCTCCACGCAGGAGAACTAGAAGAACGAGAACCGTCTGCTCCGGAGGTAAACAACAGAAAAAGCACTCCGATACTTCATCTCTGCTAAGGAAACGGGAAGTAAAATTGAATCTGTTAGGCTTGAAAAAAAACTGGTTAGACAGCTTAACGCAAATAAAAAGCAGCACATTCTTAAGTGCTGATTGGAGAAAGAGAACCAACCCATGCCAGGATCAAACTGGTTTACTGTAAAGAACTTTGATACCAGGGTGAGATCATAGGAGATTAGAAACGTAAAATATTGCTACCAATGGATACAATGTGTAGGGTGTTTATACTGGCTATTGTCAACTCAGTAAAATACTATAAAACAATCTACTCTGAAATTTCAGCTTGTTCTACGTGTTCTATGTTTAAAAATATCAAACCCACAATGCGTATGAACACATGGAAATCCCCAAAACAGGGCTTTTACCGGGTCCCTTCTATGTTAAAGATAATTATCCTCACCAAAAATCTGTAATTTTGTGCAGCTCATCAGTCTTCCAGGATCAGGATAATCTTCCGAGGCATCATGTAACCACACTGTCACCAAGAGCAGAGAACACACGCTTCTAAAGCCTTTCAGAAGCACCAAGTGCATTAAGAAACTCGAAACAGAAGACTGAGACAACACACTTTTCATGCCAAAACATTTACATCGATTTTAATGAATTCATTAATGAAAACACAGCAAATCCGTTCTCCCATCGCTAGTAAATCGCCTAAAAACACTGACCTCAGTGAAAAAAAAGCACCCGTGCCAAATGCATTTGTAGTACTGGCTTGTACGAATCCCGTTCAAGTCCACGTTCCCGTTTCCAGACGTAATTCCCGCTCCTCAGCCAAACAGCAAGCGGAAGAACCCGATATCCGCGCTGCCTGGGGGACCCGGGCCCGCAGCCGCAGCTCTCCGCAGCCCCAGACGCTGGGATGCTACTGCAAAGTAACTGACCCTCACCCTCCGCTTACAGCCTCCCTCCTGCGTGCTACGCTAGTAGCAGAGCAGCAACGCTGGGCAGAGTCGCGTTGCTCTAGATTTTGCTGTTTTCTCCAGTTCCGAAGCGCTGACACGCTTTTTTGGGCTTTTCCATCTCTCCTCGCGCGCTTTATTGCATTAGGAAAAGGACGAATAGCGGCATTTCCCCACGCGGTGAGCGTTATTTCAAACGCCTCGGGATCTCCCTACTGCACACCCACCGCCACCCTGAAGGTCCAGGCGAGGCAGAGCCCACCGCTGCTGGAAGGCAGGCCCCGGGCAGCGGGGGACACCCGTCTGCACAACGGGGCGCACCGACCCGCTCCCACCGCCGGCGCTACCTCACACCCGGTAGGCCCGGCGCGGCCCGCCACACCGCAGCGCACGGGCCCGACGGCGCATGCGCAGCTCCGCCCGTACGACTCGCGTAGGCGCCGTCCGCCCGGCGGCCGTGGGTGGCGGTTGGGGCTGCCGCCGCCTCAGCCGCCGCCGTTGTTCGGTTACGGCCGCGTCGTTGCGATGGCGAGCGGCTGCACGGCGGAGGAGGCGGCCGCCGACCCGCCCGGTGGCCCGCGAGAGCTGTGCTGCGTGGCGGTGGGGTGCTCCTGGCCATGCGCGCCGCCGTACGGCCTGGCCCGGGCGGTCTGCCTGCGGCGGGACGCGGGCGGCGGTGAGGCCAGGTGAGCGCGGCGGTGGCGGCGGGGAGGGGGCCGCGCCGCGCTGCGCTGCGCTGCGCTGCTCGTTCTTCTCAGGCGGCTGTGGCCTAGTGGGTGCGTGAGGGGAGGGGCCCTGGTGGTGGGCGGGAGCGGGCCTAGCGGGGCAACGCGGCCGTGGCGCTTCCCTCCGCAGCACCGAGGCCGTCGTTGTGGAGAGGCGGACGGGCGACGGGAGCCCGGTGCCCTGCGTGCTGCACCTGGAGTGCCTGCCCGCCGGCGCCGGGGAGATGGTCTCCGTCGGCATCCGGAGCGAGGCCCGCAACATGGAGGTGTACGTGGGCGAGGAGTACTGCGGGACCGGCCGGGGCGAGAGCCTGGGCGCCGCGCAGCCCCCGGGGTGAGTGGTGGCCGCGGGCAGCGGGGGGGGTGCCTGGAGCGGGAGGCGGGCGACACTGCGCGACGGGTGTCGGGGGGTTTTAGGCCTGGGTCCCCAATACCGTGCGGCCCTTCTCTTACTGCCAACGTCGTTCTCTGTCTGTGTATCTGCAAGGTGCTTCTGCTGGTAAAGACCCTGATGTCTGCACCACGAAAGCCACCCGGGTTGGTCTTTCTTGAAGGTCTGTGCAAAACTGGTGAATGGGCATAGGCACTGCAGGCGCCGGGGACAACCCTGGTGTGCTCCTCACAGTGCCTGAAGGCTTGCACAAGTGCTGCCTGTGGGGTAACGATTCAAGGGTGCAGTTCTGCTAGTTAGCTTTTTGCTCTTTGGTAATTAGTGAAACGTGTAATTCAGTAAGTGATGAAGGGGTGCTCTGAAATTCGGTTGTGTCAGCCTGCAGAAGGAGTTAGGGTGGGTGCAACTGTTCTGTATCCTCTAATCTTTCAGGGCAAGAGGTCTGCTGGTCGCTTTCACCATGTCTCTTTTAGCCGAGCTTTGTTTCTTATCTGATACATAGCCATTTCACACTTTTAAGAACAAGAGTGAAAATAAAACCCCAAGGATTTGTTTTCCCCTTCACTACTCCCTTCCATGCTTTGCCAGGGGAATTAAAGCAATGTCTTCTCTTTTGTTTTTAAGTCATTACATGGCACATCTGCTGCTTATTTAGGTAAATAAAAACAGCTGACTCAGAGCCTCAGGGAAGATGTGTGAATAACGTACTGAACCTCAAAAGCTTCTCTAGTAGATAATGTAGGTACGCACACAAATACTTTTTTTAATATCTATCCGCTAAGTTTCAATGCAAGCTGAATATAAGCATTGCAACTGCTATACTGTGCTCGAAACATGTTCCAGTCAGTCTCCTTTCTTATCTAAATATTTACTGATACAGAGTATTTCTACTAAAGAAAAACAAGTTGTATAGTGATGTCACAGCTTGTTTATTTTGTTTTTGTAGTGAAACTGAAAAGGTTACTTTATATGAAAAGCACCTTAAGTTCGAATACCCTGCAGCCTCCTGCAGAATTAAGGTAGGGAGTTTCATTTTTTGTGGTTTTAATCACTTAATTGACTAAACTGCATTGCTCTTTGTCAAGTTATTGGCTTTATACACTTTGTCCCTTCATATAACCACTTAAAAATCTGTTAGATGGTACTTTGTCTTGATAGCGGAGTTCTCCTTTAAATTTGTATGACAGTTACCTTTTTATGAAGATGTAATATTTATATGAGAAAGATAATACCCTCTTACTGGAGAAAAACTTCACAAACCAGATACACAGCAACTGTTGATTATCTGTAGTTTAATTAGAATTGTTAACTGTGCTGCGGTTAAATAATGTTATGATAATTTGTATGGCCACAGCTCTTAAGTGCTTAGAAGATCATGGCCTGATTTATCTCAGGGTCATGCAGGCACCTCTGTTCCAGTCAGAATTTTCTGAAGAATAGTAACAAGGAGAAATTGGCTTAATTTCCCTGGAAAAGAGTTGAGCAGTGTTTTTTCCCAAGACTCAAAGAATAATACATTGTCCCATACTTATAAAGCAAACATGAAACTATTTTTTTCCTAACAAAAATATTTCTTTTTTCCCTTCTTGCAATAGCTGCTCTCCATTGGTGAGAAACAAAGCGTACTCATCAGTAAGATAATCGTGCAAGTGAAAACAGTGTCTGCAAAACTAGGAACTGATCTTCCTTCACTAGGCTCAAGCATCGATCTAGACAGAGTGCAAACTATAATGGAATCCATGGGATCTAAGTTGTCTCCTGGTGCTCAGCAACTTATGGACATGGTCAGATGTCAGCAGAAAGTAAGTTGTCCTGCTTTCCCATAATGAGTACTGATTCCTGACCTTACCTACTGTAACAAGCGTGTTCCAAACTGATTTGCTGAAAACGATTTTTTGATTTTTTTTATCCCAAACTTTCTGCCATTTCAATCCTGGTGTAGCTGTTGCCATCCTTAAATGAGGATTGCAGTGAGTCAGGATACTCAGGGAATCACTGATTAAGAGCTCTGTCATCATCTTTTATCTAAGAATATAATTCAGAATTACTTCTGAAATCTTTACATCACACTGGTCTAATACTGACTTATAAAGTACGTATTGTTATCATTGTATAATTATATTTAAATCGTACTGTTTTTCTTCCCATCAGAACAGTTTACCTCTTGGAGACAAACTTAATTGGATCTTTGGGAAAAATCCAGACTTTGGAGGTGACCGTGCAATAGATGGATTGCGTGCTGCGGCGGTTCAGATGTCACCAGATCAGTCAACCAGTGAACCTTTGTCTGTTAAAACTCATTCGACAAGTGAAACAGTCTGTGAAGACTTAAACTGTGATCTGAACACACAGGTCCCTGAAAGAGGGGATACCTCTGATTCTGAAAGACTTGCTCCCCAGCAAAATACAGTTGACCTCGGAAAGGATTTTAAAGTCATGGGATCTTTGCACGTGCAGGAACAAGCAAGCGAACCCCCAAATATAGCTAATCCGCAGATGCTTCTTCCTTTTCTTCAGAATTTATGCAGTCAGGTCAATCATCTTCGGCTAAAAGATGGAGATAGGCGATTTGGTAAAAGTACAGTGACTAAAGAGGAAGGCGTTCAGTGTGATGGGTAAGTTCAGTCTGGTAGTTTGACTGTATGTATTGACTAGTTTAAAAAACAGTACATAATGTAAGCATTTTATTCTTATTAACAGCACAGTGTGTCTTAAAATACATGGTTTGAAGGCTGCGTGGTGACGAACATGATGACAATTTTTCAGATGAGTTGCTTGAATATAGGATTTTTTCAGAAGAAATCACAACATTGTTGTTACTAAACTGGCTTTTGCTTCCATTTCACCTTTTTAAGATGAAAAACAAAGTATGATCTTTCTGCAGTTTCATACACGTACAGTTTGTCTTTCTCATCTGTTACTACATTTTCGTTTTGGCTGTTTCTACCTCCTAAATTCTTTTTTTCACACTGTGTGCCACAATCTTTCTGCTGTACTTAGTGTGCCTCATCCCACTGATCTTTCCTGTCCCTCTTCATTTGTTGGCCTTTACAGTGCAAACTGCAGTAGCAGTAGTGCACGCAGTTTGATACTGAGGGAATGATAGTGGAAATGGTGAGATGTCGGAATTGGGATTCTAACAGACCCTGAATATCTCCAGCTCCTGGGAAAGTGCAGTGTTTTTGAAGAATCGTGTAACTCTTGAAACGCTTTACCTGAGAAGAATGAAGCCTGCCACACTGGCAGAATTTAGCTCTGGGTTTACTGTTGTGTGGATTTTGTTACACATGACTTTAGCTGTCTAATGCGTGACTGAGCCTTTGAAAAAGTGAGGTTGGAAGAAGATGACTGTATACCCCAGCATGTTTACAAAATTCTGAGGTTTAAAATGTGGTGGGCAGGCACTTGTGCTAGAAACTTAGTATCACTCAAAGGTTATTGTCTGATAAATGAGATTTTTACATTCAAAAAGTTCAAGTGCCTAGATCTCTCTCATGCACCTTGTCATTAAGAAATAGGTTATACTTACTCTTGTATTTGCCTTTTTCACAGAGTAGAACAACAGCCTATTTGCTCCTATTTGGAAAAGATCATCTCAAAAAATATGGATCTGATGGAGAAAAAACTAATGGACTATATTGATCGTCAAATCCAGGCTCTTCAGACACACATAGATAACAAAATGGTTCTCTTAATGGACTTGGTTCAGAACTCGAAGCCAAACAAAATTTCACAAGCGCACTATGATTCTAACGAGGGGTTCTCTAATGGGGAGAGGTAGATGTGTGTAGGTGTAGGAGTTCAGCGTAAGTACTTTGAGGGCAATTACACTTTACAGAGCTTAGTATTTATGGAGTTGTAACTGTAAAGAACCTCAGTGGTGTTCACTTGCATTTTGTTACTGTAATTCAATCCACTGTTGTACACAGTTGTTGGTTTTATGAAAGATCTTAATATGTGTTTTTTTCCTAAATACAAGAATTTTGTATGCCCTTTGTGGCTTATTTATTTAGAGAGCGTTGCTAAAAGCCATATGAAACACGGTTTCCCAGTTTCAGCTTGAACAATGAAGTACTCTGAATAAACTGAGTTACAGCTTCTCTCTTTAACTATGTGTGATCCGTTCACTTTCTTGCTTTTTTTTTTTTTGTGATGTACCATTAGAACAGAATGTGGCTTCTTTGTGCTTTTAGTTTATTTTAATGGCACTCCTGTTGAAGATCTTTATTACTCCATCTGTAAGAGGAAGAGTAGGACTGACACTGCTTAACTTACTGTTGAGGTGTCAGGTGTAGAGAGACAGGCTAACTTGAACCCCAGGCTGGCTTCGTTTGAAAGCCTTTCTGGCTATACTGGCACCTAAATTAGGAATCTGGGCTCTTTAAGTGATACCTAAAACTCATTAGACTTTTCCCCTCCTAAATTAATTGACCCATGCAGGAACTGAAATGAGCGAGTGCTTAGCAGACACATTCATCCATGTTTCATTATCCTAAGAAATGGAAGTTCTTCATTCGTGGTTCCTCTCGTGGGGACCTCGTTGCCAGGTAGAATGTGCTGGGGTAGGGTGTGCCACGCTTCACCAGCCGCTGGCCAGAGAAGCAGCCTTACTGTGCCAAATTTGCTTCAACCTGTTGGGATCAGTTCTGCCGTCGTTTGGGGAGGTAGAAATGTGACTTGAAGTGCCTCTTTTGTGGAAAGCCAAGCTTCATATGTTATTCCCTTTATTGCTCTTTGAATTCGGGGTGCACCATTTGACTCGGACTGCGTAGGGACGTGATGTAAACTCCTAACTTGGGTGCACAGATGTTGGTTGTATTGGGTGTCTTAAGATACATCGAGTGAAACCTGTTGCTGGGGAAGCAAGTGTAGCCTGAACGAGCAGCGTAGGCACGTGCAATCCAGTATCTATCTAGTCTGCCTAACGTTTCCTTCTTCAGGAAGACTCAAATCTTGATGGTAGCAACCCACAAGGGGAGATTTGGAAGAGGCGATGAGCTTGCAGGTGTCCCTCAGTTAACTCCTGCCAGGTGCACTTTCACAACAAAGATTATAAAAAGGCCTTGTACTTTGCAAATCACTTGACACCTGTAAAGGTCAATTATAGATGCTTTCTAAGAAACACTTAGAGGTAGACAATCACATTCCTTTTCAACTTAGTGATTTAAGATCCGATGCTAGGCTGAGAGCTGCTTTTAATTACAAAAAAAAAGTTGAAATATGTTTCCAAGCATGGTTGTATTCCAAGCCTGTTAGTTTATTGGTTTTTGGTTGGCTTGGGCTTTCTCCCTCTCCCTTCTTCGGGTGACAAATCTGAATAGAAGCAGACACGTGCAAAATATCCTGAAGTAGTTAATACGAGCTCTGGATTCTTTGGTAGCTATGTCCTGCTTGGTGTTTTAGGTGATATTTTAGTATCACAGCTACCACAATGATAACATTTGAAATTAAAACCACAACTGAAAGACTGTAGAAGCTGTATGGTTGCAGGTTTGGGGTTTCTTCAGCCTCTGCTTTGGTGAGGGATTCTGTGTAGAGGAAAAAAAATAAAGTGGAGTGTTTAAAGTTTTGAATACCATGTTATTTCAATGAAAATTAAATAGGCATTTTTTCAGGTAATTTTGGTTCTGAGGGCTTGACCCACACTGACTGCAAATTCTGAATCTGTAGTTGTGAAGAGTTTTGAAAACTTGTAGTGAAACAGCCCTGCAGCAGAGCACGGCGATGTTAAAATTCTTTGGCATGACTGCAGCCACGGTTCTGCCAAGCAGTGCCGCTGCCTTTAGAAAGGAGTAGGTGGGAGATGTTGTTGAAGCGGAGCTGGGCAAAACTGAAACTCATCGTTCATGTCCCTTGTAATGGTTAACCAGGTGGTCCTTGGTAAAAAAGCATCTGTAAACTGTGAGTGATAACTGAGAATCTGTGTTTTATGGTACTTTGGGTGTGATCTATTTGCTCTTGAATCTTCAGGTTACGGATGTGTCCTGTTTCTAGTGCATGGATGCAAAATCTTTCACTTTTGAAATGCTGCTAGAGTTCAGAGAGGTTAATTATTAAACAATATGCTTATTACTATGAAGGGCACAAGTAATTCTAAATCCTTCTTAGATCTGATGCCTGAAAGCATGTGGCACAATAGGCTTTTCTCAGGTGGAGCTTCGGGCTCAATGAAAGTTAGAACAATGAGCATAGGGAGTAATGACAGCTGTTTTCCACAGCTTCTATTCCATGTTTGGTTGTTCACGTTAGCTCTCGGTCCTCCTCTAGACCACTGTAGAGCAGACCTCAAATTGTGCTAGTGTGTCAGATTGGGGCAGTAGAGCTTAGTTGCCTTAGAAACAGCTTTGCAGCTCTAAAAGCGGGGTACTTCTGACTTCCGCTGCAGTGGCTGTCCCCTTCCTGCTTTTGTTGTAAGAGGCAGTATGTGCAGCGTGAGGATTTCACCTGGGGTGCAATAAGTCATCCATGCTTGTTATCTGGTACAGCTTCCCTGTAGTATCAGCAGGTAAAACTGGGTGTTAAAACAAGGCTTGGCTATGACTTGGAACGTGCTCTGTCAGTAGGCTGGCTGGAGACATGAGCCCTAGTCCCTGTGTGTGCTTCCTCAAAAAAGGTCACGTTTGAAAGTCTGAAGTCTTCTCTTGCCATTCACGACTTTCTGAATACACAGTCAGATCCTGCTTGCGCTTAATTTTGTAACTAGGAGTGAGTGCTGCTTTTTCTGCTTCAGAGAGCACACCTTAACCCATCAGTGTCCCACTTTGAAAAGTACCTCTGTGATCTCACAGAACACAAACTGCTCTGAGCCTGTTGCTCTGACGCCGTGTTAGTTTTGAACTAGTGTAATTCACTTCGCTAGTGGAACGAAGGTAATGGATATACACCAAGGAAATTCTTGATTTAGGTATTCCTCTTACCTGAGCGATGGGCAGACCTGACATCTCTCTTCAGGCGGATGGGACCTACTACGGTATTCGTTTTCCACGTGTATGAAGAAATAGCTCTTCTTTGCCTGGAGATGCAGCCTTCTCTACAGCGAGAGTTTGTGTTGTTGCTGTCGCAAATGACAATGTCACACTGGAGATAAACGGATGAAAAGCTCTGCAGGAACCTGAAGGCCTTAAATTTGAATCTTCCATAGTGCTCACGTGGCGGGTAGGTTACCACAGTGTCATCCTTCTTGCAGCTGCAACAGAATTCAGAGCTGTTAAAGTCCACGTTCGTTGTTCTCGGTAACTGTTGTTAACTGTGACCACGTCATTAACTAGGGTGTGATTTTTATAATGGTGTGGGGTTTTTCCTCTCCCCAGTGCGATGTGGTGCTTGGTTTTTTCTTAGCTCTGTATGTAATGTCTTTAAATTTCTATGAAATGTAGCCTCCAACCACAGTCTGTCGAAGAAGGCAGGTGCAAGATAAATAAATCTGGTTGACATTTAGATTATATTTCCTCATGTAGTAGGAGACATAAGATAATCCAGACTCTTACCCGCTTCTGATTAAGTCGTATGTTGGCGATCCAAAGTTGGGTTCTGGAGATGCTATGCAGGTATCCACAAACACCGAAAGATTTGGGTCAGTGGAATGAAGACTGACTTGGGCAAAGAGAGTTTGGTTCAAGTCTACGTAATATGGGGAATGGACTATGGGCTTGGAGAAAGATTCTGAATCGTAGAATGACATGCTGACGTTGTATCTTCCCACAGCGGTCGTGTTTTGGATGATGTTGTTTTCCGTGATGTAAATGACTTCTAAGGTTGAATTGTTTTCCATTTTGCATTTCGCAATGATCTGTACGTTCTTCTGGCGGGTGATGATGTTGCCAGTTGCAGAGAGAGAGACGACGTTGGTGTAAGTGATGCTCTGACCTTCCTCCTGTAAAAGGAATGGCACGCACTGCTCAGCAGTGATGACGTGAGCAGTGCCACTGAAAGCAACTGTGCTGCAGTTACAAAGCCGCCCAGCTGTGCTTCCCACAGGCTCCGGGTGCCCCTGAAACGTGAAGCAGGTTGCAACCAAAAAGCCATTATTAACTCTCCTGTTTCTCAAAATGCTGAACCAGCCTGTGCAGCAGAAGGGATAAGGAATACTGCATGGCGTGTGGAAGGTACCAAAGCTACGCTTCAGTCGCCCTTGTCGCAGCAATGCTGTGAACTAGCTCTTGGGAATCTTCGTATCTGAGGGATTTCCCTCTTTCCTCGCGACTCGGGTAAGCGCCGGTAGAGAATGTTTAAGTTCCATACGTTGTGCTACTTCTGATACCTGGCTTGGAGAGGGAATGGAGCTTTTGGGGTTAGCGTGTGCGCCTTCTCTGGGGCTTCCTGGGAAAGGCCCACTGAACATCAGGCTCTTAAAGAGGAAAAATACTTTTTCTACTTTAGGACTGGAAACATGCAATTGGATGAGAGAAGTGAAAGTAAATCTGCTGTTGTCTTACTCACGTGATACTCATACACTGATTTTACGGGCTCTTGTCCTTCACAACCTATTGTTAGCTTGTTCACATAACTTTTTTTCCCCTTTACCTTTTTAGTTGTTCCACAGCTGGCTAATGGGAAGGAGAAGATAACCGAGTCTGTTACAACTGGGCTGCAGGATGGATCGTTCAGCTGTAGGTGAGTTTCATTGTAACCGAGGGAGGCCAGGTAAGACTTGCTGAGAACAATTTTCATCCCGTCTGAAGAGCACGTAAGGAACACTGCCATTGAGAGAGAAATTAAAACCACAACCCACAGAACAAAGAACGTTACCACAAAGCGTGCTGCGGTCGTTTCTGAGTTGGTCTAGATCCTTGGGTCTGTTTCCATGGTTGTCTGAAATGGCTCATGCGCTTTTGAGGTCGTGCAGAAGTTGGAACAAAATTTCATGCTCAACTTCAACAATATCAGGTAAGCGAAACCATGTAAAACTGGTGCTGAAAGTTTAATTTTAAACCCAGTAACGTGGAATGAATTGCAACCTTTATATAGGGGAAAAGGAATCAAAGTGGTGGGTGAGAAAACTGATTTATAGCAGACATGGAGGCTTTAGGGGCTCCCTTCCCACCTCGGGTAATGAGAAGGTGGGTGTGCAGATGTACGGAACCACTGAGGAAAGTGGTGCAGCACTGAGGGAAAGGAAATCACAGTACACCTAAACCGTGGTTATCTAGCCAGTGCAGAATTCCTGACTATCTTGGGAGAACAAAAACGTTTAAAGTAGCCGGTCAAAAATAGTTTATCTTCCCATCTCTAGGATGGTAGCAATGCCTGCTTTATCCAAAAGAAGGAAAAATTCAGATTTTCAGTGGTGCTGGCCAAAAAAAGGACCAAAAAGTGAAAGAGCAGGCTTTCTTTTGCAGATGGGTCAGGTAATTATGCTCTGTGGGTGAGACTAATGTGAGATTTTTGTGTGTAAAGAGACTTAATGACCACCAATAAGAAGTCTTAAATCCTCAGTATCAACCATTAGTTTTTTTTGATATTTATAAGGGAAAAATCGTGTGGGAGTAAGAAACAGCATCCTATTCACATAGCAAGCATACTTACTGTTGGGCTGCACGGGACCTGGCAGCGGTGCGCTCGTATACTGAGCGGAAAATCCGCGGTAGGAGTTGGCAGAGTCTGTGAACAGCACAACTGTCATAACGTTTGAGGAAGATTCAAATGTGGGCTGAGCACGGCCACACACTTTCCCTAGTAAGCCAGTGTTAGTGGTGGGGCCATCATAGACTGCTGCGAAGTCAAATTGGCAGGTTTTGTCTAGTTCCAGGCTGTCAGAGAAAAATAATAATTAGAGGGTCTCTGAAACCTGTGTGTGTCACCAGAGGAAGGCCCTTGCCTGTTTCATTAAACCACACGAGTGCTTTTCTCCGTGCTTGCCACCCTTGACCCGAAGCACCAGCTGTACCATGGTGGGTGAATACCTCAGCAGCTGGACCCTGGCCAGGACCGGTGAGAACACACAGCACACTTGACAGAGTTCATCATCTCGGAGAGCAATGGTCAAGGTAAATATTTCCTATAGAATCCTTTACATTCCATACTGAATTCTTACACAGCATTCTGCATCCATTAGCATTTACACTTGGCGGTGCTAAGCCAGTGGTACACTGCCTTTGCACAATGACTGGCAGTACTGGGGAACTCTTACTTCAGGCGATACTTGCTCTGTTCTTTAAGCCTCAGTTCTAAGCTGCAGTTAAAGTGCACATCACCAGTGGCTTCAAACTTGTGCCTTAGGTAACAAAAACTTTTTTATACTGATGGATTTAAATTCGGATCATCCAGTCTAGCTTGAAATGGACCTACACCTCATGGCTAGTCACCTGGAATGCTTTTTGTGTTTCACTGGCTGGTGCTGCGGTAGCTGAAGGGTAATGCATAAGCATGTGGAACACGTTGCAATTACTTTGTAAGAGTCAGCTAAGCATGTCTGTTTTAGAAATGTGTAAATGTTCTAAAAATAGTACTTCTGCTGCTTTTGTGTTTCAAGTAATGCCTTTAAGCAGAATGAAAGAAGAGTGATGGAACATAAGGGCATTTACTCACAAAAAATCCTGAAACTGTAAGTTTATCTTCGAGTTTTTTTCTGTTTCTATGTGCCAGATGCAGTATGTCAGTTCTGGGTAAGGTGCTGGGTAGTTGGGGCTGGTAAATGTTCCGTTGGGACCAGTTAATTGTCCCCCGCAGTTTTCAGTTTCTGAAAAGAAGAGTTGGTACATTGTTAACAAAAGGATATATATAGTGAAGCACAGAAAAGGTAAATGAAAGATCTGAAGTTATGTAACCAGCAGGATTGTTTCTCTGGGATTCCCTTCCTCTGGAAATTATTAAAGGTACTAAGATAGAACTTCTATAGAGAATTTCAGGTCAGGTGGGTGTTACAAAATACATCTTGTCACTGTGGTGTGTCTATGAGTCCCAGTGTGGTGGCATTGAGATGGCTGTGGAGTTAGCTTTGACACTGTGAACAGTTTACATTTTGGGTAAATAAGGTGTCATCTTGAAAATCTGGTACTGAAGATGCTACACCAGCCAAAAGAAACCCTGAGAGACTTCATATTAGAGAAATCTGTGAGGCCTGGGTCATGATCTAGATGGAATTGCAAAGAAAATTAAGTTTGAGAGATATTTTACTCGATAAGACAAAGGCAAAATAAAATCAAGTCAGTGGAAATCTCCGGAAGACAAATGTAGACTCAAAATAGGACATTTTTCAGCAGCGAGGTTAAACACTGGAGCAGCATAAACTAGGATGTGGTAACTACTCTGCAAAATTGAAGCTTTTAAGGGCTTAATACCCTGCCGCTCAGGTCAGCAGGAGCAGCGGAACGGCTTGCAAGCTAAGTCTGGTTTTGTCCAAGCTATTCTTACCTTGTAAGGAAAAAAAGGAGCTTGTTGGATGAAAACCCTTACTGACTCCTGCGACCTGTACTCGGCAGGAGTTCTGACTGGATGGTCATATTCTCTTTCTGGGTAAATGCTATCATATTTGCAAACTGAGTAAATTTAGTAGAAGCCTGTAAGTAGAGTCCCATAATACCTTCTTTGCAATAATTTTTCTGAGTAAAATTTAACTTTTTAGGCTCTCTGCAAATGTGCTGTTGTTTTGCCGCCTCTTTCCTTTCGCTGATTCCCCCCACCGTTCTCGACGGGCCGAAGAACAGAGGGAGGCTAATAAAGATTCTGTCAATAATCTCTAATTGCTGTCCTAAACTTGCCCTTAATGGGAAAGTTTCTTTTAATAGTGCAATTCCAATGGTATTTAGTGACTGCATTAAGTTCCGACTTACGTGTTCCTGGTGGAAAGAAATAATAGAAGACAAAGAAGCTTCGTGTGAAAGCCACGGAGTTCGTTGTTATGAGAAAAGTTAAACTGTCTGAGGATGATTCAAGTACTGGGACTGCATCAGTGTCTTCACATACTTGTCCGAGAAGAGGCGAATTAGTTGAGGGACCATCATATACTTTAATACTTTCTGTTTCACAGCTTGAAGAAGGAGCAAATCTGTTAAAGGAAAAACAAAACAAGCAGCCCACAATGAGACCTAAGCTCAGTGATAGAGATACAGCCTCTTTGCAGTCCACAGCGTGGATTCAATAAGCATTTTACTAAAGCAAATACAGAAAACTATTTGGAGGCAATATTTTTCTGTGCTGTATTCTAAAGGAAATAAACAGTACAGAAGCACCTCAAGGAAATACTTACTTAAAATAGGAGAAAATAAGCCTAATGGTTTGATTTGCATTCCTCTGAATTTGCCAGACACAGTTTGCATTTGCGTTTAGTTCAATCCTTACTGCTTTGTTGTGCTCGTGAAATGAAGCCCCGCAGCGAGGTACACCTGTTGAACAGCAACAAAAATCGGCTTGCAAGGCGCTCCCTCAAGTTTTGCAATAATGTTTCATCCTCCCCTTGTGAAAACTCTGGGACAGTCCATCGTGGAACAGAATGCAAAATGCTATTTAAAAAAAAAAATTTATATTGCTGCAGCTTATGAAAGAATCAAATAGTAAAAGAATATTAGAAACTACTTTTTATCCTCCTTTTCCTACTAGCAGAGAAGAGGGAAGTTAGGGCAACACGTATCACAGATGAAGCCACTGGCGAAACTGGAAATGCCGAGTGACGTAGGACGCCTCAGCACCTCTTGTCCGCAAGGTTGGTCAGCACAAGCACCTCAAGCCTCCTGTCTTCCCTCTACGCTGAGTTCCTAAAGATCATCGAGTCCAGTGAGGTTCAGCCCTTGACTTAAAGTCGTTTGGGAGCCTACGCTCAGGGAATCAAAAAGGCCCTTCCAATTTGAGCTTCTGAAGGACTGTAGATGGGATTTACTGTATATTTACTGCTGCATACAATTCTGATCATCTCTAAAAGGGTGCTGCTAAATGGGAAAAGCTTCAGAGAACAGCAATGAAGAGGAGCAGAAGCTTAAACTAGCTTCCAGACCAGGAATAAGTACACTTCTTCACTAGACTGAAGCATTTCAGGTCAGAAAAATAAAGAACTAGGGGAGAAAGGAGATGCTAGAGCTCTGTAAATTCATGAAGAGGGTTAACATGAGATACTGTCATCTGGTACCGTAACTCAGTAGCCTGGAATAAAACCAGTAAGTTGTGGTTTTGAAACAAACAAAAAGAACTGGATCTTTGCTGCAGGGCAGTGGATGCTAAAAGTAAAACATAACACAGGTCAAGCCACGAAAGAAAAAGCCTTTGGCAACTATTAAACACAAAGATAGCACTTCCTCTCTTTCAGCAGTCCTGGACCACATTTGTTGGCGACTGGGAGAGTATTCTGGGAGGGTATTATGCAGAGTTGCGTTTGTATTCTTGCCTGAGCATCCTCTCTTGACTGTTACTGGGGTCAGAATGCAGGGCTAGCTGGGCTTTGACCCAGTTCTTTTATGGGAAAAAACCCCAAACCAGCTGTGGTTGACATCACTAACAGCGCTCGCTGAGTCTTATGAAGTAGTTGCAGAACCGGCCAGTGTGTAGAAAACTAGAAAAAGTTTATAATCCAGTTTGAGCCTAAGATCTCCTTTCTACTTTAATATTAAATCTAAAACTAATGATCTGAAACAGCAGGAAGAATTTCCTACACGGTGTATGCACTCCCAGATAAAATGATCAGCCTTTCTGATAAGCTCCAGAGGGAGAAGGGTTTAGGTGAGACGTATCTTGTCACATGTAACACCTCCCAGTTGTAAGAGCATTACAAGGTCGGCTTTGCCTTGCCCCCCGCCCCCCCATCCCTCTGTTGTGTAGCCAGGCACCAGCAGAGCAGCCCTGCAGCAATGGTTCGTTATCCTACAGTACCGTCCCACCATTAATCAGGTAAATTGCTGATTTGAGCCCAGAACAATGATCGTAAATTGAGCAACAAATGACTATTTATTGCTTCGGATTGAACAAGGGAAAAATGGGCAAATAACAGGAACCATTTCCCCATTAAATTGCTGTATTCCTGTTACTCCAATATGGTATTAATTTATACAGGCGAATTTCAATTCCAGAGTAAAATCTCCTCAAGATCAAGTTTTTAAGTTAAAAATGTGCCATAGTGAGTTATATATTGAAGTTCTTTTTGTTG
The DNA here is from genome assembly GCA_027574665.1 of Rhynochetos jubatus. Lineage (NCBI taxonomy): Eukaryota > Metazoa > Chordata > Aves > Eurypygiformes > Rhynochetidae > Rhynochetos > Rhynochetos jubatus. The sequence continues at coordinate 37,673,934 of CM050655.1, read as the reverse complement.
TTATTCAACATTTTTAATGCTTGCTGGCACACCTGGGTGTCACCGTTGTGCAGCAGTGCGTACAATAAGGTGCCCTTTCAGAGGTACGTTTAACATCTTTTCCGTTCAGTTGCCTACAAAACACCTATTGTGCAAAACCCAATAACATTTCACTGGTGGAAAAAACCCCAAAAAGATTAGATTTCCATACCCCTGGGTTCTATTGAGTTGTCTTCAGCGAGAGCTAGCGCAGCAAGGAGAGGCAGGAGGAGGGAGTGCCTGAGCGCCCGCATTCTGATGGCAGCTGGGGCGGTGAGGCTTTTGTGACTTTTATACCCTCTGCTATTTCATAATCCTCTTGTATTACGTGGTATCTCAGAGGGAAGGCTTAATCTCTCAGTTGCTGTTTCTTTTTAACAGATAGAAATGAGAAAGTAACACGTGTGCCCATTTTTTTTTCTTTTGCATATGTGCCGCGTGGAGTAAGTTTCTTTGTGGGCTCTCGTGGATTCCAAGCACATTTTTTTCAGCTGGTTTCACTGGGCGTCTGTTGGGGTGTGTTGATACAAGCAGCAGTGTTCTGGATGGGATTGCCAGACTCCCTTCAGCGGTTTGCTCTTAGCCCTGGTCAGCAGGAGCTCTGGTTTTCCCACCTTCGTTTTTACACTTATCCCTGTAGGTTGCACTGGGCAAATAATTCCCTGTCTTTGCTTGAGGATTCCTCAGGTTGTGAAGTGGGACTATAATCCTCATTACCCCTGCAATAGGGTTCTCAGGAGTAATAATTTCCTACTGCAGAAGCGTTAATGGATGAACAAGTCCAGATTCGTGTCAGTCACAGATTTAAAAGAAGAAAATTGCACCATAACCACTTTGAAAGGTAAAACTTTCTTAGTCCCACAATAGCAGCTACAAAAAGAAGGGAATCAGCCTTTCCTTCCTGAGGTAAGGAGACAAGCACAGTCCCAAGAGCCTCAGTTCCGTCCAGCACCAGTCTAGTTCCAATATTTTCACACTACTCTCTTTGCAGAAGGAGCAAAGCTCTTCCAATCCAGAGTATTTCCTACTGCAGCAGCACATCCCAATCTTTAAAGCTTCTGGAGGCTGTGATGGTGCCGGTGCCACAGATGGGCTGTTACCCTGACCTTGGCGCGGTACCCGAACAGCCAGCCTTCGCGCAGGAGCCTGCCTCTGTGATCCTTTCCAGTAGCGAGCAGGTATCCCGCAGCTGTGCAAACAGGACTTTTTTCACGGTTACTGGAAAAGTCAAAACGCAGACCATCTTGAAACACGTCCAGGTACTTTCATAAAAACGTTTTGTTTTGGTACAAAACTGTTTTGTTTTTTTTTTTTTCTTCTATGAGCAACCTCAAATCTGTAACGGTCCCATATTTCTAATCTCAGACCTATGCCTTCTTTAAAACAATTCTCTCTGATTTTTAACTCACTTTATGGTTTTGAATGCCACTCTCTCTCTTCATCGTGACAACGTACTTATACTGCCTTTATGCATGGAAGGATTGAATACAGGTGTAAAGATGTTGCACAGCGTTTGAATCCCCTCAGCTTCTGGAAATGCTAAATTTGCATTTACTCTGTATAGCCTGTCGTTTCTGAAACCCACATGCGTACTGGCAAGGAATTTTCAAACGTTAACATCCACTTTGTGTACATTTAATGTGTGGATTGGGGTGTGGAGCTCTGCCAATCAATGCCGTGTCCATCAGACATCCAAGAAAAAAAAATGCCAATGGCTGTGTTACCCTGGAAATTGGTAGTTACAAAACGTTTGGAATTACTGGTATGTGAAGGATTAGGAATTTCCTTGTCCTGGAGTTGATACTAAGAGTCTGGACCCTAATCAGTGGCCCAGTGTTTTTGAAGAGCTGAGTCTGGTGGTCAGCTCCATCTGCACAAAGACTGAGTAACTGTGCTGCTCCGCGTACTCGAGCTACAGATCTGGGCGTTCACACTGTTTCCACATCTTGTGTGTTCAGATAGTGTGATGTGTTCGGGTATCAGGTGATGCTGAAATATTAATGGCCTGCTTTGAATTTCCTCTCCTACCTCAAAAGAAAATGTCCAGCAAGTCTTCATGAAAGTTCTTTAAGATGAGAATGACTGTAGGGAAGTTTAAGTAGCAGATCCTCAGGACAAATTAGCGTGCATTTCAGTATGAGGGCACAAGGATTCAGCTGCTGTGACTGTTATTTACAGGCACTTTCTCTCACTGCCTGCAGCTGGGAGTGCAACAGCAGGGAAATGTGATTTCAAGCACTTTAAGTCATTACCGTGAGAAGCAGAGCAGCAGGGTTACCAGTGTGATGGAGTTTTGTATGGACTAAGTATGATTAGGAAACACTCCGGCTCAGGATGGGCATTATGGTCCTGCAGGATGAGGACTTTGGCAGTGAGCCTGCTCAGCCAATGCTGAGGCTTAACCACCGGCTAAGAGATGGGACCTGGAGCCTTCCTGGGAGGCGTGCGTGATTTTGGCATTCGAGAGCTGGATAAGTTATTCACGGAGAAGCTGAGTTTCAGAATGTCTCTAGTCACTCTGAAGGGATTGAGGCATAAAAGGAGAAGTTGCTGAAAAAAGAGGATATTTTGTCTTATGTGGGACAGCCTCTGGAGGCTAGACATCCGTATTCAGTGCAGGGAATCTCGGTACGAGTTTGAGTAGTCTGCACATACGTGGGAACTGAGTATTGGCCTAAAAGATGCTTTTCACAAGCATCACCAGATTATCAAAATGTAATCCATCTCTTTCCCTGAGGTGACTGCTGTGCAGTTCTGCAGTTGACAAGTTATGTTTCTCTTTCATGAACTGAAAATTATTAATTTCCTTTTTTATTTTCTTCACTAAGTCATTCCAAGTAGTACAATTTAACACGGAAGTGCAGAAACACTTCCTTGGTTCGAATATTGAAAGAAAAAGGATGAAGCAAACGCTTATAATGAAGTAAATTTCAGTGTACAGCTTTTCATAGTTTAATCTCCAGTAATAAAACCTGGCGTGTGGAAAGACCATAATAGTTTATAGGTATTGCAGAGATTATATCTCAGTACATGTACGGTATTTTTTCCAAATATTTTTGAGTTCCTATTTAAGGTAAATGCTCAGACATTACTGGTTACAAGGGGTGCTTATCCTTTGATTTATGTCTGTTGTAAGCTCAGAAAGCAGCACTGTGATGTGTGTGTCTGTAAGGCAGGTTAATCTTCCTTAAATGTTCAATATTTCGGCTGTTTGGTACAATGGGGAGAACTGGAAGAACTGTGAGAGGGAAACAAAAGTCTTGAGAGGAATCAGCCGGCTGATCGAATTACTCTGTCAGTGACAGAATTTACTGAAGTTTGGGGTTTTACAGATCTGGAATATAGATATCTGATGTTAAGGAACACAAGTACAGTTAAGATTAAAATCCTTTAGATGTACACCCCCTAGTATAATGTATTTTTAGAAATTAGTAACAGATGTGCAACATGCTTATCACATATATAAATGATCAACATAATGTTATGGTTAGAAGAAGCATTATTGGGGCTGTTATTATTTGGGGATGATAATAATGACTGTGTCACTTGTGCTCCTTTTGCCTCTCGTAGAGTCCTGGGAAGAATAGTTGCATGTTAATGTTTTGCACTGTAGCAAACTCTTGGGTATGTGGAACCTCTGAACTTGAGTGGGTCAGTCCTCTTGGCTGGTGAAGAGTGGTTCCTACAGGTTGGGTCCCTTGCACACCTGAGAAAAAAGGAAAAAGACCCACGTATGATTGTCATACAAAATTGTGACATGCTCACTAAGCCCATTTGTTTCATTGGTTACAAGAAAGCGTCCTTCAGAAATTGGTAACTGTGTTGTTAATCGCAATTCACAGCACAGAACTCCTGAACACGGATGCAGCTATACAGAATTTAAGTATGTATGTTGGTATAATATGTAACACACCACATATAAATATCACACACGTATGCAAATGTATGAACGTGAAGCACCTGGTGGAATTTTTAAATCTGTGAGAAAGCATTACTGTGTAGGCCTGTTACCTTTTTGAGGTGTTTTTTTATTTCAACCTTAGAATTTCTGAAGAGCTGTGAAGAAATAATTCCGTACCCCGAACCAACCAATACTCCTTTAATCAGATGCTTCATCCTTCTCAACATTTTGTATGCAATGTATGAAATACCTTCTGAGAATGTATACGAATTCCTCTTCCTTAGCAGAATATTATGGTGAGTTAAACATGAAAAGCCAACTGACAGAACCGTGGTTTTGTCCTGATAGCTAGATCATTTAAAATCCTGCTGCTTCTTGCAAGCAGGTAACTCAGATGTGTTTCAGGGCTGTGTATCTTTGGTGTATGTTTCTTCTTGTCCATATGAAGCCAATCACATGTGAGGAGTTAGTTTGAAATGGGTGTTGAGATGTCTTTCCTTACTCTCTTCTGACTAAATCAGGTGCCACAGCTGTAAAGTCCTGAGAATGCGGGGAGACCGCACACGTGTCTGTAGATAGCATCCGGTTTGGCTCTGTGCTGCAGAGGGTGGCACGAACAAACATCCTGGTTTGGCTGAACATGGTACGATGAAGCCCTCACCGAATTTAAAAAAGATAGCCAAATATAAGAGGCAAACTTGATAATAAATCATCTAAGTGGAGTTTCCTGGTGTGGAGACTCTAACACTGGGTATCATTTGGGCACCAGCGTTCTGTTTTGCAAGAAAATGGCTATTTCTGCTGTAGGAGGTGCCAGAAATGGATCCTTCCACTGTGTTGGAAGGACTAGGGAGGGACTAGGAGTTCAGAGCTGCAAAGTATGGCTGAAACCTTTTCCTTTCAGTCAGGTGAGCTGAGGGGTAACAGGGCTCAGCAGGCTGTGCTGGGAGGATCCCGGGCCACCCGCGGTGGCCCAATTGCAGGTCCCAGCTGAGGACTTTGCCCAGTTGTGAGAAAGTCTGCAGAGCCACGTGAGATACGAGAGGTGAAGTTACCGACGAATCAATTACTGTTGGTTCAAGCTCAGTTGGTAGCGCAAGGACTCAAGAGGGAAAACACCAACAGGGAGAAGCAGAGTCTGAAAGGGAAAAAGCCCCTGGACAGTGACAGCAGAGGACAGTGGAGTGTCTGTTGCAAGGAGCCGGGGAGGAAGACCAACCCTTCCCTGCCTACACAGCAAAGACTCTTCGGGACTCCCCTTGCTGTGGTGAGCATGCTATTGCCCAGCTCGTCAAACTCTGCTCTCCCTTGTGTGTTGGAGTGAATACACCACTGCTCTATGTCGCAGCTGTGCGTAACCCACTTGCAGAGTCTCTTTGTTTTGGGCGTGTTTAGCCACGCAAAGGAGGGTTACGAAAGGGAAGCGGGACAGGGAAGCGTGTGAAATTAAAAGCCATCCAAAGAAGGAAGGCCAGATGAATCCTCTCAGTTATAAGGTGAGACAACAGCAGCACAGTCAGGCTTCTCCCTAAAACTGTGGCTGAAGTGATGCTTTCTGATGCCTTGGAGAAGGCTGCAGGTGTTTCTGTCTAGCCATTTGCACTGCCAGCCCATGCAATGAGTCCATCTGTCAACAGTGGGGTAGAGAAGCAGACCCAGGGGGGACAGGTGTAATTTCTGTCCTTCCCCAGGCTGAAATCCAGCATGAATTGTTGTTCGTGGTGAAGTAGCTCCACCACTGCAAGATCTGCCAGAGCCTGAAAGATGAGCCATCCCAAAGCCCTTTTTAAATCAAATAAATTACATGCAGCTTGGGAAGGTTAGTTGGGAAACACAGGTTCTGTTCTGTAAATTACAAAAATGTGTAAGCAAGTGGCTGGTGCTGCAGTACAGCCTCTTGATACCTCAGATAAGAAATGGTTTGCAGTGGTGGATTGAGCAGGACTAAGTGAATTAGGAATGCAGGCTGATAGTCTGAGTTCTCCTTAAATGCTTCTCCTGGGGTTTGCAGCTTATGTACAGCACATCAGAGATTCATTGCAATCGTCCCTCAAACATTCATTGTAATTATTTGTCAGTAACCATCAACTCAGAGCAGCACATGATACCAGAAAGAGGGCATGCCCTGCCCTTTTCCTGGGATACCTTTCAATCTAAGGGATATGGTTTGGCTTCGGGGTTTTTCTTATTCCTTTAAAGAATGTCTGGTTCAGCTTCTTTTCCCATCCTTGCTAACTCTCTGGCATAACAGATGGTTAGCACAGCATCATTTCCCCAGAATAGCAGCAGAGCTATTTCTACAGACCAGGCTCATTTCTGAGAGCTGGGTACTCACAGAATACTCCACACATTTATCTCACTTTCAGAGGGAAAGGCTTTTAGAGATCTGAAGTTCCAAATTAGTTTTATGGGCCTGGAGTGTATTTTTCTTTTAGAGAAAGAAATCAGAGACACCGCAGACAACATAATTGAGTTTGTGACCATCATAAACTGTACCAAGTATACACACCTGTCTTACTCCTTGGTGGGCCAGTAATTACGAGGTTTTCATTTTGGGACATTTTGCTGTCACCTGTGAGCCATTTGTAACCAACTAATGCACATCCATTCAGAGGGAGGGCCATGTTTCCTAGGACTCTCTCCCTCCCTAATTCCTTTTTGCTGACCATGATCAAAGCTCCTTCTGTCCGAGTACCATGCTTATCATTTACTTGTGCAAAAGTTGGCTGCGAAGAAATGCCAGCAGCGATGTGCTTGGCTCACTTTCCCAAGATCTAGGTCTAAACTTCTACAAGACTTCCAAATATGATTTCAGGGAGGCAAAAATTATAATTCAGACAAAAGATAATTAACCTGGTGATCCAGGCATTTAGAAGACACCATCGCTGGTGAAAGGCATTAAATAGGAAGAACTGGACCACATTAGGTATCTAAATCCAGGTGGGAATAGTGAGAAAGAGGCAGATTAAAAATTCTGTATCCAGATCTGGACTTAAATTACAGGCAGAAATAAAGTTGTTGTGATTCAACTGATATTAAAAATGGCTTTATTGTGAGAGAGGCAGCTTTCCTGTTAAAGTTTCTAAGTAAAGTAAGTATTTCTGAAATGTGATCATCAGTCTGAAATTTTGGGGGTCGCCTTTTCAGAAAATCAAGGACTGATTAAGTAACAGTCTGAAGAATCTTAGTTTTCTTGGGACTTTAACTCAAACAGTAGTTTACCTGCAGAATGTACAAAAGAAAGTAATGAGATGATTAGTTAGAGCTACAAAGGAACCTTTCCCTCCCCTTTAACCACTGAGCAGTATCCCTGTTCCACACGGTTCGCATAAACACGGTGGAATTGTTTGCTCACATACTTGGTTGCGTAGACAATGGCAAAGCGCTTAATAGTTGCGAGCACATCGTTCCATAGTAGTTCTTAGGCAACCGTATACACCATGTATTAGGTTCCTCAAGCCTGCAGAATAGACAACAGATGACTCGTTTAAGAAATTCACGTTCAACTTCTGAAAGCCAAGAAAATAAAAGTAAATCTTGGGGGGGGAATCACCTGCATTTCTCAGTTTCACCGGCGTGTGCAAAGGAGTGCAAACTTCTTCCATTCAGCTGGAGTGGAGCCCAGTCTGAATAAGGAAGGCAAGCAGCAAAATCTGATCAGGGCCTTGTAAAATACTCTCCAAAGCAGGAAAGTTTTCATTTCAGTCCTTCTGAAAGTGAAATGACTGCCAGGAGAAAGGTAGAAAAAACACTGACTGAAACGTCATCTGCACTCTGCTGAAAATTTGTCTGTTCATTTCTAAGACATCTGTAGAAACGAGGGTGGGTAGATTGTTTCACTTGAACATGAAAATACTGTTTGAAATGAGGTTAATGGCTGGAGCAGTAAGCAAATCTGTGCTACGCTGTCCAGTGCTGCTGCCGCTGGCATTGAGTCGCAGCTCTGAACTGCTGAGAGCACAGGTGAGGCTGCAGAAGACAAGCAGTGTTTGAAATAGGTTGTAAAGAGAGGAGTTATCGGTTGCCTTGGTAATTGTTCATCATGTTATGCAGCATCTTGGACTAACAGATGGTATGGGTGTTAAACAGCCAGCCACAGGGACCGTAACGAGATCCTCAGCCCTTTGCCACTGAAACTGGGGGAGTACAGAGTGGCAGAGGGAAAGGCAGGATCTGTGCGCTCTCTGGAGGACAGGATGAGAACTCGAAGTGATCTTCATAAGCCGGGTAAATGTCAAAAATCAGCAAGCTGAAATTCAATAAAACCAGGTGGAATAGGCTGTTCATTGGAAAGAGAAACCCAAGGCAAAATCCTCCTTTCAGCTGGCACAGATGGGCCGTGGAAAAACTGGAAGCTGCTAATGTTAACGCTGCAGTGAGCCAGCCTAATCTCCGTCTCGCTCTCGGAGAGATACATGGGAGCTACTTACTCCTTGGCACTTGAGAGACCTCAGCTGCTCCGTCGGTGATGGCATCTTTGAGAATTACAGAGATAACGGGGAGAGCTTGGATGGATGAATCAAGAATATAATAGGCTTGAAAATCATGAGCTCTGAGGAAAGCTTTAAAGAGCTGAATTCAGTTAATGTGGGAAGAGTCTTTCACTCTTCTGAAGAGGGCTCTCCAGAGGATGGCCACCGGTTCCTCTGCTCCCTGCAGTCTGCAGGGAGCAAAAACAGCAGCTGCAGGCACTGCAGAAAACATCCCTCAATAAAAGAACTTTGAATATAGTGTCCAGTACTTTTTTTTGTGTGTGTTCTGAAAATATCCATCAAGAGATAAGTACACATAGTCATCTCCCTTGGTGGAGACTCGCATAGGAGTTTAAAGCCTACTGGTGCTATCAATTTCTGCTTCATTAGATGAGGAGGTAGGGCAGAATGTGGTGGATAAGAAGGCCCAGCTCAGCTAGTGACTGATGCAAAACAGCCCTGTCTTGTGAAATTCTGGTTTAAAGACTTTTTAATACCTAATAAATTATTTCATAGGTTCATTAAAACAGCTCATTCATTAGAAACTTTCAGAGTGTCTTACAAAATCTAGCAGGTAGATTTAGACTGGACATCAGGAAAACATTCTCCCTGGAGAGGTTGGGGAGCACTGGGACAGGTTGCCCAGAGAAGCTGTGGGTGCCCCATCCCTGGGAGTGTCCAAGGCCAGGCTGGATGAGGCTTGGAGCAACCTGGGCTAGTGGAGAGTGTCCCTGCCCATGGCAGGGGGTGGGACTGGGTGGGCTTTAAGGTCCCTTCCAACCCAAACCATTCTGTGATTCTATGAAAATAGATGCCAGATTAAGAGTTGCCCCAACAAGGAGAATTGGGAAAAGGTGGAACATATGCACACACATCACAGCATGGTCAGCACTGAAGAAAGGCTACACCCAAGCTCTCAAGTTAATTACTCCTCCCCAACAGGGGCTACCAAGAGCTGCTGGGGAGGAGACAAGCATACAAGGTATGCCCAGGATTGTCTCCTAGCCACCTGTGTGCAGCTCAGGGACTTTCTTGGGCGATGACATAGGACAGAGACATTTTTGCTCTGAAAGAATGCAAGGCACGCAGGCTGTGTCTGCTGTTCCTTACCTTCGCTCAGCGCGGGTAGGGATGCTGGAGTTGTGAATGGCTCAGTGCTGTCTGTGAGTGGGGCAGGTCTGGTCAAGTCATCTGTTTCTGTGACAGAATAATCTGTTGAAGCTTTGAGGGGAAAAACCAATAGGAATAGCAAACAGTAATGATGAAACATGAATGTGAACCAGCATCAAATATTTGGTTAAAATGATCTGGATTTGTCATTTTGCTAGGAAACTGTGAAAATACAGGAATCTTTGTTTCAGAGAACAAACTTGGACTTCCCCTTGTAATTCTACCTGAGTCTCTATCACCACAATAAATTAATATTTAAAATTTGGATTTTTAAGCTTCTTAGCTGTGTGAGCCCTCTTTGTTAAAACTTCATTGCATACATTTCCCATACAATATGGCTTTTCCAAAGCTCACTTAGACCCCCAAATGGATTCTGCAACTATAACTTTGTAAGCTCTGCTTGGGATACTGCCTCAGTCTCTTCATTTACTGAAGTGGATGCAAAGGAGAAGTGCAGGGAGATTGAAGGGACTGTGAAAGAGTTGAAGAAATACATTATTGGAGGAAAAACATCAATCAGTGGTAGAAACTGCAGCTAATGATTGCTGATACGATTTTGATTATGTCCTTAAAGGAAAAGTGAATTGGATTGTATCGTCTAAAATCTGGTAATTTCAGTCAAAACTTCAAGTAAATAATTACTCAGGTGAGGTGATGTTTTGTGAAAATTGACAATAAAGATCTGGGGGCTTAGGCAGCAGTCGATCAAGTGAGCCTTCTGCTGATGTTCTCCACAGGCAGCTCCACAAAACAACAGCAGCGCGGTGTGCATTACACTCTCCCATCATTCAGTCCTTCGTGAGAGAGTCCAACAGGGATGAGTGGGATAGTATAGAGAACCAGCTCCTGTACTGTGCCAGGTGGTGGCATCTCCATCTTTAAGACTGGGAAAAAAATATCAATTATTGAGTCTTCAAAGTGAAGATGTCCCAGTCTGATTTAGTCATTGATGCTCTCCATTTCCCAGACAAAAGTACTGATACTTGGACTCCTTTGCTGATTCCTAAATTATACAAACAGTACAAGCTGCTTAAAGCTCCCAATTGTTCATGATTACACATCTCCCACAATTTTATGCTGGAGTTTGGGTGTTAATCTTTCTTTACAAAGTTTTGCTCCACCGGCGAAACTGCCCCTCTCTGGAAATAGTTTTTTTCTCCATCTTTTTCTAGCTAGATGTGGATTTCAGTGTGCATTTCATATTGTCAAATCTAGCATCTGAAACCGGGGGAATGGCATACATGAGGTATGGGATACGTGTGTGCATATACAAGTACATGTACCTCTGTCTGTGTATGTGACATACAAGGACACCTTATGCCAAGGGGCAAATTCTCCAGGAAGCCAACTTTCCAGGCAACTTCTCCAGCACTTGCAATCAAAATTAAGCTCACCAAAGGCACTTAAACATCTATTTTTATGGAAAATCAGCGCTATGATGTCCCTAAGGATCTGGGTCTAACACAGTTTAAGGGGCTAAAGGCAATGGGAAAATGCAAAGCTGTTCTGGAGGCTCCCACCACGGGAGGGCAGCGAGGCACTGTCCTTCGGGAGTCGGCAGGGCTGGGCAGGGTGGTCTAACAGCACAGTGCTTCTCTAGGGTCTGCAAAGAGGTCCCTGCTTTAGCAAACAGCTTTCAAAAGAAGGCAGAGATGAAAATGAATTATGCATAAGAGAGAGGTACAAATAGTTGGACAATTGTTTCCATTCCTTACCTGTCTCCTGCGAAGATCAGATGTCTCTGCCCAAATGGAGGTCTGGAGAAACTCTGTCCCACCCCAGGCACCCATCTCTTTTGTCTTCCCTTGCCATTCCTCACTCATTATCACTTAATGAACTTATAAACCACGACACCTGATAGCTCTCCTACCTAATGCTTGTAAAGCACTTCACTATCTTTGAAGGAATAAACTAGGGCTGGCTCCTTTTCTCCTAATGTGTATTTCTTGTGCAAATACTTATTTGTAATTCTTACATGAAAAAACCCAGAAATTACTAATTCGTGCGAACTCAGAAAGTGGTGCACTTTTCCCCATGCTATAGTAGTGTATTTGTTATTTCTTTAAATATACTTACTGCACTTTGGAGAAGATTTCTTATGCAACAAATGCTGTTTTTTGTTGAACCCGTCATGTTCCCAACAGTCTGGCGTTGCCCATGCCTAGTGCCCTGCCACAGTGGAGGTGTTTGCAGGGCCCTACAGAAACAACCCCAGCAGCTCCCATCTGGTGGGGCTCTGGTGATGGACCAGCATGCCGAAACCTGCATCCACACACAAGGGAACTCATCTGCGTCAGTGCCGTCAGGGCTGACCTGGGGAGACAAGGGAAATATTTCTCTCAAGTCATGAAAGACCATTGATAAGGACCCGCTTAGCTGTTTTAAAGACAGTGTCTTTCGAAGCATGGTGAAAAATGATTTAGTTAAATGTAATAAGGACAAGCAAAACATTGATTTTTGATGGAATGCCATGCATTGTTTCATCAGTTTTATCTATTGATTCTGAAAGCAGAGAAGAAGGACCGACTTCAGAGGAACTTTTGAGGCTTTCAAGATGTACATGACAACGAAGGTTCCATATTTTGTCTACTTTGGAAAAAAAAAATGGGAATGGACATGGGAGTAAAATAATATATTATTAAAGGGTGGCAAGGTGAAGACACAAGAGGAAAAGTGCCAAAGTGGGGGAGGCAAAGGCTACCTTATTTCTGCTTTTCCCAGCCCCAGTCCTTGCTGCCTCGAGGGCAGCAGAAATTACCTGCTAACAGCAGTCCTTGCTCCTGTGTGCACGCCTACCTGAGGTTGGCAGTGGCCTGGGTGCAACGCACGTGCAACGAGGGGTGATGCGTAGCTGCTGCACAGCTCTGTGGTATGACTGGAAATGCAATACTCTGTTGAGGTTTGGAGGTCCTGGGTATGTGCCTCGTTGCCTGCTCCTCTTAAGGTCCATGATGTGTATTCACCCCTGCCATCAGTAGGAAGCTGTGTAGTGCCCTAACATTTGTTGCTTAGCTGTCCAGCCATATTCTCAATTATAATTAAACTGTGTATTCTTTCAATGCGTTCTTTTTGTGTGTTTTCCCTCTGCCAGCCATTCCACTAAATTCCACCCTGGTAAGTTCCAAAGCGAAAGGTGTTTTTACACACTGAAGAATGTATAGAGAAAAGGGCAAAGCCCAGGTGAAGTAAATGACATCCCTCAGAACACAACCTTCAAACAGGTTCCCCATGTTTATGATGAATGAATTGGTAAAGCCAAGTGGAAACTTTACAGGTGAAGCTGTCTTCTGTGGACAAAACTGATTACTCAGGGTTGGGTCTGGCTTCCTGGTCCTGGAGGAGGATTGCCTTGAGATAAGGATGTCACCAACACCCAACTTAGCCTCTGGAAGCTTCAGTTCACCCCTGTGAATCCTGCGAGGGAAAATCTCGGTCAGAGATGAAGGCTGTGCCAATATAAATGGGTATTGGTGATCTTGGCTCTGCACGCACTTGGACAGGTCATTTCCTCCTGTTACCCAGCTAAGGGCTTGTGTCAACACAGATTGCTTGTCTTGGCCTGTCCTGCATTCTTGCAGCTTTTCCTGCTTTTCACTTTCACATGGACCACGGTATAGTCTTAGTAAAGAGGTTTTCTCAGCAGGTACCATGGGTAGGGGTCATGCAGCACCACCAGTGCCAGTGACTGTCTCCAGCACCCTTTAAGCGTTTGTTACTACAAAAATGGAAGTGGCCCTCTAGAGCATTGGGGGTGCCAGAGAGTAAGGTGTGACTAATACTGCCTTTAAATGCCTTTTACCTAGATGTTGATAGTAAAATCAATGCAGTAAGAAACAGGGATTAATCACTGAAGCCCACACTCTAATCACATGCTTTGTCAAAGTTTGGTTCACTCAAGAAATAAGATCCATTTATGAAAGCTACATTCCTATTTAGAGCTTTATCTCCTGGGGGTTTGGGGTGACCATAACAATTTCTGAGGATTTTGATTCAGAGTCATCTTTAAGCATGAATAACCAATAAATTACTGCTTAAAAAAGTGCACAGAGACAACACCAAACCCAGCACATAAATGACAAAACCCCAACCCAATCCACTCCCAAAATTAAAGTCATGAAAACTCAGATCACAGAAGAGGAGAGAGGGGTACCTTGAGACCGCATTTCCACTGATTTCAATTTATTGTTTCATTAGTTACTAATGAAAAATGAAGTGGGTAATGAGGGAACAGCGTTGGGTGGTGGTGATGGGTGTCAGAGGTTGACTGGGCTCTCTACAGGAACTGGATGAAAAAGCAGGTATTCTCTTTAGCTGTGACATTTTGGGCAACTAACGCAGTTAGAGGCTTGGTATGAAAAAAAGTAAGGTGAGTAGTAAGCAATGTTACGCAATGGAAGCATTTATAACTTATTTATGACATCTTCTAACCACATCAGTCAATACATGCGCTTTAGATATGTATTGAAAACATTTCAGACTATCCTACCTCCATGTATTAGGGTGAATTGTGCTGAATCTCTGCTCATGAAAATGTTTCTGCTGGATCAATCTGCTTGTAATCAGGTTTATTTGAATACCTGATTGTTTCCAAGCATGAGAAGAGAATTAAAGCACAAGACCAGTAGATTTCCAACAGAATGCATATGAAGTGACATTGCTGCAGGAAGGGCTTACTCTTTTTGAAAACTGAAACCCCCCAAAAAAGAAGATGACAATCATTCAAACTTTACAAACTCCTTAGAACTGCAGCAGTCCAATTAATTTCTACATTACAGCCTGTGACTAATTCTCTTATTTCAGAAAGAAGAAGAAAAAATCCACTTGGATGGGTACCAGGTGATTCAGGGCAAAGGAGGTGATCCAAGTGTTATTCTAGGAAATGAAAACAAATCTCACTCCCAGTGACACAGCTGGGTCACTGATGAGTTTCCTCAGCTAGGAATGATTTCAGTAAGATATGTTTGCTGTGACATAGTTTTTGAGCCTGAGAGAGAAAATTTCCTAAAATACACAAGCTCTTGTGGGAATTTTAATATTAGTTTTTCCCAGCTAGATGTAAACTAAAATAAAATTTTAAAAAAAGAAAAAACCAAACATGAAAATAAAAGCAAACTACCAAAATAAAGAGAAAAAGAAAGGAAAATCTCTTCTTATAACATAAGATGCTTAGAAAAGGTGTGAAAAGTTGTGCTTGGGTTCAGGGCTGCTGGACAGCAAAGGATTGCAATTCTTTTTATCTTGAACTTGTCTCAAAGGGCTGTGTTGGGTCAGTCTCAAGAAATGCCTTTGCTGTTTCCTCTGAGTTTATTAAGCGCGGTGGACAATTCATCAGCCCAGCTGCAGTGGCTGTCTGCCAGATTTCCCATTCAAGATAGATTCTCGTGTAATCCTGTTAAAAAAGCTTGCCCGTGGCTGGTGAGGCTGATGGAGTTATTAAAAAAAAAAAGATTATCAGTCAAGTGAAAGTGATCTCCAGGGTATATTCATGTAGCTATTTAATTAGAATCTGGTGCAAGCAAGCCTCAGGCATTAAAGGACACCTAAGCCAGAAGTGTGAGCAGAAGGTTATGCTCCGCTGCTTGATGCCAATGAATATCTGTGGGCTACTATGGTAAGGCATGGGGGGAAAGTAACAAACAAAAGAAAAATCATGTTTCTTACCCATACACTACAAACCTGAATTAGCTATTTATTTAGTCTCAATCTACAAACATGGAGATTTGTTATTAACAACTGGAAAATGAATTTACTTGTGAGCTATGGGATCCAGAAACAAACCAATGTTTATTTATACCCAATGATAAATATTTTTATAATATGTTCTCGGGAAGTAGGACTACAAGTTGAATTATCTGTTTCATACTCCAAGATTAGAATAGAAAGATAAACAGGACACCAAAGCACAGGAAATTCAGCATACAAACAAGAAAACAAGAACTTTGTTTCTGAGCTTTGCTTACCCCAGTGCTGGTCAGTTGCATGATAACGCTGGGAACAGCACAATGGCAGGAACCCATAGAGTCTGTACAAGTTTTTAACCAAAAGAAGATGTGTGTATTTGAAATCAAATTGCTGTGGATCCATTCTCTTTCCATGAAAAAAACCTTCTCAAGTGCCACTTCAGGGGAGTTGTTGAGGGATGTGCAGTTTTTTTGGAGTTATGAACACTTACAGCGACATGGTCTGGATATACGTGGTGTAATACGTAGAATCACAGAATGGTTTGGGTTGGAAGGGACCTTAAAGGTCATTTGGTTCCAACACCCCTGCCATGGGCAGGGACACCCTCCACCAGACCAGGTTGCTCAAAGCCCCGTCCAGCCTGGCCCTGTTAACTCAGTCGTTACCCTCTCCCAGCGCAGCTCACACTACATCGGTTGACGCATGGAAGGGATTTTAGCATGATGTCGCAAACAAGATGTTTAGTCGGTGCTGAGGCTGTTGGTTGAGTACATACTACTGGGTGAACAAATACTACACAGTTGAGTAGTGACAGACACACTAGGAGGAATGAAATAACCTAATACCAAAGTCAGACAGTTATTCAAAGCAAAAACATGGCAAGTGCTGGTTGGTGTGTCTTCTCTGAAGGTGGAGGAGGAGACAACGAGCTTAACTGCAGCCTACAAAAAGCTCTTTTTAAAGAGAGCAAAGGCAGTGCCTTCCACACGCTCCTGGTTCTTGATATCCTTGTGTCTGCAGGCACCAGCCTTCACTATGTGGTTGGTGTAACACTAATCCCACACACAATGAATAAACAACAAAACCAAAGGCTAAATAAACAATTTTAGTTTACATCTTGGCTTTAATTCTGTGTATTTTCAACTAGGACATGAAACAACAACAACAACAACAAAAAAATCCCAGGCCTTGCTTTCTGTGTTTTTATGCTCCATTGATAAATGTTTATGTGGGATTTGGCTGTTGGCATTTCCAGCATATTTCAGTGTGATTTATGAATGCACACAACACGCTCTGAAGGGCTGGGTAAGTCCTGAGAAGCCAAACTCCTCACAACCACTAATCATGGAACCACGGGGAAAAAAGTAACTGTATTCTTTTATTCTGATCAGCAACCAGAGGTATTAAAAACTGAGCAAAACGCTTCTTTCTCGAAAGGAGACATGAAATGCCTTTCAACATTTAAATGACATTCTGGTGAGACCTGAAATGTCTCCTGACTGAGATTGCACCTGAATGAGATTTACAGTTTTGCCTGGTTTAGGATGTAGGTCAATGGGAAGGCTTCCAATTGGTTGGACGAGCCCTTAGATCAGATGGTGTGGTTCAGCCTTAAATATTGCAAACAAAACACCTTTAACTGGTATCTTCTGAATTTGGATTTATTTAATCTAGAGAAGTGAAAACTTAATGGAAGAAACAAAATCAATCTTCAAATAAGTAAAATGCACCTGAAGAGAAAGAGGAGAACGTGACTCCCCATGGCCAGGGGGAACAGGGCAAGAACTAATGGGCTTGAACAGCAACAGTGCAAACTGAGGGTAGGAATTGTGAAAAGCCTGTTCACGATGATGCTAATTTCAGTAGTCTCATTAAGCATGAGAAGAGATTGCCTATGCAAGTTAGAGAAACATCTGTTGCGAAGATGTTGGGCTGAGACGGTGGTGCTGAGAGTGCAGAGGAATCTCCAGCCAATGTGCTTTTGGATGCTCTGGGTGAGCAGCGGTATCCATGGCCGAGGATGGCTGGAATGGGGGATGGAGGCAGCAGCAGGGAGCTTGTGGCTGTGTGGGAAACACAGCGTGGCTGCGGCGTTCGTGGGGACAAGTGCCACAATGTGGAGTGAGAAGGAGACAAGGGCTATAGGAGGGATCTCAGGAGCGGGAGGTGTGTGAAATGAAATGACCAACGGTGGTTACACCAAAATTATTGGGAAGATTTTTCTATACTTCTCAGGGCATGATGATTTCCGTGCTCTGTTGCTCCTTATCTTTGCAAATACATCTATCATCAAACCAAAAGCCTTTCAAAGCCTACCCTCTGAATTTTGGACATTCTTTTTACCTTTGCTGCTAGATTTCATTTTATTTTTTTACCCACCCTTTACAGTTCATCTCCATTAAAACACCTTGCTGTAGCCACACACACAGGGGTGTGCCCAACGCTCATACAACACAAGAGATACCTCACACCTGCAGTATGTAGAAGTGTTTCCAAATATAACCGATGGGCAGAAAGTCAAATACTGGAGGGGAAACCTGCCCTCCCATAACATGGGGAAACACACTGGCTGTAGAAGACAGTTATTGCTCACTGACACTTAGGGGAAGCTCCTGTCACCTTTCCTGAGGTCCTCACCTTTGGTGATGCTGCAGGAACAGCGGCGGATGTGGGGCCTGCTGGGATGGGAGAGGATGCTCAGGGATACAATTGTTGGAGGGAACACAGGGATGGGGAAGTGGAGATAGACGGATCCACAGGAGTCCCCTGGACAATGTGGGTCATTTTGCTTTTGTAAGTGATGCCCAGGAGAAAGAAATGGAAGCCAAAAGAAAAGGCATTTCTGAATCAAGAGTCAGCTGGCTTCCTGGGGCCAGGTATTTTCTGTATATTTGCATATGCAGAAAGAAAAAGAATTAGCTCATTCCTTTTGAAGCCTACATTTAGATGTCTAGAAATCGCCGATGTGGTATTTCAGAAGCAGGGGCTCAGTCCATTGCTTAATAAACTTTTAATCCAGCAGACGACACTCCAACACCATAAAACATTAATTTGTATTTTAATCACAGAGACAGTAAATTGAAAGACAAAATAGAATTATTGCTTTGTAAACATTCCTTCCTTTGATTTTAAATGACACTCCTCACATAGATCACTTTAGCTGGGAAATCTCTGCATTTTATAAATAAGCACAGATCCATTATTGTTTCAATGAGAAATTTAGCATTAAAAGCAATAATAAAAATAATTAGAATATTGCATAGCCACCACTCCAGATGCCATGGTGAGATCAATTTTCACATTTCCTTTCCACACATGACCTACTGATTCTCCCCAAATTAAATCTTCCTCCCTTTTAATAAACCTTGAAATATTTATTGATGCCTCGTTCCTATTTTCTCTCCAGCTCACAAGATTGTGAGATAAATGGTCTTAGAAGGATGTCAGAGGAGAATTAAAGAGGATAAAAATGATGCAATGATCGTACCAAACAACGCCTGACATGAATATTGAAGCTGTTTCTTAACCGTTTAAGAGGTGTTGTTAAGATTACAAACCTATTCTAAAGCATCGTAACACGCTGGGACTCACTGTAGACAAAGATATCACAGCTTCCTACAAATGACACGTATGTGACTGTCCTCAATGAAGCATTTTGGCGGCTCATAATATGCGATGTTTGCCCTGTAGTCATTTAGTGGATGATGCTGACCTTTGATCTCACATTATCCCATGTGAAAGTGTGTTTTTCAGCGCAGATCTCGCAAAAACCCGGCAAGAACAAAACCGACAACTGCCAGGATGGCGACAGCAGCAACGGCCGGCAGCAGGGAATTAGCAGCAGCAGTGGGATATGCCCAGGGAGGAGGCACAGAAGAGTCCAGCCATACGAGTGAAGGTGGAGGGGGTTGATCTCGGCATATTAAAGATCAGAGCACCAAGAGCTGGCGCGTTAAAAGGGTTGGTTCCCAGATCAGAGTCAGAATTAAGCTAACTTCTTACAGAGTCATTGCTCTAAACAATTTGATCTAGCGTAATATTAGCAGGGATGACAACTGAGCAGGCTTCATAAGCAGAAGACAACTAAGGGCATTAAATATTTCTCAAGAAGGCAGGGAGTTTGCTCGCAGCTGACCATCACCTTACACAAGCAGACGGGAGCTAATTAGCGCAATGCAGTTATAGCACTAGATGGGTTACATGCCACCTCTCCCTTGGGACAGCCAAAGCAGTTACACTTTCTCTACATGCAGGTGAAAACAGGGGCGTTTCAAGGTGTTGAAGAGATTTGCAGACATTTGGGTCAGCCAAACAATCCCTTTCTTGTTATGGCAAAGGTTATGGCAAAGCAGATTTCAGTGGCAGATGTCAGGAACACAGAGCTATGGCTTTTCCTAAAACCTGAAGTAGTCTTAGAGTAAATATGAGAGAAATTTGACTTAACTAGTATTCTCACTCTGAGCATCCCTTTCTCTAAGCTGAAGTGCTCCAACAGTCACCTTCACTGTTTCCTCAACAGAACTTGTGTCTCTCTTGGACCTACTAATGCAGCCCCGGTAGCAGCGGGAGGAATAGTCACCGAGCCTGCACACCACCAGCTCACACTGCAGGTAGACTAACGTGTGGCGGCTGATGAACTCGAAGGCATTAAATTTGAACCGAGCAATGTGGCTGTAGGAGGAGTAGTAAGTGACATAGGAAGGATCTCGAACACATCTAGAAAGAAACAGGAAAGAGGATTAGTCTTCATGGATACACACGTACACATTCCTGCAGAAATACAATAGATTAAAGCAAAATTATTTCCTAGCCAGACACTAAGAACACAATGGGATAACAATGCAACATTTATAGCATAGTATAGGCTTTTAAAATATACAGCTAAATCCTACGAAGCAGCTAGAGCACTGGCAACACTCTTGTTTTTCCAAGAGGAGGTGACTATAAGTGGTGAAGAGGGGAGAACAGACTCCTACTAATGTCTGTGCTATACGATGCATAAAAAAATTAGTCTAATGGTTAACCTGGTCTTACTAAAGTATTTAACACCTAGGACGATAGATTCCTGCTGCCAGTTTTCACTATCTCATCTACCTCACTCCCACTACTTTGAATTTTGTGTATAGGATAAGGATGAAGTGTGTGAAACGAAATGTTAGTAAGGTCTAAATGTAATTTCATCTTTCCAGGCTTGTACTTAAAAATAAAAAATCAAAGAGCCCTTTTAACAGTCTGTTGATAGTGAGATCTAAACCCATTCAGAGTTGCTCTATTCTTTTAAATAAATGCAGAAAGGGTATTACAGCCATGCTTCTAATGACCTGAGAAAGATCTTACCCATTCTTGATTATGTCATAGGCCAGAGTGTTAAAATCTTGAGGATCAGGTGATGCCACACATGTGTCCACAAACACGATCAGATTTGGGTCAGAGCTGTGAAGATAAGCTTGAAGATACAAATTCTGGTTCAAGTCAATGTAGTATGGAGAGTCGTGCACTTGCTGCGAGAATGATGAGGAATCATAGAAAGTGATGTTCAAGTCGTATCTTCCAAACTGATGCTCATTCATGTCTATGGTATCCTCAGCAACATACATGGTTTGCATCCATGTGTTCTGCAGCATTTTGCAACTGATATGTAGGTGAATATTTTTTTTCCTCTTGATTATGTACCCAGAAGATGTAACTTTGATCACATTGGAATAGTTGATGGTGTCACCGTTCTCCTGTTAAACAAGCAATTTAAAATAAGGAGTTACATTTTTGTTCCATTCCATGCTCTAAGCTTTGATAGAGCAATATGTCATTTAAAAATGGAAATTCATCTTAAACTCTTTAAACCAAGAAGCTTGATGTTGGTCTTTTCTGCTCACACATTGTAAATAACCTCTTTGTTAAATCCAAGACAGTGCAAACGCATTAAACTCCGTACCAAACACCAGTGGGGTAGTACACAGTCATCCCAAACCTGCATGGCACCTACAAGACTACGTCTGCTTTAAATCACGGGACGTTCACATAACTTCCTCCCGTGCTTTCCTCCCCAGAAGCTCATTCCATTAACAGGGGGATTCCCTAAGCCATGGCAAGCTAAAGCATTGAAAATCTCCGGGTCTTGGTTCACGTCTTAACACTGTGACCCACAATGGCCCTTTCATTACTCTTTTCAAAGCGGGTCCTGCGATTCAGCGCGCAACGGCGAGCGTACCTGTCGTATCGTCCCGCAGCTGTTGTAGGGAATGTTGAAAATAACCTCGTGTGACGTGACTGTTGGTGTGCAGCGACTGTCGTCCAGGGTGACCATCTGCGCCGAGTAGCCTCGAGACTGGAGATAGTCTCTGCTGACCACTGCATGCATGTAGTCTGGCAAGCACTGAAGGGCTGGTAGAAGAAGACACAATATGTAAGTGATTTCTGGAATCTGTGAGTGATTAAAGGTTGCAATTGAACCAAATGTTGGGGTTTTTCTTGATTTAGAATCTAGGCAGTTCACACACCAACCTATCATATTTCCCTCACATCATTTAATTTCCTAACATCTTTAAATACATGCAAATATCTATTTAGCAAACAAAACCAATAAACAGGCTTGTCTGTTGAGGCACACCGACCGGGAACTTACTGGTGTTGTGATCTGCTGGAATGGAGGAATAGTAAGCCTGAAACCCTCTGAAGGTGTATCTAGAATCGCTGTGAAAGCGAACGGTCATCATGTTTGAAGAGGATATGTACGTGGGAAAGGAACCAGAACAAAGTCTCCCAAGAAGCGGGGAAGAGTGTGGAGGCCCATCATAGACTTCAGTGTAGTCATACTGGCAACTGCCGCTTTGCATCCTGTTGAACAAAGGCCAGTGCCTTGTCAAACGCGTTTCAGAAACTCTGATTTAATTGTCTAACACGTGATAAAAACTTTCAGCACTTGAAGTTTTCACAGCAGAGGTTTTATTCATTTTGTACGTAGCTGTAGCAGAAAACTGTGAGCAGAAAATGCTACAGTGACCCAGATTTTGTTCTGGTCTTCCGACTGCTGGGTGTTATTGAAAGTATTTTTAACACTGGGAAGGTTGCCTGTTTTAAATAAGTTTTCAACCTCCTCAAGTAAGTTTTGACTCTGCTGTTTGCCCAGGGAATCAGCGTTTTACTTACTCGATATCTCTAAATGTGAGCATAACACGGCAATTGTTCTCTACTTGTATTTCCCACACGCAGTCAGCATTGTTTGGATAACTTTCAGGGTAGAAGGGACTCTGCAGCGTCCCAGAAGAATTTGAGATTGATCCACCACAGAAATAAGGTGCTGCAGAAAGAAATGGAAGAGAACTTACTTATGGTAACCCCTACAGAATTGTGCTTGAGCTGTATGTGTCACATCTGCAGCTGCTGAGAAGCAGGTCTCACGCTGAATGAAGGTGATTTTCTGTGTGACCCAAATCAAAACTAATATTTGGCTCTCTTTTAGGTTTACTTTTATGTTGGATTCAGGATTCCCCCCGTCACATCCATGATGTCGGATCACCCTCTTCAGGTGGTAAAACCTTGCATCTTTCTGCTCTGCTCTGTTTCCTTTCTGCAGTCAGGGTATGATTCTGGGAGGTGTTAAGACAGTCAAAATGGAAGCACCTTCCTGAACAGACAGCATCCCATCAGTTATTCTGCTGCTTCTCTTTATTCCCCCAAGGACTTTGGAGGATAAATAAGTTGCAAGTTTTCTAGCAAACTCTAATTTTATGGTCTCAGTCTGAAATAAGCACTCCAGACTGCTGGGCCAGGTATTAAACATATCTCATTTCTCCTATAAGGGTAGCTGCAAAAAGCTTTCATGTTCCTGCCCGCAGGAATGACATAGTTATGTTACACACACAGGTAATCTTAAAAGTTTCCTATAGGAAGGTGAGCACAAGCTTTGAACTTAATTTGGACAAGATGTGACATATAATTCCTGCACAGGGACAATCCCCACTGCAGCACACTCCTCCCTGCATCAGGATTTTGGGATTCTTAGGTTATTCTAAGCTTAGGAGCATCAACTGTACCCAGAGACTGCCCCTTCTTCTGACTGGACTGGGTGGGCTCTCACGCACATTAACTAACTTTTGTACTATTTTCTACCATGAAAGGTCAAGCTCTAAATCTAAAATCTGTTTTCTAAGCCAAAAATAGCAGGCTGAAGACCATAACAGCTCTAGTAAGCAGAAGAGCCAAAAATTACACCTTTCAATACTTGAACACCTTCCTGCCAATACAGATGTATGTGGTTAAAAGTTAGAGATTTAGACAACACTTTCTAAGCCTTGACCCAGCTGAAGAGCAGAGCGAGAAAACGGCTTGCCTACAGCCAACAAGCATAACTGCAAAATAAGCATCACTGAAAGGCAAGGGGATATCACAAACTGTCTAAGAATTATCATGCAACTTTAAAGTGAAGTCACTATAGAAAATAAAATAAAACTATAAAAGTAACGAAGAGGGACACAGCACACAAATGAAAAATGTGAGAAGAGCCACAGAAGACCCTTATTTGTTGAGATGTCAGTGTGGCCACAGCACCTCTGAGTGTGGAAGAAGAGCCACAAGTGAGACAGGTCACTCAGGAGAAAGGTGCTGGGGCACAGACATGGCCCCATTTTGGGGCATAGGGTACCACAACAGGGAACCACTCAAGCACCATGGAGATTTTGCAGGCAGAAGGGAGCAGCAGCCCTGTACTGGGCTGGCACAGGCCAGTTTGTCCCCCCTTGTGCTGGGGTGGGGCGCACTGCGAGGCTGGGAATAAGCTGGGTGGGTATGAATTACCTGTGCCCGGCAGTTCAGCAGGAGGGGTTGGATGTACAGCTGCAAGGGAGAAGAGAGAGTGAATGAAAGGGAAGTGAATACAGCAGGCTTGTGACAATGGCCATGGCCAAGGCCAGGGATAGGCAAGGCTGGAGTACTGAGGGAGGAAGAGAGCACGGGGCTCTGCCGGTCATCCCCCTCCAGACACCAGCCTGACATATGCCCGGTGCTGCCCCAGCCTCCCCACACCCTGATCCTGCAATCCTGATCTTTGCCACTGCACCAAGCACCTGCACCTGCGAGCGTGGAGAGCCCGCTGTGCCCTCTGTGTGCAAAATGGGCCTTTGGGAAGACGCTGCTTCCAGCACCGGGCAGCAAAAGCCCCCAGCCTTGCTGCTGTGCTCCAGCTCTACTGATGGAGGTGAGCATGGCTGCTCACAAGGGTGGGCACCCAAAGCCACCTGGCGTGACCAGTGTGAGAGCCAGTGGCCTCTGCTGTCCACAGACATGGCCCCGTCTCGGGGCATAGGGTATCACGATGGGGATCGTGGCGAGAAGGGGATGGGGACACGGGGACATGGGCATGGAGGGCCATGAGCTCCATGGGAGAGCAAGTGGCCTCTGCTGCCCCCACGCACCTGCACAGATGACGCTGGCATCCTCCGCGTGCCTGCAGTTGTGCCTGCCCCAGCCCCTGTGCCTGCACAGCTGGAGGGAGGACTCGTCCCCGAGGCACTGCACGTCATCCAGGAAGATGCTCCCGGAGCCGAGCCCGAAGCGTGCGTTGCCCGGGGCGGCCAGGGGCTGGCCGCAGCCCAGCTGCCGGCACACCACCTGGGCATCTGTCAGGTTCCAGAGGTCGTCGCACACCGTCCCCCAGCTGCTGCCGTTGTACAGCTCCACGCGGCCTTCGCATGCGTGACTCCCACCGGACAGGCGCATGAGGATGCCTGGGACATGGCACAGGGTCAGTGTCCTGCCAGCCCAGAACCAGCGGGCGCCACCTCCCTGGCTCTTTTGGGGTTTGGCCGCAGTGACCGTGAGCTGGGGTGGTGCAGACCCAAGGGGACCTGGGGAGAGCAGTGGCTGAGCAAAGCCCCCAGGAGTGCAGAAGGCGGACGCACAATGAGCAGGGATCTGCTGGGGGTGTCCACGGGAGCTGCCTGGGAGCCCTGGGGGCTGCTTGGGGCATGGGGGCATTTTGGAAAAACCCTTTGCACACCCTGATCGTGGCCCACCCCCTGAGGGGAACCACTCAAGCACCATGGAGATTTTGCAGGCAGAAGGGAGCAGCAGCCCTGTACTGGGCTGGCACAGGCCAGTTTGTCCCCCCTCGTGCTGGGGTGGGGCGCACTGCGAGGCTGGGAATAAGCTGGGTGGGTATGAATTACCTGTGCCCGGCAGTTCAGCAGGAGGGGTTGGATGTACAGCTGCAAGGGAGAAGAGAGAGTGAATGAAAGGGCAGTGAATACAGCAGGCTTGTGACAATGGCCATGGCCATGGCCAGGGATAGGCAAGGCTGGAGTACTGAGGGAGGAAGAGAGCACGGGGCTCTGCCGGTCATCCCCCTCCAGACACCAGCCTGACATATGCCCGGTGCTGCCCCAGCCTCCCCACACCCTGATCCTGCAATCCTGATCTTTGCCACTGCACCAAGCACCTGCACCTGCGAGCGTGGAGAGCCCGCTGTGCCCTCTGTGTGCAAAATGGGCCTTTGGGAAGACGCTGCTTCCAGCACCGGGCAGCAAAAGCCCCCAGCCTTGCTGCTGTGCTCCAGCTCTACTGATGGAGGTGAGCATGGCTGCTCACAAGGGTGGGCACCCAAAGCCACCTGGCGTGACCAGTGTGAGAGCCAGTGGCCTCTGCTGTCCACAGACATGGCCCCGTCTCGGGGCATAGGGTATCACGATGGGGATCGTGGCGAGAAGGGGATGGGGACACGGGGACATGGGCACGGAGGGCCATGAGCTCCATGGGAGAGCAAGTGGCCTCTGCTGCCCCCACGCACCTGCACAGATGACGCTGGCATCCTCCGCGTGCCTGCAGTTGTGCCTGCCCCAGCCCCTGTGCCTGCACAGCTGGAGGGAGGACTCGTCCCCGAGGCACTGCACGTCATCCAGGAAGATGCTCCCGGAGCCGAGCCCGAAGCGTGCGTTGCCCGGGGCGGCCAGGGGCCGGCCGCAGCCCAGCTGCCGGCACACCACCTGGGCATCTGTCAGGTCCCACAGGTCGTCGCACACCGTCCCCCAGCTGCTGCCGTTGTACAGCTCCACGCGGCCTTCGCATGCGTGACTCCCACCGGACAGGCGCATGAGGATGCCTGGGACATGGCACAGGGTCAGTGTCCTGCCAGCCCAGAACCAGCGGGCGCCACCTCCCTGGCTCTTTTGGGGTTTGGCCGCAGTGACCGTGAGCTGGGGTGGTGCAGACCCAAGGGGACCCGGGGAGAGCAGTGGCTGAGCAAAGCCCCCAGGAGTGCAGAAGGCGGACGCACAATGAGCAGGGATCTGCTGGGGGTGTCCACGGGAGCTGCCTGGGAGCCCTGGGGGCTGCTTGGGGCATGGGGGCATTTTGGAAAAACCCTTTGCACACCCTGATCGTGGCCCACCCCCTGAGGGGAACCACTCAAGCACCATGGAGATTTTGCAGGCAGAAGGGAGCAGCAGCCCTGTACTGGGCTGGCACAGGCCAGTTTGTCCCCCCTTGTGCTGGGGTGGGGCGCACTGCGAGGCTGGGAATAAGCTGGGTGGGTATGAATTACCTGTGCCCGGCAGTTCAGCAGGAGGGGTTGGATGTACAGCTGCAAGGGAGAAGAGAGAGTGAATGAAAGGGCAGTGAATACAGCAGGCTTGTGACAATGGCCATGGCCATGGCCAGGGATAGGCAAGGCTGGAGTACTGAGGGAGGAAGAGAGCACGGGGCTCTGCCGGTCATCCCCCTCCAGACACCAGCCTGACATATGCCCAGTGCTGCCCCAGCCTCCCCACACCCTGATCCTGCAATCCTGATCTTTGCCACTGCACCAAGCACCTGCACCTGCGAGCGTGGAGAGCCCGCTGTGCCCTCTGTGTGCAAAATGGGCCTTTGGGAAGACGCTGCTTCCAGCACCGGGCAGCAAAAGCCCCCAGCCTTGCTGCTGTGCTCTGGCTCTACTGATGGAGGTGAGCATGGCTGCTCACAAGGGTGGGCACCCAAAGCCACCTGGCGTGACCAGTGTGAGAGCCAGTGGCCTCTGCTGTCCACAGACATGGCCCCGTCTCGGGGCATAGGGTATCACGATGGGGATCGTGGCGAGAAGGGGATGGGGACACGGGGACATGGGCATGGAGGGCCATGAGCTCCATGGGAGAGCAAGTGGCCTCTGCTGCCCCCACGCACCTGCACAGATGACGCTGGCATCCTCCGCGTGCCTGCAGTTGTGCCTGCCCCAGCCCCTGTGCCTGCACAGCTGGAGGGAGGACTCGTCCCCGAGGCACTGCACGTCATCCAGGAAGATGCTCCCGGAGCCGAGCCCGAAGCGTGCGTTGCCCGGGGCGGCCAGGGGCTGGCCGCAGCCCAGCTGCCGGCACACCACCTGGGCATCTGTCAGGTTCCAGAGGTCGTCGCACACCGTCCCCCAGCTGCTGCCGTTGTACAGCTCCACGCGGCCTTCGCATGCGTGACTCCCACCGGACAGGCGCATGAGGATGCCTGGGACATGGCACAGGGTCAGTGTCCTGCCAGCCCAGAACCAGCGGGCGCCACCTCCCTGGCTCTTTTGGGGTTTGGCCGCAGTGACCGTGAGCTGGGGTGGTGCAGACCCAAGGGGACCTGGGGAGAGCAGTGGCTGAGCAAAGCCCCCAGGAGTGCAGAAGGCGGACGCACAATGAGCAGGGATCTGCTGGGGGTGTCCACGGGAGCTGCCTGGGAGCCCTGGGGGCTGCTTGGGGCATGGGGGCATTTTGGAAAAACCCTTTGCACACCCTGATCGTGGCCCACCCCCTGAGGGGAACCACTCAAGCACCATGGAGATTTTGCAGGCAGAAGGGAGCAGCAGCCCTGTACTGGGCTGGCACAGGCCAGTTTGTCCCCCCTTGTGCTGGGGTGGGGCGCACTGCGAGGCTGGGAATAAGCTGGGTGGGTATGAATTACCTGTGCCCGGCAGTTCAGCAGGAGGGGTTGGATGTACAGCTGCAAGGGAGAAGAGAGAGTGAATGAAAGGGCAGTGAATACAGCAGGCTTGTGACAATGGCCATGGCCATGGCCAGGGATAGGCAAGGCTGGAGTACTGAGGGAGGAAGAGAGCACGGGGCTCTGCCGGTCATCCCCCTCCAGACACCAGCCTGACATATGCCCAGTGCTGGCCCAGCC
The DNA here is from genome assembly GCA_027574665.1 of Rhynochetos jubatus. NCBI lineage: Eukaryota > Metazoa > Chordata > Aves > Eurypygiformes > Rhynochetidae > Rhynochetos > Rhynochetos jubatus. Next base: position 37,645,569 of record CM050655.1, on the reverse strand, counting down.
TCCCCACACCCTGATCCTGCAATCCTGATCTTTGCCACTGCACCAAGCACCTGCACCTGCGAGCGTGGAGAGCCCGCTGTGCCCTCTGTGTGCAAAATGGGCCTTTGGGAAGACGCTGCTTCCAGCACCGGGCAGCAAAAGCCCCCAGCCTTGCTGCTGTGCTCTGGCTCTACTGATGGAGGTGAGCATGGCTGCTCACAAGGGTGGGCACCCAAAGCCACCTGGCGTGACCAGTGTGAGAGCCAGTGGCCTCTGCTGTCCACAGACATGGCCCCGTCTCGGGGCATAGGGTATCACGATGGGGATCGTGGCGAGAAGGGGATGGGGACACGGGGACATGGGCACGGAGGGCCATGAGCTCCATGGGAGAGCAAGTGGCCTCTGCTGCCCCCACGCACCTGCACAGATGACGCTGGCATCCTCCGCGTGCCTGCAGTTGTGCCTGCCCCAGCCCCTGTGCCTGCACAGCTGGAGGGAGGACTCGTCCCCGAGGCACTGCACGTCATCCAGGAAGATGCTCCCGGAGCCGAGCCCGAAGCGTGCGTTGCCCGGGGCGGCCAGGGGCTGGCCGCAGCCCAGCTGCCGGCACACCACCTGGGCATCTGTCAGGTTCCAGAGGTCGTCGCACACCGTCCCCCAGCTGCTGCCGTTGTACAGCTCCACGCGGCCTTCGCATGCGTGACTCCCACCGGACAGGCGCATGAGGATGCCTGGGACATGGCACAGGGTCAGTGTCCTGCCAGCCCAGAACCAGCGGGCGCCACCTCCCTGGCTCTTTTGGGGTTTGGCCGCAGTGACCGTGAGCTGGGGTGGTGCAGACCCAAGGGGACCTGGGGAGAGCAGTGGCTGAGCAAAGCCCCCAGGAGTGCAGAAGGCGGACGCACAATGAGCAGGGATCTGCTGGGGGTGTCCACGGGAGCTGCCTGGGAGCCCTGGGGGCTGCTTGGGGCATGGGGGCATTTTGGAAAAACCCTTTGCACACCCTGATCGTGGCCCACCCCCTGAGGGGAACCACTCAAGCACCATGGAGATTTTGCAGGCAGAAGGGAGCAGCAGCCCTGTACTGGGCTGGCACAGGCCAGTTTGTCCCCCCTTGTGCTGGGGTGGGGCGCACTGCGAGGCTGGGAATAAGCTGGGTGGGTATGAATTACCTGTGCCCGGCAGTTCAGCAGGAGGGGTTGGATGTACAGCTGCAAGGGAGAAGAGAGAGTGAATGAAAGGGCAGTGAATACAGCAGGCTTGTGACAATGGCCATGGCCATGGCCAGGGATAGGCAAGGCTGGAGTACTGAGGCAGGAAGAGAGCACGGGGCTCTGCCGGTCATCCCCCTCCAGACACCAGCCTGACATATGCCCAGTGCTGCCCCAGCCTCCCCACACCCTGATCCTGCAATCCTGATCTTTGCCACTGCACCAAGCACCTGCACCTGCGAGCGTGGAGAGCCCGCTGTGCCCTCTGTGTGCAAAATGGGCCTTTGGGAAGACGCTGCTTCCAGCACCGGGCAGCAAAAGCCCCCAGCCTTGCTGCTGTGCTCTGGCTCTACTGATGGAGGTGAGCATGGCTGCTCACAAGGGTGGGCACCCAAAGCCACCTGGCGTGACCAGTGTGAGAGCCAGTGGCCTCTGCTGTCCACAGACATGGCCCCGTCTCGGGGCATAGGGTATCACGATGGGGATCGTGGCGAGAAGGGGATGGGGACACGGGGACATGGGCATGGAGGGCCATGAGCTCCATGGGAGAGCAAGTGGCCTCTGCTGCCCCCACGCACCTGCACAGATGACGCTGGCATCCTCCGCGTGCCTGCAGTTGTGCCTGCCCCAGCCCCTGTGCCTGCACAGCTGGAGGGAGGACTCGTCCCCGAGGCACTGCACGTCATCCAGGAAGATGCTCCCGGAGCCGAGCCCGAAGCGTGCGTTGCCCGGGGCGGCCAGGGACCGGCCGCAGCCCAGCTGCCGGCACACCACCTGGGCATCTGTCAGGTCCCACAGGTCGTCGCACACTGTCCCCCAGCTGCTGCCGTTGTACAGCTCCACGCGGCCTTCGCATGCGTGACTCCCACCGGACAGGCGCATGAGGATGCCTGGGACATGGCACAGGGTCAGTGTCCTGCCAGCCCAGAACCAGCGGGCGCCACCTCCCTGGCTCTTTTGGGGTTTGGCCGCAGTGACCGTGAGCTGGGGTGGTGCAGACCCAAGGGGACCCGGGGAGAGCAGTGGCTGAGCAAAGCCCCCAGGAGTGCAGAAGGCGGACGCACAATGAGCAGGGATCTGCTGGGGGTGTCCACGGGAGCTGCCTGGGAGCCCTGGGGGCTGCTTGGGGCATGGGGGCATTTTGGAAAAACCCTTTGCACACCCTGATCGTGGCCCACCCCCTGAGGGGAACCACTCAAGCACCATGGAGATTTTGCAGGCAGAAGGGAGCAGCAGCCCTGTACTGGGCTGGCACAGGCCAGTTTGTCCCCCCTTGTGCTGGGGTGGGGCGCACTGCGAGGCTGGGAATAAGCTGGGTGGGTATGAATTACCTGTGCCCGGCAGTTCAGCAGGAGGGGTTGGATGTACAGCTGCAAGGGAGAAGAGAGAGTGAATGAAAGGGCAGTGAATACAGCAGGCTTGTGACAATGGCCATGGCCATGGCCAGGGATAGGCAAGGCTGGAGTACTGAGGGAGGAAGAGAGCACGGGGCTCTGCCGGTCATCCCCCTCCAGACACCAGCCTGACATATGCCCAGTGCTGGCCCAGCCTCCCCACACCCTGATCCTGCAATCCTGATCTTTGCCACTGCACCAAGCACCTGCACCTGCGAGCGTGGAGAGCCCGCTGTGCCCTCTGTGTGCAAAATGGGCCTTTGGGAAGACGCTGCTTCCAGCACCGGGCAGCAAAAGCCCCCAGCCTTGCTGCTGTGCTCTGGCTCTACTGATGGAGGTGAGCATGGCTGCTCACAAGGGTGGGCACCCAAAGCCACCTGGCGTGACCAGTGTGAGAGCCAGTGGCCTCTGCTGTCCACAGACATGGCCCCGTCTCGGGGCATAGGGTATCACGATGGGGATCGTGGCGAGAAGGGGATGGGGACACGGGGACATGGGCATGGAGGGCCATGAGCTCCATGGGAGAGCAAGTGGCCTCTGCTGCCCCCACGCACCTGCACAGATGACGCTGGCATCCTCCGCGTGCCTGCAGTTGTGCCTGCCCCAGCCCCTGTGCCTGCACAGCTGGAGGGAGGACTCGTCCCCGAGGCACTGCACGTCATCCAGGAAGATGCTCCCGGAGCCGAGCCCGAAGCGTGCGTTGCCCGGGGCGGCCAGGGGCTGGCCGCAGCCCAGCTGCCGGCACACCACCTGGGCATCTGTCAGGTTCCAGAGGTCGTCGCACACCGTCCCCCAGCTGCTGCCGTTGTACAGCTCCACGCGGCCTTCGCATGCGTGACTCCCACCGGACAGGCGCATGAGGATGCCTGGGACATGGCACAGGGTCAGTGTCCTGCCAGCCCAGAACCAGCGGGCGCCACCTCCCTGGCTCTTTTGGGGTTTGGCCGCAGTGACCGTGAGCTGGGGTGGTGCAGACCCAAGGGGACCTGGGGAGAGCAGTGGCTGAGCAAAGCCCCCAGGAGTGCAGAAGGCGGACGCACAATGAGCAGGGATCTGCTGGGGGTGTCCACGGGAGCTGCCTGGGAGCCCTGGGGGCTGCTTGGGGCATGGGGGCATTTTGGAAAAACCCTTTGCACACCCTGATCGTGGCCCACCCCCTGAGGGGAACCACTCAAGCACCATGGAGATTTTGCAGGCAGAAGGGAGCAGCAGCCCTGTACTGGGCTGGCACAGGCCAGTTTGTCCCCCCTCGTGCTGGGGTGGGGCGCACTGCGAGGCTGGGAATAAGCTGGGTGGGTATGAATTACCTGTGCCCGGCAGTTCAGCAGGAGGGGTTGGATGTACAGCTGCAAGGGAGAAGAGAGAGTGAATGAAAGGGCAGTGAATACAGCAGGCTTGTGACAATGGCCATGGCCATGGCCAGGGATAGGCAAGGCTGGAGTACTGAGGGAGGAAGAGAGCACGGGGCTCTGCCGGTCATCCCCCTCCAGACACCAGCCTGACATATGCCCGGTGCTGCCCCAGCCTCCCCACACCCTGATCCTGCAATCCTGATCTTTGCCACTGCACCAAGCACCTGCACCTGCGAGCGTGGAGAGCCCGCTGTGCCCTCTGTGTGCAAAATGGGCCTTTGGGAAGACGCTGCTTCCAGCACCGGGCAGCAAAAGCCCCCAGCCTTGCTGCTGTGCTCCAGCTCTACTGATGGAGGTGAGCATGGCTGCTCACAAGGGTGGGCACCCAAAGCCACCTGGCGTGACCAGTGTGAGAGCCAGTGGCCTCTGCTGTCCACAGACATGGCCCCGTCTCGGGGCATAGGGTATCACGATGGGGATCGTGGCGAGAAGGGGATGGGGACACGGGGACATGGGCACGGAGGGCCATGAGCTCCATGGGAGAGCAAGTGGCCTCTGCTGCCCCCACGCACCTGCACAGATGACGCTGGCATCCTCCGCGTGCCTGCAGTTGTGCCTGCCCCAGCCCCTGTGCCTGCACAGCTGGAGGGAGGACTCGTCCCCGAGGCACTGCACGTCATCCAGGAAGATGCTCCCGGAGCCGAGCCCGAAGCGTGCGTTGCCCGGGGCGGCCAGGGGCCGGCCGCAGCCCAGCTGCCGGCACACCACCTGGGCATCTGTCAGGTCCCACAGGTCGTCGCACACCGTCCCCCAGCTGCTGCCGTTGTACAGCTCCACGCGGCCTTCGCATGCGTGACTCCCACCGGACAGGCGCATGAGGATGCCTGGGGTGATGGATGTGGCAGTGGTTAGGGTCCCTCCAGCCCAGCACCTCCAGTCTCTTCATAGGCCCCTACAGCAGGGACCCTGCATGAGTGCTGCAAGGCCAGGGATGGATCTGGTGGGCATGAATTACCTGTTGAAGTTAGCTGGTCTGTGGTGGGCTCTGGAGCTATGAATGCAAGTAGGAATTTGGTGTAAATGAAAAGTCTCTGAACACAATTGGTGCATATCATGCACCCTGAAGTGGCTCATCTTTAAGAAGACCCTGTCCTGTGGTACTTCATATCACGTGGAGGAATTTCAGTCAGTTGAAGTAGCCTTTGTGACTTCTCTGTTTCATACAGTTATCTGCTCCCTGGGCAGGAACCACATGCCCATAGAAGTCTAACTTGCATTACAAAACATTTGATGAAGCAGCTTTCTCTTTTCCAGTCACATTCCAAATCCCAGAGCATGTCTAGGAAATAGCTATGCTACTACCTGTGCAGGAACTGGAAGGGCAAAGGTAGGATGATCCCCTGTCACAGTCACCCTAGTTGCAGTGAAAGAAAATCTCTCCCTGAACAGTTTCCTTCACCAGCAATGGCTACAGAGGTCCTGGCCTCAAATCTCAGCCCCCCAGTTTACCAGCTCTTCCCCATACTCTGCTTGCATCCTCACTGTGGACTTGGGTGCCAGGACTGGCCTAACTGGAGTGGCCGAGGGATGGGAGACGCCCTCCAGTGCAATCAAGTGTGGGAAGGGAGATCAGGGGCGCTAAGGAGATCAGTGAGTGACTGTGCACAGGCTCACCTGATGCGCTCCCCTCTGCTGTGGTCATCTCCTCTGCGAGGGTTGTCTCTGCTAGAGAGGTCACCTGTGCTGGGGTGGATGCCTCCAGTGTTGAGGCTTCTGGCACTGTGGAGGTCATTGGTGCTGTAGTGGTCTTTCCTGTGAATAGGGAAAAAAGACACCACCCATATGAGGACAATGCTTGTGCAATGGGTACATCTGTGTGTTAGCTACAAGCCCAGTTCCTCAAGAATGAAGTGAAATCATGACAAATTACTCTGATGGCATACTCCATCTTGACTGGGGTCAATGGAGAGAATGGTGGCAGCTAACAGCCAATTAAAAATTTTTCTTGAAAGTGGTATTTCCAGATAGTGGCAACAGGGAAAGGCACTGATGTGGCACCCGCTCCCAGCTACAGGACACGGTGGACCAGGTGTGTCTGGAGGCAGTCCTCTACAGGCTCCTGCTGTGGGAGCTGTAGGGTTGCTGGCAGCAGGTGGGCTTGGACCTATCACCATGGTGGACACCCTTCTGCAGAGGCTCAGGTCATCCCCACGAGCAGTGAGGGCAGTGATCTCGGGGTGGTGCTTGGCACAAGACCAGGAGTGGATCAGGCCAGCATGAATTACTTGTTGAATACGGCCAGTCTGTTGTAGGCACTGGAGCTATGAATGCAAGCAAGAAATAAATGGCACTTGAAAAGACACTGAACAGAGCACACCTATGGCAACAGAGGTATCGGAGGAAGTTTTGTTGTTTTCTGCTAAATGCAAAGCACTGATGTAGCTAGCATTTTCTTCCAGCATGAATTCAGCTCCCTAGGCTCTTCCTCTTTGAAGAAATGTAGAAAACTGCAATATATATATATAAAGCCTCTGAACAACCTGTTGTCATGAGCCATGTTTCCCATGTTGACACATGTATATTGGGTGCAATTTATAGCCAAAGTATTTAGAAAATAAAAAAGTGCCTTCCATTCACCAGGTGGAGATGGGCCCCTTTGGGAGAGACGGAATTGAGCACAAACACTGTCAGACAAATAACCTGGAAGCGACCTGCAGAAGTCATCTATTCTCTCCTCTTGCCCCATCGTCCCTAGTAGGTGCTTGTCTAGCCCAGTATTAATTACCTGTGAGGACAGAGGTGATGCACACTTTTTTCTTCTTCTCTTCCAGTTCTCAAAATCAGCTGCACATATTTTATACAAGATTTCTACAGAAAACTTAGACAGCAGGCTAAGCACAAACTTTCAATGAGAAGGGAAATTCTTTAATAAGAAGAAAAGCATAACAGGAAAGCAAAGGAGAGACGATGAACTTCAGTATCCGAATGAAATCTAAGTAAAACTGTATTAAGAAAACAGTACCATTTCTTTCTCTTTGTTAATAGGAATAAAATAACATGTTTTAAGAACATATTTCATATCTATGTATTTCTTTTATTCTTTTATTCTTTGTTGTAAAAATGTTTTATGCTAAAGAACAAGGAGATGTAGCAATTTACATTGAATCCTGTTGGAATTTAGGACATACAGCACAGCTTTCCTGCCCTCAACCTGTGTCTTACTAGAAGCATGTATGTGTGGCATTTCTACGTGATGTACAAAGCCTCTGCTGACTTGGGTGCAGGTGGGAAAGCAGAGCCATGGCTCAAGCAAATCACCAAGGCTTCAGGGACACAGCAAGATGCATCTTGGACAGCCAAGCCCATGGCTTTTTCCTGAATCTATGCTCATGGAGCTGCTAAAAAGCTGCCATATAAAAGTCACCAGGTAGGTAAACTGCAATTCACGAGATATTATGCACTACTGAAGGACAACCAGTGACCTACTTTGCTTAAAATTGTGTCAGGATTAGGTCAAGTTAATCCTTCAGAAAAACTACAGAATTTTAGAGAAAAAAATACCCATTCTTTAGCTGCCCGCCCCGGTTTATGCAGTTTGACTAGAATTTCTCTTCTTTCTCTAAAATTTTTAGAATTTTAAGGACCTAGAGTCCACTCATCACCACCAAATCCTATAATTTTTTAGAGTAATTTTAGTGGAAGAATGGACAGTGTTCTCAATGGGATTCTAAAAATTTCTGTATGACTCCATTGGCTTTATTTCTTATATGCCAGTGAAATGTTATTAGAGTTTGAAATAAAGAAATACCGAATAACCTATCATGTATACATCTGATTACTGCATTCATTCAAGGAAAGCCCATCTGCTTTCCAGTTTGAGTTAGCTTGTTTAGACATTTTGCAGTGAACAGTATAAAAATCCTGATTTTCAAGACCTATTTTGGGTGAAAAAGTGTATTACAGACTTTACCATTAAGCGTAAGTGAGCAAATAATTGTTGTAACTTCAGATCTGCAGTATTTACACCTTGGAAATCAAAACATGAACTTGTTATACTTTGCCTTTCTGACAAATACATATATAGCTTGTTTTTAAACACCGAATAAGTAATCCAAAGCAAAACAAATCTAAGAAGTTAACAGATCCAGGATTTCTTCACTGCAACTAATTCTTCTAGCTGGACTAGAAGAACAGTCAAGATAGAGTTCAAAGTAAATTTGTCCCTATTTGTATACATTTAACCACCAGTTCAAAAGGAGAAGCTACAAAAGTGCCTCTTGATTTATATCTGATTTGTTTCTTCAAATATCTATTTGGATATTTTTGAACCATACTCATGGGACTTTCGAGAAGTGAAGCAGCAAACCTGGCAAAATGTCAGAGTGGGATTAGGAAATTAAAGCTGATCTAAAACAGTTTTATTTGCTTTCATTCAGGGTCTGTCATCACTGTGAGAGCATAACCATCAACCGGGCATGTAATTAGACAGACTGTGTCCTGCCTCACACTTCAGAGGCGTCAAAAAGACAAGAGCCTGTGGTGATACAAATACAGCACTTACCCTCACCCAGGAGACAGAGGCAGGGCCTGGGGAATGAAGCCAAGAGCAGAGGGAAAAACTGGAGCAGCAAGAGTGAGATGTCTTATCGCCAGGCAAGCAGAGGACAGATGAAAACTGGATGAGGTGGATGATGGCAATATAAATTATCATAACGATGCTTAAATAACTAGTCAGAAAACTCATCAGCAATAATTCTATGACATACATAAAATTACCTAACTCAAAGTCACCCAAGAGACATAGGAGAGAGAAACTAATCATATACGGAAAAAGTCAATGACCAAAGAAAAGCTAAACTAAAAGCATTTCATGTCTTTCATTATTTTCAGGTGTTCCTCATTTATCCACAGTGCTAGATTATGAAAAAAACCTTCTTGTTATATTTTGTTAAATTGTACGTAAGATCAAGAAGAACCAAATAATACAAGCAATATTAAATATATATGTATGCATGCATATACTCTGAAATAAGGACACATTAAAAAAATTAATACATTGTTTCATGACTCTTAGATTGGATTTCTGGAACTGGAAGAATGACTCGTTTGTAACATACTCACAGACACAATTCTTGTAATGATACAAGGCACTAAGGCGACTCTGTGACAGCAAAATGAACACTAAATGGTTTAAATAATTCTTAGCATTCACTATGATGATTAGTTCATAATTTTAGTAGAACAAAACAGTTTTCATCCAATTTCCCCTTTAATCTTTTGCCCAAACCGATACCAGCGTGAATGTGATTTCTATTTGTGGAATCAACAGAGATGATCCCAAAGAGTCTTTACATTTTATGCACCCTGGAACAAGCCTACAATGCTTTACCTGGTTTGGCCTCCAGAACAGCTGGACCTAACAAGAGTAGCCATGCGAAAATCATGATGGTACCCATCTCCTCAAGCACTGTTGATAGAAAGAACTGTCAGAATATATAGTCTCCATTTCTGAAGGGGAGTGGCTCTGTTGGTTTGTCTTTCTATAGGAGAACAATAAAACAACCACAATCCTATGATCTGAAACAAAAATATGTTTGATTTGTCATTCAAGATTTTGTAACTTCCTGGGTTTTGCAGAAAGATAATACCTCAAGAGTGACATTTTCCACTGCCTGGCAGGAAATATTTATGCTACTATAGGTTTCATAGTCGTCATATTGTACAAAGAAAATGAGCTCCTATCCAAAGATACCTTTCAATTCTGGCTGATGAATCTCAGTTGGGTTTTTTGTTTGTTTGTTTTTTTTTTTGTTGTTTTTTTTTGTTGTTTTTTTTTTTAATGGGGAGATTGCTTGGCAGGTCTGGGGAAGGTAGTGGAATCGAAACACAAATCGATTTCTTCCAGTAAAGTAATAAAAGAGCTGCATAACTTTGTTTCAAGTAGTGAGGCAAGTATCCCTGGGGAGCCATGAGTTTCTTACAGGTTTGGCACACTCAAATACAGTAAGACCTGGTGGCCCTGTTCAAGTATGATTGGGGATGGGGGGAGGTAGTCTCTGAACATAATCCACCAGAACTGTGGCTGTTGATGAAAATAACTGAGAGACACTTAATTGAGACAGTTGCATCTTGTCAAAATTGCTGGCTCTACCACACCATCAATCCCTCTGCCATCAGCAGCAGAGCCAACAAGGTGGTGGTTAAGGTAGGAGATGGCTGCAGCCTCTTGCTGGATGTAGGAGCCACTGGAGAGGCAACGTGGTGATGCGAGGAAAGGAGAGGAGGCAATCGGTGGTCTGGGCTGAGCACCTGGACCTGGGGAAAGAGAGTTGGAGCAGCAGCAAGAGGAGCTGACTTGAGAGAGGCATGAAATATTGCTTTCTAGTTTCCTTGCTTGAGAGCCACAGCTGTAAGTGGAAGGGACCTCATACCATAGTATGTAAGTGATAACTTTGCCTCAACACGTGCGTAATTTGTTCCAGATAATTAAGGAGAGAGACTGAGCCAAGCCTTGTAAGCAAACGACTGAGATGATACCTGAATAATTTTGCAGTTGAAGTCAATACCTGCAGCCCCAGTATGAACCCATCCCTTTTTGGTGCTTTTAAGTTCAAGTCAAAGCTCTTCATTGGGAGACTGCTAGAGGGCAAGAAAATGTTGAGAGTATCAGGGTCAGATGACAACTTTTTGTGAAAACTGTGCAGAAAAATCAGTGGATTTTTTATATATATAACTATATATATATAGTTAAGCATATTGTATAGGTTGCAAATTAACTTAATTCTAGAAATTCCTTTGATCGATTTGAACCATAAAATGGGGGGAAAAGGGTTCAGATTTCTATTAAGTAACTTTCTTAATATATACTTTGTTTAATTTTGCATACTGACAATTACAGCTGTGTCATTCTTTGAAGAATTAATCCAAAGTTTTTCCACAACATGAAGTATTTTTAAATTTTCATTCATTTCTCTCTTGCCAGAGTGGTTACTTTCCTGTATTTCTTTGTTTTAACCATTTAACGAGAAAAGGTTGATGACCATCCTAACACTGAAGAGCCAGAATACTGATCTTCGTCTGTTTCTACCTCTACAGCTATCATGGCTTGGATGGCATTATCAGGAGTTAAAATTTGTGGACAATTGCTGCAGTATACACAAATTTATTGCCTCTGGGGGCAATCATCCAGGAGCCCAAGGGAAAAATGACTTAGAAAGTCTTTCCACAAAGGCCAGCATTATTGGAATGGAAGAAGGAAGGGTGAAACACAAGAGGCCAAAGATAACATTGGAAGCTGTGAAAGTGAACATTGAGAAGGGTAAATATGTTTCTTCTTTATACAAACAACCACATTCGCACATGAATGAGGAAATGGACACAACAGCTGGTATTCACTATTCATATTCTTCTGATTTTGACATCTTGGCAAGAAGCAGAAAAAATCCAGTGTATTTGACTGGCCAATCAAACACTGCAATCAGTGAGGCAGGAGTAAGTGATGGATAGCAATTCTTCTCCAAACTCTCATAGTAACTGAAAAGTGTGGGGAGGTAGGGGAACACGAAATTGATTCCCAGACGGTTCAAGAGAAAAACCCATGCTAAACTGTCCAGGTAAACGAACAACACAGATATTAACTAATTTTTCACTGCATTATTTACTACAAACTTCAAAGATTAAGATATTTCTAGAGATCTTAACTATTGGACAATCTCTGTGGAGTAGGAATAGATAAATGTAATGTTCTGATTAATTTGAATCAATGAATCAATGCAAATACCATACAGCACATGTTTTCATCCTTCCCATTGGACAGGTAAGACTCTTGCAGTAATACATTTTGCTCTACAGGTCTTTTTCTGACGGCTTGAAGTATTTCTCAATATGTTACTCTGTGAAATAAGCTCCGAGCTTTGAAAACACCTTCTTTTCTACTGACTATTGTTAGGAGACTTCTGCAGACATACTGACTTTTGTGAAGTCCAAATGACAACCATCAAAAGGACACAGAAGATTAATCAGCTTTTACCTGGTACTATAAGAAAGTATCTAGGCTGGAGTGAGGGTATCCACGGACTTCACAAAGAAATGGTAATGGAATCCATGTGTTAAGATGCAGTGAGCCAGCTTAGTCTAATTTATTGGGTTCCTTGATGGCCTCTGGGCTCTGTTTCTCATGTGTGTCCTTTGAAGCATGTCATTGCAAATCAATTTGCTTTTGTTTCATGGCGAGGATGCAAGTGGATCGGAACTGTCTACCAATGAGAGTCAAATCCACTGGATATACCAGTAGAAGCTTTCCTGAATGTGGTGGGTCAGGAAGTGGGAAGGCAGGTTCTTGACAGAGACACCATTCAGCAGGCACATGTACTTTAGAGCATGACCCTTTCCTCATCACCAAATCCAATTTTCTTGAATCCTGTATTTCTATAATACTTGTGGATCAAGGAAGATGTCAGGAAACAAGAAGGATGATTCTGAGACACCAGCTACTTGGAACAGTTTAACAATGTTTTCTACAGCAACATTTAATAAGGTAACCACTGCATCTGGTACCTTGAATTCTGATACAACCTTCATATGTCATAGAATCACAGGATGGTTTGGGTTGGAATGGACCTTAAAGACCATCCAGTTCCAACCACCCTGCCATGGGCAGGGACACCCTCCACTAGCCCAGGTTGCTCCAAGCCTCATCCAGCCTGGCCTTGGACACTTCCAGAGGTGGGGCATCCACAGCTTCTCTGGGCAACCTGTCCCAGTGCTCACCACCCTCTCCCATGAAGAATTTCTTCCTTACATGTAATCTAAATCTACTTGCTTTCAATTTAAACCCATTACCCTTTGTCCTATCACTACAGGACCTCTGTGGAATGCTGGCACAGAGTAATAATGGAAGACTCATCTCTGAACAGTACAGGAACGTTGCAGGTTAGAGGCACCAACATCCAAGGTCTAGGATCTTTCTGCTGGTTTGATCACAATAATATTCAGAGACTATAAGAAGTAGAAGTCCTATCAAGCTATGCCCTGAAAAATGGGTGGGTAGCACAACCACAGCAGCAAGGCCACAACAGGAGCTGGGGCAGGAGAGAAAACAGCAGGGCTGGGAAGAGCGGAGGGGAAGGACCTCTTGTAGAGAGGTAGGAAAGCCAAGGTCCAGGAAAGTCTTCACTGTGCTGAGCAGGTTGCTGGCTCCTTCCAAGCCCAGACAATCTCTGGTCCACACAACAAGACTAGATGAAGGAAAGGTTAGCCTTTTGGATTGCTCTGCCTTTCAAACCTGGCTGTAGGCAGAGAGGAAGGGGGGACCCTCCTCAATCCTGTTCCTTGTGTGTGGACAACAAAATTAACTTCCACTCTCTGTGGGCAATGCTAATCCCTGCTTGTACGGTCCCTCCTCCACAGCACGGAGAGATGTCGAGAGAGCCTGCCTGGGGTCACCAGGAAAAGGCAGCTTGTGGGAAGAAATGGTACAGGCTGTAATGATGATTCCTGTCAGAGCTGCCCACATCCTCCTTGTCAGGTCAGGGTGTTGCCTTAGAGGACAGTGCACCTTCCTTACACGTCACTACTTCGTATCTGGCTCTCCCCACACATAGTACATTACACTGTTCTCAATGAACTTTCCTCTTTCATAGCTGGCTAGAAAACAGGAAAGTCTAAAGAAAAGCATTTCTCAATCAAATACCAGTGACCTTTCCACCTGTAGTAAGTAGCTTCTTCCAAACAGTTTCTTCCCTTGTTATTGCTTTTATTTTGTTTTCACATGGGGATTGGAGACAGGTCACACTTCCTTATGGCAACTTATGTACATTCTCTCTCCCCCTCCCATTAGAGATGTAGAAATGTGTAAGAACAAGAGCAGAAATCATTGCTTGGCAAAGTCATTTTTGCCAGAAGCCACGTTTTCCAACCCGATAATGCATTAGCTGAGAGTTCAGACACATAGGTGGTATGTTTGCAAGTACACAAAAAGAAGTATTGCTCAAAAAATGTTTTCTTTCCTACGTTCTTTTAATTACACATTTACATAACAGATTTGATTATATTCATCCTCTATGCAAAATCCTATAAAGGGACTATGTTTTCACAGAGAAATATGCAATTGTGAAGAACCATACCCCCCAAAATAAGGAATGCAGCACAGGAACGATTCCTTATGTGCAGCCCCTGTGCAGTTTTTGCTAATGGCTCATGATTGAGATATTTTTACCACAAAGAAACTACTTTCCAGATTATCTCAGGGTGCTACATAGGTGTTTCATTTGCATATCAGCAATGGCCAAAGAAGCAATTTCTTCTTTCTGAAGTCACCTAAATAAGTCTTCTCAGACAGACATTCAACCAGGAGCTCAAATGAGATGCTCTGAAATGTCCAGCTTTGAAGGTGGTAGCTTATTCGGACGATGGGATGGAAGAAACAACCTTTCTGTAGGCCTTTGGTTTATGTGGACTTACGGATTTTAAATCCAGGCTCCTTAATAAGTTCAGTTTATGGTAACACTGGGGTTTGCCTTAGTACAGTACATTCTTCAGCCAAGATCTGGATGGTGGAATAGTCAAGTAAGAGTTACCCTCTACACAGATTGCAAAACCAAATCATGAAGCAGATGATCAGTGAAAAAATCAGCACCTTCCACCTGCAAGACTTGTGTTGCCTCTCACATTATCTGGTATGGGATGGGTTTCTGCAGTTTACGCTTCAAAAAAAATCCTCCGACAGTGAGAACACCAACTACCAGCACCACGGCGGTAACAGCCAGAGGAACATAGGAGCTGGCAGCAGGTACTGGGCTCTGAGAGTTCACTTTCACTTGGATGTCAGAGGCCAGCTCTGTGCACAAAAGAGAAAGAGAGAAGCTTACATTTGGTTTTCTGAGCTAGTTAATCTCAAAGGTAATTAGGCAAAGAGAACTTGAATTCAAATGTTGCAATCTCGACCTGATGAGAAACCAAGCAGCTTTATTGCACATTGTTTCACAAATGAACCTGTGGCCACGCCAAACAAGTAAAGATTATGACAAGGAATTAAAGAGCAACTAAGTATGTGCAATGAATACACTCTAAACCCATGAGATGCTGTTTTCTGATAGCGGAAACAGCAGCTATAGGAGACTGGGGAACAAGATTTCCAAGGGGATCTACAGGTTCATAGAAAAATAGAATGGTTTAGTTTGAAAAGGACCTGAAACACCATCTAGTTCCAACCACTCTGCCATGGGCAGGGACATCTTCCCCTAGAAAACAGGGGTTTTCTTGGGTTGGTTGCTAATAAATAAGAGACATGCCAATCAATCAGGCACAGACAGCTTTGGAAAATTAGTATAAGTCCTGCAGGGAGACAAGTTGTATCTCATCCCTCTTCCCAAAGAACTGAATCAATTGCCATTTAACATGTGCAGAACAAATAATGGATCTAAAATAGGATAGAAAGGAAATATGTTGTACACATTATAAAACAATTTTATAAAAATAATAATAATAAAAAATTCCCTGTAAGAATTATAGTAGAGTTATGAATAAGCCAGAAAAGGCACATTTCAGAGCTGGATTTCATGTCTGAAATGACATGCAAACGTAATGTAATATACAGAATCTTATGTTATTTAAGTTATTTAAATTTACCAGCATTCCTGTTCTCAGCCTGAGCTTCCTGAAGCCGGACAGGTCCAACAATGACATTCACTTTTCCATGGGAAGAACCTGTATTCCTCTTGAACCTACTAACACAGCCTTGATAGCAGCGGGAAGAGTAGTCATTAGACCTGCACACCACCAGCTCACACTGCAGGTAAACTGACGGGTACCGATTAACAAATGAAAAAGCATTAAATCCAAACCGAGCAACTTCTCTGCATGGTGAATAGTAAGAAAAGTAGGTAAAATCCTTAACACACCTGGAAAGATATAAAATTAACAGATTAGCTATTGTCAATGGAAATACTACTACACTGTATCTGTGCAATACGTTTCAAGTTCAAATATAAACCCAGAAGGTAAGAGTGTAAGAGAATGCAAAAGGAGTTTTAAAAAGTGTGCTTTTAACAAGAAGAGAAATTAAGAGACAAAAATAAGTAAAGGTTGCAGCGATTTCTACCACAATAATCTATATAGCACTGAAATTTCATAGCTCAACAAAGTTTATGGAAACACGAATAGCTGGAAAATAACTAGTGGTTCTGCTGGTTTCTGTGGTTCAGGTGAGGACCTGTTTGGCATTTGCAAACAGGATTACCTGTTTGTAAAGAGGCCCCTGCAGGTTGTTGCAGAAGCAGAAAGGGTCCTTTCTGCTCTGGAAGGACAAAACTAATACACATTTTTGGGGGCAATAAAGATGCTCTTTAGTCCTTTGATGTTTATAGAGTACTGTGCTTGAGAAATCTTGACACCTGACAAAGTTCTCCAGATGTTTCACAGAGCAAGTTGCTAGGCTAACTTTCCTGCCAATGAGTTTCATTTCTTGACAGATATTAGCCTTAGAAGCTACCTACCTTAGAACCTAGTCATTATGGTTTAATTTAACCAGCATGAAAAAAGATCCCAATAATTCACCCACAATTGTTACCCCAGAATATTTCAAAGTTGTCATTAATTATCTTTGTACCTCAACAAAAATTCCACTGTGCTCATTTTCCTAAGAAAGACCCCAAGGATTTAAGTCCTCACAGTTTATTTTATACAGCAGTGATATCCCTACACACCTGATATTTATAGATGGATATTACTGATTTTTGATTCAGTAAATACATTTGCTTTTGACACAGTTCCTTGTCATATGAGTAAAAATTAACTGGAAAATGACCAGAATCTATTTGCCCCATCTCTCAGGTGAGTGTCCTGCCCACAGAAGTAGACTGTCCTTCTGTGTCCTGCTTAATGAATGTGAATTTTTATAGATAAAATAAAAAGAAACCCCAACAAGAGGAAAACCTTCCCCAGATTCACATGAAGTGTGCAAGGGAGGACATTCACCCAGCAGGCAGGAGGCACTGTGTCACTGCATTAGCCTGTCACAAGTGTGACTTCCAGCTTAGCGGGAGGTTACTACACTGCTAAGGTTACTGATGTGAACACTCTCCCAGGCAGCAGAGCAATTCAAATCCCAGCAAGCATAGAAGGGAAATAAGTTAGCATGAGCCTTTCATTCCTGGAACAAAATGGGATAATTCTATGCTTCTAGGTCATTGTCAGTTTTGCATTCCTTACAAGAGTCCACAGCTTTTCCATTTCAAATCAAAAGGCACATTTTGTACCAAATTAAACAAAATTACTTAGGTTTTCAGAACAGGGAGAAAAGGCTAAGGAATTTCCTTTCTTTCTGAACTGTTTTGTATTCTAGTTATGATGCTGCACAAAACTATTTGCAAGACTAATTCTGCTGTATAGAAAACAGTGCCATTGACATTGCGACGTTTCACGTATCTTTTTCAGAAACAAATTCAGACTTCAGTTTCTACACCGCCTCCTTGAGTGAAATCTTAGTGCTTGACTGCAACTTCTGAATGGCATTTCTTTGTCATGTTATATTTTATTCAGGCTTTGACAAAAATCTTTCTTAGAGGTATACTTGTATTGAGAATCGCAACCGATGTACACTGGCCCTAAATCATCTCTTTCATAAATGAAGCTCTTTCAGAGCTATGCACAGAGAGAGTTTTTAAATAATTCATTAAAAATTTCTTACCCATTTCTGATCAATTCATAGGTCAGTGTTTGAAAATTGCTAGGATCGGGTGATGCCACGCAGGTATCTACAAACACCACCAGATTTGGGTCAGAGCTGTGAAGAGAAGCTTGAAGGAACAAGTTCTGATTCGGGTACACATAGTATGGGAAGTCATGCACTGGCCACAGGAAAGATGAGGAATTGTAGAATGTCAGGTTCACATCGTATCTGCCATACTGGGTTTCACTGACATCAACGTCACTGACAGTGTACATTACTTGCACCCAGGTGTTCTGGAGCATTTTGCAGTTGATGTGCAACTGTAGGTCGTTATGCCTCTTGATGATGTAACCTGAAGCAGCCGCTCTTATCACATTGGAGTAGGTGATTGTTTCATTGTTCCCCTATTTGACACATTAGATGAGTAAAAAATTAGCGCATGTAGTCATGTTCTCATTTTGTAGTAAAAAATTCCGTATGTGCCAGGTCCCAGTATACTCAAAAACCCTAAGCATCCTGGATAGGGTTGTACACTTAACCCTCCCCTATAATTCTTCCCTAGAACGTCACTCTGAATAGACACAGGGATTACCTAAATGCTGAGAAGGACAAGCGGGAATGTTTAATAAACCATAGCCTCCAGACACACGTGCTTCTTTTCTGTGTTCTGAATACCTGTGGGCTACAACACCCTTTGTGATTCACGTCAAGTTTTCAAATGCTTATTGTTTCCATGCCCAGTCTTTGAGAGTTCTCCAAAATATTTTGACACCAACCTGTCTACGTGTACCACAGCCATTGTATGGAACATGGAATATAACCTCAGTCGATGTAATTGTTGGTCTACAGTAAGAGTCAGACAAGCTGATGTTCCACACTGAGTAGCCCTGGGACTGGAGATAGTGCCTGTCTACAACTGCTCGCATGTAGGTTGACAAGCACAGAAGGGCTAGGGAAGAAAAGATGAATTATTAGTAATTTTAGGTACTTGATAACGCTCGCATGTTGCAACTTCAACAAATACAATCGCTGCTGCCATTTAGGAGAGAATTCATAAGTCAAACCACTTATTTTTACACATTAGACTATATATGAATAAGCAATAGTCTCTCACAAACTTCAGCTGTCCTTCAGTTACCCTCGAGAAAAACATGTAGCTTACAATAGGCTTTTGTTAAGACCTTCAGCCTGTATCACCACATACACAAAAATGTTAAGAAGTGGGATTTTTTCCTGAATAAGAATCCAAAAGCTATTGTGGAAGGTGTAGAGCTAAAGATGCACGCTGGCTTGCAGAAACACTGCTTGGAAGAGAGAGGATCCTGAAACCACCGCCATGATGGTTCACTGAGTCCATCACATGAAAAGCAATGACCCCAGCGAGAGCTTGGCCTTTGGTAGAGAGAGATGTCTGATGACAGGGACCTACTGGCAACACACAGAAAGACAGTTACAAAGACAATGAAGCCAAATGTGATGGCCACTGATTCTGTCTGGGGAGGCTGTGATTGCACATTAGACAAATGTTCCCACTGGGACTGCAGGACAGTACTGGAACAGAGAAGTGGCCTTGAAGATTTCATCCTTCGAATGTTTCTAGAGACTCAGCTTGACAAATTCATAATGGACCTGAGCTGGTTTTGGCAACAGTTCTGCTTGGAACAGTTGGACTAGGAAGCCTCCACAGGTCCTTTCTAACCAATATTTCTATGACTCTATGAAAACCTGTCTACAAAGGTAGAAAAAAAAATACATGAAGAATTATGTGGAAACAAGAAATATGAATTTATGCTGGCCATCCTAGAAAACATCTAAAGGCAATTAATTTGATACTGTAAGATTTTTTTTTAATTAAAAAATAATTATTGTCTGAAAGTGATCGGTCAATGATCAGCTGTGAAATTCAAGTAAGAAATTCATTTATGTGGGATTTCTTCAACAATATTGTCTAGCAAACAAAACCAGGGCCTAAAAGAAAACATTACAAACAGAATGGAGACGTACTCGTATTGTGGTCTGCTGGAAAGGAATGATACTCAGCATGAAAACCTGTATTGGAATATCTGGAGTCACTGTGAAATCTAACAGACATAAAGTTTGAGGATGAGGTGTACGTGAGGGCAGAACTAGAACAAATCCTTCCAAGCAGAGGAGAAGTATTGGGTGGCCCATCATAGATCTCAATATAGTCATTCTGGCATCCACCTTGCAACCTGAGAAAGAAACATGAATATATAATAAAATGTATTTGGTAAACTTCAAGTTTTAAGTGCTGAACAAAAAATAAAATCAGACACTGCACTCAAATACATTTATAGTGCAATTTTAAGCATGGGAAATATGCTTGGGAACTGTGATTGTAGTTGAATTTGGGACCCATTTATTACCCAAGCAGGAAGTGCTTTACTTACTGAATACTTCCAAAAGTGAGCATAACGCGGAAATTATTCATTACTTGTATTTGCCACAAACAATCTGTATTATGAGGATAATTCAAAGGATAAGGACTCTGAAGTGTTCCGGAGGAATTAAAATGTAAGCCACCACAAATAAATCTTGTAGCTGAAAAAAAAAAAAAAAGAAAAAGAAAATAAGATCTAGATTAGTTTCATTTAGATTTAATTAGGACCAAATGAAAATACATTTTATGTATCAAAGCCATAGTAACAGAACGATAAATCTCCAGACAATCTGAACAGATGTGCTTTTCTCACTCAGACCACAAGTGTGATGACGTCTGCAGACAACTCTGACTATCCCTTGTATTTTACACTTGGTAACAAAAAGGCAATCATATGTATGAGAGCAAACAAGAGGATCTGGCCAAAAAGACATAAAATCTACAGAGGAAAGAAAAGATTTCCAACAAAATAAACACAGCCTGAAGAAAACACTCACTGACAGAATCAGACAGAGGACAAGTATGCAGGATTTAAACAGACACTACTGACAAAGAATATTTCCAAAAGTATTACAAGGTGTAATAGATGTAATAGATACAACCCCAAATTATAAACTGAAAACTAATACACCTCAAAAGCAACATATCAGAAAGATGAAAACAGCAGACACACCTGGAGTAGTTGACCATGGAGTGGGAACAGTGGTTGTGTTAACAGCATCTGATATGGGAGCAAGAGAAAGAAGAGATTAAGCGCTTTGTGGAGGAAAGAACAAGGCCAGGTTGTCTCCCAGCACTGGTGATGCTGGCATTACCCAGACATGTGGGTGGTAAATAGCTTGGATGTCTCACTGAGGTGGACTTCCATGGCCGGAGTAAAAAAACCCACAACTTTCAAACATATTTCCAACACATGAAAAATGGAAAATATTATGTGGAAATTTCTGAAAGTTCCCCAGAAATACAGGAAAGAAAACCAATCTCCCAGACCATCAGTGTCTTTCTTTATACACGTCTGCCATGGATATATATTCAGCCACAAGGAGCCACTTTTTGAAAGCAGACCGAAACGTAGGAAGGAAAAGCAATGGTACCTGAGCACACAACACCAGCGTCTTCACCGTGGTTGCAGTTGTGGACGCCCCAGCCGCTGTGGCCGCACTGAAAGAGGGAGGACTCACTGCCGGTGCAGTGCACATCGTCCAGGTAGATACTGCCACTGCCTTGTCCAAAGTGGGCACTTGATGGTGCAGAAACTGCAGAGCCGCATCCCAGTTGCCTGCACACGACCTCGGCATCACTCATGTCCCAGCTGTCATCACAGACGGTGCCCTGGCCCCCGGAGTGGTAAACCTCTACACGCCCCTCGCACCGGTTCCTGCCGTTCACCAGCCTCACGGAGGCACCTGGCAAAGGAGGAGACAGGGAAACGTGCAAAAACTCTTTAGAACTCGGGCACCCTCGCTCGCCGGCACGTTGGCAATGCTCGATGAGGTACAGGCCGCCAGGAGTGCTCCCCTCTCCGTAATTAGGCCTTGCATTTCCCTGGCTCCCCCTCCCTGGAGAAGAGCAAACCCCACGCTCTGGGCCACCAACTGGTACCGCCAAATGTAGTGGCCAGGGAAACCATGAGAAATTCAGACCCACCTGGAGGAACGGTTGGCGGGAAGCTGGTTGCGTTCGTGCTTACGGCATCTGTTACGGGAGGAAGAGAAGGACGAGAGTGAGCCCTTTGTGGAGGAGAGAACATGGCCGGGTTGTCTGCGGGCACTGGCGATGCCGGTGCCTCCCTGTCACGTGGCACATGAAGAGCTCGGGGGTCTCAGTAGCTTGCTGCTCCGTGGTGTGAGCAACGAAAAACACAACCTTGGAAGACGTCTGCCACGCACACGTATTCTCGGCCAACAGGAGCCACTTTTTGAAAGCAGACCAAAACGTAGGAAGGAAAAGCAATGGTACCTGAGCACACAACACCAGCGTCTTCACCGTGGTTGCAGTTGTGGACGCCCCAGCCGCTGTGGCCGCACTGAAAGAGGGAGGACTCACTGCCGGTGCAGTGCACATCGTCCAGGTAGATACTGCCACTGCCTTGTCCAAAGTGGGCACTTGATGGTGCAGAAACTGCAGAGCCGCATCCCAGCTGCCTGCACACGACCTCGGCATCACTCATGTCCCAGCTGTCATCACAGACGGTGCCCTGGCCCCCGGAGTGGTAAACCTCTACACGCCCCTCGCACCGGTTCCTGCCGTTCACCAGCCTCACGGCGGCACCTGGCAAAGGAGGAGACAGGGAAACGTGCAAAAACTCTTTAGAACTCGGGCACCCTCGCTCGCCGGCACGTTGGCAATGCTCGATGAGGTACAGGCCGCCAGGAGTGCTCCCCTCCCCGTAATTAGGCCTTGCGTTTCCCTGGCTCCCCCTCCCTGGAGAAGAGCAAACCCCACGCTCTGGGCCACCAACTGGTACCGCCAAATGTAGTGGCCAGGGAAACCATGAGAAATTCAGACCCACCTGGAGGAACGGTTGGCGGGAAGCTGGTTGCGTTCGTGCTTACGGCATCTGTTACGGGAGGAAGAGAAGGACGAGAGTGAGCCCTTTGTGGAGGAGAGAACATGGCCGGGTTGTCTGCGGGCACTGGCGATGCCGGTGCCTCCCTGTCACGTGGCACATGGAGAGCTCGGGGGTCTCAGTAGCTTGCTGCTCCGTGGTGTGAGCAACGAAAAACACAACCTTGGAAGACGTCTGCCACGCACACGTATTCTTGGACAACAGGAGCCACTTTTTGAAAGCAGACCAAAACGTAGGAAGGAAAAGCAATGGTACCTGAGCACACAACACCAGCATCTTCACCGTGGTTGCAGTTGTGGACGCCCCAGCCTCTGTGGCCGCACTGAAAGAGGGAGGACTCACTGCCGGTGCAGTGCACATCGTCCAGGTAGATACTGCCACTGCCTTGTCCAAAGTGGGCACTTGATGGTGCAGAAACTGCAGAGCCGCATCCCAGCTGCCTGCACACGACCTCGGCATCACTCATGTCCCAGCTGTCATCACAGACGGTGCCCTGGCCCCCGGAGTGGTAAACCTCTACACGCCCCTCGCACCGGTTCCTGCCGTTCACCAGCCTCACGGAGGCACCTGGCAAAGGAGGAGACAGGGAAACGTGCAAAAACTCTTTAGAACTCGGGCACCCTCGCTCGCCGGCACGTTGGCAATGCTCGATGAGGTACAGGCCGCCAGGAGTGCTCCCCTCCCCGTAATTAGGCCTTGCGTTTCCCTGGCTCCCCCTCCCTGGAGAAGAGCAAACCCCACGCTCTGGGCCACCAACTGGTACCGCCAAATGTAGTGGCCAGGGAAACCATGAGAAATTCAGACCCACCTGGAGGAACGGTTGGCGGGAAGCTGGTTGCGTTCGTGCTTACGGCATCTGTTACGGGAGGAAGAGAAGGACGAGAGTGAGCCCTTTGTGGAGGAGAGAACATGGCCGGGTTGTCTGCGGGCACTGGCGATGCCGGTGCCTCCCTGTCACGTGGCACATGAAGAGCTCGGGGGTCTCAGTAGCTTGCTGCTCCGTGGTGTGAGCAACGAAAAACACAACCTTGGAAGACGTCTGCCACGCACACGTATTCTCGGCCAACAGGAGCCACTTTTTGAAAGCAGACCGAAACGTAGGAAGGAAAAGCAATGGTACCTGAGCACACAACACCAGCATCTTCACCGTGGTTGCAGTTGTGGACGCCCCAGCCGCTGTGGCCGCACTGAAAGAGGGAGGACTCACTGCCAGTGCAGTGCACATCGTCCAGGTAGATACTGCCACTGCCTTGTCCAAAGTGGGCACTTGATGGTGCAGAAACTGCAGAGCCGCATCCCAGCTGCCTGCACACGACCTCGGCATCACTCATGTCCCAGCTGTCATCACAGACGGTGCCCTGGCCCCCAGAGTGGTAAACCTCTACACGCCCCTCGCACCGGTTCCTGCCGTTCACCAGCCTCACGGCGACACCTGGCAAAGGAGGAGACAGGGAAACGTGCAAAAACTCTTTAGAACTCGGACACCCTCGCTCGCCGGCACGTTGGCAATGCTCGATGAGGTACAGGCCGCCAGGAGTGCTCCCCTCTCCATAATTAGGCCTTGCATTTCCCTGGCTCCCCCTCCCTGGAGAAGAGCAAACCCCACGCTCTGGGCCACCAACTGGTACCGCCAAATGTAGTGGCCAGGGAGACCATGAGAAATACAGACCCACCTGGAGGAACGGTTGGCGGGAAGCTGGTTGCGTTCGTGCTTACGGCATCTGTTACGGGAGGAAGAGAAGGACGAGAGTGAGCCCTTTGTGGAGGAGAGAACATGGCCGGGTTGTCTGCGGGCACTGGCGAGGAGAGAACATGGCTGGGTTGTCTGCGGGCACTGGCGATGCCGGTGCCTCCCTGTCACGTGGCACATGGAGAGCTCGGGGGTCTCAGTAGCTTGCTGCTCCGTGGTGTGAGCAACGAAAAACACAACCTTGGAAGACGTCTGCCACGCACACGTATTCTCGGCCAACAGGAGCCACTTTTTGAAAGCAGACCGAAACGTAGGAAGGAAAAGCAATGGTACCTGAGCACACAACACCAGCGTCTTCACCGTGGTTGCAGTTGTGGACGCCCCAGCCGCTGTGGCCGCACTGAAAGAGGGAGGACTCACTGCCGGTGCAGTGCACATCGTCCAGGTAGATACTGCCACTGCCTTGTCCAAAGTGGGCACTTGATGGTGCAGAAACTGCAGAGCCGCATCCCAGCTGCCTGCACACGACCTCGGCATCACTCATGTCCCAGCTGTCATCACAGACGGTGCCCTGGCCCCCGGAGTGGTAAACCTCTACACGCCCCTCGCACCGGTTCCTGCCGTTCACCAGCCTCACGGAGGCACCTGGCAAAGGAGGAGACAGGGAAACGTGCAAAAACTCTTTAGAACTCGGACACCCTCGCTCGCCGGCACGTTGGCAATGCTCGATGAGGTACAGGCCGCCAGGAGTGCTCCCCTCTCCGTAATTAGGCCTTGCATTTCCCTGGCTCCCCCTCCCTGGAGAAGAGCAAACCCCACGCTCTGGGCCACCAACTGGTACCGCCAAATGTAGTGGCCAGGGAAACCATGAGAAATTCAGACCCACCTGGAGGAACGGTTGGCGGGAATCTGGTTGTGGTCGTGCTTACGGCATCTGTTACGGGAGGAAGAGAAGGTCGAGAGTGAGCCCTTTGTGGAGGAGAGAACATGGCCGGGTTGTCTGCGGGCACTGGCGATGCCGGTGCCTCCCTGTCACGTGGCACATGGAGAGCTCGGGGGTCTCAGTAGCTTGCTGCTCCGTGGTGTGAGCAACGAAAAACACAACCTTGGAAGACGTCTGCCACGCACACGTATTCTCGGCCAACAGGAGCCACTTTTTGAAAGCAGACCGAAACGTAGGAAGGAAAAGCAATGGTACCTGAGCACACAACACCAGCGTCTTCACCGTGGTTGCAGTTGTGGACGCCCCAGCCTCTGTGGCCGCACTGAAAGAGGGAGGACTCACTGCCGGTGCAGTGCACATCGTCCAGGTAGATACTGCCACTGCCTTGTCCAAAGTGGGCACTTGATGGTGCAGAAACTGCAGAGCCGCATCCCAGCTGCCTGCACACGACCTCGGCATCACTCATGTCCCAGCTGTCATCACAGACGGTGCCCTGGCCCCCGGAGTGGTAAACCTCTACACGCCCCTCGCACCGGTTCCTGCCGTTCACCAGCCTCACGGCGGCACCTGGCAAAGGAGGAGACAGGGAAACGTGCAAAAACTCTTTAGAACTCGAACACCCTCGCTTGCCGGCACGTTGGCAATGCTCGATGAGGTACAGGCCGCCAGGAGTGCTCCCCTCTCCGTAATTAGGCCTTGCATTTCCCTGGCTCCCCCTCCCTGGAGAAGAGCAAACCCCACGCTCTGGGCCACCAACTGGTACCGCCAAATGTAGTGGCCAGGGAGACCATGAGAAATTCAGACCCACCTGGAGGAACGGTTGGCGGGAAGCTGGTTGCGTTCGTGCTTACGGCATCTGTTACGGGAGGAAGAGAAGGACGAGAGTGAGCCCTTTGTGGAGGAGAGAACATGGCCGGGTTGTCTGCGGGCACTGGCGAGGAGAGAACATGGCCGGGTTGTCTGCGGGCACTGGCGATGCCGGTGCCTCCCTGTCACGTGGCACATGGAGAGCTCGGGGGTCTCAGTAGCTTGCTGCTCCGTGGTGTGAGCAACGAAAAACACAACCTTGGAAGACGTCTGCCACGCACACGTATTCTCGGCCAACAGGAGCCACTTTTTGAAAGCAGACCAAAACGTAGGAAGGAAAAGCAATGGTACCTGAGCACACAACACCAGCGTCTTCACCGTGGTTGCAGTTGTGGACGCCCCAGCCGCTGTGGCCGCACTGAAAGAGGGAGGACTCACTGCCGGTGCAGTGCACATCGTCCAGGTAGATACTGCCACTGCCTTGTCCAAAGTGGGCACTTGATGGTGCAGAAACTGCAGAGCCGCATCCCAGCTGCCTGCACACGACCTCGGCATCACTCATGTCCCAGCTGTCATCACAGACGGTGCCCTGGCCCCCGGAGTGGTAAACCTCTACACGCCCCTCGCACCGGTTCCTGCCGTTCACCAGCCTCACGGAGGCACCTGGCAAAGGAGGAGACAGGGAAACGTGCAAAAACTCTTTAGAACTCGGGCACCCTCGCTCGCCGGCACGTTGGCAATGCTCGATGAGGTACAGGCCGCCAGGAGTGCTCCCCTCTCCGTAATTAGGCCTTGCATTTCCCTGGCTCCCCCTCCCTGGAGAAGAGCAAACCCCACGCTCTGGGCCACCAACTGGTACCGCCAAATGTAGTGGCCAGGGAAACCATGAGAAATTCAGACCCACCTGGAGGAACGGTTGGCGGGAAGCTGGTTGCGTTCGTGCTTACGGCATCTGTTACGGGAGGAAGAGAAGGACGAGAGTGAGCCCTTTGTGGAGGAGAGAACATGGCCGGGTTGTCTGCGGGCACTGGCGAGGAGAGAACATGGCCGGGTTGTCTGCGGGCACTGGCGATGCCGGTGCCTCCCTGTCACGTGGCACATGGAGAGCTCGGGGGTCTCAGTAGCTTGCTGCTCCGTGGTGTGAGCAACGAAAAACACAACCTTGGAAGACGTCTGCCACGCACACGTATTCTCGGCCAACAGGAGCCACTTTTTGAAAGCAGACCAAAACGTAGGAAGGAAAAGCAATGGTACCTGAGCACACAACACCAGCGTCTTCACCGTGGTTGCAGTTGTGGACGCCCCAGCCGCTGTGGCCGCACTGAAAGAGGGAGGACTCACTGCCGGTGCAGTGCACATCGTCCAGGTAGATACTGCCACTGCCTTGTCCAAAGTGGGCACTTGATGGTGCAGAAACTGCAGAGCCGCATCCCAGCTGCCTGCACACGACCTCGGCATCACTCATGTCCCAGCTGTCATCACAGACGGTGCCCTGGCCCCCGGAGTGGTAAACCTCTACACGCCCCTCGCACCGGTTCCTGCCGTTCACCAGCCTCACGGAGGCACCTGGCAAAGGAGGAGACAGGGAAACGTGCAAAAACTCTTTAGAACTCGGACACCCTCGCTCGCCGGCACGTTGGCAATGCTCGATGAGGTACAGGCCGCCAGGAGTGCTCCCCTCTCCGTAATTAGGCCTTGCATTTCCCTGGCTCCCCCTCCCTGGAGAAGAGCAAACCCCACGCTCTGGGCCACCAACTGGTACCGCCAAATGTAGTGGCCAGGGAAACCATGAGAAATTCAGACCCACCTGGAGGAACGGTTGGCGGGAATCTGGTTGTGGTCGTGCTTACGGCATCTGTTACGGGAGGAAGAGAAGGTCGAGAGTGAGCCCTTTGTGGAGGAGAGAACATGGCCGGGTTGTCTGCGGGCACTGGCGATGCCGGTGCCTCCCTGTCACGTGGCACATGGAGAGCTCGGGGGTCTCAGTAGCTTGCTGCTCCGTGGTGTGAGCAACGAAAAACACAACCTTGGAAGACGTCTGCCACGCACACGTATTCTCGGCCAACAGGAGCCACTTTTTGAAAGCAGACCAAAACGTAGGAAGGAAAAGCAATGGTACCTGAGCACACAACACCAGCGTCTTCACCGTGGTTGCAGTTGTGGACGCCCCAGCCGCTGTGGCCGCACTGAAAGAGGGAGGACTCACTGCCGGTGCAGTGCACATCGTCCAGGTAGATACTGCCACTGCCTTGTCCAAAGTGGGCACTTGATGGTGCAGAAACTGCAGAGCCGCATCCCAGCTGCCTGCACACGACCTCGGCATCACTCATGTCCCAGCTGTCATCACAGACGGTGCCCTGGCCCCCGGAGTGGTAAACCTCTACACGCCCCTCGCACCGGTTCCTGCCGTTCACCAGCCTCACGGAGGCACCTGGCAAAGGAGGAGACAGGGAAACGTGCAAAAACTCTTTAGAACTCGGACACCCTCGCTCGCCGGCACGTTGGCAATGCTCGATGAGGTACAGGCCGCCAGGAGTGCTCCCCTCTCCATAATTAGGCCTTGCATTTCCCTGGCTCCCCCTCCCTGGAGAAGAGCAAACCCCACGCTCTGGGCCACCAACTGGTACCGCCAAATGTAGTGGCCAGGGAGACCATGAGAAATACAGACCCACCTGGAGGAACGGTTGGCGGGAAGCTGGTTGCGTTCGTGCTTACGGCATCTGTTACGGGAGGAAGAGAAGGACGAGAGTGAGCCCTTTGTGGAGGAGAGAACATGGCCGGGTTGTCTGCGGGCACTGGCGAGGAGAGAACATGGCCGGGTTGTCTGCGGGCACTGGCGATGCCGGTGCCTCCCTGTCACGTGGCACATGGAGAGCTCGGGGGTCTCAGTAGCTTGCTGCTCCGTGGTGTGAGCAACGAAAAACACAACCTTGGAAGACGTCTGCCACGCACACGTATTCTCGGCCAACAGGAGCCACTTTTTGAAAGCAGACCAAAACGTAGGAAGGAAAAGCAATGGTACCTGAGCACACAACACCAGCGTCTTCACCGTGGTTGCAGTTGTGGACGCCCCAGCCGCTGTGGCCGCACTGAAAGAGGGAGGACTCACTGCCGGTGCAGTGCACATCGTCCAGGTAGATACTGCCACTGCCTTGTCCAAAGTAGGCACTTGATGGTGCAGAAACTGCAGAGCCGCATCCCAGCTGCCTGCACACGACCTCGGCATCACTCATGTCCCAGCTGTCATCACAGACGGTGCCCTGGCCCCCGGAGTGGTAAACCTCTACACGCCCCTCACACCGGTTCCTGCCGTTCACCAGCCTCACGGAGGCACCTGGCAAAGGAGGAGACAGGGAAACGTGCAAAAACTCTTTAGAACTCGGACACCCTCGCTCGCCGGCACGTTGGCAATGCTCGATGAGGTACAGGCCGCCAGGAGTGCTCCCCTCTCCGTAATTAGGCCTTGCATTTCCCTGGCTCCCCCTCCCTGGAGAAGAGCAAACCCCACGCTCTGGGCCACCAACTGGTACCGCCAAATGTAGTGGCCAGGGAAACCATGAGAAATTCAGACCCACCTGGAGGAACGGTTGGCGGGAATCTGGTTGTGGTCGTGCTTACGGCATCTGTTACGGGAGGAAGAGAAGGTCGAGAGTGAGCCCTTTGTGGAGGAGAGAACATGGCCGGGTTGTCTGCGGGCACTGGCGATGCCGGTGCCTCCCTGTCACGTGGCACATGGAGAGCTCGGGGGTCTCAGTAGCTTGCTGCTCCGTGGTGTGAGCAACGAAAAACACAACCTTGGAAGACGTCTGCCACGCACACGTATTCTCGGCCAACAGGAGCCACTTTTTGAAAGCAGACCAAAACGTAGGAAGGAAAAGCAATGGTACCTGAGCACACAACACCAGCGTCTTCACCGTGGTTGCAGTTGTGGACGCCCCAGCCGCTGTGGCCGCACTGAAAGAGGGAGGACTCACTGCCGGTGCAGTGCACATCGTCCAGGTAGATACTGCCACTGCCTTGTCCAAAGTGGGCACTTGATGGTGCAGAAACTGCAGAGCCGCATCCCAGCTGCCTGCACACGACCTCGGCATCACTCATGTCCCAGCTGTCATCACAGACGGTGCCCTGGCCCCCGGAGTGGTAAACCTCTACACGCCCCTCGCACCGGTTCCTGCCGTTCACCAGCCTCACGGCGGCACCTGGCAAAGGAGGAGACAGGGAAACGTGCAAAAACTCTTTAGAACTCGAACACCCTCGCTTGCCGGCACGTTGGCAATGCTCGATGAGGTACAGGCCGCCAGGAGTGCTCCCCTCTCCGTAATTAGGCCTTGCATTTCCCTGGCTCCCCCTCCCTGGAGAAGAGCAAACCCCACGCTCTGGGCCACCAACTGGTACCGCCAAATGTAGTGGCCAGGGAGACCATGAGAAATTCAGACCCACCTGGAGGAACGGTTGGCGGGAAGCTGGTTGCGTTCGTGCTTACGGCATCTGTTACGGGAGGAAGAGAAGGACGAGAGTGAGCCCTTTGTGGAGGAGAGAACATGGCCGGGTTGTCTGCGGGCACTGGCGAGGAGAGAACATGGCCGGGTTGTCTGCGGGCACTGGCGATGCCGGTGCCTCCCTGTCACGTGGCACATGGAGAGCTCGGGGGTCTCAGTAGCTTGCTGCTCCGTGGTGTGAGCAACGAAAAACACAACCTTGGAAGACGTCTGCCACGCACACGTATTCTCGGCCAACAGGAGCCACTTTTTGAAAGCAGACCAAAACGTAGGAAGGAAAAGCAATGGTACCTGAGCACACAACACCAGCGTCTTCACCGTGGTTGCAGTTGTGGACGCCCCAGCCGCTGTGGCCGCACTGAAAGAGGGAGGACTCACTGCCGGTGCAGTGCACATCGTCCAGGTAGATACTGCCACTGCCTTGTCCAAAGTGGGCACTTGATGGTGCAGAAACTGCAGAGCCGCATCCCAGCTGCCTGCACACGACCTCGGCATCACTCATGTCCCAGCTGTCATCACAGACGGTGCCCTGGCCCCCGGAGTGGTAAACCTCTACACGCCCCTCGCACCGGTTCCTGCCGTTCACCAGCCTCACGGAGGCACCTGGCAAAGGAGGAGACAGGGAAACGTGCAAAAACTCTTTAGAACTCGGGCACCCTCGCTCGCCGGCACGTTGGCAATGCTCGATGAGGTACAGGCCGCCAGGAGTGCTCCCCTCTCCGTAATTAGGCCTTGCATTTCCCTGGCTCCCCCTCCCTGGAGAAGAGCAAACCCCACGCTCTGGGCCACCAACTGGTACCGCCAAATGTAGTGGCCAGGGAAACCATGAGAAATTCAGACCCACCTGGAGGAACGGTTGGCGGGAAGCTGGTTGCGTTCGTGCTTACGGCATCTGTTACGGGAGGAAGAGAAGGACGAGAGTGAGCCCTTTGTGGAGGAGAGAACATGGCCGGGTTGTCTGCGGGCACTGGCGAGGAGAGAACATGGCCGGGTTGTCTGCGGGCACTGGCGATGCCGGTGCCTCCCTGTCACGTGGCACATGGAGAGCTCGGGGGTCTCAGTAGCTTGCTGCTCCGTGGTGTGAGCAACGAAAAACACAACCTTGGAAGACGTCTGCCACGCACACGTATTCTCGGCCAACAGGAGCCACTTTTTGAAAGCAGACCAAAACGTAGGAAGGAAAAGCAATGGTACCTGAGCACACAACACCAGCGTCTTCACCGTGGTTGCAGTTGTGGACGCCCCAGCCGCTGTGGCCGCACTGAAAGAGGGAGGACTCACTGCCGGTGCAGTGCACATCGTCCAGGTAGATACTGCCACTGCCTTGTCCAAAGTGGGCACTTGATGGTGCAGAAACTGCAGAGCCGCATCCCAGCTGCCTGCACACGACCTCGGCATCACTCATGTCCCAGCTGTCATCACAGACGGTGCCCTGGCCCCCGGAGTGGTAAACCTCTACACGCCCCTCGCACCGGTTCCTGCCGTTCACCAGCCTCACGGAGGCACCTGGCAAAGGAGGAGACAGGGAAACGTGCAAAAACTCTTTAGAACTCGGACACCCTCGCTCGCCGGCACGTTGGCAATGCTCGATGAGGTACAGGCCGCCAGGAGTGCTCCCCTCTCCGTAATTAGGCCTTGCATTTCCCTGGCTCCCCCTCCCTGGAGAAGAGCAAACCCCACGCTCTGGGCCACCAACTGGTACCGCCAAATGTAGTGGCCAGGGAAACCATGAGAAATTCAGACCCACCTGGAGGAACGGTTGGCGGGAATCTGGTTGTGGTCGTGCTTACGGCATCTGTTACGGGAGGAAGAGAAGGTCGAGAGTGAGCCCTTTGTGGAGGAGAGAACATGGCCGGGTTGTCTGCGGGCACTGGCGATGCCGGTGCCTCCCTGTCACGTGGCACATGGAGAGCTCGGGGGTCTCAGTAGCTTGCTGCTCCGTGGTGTGAGCAACGAAAAACACAACCTTGGAAGACGTCTGCCACGCACACGTATTCTCGGCCAACAGGAGCCACTTTTTGAAAGCAGACCAAAACGTAGGAAGGAAAAGCAATGGTACCTGAGCACACAACACCAGCGTCTTCACCGTGGTTGCAGTTGTGGACGCCCCAGCCGCTGTGGCCGCACTGAAAGAGGGAGGACTCACTGCCGGTGCAGTGCACATCGTCCAGGTAGATACTGCCACTGCCTTGTCCAAAGTGGGCACTTGATGGTGCAGAAACTGCAGAGCCGCATCCCAGCTGCCTGCACACGACCTCGGCATCACTCATGTCCCAGCTGTCATCACAGACGGTGCCCTGGCCCCCGGAGTGGTAAACCTCTACACGCCCCTCGCACCGGTTCCTGCCGTTCACCAGCCTCACGGAGGCACCTGGCAAAGGAGGAGACAGGGAAACGTGCAAAAACTCTTTAGAACTCGGACACCCTCGCTCGCCGGCACGTTGGCAATGCTCGATGAGGTACAGGCCGCCAGGAGTGCTCCCCTCTCCATAATTAGGCCTTGCATTTCCCTGGCTCCCCCTCCCTGGAGAAGAGCAAACCCCACGCTCTGGGCCACCAACTGGTACCGCCAAATGTAGTGGCCAGGGAGACCATGAGAAATACAGACCCACCTGGAGGAACGGTTGGCGGGAAGCTGGTTGCGTTCGTGCTTACGGCATCTGTTACGGGAGGAAGAGAAGGACGAGAGTGAGCCCTTTGTGGAGGAGAGAACATGGCCGGGTTGTCTGCGGGCACTGGCGAGGAGAGAACATGGCCGGGTTGTCTGCGGGCACTGGCGATGCCGGTGCCTCCCTGTCACGTGGCACATGGAGAGCTCGGGGGTCTCAGTAGCTTGCTGCTCCGTGGTGTGAGCAACGAAAAACACAACCTTGGAAGACGTCTGCCACGCACACGTATTCTCGGCCAACAGGAGCCACTTTTTGAAAGCAGACCAAAACGTAGGAAGGAAAAGCAATGGTACCTGAGCACACAACACCAGCGTCTTCACCGTGGTTGCAGTTGTGGACGCCCCAGCCGCTGTGGCCGCACTGAAAGAGGGAGGACTCACTGCCGGTGCAGTGCACATCGTCCAGGTAGATACTGCCACTGCCTTGTCCAAAGTAGGCACTTGATGGTGCAGAAACTGCAGAGCCGCATCCCAGCTGCCTGCACACGACCTCGGCATCACTCATGTCCCAGCTGTCATCACAGACGGTGCCCTGGCCCCCGGAGTGGTAAACCTCTACACGCCCCTCACACCGGTTCCTGCCGTTCACCAGCCTCACGGAGGCACCTGGCAAAGGAGGAGACAGGGAAACGTGCAAAAACTCTTTAGAACTCGGACACCCTCGCTCGCCGGCACGTTGGCAATGCTCGATGAGGTACAGGCCGCCAGGAGTGCTCCCCTCTCCGTAATTAGGCCTTGCATTTCCCTGGCTCCCCCTCCCTGGAGAAGAGCAAACCCCACGCTCTGGGCCACCAACTGGTACCGCCAAATGTAGTGGCCAGGGAAACCATGAGAAATTCAGACCCACCTGGAGGAACGGTTGGCGGGAATCTGGTTGTGGTCGTGCTTACGGCATCTGTTACGGGAGGAAGAGAAGGTCGAGAGTGAGCCCTTTGTGGAGGAGAGAACATGGCCGGGTTGTCTGCGGGCACTGGCGATGCCGGTGCCTCCCTGTCACGTGGCACATGAAGAGCTCGGGGGTCTCAGTAGCTTGCTGCTCCGTGGTGTGAGCAACGAAAAACACAACCTTGGAAGACGTCTGCCACGCACACGTATTCTCGGCCAACAGGAGCCACTTTTTGAAAGCAGACCAAAACGTAGGAAGGAAAAGCAATGGTACCTGAGCACACAACACCAGCGTCTTCACCGTGGTTGCAGTTGTGGACGCCCCAGCCTCTGTGGCCGCACTGAAAGAGGGAGGACTCACTGCCGGTGCAGTGCACATCGTCCAGGTAGATACTGCCACTGCCTTGTCCAAAGTGGGCACTTGATGGTGCAGAAACTGCAGAGCCGCATCCCAGCTGCCTGCACACGACCTCGGCATCACTCATGTCCCAGCTGTCATCACAGACGGTGCCCTGGCCCCCGGAGTGGTAAACCTCTACACGCCCCTCGCACCGGTTCCTGCCGTTCACCAGCCTCACGGAGGCACCTGGCAAAGGAGGAGACAGGGAAACGTGCAAAAACTCTTTAGAACTCGGACACCCTCGCTCGCCGGCACGTTGGCAATGCTCGATGAGGTACAGGCCGCCAGGAGTGCTCCCCTCCCCATAATTAGGCCTTGCGTTTCCCTGGCTCCCCCTCCCTGGAGAAGAGCAAACCCCACGCTCTGGGCCACCAACTGGTACCGCCAAATGTAGTGGCCAGGGAAACCATGAGAAATTCAGACCCACCTGGAGGAACGGTTGGCGGGAATCTGGTTGTGGTCGTGCTTACGGCATCTGTTACGGGAGGAAGAGAAGGTCGAGAGTGAGCCCTTTGTGGAGGAGAGAACATGGCCGGGTTGTCTGCGGGCACTGGCGATGCCGGTGCCTCCCTGTCACGTGGCACATGGAGAGCTCGGGGGTCTCAGTAGCTTGCTGCTCCGTGGTGTGAGCAACGAAAAACACAACCTTGGAAGACGTCTGCCACGCACACGTATTCTCGGCCAACAGGAGCCACTTTTTGAAAGCAGACCAAAACGTAGGAAGGAAAAGCAATGGTACCTGAGCACACAACACCAGCGTCTTCACCGTGGTTGCAGTTGTGGACGCCCCAGCCGCTGTGGCCGCACTGAAAGAGGGAGGACTCACTGCCGGTGCAGTGCACATCGTCCAGGTAGATACTGCCACTGCCTTGTCCAAAGTGGGCACTTGATGGTGCAGAAACTGCAGAGCCGCATCCCAGCTGCCTGCACACGACCTCGGCATCACTCATGTCCCAGCTGTCATCACAGACGGTGCCCTGGCCCCCGGAGTGGTAAACCTCTACACGCCCCTCGCACCGGTTCCTGCCGTTCACCAGCCTCACGGAGGCACCTGGCAAAGGAGGAGACAGGGAAACGTGCAAAAACTCTTTAGAACTCGGGCACCCTCGCTCGCCGGCACGTTGGCAATGCTCGATGAGGTACAGGCCGCCAGGAGTGCTCCCCTCTCCGTAATTAGGCCTTGCATTTCCCTGGCTCCCCCTCCCTGGAGAAGAGCAAACCCCACGCTCTGGGCCACCAACTGGTACCGCCAAATGTAGTGGCCAGGGAAACCATGAGAAATTCAGACCCACCTGGAGGAACGGTTGGCGGGAAGCTGGTTGCGTTCGTGCTTACGGCATCTGTTACGGGAGGAAGAGAAGGACGAGAGTGAGCCCTTTGTGGAGGAGAGAACATGGCCGGGTTGTCTGCGGGCACTGGCGAGGAGAGAACATGGCCGGGTTGTCTGCGGGCACTGGCGATGCCGGTGCCTCCCTGTCACGTGGCACATGGAGAGCTCGGGGGTCTCAGTAGCTTGCTGCTCCGTGGTGTGAGCAACGAAAAACACAACCTTGGAAGACGTCTGCCACGCACACGTATTCTCGGCCAACAGGAGCCACTTTTTGAAAGCAGACCAAAACGTAGGAAGGAAAAGCAATGGTACCTGAGCACACAACACCAGCGTCTTCACCGTGGTTGCAGTTGTGGACGCCCCAGCCGCTGTGGCCGCACTGAAAGAGGGAGGACTCACTGCCGGTGCAGTGCACGTCGTCCAGGTAGATACTGCCACTGCCTTGTCCAAAGTGGGCACTTGATGGTGCAGAAACTGCAGAGCCGCATCCCAGCTGCCTGCACACGACCTCGGCATCACTCATGTCCCAGCTGTCATCACAGACGGTGCCCTGGCCCCCGGAGTGGTAAACCTCTACACGCCCCTCACACCGGTTCCTGCCGTTCACCAGCCTCACGGAGGCACCTGGCAAAGGAGGAGACAGGGAAACGTGCAAAAACTCTTTAGAACTCGGGCACCCTCGCTCGCCGGCACGTTGGCAATGCTCGATGAGGTACAGGCCGCCAGGAGTGCTCCCCTCTCCATAATTAGGCCTTGCATTTCCCTGGCTCCCCCTCCCTGGAGAAGAGCAAACCCCACGCTCTGGGCCACCAACTGGTACCGCCAAATGTAGTGGCCAGGGAGACCATGAGAAATTCAGACCCACCTGGAGGAACGGTTGGCGGGAAGCTGGTTGTGGTCGTGCTTACGGCATCTGTTACGGGAGGAAGAGAAGGTCGAGAGTGAGCCCTTTGTGGAGGAGAGAACATGGCCGGGTTGTCTGCGGGCACTGGCGATGCCGGTGCCTCCCTGTCACGTGGCACATGGAGAGCTCGGGGGTCTCAGTAGCTTGCTGCTCCGTGGTGTGAGCAACGAAAAACACAACCTTGGAAGACGTCTGCCACGCACACGTATTCTCGGCCAACAGGAGCCACTTTTTGAAAGCAGACCAAAACGTAGGAAGGAAAAGCAATGGTACCTGAGCACACAACACCAGCGTCTTCACCGTGGTTGCAGTTGTGGACGCCCCAGCCGCTGTGGCCGCACTGAAAGAGGGAGGACTCACTGCCGGTGCAGTGCACATCGTCCAGGTAGATACTGCCACTGCCTTGTCCAAAGTGGGCACTTGATGGTGCAGAAACTGCAGAGCCGCATCCCAGCTGCCTGCACACGACCTCGGCATCACTCATGTCCCAGCTGTCATCACAGACGGTGCCCTGGCCCCCGGAGTGGTAAACCTCTACACGCCCCTCGCACCGGTTCCTGCCGTTCACCAGCCTCACGGAGGCACCTGGCAAAGGAGGAGACAGGGAAACGTGCAAAAACTCTTTAGAACTCGGACACCCTCGCTCGCCGGCACGTTGGCAATGCTCGATGAGGTACAGGCCGCCAGGAGTGCTCCCCTCCCCATAATTAGGCCTTGCGTTTCCCTGGCTCCCCCTCCCTGGAGAAGAGCAAACCCCACGCTCTGGGCCACCAACTGGTACCGCCAAATGTAGTGGCCAGGGAGACCATGAGAAATTCAGACCCACCTGGAGGAACGGTTGGCGGGAATCTGGTTGTGGTCGTGCTTACGGCATCTGTTACGGGAGGAAGAGAAGGTCGAGAGTGAGCCCTTTGTGGAGGAGAGAACATGGCCGGGTTGTCTGCGGGCACTGGCGATGCCGGTGCCTCCCTGTCACGTGGCACATGGAGAGCTCGGGGGTCTCAGTAGCTTGCTGCTCCGTGGTGTGAGCAACGAAAAACACAACCTTGGAAGACGTCTGCCACGCACACGTATTCTCGGCCAACAGGAGCCACTTTTTGAAAGCAGACCAAAACGTAGGAAGGAAAAGCAATGGTACCTGAGCACACAACACCAGCGTCTTCACCGTGGTTGCAGTTGTGGACGCCCCAGCCGCTGTGGCCGCACTGAAAGAGGGAGGACTCACTGCCGGTGCAGTGCACATCGTCCAGGTAGATACTGCCACTGCCTTGTCCAAAGTGGGCACTTGATGGTGCAGAAACTGCAGAGCCGCATCCCAGCTGCCTGCACACGACCTCGGCATCACTCATGTCCCAGCTGTCATCACAGACGGTGCCCTGGCCCCCGGAGTGGTAAACCTCTACACGCCCCTCGCACCGGTTCCTGCCGTTCACCAGCCTCACGGAGGCACCTGGCAAAGGAGGAGACAGGGAAACGTGCAAAAACTCTTTAGAACTCGGGCACCCTCGCTCGCCGGCACGTTGGCAATGCTCGATGAGGTACAGGCCGCCAGGAGTGCTCCCCTCTCCGTAATTAGGCCTTGCATTTCCCTGGCTCCCCCTCCCTGGAGAAGAGCAAACCCCACGCTCTGGGCCACCAACTGGTACCGCCAAATGTAGTGGCCAGGGAAACCATGAGAAATTCAGACCCACCTGGAGGAACGGTTGGCGGGAAGCTGGTTGCGTTCGTGCTTACGGCATCTGTTACGGGAGGAAGAGAAGGACGAGAGTGAGCCCTTTGTGGAGGAGAGAACATGGCCGGGTTGTCTGCGGGCACTGGCGAGGAGAGAACATGGCCGGGTTGTCTGCGGGCACTGGCGATGCCGGTGCCTCCCTGTCACGTGGCACATGGAGAGCTCGGGGGTCTCAGTAGCTTGCTGCTCCGTGGTGTGAGCAACGAAAAACACAACCTTGGAAGACGTCTGCCACGCACACGTATTCTCGGCCAACAGGAGCCACTTTTTGAAAGCAGACCAAAACGTAGGAAGGAAAAGCAATGGTACCTGAGCACACAACACCAGCGTCTTCACCGTGGTTGCAGTTGTGGACGCCCCAGCCGCTGTGGCCGCACTGAAAGAGGGAGGACTCACTGCCGGTGCAGTGCACATCGTCCAGGTAGATACTGCCACTGCCTTGTCCAAAGTGGGCACTTGATGGTGCAGAAACTGCAGAGCCGCATCCCAGCTGCCTGCACACGACCTCGGCATCACTCATGTCCCAGCTGTCATCACAGACGGTGCCCTGGCCCCCGGAGTGGTAAACCTCTACACGCCCCTCGCACCGGTTCCTGCCGTTCACCAGCCTCACGGAGGCACCTGGCAAAGGAGGAGACAGGGAAACGTGCAAAAACTCTTTAGAACTCGGACACCCTCGCTCGCCGGCACGTTGGCAATGCTCGATGAGGTACAGGCCGCCAGGAGTGCTCCCCTCTCCGTAATTAGGCCTTGCATTTCCCTGGCTCCCCCTCCCTGGAGAAGAGCAAACCCCACGCTCTGGGCCACCAACTGGTACCGCCAAATGTAGTGGCCAGGGAAACCATGAGAAATTCAGACCCACCTGGAGGAACGGTTGGCGGGAAGCTGGTTGTGGTCGTGCTTACGGCATCTGTTACGGGAGGAAGAGAAGGTCGAGAGTGAGCCCTTTGTGGAGGAGAGAACATGGCCGGGTTGTCTGCGGGCACTGGCGATGCCGGTGCCTCCCTGTCACGTGGCACATGGAGAGCTCGGGGGTCTCAGTAGCTTGCTGCTCCGTGGTGTGAGCAACGAAAAACACAACCTTGGAAGACGTCTGCCACGCACACGTATTCTCGGCCAACAGGAGCCACTTTCTGAAAGCAGACCGAAACGTAGGAAGGAAAAGCAATGGTACCTGAGCACACAACACCAGCGTCTTCACCGTGGTTGCAGTTGTGGACGCCCCAGCCTCTGTGGCCGCACTGAAAGAGGGAGGACTCACTGCCGGTGCAGTGCACATCGTCCAGGTAGATACTGCCACTGCCTTGTCCAAAGTGGGCACTTGATGGTGCAGAAACTGCAGAGCCGCATCCCAGCTGCCTGCACACGACCTCGGCATCACTCATGTCCCAGCTGTCATCACAGACGGTGCCCTGGCCCCCGGAGTGGTAAACCTCTACACGCCCCTCGCACCGGTTCCTGCCGTTCACCAGCCTCACGGAGGCACCTGGCAAAGGAGGAGACAGGGAAACGTGCAAAAACTCTTTAGAACTCGGACACCCTCGCTCGCCGGCACGTTGGCAATGCTCGATGAGGTACAGGCCGCCAGGAGTGCTCCCCTCTCCGTAATTAGGCCTTGCATTTCCCTGGCTCCCCCTCCCTGGAGAAGAGCAAACCCCACGCTCTGGGCCACCAACTGGTACCGCCAAATGTAGTGGCCAGGGAAACCATGAGAAATTCAGACCCACCTGGAGGAACGGTTGGCGGGAATCTGGTTGTGGTCGTGCTTACGGCATCTGTTACGGGAGGAAGAGAAGGTCGAGAGTGAGCCCTTTGTGGAGGAGAGAACATGGCCGGGTTGTCTGCGGGCACTGGCGATGCCGGTGCCTCCCTGTCACGTGGCACATGGAGAGCTCGGGGGTCTCAGTAGCTTGCTGCTCCGTGGTGTGAGCAACGAAAAACACAACCTTGGAAGACGTCTGCCACGCACACGTATTCTCGGCCAACAGGAGCCACTTTTTGAAAGCAGACCAAAACGTAGGAAGGAAAAGCAATGGTACCTGAGCACACAACACCAGCGTCTTCACCGTGGTTGCAGTTGTGGACGCCCCAGCCTCTGTGGCCGCACTGAAAGAGGGAGGACTCACTGCCGGTGCAGTGCACATCGTCCAGGTAGATACTGCCACTGCCTTGTCCAAAGTGGGCACTTGATGGTGCAGAAACTGCAGAGCCGCATCCCAGCTGCCTGCACACGACCTCGGCATCACTCATGTCCCAGCTGTCATCACAGACGGTGCCCTGGCCCCCGGAGTGGTAAACCTCTACACGCCCCTCGCACCGGTTCCTGCCGTTCACCAGCCTCACAGAGGCACCTGGCACAGGAGGAGACA
The DNA here is from genome assembly GCA_027574665.1 of Rhynochetos jubatus. Classification (NCBI taxonomy): domain Eukaryota; kingdom Metazoa; phylum Chordata; class Aves; order Eurypygiformes; family Rhynochetidae; genus Rhynochetos; species Rhynochetos jubatus. The sequence continues at coordinate 37,604,767 of CM050655.1, read as the reverse complement.
GGGAAACGTGCAAAAACTCTTTAGAACTCGGACACCCTCGCTCGCCGGCACGTTGGCAATGCTCGATGAGGTACAGGCCGCCAGGAGTGCTCCCCTCTCCGTAATTAGGCCTTGCATTTCCCTGGCTCCCCCTCCCTGGAGAAGAGCAAACCCCACGCTCTGGGCCACCAACTGGTACCGCCAAATGTAGTGGCCAGGGAAACCATGAGAAATTCAGACCCACCTGGAGGAACGGTTGGCGGGAAGCTGGTTGTGGTCGTGCTTACGGCATCTGTTACGGGAGGAAGAGAAGGTCGAGAGTGAGCCCTTTGTGGAGGAGAGAACATGGCCGGGTTGTCTGCGGGCACTGGCGATGCCGGTGCCTCCCTGTCACGTGGCACATGGAGAGCTCGGGGGTCTCAGTAGCTTGCTGCTCCGTGGTGTGAGCAACGAAAAACACAACCTTGGAAGACGTCTGCCACGCACACGTATTCTCGGCCAACAGGAGCCACTTTTTGAAAGCAGACCAAAACGTAGGAAGGAAAAGCAATGGTACCTGAGCACACAACACCAGCGTCTTCACCGTGGTTGCAGTTGTGGACGCCCCAGCCGCTGTGGCCGCACTGAAAGAGGGAGGACTCACTGCCGGTGCAGTGCACATCGTCCAGGTAGATACTGCCACTGCCTTGTCCAAAGTGGGCACTTGATGGTGCAGAAACTGCAGAGCCGCATCCCAGCTGCCTGCACACGACCTCGGCATCACTCATGTCCCAGCTGTCATCACAGACGGTGCCCTGGCCCCCGGAGTGGTAAACCTCTACACGCCCCTCGCACCGGTTCCTGCCGTTCACCAGCCTCACGGAGGCACCTGGCAAAGGAGGAGACAGGGAAACGTGCAAAAACTCTTTAGAACTCGGACACCCTCGCTCGCCGGCACGTTGGCAATGCTCGATGAGGTACAGGCCGCCAGGAGTGCTCCCCTCTCCGTAATTAGGCCTTGCATTTCCCTGGCTCCCCCTCCCTGGAGAAGAGCAAACCCCACGCTCTGGGCCACCAACTGGTACCGCCAAATGTAGTGGCCAGGGAAACCATGAGAAATTCAGACCCACCTGGAGGAACGGTTGGCGGGAATCTGGTTGTGGTCGTGCTTACGGCATCTGTTACGGGAGGAAGAGAAGGTCGAGAGTGAGCCCTTTGTGGAGGAGAGAACATGGCCGGGTTGTCTGCGGGCACTGGCGATGCCGGTGCCTCCCTGTCACGTGGCACATGGAGAGCTCGGGGGTCTCAGTAGCTTGCTGCTCCGTGGTGTGAGCAACGAAAAACACAACCTTGGAAGACGTCTGCCACGCACACGTATTCTCGGCCAACAGGAGCCACTTTTTGAAAGCAGACCAAAACGTAGGAAGGAAAAGCAATGGTACCTGAGCACACAACACCAGCGTCTTCACCGTGGTTGCAGTTGTGGACGCCCCAGCCTCTGTGGCCGCACTGAAAGAGGGAGGACTCACTGCCGGTGCAGTGCACATCGTCCAGGTAGATACTGCCACTGCCTTGTCCAAAGTGGGCACTTGATGGTGCAGAAACTGCAGAGCCGCATCCCAGCTGCCTGCACACGACCTCGGCATCACTCATGTCCCAGCTGTCATCACAGACGGTGCCCTGGCCCCCGGAGTGGTAAACCTCTACACGCCCCTCGCACCGGTTCCTGCCGTTCACCAGCCTCACAGAGGCACCTGGCACAGGAGGAGACAGGGAAACGTGCAAAAACTCTTTAGAACTCGGACACCCTCGCTCGCCGGCACGTTGGCAATGCTCGATGAGGTACAGGCCGCCAGGAGTGCTCCCCTCTCCGTAATTAGGCCTTGCATTTCCCTGGCTCCCCCTCCCTGGAGAAGAGCAAACCCCACGCTCTGGGCCACCAACTGGTACCGCCAAATGTAGTGGCCAGGGAAACCATGAGAAATTCAGACCCACCTGGAGGAACGGTTGGCGGGAAGCTGGTTGTGGTCGTGCTTACGGCATCTGTTACGGGAGGAAGAGAAGGTCGAGAGTGAGCCCTTTGTGGAGGAGAGAACATGGCCGGGTTGTCTGCGGGCACTGGCGATGCCGGTGCCTCCCTGTCACGTGGCACATGGAGAGCTCGGGGGTCTCAGTAGCTTGCTGCTCCGTGGTGTGAGCAACGAAAAACACAACCTTGGAAGACGTCTGCCACGCACACGTATTCTCGGCCAACAGGAGCCACTTTTTGAAAGCAGACCAAAACGTAGGAAGGAAAAGCAATGGTACCTGAGCACACAACACCAGCGTCTTCACCGTGGTTGCAGTTGTGGACGCCCCAGCCGCTGTGGCCGCACTGAAAGAGGGAGGACTCACTGCCGGTGCAGTGCACATCGTCCAGGTAGATACTGCCACTGCCTTGTCCAAAGTGGGCACTTGATGGTGCAGAAACTGCAGAGCCGCATCCCAGCTGCCTGCACACGACCTCGGCATCACTCATGTCCCAGCTGTCATCACAGACGGTGCCCTGGCCCCCGGAGTGGTAAACCTCTACACGCCCCTCGCACCGGTTCCTGCCGTTCACCAGCCTCACGGAGGCACCTGGCAAAGGAGGAGACAGGGAAACGTGCAAAAACTCTTTAGAACTCGGACACCCTCGCTCGCCGGCACGTTGGCAATGCTCGATGAGGTACAGGCCGCCAGGAATGCTCCCCTCTCCGTAATTAGGCCTTGCATTTCCCTGGCTCCCCCTCCCTGGAGAAGAGCAAACCCCACGCTCTGGGCCACCAACTGGTACCGCCAAATGTAGTGGCCAGGGAAACCATGAGAAATTCAGACCCACCTGGAGGAACGGTTGGCGGGAATCTGGTTGTGGTCGTGCTTACGGCATCTGTTACGGGAGGAAGAGAAGGACGAGAGTGAGCCCTTTGTGGAGGAGAGAACATGGCCGGGTTGTCTGCGGGCACTGGCGATGCCGGTGCCTCCCTGTCACGTGGCACATGGAGAGCTCGGGGGTCTCAGTAGCTTGCTGCTCCGTGGTGTGAGCAACGAAAAACACAACCTTGGAAGACGTCTGCCACGCACACGTATTCTCGGCCAACAGGAGCCACTTTTTGAAAGCAGACCGAAACGTAGGAAGGAAAAGCAATGGTACCTGAGCACACAACACCAGCGTCTTCACCGTGGTTGCAGTTGTGGACGCCCCAGCCTCTGTGGCCGCACTGAAAGAGGGAGGACTCACTGCCGGTGCAGTGCACATCGTCCAGGTAGATACTGCCACTGCCTTGTCCAAAGTGGGCACTTGATGGTGCAGAAACTGCAGAGCCGCATCCCAGCTGCCTGCACACGACCTCGGCATCACTCATGTCCCAGCTGTCATCACAGACGGTGCCCTGGCCCCCGGAGTGGTAAACCTCTACACGCCCCTCGCACCGGTTCCTGCCGTTCACCAGCCTCACGGAGGCACCTGGCAAAGGAGGAGACAGGGAAACGTGCAAAAACTCTTTAGAACTCGGACACCCTCGCTCGCCGGCACGTTGGCAATGCTCGATGAGGTACAGGCCGCCAGGAGTGCTCCCCTCTCCGTAATTAGGCCTTGCATTTCCCTGGCTCCCCCTCCCTGGAGAAGAGCAAACCCCACGCTCTGGGCCACCAACTGGTACCGCCAAATGTAGTGGCCAGGGAAACCATGAGAAATTCAGACCCACCTGGAGGAACGGTTGGCGGGAAGCTGGTTGTGGTCGTGCTTACGGCATCTGTTACGGGAGGAAGAGAAGGTCGAGAGTGAGCCCTTTGTGGAGGAGAGAACATGGCCGGGTTGTCTGCGGGCACTGGCGATGCCGGTGCCTCCCTGTCACGTGGCACATGGAGAGCTCGGGGGTCTCAGTAGCTTGCTGCTCCGTGGTGTGAGCAACGAAAAACACAACCTTGGAAGACGTCTGCCACGCACACGTATTCTCGGCCAACAGGAGCCACTTTTTGAAAGCAGACCAAAACGTAGGAAGGAAAAGCAATGGTACCTGAGCACACAACACCAGCGTCTTCACCGTGGTTGCAGTTGTGGACGCCCCAGCCGCTGTGGCCGCACTGAAAGAGGGAGGACTCACTGCCGGTGCAGTGCACATCGTCCAGGTAGATACTGCCACTGCCTTGTCCAAAGTGGGCACTTGATGGTGCAGAAACTGCAGAGCCGCATCCCAGCTGCCTGCACACGACCTCGGCATCACTCATGTCCCAGCTGTCATCACAGACGGTGCCCTGGCCCCCGGAGTGGTAAACCTCTACACGCCCCTCGCACCGGTTCCTGCCGTTCACCAGCCTCACGGAGGCACCTGGCAAAGGAGGAGACAGGGAAACGTGCAAAAACTCTTTAGAACTCGGACACTCTCGCTCGCCGGCACGTTGGCAATGCTCGATGAGGTACAGGCCGCCAGGAGTGCTCCCCTCTCCGTAATTAGGCCTTGCATTTCCCTGGCTCCCCCTCCCTGGAGAAGAGCAAACCCCACGCTCTGGGCCACCAACTGGTACCGCCAAATGTAGTGGCCAGGGAAACCATGAGAAATTCAGACCCACCTGGAGGAACGGCTGGCGGGAAGCTGGTTGTGGTCGTGCTTACGGCATCTGTTACGGGAGGAAGAGAAGGTCGAGAGTGAGCCCTTTGTGGAGGAGAGAACATGGCCGGGTTGTCTGCGGGCACTGGCGATGCCGGTGCCTCCCTGTCACGTGGCACATGGAGAGCTCGGGGGTCTCAGTAGCTTGCTGCTCCGTGGTGTGAGCAACGAAAAACACAACCTTGGAAGACGTCTGCCACGCACACGTATTCTCGGCCAACAGGAGCCACTTTTTGAAAGCAGACCAAAACGTAGGAAGGAAAAGCAATGGTACCTGAGCACACAACACCAGCGTCTTCACCGTGGTTGCAGTTGTGGACGCCCCAGCCTCTGTGGCCGCACTGAAAGAGGGAGGACTCACTGCCAGTGCAGTGCACATCGTCCAGGTAGATACTGCCACTGCCTTGTCCAAAGTGGGCACTTGATGGTGCAGAAACTGCAGAGCCGCATCCCAGCTGCCTGCACACGACCTCGGCATCACTCATGTCCCAGCTGTCATCACAGACGGTGCCCTGGCCCCCGGAGTGGTAAACCTCTACACGCCCCTCGCACCGGTTCCTGCCGTTCACCAGCCTCACAGAGGCACCTGGCAAAGGAGGAGACAGGGAAACGTGCAAAAACTCTTTAGAACTCGGACACCCTCGCTCGCCGGCACGTTGGCAATGCTCGATGACGTACAGGCCGCCAGGAGTGCTCCCCTCTCCGTAATTAGGCCTTGCATTTCCCTGGCTCCCCCTCCCTGGAGAAGAGCAAACCCCACGCTCTGGGCCACCAACTGGTACCGCCAAATGTAGTGGCCAGGGAAACCATGAGAAATTCAGACCCACCTGGAGGAACGGTTGGCGGGAAGCTGGTTGTGGTCGTGCTTACGGCATCTGTTACGGGAGGAAGAGAAGGTCGAGAGTGAGCCCTTTGTGGAGGAGAGAACATGGCCGGGTTGTCTGCGGGCACTGGCGATGCCGGTGCCTCCCTGTCACGTGGCACATGGAGAGCTCGGGGGTCTCAGTAGCTTGCTGCTCCGTGGTGTGAGCAACGAAAAACACAACCTTGGAAGACGTCTGCCACGCACACGTATTCTCGGCCAACAGGAGCCACTTTTTGAAAGCAGACCAAAACGTAGGAAGGAAAAGCAATGGTACCTGAGCACACAACACCAGCGTCTTCACCGTGGTTGCAGTTGTGGACGCCCCAGCCTCTGTGGCCGCACTGAAAGAGGGAGGACTCACTGCCGGTGCAGTGCACATCGTCCAGGTAGATACTGCCACTGCCTTGTCCAAAGTGGGCACTTGATGGTGCAGAAACTGCAGAGCCGCATCCCAGCTGCCTGCACACGACCTCGGCATCACTCATGTCCCAGCTGTCATCACAGACGGTGCCCTGGCCCCCGGAGTGGTAAACCTCTACACGCCCCTCGCACCGGTTCCTGCCGTTCACCAGCCTCACGGAGGCACCTGGCAAAGGAGGAGACAGGGAAACGTGCAAAAACTCTTTAGAACTCGGACACCCTCGCTCGCCGGCACGTTGGCAATGCTCGATGAGGTACAGGCCGCCAGGAGTGCTCCCCTCTCCGTAATTAGGCCTTGCATTTCCCTGGCTCCCCCTCCCTGGAGAAGAGCAAACCCCACGCTCTGGGCCACCAACTGGTACCGCCAAATGTAGTGGCCAGGGAAACCATGAGAAATTCAGACCCACCTGGAGGAACGGCTGGCGGGAAGCTGGTTGTGGTCGTGCTTACGGCATCTGTTACGGGAGGAAGAGAAGGTCGAGAGTGAGCCCTTTGTGGAGGAGAGAACATGGCCGGGTTGTCTGCGGGCACTGGCGATGCCGGTGCCTCCCTGTCACGTGGCACATGGAGAGCTCGGGGGTCTCAGTAGCTTGCTGCTCCGTGGTGTGAGCAACGAAAAACACAACCTTGGAAGACGTCTGCCACGCACACGTATTCTCGGCCAACAGGAGCCACTTTTTGAAAGCAGACCAAAACGTAGGAAGGAAAAGCAATGGTACCTGAGCACACAACACCAGCGTCTTCACCGTGGTTGCAGTTGTGGACGCCCCAGCCTCTGTGGCCGCACTGAAAGAGGGAGGACTCACTGCCAGTGCAGTGCACATCGTCCAGGTAGATACTGCCACTGCCTTGTCCAAAGTGGGCACTTGATGGTGCAGAAACTGCAGAGCCGCATCCCAGCTGCCTGCACACGACCTCGGCATCACTCATGTCCCAGCTGTCATCACAGACGGTGCCCTGGCCCCCGGAGTGGTAAACCTCTACACGCCCCTCGCACCGGTTCCTGCCGTTCACCAGCCTCACAGAGGCACCTGGCAAAGGAGGAGACAGGGAAACGTGCAAAAACTCTTTAGAACTCGAACACCCTCGCTCGCCGGCACGTTGGCAATGCTCGATGACGTACAGGCCGCCAGGAGTGCTCCCCTCTCCGTAATTAGGCCTTGCATTTCCCTGGCTCCCCCTCCCTGGAGAAGAGCAAACCCCACGCTCTGGGCCACCAACTGGTACCGCCAAATGTAGTGGCCAGGGAAACCATGAGAAATTCAGACCCACCTGGAGGAACGGTTGGCGGGAAGCTGGTTGTGGTCGTGCTTACGGCATCTGTTACGGGAGGAAGAGAAGGTCGAGAGTGAGCCCTTTGTGGAGGAGAGAACATGGCCGGGTTGTCTGCGGGCACTGGCGATGCCGGTGCCTCCCTGTCACGTGGCACATGGAGAGCTCGGGGGTCTCAGTAGCTTGCTGCTCCGTGGTGTGAGCAACGAAAAACACAACCTTGGAAGACGTCTGCCACGCACACGTATTCTCGGCCAACAGGAGCCACTTTTTGAAAGCAGACCAAAACGTAGGAAGGAAAAGCAATGGTACCTGAGCACACAACACCAGCGTCTTCACCGTGGTTGCAGTTGTGGACGCCCCAGCCTCTGTGGCCGCACTGAAAGAGGGAGGACTCACTGCCAGTGCAGTGCACATCGTCCAGGTAGATACTGCCACTGCCTTGTCCAAAGTGGGCACTTGATGGTGCAGAAACTGCAGAGCCGCATCCCAGCTGCCTGCACACGACCTCGGCATCACTCATGTCCCAGCTGTCATCACAGACGGTGCCCTGGCCCCCGGAGTGGTAAACCTCTACACGCCCCTCGCACCGGTTCCTGCCGTTCACCAGCCTCACAGAGGCACCTGGCAAAGGAGGAGACAGGGAAACGTGCAAAAACTCTTTAGAACTCGAACACCCTCGCTCGCCGGCACGTTGGCAATGCTCGATGACGTACAGGCCGCCAGGAGTGCTCCCCTCTCCGTAATTAGGCCTTGCATTTCCCTGGCTCCCCCTCCCTGGAGAAGAGCAAACCCCACGCTCTGGGCCACCAACTGGTACCGCCAAATGTAGTGGCCAGGGAAACCATGAGAAATTCAGACCCACCTGGAGGAACGGTTGGCGGGAAGCTGGTTGTGGTCGTGCTTACGGCATCTGTTACGGGAGGAAGAGAAGGTCGAGAGTGAGCCCTTTGTGGAGGAGAGAACATGGCCGGGTTGTCTGCGGGCACTGGCGATGCCGGTGCCTCCCTGTCACGTGGCACATGGAGAGCTCGGGGGTCTCAGTAGCTTGCTGCTCCGTGGTGTGAGCAACGAAAAACACAACCTTGGAAGACGTCTGCCACGCACACGTATTCTCGGCCAACAGGAGCCACTTTTTGAAAGCAGACCAAAACGTAGGAAGGAAAAGCAATGGTACCTGAGCACACAACACCAGCGTCTTCACCGTGGTTGCAGTTGTGGACGCCCCAGCCTCTGTGGCCGCACTGAAAGAGGGAGGACTCACTGCCGGTGCAGTGCACATCGTCCAGGTAGATACTGCCACTGCCTTGTCCAAAGTGGGCACTTGATGGTGCAGAAACTGCAGAGCCGCATCCCAGCTGCCTGCACACGACCTCGGCATCACTCATGTCCCAGCTGTCATCACAGACGGTGCCCTGGCCCCCGGAGTGGTAAACCTCTACACGCCCCTCGCACTGGTTCCTGCCGTTCACCAGCCTCACGGAGGCACCTGGCAAAGGAGGAGACAGGGAAACGTGCAAAAACTCTTTAGAACTTGGGCACCCTCGTTCGCCGGCACGTTGGCAATGCTCGATGAGGTACAGGCCGCCAGGAGTGCTCCCCTCTCCGTAATTAGGCCTTGCGTTTCCCTGGCTCCCCCTCCCTGGAGAAGAGCAAACCCCACGCTCTGGGCCACCATCTGGTACCGCCAAATGTAGTGGCCAGGGAGACCATGAGAAATACAGACCCACCTGGAGGAACGGTTGGCGGGAAGCTGGTTGTGGTCGTGCTTACGGCATCTGTTACGGGAGGAAGAGAAGGTCGAGAGTGAGCCCTTTGTGGAGGAGAGAACATGGCCGGGTTGTCTGCGGGCACTGGCGATGCCGGTGCCTCCCTGTCACGTGGCACATGAAGAGCTCGGGGGTCTCAGTAGCTTGCTGCTCCGTGGTGTGAGCAACGAAAAACACAACCTTGGAAGACGTCTGCCACGCACACGTATTCTCGGCCAACAGGAGCCACTTTTTGAAAGCAGACCAAAACGTAGGAAGGAAAAGCAATGGTACCTGAGCACACAACACCAGCGTCTTCACCGTGGTTGCAGTTGTGGACGCCCCAGCCTCTGTGGCCGCACTGAAAGAGGGAGGACTCACTGCCGGTGCAGTGCACATCGTCCAGGTAGATACTGCCACTGCCTTGTCCAAAGTGGGCACTTGATGGTGCAGAAACTGCAGAGCCGCATCCCAGCTGCCTGCACACGACCTCGGCATCACTCATGTCCCAGCTGTCATCACAGACGGTGCCCTGGCCCCCGGAGTGGTAAACCTCTACACGCCCCTCGCACCGGTTCCTGCCGTTCACCAGCCTCACGGAGGCACCTGGCAAAGGAGGAGACAGGGAAACGTGCAAAAACTCTTTAGAACTCGGACACCCTCGCTCGCCGGCACGTTGGCAATGCTCGATGAGGTACAGGCCGCCAGGAGTGCTCCCCTCTCCGTAATTAGGCCTTGCATTTCCCTGGCTCCCCCTCCCTGGAGAAGAGCAAACCCCACGCTCTGGGCCACCAACTGGTACCGCCAAATGTAGTGGCCAGGGAAACCATGAGAAATTCAGACCCACCTGGAGGAATGGTTGGCGGGAATCTGGTTGTGGTCGTGCTTACGGCATCTGTTACGGGAGGAAGAGAAGGTCGAGAGTGAGCCCTTTGTGGAGGAGAGAACATGGCCGGGTTGTCTGCGGGCACTGGCGATGCCGGTGCCTCCCTGTCACGTGGCACATGGAGAGCTCGGGGGTCTCAGTAGCTTGCTGCTCCATGGTGTGAGCAACGAAAAACACAACCTTGGAAGACGTCTGCCACGCACACGTATTCTCGGCCAACAGGAGCCACTTTTTGAAAGCAGACCAAAACGTAGGAAGGAAAAGCAATGGTACCTGAGCACACAACACCAGCGTCTTCACCGTGGTTGCAGTTGTGGACGCCCCAGCCTCTGTGGCCGCACTGAAAGAGGGAGGACTCACTGCCGGTGCAGTGCACATCGTCCAGGTAGATACTGCCACTGCCTTGTCCAAAGTGGGCACTTGATGGTGCAGAAACTGCAGAGCCGCATCCCAGCTGCCTGCACACGACCTCGGCATCACTCATGTCCCAGCTGTCATCACAGACGGTGCCCTGGCCCCCGGAGTGGTAAACCTCTACACGCCCCTCGCACCGGTTCCTGCCGTTCACCAGCCTCACAGAGGCACCTGGCAAAGGAGGAGACAGGGAAACGTGCAAAAACTCTTTAGAACTCGGACACCCTCGCTCGCCGGCACGTTGGCAATGCTCGATGAGGTACAGGCCGCCAGGAGTGCTCCCCTCTCCGTAATTAGGCCTTGCATTTCCCTGGCTCCCCCTCCCTGGAGAAGAGCAAACCCCACGCTCTGGGCCACCAACTGGTACCGCCAAATGTAGTGGCCAGGGAAACCATGAGAAATTCAGACCCACCTGGAGGAACGGTTGGCGGGAAGCTGGTTGTGGTCGTGCTTACGGCATCTGTTACGGGAGGAAGAGAAGGTCGAGAGTGAGCCCTTTGTGGAGGAGAGAACATGGCCGGGTTGTCTGCGGGCACTGGCGATGCCGGTGCCTCCCTGTCACGTGGCACATGGAGAGCTCGGGGGTCTCAGTAGCTTGCTGCTCCGTGGTGTGAGCAACGAAAAACACAACCTTGGAAGACGTCTGCCACGCACACGTATTCTCGGCCAACAGGAGCCACTTTTTGAAAGCAGACCAAAACGTAGGAAGGAAAAGCAATGGTACCTGAGCACACAACACCAGCGTCTTCACCGTGGTTGCAGTTGTGGACGCCCCAGCCTCTGTGGCCGCACTGAAAGAGGGAGGACTCACTGCCGGTGCAGTGCACATCGTCCAGGTAGATACTGCCACTGCCTTGTCCAAAGTGGGCACTTGATGGTGCAGAAACTGCAGAGCCGCATCCCAGCTGCCTGCACACGACCTCGGCATCACTCATGTCCCAGCTGTCATCACAGACGGTGCCCTGGCCCCCGGAGTGGTAAACCTCTACACGCCCCTCGCACCGGTTCCTGCCGTTCACCAGCCTCACGGAGGCACCTGGCACAGGAGGAGACAGGGAAACGTGCAAAAACTCTTTAGAACTTGGGCACCCTCGCTCGCCGGCACGTTGGCAATGCTCGATGAGGTACAGGCCGCCAGGAGTGCTCCCCTCTCCGTAATTAGGCCTTGCGTTTCCCTGGCTCCCCCTCCCTGGAGAAGAGCAAACCCCACGCTCTGGGCCACCAACTGGTACCGCCAAATGTAGTGGCCAGGGAAACCATGAGAAATTCAGACCCACCTGGAGGAACGGTTGGCGGGAAGCTGGTTGTGGTCGTGCTTACGGCATCTGTTACGGGAGGAAGAGAAGGACGAGAGTGAGCCCTTTGTGGAGGAGAGAACATGGCCAGGAGGAGTTCCAGGGTAAGTATGGGATAACCCTCTATTACTCAGGCATTTGTATTCTCCAGACATAGGTTTTGCTCTGTGCATTTTAGGCCATCAGAACTGTTACTCTCTTCTTAAGTAGGCCTTTCCTTTCCCTGCCTCTGCTTTTCCCTGCAGAAGCGCCATCACCACCCTCTGAGCCACCAACTGCTACCTCCAAAATTATGGTCCAGAGAAACCTCGCTACAGTGGCCTGACAAATGCAGACCCATCTGGATGAATGGATAGTGTGAACCTTTTTGTGGTCATTGTTGTGGCATCTGTTAATGGATTAAGAGAAACTACAGAGTGAGTACTTTGTGGAGGAGGGAATGTGGTCACATTTTCTCCAGCCCTGGTGATGCTGGTGCCACCCTGCACGGTTGGCTATGGAGAGCTTGGGGGTCTCAGTGAGGTGGTCTTCCATCATGGAAGCAATGTAAAATGCAACTTTTCATCATGTCTCCCACACATTTTCTCTTCAGACATCCAGTTTCTAATTTCTTTTTTGCCAAGAGTGTTTTTATATATCATGTGCCTTGAAATGTGCAAGGTGAGTTAGGAAATGGGTCTGAGCCATCTTTTTAAAGTTATCTGTGCTAATTGCACGAGTTCTGGACTAGGTCATCTTTAAAAATCCTTTTGAGTCCAAACTATTATATATTCTTATTATGCTATGATTTTTTGATTCTATGATTGTAAGATTCTATGTTTCCATGATTCTTTTTGTAAATGTCTTTTAGTTACTTTTAGTAAGTGACTGAATTTGAGAAAACAAATGATAAACAAACTCAGAGGATGTATGATTTCCCTACAGAGATGCATCTTTTTGGAAATGGCGCAATCCACCCTTGGGCTTTGCTCTCTCCATATTTGTGCCACCAGCGTGGTAGTCCCAGGGGCATGTCTGGCAGACCAGTGCTCTGCCCTGTGGTGAATGGTTCAAAGCACCATTCTCCTGTCTCTCCCACTTGCCACCAGGCACCTTCAGACCACCAGCGTGGCTTATTAACTGTTACATCCAAAAAAGAACCCATTGACAGAAAACCTAAAAAATGCCGACATACCTGGAGTCATTGTCATGGTGGCTCTTTGTGTCGCGCTAGTTGTAGCTGCAGGAAAGAAGTGAAAGAAACAAGTGAGGAACTTTTTCTTTTCATAGAACTATGAAGATTATCTGTTCCAGATCCATAAATTGCACTTAAGGCAACTGTTTTGCAAATGAGAAACAAACAGTAGTGAGGAACTTGTTTCTAAATAGACATACTCAGTCCACGTGCTGACTAGTACAGCAGCAGAGTGACAACTCACAGCTTTGGACAAGACAGATAAGAGAGGTGTGGTGGAGATTTATTTTAAAAGCAGTTTTAAGAAAAGGGTGTATTGCCTGTTTTTCCCACTGATACACATCCACTTACCATATAGAGGCATCCCTTCCTCTAAGACATATTAAAAATCAGTTTTAAAAAACTTCTTTATTTATCTGCAAATGCTAAAACTTTGCTATTAATATTTGCCATATATCCCTGTGTTACCACTCTTGGGATTATGACAATCAAGGGACAGAGCCTATGCATTGTATGCATGCATAAATATGGCAGCAATTCACTTGACTCTGAACGTAAATATATAAAGATATATATACATAACTGAGAAGCCCGTGGTGGTTGACTTGACTGTCAGAAATGGTCCTCCATGATTTTTTTTCTCTTTGCTTTGATGACAGCATACATCTGGCTCTTCGCTGTGTGATTTGTCAAATAAATGTGAGACTACTTCCAGCACTAGGTCGGGTCAGCTGTGACTCTGTAGTCACAGGAAGTCTTGAAAGCTCCAAGGATGGGGATTCCCCAGCCTCTGTTATAGACCCAAGTAGAAGGTGTCTGTGTAACGTTTAAACACTTATTTAATGTTTAACATGGCCCATTCAAAAGACAGCAGGGAGGGCAGTGCCGCACCATAATGTCAGTCTGCATGAGAGAACATCTTACAAAGCACTGTACAAGCATCACAGCAAAATGCACCCTTGTATGTTAAGACCATAGTGCAAGGTCTCCAGGAAATGAGAAGTAATCAATGGCACCATAATCCTCAAGGGCTTGGTAGACACCAAAAATTACCTTTTCAATTAATAAAGGACTGTAAGCAGAGCCAACTGAGGGCAAATCTGCTGTTTAGCAAACCGATCTTTCATACATGCAGGTTTGGACTGATGTTCTGTCAGGCTAAAGAGAATAGTTTGGATTTTTGACTAATATTTTCATTTTCTATGATAGTTCTTAGTGTGTATCTGCTAGCATTAATGGACAGAAGGTGCTGGAAGCGAAATGAACCAGGCATGGCACAGCCTTACTCTCATCGTAATAAAAAGAAACAGTCAAAGTTTACAGAAAGGTGTGACTAAACGGGAGCAATGTACCATATTTTTGGTACTTCCTTAATCTACCTGTTCTAATCCAAAATACTCACACTATTTTTAGTTGTTGAATGCATGTTGTTTATCTGAAATTGGTTATTTTCTTGATGTAAACTTAAATGCATTGTGAAAACCAGGTAAAGCAAGTATATTTAATATGAAAAATGTAGTCAGGATATTCACTTAAAAGTGAAGTAGTGAGCATGCTTAGCCATATTCTGTGGTCTCATGCAGCATTTTAGAAATCTTGTATATTTAGAAAACCTTTTTTTATTTTGAGTAGTACACACAAAATATTTGGCAATTCTCACACATTCAGAAAGTGACTTTATGCAGCGTGACAGGTATCGGACTTAAAGTAAAATGAACAGCAAACAGTGATCACTATATACATTTCTCCTTCACTTCCAGGCTGGGTCATGTAAAGTCTGTTGGGTTTCATGATTAAAACATATATTCTTGTAGTCGTAAAAAATTTTTAGAAAGCCAGAATAACTTTTAGCAAGTAATGGTTCAGAATTCTTCAAAATGGCACAACTGGATTCAAAACAAACAAAACCCCTCAGTGGTCCCTTCAAGCCTCTCCAGATGATAAAGCCATGCGTTTGAGTCACGGTGTTATGTTTATATACCATATAGTCTACTCAAATCATCCCTCACCTGAATAATACTCTGTAATTCACTGGGACGTGAGTCAGGCTGCCTACAAAAACTCCAAAATCTGTCTGGCTTTTGTTGTTACTTTTTGGGCTTCTTTGTTGTGTTATTTTATTTTTCTAAATTAATATTATTCTGATTTCCTTGGCTTAGTTTTTGTTTCTCTATTTTCTATTCAAATTCTCTGTTATAATTCAAGCATTTTGTACTGTCTCCTTGAAAGCAGTTTGAAAGCAGTAGGCAAAATGTGCAACACACTCTCTACCCTTCACATTTCCAGGGATATGATGGATGTTGTTTTCTTATTTATAGCTGCAAAGAACAGTGAACAGACAGGTGTCCCATTCAGAAAAAATTCCTAGCAGGAGCTAGGAATCTCCTTCAGATCTCTTCCCTGAAGGAGGAGCAAGAGTTAATGCTGAGCCTGAATTAAAGCAGGGAAGTCACCATGCCAAGGCAAAGCGAGAGGCTGGCAGGCACGATACAACTCGAGGTGTTTGCTGGGAACAATAAATCCAAGAATTCATCCCTGTAAAATATCAACAGTATTCAGAAAGTCCTCAGCGATACTAAACACTGGTTTCTGAGAAAACCCAACCTACCTGAACCACTGTTCTGATTTGCATGTTTAAATGTGCAGACTAGATTGTTACAGTCTCCAGGTTTTTATTCCACATACATGAAAGGCTCAAGGGCACGACAGTGAGCAAAATGCACACCTCTGGGACTTTGTGATACCGTACAGGATAGAAACTGTGTCTCACTGTTGTGTTTCCATTGAATTATAGGAAGTGAACTAAGTACTGGGTGGTTCCATGTGCATCTGAAAGTTTGAATTTAAAGTCTTTTAAAGTAAAAATGCATTGTAGCCAAAGAAACTGTACTCCCTCTGAATTCCATACTGAAAATCACACATTTATGGAAACAAAGTCTTTCAGGAATATGTCCATGGTAGTATTTTTTTTCAATTTGATTTAAACTATATTACAAGGAAGTACTGAAAAACAGTTAAAGTAATATTAATTCCATTGCACTAAACTTAATTCAACATGAATAGTTAATCATTACATAGGTTGGTTCATATTTTTAATAAGACAAAATGATGCTATCTAATTTCAGTCTGTCTTACTTCTAAACTTTGCACAAAGTTGATTATACCAGCATGTGAGTTACATGTATGGAACCAGTGTAGAGGAGTAAGACATTCCCTTTTTCCTACCTTTTTTGGAATAATGTTCTTTAAAGATTTTAAGTGCTTTACCTGAGGTGGCATCCAGGAGAGCTGTAATTAAGAGGAATAACCACAGCAAGTTCTTGGCGGTACCCATCTTGTCAAGAGATGCCAATAAAGCAGAACATCAGAATTTATACTCTGCACCTGTAAAAGGGTGAGGCTCCCAAGGTCAGTCTGGCCCATGTTATGTTTGATTTCTTAAGCAACTTTTTTATTACTGCCTGATCTTTACAGAATGATCGTATATGTTAAAAGTCCCATTTACTAGATAATTTGTGCTCCTGCCCTCATTATAAACTATCTTAACTGTATGTGCAGACCCAGCATTACCTTTGGAATCAGACTGATGAAACTACGTGTTTCTTTGCCCCCACCATCCCAACTTTATTTATTTACAGCTTGTAGCTAATGACTTAATAAAGCAGACTGTAACGCATTGCAGGGTGACCCAGCAAATTCATAGCAGGCTTTCCGATAAAACCTTCAGCCAAGAGCCCTGGTCTCAAAAGTGCTTATATTTCTGATGGTTTCCACTTGAAATTACAGGCTTGTTTCCCTGCTGCTTGCACACAAACAGCACATCATAAATGGTATTGTGTCAGGTATCAAAAGTCAATGAATGCCAGCTATTTGTAACATACCCTCAGTGGATCTCATCTGGGGGGCTCTGTTGAGCTTGCTCTGCTTTACCATCTTCCCTCAATCTACTGCTATGTTCTGTAGCAGAATTTGCCAGCAAGACTTCCTTCAATCCTTTGAATCACAAAGTTTATAAAAAGGGAAGGAAGCATGGGTTGAGGTAAAATCAAGAGTCATATTGAAATGTTTTCCTTGGTTGGTCTATGTGAAGTCTTAATGGAGTCAGAGATCACTTTGGGCACAGCAGCCCATATCCTGCCCTGTTAAGCTGTTGGCTGGAGCCACTATATTGCTTTTTTACTATTTCTTCTCATCTGAGGAGAAATACAGGCCATCTAGAAAACGGCCAATTTTTGGTCTAATATTCTATTCATTACACTCCATCCAGGCTGTCCCTATCTGTCCATTTTGGCTACGATACAAACGTCAACCAAACCACAATAGTTGACATAACTCATGACTCCTGCTGGTATATTCCAACCTTCCTCCTACAGAAAAGCACAGCTTGGATCTAGAGACAAAGGGGATAAGGAGTACTCTCTCTGAAGAGGTTCACTGTGGTAGAATAGAGGCAGGAAAGACAAAAGGCCAGAGTCCAGATTCAGAAGCTGTCAAAGCAGTCGATGAGAAGAGCAAACAAACTGAAGGACAATGGTAAATACAACTGATTGTATTCATATGTTAATAAAGAAATGTAAGGATGAACATTTCTATTCACAGCTCTACTGTTCCTGACTTCCTGACAAGAGCGAAAACAATGCCATGTGTTCAGTGGAGTGATCACACCCTGTGGTTCGGAAGAGGCTATGGGGTCATAACCCTGCCTCTAAATTCTTGAAAAATAAGACCTTTTTACAGCCCAAGGAGCCCAGGCAGCTGGAGACAGAGGCAGACTCTTCTCAGTGGTGCCAGCATAAGAGACAATGGGCATAAATTGAAGTACAGTAAATTCCATTTAAACATAAAAAAAAGAGTTTCACTGTGAGCATGGTCATGCAGTGCAATAGGTTGCCCAGTGAGGTTATAGATTCCTCCATTCTTTGAGAAATTCAAACCCAACTGGACGCACTCCTGAGCAAGCTGCTTTCTCTGACCGTGCTTTGGGCAAGGGGGTGGACTAGAGGACCTCCAGATCATCCGGCCTCAGCTGGTTTGTGACACCATGGATAGAAAGTTTGTGGATGACATCAAGGAGATTCAAGAAGAGAGGAGGAATAAATGTACTGTGTTAAGTTTATGCACAGTAATTAAACCTGCTGGCATGGCTCTAACACAAACTTGGCTGTCAGAGTTCTTCCCAGGGTTCACCAGTTTCAGTTTCCTGGTGCATTTCTGATGTTTCCAGTAAATGTTCTTTAACTTAGATGACGACCTACATCTTCAGGCTTGATAACAGGCAACTTTGATTTGTAGCTGCTAAAATGCTATCGTGCTCTGTACAAAATACACCTTAGAGTACATCTCCTTTCTATTGCACATACCAGCATCAAAGCAGCAGGAAGTTTGCTGCAAAATAAAGTACCATAAAAAACTGTAAATAACCTGACGCGTGAAGCTGCATTCCTGATAGCATATCAGCAATCCATAGCTGTTTGTACATCATAAGGAAATGGGCACTATTGCCTCTGCTCTTGAGGCACATGAACATAAAGAAGTTTGTCTAAGAAAATCAGGCTCAGTGAACTCATGATATGTTCTATCAGAGGTCAGCTGTTCACTGGAACAACTTTTCACTATATTATACGTTACACTTGGATTAAAGAAACAAATGTTATCTTGCCTATGCAATTTCAATTAAAAATTGCAGGTCCAAACTACCAGAGATTCATTTTTTCAAGCACAGTTGTAATTTTTAGTGACACTTAGAGCTGTTACAAACTAGAGAAAGCTCTTCCATCTCCCTTGATCAATCATTTTCTTTCAGCTTGAGAGAGAAAAAATTAGATTTTACTTACTGTAACACTCCGGGTTCTATGTCCACGTACTGGTTTTCTGCCATGTGCTTCTTGCAGGAGGGAGCTTGAACACATCAATCTTCACATTGATCCCTCGTATCTGCCCAGGAAAGCTCTGCAGGACTTAAGTTCTTATATATGTCCCCATTCATTTCATGTTGTACACAGATGGGTAATACCCCATCAGGAGAGCACCCAATATTTCTCAGACTTTTAGTCTGCTTTGCTTTGTCCCTAAAAGAGAAAAGTTCAGTTCTAAGTTTAAGAAAATGGCAAAAATAAATATCAGAAATCTTATGAGGGGCTATATACAGGTGAAATAAATCTGTATGCCATCCATACCTAAGGCTAACATTTGGATAGTGTTCTGGTTGGGTAGGATCTCATATCAACCAAACAATCCAGAAAAGCTAAAAAAATGTCGAATCGAGAGTTTGCAGCAGCAACCCATTTCTTGAATGCTGTTCTCCATTTTGAACCGATTCTTTCTGCCTGTAGCAGAAATGTCAGTACCCAAGTTTGAGCGTGTTTGTAACCTCATTGGCACCTCTGGTTGTCAGCACATCTGCATCTGAAATCTGGGTTCAGCCATATTGGTTAGTGTAGTGATTTTTCTTCCCTTGTTCAGACCTAATCAGGCAGAAATATAGAGACAGTATACAGTCTTCTGATGGTTTTGGGAGGCTGGGCATTCAGGCACCTATATTGTTCTGTATATGCCTGTATGGCAGCTGCCTATATGGCAGCTGCCTGATCCATCAGGTATGTAGACTTAAATATATACCCCCAATCCTTTTGTAAAGCTATTTACATTTATTAAATAGTATATGTACCAAAAGATGAACATATATTCTGCTAAATTCCTAAATACCTTTCTATAAAGATTCAAGGAATGCACTACCAACTCTAGACCACATAATTTCATTTGGTCATGCCTAAACCAACAGTCCAATCTGGCCTCTTCTACTGTCCCTAGCAATTACTTCTTTAATATTCACACATTTCATGCCATTTTAACCTCTTTTACAGTTTTACTGCATTTGCTTTCTCATTGCCCACTCCTCTGTTTAAACTCTTCTACTCCCTAATTTCTGTGCACTGCTCAGTTTGCACCTCCCACGTTGGGCCTGATGATAGTATCTGCTAAGACTGCAAAAGCAAGATAAATCATGGAAGAGATGTCTGGCAACACCTAGCCAGTGGCTGAGCAGAATTTATGGTTAATTACTGGTATATAACTCGTATGTTTTTTGACACTTGTGTTCTGTGAGCTTCCCCGCACTATCTGCCAGTTTCAAGGAACTTCTTATGCTGGGCAGGCAGGGTCCAACAGAGATGGGAACATGTAACCTTCCAGTGATATGCCTGGGATGTGAGAATGTACAGGTATTCTTTAGGGATGCAAGCCCACCTGCAGCACACTCCCATCGTATGACCAGATCTGCACTTCTCTCATGACATGATACATGTGCATTTTGGTAACATAATGAATGAAGGTTCCCGACAGTCAGAACAGCCTTTCTGACATTTGAAGGGTCTTTGGACAAGAGCGTGAGTACAACCTCGGTGAATGCATTGACCCGTATCAGCTCCTGTCTTATGCTACCCTGCAGCTGCATGCTTTCCCACTGCTCAAAAGTGATCGTAAAGCCTGGATTTTGCCTTCCAGATTCTTTTTATACTCATCTATTCAAACCATCCTTAGTTCTCCGAAGCATATTTAGTTGAGTGACTTTTAGTCTTCGAGAAATCCCGGTTTCCATTCTAAGCTTTGCTGAGATAAAATATACCAGATGTGGGGAAGCCTGAGGCAGCTGGCTACTGAAAGAGAAGGTGTGAACTGACAACTTGACTCCAGGAATTCCAACTCTCTTCAGTGTTACCATCGGTTCCCCTTCACTACCTAACTTTGCCTTCAAACCACGAGAAGCACCAGCAGGAAGGACATGATGCTGCTGGTTGTCAAGGGGATTTGCTCAAGGAAAGTAATCACTTTGTGTGTAAAAATACCTAGATGCATGAAAAGCCACCTGCTCTCAAAACAGAGAGTCATCAGAGGGGTTGTACTCTATGTGAGTGCTAGGTAATTTGAGTATAAACCTAAAGAAAGTATAAAGGGAAGCAATATGCATTTCTTGCTGTGTGAAAGATTATTTCAATACAAGATGCAGAAAAGTAATCAGTCATTTAGCAGTTTCACAGCAATTACTTCTCAGCACCAATCCACTTATGATGTGTTGCTCAACTTTAATGATACTTTACAGCTGCTACAAACTGATAAACCGGAAAGTCCTACAGAATGCTGGAAGTGACCTGTATATACCATTTTGTCTAAATACTGTTAACCATTCCAGCTCCTTTCAAGAATGTGTTTCCATGTCTGGTTTTAGCTAGCCTCTCTATTTTTCCCTTTTTTCTCACAACTTGACAACAGTAGCGTATTTCTGGAGCCTTTTAGTGACACTGTGAACTTTGAAAATGTATTTAAAACTATCTTGCCACAATATGATAACTTTGTCAAGGACTTTCTGTTTATCCTGTATACTTGCAAGAACTTGTCATCATCCAAAAAATCATCTTAAAGCAATTTTTCTTCTGGTTAAACATAGAAATGAAAAGAAAAAGCTGAATTAAGCTACTTAAAAATTAATACATTCTATTTACATGGAATATTATTGGATAAAACCAAGTTAGTGTTATTAAATCTTTGATATGTATGGTGTTTAAGGAAATTCAAAAGCTAATAAAGTTAGGAATTCCTTTCTGTGACCTACCTGTGGTGCTGGATTCCAGTCTGATGTCTCATCTTATTTGTGTTTTGAGTATACATATGTGCAGAGAAATATCTGTGGTTCTAAGGGGAGAGAAAAAACACATTAAAGCTTCTTCATGACCTTAATCCTAAAGAAGCCAACAGAACTAAAGGTCTTGCTTCCAAAGACCTAAATCTAGAGTGATATCCAGTGCTGGTTTTGATGACTTCCCCACTCAGCCCAGCTCATGCAAGGTGTTCCCAGAGATTTCCAGACTAGTAGCCTGGATAGCAGATGTCTACATTGCGCTGCTCAGTGATGTGTCTCTTTCAGGAATTTTATCTTCTTCTGGATGTTAAAAACCAGAAGAACCAAAGGGCCAGATTGGAAAAGTGAGGATTACTGCTTTTATATTTTCTCTTCTCAAGGCCCCAAGCATTTATACAACCTTTCATACCAAGGTCATGTGCCTTGATTTGTTGTTTCAAGTAGAACTAGATTGTTTTTTGTATCTATCTATCATATTTCTTAACACTTCTTAATACTTTTCATTACATTTCTTCCTTGCACTAATCAAAGATCTGAAAGGATGGAGCAGTTTGACTTAGGAATGGTGTTTACTAAATGGATGAACAACAACAAATATAAATACACCTCATCTGTTCCTCCCCTCCCCCACATTACTAATAATTTGTAGACAGGGAAGAGAAGTTAGTGAACTTTGCCACACTAGATGAAGTTAGTGTTATACACATATTACTGTATTACGTGTTGACATTTCACTGGAAGTCAAGATAGGTCATTAAAAATACATATTACAACAATTAGCAACAAAACTTTGCAAATGTTTAACTAAGCTATGGGCATAACAACTTTTCTGCTATGAATAGTTTCCCAAAATCTTCGGAAATTAAACATATGCCTTAACCTCTGCAGGATCAGGCCTTTGGTACACTTCACAGAAGGGAAAGAAAGGGGGAAAAGTGGTGAAGACAGGGGGAGGTTAGGTAATATAAAATACCTTTCTATGCCTTTCACTGATATTCGGTTTTATTAGATCAATTGTAAACTCAACAAATATGCTCCAAGGACAGTGCGGATCTAAAAAAAGTGTTTAAGATACTCTAAAAAGATTCTGCATTGTGTTTGTAAGTTATATAATAATTTCATACACCTCATCCCCTGTATGACCTATATTTTTTTCCTGAGGATTTCACCGTGCTGCCACTGCCTTTTGCTTTGGCATTTCCTGGTTCACATGAATACAATAATACAATGAATCTACTGTGTCTTGTCATAAGGATGCATGAGTCATCCCTTAAA
Organism: Rhynochetos jubatus; assembly: GCA_027574665.1. Lineage (NCBI taxonomy): Eukaryota > Metazoa > Chordata > Aves > Eurypygiformes > Rhynochetidae > Rhynochetos > Rhynochetos jubatus. The sequence continues at coordinate 37,582,197 of CM050655.1, read as the reverse complement.
AAAGAAAAAGACAACAGCCATTGACTTATTCCGTTGTGCCCTTTGTAGCTGCCACCCTACAGTGTAGGAAGATTGGGGTAGTTTTGAATCAAGAACCTAAGCTAAGAATAGTAATGATACAGGCTTTTACTGAACCAACAAAGAGCCTTGAAAGAGAAATAAATACTAACACGAGCCTTTTCAAATGAGAATTAGCAGAGGAAAAGTCCTCATCAGAATTAACAGAGAAAAATCATTCTTTCCACTTGAGGAAAGAATGATTAAAAACACCTAAAATGTAAAAATAGACGTTAATTACTAACAGTCATTATTTGTATGTACCAAGAGTGCTTCAATGAATACACCATTTGACCTAAAATTTGAGACTTGGTGTCTAGATGGAGGAGACTCAGCTTGGATCAGGAAGGAATGGTGGTGAAAATCTTCAGACCTGAGTGCAAATAAGAGTGCCAATATCACTATAGGGATGCTCATATCTTTTCTATCAATTCACCAGTATTTAATAGAGGGGGAAATTATGGAGACATGTGGGTGTTTGCTGTGATTATTTCAGCTGTAGTTTCATGACAACAGAAATTTATTGTAGCTCTGTAGCTACTCCACATACTTCGGTCTTAAACATTAAGTACTCGTGAATCATTAAACATTTATCCTCACTCTATTTTATCTTTTAGCCCCCTTTTTCAGAAACTTTCCACAGAAAAGTTTCCTCCAGCTGTATGCAGTTACATTATCACAATGGTAATGTGATAAGTCAGAAGGTATTAAAGTCTGATCTAGGTTTTTTCCACTGGGAAGTTTTGAACACGTTCCAAAACAAGAAGCTGGAACAGTAGCTCAGTTTGCCCATTCGCTGCTCCACTTACACCTAAGCAGGTTAGCCTTGCTTCCTCTGGCATCCTGAGCTTTCAGGTGTTGCAATGAAGGTAGCAAAGGTCTGATGACACAGGAGTAGCTGCCCTGAGAGCAGCCACTGAAGTCCGTTTCCACCTGCCACGGCCAGCCTTGATCGCACACAAGCCAGCGCTAAGGATGAACACGCACTTTCCAGAGACATCGAAGCAAAGCTGCTGTGCAATGAGAGCTCCCAGGAGGTGTGCTCCATTGCTGGCAGCTTTCTGCTCTGCCTCTGCCGTGCCACGTCTTACGCCGCGGGCACCAGAGGTGCAGCAGCCTGGCTGGTGCAGGCAGCCGCAGCAGGGAGCAAGGAAGCATAGCGCTGCTGCAAGGCACCAACTTCTTCAAAGATCTTTCTAGAAGCTGCCTCCTGATGGCCCGGCTGGTGAGGATCTCCTGGTTTCTTGGTCCAGCATGTACCATCCACAATATTTATTGGTCTTTGGAAAACAGGAGGAGAAGACTTGTAGTTGGCTGATGGCTGAGCGGGGTTTGGTTTCTGGAGGCTGCAGTTGGAGAGTCAAGACTAATGCCATGCCAGTTTATACAGCGGTTTATTCTTCTCAGAGCCCAGTGATGACCAGATGTGTGCAACGGTTTCCTGATGGGGAAAACCATGCTGGGTCACCTCTGCAACCCCCATGGCACTGACCCAGCGGAGCTGTGGGTGCCCAAAGTTGGAGTTAGGCTGTGGCAACCTGGAGCAGGAGGGATGCAGCCAGGCATTCTTGGAGGAACAGCCCTTTTGCCATCCTGCCACCGCCAAGATGTTTGCACCACACAGCACTCCATGAAGGCACTGTTACACCTGATGATGCCCACTTGCTGTTGCTCCTAGCTGACTTTTTTTTTTTTCCTGCAGAAACGCAACCAGATAAATCGGCGCCTTTGCCTGACCCGAAGCAGAGCTGTGGTATTACCCATAAAAGTTATACTGACTTCATTTGACAGTATTTGTTGGCAAAGATAAGACCAAAGCAAACCCCAAAACTAGACATGGGACTTGTAAGTTGTTTTTCAGAATTGCTTTTGGCTGACAGTGAAGTGCTATAGACTGTAGCAGTAATTATACCATCACGGTAATAGTATAATAAGGATTTGTATGAATTTTACAGAGGTGCCTGGCTTAGGCAGTAAGTCATAGACATAAGCTGTTATGCAGGGCTGATCCCACAGTAGATCTGGACCACAAATAAGACCTTCCAGTATTCTTCCAGAACCCAGGTATCTGATATTCCTGTGTTCATATAAGGGGAGCTCCTGCAAGAACAACATATTGCTTGGAAAAATTCTTTATTACCGATGAGGCTCTTCAAGACAGCCAAATGTTTGAGTTCAAATGGAGAGACACTTTCAGGAATCAAGTGAGTAATATCACCCTAGAAGCATTATCTTCCTGACTTTGTAATTACAAGATGTGTATTGGAAATCAGCCATAATTCAAAATAGCTCAAACAGCTCGTTTTCTCAACAAGAAGCACATCTCTAAAGAACTAGTCACAAAATATTCAGACGTTAGGTATAAGGATCCATATGCTATTGGAAGAATAATGTTTCTCTTTCAGTTATGTGTGATTGCCTAGGTATTTTTAGCTGCATAAAACCTCCTCCATCTGAAATGTTTCACACAGCACACATTTTGTGATGTACTCAGAACTGCCCCGTGGAAAGGAAGGACGTGCTCTTAATTTATACCTGAGTAAGCGGGAAACAAACTCATGTTTGGTGTGGAACAGGAACTGGCTATCTGGATCACCCACAACCCAGGTTGTATTTTTCACTAGGAGAGTTGAGATATCCATCTTGAGAAGAGCAAGCTGATGATTTGGGTACTGGGTTAAGATTTGAGAGCTTAATATTGCAGGTGGCAACTAATTTGAGGGTTGTTATTTAGCTGCAACCTTTCCCTGGTCTTCTGCATTCCTTCAAAGCTGAATCCCACCTCTTCTTCTGAGGTGAGCCGCCACCATGGAAAGCCTTTCATGCTTGGATTTTAATCTTGATTTGTCAATGAAATGACTCAATGCAAGACAATTACTCAGTACATCAAATTACTCAGCCAATGTCATCAGCTGCAGATGTTTACCAAGGCTTACACTATCTGGTATGAAATTGGTTTCTTCACTTTCTCTTTCAAAAGAAACTTAGCAAGAGTGAAAAGCAACTGCCAGGGGCCTGACAGCAATAATAAATGGTGCATGAGAAACGAGCTGGAGCAGGAGCTGAATTCACATTCTCCTGGATGACAAAAGGGTCCAGCTCTGGGAAGGATGACAGGACCTGGTCACATTTGATCCCTCATCCTGTTATTTCCAAAACATTAAGAAGCAAAAAAAATTTCATTCTTGATCAGGTTTAAAGATTGTATTAGTAGAGTTTGTTTATAGAACTTAAACTGCAATTTAAGCACCTCAGTTTTACCATTAAGAAAACTAATGATAAACAAAAAGCTTAGAGATTGCAGATTTGTCCGGGAAGCTTTCAGGCTGGCTTTTTGGATATGGCAGCTACAAGTTGCAGCCAGTTTGGGAACAGGTGAGTTCCACAGAGCTGCCTGTGCTCTGTCTCATCAGACCCCCTGTGTTTATATGATGTGCAAAGACAACTGATGTGAAGCGGGATTAATAGGCAAGAGTCCGAAAGAGCATTCCTAATGTTTATTGCAGAGCTGCCGGTAATCCAGCAGCATAGTTTCATCCAGAATTAAGTTGGCATTTAAAGATGCTATCTGCTAAAGGAGATAAAGTTTTATTTAGAATCCCATGCATTCCTGTTCTCATCACCATCTTCCCGAAGTTGTATTGGACCAGCAACAATGGTCACACTTTCTTGGCCAGAGCTGGCCTCTCTCTTGGACCTAGTAACACAGCCTTGGTAGCATCTGGAAGAATAGTCATAGGCCCTGCACACCACTAGTTCACACTGCAGGTAAACCAAGGGATTGTAACGAATAAACTGGAAGGCGTTGAATTTAAACCGGAGTACGTGTCTGTAGGGTGAATAATATGTAGCGTAGGTAGGATCTCGAGCACACCTAAAAAAGAAACAAAAAACCTCTCGTGAATCACACACTGCAATCATAGAATCATAGAATCAACGGTTTGGGTTGGAAGGGACCTTAAAGATCATCCAGTTCCAACCCCCCTGCCATGGGCAGGGACACCCTCCACTAGACCGGGTTGCTCCAAGCCTCATCCAGCCTGGCCTTGAAGACAATCAGTCATTTACATGGAATATAACACATAACATGAAAAGTGATTTTTAAACATGATGGAAATAGTTCAGAAACCTGCAATCAGGAAAAGCAAGATGCCCTTTTTTGGCAGCATTGAGTGGCATTACCTTCCTTCAGCCTGTCCTCTGTCTATATATTTCTGAAGGTGAATTATACTTCACCTGGGATATATCACTGTTACCTCTTCAATAACAATCCTCGGTGAACTGGACATAGTTATTATTTCATTTATTTGTCATTTTTAGCTGAAGGGGGTGTGTGTTATATTTTGGGTCAATCCATCCCCCTTTCCCCAGTAAACCTCAAACGCCTAGGGTCATTAATTAGCTAGAAGCTAACATCAATATAAGCTGTATTCACACTATTCCATTAAAACAAATTAAAAAAAAAAAAAACAAAAAAAGAAAGAAGAGATACAAGTGCAAAGGCAGTTCTACCTGTAATTGCAATGCATAAGAGCTTACCCATTCCTGATTATATCATAAGTTACTGTTGTAGAATTGTGGGGAGTGGGAGATGCCACACATGTGTCCAAAAACAAGACCAGGTTTGGATCAGAGCTGTGCAGGTAAGCTTCAAGGAACAAATTCTGATTGATATCAACATAATATGGTGAGTCGGTCACTGGCCATGAGAAGGATGAAGAATGATAAAACGTGAGGTTTACATCATATCTGGCATACTGAGTTTCATTGACATCAAAATTGTCCTCTGCAATATACATTATTTGTGCCCATGTGTTCTGGAGCATTTTGCAGTTGATATGCAAGTGGAGGTTTTTATTTCTTGTTATTACAGTACCAGAAGAGGATCCTCTAATAATGTTGGAATAGATTATTGTATTGTTGTTTCCCTGTATGGCATATAAAATAAAATGCAAAATTAATTCATATAGTCAGGTTTCCTGTTATGCATTCTAAACTTTACAGTACCCTTACAACAATATGCACAGTAAATGCATTATTTCCCATTAAAGTCTGCTGTGGAGAAGTCTGAACCTAGGAATTTCTGTTCTCAAGATAAGAATCTGTCATCTACATGTAATATTCACTGACTACAATGTGGGCCTAGAGAACTAGGCACACTACACGCAGGCATAACCAATTAAATACAACCTGTACAATTCTTTGAACATCAGATGCCTGAAGGATCTGGTGCCGCACAGCGTTTCAGCTCAAATGTGACCTAAACCACAATTGGTCACATTTAGTAAAGGCTTTGAGATCTTTTTAACCACCACACTCAGCTCGGGACCTTGAAAATGCCAAGTATGTGTTCCCTCCCACACTTTATTCCTTAGAAGATCAATAGCAGGCTAAGTGCTAGGTCTGTCAGCAGATGCAGGAAATAGGAGTGTTAATAAACCTTATCCCCTCAGGAGAGGCAGAGGAAGCCCACAATCACCAGGACATTTCCAGTGCCTGCAGATTTTGGTGCTGGTTTTCTAAATGAATTCTTCAGTTTGAATTTTTACACGCTCACAACATTTGCATATTCTGTGGAAACAATTGAAGTCATACCTCTCTCACAGTGCCACAGCGAGTGTATGGTATGTCGAATATAACATAGTCTGATGTAATGTTGGGTTTGCAAGAGGGGTCATTCAAGGAGAGATTCCAGGCTGAGTAGCCTTGTGACTGAAGGTAGTATCTGCTCACAACTGCATGCATGTAGTCTGGCAAACACAACAGTGCTAGCGAATGGCAAAGAAAACACGTTACAAGCTCATTGAAGTGACTGAAAAAGGTTATACTTAAATAAACAGTATCTTTTGCAAAAGCAGCTGATATTGCAGAAGTTCAGAATCCAAACGCTATACTTGCGTGTCTTTGAAATGCTAGAGACTTTAATTTAAAATAACACGAAATGGATGATTCATTGGAGTGGTACAACAAGATTAACAAATCAGTGAATTAGCAAATAATTGAAAAGCAGATTTCTGCTTTAAACATGAACTTACTAGTGCTCTGATCTGCTGGAGAGGAATAATAGTCAGCCTGAAACCCTCTGTACGTGTATCGAGAGTTACTGTAAAATCGTACAGTCAGCAGGTTTGAGGAAGACGTGTATGAGCGAAAAGAACCGGAACAAAATTTCCCAAGGAGAGGAGAGGTACGGAGTGGCCCATCATAAACTTCTACATAGTCAGACAGGCATCTGCCACCTTCCATCCTGGGGAGCAAACATGACTATTTAGTCAAATACTCATTTTATATTTTTTCTTAATTTCTTCTTTTTTTTTAAACTCAGATTAACTGTTCATAGCAAAAGAGTACCTTTTAGTGACATGACTATCAAGTCTTTGGAACAGAAATTACAGCCTCTGATTTCTGTCTCATTAGATGCCAGCCACATTATTGTTTAAATAAACAAAAATGAGCACATTTTTCGTCTCATATGTACTACAAGCTTTGTAAAACATCCTTGAAATCAAGCAGCTATTGGTTTAGTAAATCCAATACATCAATCCCACACATCATCCTCCCAAGCAATAAAGTTTTACTTACTGAACATCTCTAAATGTGAGTGTGACACGGAAGTTACTCTTGACTTCTATTTCCCAAACACAATTGGCATTATTTGGATAATTTCTGGGGTAACGTGGACTTTGCAATGTCCCAGATGAAGAGGAAAGCAAGCCACCACAAGAATAATCTTCTGCAGAGAAAAATATGAGAAGAAAAATATCATTATACACCATTTAATGTTGCTTTTGGAAAACATCTATGTAGAATTTATAAGTTTACATTTCGAGGCAGTGTTTTCTACCAGTTTCAGTGGTCTATTAGGTTCATACATCATCTGAATGCAGATTAGGAGATCCTAAACACACTGAATGGTTTGTCTAATGCTGATCTTCAGTGTCTGCACTAGCAGGATGGAATATTTTTCCTAGAACTGCACAATCATTGAGGCTGAGCCTCTGGAGGTCAGCTGTCTTTGAAAGCAAGTCACAGCTGAGCCTGGTTCGACTCCATTACAATTGCTAATGACCAAAGGGAAGGAAAAAACACAATAAAAATTATTTTGTTTCCGAATAAGAATGCTGACATATCCAATTCATAAACCTGAAGAACTTAAATCACAGTCAAAAAAATATATAAGATTATATAAAGATCAGTTGCAGCCTAATGAAATAAAAGGTGAATCAAGATCTAAGAAGTAAAATAAAGTCAAGAATTTCTGGGATACTTTTCAGTACAAGTTCAAATTACCCTAAGAAAAATGTGTAAATGGATACCACCCTTTGAATTATATTCCAAATTAGAAAAAACCCCACACCTTTACTTCTTTCAGCCTAAAGAAAGAACAAGATACCTGCATAGAAAGATTTACTGAGGACTCAGAGATTTTCAATATTTATTTTCAGCTTCTAACAAACATGAAAGAAAACATTCTCTCACTAACTGACCTCATGTTAACCATGTAAACAAATAAATATTTAAAATATGCACTATCCTCAATTGATGTGGTTGAACAAACAGCTGAAATAGGGATCAGAGGAATCATGACACTTGGGAAGCTGTCAAAAACAATGCTTCCTGAGCACTGGTGAACTTAACGCTCCACTGGGTGGAGCATTGAAAAAGAAAGACATTTCGCTGGGAGTGAAACTGAGTTTTGGGATAATTTGAGGCATTGTTCTATGGCATTAAATGAAGAGGAACATACCCCAAGCAGTAACATTCCTCTCATTGGCTACAACCATAACCAAGCAATCCCTCTGCCTGTGCTCACACACACAAAAATCCAACACATGAGCCTTTCCATCTGGGGACCCCATCTCAGATGCTCCATATATGTTCTGCCTGAAGATCAGGACAAACGTTATTACTGTGAGGGTGACTAATCAAGGCACAGGTTGCCCAGAGAGGTGCTGGATTCTCCATCCTAGAGACAGTCATGAGTCATCTGGACATGAGCTTGGGCAGTCAGCTCTAGGTGACCCTGCCTTAGCAGGGTAATAGGAGCAGACGACCTCCAGAGGTCCCTTCCAGCCTCAGTCAACCTGTGATTCTGTGATCTGCAACTGGGGGCAGGAGTGAGTCAGACCCCTCAACCCTTCTGGACCTACCTGAGGTCGATGACTCCGTGGACATTGAGCTGGAGGTACCTGGTGCTGCAGGGAAAGAGGACAAAAGGTAAGCGAGGAGCATTTCGCCTAACAGAACAACCTCTGGGAGTCAGCCCTGCCCAAAAGGGCTCCTGGGACAATGAAATGTGAGACACAGTCACCAGCTATATGAGTGGCACATCCCTGTGTGGCTGAACCTTCCATCCCACCAACCCAGGGTGCAGGTAATTTTCTACAAGTGCAATAGCACTCAACACCAAGGCCTTGCATGCCTACGGGGGGATGTTTCTCTGAGCAAGGGTAAGAGATTACCAGATCCCTCAACCCCTCCAGACCTACCTGTGGTCGATGACATGGGGGGAGTGAAACTAGAGCTACCTAGTGATTCAGAGAAAGAGAACAGAGGGTAAGCGAGCAGCATTTTAACTAATGGCCCAAAGGGAATCAAGCCTCCTCAAAGATAACCCTAGCAACCGCACTTGTTCCAGCACAGCTCCTCAGCTGCAAAAAGCCATTCACTGCACGCTGTGTGAATGCATCAACCCCCTTTCTCTGGGGAAAACAAGTAGCAACCACGAGCAGGAACTTTGGCCTCCGCAGCTGCAGCAATGAGTGTGCCACAAACAAGCAACTCCACTGCCTGCAGTAGAGGCCAGAAAAATCAATAGGGTTCAGCAGCAGCAGCACTGGTTGAGGTGGAAAAAGCCCTGTCCCTGCCCATCTGGCCAAGAAACAGCATTCTGGCAGCAGTGTGGGGGCAGTCCTGACCACAAAGCTGCCCCCAGACAAAACGCCTGTCAGTGGGACCAGAGGGTCTGGATGCCCAGAGCTGTCAGAAGGCCCTTAAGGAAGAGGTGCTGCTTCTGCCCAGGCAAAGAGCTAAGGGTGCCTCTGCTCTTACCTGTGGTGCTGCTGGAGGCGGCAAACGAGGAGTAGTAGGCCTGGAAACCTCTCCCGGTGATGCTGATGTCACTGCGAAACAGGATGGTCAGCTGGTGCCCGGACGACCTGAAGATGCGGTGGTCGTTCCTGCAAACCCTCCCAAGGAGCGGGCTACTGGTAGACCCACCGTCGTAGACCTCAATGGCATCGTACTGGCAGCTGCTGCCTTCCAGCCTGCGGAGGGAGAGGAGGTCTGTCTGCACGGTAGGATGGGCCACTCCAAGCACGAGTACCCGCAGGACCTGCGGGGCTCAAGCAGTGCAACAGCCTTCCCGGCCAGCGCCAGCACTCAGGCAGAGGTGGCCAAGGCCCCGCCGTGGGGACAAAGCCCACAGCCAGCACTGGGCGTGCTGCCCACACCACAGGTCCCAGCCCCACTGCACTCACTCGACATCCACAAACTGGAGCTCGACCCTGAGATCCAGGTCCCACAGCTGTATGTGCCACACGCAGCGGGCGTTGTTGGGGTAGGAGGAGGGGTAGTTTGGGCTCTGGATGGAGCCAGACAAACCCTGAAGCAAGCCACCGCAGGAGCCGGCCCCTGCGGAAAGGAGCAGAGCCCGGGGACGGGCAGAGAGCTCTTGCAATCCCACTGCCAGGAGCCGTCAGGAGCTAGTCAGAGCCCTCAACCCCTCCAGACGTACCTGTGGTTGATAACGTGGCGGAAGTCGAGGAGGGGGTACTGGGTGCTGCTGGGAAAGGGAGCAGCAGGTGAGCAAGCGGTATTTTGCCCAAGAAGAACATCCCCCTGGGAGTCACCCCTCTCCAAAGGGAACCCTGGCACAAGGAACCCCTAAGGCTGCACTTGGCACTCTAATACAACAGGACTCAGCAAGACGGCTGCAGTAGCAAACATCCAGCAACTGCTCAAGGACAACCCCAGCGCGGCACCAGGAAGATCAGTGCCAAACCCCTCCCAGAGAAGAAGCCATTGCTCATTCCCAAAAGATTCCAAGTGATCCTGGATCTTCCTGAGCATCAGGGATGATGCCCAGTCTCTGTACGTGCAGCCCATGTTTGGGTCTTGAGCTGTGATGGAGACAGAGCAGCCCAAGGAGAAGACGGATGTGAACACAAGTCTCTGCTTACCTGTTGGCGGAGGCACCGTTAGTCCCGAGTCTGGAAGGAGAAAAACCAGAGGGCGTGAGGCCCTCGGATCCCTTGGCACCCCTTGGAGCACATACCATAAGCTCCTGCAGAGCTACATCAGGACCCGTGAGCAGCGTGAGCTGGCTAAAACACTGACCCCCTCCTCGCAGCCTGTTATCTAGGACCAGTCACAAATCCCCATCTCTCCTGAGCACTGCCTGCAAGAGCAGCCATGGTGCTCCCTCTGAGACACGGGCCCCCGCCTCAGGGACACGCACCCACGACCCGCTGCTGCCCTGCACAGCTAATCGCAAGGGCTGGCCAGCCTTCGCCCAGCCCCCGCCCCCCAACTCCTGACATGTTTTCTTCAGGAAAGCACCACCAGAACGCAAAAACCCACCTGAGCATATGACAGAAGCGTCCCCATGGTGACAGCCAGAGTGTACATACTCGTAGGGGCAAGACCACAGGTAGTCTTCATAGCCTGCACAGTTCACCTCCGTCATCATGTACGAGTGCGGGTGGCTCGACGGGAAGTAGTGCATGACACCAAGAGGTGAGCCGCAGCCAAGCTGCCTGCACACAACCTGGGCGTCTTGCATGTCCCACTGGTATCCACACACTTTCTCCCAGCCTCCGAAATAGAAGATCTCCACATTGCCTGCACAGCTGTTGGGCCCACCGGTCAGCTGCAGCAACAGCTCTTGGAGAGACACAGACCCCTCGGTCAGGCAGGCAGTGATCTGGTTTCAGGCAGTGCCGTTTGACGGGAGAGCACAGGCTCCCATGGGCCCCCCAGGCACGGCTGGTCCTCACACCCAGCAACATCCACCCGCAGCACAGCTCAGGGCTGGCAGCCCCTTCTCGGGCTCCCAGGCTGGGGGATGGAGGGGCTTGGGGCAGCAGCGGGCATGTCCGCCCCCTTGCCCAGGGGCACATTGAGGGCCCTGGCAGACAGACTCACCATCAACTATGACTGTGGAAGAGAACAAGCAGAAAAGAACACATGGAGAGCACGCGTATTAGGACAAATGCCTTGGCAGCCGTCAGCACGCTTTACCCCATCCCCAGCGAGTCAAGTCCCCAGTGAAGGGCACAAGCGACAGAAGATCGCTTTCTCCTAGCAAGGATGCTGGATGCCAGGGGGGGCAAGCGATCCCCAAAATCCCACCTACAAATCACTACGCCCTCGCACACACCCCAGGCCCCAGCGTAAACAAAACACATTTTGCCTACGAGTTCCACCTCCCATGTTGCATCGATGTCAGGGGTTTCGTTACACTTTCCACACTCCCTGACGCATGACGGAGACCCAGCAATAACGTCAGGCTATGAAGACTACCCAGGTAGCTCACACGACCAGCTTAGGAAGCTCATGGTTTATGCCCTGAGGACCCTCACGCCAATACTTCTCAACAGGATCATACAAGGGCCATCCCAACAGCACAAGGGTAGCCAACTTTGAAAGCCCCGTTTCATGCCTGAATTAGGCCTGGCAGGCAATGGGGGGATAAAAGGGTGCTAAATCCAACTTACCAGTCGTGGACCTTGTTGTCGTCGTGCTCGTTGTAGGTGTTGAGGCTAGAAGAAAACAAATGCTCACAGTGAAGTCCCATTTCAAGAACAGGAAGGTAACCCCGAAACACATTGACAGAGATTCCCACGCCCAAGCTCTGACAAGAAGAGCCTTTCACCAGCACAAACATTTGCAGGAGGGGAAGAGAGCTGCAGCTATTGAAAGGATGAAGCTGATGGGTGGTGGGGCAAGAGGCCATGGGCCTGACACTCAGGAGGTTGCCTCTGAACATCACAAAACACTTTTGCACTGCGAGGGTGACTGAGCATGGGCAGGGGTTGCCCACAGCTGTGGTGGTTTCTCTGTCCTTGCAGACAGCCACAACCCATTTGGACATTGGCTTGGGCAGCCAGCTCTGGTTGACCCTGCCTTAGCAGCGGAGTAGGAGCAGATGACCTCCAGAGGTCCCTTCCAGCCTCAGCCAACCTGTGATTCTGTGACCTGTGACTGGGGGCAGGAGCTAGTCAGACCCCGCAACCCTTCCGGACATACCTGGCGTCGATGACTCGGTGGACGTGGAGCTGGAGGTACCTGGTGCTACCAGGAATGAGAACAGCGGGTAAGCGAGCCGCATTTTGCCTGAGAGCCCAAAGGCAGTCACCCTTCCCCAAAGATAACCCCAGGACACATAAACATGACACCCACAGTTGGCACTGTAACCTGCTGCAAGAGAGTGAGGCCAACCTCCACCATCCTGGGATTCTGTGAGCCTGAGCACGGGCAGCAGATCACCAGACCCCTCTACCCTCCAGACCCTACCTGAGGTCAGCACAACGAGGGGGAGTTGAGGCGCAGCTACCTGGCGCTGCAGACAGAAAGCAGCAGCCGTGCTGGCTCCAGCACAGCTCCTCAGCTGCAAAAAGCCATTCACTGCACGCTGTGTGAATGCATCAACCCCCTTTCTCTGGGGAAAACAAGTAGCAACCACGAGCAGGAACTTTGGCCTCCGCAGCTGCAGCAATGAGTGTGCCACAAACAAGCAACTCCACTGCCTGCAGTAGAGGCCAGAAAAATCAATAGTGTTCAGCAGCAGCAGCACTGGTTGAGGTGGAAAAAGCCCTGTCCCTGCCCATCTGGCCAAGAAACAGCATTCTGGCAGCAGTGTGGGGGCAGTCCTGACCACAAAGCTGCCCCCAGACAAAACGCCTGTCAGTGGGACCAGAGGGTCTGGATGCCCAGAGCTGTCAGAAGGCCCTTAAGGAAGAGGTGCTGCTTCTGCCCAGGCAAAGAGCTAAGGGTGCCTCTGCTCTTACCTGTGGTGCTGCTGGAGGCGGCAAACGAGGAGTAGTAGGCCTGGAAACCTCTCCCGGTGATGCTGATGTCACTGCGAAACAGGATGGTCAGCTGGTGCCCGGACGACCTGAAGATGCGGTGGTCATTCCTGCAAACCCTCCCAAGGAGCGGGCTACTGGTAGACCCACCGTCGTAGACCTCAATGGCATCGTACTGGCAGCTGCTGCCTTCCAGCCTGCGGAGGGAGAGGAGGTCTGTCTGCACGGTAGGATGGGCCACTCCAAGCACGAGTACCCGCAGGACCTGCGGGGCTCAAGCAGTGCAACAGCCTTCCCGGCCAGCGCCAGCACTCAGGCAGAGGTGGCCAAGGCCCCGCCGTGGGGACAAAGCCCACAGCCAGCACTGGGCGTGCTGCCCACACCACAGGTCCCAGCCCCACTGCACTCACTCGACATCCACAAACTGGAGCTCGACCCTGAGATCCAGGTCCCACAGCTGTATGTGCCACACGCAGCGGGCGTTGTTGGGGTAGGAGGAGGGGTAGTTTGGGCTCTGGATGGAGCCAGACAAACCCTGAAGCAAGCCACCGCAGGAGCCGGCCCCTGCGGAAAGGAGCAGAGCCCGGGGACGGGCAGAGAGCTCTTGCAATCCCACTGCCAGGAGCCGTCAGGAGCTAGTCAGAGCCCTCAACCCCTCCAGACGTACCTGTGGTTGATAACGTGGCGGAAGTCAAGGAAGGGGTACTGGGTGCTGCTGGGAAAGGGAGCAGCAGGTGAGCAAGCGGTATTTTGCCCAAGAAGAACATCCCCCTGGGAGTCACCCCTCTCCAAAGGGAACCCTGGCACAAGGAACCCCTAAGGCTGCACTTGGCACTCTAATACAACAGGACTCAGCAAGACGGCTGCAGTAGCAAACATCCAGCAACTGCTCAAGGACAACCCCAGCGCGGCACCAGGAAGATCAGTGCCAAACCCCTCCCAGAGAAGAAGCCATTGCTCATTCCCAAAAGATTCCAAGTGATCCTGGATCTTCCTGAGCATCAGGGATGATGCCCAGTCTCTGTACGTGCAGCCCATGTTTGGGTCTTGAGCTGTGATGGAGACAGAGCAGCCCAAGGAGAGACAGAGCAGCCCAAGGAGAAGACGGATGTGAACACAAGTCTCTGCTTACCTGTTGGCGGAGGCACCGTTAGTCCCGAGTCTGGAAGGAGAAAAACCAGAGGGCGTGAGGCCCTCGGATCCCTTGGCACCCCTTGGAGCACATACCATAAGCTCCTGCAGAGCTACATCAGGACCCGTGAGCAGCGTGAGCTGGCTAAAACACTGACCCCCTCCTCGCAGCCTGTTATCTAGGACCAGTCACAAATCCCCATCTCTCCTGAGCACTGCCTGCAAGAGCAGCCATGGTGCTCCCTCTGAGACACGGGCCCCCGCCTCAGGGACACGCACCCACGACCCGCTGCTGCCCTGCACAGCTAATCGCAAGGGCTGGCCAGCCTTCGCCCAGCCCCCGCCCCCCAACTCCTGACATGTTTTCTTCAGGAAAGCACCACCAGAACGCAAAAACCCACCTGAGCATATGACAGAAGCGTCCCCATGGTGACAGCCAGAGTGTACATACTCGTAGGGGCAAGACCACAGGTAGTCTTCATAGCCTGCACAGTTCACCTCCGTCATCATGTACGAGTGCGGGTGGCTCGACGGGAAGTAGTGCATGACACCAAGAGGTGAGCCGCAGCCAAGCTGCCTGCACACAACCTGGGCGTCTTGCATGTCCCACTGGTATCCACACACTTTCTCCCAGCCTCCGAAATAGAAGATCTCCACATTGCCTGCACAGCTGTTGGGCCCACCGGTCAGCTGCAGCAACAGCTCTTGGAGAGACACAGACCCCTCGGTCAGGCAGGCAGTGATCTGGTTTCAGGCAGTGCCGTTTGACGGGAGAGCACAGGCTCCCACGGGCCCCCCAGGCACGGCTGGTCCTCACACCCAGCAACATCCACCCGCAGCACAGCTCAGGGCTGGCAGCCCCTTCTCGGGCTCCCAGGCTGGGGGATGGAGGGGCTTGGGGCAGCAGCGGGCATGTCCGCCCCCTTGCCCAGGGGCACATTGAGGGCCCTGGCAGACAGACTCACCATCAACTATGACTGTGGAAGAGAACAAGCAGAAAAGAACACATGGAGAGCACGCGTATTAGGACAAATGCCTTGGCAGCCGTCAGCACGCTTTACCCCATCCCCAGCGAGTCAAGTCCCCAGTGAAGGGCACAAGCGACAGAAGATCGCTTTCTCCTAGCAAGGATGCTGGATGCCAGGGGGGGCAAGCGATCCCCAAAATCCCACCTACAAATCACTACGCCCTCGCACACACCCCAGGCCCCAGCGTAAACAAAACACATTTTGCCTACGAGTTCCACCTCCCATGTTGCATCGATGTCAGGGGTTTCGTTACACTTTCCACACTCCCTGACGCATGACGGAGACCCAGCAATAACGTCAGGCTATGAAGACTACCCAGGTAGCTCACACGACCAGCTTAGGAAGCTCATGGTTTATGCCCTGAGGACCCTCACGCCAATACTTCTCAACAGGATCATACAAGGGCCATCCCAACAGCACAAGGGTAGCCAACTTTGAAAGCCCCGTTTCATGCCTGAATTAGGCCTGGCAGGCAATGGGGGGATAAAAGGGTGCTAAATCCAACTTACCAGTCGTGGACCTTGTTGTCGTCGTGCTCGTTGTAGGTGTTGAGGCTAGAAGAAAATAAATGCTCACAGTGAAGTCCCATTTCTAGAACAGGAAGGTAACCCCGAAACACATTGACAGAGATTCCCATGCCCAAGCTCTGACAAGAAGAGCCTTTCACCAGCACAAACATTTGCAGGAGGGGAAGAGAGCTGCAGCTATTGAAAGGATGAAGCTGATGGGTGGTGGGGCAAGAGGCCATGGGCCTGACACTCAGGAGGTTGCCTCTGAACATCACAAAACACTTTTGCACTGCGAGGGTGACTGAGCATGGGCAGGGGTTGCCCACAGCTGTGGTGGTTTCTCTGTCCTTGCAGACAGCCACAACCCATTTGGACATTGGCTTGGGCAGCCAGCTCTGGTTGACCCTGCCTTAGCAGCGGAGTAGGAGCAGATGACCTCCAGAGGTCCCTTCCAGCCTCAGCCAACCTGTGATTCTGTGACCTGTGACTGGGGGCAGGAGCTAGTCAGACCCCGCAACCCTTCCGGACATACCTGGCGTCGATGACTCGGTGGACGTGGAGCTGGAGGTACCTGGTGCTACCAGGAATGAGAACAGCGGGTAAGCGAGCCGCATTTTGCCTGAGAGCCCAAAGGCAGTCACCCTTCCCCAAAGATAACCCCAGGACACATAAACATGACACCCACAGTTGGCACTGTAACCTGCTGCAAGAGAGTGAGGCCAACCTCCACCATCCTGGGATTCTGTGAGCCTGAGCACGGGCAGCAGATCACCAGACCCCTCTACCCTCCAGACCCTACCTGAGGTCAGCACAACGAGGGGGAGTTGAGGCGCAGCTACCTGGCGCTGCAGACAGAAAGCAGCAGCCGTGCTGGCTCCAGCACAGCTCCTCAGCTGCAAAAAGCCATTCACTGCACGCTGTGTGAATGCATCAACCCCCTTTCTCTGGGGAAAACAAGTAGCAACCACGAGCAGGAACTTTGGCCTCCGCAGCTGCAGCAATGAGTGTGCCACAAACAAGCAACTCCACTGCCTGCAGTAGAGGCCAGAAAAATCAATAGTGTTCAGCAGCAGCAGCACTGGTTGAGGTGGAAAAAGCCCTGTCCCTGCCCATCTGGCCAAGAAACAGCATTCTGGCAGCAGTGTGGGGGCAGTCCTGACCACAAAGCTGCCCCCAGACAAAACGCCTGTCAGTGGGACCAGAGGGTCTGGATGCCCAGAGCTGTCAGAAGGCCCTTAAGGAAGAGGTGCTGCTTCTGCCCAGGCAAAGAGCTAAGGGTGCCTCTGCTCTTACCTGTGGTGCTGCTGGAGGCGGCAAACGAGGAGTAGTAGGCCTGGAAACCTCTCCCGGTGATGCTGATGTCACTGCGAAACAGGATGGTCAGCTGGTGCCCGGACGACCTGAAGATGCGGTGGTCATTCCTGCAAACCCTCCCAAGGAGCGGGCTACTGGTAGACCCACCGTCGTAGACCTCAATGGCATCGTACTGGCAGCTGCTGCCTTCCAGCCTGCGGAGGGAGAGGAGGTCTGTCTGCACGGTAGGATGGGCCACTCCAAGCACGAGTACCCGCAGGACCTGCGGGGCTCAAGCAGTGCAACAGCCTTCCCGGCCAGCGCCAGCACTCAGGCAGAGGTGGCCAAGGCCCCGCCGTGGGGACAAAGCCCACAGCCAGCACTGGGCGTGCTGCCCACACCACAGGTCCCAGCCCCACTGCACTCACTCGACATCCACAAACTGGAGCTCGACCCTGAGATCCAGGTCCCACAGCTGTATGTGCCACACGCAGCGGGCGTTGTTGGGGTAGGAGGAGGGGTAGTTTGGGCTCTGGATGGAGCCAGACAAACCCTGAAGCAAGCCACCGCAGGAGCCGGCCCCTGCGGAAAGGAGCAGAGCCCGGGGACGGGCAGAGAGCTCTTGCAATCCCACTGCCAGGAGCCGTCAGGAGCTAGTCAGAGCCCTCAACCCCTCCAGATGTACCTGTGGTTGATAACGTGGCGGAAGTAGAACTGGAGGTACCAGATGCTGCATGGAAGGAGAGACATCCCCATCCCCAGTGAGTCAAGTCCCCAGTGAAGGGCACAAGTGACAGAAGATCACTTTCTTCCTAGCAAGGGTGCTGGATGCCAGGTGGGCAACTGATCCCCAAAATCCCACCTACAAATCACTACGCCCTCGCACACGCCCCAGGCCCCAGCGTAATGCAAAGGTGAGCTTTTTCATCTTACATATTTCTTCCCAGGAATAAATATGGTGTTAAAAATATAAACCTGTCACTGTCATATAAATAAAAATCTGGCAAGTTCTACTTACAGGTAGTGGTCTCAGGTATTGTTGGGAGAGCTGTACTTGTCTCCTCTGGAGAAGAAGAAACCATACATGATGCAATATGGTAAAGTCAACACACAAAATATCATTTGAAGTTTCCCCAAACACTGTTCCAGCCTCTAGTAATTTGTGGCTCATGAACTTTAGATATAGGGGTTTTTTTTCTATTTTAGTAGACCTCAGCACATTTTTTTTGCTCCACTAATCATCAAATCTCTTTGTGAACCCACCAAAACCTGCAACTGGCTCAGAGAGAGCCAGGTGCCATCAGAATGAGAACATCTCTCTGTCTGCTTTGTACAAGGTATCTGCTGTTTTCACCTGATCTGACCAGAAGCTGATAGCTCTGCTTCTTGCATGAGAATAGGCTGTGAACAAGTGTCTCCTCCTCCCTTTCTCTGTACCAAGAACAAAGCTACCCCAAAAATCTTAACAGAAATGAAGGTGACTGAGAACTCTCTGGGGAGCTGGTCAGAGCAAGCCTGGGGAGGCAGGGAGGCTGCAGATCCCATTAGCTATCTTCCCTCATTTTGCACAGCTGCAGACAAAAACAGGGTCTCCAAAAGTTGCCTGTGACAGGTTTTGCTCACATTGCCACCACATTTAAGCTGCTCTCATTCCCTTCCCCTTCCAACACCGCTGATTTCATCCACACTTGCTGCTAAACCCAGCTGGTGGCATGAACCCTGGGTCAGAGAAAAGTTTTCCCTGCTCAGGCTCCTGCATAGGAGACTCGATGGAAAGCCCTCCAGGTGGCACCAGCAGATGGAATGTGTCCCGTGGGACAGGGCTCTGGCAGGCAGAGAATGCTGATTTCCTTCCTGGGGTTTAATCTAACCTAGAGAGTTGTGTTTTCTAAGACAGGGCTTTATGTGGCTATTCAAACCCCAGGAGAAGGATACACTTACCCTTTTGCATCAGAGCTGACAACTCTCCAAATGTCCTCACAGAGAAATTTTTTAAAGGATTTAAAATAGGTGAGTTTGGCTATTTAAAAATTGGTTCCAAAATATAAACGGAATTGTTCCAGTGTTTGATGTAGTTTCACAATTGCAGTTACTGAAAGGAAACTGGTTTCCATACTGCCTTGATCACAGAGTCACTGTATTACTTTGTAAGAATTTCAGTTTTGGAAAAGATGAGCTAAATGGTCTGGTAAGACGAGAGCAAGCATGGTAGAACATGGAAAAATTAGGGTACAGGACTAGTTGACTTCACCAATCCTAAATCAAAATGAGCAAGGGCATTTCATGGGGCAAGTGAAGTCCTGCTCTGCCTCTGTATAGGTCACTGGAAAACAGTCCACAAACCAGTATTCAGTCAAAATTTGTCTGTTCAAACCACAGATAACTTTCCTCTCTGCTTTCAGATACTCAAACAGCTGCATTCTATACCATTTTTCACATAACATCATTATCCTAAGGTTTTAGCCCAAGCATCGAACTGTTGAAGCTCTTCATCGCAGCAATGACTTTCATTCTTTCTTGGAGAAGAGTGACATATATACAACCATGGGTTGCATTTTAAGTGCATGTGTATGCTGCCATGTTACATTTCAGCATCTGAGAGCCTAGTCATGCCTTAGGTTGGCTACCTCAGCTATGACTGGACTAAAAAAGTTTTCAAATGCAAGCATCAGCTTGGAGAGAATATTTAGCAATGCCAACTCTATAAAGAATGTACATTTCTATATAGCTTTTAAGTTACCTGTTGTAGTAAGTGGGATTTCTCCAGATGTTATTGATGTCGAAATTGCAGACACTGTCGCAGCTAGCAACAACAAACAACAACAAAAAAGGATGAAAGAACATTCTATGAATTAAGTAATGTGGATGGAAAGTTTGCATACACAGGATCCCCTGGTGACACTGACTAAGGGATGCCTGCAGATTTACAAAGGAGTGGATTAGGTCAAACAACTGCCAGCAATAAATATCCTGCTCCGTGGAGAGCCTTAGAGGTGAGAATAAGCCTTCACTGACTAATATCATGTATGGCAAGACCTGTGACCCTGGCCCTTAAACACACAGTTTATGTATTTAAAGTAATTTCTTGGTGTAGACAAAGGTCCTAACAGGGAGAGGTATCATTTATTCAGTGAGTAGGGAACTTACTTCCCAGCACATCCCCCCGCACTGCTCCTCAGGCATGTAAGTCTTTAAATTAATTAGATGGTAATGAAAGGATTAAACAGTAACTTAGGATTTTTGAGATCACTAAATGCACCTCAAGTACTTATGGAGAGAGTAAATAATAAGAGTATTAAAAACCTGAGCCCAGAAAGAACTCCAAATGACTATTTCTTCCCACTGTGTATGTGGGTGTGTGGGAGCACAGAAAGGGAAAGAAGATTTTTGCTTTAGGTTCATTAGTCCAAGTCAAATTATTGTCGGAATTTTACACCTTGAAGAGGGAGGGACAGAAAGACAGCAGCTATGGCAAACACTTTTGATCTTTTTCCATTCCCCACTCCTGCACAATGAATGCAACAGCAGTTGCTTGAAAAGAAATGCCTTGTTTCTCACGGCACCATGCTGGCACTCTGCTCAGGCAGGGAAACCTCACCTGGAAAAGGGGAAGTGGGTTCTGAAAGTGGCTTTTGAAAGGAAGACCATTTTTAACTGTTTGAAGCATCCTCCCCTCCCATCAGACCCACAGATAATTGTATTGGTCCCCAAAGGGATGAAAGTGGCTGGGCAGATCACTGCAACCAAACCACATTACACTGGAAACAGGAAATAGACTATGGGAAATTAGAATAATATAAAATCACAGCAATTCCTATTATATTCTAATAATTGCAGTAATAATAGGAACAGGGACATGTGCCATACTTGTTTTATGTAGGGCTCTCTTATTAAACTCCAGTGTGTTATTCATATCAATACACTATATCAGTCAAATACAAACCACACGGTTCAAAGAACACCCCACAATCTTTAAAATAAACATGCGTTTCATCCAGAAAATAAGGATTAGTCTTTAAATTCACTACCCCAATACAGATTCAGAAAATTATATCAACGGCTTTACAATCTATTCATTTGAAGTTCCTTTACTAGCCTCTTTACAAAAGATGCTGAGAATAAAAATTTAAATTCATTAAGCAGTTTCAACAAAAGCTATTGAATTAATGGGTAAAACAATTGTTTTGCTCAGTTTATAGGATTGATCTGCTCACAGTTTTTGATAGAGCTAAGCCGTGCTTCTAAGTCCTCTTTTACCCCTAAATCTCAAAATTAGCCTGATGTGAAAGATAGCCATGAAGGTGACCAGAAGTGAGACTCTTTACCTTTATCCACCTGAATCTGCAGACTTGTCATTACCACCCAAAACAGGATCATGGTGGCAGCCATCTCCGCAGAGCTCCTAATACAGGAAGGCACCAGAATTTATAGGCAGAGACTCTAAAGGGTGTAGCTCTGCAGTCCAATCTGTCCCTTCAGTATGTCAATATCAAACACTTTCTCTCGCTGCCCTACTTCCCTGATTACGTTTGATTTGTTACCCAACATTTATAGCTTCCTGGTTCTACAAAAAGACATCTGACATCTTCCTGAGGGAAGGTAGAGATCAACATTTGTTGCAACAGCCACTATTTTTCCATCCCTCTTTCAGCTGTGAAGTTCTGTTCCTGTCACTAACGTAACATCTCCCTTTCTTGGGTCTGAGTGGTGTCTGAGCCAAAACTGCTTTTCTAGTCTACGTAGCAGAGCTTTTAGTGACTGCGGCTGTGGGAGGGTAAGAGTGTGGTGGGAAAATACCAAGGGGTTTATGGAGACCCTTCTGACTGGCCTGGACTCCCTCAGGGAGACTCATTCACAAACTGCTGGGAGGGCATTGCCCAGAGACAACTGTCACATTGCCAGTCCCTTAAAGTCATTGAGAAGGTACAGTTTCAGGGACTGAGACAAGTATCACATATAACTTACCACCATGTATTTCTCAAATGCTAGTTACACATCAGTTAACTTTCTCGAGGTAGAAGAATTTGGGAGTAGGATGCTGAGCTGCCCTGCATTCTCCTAGACTACTCTTAGGAGTGCATCTGTTTTTACTAGGTGTCCCATAAAAATGCAGGAGAAAGTGAGTACATTCACCTTTCTGGTCTCCCCTTCTCACTCTTCACTGGGATAGATCTTTACCATGGTAGCAAGGCCCAAGACTAAGTTTAAGCTCTGCAAGTCATCTACCGCATATCTGAAACCACCAAAGTCATCTTTTGACTTTTGTCACAAAATCAAGTGAAAGTTCACTGATCATTGTTAAACTGCACAAACCTTCCCAGAGAACAAGAAGTTTAAGTCTGGGAATAGGGGCAAGCGTAGAAAATAAGGGAAAATTCATCCAAATTCTGTTTCTGAAATTCTAAGTACTTTACAGATCCCTTGACATGGTTCTCCTACCAAGATTTATAACGTATTTAAGATAACAGAAAAATAATGGGATCCAATGGAACATCACAATGGATTTTTACAAAGAGAAGCTGTGTTATAGCACCTTCCAGTACCTGAAGGGGCTGCAAGAAAGCTGGAGAGGGATTTTTTACAAGGGCAGGTAGTGATAGGACAAGGGGTAACGGCTTTAAACCAAAAGAGGGTGGATTTAGATTAGATATCAGGAAGTTCTTCCCGGAGAGGGTGGTGAGGCACTGGGACAGGTTGCCCAGAGAAGCTGTGAATGCCCCATCCCTGGGAGTGTCCAAGGCCAGGCTGGATGAGGCTTGGAGCAACCTGGTCTAGTGGAGGGTGTCCCTGCCCATGGCAGGGGTTTGGAACTGGGTGAACCTTAGGGTCCCTTCCAACCCAAACCATTCTGTGATTCTATGATATTTCAGGTCACTGTTAGGTTTCAGTGGATCCCAGTCCTCATCAAAGAAACTGCGTTTGCACAGCACTGCTAAATTTGGAAACATTTGAACAGTATATAAACTCCCAGAATCACTGAAAGGTTTTAGCCTGGAAGAAGCCTGGAGGCTATCTGGACCAACCCCTAAGTCAAAGAAGGGTTATCTTAAAAATTCAACCCAGTGGCTCAGCTGTAGTTGTTCTTGTAACACAGAATTCCACATTTTTTTCCCTAGATAAACTGTGCAAAAACTTTTAGTAGATAAAGATTTGACATGCTAGCTGTTCCTGCTGCAAGTTTTAGATGGGTTTGATTTCATTACTGACTGATAAACATATTCCTTCTCAGGAACTCAGAAATATGTTTCTTGTGCATCATGAAACATGCAACACAACTGTCCTAGGCCACAACAGCCGGCACCCAAACTCAACCCGATACAACAGAGGAGTTGGAAGAATATCAAAGAGAGAAAGGAAGCACAAACTTCATAGCGTGAAGGGGAAAATAAAGGAAGAGTTATTCTGTTAGCCATGCAAACAGTTCATTGACTCTGTAAACACAGGTAGTCTTCTCTTATCATGGTTTTGCAAGCCAGATGGAAGAAGCGGTCATTCGGAGACTGAAGGAAATAAGGGAGGTGGCTTTGTAAACAGGTTGGGGCAGCTGTTGCATACCCAGAGAGATGAAAGGAAAGCAAAACCAGATTAAAAACTCAACAAAAGCCGTTAATATATGAATGGAAATGGAGAAAATGTGAGACAACTCTAAAGATTAAGTCTGAGGCAAGCTCAGGGTGGCTGGTCCACACAGGCTCCAAGAGTTGCAATGGCAAGCACCACTGCGTGGCCACCCTACTTGAGGACTGGCATGCACCGCTTGGAGCCCAGCGTCTCAGTTCTTGTGTCCCTAGAGAAGAAAACAAGTGTGCTACACTGACCTTGGCTGGCTGCAAGATGCCCACCCAGCTCTCCTTTCATTCCTCCTCCTCAACAGCGCAGGAGGACAAAATAAAGTGAAAAAGCTCACAGCTGAGATAAGGACAGGGAAATCACTGATTATTGTCACAGACTCAACTTGGGGAAAAAGAATGTAACTTATTGCCAATTAAAATAGATTTGGATAGTGAGAAACACAGACAAAATAAAACAACACCTTCCAGGTGTTTTCCCAGGCTCAGATTCATTCCTGCATTCCTGACTCCTCTACCTCCCCTCTCTGCAGTGGGGCAGGGGGGTAAGGGGAATAGGGGCTGTAGTCAGTCCATACCAGTTTGTTTCTGCCACTCCATCCTCCTCACTCTTTTCCCCTGATCCAGTGTGGGTCATTCCCGTGGACTGCAGTCCTTCAGGATCATCCTGCTCCAGCATGGGCTCTCCATGGACACAGCTCCTTCAGGTGAGGTCCCTTTGCACCAGCACAGGGCCCTCCACGGACTGTGGGGCAACCTCAGCTCCGACACCTGGAGCACCTTCATCCCCCTCCATCTTCCCTGACCTTGGTGTTCGCAGGGCTGTCTCTTACACACCCCCAAGCCCTCATTCCCTGCGTGGCATTTTGCTCTTTCTTAAACTTATTTTCCCCAAGGTGCCACCAGTGTGGCTTGGCTGTTGTGGAGCTGGCTGGAACACACCAAAGCTCCAGAGATGCTGGGTCAGAAATCAAGGTGCTAGCTGGCACAGGACGAAATCACCCCTTCCTTTACCATAGTGGATTGCATTTGCTTCATTTGGAATGATCACTACATGGTGCCTGATACTGCAGAGAAAAACTCCGAACAGCCAGTGGCAAACCCAGTCCTTCGCTATTGACCTGTTTTTGCAGAAAACAACCTTTCTTCCTACCAGGTAGGGTGGCTGATGGGGGGAGAAGGGTCGTTAGTTGACTCTTGCCTGGTTTCACCAGAACTGGAGCTTGGTGAGGGTGTGTGCAAATATTAGCTTCAGTTTGGATACATAGTTGCTTTAAAAGTCAACTATGCAATGAAATGTTTGTCTTATGGGTGTGAGAAAGGATGCAAGTTGTTCACACCTTTTTATCAATCAGTTCCCACCAACTCCTTTAACTTCAATGGATAATTTCGATTGCAGCACCAATTGCTTTCCTAGCACAGGACACGGCAAGAGCAGAAAGCAGAGAACTAATAATGAGAACTGAAACCAAATCCTAAAAACACCTTCCCCCCACCCTTCCTTTCTCAGCTTTGCTCCCCATTTCTCTCCCATCTCTCCCTGGCAGAAGAATTGGTACTGGGGCCAGTCCAATACACATCCTCAGGGGAGGATCCTCACACTCTGTCCCTGCTCCAGTGTGGGGTCCTTCCCACAGGAGACAGTCCTACACCAACTTCTCCAGTGTGGGTCCTTCCCATGGGCTGCAGTTCTTCACAAGTAGCTCCAGTGCAGGTTCCCCCTATGGTGTGCTTCCTTCAGGAGCCCCCTGCTCCAGCCTGGGTACCCCAACAGGGTCACCAGTCCTGCCAGCAAACCTGCTCCAGCCTGGGCTCCTCTCTCCATAGGCCACAGCTCCTGCCAGGAGCCTGCTCCAGCCTGGGCTCCTCTCTCCATAGGCCACAGCTCCTGCCAGGAGCCTGCTCCAGCGTGGGCTGCCCATGGGGTCGCAGCCTCCCTCGGGCATCCCCGTGCTCTAGTGTGGGGTCCTCCCCAGGCTGCAGGGGGGGTCTCTGCTCCCCTGTTACCTCCATGGCTGCAGGCACAGCCAGCCTCACCATAGTCTGTACTACAGGCTGCAGGGGAATCTCTGCTCCGGTGCCTGGAGCACCTCCTGCCCCTCCTTCACTGACTGGGGGGTCTGCAGAGGTGTCACTCTCACATATTCTCATTCCTCTCTCTGTCTGCAGTTGCACAGGTTGTCTTTTTCCCTTCTCAAACATGTTGTCCCAGAGGCACTACTACCACCACCTATGGGCTCAGCCTTGGCCACCGGTAGGTCCATCTTGGAGCCAGCTGGCATCGGTTCTGTCAGACAGGGGAAACTTCCAGCAGCTTCTCTCAGAAGCCTCCCCGTAGCCACCCTGCTACCAAAACACTGCCACTCAAACCCCGTAGAGTTTGCTTGGAACAGTGAAGGTTAATTAATTCAGTCAGCAACTGGAGACAGCCATGCAGCTTGGCTATGGGAACACTGGCTTCTCTCCTCATACAGAGGCCTCCTGCCACCCCTCTGCTGCACTTGCTTCCAGTAATGGTCATTTCCCAGTAGCCGTCAAGGAACAAATGTGTACAAGAAAGGTGGAACATCCGACAGTTCGTAAACAACAGAACACAGTGTCAAACTGACTTTCCTTGTAGAAGACTTGCTTGCACTCCTCGGTCCCTGACCTCTTCCGCAGCTTTGGTCATCCATACAGCCTTTTAGCTCACACCACACAGATTCCACCAGCACCACTTCTGCAAGCTTGTTCTTTGGTTCACCCCTTTGTTTTTCATGTTACACAGCTCTGGCTGCGTTCCCTGTGGATGTCTGAGAGTCCATGCGCAGCCAGACGAGAACCAGAATTGATTTAAAGATCTTACTTGATTGCAAAGTACCAGCAACAGAGAGGTCACAGCTGTGGACAACAGCAGAGACACTGCAGTCACGGTGCAGGAGAGCAGCGAGTGTTTGGCCAAGGTCTGTGTTACAGGTGGGAGGACGCAGGTAAGGACAGTTTTTTGTGAGTCAAGAGCTGCACAAGGAAATAATTGTATTGACCTTATGATACTGAGGATCTACAACACATTCCTGAATGGTAACCATACCCCTGGCCAGAGTGAATACTTTTGAAGAATGGGGAGAAAAAAAGGCTCAAATTCAGTGAACAATTTCTTTTCAGCAAAATGCTAAAGCGTAAAAAAATTCCGTTTCTGTACGTGTCATAATAAAATGTTTCAAATAAAGTTGTTGGAAATTCACCCAATCTATTTTTAAAAATGTGAAGAACCTGGGAGCAGAACACCACCCTTCCTTGGAAGCAGTGTTAGATTGCAACTGGAAAATTTATTATTTACCAGTGCAGCTATTATTGAACTGTTTGCCATGCCTGGAAGAGATGTTGAGGAAGAGAGGGGACTTGGGAATTTTTGGGAAAGGTGTTAGGAAGATGGTGATGAAAGGCATGAAACTTGTGCCCAGTCTCAATTTTGTGTTCCTGCTGGTTGTCCTTCATCTGCTTCCAGCTCCTTTTCCTCTCCTGGACCTCCACTGACTCCATCCCACCCCAATTAACGAACACCAACCTCTTCTTCACACCCAAGTGAGGAACACAAGCTCATTATGACGTTTGAATGCAACAAGCTCTGTTTACCAAAGGTCTGTATGTGATAACAGAAAGCAAATGCTTTTACCTTCCAGTGAGGGGACATCTTGCAGAGCAGGAACTGTTTGATCCCTGTTTACTTTCTGGTAACAAGCACCCCAATATATTATACAGTGTGTCAGAGCACAAGTTACTCCTTGTATGAGTTACACACTCTGCACTCACTAAATCAACACTCTGACACCTGCAGCTGGTAAAGATAAAGGCTCAATGACAAGGAAAAATAAATTAAAAAATATAATCCCAGAGAGTAACCTTGTCACTATGAAGCCTGAATACCTAAGGTTTATATAAACAGGTATTAGAACTGAGGCAACAACGAGACCTAGGGCAGGGACAAGGACTGAGACTTACACTCTTTTAAGCAACCTTTAGCCACTGCCAGAAAGCTGCTCCTCACCCTGCAATTCCTTGTGTCTGGCACCACGTAGGTAGAAGCATGGAGACCTCTCCTATCGTGGCCAAGTGATAGTCATGTGTTTAGATTGGTTTTCTGGGATGAGACAGATAGATTTGACCCCTTCTCACCTT
This sequence comes from Rhynochetos jubatus, assembly GCA_027574665.1. Taxonomy (NCBI): domain Eukaryota; kingdom Metazoa; phylum Chordata; class Aves; order Eurypygiformes; family Rhynochetidae; genus Rhynochetos; species Rhynochetos jubatus. Next base: position 37,554,424 of record CM050655.1, on the reverse strand, counting down.
GGACATTTCATTGCTGAAGACACTAACTCTTAAGGCATTTTAAGAAGGGAACAACCGATGCTCAGAAAGAAAAAGGCTTCTACTTTCCCACCTGTAAATAGATCCATCCAGTCATCGCACATACGGCACTCACCTTTTTGGAACTTTTACGTAGGTGAAAAATGCCTGATTCCAATAAACAAATGTAAATGCCTCCAAGGTTGGTGCGAACTGATGCCAGCAAGAGATAGTGAAAGGCAGTTCAGCTTCTGTCCAAGATCTTCCTTGAATCTTGCCTTTTGCTGGTTAAGGAAACTTGATCTAATACCCGACAAAACAGCAGAATTTGGAAATGGAGAGCAGCAGCTTGCAGAAGGAGGATGGGTTTCTTACTGTTCGCTGAACACAGAAAGGAAAATTAGTAGGATGATCCATTAAACCACAATCCCATAAAATTTCATTGAAAGGTAAAGATGTTATGATAAAAACTTCAGGGTAACCAGAAGCATCTGACAGATGTTACAGCTTGAACATTTACATTTTCTAGTAACCAAGAACTCCAAAACCAAAGGTGGTGCTAAAGTTCACAACCTGTTATGAATTGCTTCACCCCCCCCAAAATGTTTTTTCATTCAGTAAAGTTTAACACTGCTTTTACACAAATATTGATGATGTTCCCACATTGTTTCTGCAGCAGGAGAGAAACTAACAGTGCTATATATTATTGACGTATATTTTTTCCTATACAGTTTGGCCAATCTCCTAAACAATCCATCCTACCAAGTTTTGAATTTAGGGCAACAGTTTCATTAATTCAGCTGGGCTGGGCACTGCTTGTTCGAAACTTAGCAGTTATGACTCCTTTTCCCAGTATGACTTGTAATTGCATCAAATACTTCCACCCTCCTGACAAAATAAATAAGCCCACAGCCAGCCAAAAAGTCAAAACCAAGGGCATTTCAATTAAAAAGGAGATCAACTGTGCCTGTAAAGACTTTTAAGAGATAAAAGGAAACCAACAAAACTATATTTCATGAGCGGAACAACTGTTTGACCAGCACGAACACAGGACTGAGTTCTGCAGACGTGTTGTCCTTCATTATTGTAATGTGTTTTCCAAAATACTGTCTAGTACTTGCCAAGCATCCTCCAGCATCTGGAATACTCAAAGCAATATTGGTGGGCAAAACTGAGTTCCAGCACCAAATGCCAGAAATTCAGACATTTAAGGCTGCAACCTGGGAGCCTCCCACTCAAAGAAGTCCAAGTGCTTACCAAAACCATGAATGACCAGCAACACCCAAATGCAGCTCCTTGCTCTGAGGGACCAGCCCCCAGCCATCGCTCCAGCCTGACACCAATACTTCGAGCGGAGGTGGCCCCAGCATTCCTTAGCTCTGTGCTGCCCTTCTACAGGAGGTTTGGGATCAGGTTAAGGCACTTTTCTCTGCCTTGGGTTTCTGTGCCACTTCTCGTTCCTTGTTCTTCAGAGTCACTGCACAGTGTCTGGGAATGATTGCCTGTGGTCATTGTTTTAAATAAATCGATTATATTTCTGTGCTGAAGCAGCAGGCTCTCCTGGAAGCACAATTTGCCTGCTGTGGCTGAGGGTTGGCAAGGGTCTGATTCTGAAACAGAACATCCTCAAAAGCAGATCCCAACCCGATTCCCAGCAGGCCAGCAGCTATGAGGATTGCAAACACCATTTTATAAAAAGCATGCAGGCAGCATACCACAATGGTGAGGTGCCAGGCAAAACTCAGAGGCAAAATCCTTCCATAAACCATATTTCTTACCAACACCCAGCCCTGCCTGACCCTTTGAATAGGGCTTGAGTCCCAGGGAACTCCAGGGTGGTGCCACCCCGCCCACCAACCATCTACCCAGTATCATGCTGACCTACCTCACTTTCAGTGACAACTGCAACAACAGGGCACCTTTGCCAAGTTCCCATTCAAGATAGACCACAGAATGGCTCAAACAACACGAACAGGGTAAAGAAAGAAGTCATAATATGATGCATTTTTGTAAGTACAAAGGTGTGACTCCTGCAGAGCCCACCCCAGGCTTGTTTGCTATCTGGTTGCCTATCTGAGCAATGCCCACTTCCATAGGAGAACCTACATACACTTGACTTGGACATCAGTTCGTCTTAGAGAGACTGTACTAACCCCTCTAAGTTCCTGTTGCTTGGCAGAAATACAGGCAAAGAAAACAGACTTAAGAACATGAATTGCCATAAAACACATTTTACTGCACTCATCTTGATATGCAGTAGCTAACCCTTGTTTGGCAGGTTGCTTGAATTGTTTTCCTGTAATGAGTGCAAATTTCAAGTTTTAATAGTAGCAGTAAAGGGGTTTACACAGGCAATTATCATATTTGAACATAATAATTCATGGTTGATTCTAAAAAAAAGATATACAACTACATAAAATGAGAGGTTAACAGCATGTTATAGTTATTTGATGGCTGTCTGAAAGTTACATAAAAATTTCCCTACCGTAACATCTGGATATCATGACATCTAGACAGATAAAATAAATAAGCCTTTCAATTTTAGCAATAAAACTTCTACTACTGATTTCTGTTTAAGGAAGTACAGCACTTTTGTGATAAAGAAGAGAAAGTACATTGTTCTTTGTTCAATCTCCAGTTTACCTGATGGCCCACAGCCATGTGGTATAGCTGCAGCTGCAGGGGAAAGCCTGTTACGTATAAAGATTTTCTAATATAGGAGGTTGTGTGTGATGCCCTAACTTGTGAGGGAAAGCAGCTGAAGAAAATGTGAGTCAGAGCTATAAGAGACCAGTTCTATCGGCACAAACAACCTGCAGAAGTACCTAAGAGCAGACAGACTACAAAGAAAAAACTATCCAACCAGAAAACATGTTATTTGCAGCAGTACAGATAGTAGATTTTATATATATATATCTTTGTATACTCTGTGTATACAAAGCCAAACACAAGTGCAGGCTGGGTGGAGAATGGATCTTGTGCAGCCCAGAGGAGAAGGACTTAGAGGTACTGGGGGACGAGAAGCTGAACATGAGCCAGCCATGTGCCCTGGCAGCCCAGAAAGCCAACCGGATCCTGGGCTGTATCAGGAGAAGCATGGCCAGCAGGGCGAGGGAGGGGATTCTCCCCCTCTGCTCTGCTCTTGTGAGATCCCACCTGGAGTTCTGCATCCAGCTGTGGAGCCCTCAGCATAAGAAGGATATCGACCAGTTGGAGCGAGTCCAGAGGAGGCCACGAAGATGCTCAGAGGGCTGGAGCCCCTCTGCCATGGGGACAGACTGGGAGAGTTGGGCTGGTTCAGCCTGGAGAAGAGAAGGGTCCGGGGAGACCTTATAGCACCTTCCAGTGCCTGGAGGGGGCTACAAGGAAGCTGGGGGTGGGGGTGGGGATTTTTTACAAGGGTCTGTAGTGACAGGACAAGGGGTAATGGGTTTAAACTGAAAGCTGGGAGAATTAGTTTGGATATCAGGAAGAAATTCTTCCCAGAGAGGGTGGGGAGCACTGGGACAGGTTGCCCAGAGAAGCTGTGGATGCCCCAGCCCTGGAAGTGTCCAAGGTCAGGCTGGATGAGGCTTGGAGCAACCTGGTCTAGTGGAGGGTGTCCCTGCCCATGGCAGGGGGGTTGGAACTAGGTGGTCTTTAAGGTCCCTTCCAACCTACACCAGTCTGTGATTCTATGTAATTTAATATGGAAGCTGTGTAGAACTGAGCAGTAAACGTAAGATTCTTTGATACCATTTTACTGCTGAGATGATGTGAACAATGAGAAATGAGACACTAAGGCCTCCTTGTCCTCATGAAGTCACACATAAAGCGTGCAATATCTCTTCTTGAAAATGGATTAATAACTTACTGGGGAAAACATGTAAATTGTGTTATGCATTCATCAACTTATTACTACAGATCCACATTTTATCAAAACAGTACCACTAAATATTTAACATAAACCAGATAAGTCTAGTTGGATAGAGCTAGTGATTGCTGGACACAACGCCACAGATACACAAAGCACATGGGTGCTGCAAGCCAGCACAGCAGCTCCTGGAGAGAAGAATCAGGTACCAAAACCAGGCTGCAATTTCAAACCCTCACAGATTGAAGCAAGAGTTAAAGAATAAATATTATTCTACACAGCATCACTGCTAGCCACAGATAAATGAATCTTCACTCTCTACGTTGCCAGAAGGTGCAGCTGGACCATCGCATGCGGCTGTACTTTACCCATTTGGCTGCAAGCGATGCCCTTTGAGAGGGCTGGGCACTTCAAGAGGGACTTGAATCAATGGAAAAGAGCACAGTAAAAATGAGGACAGGTATCAAAAATGTGACCTGAGATAAAAAGAGGTTAAAAAAATTTCTGAGGACAATTGTCCTCTGTCTTCAAAGGAAAAAAGCCCAAAGGGGAGATGTGATAACAGCCTTAAAATACACAGTAAGTTCCTGAAAAGAAGAAGCAGGCAACATGTCAAAAGAGGTCAAGGGAGGTGATTCTCCCTCTCTACTCTGCTCTCATGAGACCCCACCTGGAGTTCTGTGTCCAGCTCTGGGGCGCCCAACATCAGAAGGATATCGACCGGTTGTAGTGAATCCAGAGGAGGCCATGGAGATGCTCTGAGGGCTGGAGCCCCTCTGCCATGGGGACAGGCTGAGAGAACTGGGCTTGTTCAGCCTGGAGAAGAGAAGACACCAAGGAGACCTTATTGCAGCCTTCCAGTACTGGAAGGGGCTACAAGAAAGATGGAGGTGACTTTTTACAAGGACCTGTAGTGACAGGACAAGGGGTAATAGGTTTAAACTGAAAGCAGGGAGATTTAGATTGGATATCGAGAAGAAGTTCTTCCCAGAGAGGGTGGTGAGACACTGGGACAGGTTGCCCAGAGAAGCTGTGGCTGCCCCATCCCTGGAAGTGTCCAAGGCCAGGCTGGATGAGGCTTGGAGCAATGTGGTCTAGTGGAGGGTGTCCCTGCCCATGGCAGGGGGTTGGAACTGGATGATCTTTAAGGTCCCTTCCAACCCAAACCGTTCTAGGACATGATGTCCATGCTTACAGCAGACAGGATAAGTAGTAAAGCTTGTCAGTAACAACCTGAAAGATTATTCAGTATCAGAAAAAACCCAAATTTATGGAAAGCCAGACAGGATTCATTCAAGCGCAAATGCCATCAGATATTACATGTGGTTGCAGGAATATCCCTAGTGATTTGTGAGGCAACAGTCCTGAAGTTGTTCTGCTGTACACCAAGGACTGAGCTGGTGAGACAAGGCTCCAAATGAGATGGAACAGCAGGGTATTTAAAGCTGCTCCCACTCTGTATCGTGAGTTGTAGCAAGAGTGGAGCTGTAATATCTACCATTTGTAGTAGCAAATCAAATGAGCCTATGAACATACATGGCATGAGATTTGATCTTACTCTGTCTCTTCCTCCAGGACAGAAATGGTGTTGAGCAGAGCTCTGTGCTGCCATATGCACATTCAGCAGCTCAAATCGCACTGGAGCCCGCAGCCTCCCCTGGTCTCACTGGTACCCTTCTTTCCATGCAAGATACCATCCACACCAAACCCTGCCTTCTGATTCAGGTGTGAGCACCTCATTCATATGGCTCTTAAATCCCTCCCAGGATGGTGACTCCCCCACCTCCCTGAGCAGACCACTCCAATGCCTGACAGCACTTTCCAGGAAGATGTTATCCCTAATATCCAATCTAAACCTCCCCCAGCACAGCTTGAGGCCATTTCCTCTAGTCCTTGTCACCTGGGAGAAGAGACCAACCCCCCCCCCCCTCTGCACCCTCCTTTCAGGGAGCTGTAGAGAGCAATAAGGTCTACCCTGAGCCTCCTCTTCCCCAGGCTGAACCCCCCCAGCTCCCTCAGCCGCTCCTCACAGGAATTGTGCTCCAGCCCCTTCCCCAGCTCCATTCCCGTCTCTGGACACGCTCCAGCCCCTCAGGGTCTTTCTTGCAGTGAGGGGCCCAAACTGACCCCAGGATTCGAGGTGCAGCCTCACCAGTGCCCAGCACAGGGGGACAATTCCCTGCCCTGGTCCTGCTGGCCACACTGTCCCTGATGCTGGCCAGGATGCTGTTGGCTTCTTGGCCACCTGGGCACACGCCAGCTCATATTCAGCTGCTGTCGACCAACACACCCAGGTCCTTTCCTGCCAGGCAGCTTTCCAGCGCCTTGTGCCCAATGCTGGAGTGTTGCAGGGGGTTGTTGTGGCCCAAGGGCAGGACCCAGCACTTGGCCTTGTTGACCCTCACACAGTGGCCCTGACCCATGGATCCAGCCTGTCCAGACCCCTCTGCAGAGGCATCCTGCTCTCAGCCAGATCAACACTCCTGCCCAGCTTGGTGTCATCTGCAAACTGACTGAGAGCGCCCTGGGGAACAAACACCACTTGTGACCGGCCACCAGCTGGATTTAACTCCATTCACCACAGCTCTTTGGGCCCGGCCATCCAGCCAGTTTTTACCCAGCAAAGAGTACACCCATCCAAGCTGTGAGCAGCCAGTGTCTCCAGGAGAATGCTCTGGGTAATGGTGTCAGAGGCTTCTTTTCTGCTTCAGTTCGCCCCCTCGTGGGCTTACACCCAACCAGAACTTCTGATCAACACCTCTTTGTCCCGTAGGACCGAATCTGTAGGGTCACCCCCAGCGGCTGCTGCCCCTCTTTCAGCTCATGGGGGCTTTGGGAAAGGGCAGCAGCAGCCAGGCAGACAGAGCAAAAACCCCAAAGGTAGTGCAGGGATACATCCTAAATCACAGCTTTCCAATCACTAACACCTCACACCTGTATTTTCTTTCCTCTGTAGAGTGGTGATCTGCACTCCCAGCTCCATTCCAGAGGGGGAAGGAAGGCTATGCTTCCACTGGAAGCAGCCCACGAGCAGGAGACAGAAGAAATCTGGCAACCCTGGGTGTGCCATCTGCCCCCCAAAACTCAACAGAGCCAAGAAGGACGATGAAAACTTTGCTTCTTGTGCAAGTGCTGTAAAAGAATCGTTAGCTGGAAGAGGTCTGAGTTTGTAAGGTTACCATGGGGTTCAAGACAGAATGGGATTCATTAATCCTAAGTAATGGTGCTCAAATTCTGCATGCTAAGGGGCTTCAAATGAAAGCGAGGGAGCACATAAGAAAAATGCAAAGGCCAGGATCAGATTCAGTACAATAGGTCAGTTTGTTTTAACAGCAATAGAAGCATGCACCTAAGAAAAAAGCAATACATCATTAAAATTATGAAAGGAAAGGAACAGAGGAAGACTGTTCTGGTTTTATTAGTAAGATGGACCAACCACTTTAATCATTCAGGGAAGGTAGTTTTATGTATTTGTACACAAGTCTCTCATTAGAAAATCCTTTCTGTACTAAGAACAAAAAAAAAAAAAAAAAAAGAAAGAAAAACAACTGACAAGGTTTTCCATAACCACATTTCATCTTAACCTGCTTTGAAACCATTTCTTCTTATCAGATATCCCTAGGAAGTTGCTGCGCAGAAGAGCTAGACCACTTGAGCCATGTCTGCCCAGCGAGTCCAGCAACGACAAGTAGCGATAAACCAAGCAGCTGCCATCGCACAGTGCCCTAAAGCCTAAGACTGCTGTAACAGTCCATTTCCTTCAGATACACCACGAACTTTCTGGAAATCATCATGCTCTCTCTGCATAAACACTGAACAGAAAAGGAATGAACAGAACAAATATTTAAGTTTCCTCTCCAGCATGTTACGCAGCATTTCCAAGCCACTTCAGTTCATTCTTTACCAAATCCAGTATATTTTACTCCCATACTTCAGCTCTGACTCATTGTATCTCTAATCAATTCCTAATTATTATCCAATATCTCAGAAAGTTTATGCGGACGGATGCTGCAGCACCACAACTACTAAACAGAACCATGAAAACTGGAGGAAAACTTTCCAGAAAATGCAGATAGATTTAATCGATGAGCTGCTCTGGTAGCTTCCTTCCTCGCTTGCTCTGTCCAGTTAGCTGAATTACATATGCACTGCTTTTAGCAGTAATTTTGTGCAATAAATAACACTTAACAAATCAAGTTACTGCATATGCACAGAGTAACAGGACAAAGGGGCTGAAAACTGGCTAAAATCCTGGGGCCCACTGGGTCCAGCCCTGACTTCCCGGCATCTTGCATGAGACACTGGAGTTTGGGGGGTTGAAGGGAACAAAACAGACGGAGTGTGTTGGACACCTGGACAGCATAGCTGGACATAGTGTGGGATGTGCAGACGTACAGCATACACACACTCAGGCGGTAAAATCAGCAAAGCTTTCTGCTACACATTTCTATACAGTCAAGAACATCCCTTCCCCTCCCGATAACTTTATCCAACGCTGGTTGAATTCTGGGGGCTTGCTGAGCTGAGGTTTGCATCCTAACGCTGAGGGTACAGGAGGATGAAGGTGACCTTTAGCCATCACTTCTCTGCTTGGCTCCTCCCTGTCTCTTAGGGATGGTTCTGTTTCTCAGTGTGAAGAAAGCCTCACCACAGCTTGCTGACATTTAACTTCAAAGTCTGACTTAACATCAGCCCAGGGTGTAATTTTGGCTTCCTTTTGCCTGACAGTCATCCGCAGTGCTAATGGGGAGGGAGTTAGAGCAAAGGAGGGGACTGAGTAAAGGATGCCAAGTCACGTCCTCATTTTGCAAGTGGAAGAGGAAACAGTGGGAAATAATATGGGAATTTAGGAACAGCAGGAATAATCTCAAATGTAATTCAATCAAGGAGATCCCTGTATCCTCAGATGAACATTTTTTTTCTCTCTCTAAGGATGGAAAGGACTCCTGCAGTGACCTACCAGCACAAGCAAATACTCAGTGGCCCTCATCAACTGCTGCTCTGGACTGGTGGCTACTGACTTCTTGATCACCACTCTCTCCTGGGTATTTGCAACTGCAGTTTTAATCATCTCTACAGTATGTTTCTGATACATAGGAAGAATGTGTAAATAATTTAATGCCCTACTAGCTCTCTCTCTCACTGTAATTTGGAAAGATGTAGTTTTAGAAACATCTTCAGGTTCCTTAACATAAATACAAAATAGCCGAGCGCAGGGAGGGGGAAGTGAGAAGAAAAAAAAGTCCTCTGGTATTGCAAACACAGGACTTTACTGCTTGGCATATACACCACAGAAACCAGACAATTGTTAGTCACGATTATCTCTTTTACAGCCCGAGACAGTTCCCTCATGGAATAAGTGAATTAACTTTTCAAAACTACCTCCACATACAGCCATCTACTCGGCATCACATATGCAGCAACTCCAGTTTCCATTTCAGACATTCCAAAATACTGAAAATCAAGCCAGAATGTCCAATTGTCCTGATTTAACATCCAACACTTGCTAAAATTTCCAGGAAACTGACATTTATACAAACCCTGCCAAAGCTATTCTGTACAAAGTATTTCAATTGCACTTTGGAAAGAACTGTGTTAAAGCAACAAAGAATAACACACCATTCCAGTTCTATAAACCAATAATACATCAAAAATACATGCTAATTAATTGTATTAAAGACAAGACAAACTGCTTCTGTGACTCAGCTTACCAGTAACAGAATTACTTAAAAAAACAACCAAACAAAAGATCATTTAGAGACAATTTTGATAGTAAGAAACAACCTGGGTAGCTGCAAACATAGATGGATACTAGAGAAGTAAATTCTAAGCATTTTTCAGGACATGCACATGGTTGTGGGTATCTGATCCAAATAAATTAATTATAAATTTATAAAAAAATAATCAGAAAACGACTATCTAATACGTGATGGAAAGGGAATGGCTGCAATAAGAGACCATCTTGCATCCCACTAGATGGAGCTACCGGCCTTGACCACACAGCCAGAAATCTGGTCAACTATTTCACTAATCCCAGGGGCGAAGGAAAACCGTTTACAGAAATCAAATTTTCCTCTCTCCTAGTGCACACACAAACCTGAGTCGCTGTCCTGCAGCATTTATGCCTCACAGCAGTACCTATGTAAGGCACAGGCATCAGGATGTGCTGTGCTAGGGACATCCTCGATAAGCCCAAAGTAGCTAGCTAGAAACCAAGAAAAAAATTAATGGTTTTGCGTATTGAGACCACAACAACATGAACAATGAGAATCAATCAGCTCTGTAAATTATGCAACTACTTGTTTGGAAATACAAAGGCAGATTAAAAAAAAATAGCTTCTGCTTTAAACACGATTTCCTGGCTTTGGGACTTTTAGCTTAATTTTTGCTAGTTGGGTTAGTGTGGTGGTTTAACCCCAGCCAGCAACTGAGCCACACACAGCTGCTCGCTCACTCCCCCTCGGTGGGATGGGAGAGAGAATCAGAAGAGTAGAAGTGAGAAAACTCATGGGTTAAATAAAGGCAGTTTAACAGGTAAAGCAAAGGCAAACAAGGAATTCATTCCCCACTTCCCATGGGCAGGCAGGTGTTCAGCCATCTCCAGGAAAGCAGGGCTCCATAGCATGTAACAGTTACTTGGGACTCCAAACATGCCCCCCTTCCTCCTTCTTCCCCCAGCATTTTATGCTGGACATGATTCCATATGGGATGGAACATCCCTTTGGTCAGTTGGGGTCAGCTGTCCCAGCTGTGTCCCCTCCCAACTCCTTGTGCCCTCCCAGCATCCATGCTGGTGGAAGGGGTGAGGAGCAGGAAAGGCCTTGACTCTGTCAGCACTGCTCAGCAGGAAGGAAAACATCCCTGGGTTATCGACACTGTTTCCAGTACAAATCCAACACAGCCCCATACAGCTACTGTGAAGAGAATTACCTCTATCCCAGCCACAACCAGCACAGAAGCAGAGAAGGCAGGTGAGATTTTTTAATTCGTTCTTGCCAAGAGCTCTATGTCACCACGCCACGCACCACACAGGGCATGGATGGTCTGCAAAATGTACCGCCACTTCAACAGGAGGCTGAAACATTGGCCAACATCAGCAGGACGCGCTGGCAGCACAAATATACTACAAAGCAACTCCACAAGACCACTTTACTTTGCATCTTTCATGTTAGAAAGCATTGTAGACCTTCAGCGCTTGGCACCACAGTATCTCGGCAGATTTTCAGATGTGTGACTTAGCACGGTGACAGAACAAGTAAATCAGTAATGAGGTGGTCAGTCATGTCAAGTGTCAATACACCGTACAACTGTACAAATTCCTAGTGATTCCAGGTGAGAGCAGGCACTGGCAACACAGAGGCTCCCCAAATTGGGATAAGGTGGCTGAAACAGAACTGAAACACAGATGGTGGGTAAAGGAGCACTGCCAGGGATCCAGGTCTAGAGGATTTCTTGCTGCAATTGCATGGAATACAACCTTTTATTAAAAATCATATAAACTATCAGCTACCCAGTTGAATAGTTTTACTAAGAAGCAGTTTCCAAAAGAAAATCATGTTTAGGAATGACAACTCACCAAAACTTGTCTACAGCCTTTGGATTTATTCTCTGAGATACTTATTTCAACAGAGGAAAGGAAAAGCTGCTTAGGCTGTTGTCTACCCAATGAGTAATTACACTGTAATTAAATTTAGTTGGTTGTTCTTCACAATAAGACAATCCCATTCACTATCCAAGCTTTGAGGGCATCCATAAATGAATGTATAAAGATTAGTCTCCATGTTAGAGGAATGCCCAATATCCTAGTCTAAACCAAGTCCTATCATCATAGAATGGTTTGGGTTGGAAGGGACCTTAAAGGTCACCTAGTTCCAACCCCCTGTCATGGGTATCACACCAGCAGCTCAAGACTGTGACTAAAACACCCTTCAAAGAGCTTAAGGCCAGATCTACAACGGTTACAGACATCCCAATATCTGAACTAGAAGTAAACCAATAAGGAAAATGTATTAACATCTGGAGGACAGGCAGATATGACAAATTCAAGCCAGCCGTGCTAAGAAAAGCAGATGCACAAGAGGGCAAATACAAGCACATACCTAAAAATAAGTGTTTTGGTTTATGATGATAAAAAGACGACCATCGGACATCCTTTCAGGCAGATGTGCTGTTCAAAGGAACACGGCTCCACAAGGGGAAGTAAAATGAATCACTCACAAGAAAAAGTACTGTTGAATTCTTTTAATAACACTAGGAAAATATCATAGTATTAAAATCCTGCATGGGATCCTCAAAAGGTTATTTTGGTTGGGATTTCTTTGTGTTTATAAACCAAGCTTTACTTCCCAATTGTGTTTTCTTTTAAACCAGCTCGTCCTTTACAACGGTATTTCCAGTTAAAACACAGCTAACCTATAAATACCTGAATACCACAACACACATTGTGTGCGTGGGTTTTGTTTAAATCTTAGCAGAAATAATGGTAAATCTATTCAACAGAGGGAAGCAAACGTTGATTTGTTAAGCGGGGAATGTAACAGCCAGTAAAGAATACATTGCATACATAATACAGAAGGAAAAAAATTATCATCTGGAGTATGTGAAATTACACTGATTTTGCACCTTAAACCTATTAGAAGTTACTCTGTTGGCCAATACTAATCCACTGAACAAGCAGAATGTTGGTCAGAAGTCTAATGTTTCCTGTACCAGCACAGAGAGGATATAAGCAGTCCAATGCTGTTAAAAGAAAACATGAAATCCAGCTCATGTTTCTGGTTAGGGATCGATTTCTTCAGGAACTACTGTTAACATAACATCTTCGTTGCCCCTGCGTACAACCATGTTCAACGTACTGTCCTTTTTAATGATGTCACTGACATCACTGGCTGAACTTATCGACTGTCCATTGATGCTTATAATCACATCGTTGTCCTTCAGGCCACCACTGAAAATACAAAGCAGCACTGTATTATTATAATTGCCATTTAATTCTCTTTACAATATTGTTTAAAAAAAAAAAAGGCATTGCTGGATTTTTTTCCTATTTCCCACCCAACGGCGGTTGCGCAGACACACAGCGGGCATGCAAAAAGCCATCAGAATTTATGAAGGTGACAATACAAGGCAGAAACCTCAGAAATGGGATGGAGGTACAAGTTTGACGAATCCCATCTTTCACCGTCTTCAAAGGAATTCATTATTGCAAGTAGTGCAGTGGTTCTGCAACAAGGATCCTAAAGGCTGATTCGGTGGAAGAGATAAAGGCACATTTTTCTATTAAAATAATTGTAGAGGGGAAATTTCCAAGCTTTTACTCACGTATACATAGCAAGCAATTAGAGTTGCACAGTGTGTTAACACATGAGGAATTTTGGTCCTGAATCCATGCTATTCTCCATACATAGCTTATTGGAGCCACTTACCTTCACGTTTTACACCCAAGCAGAATAACACACGCAGCCCGGTCACCAAAGAATACATGTGTGTCCTACCCCTTGCCCTCCCGCCTGTAAGCCCCCAGAATTCCTTCTCCTGACCTCAGCACCAACTGGAAATTTAAAACAAAATCCTCCCAGCTCAAAGCAAGACGGGGCAGAACCAGAGCTGGCTCCTCTGCCCGGGGCCATGGGTCTCTCCCCAGTGGGCAGAGACTCCTGCCGGGACTGAGGAACGGGGTGGTGAGGGATACCATCGACCACAATGTCTTGCCTGGTCTTGCACAACGGTCTGGCTCCAAGTTATGGAAATATTAACCAAGTAACCAGATCAGACATGATTCAGCCTTTCAGCATAATCCTCCTTCACAAAACCACAGAGCAGTCATCAGCCTCTTCCGCCCGCAGAAAACTCCTTACATGAGTGTCTCTGCAAGCAGGATGCCTTGGCCAACGTTTCCAATAAATCTGGATTCCTATGGAAGGCATGGCTTAAAACATTTTGATGGGAGAAACCATTCTGGATCACCCTGGCCTCTCCTGCAGCCTCTCTCGGCTCACACCCAGGGCAGGTCACTGCACAACTGCTCTGGTCCCCTCACCCAGCAAGCTCTACACAACTCACGTTGGAGAGGAAATCAGCAGAATGGGGAAATCCATAGGCAAAGGGCCTAGGAGTGGGGGAGACAGAGCAAACATGGGCTGCATTTTAATCGCCAGGCCAACCTTCAGAGGAAGCGTCCCAACTTCAGTTTGCCTTCAAGTTATGAGGCTACATTGCCTCCCAATTCTTCTACCTCTCCAACATCCTGCTCCTGCTCTCTGCTAACTATTACCAGTACTCCTATAATGAACTTTCTCCACCTTCAGATTGTCCCTGCACGTCAAGGCAGCCAGTTCAGTACCACAATGGAGCAGCCACATCATGCCTGCGCTAACTGCAGTTTAATTTCATGTTACAGACATACACCAGTGCGTGAGCAGCGCTGCCAATGAGACTTATCTACACAAAGCAGCAATAATTTAGAAAGCAAGCCAGACAGCTAACACTGTATGTCTTACAGTGGCATCCAAACTGTAACAAAAAGATACCATCCAACCATCCTCACATTCTCCCCAAGGGATAACATATGCCTGCTCCAAGCAGCTTTCTGCCTACATGCCTTTAGTGCTACATACGCCTCTTTCTTGCCACAAAGATTTACTCTTGTCTTAAATGATCTCTAGTTTCAGAAAATTAATCAAGTTTCCTATTTCATACCCTGGATTACTGAGTGGTTTTGTATTAACCAGACTCTGAAAGGGAAGCGTCCCCAGCAAGAGCCAGCCAGACCAGTGCCGGTGACCACAGAGCAGATGCCATACTTCAGCCAGGCATCTCGTGAAGAGTGGTACCAAGCAGCAGCTGAGGTTCTGAGGTTTATAGCACCTTCCAGTACCTGAAGGCACTACAAGAAAGCTGGAGGGGGACTTTTTACAAGGGCAGGTAGTGATAGGACAAGGGATAATGTGTTTAAATTGAAAGAGGGGAGATTTAGGTTAGATATCAGGAAGAAATTCTTCCTGGACAGGGTGGGGAAGCACTGGGACAGGTTGCCCAGAGAAGCTGTGGATGCCCCATCCCTGGAAGTGTCCAAGGCCAGGCTGGATGAGGCTTGGAGCAACCTGGGCTAGTGGAGGGTGTCCCTGCCCATGGCAGGGGGTTGGAACTGGATGTGCTTTAAGGCCCTTTCCAACCCAAACCATCCTATGATTCTGAGCAAATACCTAATAACATGAAGAAAAAGACCAGCTGGCCAATACCAAGAGCTCTTCCTAGTAACACGACTCCTGACAAAGCTGGAAATCCTGGAAGAATATCTTGTGACAAGATAGGATTGCACCCCAATGGAGGCACACCAGGAGAGCTGGTGGGTTTGCCCAACACTGAGGTGCTTGGGCAGAGATGGACACGTGTTCACGAGGTGGAAGCAATGCTTCTCCCTCACTCTCCTACAGGAGTGACCGGCAGGGCCGTGGGGAGCATGCACAAGCAAATGTCTTTATTCAGCACTGGCATCGCTACAACAGATGTCTTGGAAGTAATCGCTGAGAAAAATGAAAACTGAGTTGTCACGCCCACTGAATCCTTGCCCTTTCGGCTGGGAATGCTGACAGGGCTTTGCTGCAATACCCTGATACATTCACAATATTGCCCACCAGGGACTGGACTGAAACCACAAGCAGATTTCCAGCAGACAACCTAATAGCTATCAGATGGTTGTAATTTTGTTAATTTAGCATAATCAAGATAGCCAGTTAAGCAGGGAACATTCTCCACCATTATCCCCTTAAGGCAGTGGCAGTGGTTTTGAGAAAAAAGTAGTTCAACTTACGCTTCAGCTGGTGTTTCTGGAATTACTTCAATGACATAGGCCCCAGAGACGACATCAGGAAAGTCTTTATGGCGATCCTTCAGCTCTCTAGCTTTGCTGGAAAATGAAGAAACAGCAACAAAAAATATTTTGACAAGAAAAAAGCACACATTTTTACTTAGTTAACTCACTTAACATTCGCTGGCTGAGGTATTTTACACGTGTTGATGTGACACTTCACTGTTCATTTTAACCTTCAAAAGTATTTCAAGAATACTTTTTGCATGAATACAGCTTTTTAATGCCTATTTCTGGTAAAGACAGTAATTTCAATAGGTACAGGATCTGAGTTAAAACAGCTCGAAAACTGGTAATTATTTTGGAACCAGAAGATCGTGAACACCTTGAAAAAAACCCTTCTGTTTTCAATGCTTTGTTATAACTCTGATCCTGCACCTGCACAAGTGAAAACTTCCAGTTATTCCTACAGGACATAGCATCACCTGCTCATGAGCATTTTCTGGTTGGAGTACAAATAACCAAGTCTACAGAAAAGCTTCACTTAACATTAATTGAATTGTTTAATGAAAATAACTTTATATAAATGGAAATATGCATGCGGCTGCTCTAATTCTTGAAAACATACTGTCCTCTTTTCTCCTCCACCATCGTGACAGCACAGGACAGATGGTAACAACACTAATAGAGCCCCAGGATGAATTAATGACTGATGACTCTTCTCTTTTGAAGCATTAAGGAAAAGAAAAAGCCAGGGAGTTGTTTATAATCCCGCTAAGAGAATCTACAGGAGAGTCCAACCGTGTAGCAGATACAGAGAAAAAGGCTGCAGAAACTGGTTGCGAGTCGTCACCAGCACCCACAGAGGTGCACGCTGCCAGTTTGAACCTCCTGGTTGTTTCTGCACATCATGAGCTTGATCCAAATGCATGCAGTGTTCCCACTTAGGAAAGGTGAGGAACCACCACTTTCACTTACCTAGGAGTTAGAGACATCATTCGAATGCCAATGTATTTCTTCTTGGTTATAGCTTTTCCTACGAAGAAGAAAACAGGTCTTAAACAATTGCTCTTACCCCAAAAGAGAGCCTCAACTGCTGTTGGCTTTCTGTTTTATTACTATTTTCACATTTGTCCCTTTCAAAGCGGTGAAGTACCGTACCTTTAGCTTGTCTGTCATGGGATTCAGTTAGGAACTTTTTGATTTTATCCGATGGGATAGCAAACGAGATCCCTGCTGTAACCTTTAATGTGTTAATCCCAATGACTTCACCATCCTGGAGAAATAAAGACACTTGTATTAGCAAATGTGAAACATCTTGAAGAGAAATGGATGATTTCTCACATGTAATCACAAAGACAAATTCACACAACATACTCTGCAGCTTGTTTTTCAATTTTCTAAATGGTTTCTTAAAGTCTAATTTCTCTGAAGCATCTATTGATTAAAAAACCTAATCTACAATTTTGGAAAGCTGATGTCGATATTCATATTGTCACTAGCAGAAAGGAGGTCAGAACTGGGCAGCTCTCCAGCTTGCAGCAGATGAGCAGCATATTGTACAGCCAGTTTTGGTCTGTTTATTTCAGCAGGCACCTCACAAAGCATGGCATCAACCAACCAGTGAGGCGCTGAGCAAATATTGCATAACGGTATACAGAAAAATGTCAGCTCACCAAAATCAAAAGCTTTTCCTGGAACGTGACTCCAAGAGAGAATTTCAGATTAAACATCTCTGCTGACACCTGATGATTTGAACACTTTTGAAATCTCAGCACCTTCCTTCCCTGCTCTATTCCAGACAAAAAGTACCCAACTACAAATGTTAGAGTGGAGATTGCTGGTGCTGAAATCATCCTACGGGTCGGGTGAAAACACCCTGCCAAGTCTCCAAGGTAGAACCTCTGACTAGCTCGTTCTTCCCGTTTGTGCCGTCCCTCACTGAGGGCCTCTGCCTCTCCTCCGTTCGACCCGGCGTGTCCCCGCCCGAGCGCTCTCACACAGCAGTTGGCTTTTGCAACCTGCTCCAGTTGTTCTCCCTTGGGCTTATCCACAGCTGCCGCAAGGTCGGCTCTGACCATGGTCTACAGTATCAGCAAATAAACCCTATTCTACCCTGATAAATACATGGTTTTTTTCACCCCACTTGGTACAATTCAAAATAAAGGGGTTTCACGTTCTTGAATCATTCACCTGAGTTTCAGTACACAAAATAAAAATTGCCAGCTGCACGGTATACAGCGACTGCAAATGCCTCAACTTTAAAAATGTTGATTTTACTTTCTGCTAGGCATGGGCAAAAAAAAAGAAATATTCTGCATTACGCTTGCTCAAAACTATGCAAACTGAAAACACCTTAAATACTGAAATGCAAGCGTATCTTGTGATTTGCCAGCATAAACACAGACAAGTGATGAGTATGAACCATGTGAATTTCGTGTAGTCGCCAGATATCGAACGCTCCGCATCACATTTCTGCTGTGAGGTTTTGTTTGCTTGTTTGTTTGGGTATGGGTAAAGGTTTGGTTTTGTTTGTTTTTAAACTAAAAAGTAAAAAATGAAAAAGCTTAGTCCTAAGCAAACAAACTTAAAGAAACTCTTACCAGATTTACGAGGGGTCCTCCGGAGTTTCCATACTGAAAATAAACATATGGCAAGAACATGTTTTAATATCGACTCCTTAATTCATGGCAAGCAAAACATAAAAGAAATTCTTGAAATATTTCTGCAGCGATTTTTTTCATTGTCTGTTAAATATGTGCAATAGGACAGTCTTAACAGCCAAACCCATTAACTACACTTGACACCATCCCTTTTAGCTGAACTTTGCAAACGCTTAGTCCTTCTTCTCTTGCCATAGCAAGTTAAGGAACCCAAGATTTTTCTTTTGTTTTGATAGTACCACACTACCAACCTAGAAGATGTTAGGAGAGCTCTGGGAGCTGTTAGATTTCCAGCAAGGCCAACAGCAGAAGTACAAAAACTATTGCTCTGCCTTCATGCAGAAACAAACTCGAATCCTTAACCTAAGCTTGGCTTCTTTTTAAGAAAACATGATGGATTTCAAGAAGATACATATTTGCCAGAGAATATTGCCTCCTCCCTTGTAATTTGTAAGAATTTTGAAGTGAAGGCAGATACTGTACTTGGTGCGGTTCCTTGGGGGATTTTTAAATAACAACCAAGTGCTGCTGCAGCGCAGATGTCCATATTTACACGGATGAAAGAAAACCCAACCGTGCTCACTGTTCTCAAGAACTATATCACTGGTGAAATCTTCAAAGCAACTATTCCAGAAATTAGAGAGCTGAGGGGGACGTGGCTCAGAGCAGGACGTACGTTGATGATGGCATCGGTCTGAATATAGTCCATATCGGAGTTGCGGAGCCCCAGCTCCTTCCCTCCACGCTGAGTGGTGCTAACGATCCCTGTAGTCACGGTGTTTTGAAGGGAAAATGGACTTCCAATTGCGACCACAAATTCTCCTGGCCTCAAGTCTGCAGACTGACCAAGCAGAAGAACTGGCAATTTACCCTATAAATAAAAATAATAATAATTTAAAAAAGGCAGAAGAATGAAGAGAAATTCAAATGTTAAGACACTACTCCAGCAGTAGAACAAATTCTACAGAAACATGAATACATTACTAGAGCAGAGGAAAAAAAGAGAGGTTTCTATCCCTTGGGAATTTTGCTCCCTCTGTTTTCTTTGAATATTTCACGTGGTTCTGTACAGAAACATCTCCATGAACTTCTCTAAAGAGCAGGCTCTTTAGACTGTAGGAGTACTTTTTCCATAACAGGTACCCATTAAATCAAAACCAATTAAAAGACCAAAGGATTATTCATGTTCTGCTGTACAAAGCAAACATCTGACGATCCCCAGAATAAGTTGTTTCCAAGAGCTTCTTGAAATAATTACCCAACAGCTGCTGAAGTAAAAGTAATGTACTGTTTGAGAGTGAACACTGAAGAGTCACGAAGGCAACAGTCGAAGCGTATCAAACATGCATATTCCTAGTTAAAAGCGTTTTATATTCTCTTAAGACACCTGCTAGTGTTTCATCTTCCTTTTTTCCAGTGGAGTATCTTTTCTAAACATGTGTATTGCCTCCTACATACACTGATGTCTTCTGAAGATGTTAGGATTTAAGGACTTTATGGGATTTTTCCGTTATGACAGTAGGGGATACCATTATATTTTCCTTTCAAGATCTTATCTCTAGTATTAACTATCATGTTATTGAAGACATTCCCAGTAAGGACCGAAAACATTCTTAAAATCCAGCACTGATAGAGATCACTGCAATTTACAGGAATTTCAAACAACAAAAAAAGGGAAGGAGGGAAGGTTGGATCCACACACCCTTGCCCACGCAGTGGATCAAGGGAACCAAATATGGTTTCTCCTAGATGTGTTCTATCTGCACAACAGCTGAACTGGCTGGACAACAGATGATTCAAACCGGACCAATAACCCCCCTCCCAGCAATCAGAAGCTCCCCAAGGCATCAAGATGCATGTTCTGAAAGAGATCATATTTCAAATAAATACGTTGCCTTTATTTGTCACCTGCCTGTAAGATACACACTGAGCTCTATTTCTCTGCTTCCCATTTTTACAAATCAGCCTTTCAGTGATGCTACTCAATTTTTAATCCTTTTATGTTTAACCTGCTGCCCAAATGATCCTGACCCTCTCCAGGTATTTAATCACGTCACTACACTGTATCTATTAGCATCAATAGACCTGGACACATATAAATTCAGGTTTTGACTTCAGGATTTAGAGGATTAGGAGGTTACTGAACCCTAAATCAAAACAGAAGTCTCAAGGGATCTCTCTTCTGCTTGGCAAACCTAACTTTAACATAGCTTTCCTCCAAGTTCGCCCCTCTTCAAAATTCTTTTTTGCTCAACAAGCCTTGCCCCAAAAGGAAAAAGGCATTAGTATAAACTTTCAAAACAGGCCAGTGATTCTAGATGCAGTGGAAGCCCCACCTAGAGACTAACTTAAACCAATTTCCAAGGACTGGGTAACAGTAATTTCATTAAAAAACCAGGGTAACTTCAAGGTATTCTTGAGCTGTGTAGCTAAAACGGAGGTACAAACTGGCTTAATGCTCCTTCTTGTAATTCATACCTTCCAGAAAACTTGTAAAGGTGCCTTTTTCATCCCATGCCTGTTCCAAAGCACACAGATTTATGTACCTACACTTGGTGGGATCCAAAAGGTATGTACTGTGTGCTCATGTAACAAAGAAACAAGGTAATATGTACTGTGCCTTGATTATTGGCACAGCTCCCCAAGTTATTGATAACTTTGCCTCAGAAGTTAACGAAAGCTAAATAATTATTAAATTTTGGCAAAAAAGGGGAAAAATATTACATGTGTTTAAAATGGAAAGCAAGGGTTAGCTCTTTCGAGGACTTTTATCACCAGCAGTTTGAAAGCCTGTATTGATGTCACCCCTGGGGACAAAAACTCAGCAACATAAGCTAACCCAAATGCCCATCACTTCATATTCTTCCCCTACAGTTTTATTTCGATTGTCCTAAGAGACCCACAATGTCTGTAAAGCAGAAAGTAAAAACCGAAAGACATCAGTCATCACTATGTGCCGCTGCAAATACAGAAGTTATGGTTTTGATATTTAACAAGCCTCGTCCTGTGTATCCTTTGTAACAATTCCACCAGCAAAATTTTACTCAGATGAACAGATTGTTTAAATAAAACCCACTGCCAAATCCCAGACAGGATAAGATGCTCTATGGAAATTTATCTTTCAGTCTCCACACAGCAAGAAAATAATTAACTGGCTGCTTGTTAAACAGAATCAGCTGGAAGAGCAACAGAATAGGCAACAGTGAGGAGAAAAACATTTCCCTTTCTAATGATCTTTCAGAGGAAAGTTTTCACAACCAGCAGTGCCCTACTATTAAATAATAATAGTCCGTAGGCCCTATCAGTGCCACAGCCACGGATACACCCAACCAAGGCTGCGGCTTAATTCTGGGAAGGACTCAAGGGCGAGCCCCAGCTTCCCCATCGTGTCTGCAGGGCAGCAGCAGCCTCCCAAGGCAACGCTGCTGAGCGGCTCAATCTCCGAGCGCAGCCCTGACTCCGAGGGACCTCTCCAGTACAGCGGGAAACAGGCAGCTACGCTTAGCTGTGCTGGGAAGCACGCAGTATATGCAACACAAACAGCCCCATATGGGTATTGTTTGGAGAGAGGGAGCACCCTGGCCCGTCCTTCTTTCGCCAGATGCTATTAAGCTTACGTAGCACGTGTTTTCAAGATGTTGTTGGTCAAGAAGAGCATCTCTTTTTGGCACTGCTTTTCCTTATTTAAAACAAAAAAAAAAAAATCCTACACAAGTGGCTTTTGTTTGTATCCCACTGCACTGAAAACCGATACTTTATAGAGAAAGAGGATATTTGTCAGAAAATGAAACGTAAACAAGCAGAAGAAAACAGGAGGATTTTTTTTCTTTCATTAACAGAAAAATAGACTGGTCATGTACAAAGTTAAAGATTTATACAATGTTCCTCAGTTATAAAAACAGTTACAAATCCAAAATCGCATTTGGCAGCAGAAAGAAAATACATGAACAATCTCTGACTAATACAATTACTTTTGATTGTGCTGAGTTTTCAAGCCTGTGCCTATACTAGCCAGGCTTCAGTTCAAAGTCTAACGCTGTATGGATTGGCTGTGGGTCATCCGTGTGATTCAACGTGCCTTCTGGAAAGAGTTTGGCTAACCTTTCCTTTGCTAGGAACAAAAAATCAATTGCAAAAATCGCCTCTCTCTGCACACATTATGAAATTCAGCTCTGGAAAACGTGCTCTCTATTCCTTATAATTTCACAGTGTGGTGCAGAGAGCACAAAAAGCACTGCATGTAAATACTCTACTTAGTGCCTCTTCAAGTAAAGGCCATAAAGAATTGGTTGTGATGAATATATGCATTGTAGCAGCTTTAAATTTTGGGGGTTCTTTCTTAAAACAAAGCTTAAAAATAGCATTGGAAAGTGACACATTCAGAACCAAACCTGCCATTATCAAAAAAAAGCATTTATTTAAATTGTAGAGCTGGTTTTGAAATGAAATCAGTATAAGGCCATTCAAAATTCCTGGGCATCAAGTGACCGAGTGGGAAGCATGTCCGTCTGCAGGCCACCAGAGGAGCACTGGAAATGCAGGGCAGGCACTTACAGCAGCAGGGTAACCAGAATGGCATCAGGACACCCTGCCTGTGCCCTCACACCCTTCCACGGGCAAGCTCTTGCCTAGGATGTTAATGCAGTCATCGTGAGTTTAAGTGCTTAGGTCTAGGGCCATTAATAACTGTACTTAATAAATGTTAACTCAAATATTGACATAACATCGGATCGTCATCAGGATGACGTAACTGCTGTTACAACTCGTGATTCTCTTTGGTTCACTATAGATTTGCCACAACAGTTAATTAAGATCCCAGGCAAACGAGCATGCCTTGAAGCACAATGAAACAGGGAGCCAGAAACAGCCAGCACCTAAACCCAGCTTTCCCAGTGACTCACTGCATGACCTTGGGCAACACGCAACATCTTTTCTTGCCCTCCGTTTTTCATTTGATGAAGCCTCGGGGCTCTGCTGGGATCCATGTTTACTCAATAAAACAAATCTGCAAGCAGGCATTCTGCAAGTACACAGAAATAGGACTAAACATGCAAAACCATAAGTGGCACATGACTCACTGTTTACACCCAGCCAGAGAAGGAGCCGTTAATTAGCGTTAATATTTTAAGCCTTTCTCATCCCAAAGAGCTCCAGACACTTTTATATATGGATTTGACTCAAACCCTGGATAAACATAACTCCCACGAAACAGAGCTGCACAGCACTACAACAAACGGCTTCACCCAAGGATAAGGTGCAGATATTTTGTGGATGGGAGGCAGCAGCTCGGCACGGGAGACTGGGACAAGTACAGGACAACATCACCACCAGCCAGGAGCCAGATGTTCACCTGGCGTACACCAGCATCGTAACTTGAATCAGGTACAATGAGCGGAGCCTTGGCAAAACAGGTCTGAAATTAAAAGAGGCGGCAGCATGTAACCAGCACCGAGCATGGCTGGTGGGATAAAAACCATGAGACAGACCACTATAGCCAGCAAGCGTTTTGGTTGGAACTTTCCCATCCATAAAATAAGTGAATCTCTAAGTAGGCACAGAAAGCAAGTAAATCCCCGCTCTGCTCTGTAACTCCCTCCGTTGGTGGAAGGAAGATCAGCAGTCTGCAGGAAGCAGTTTGCAGTTCAATAAACTGATGAAGAGACAAGTGTTCAGAGTTCAATTTGTCTTAAATAGCGACAGATTTCCTTCATGCGTTTTATTCTTAGGTGGAGAACAAACAGATGCTTTCGTGGTACGCTAATTCAGCTGTAAGTAACTCCGGCAAAACACATAACTTCCCTGGGAATCACTTTTTTGTCCTCATTAATGAAACTATTTAACTTTAAGACTACATGTGGCAAAATAAAAACACAGGCCATGAGCATATAAAAATGTAGAGCATCATCTACAATCTCGAAACTGCTTGACAAAACGCCAAAGAAAATTCAAAACCCAAGCTGAATGCATTACAAGCCTCCAAAAATATTTCATCTATAGTTAGAAAAACAAAACCGAGTCTCCTTATCTAAATATGGAGCATGGGAAGCTTGCGGATAAAAAAAAGGGACAGAGTGCTGTTTTGCTACGTCACCAGCATTTCAATTACCTAGCAAGACCTTGCTTCTCTCCCTTAAAATAAAATAAACCCCCCTGGTGCTGGCAGACCCACCCTGGGGGGGGGTGCGAGCATTCTGCTGTGCGGGGAGCTGGACCGGCGCATCGTCCCCGCAGCGAGGGCTACTAGGAGCCGAAGATGGCAGGAAACTACCGCTGCCTAAAGTGATGAGTAAACAGGAGTTAACATCCAAGGTTTTTACAAGCTGTTTCATTTCTATGGGGCCCAAAGACTTCTGGAACCAATATGTGGGCTTCCTCAGGCTCTCGAAAGGAAGCAACGTAATATCCAGCGACAGATTTCAAAGTAAAACAGCATTTTGGAAAAGTCGCTTACATCTGGTATTCAAGTAGTTTGGTTTTTCAAAATGTGGGCTATTAAAATATTGATACATCAACAGGAAAGTTTGCTTTCCTGCTTCCTCCAGTTTGTACACACGGGAAAAATAAACAAATCCCCTCTGACCACAAAGATACAGACGCTGCTTTGCTTCACGAAACCACCGAAGGAAGGAGGGCAGAAGGTCCTGTTGATTCAAAAGTGTCAGACTAAGTGGTTGTTAGTAAGATGCAGGAAAAACCTTAAGCAAAAGTGCTGAAACACCACCGCAAATTAGAGACTGGTCACAAACCCGCTCCTGCTGGACCATGTAGGTGCCAAATCCTGCCTGGGATACAGAAGGTAGTAACTGGTCACGCTGAGGAACAAAAGTCTGCAGACCCTGGCATGTTTTCCATGACAAGGTGCTGTTTCAGAGTCGATGGCAAGTGTCTCATGGCTGGCTTTTAAGGGTGTAGGAAGAAGATACACATCAAAATACAGCCATTCGCTGTGCTCCTCCGATGTGTACTCACTGCCAAACCATAGGCACTGCCATAGAGATCATCCTTGCAAGATAGAGTCCAACTCCCATGGACGAAAGGGGTCTCCAGGCAAAAGCCACCTTCACCTTCCATTACTTTTGGCTCCCCACTTCAATCTGGGCAAGGGCACAGGGCTCTTTTATAACTCTGCCTGCAGTTAACCTTGACATTGTCCATTAAACCACCCTAAAATTCCCTTTCCTCCTCCCGGCGTTTAGTTTTCGGCAGCCGTATCGCACAGTCTTATTTAACAAGGAAGTTATTTGCGTGGAGATGAATTTCAGAAGCAAGCTCTGCCAGCTCAGAATCTGCTTGCTTTGGAGCGCTGCGCAGTATTTTTGATGGCTCTCACGCTCGCTGCAGTATCACGCGTGGCACGCAGGACGGATTATTTCACCAGCCTCTGCCTATGCTGCCAAAGTCCAGATTTTTCTAGGGAAGTTTTATAAATTTTGCATGTTCATATCCAAATCACAGGCAGCTGCACTGTTTCTTTCTAGTATTGCCGTCGCATCAGAGCTGCTTGCATCGGGAAGGATGGTTATATTGCATTCACATTTGCCACACTTGACTCACGTTTCACTTCCTACTTTCAACACTTCAGTAAACTGCTGTGTCACTGTGGACACAAGAAATGCAGTTTCTCTCTTTTATAGACTGTAAAAATAAGTGCATTTTAGGATTAGAAGGACAGCTCCAAGATTTCTGTTCCTTGTTGCCTGCAATATGTTTTTCATCATCATCATAGAATCATCACAGACTGGTTAGGGCTGGAAGGGACCTTAAAGCACATCCAGTTCCAACCCCCTGCCATGGGCAGGGACACCTTCCACCAGACCAGGTTGCTCCAAGCCTCATCCAGCCTGGTCTTGGACACTCCCAGGGATGGGGCATCCACAGCTTCTCTGGGCAACCTGTCCCAGTGCCTCCCCACCCTCTCCAGGAAGAACTTCTTCCTAATACCTAATATAAATCTCCCCACTCTCAATTTAAACCCGTAAATGGAGAAGAATTTAATCAGGGAAATGGTTCATCCTTACTGGTGCCCAGATTTTACCACGCTCTTTCATTTCCTATTGCACTCAGCAAAGCCAAATTAGTTCTAGCAATGCCTTTGGCCAGATGTTCACAGCTCAAAGAAAACAGCGTGCAGGCTGCTACAAAATCTGAACAGTTTTAGGAATACCAGCTGACAGCCTAAGCTCATACTTCAAGTCCAGCTCTGTTCCTAACCAGAGGCATTCTTCGTCCTTCAGATCCTGCCTTAACATGCCACACAAAAACAGAAGGAAAAAAAGAATATCTACATCTTCGATGTCACTTTCAAATAATTTACTCAGAAGGAAGAACTTCACCTCTTACTTCAGGAACTCTCAGGGATGGTTTTCATGCCATATCCAGGTTTTTAAAGGGTTATTTGTAGTGTCACATTGACTTCTTTAGTCATCAAATACATTTCAACTTCTACAAATTACTACCTCTATGATTTTTAAAAGCCTTTGATGAATCTGGATGATTGAAAGGCAGCTCAGTACGAACACTGAACTTGAATGGATACATAAAAATGTCCCATGAAAGTTCAGTCTCAAAATGCACTTCTCAGCTGACTGCATTTCCATTTTAACTGTTCTGTGAACACTCAGAATTTTGTTTCTAACTCTCCAAACACGAAGTATCATCTGTCCTCTGAACAGAGGTACCTCAGGTCTCACCTTGGATTAGGATTTCCCAGAGCATGTCACCACAGCTAGCTGGAAAACTGGATTCTTATCCCAAAAGACCCACAAGTGGTACAAAATATTTTGCCCAAGTCTTCTCAAAGTTATCCTGAGATGCAACAGGCAGGGGCCGGGGGGATGACACACAAGGCACTGGGTTGTACAACTGATAGAACTCTTACCGAGGGTACGTCAGACCTAAGTTTATATCTATATTCTACCTAATTCAGAGCAGAAATGTGAAATCTGATCTCCTGCTACCCAGGCAGATGTGCTAAGCTGACATTATGCGAGGAAGACAGCGGGGGCCTGCTCACTTCCTTCCACAAGAGCTCAGCCTCCAGGCACTGAGACACTTCCCAAAGTTTCATTAAAGCCAACCTTTTTTTGTATAGGCAACCAAATATTAACAGGTCAATCCCTCCCTTCTCCACCTCCAAAAATAAAAGTGCAGCCACGTATCAATTCGCAAGGTCGCAATGCTCAATCTGAAGCACGTGCTGTGTTGGCCAGCTTCAGAATACATCAAGTGGGAGACATCCTCATACCTTGGAGTTAATAAGTTGTGTAGGATAATTATGAATTTTTGAGTAATTGTTTTCAAAACGATCAAAACTGCTGCATGTTAAATCAAAAATCAGATATTCTTCCCTGCTCCACGACTGAACAATGTAGGAGGATAACCAGTAATGAGAAATACTTGCAAACAACCAGCTGATGTGCCATTCAGAAAACAGGGTCACAGCTACATTCCAAAATTAAGTTGATGGAAGAGGATGATGACTATCATTTAATTACACAGCAGGTATTTTTCTAAGAGAGCAGCATCTTCCATCTTGCAAGTCATAACTAGAATTGTCAGTTCCAGTCCTGTTTAGCAATGGTTTCCACTACGGGCAACTCATTTGGCTGCATTCTCTTTTTTCCAAGCTGCTTCCAGTCTTCCAGGTTCTCCCTTCCCGCAAGCAGCTTACCAGGGAAATTCTGAAACCATTTCTTTAGGGTATCAAATAACATAAAACTCTGTCTGCTCTCTTAAGTTCTCAAAAAGATCTGTCACATCAGTTCAATGTCTCCTCTGTCTGAGTCACCAACTCCTCTCTTCTCTGACACTCACCTTCCTATTGCTCAAAGTCCTCTCCTCAACATCATTTTCTGGTCTACTTTCCCCACCACCTTGTGCTTCCAATTTTAAAATCACTTTTCCAGCTGCCCTTCACTCCCTGCCGTACCCTACTCTGCCTAGTGCTGCCAGGTCTCATCCTGGGGATCTTTCCCCTTTCCTTGGTTACTGCAGATGTGCTTGTGCTTATTTTAATATAAAAATGAGAAAATAAATGATTGGTAAATGTGTTAATAGGTTGCCTCAGGAAAACAGAGGAAAAAAGCATGACAAAACCACATTCTTGGTGGTGTTAAGAGGCTTTTTGCCATGTTGTTGTTAAAAAGCTTTTAAATAAGAAAAAAAAAAAAAGAGCTTTTAAATGACAAAGGTAGCAAGGGAGCAGCAGGAGCACTTCACTTCTTGGGTCATCCAAGAGTTCTGCATTAGACATCTGATTTAGTCATGAACTCTGGCACAAACACTTTTGACCTCGCTGGGGAGTAGGTCTGAACTAAAACAACACTGCAAGATCTACACATTTTTGAGTCATGTGTTTCAAATGAAACGTTCCCGCCCGTTAAATTTGGAGGTCATTTACTAACAGTCCAAACAAGGGAAACCAATATGAGCAGCACCCCAAGCAATCACATGCATCTAATTGCATCTACATTACACAGTATTTCCCCACAATATTCCTCTTGTGCTATGTTGTCGACGTGTGCAGACTGCATGACAGCTTTTCTGCTGCTGCAGCAGGAGGAATAATGCTGGCAGCTGTGAGCTTGATATGGAGGACGACTATGGCTAGGAAGTTGCATTCCCATTTGTTCAGAAAACCACTTGCTGTGTAAGAGCATCTTTCCAAGGTGGCTTTAATTTGCCCGTTCAAGGCGCTTCCTAAGATATTTTCCATTTTACTATCTAAATCAGCGTGGTACAGCCCTTCAGAGGGACAAATGCATCCTCTAAAAGCAATCTGTGACTTCAGTGAAGGCACACGAGAGAATAACACATCCCTCTACCAACCACAATGGAACAACACCCATTTCTTCTCAGAGGAAAAGAATTGTATTAGCCAATGTGTGTGTAAACCAGCCAGCAAACTACGTTGTTGGTTCTTCTTTTGAGGATGCATACAGAAGTGCTACGTACTTGCTTGCACTACACTGAGGTGATAAAATTAACCACTACCAACCACAAACTCACCATTTATAAATGTGTATTCGCCTAGCTCAAAGGTTTTCTGTAACTCAGACTACTAAACTACCAGCCTTTCCTTCAAACACGAAAATTAGCAATAAGCTTTTGAAAAGGAGGATACTAAATTAAGAATAAAATGTGTCTTGCTTTAACCACTCACCTGAGTATCTATTTTTATTAGTGCAATGTCAGCTTTTTCATCAACATCTTTAATTTTAGCTTCGTACGTTTCACCGTTCTTCAGTTCCACTTTCACCCGGTTTTTGTTGGTGACAACATGGGCGTTTGTCACTATCAATCCGTCTTCTGAGACGATAAACCCTGAACCACTGGCAACAGGAATCTCCCTCTTCGAATAAGGAAGTCTAAAAGACATGGGAAATAAACATTTATCGCTGCAAAAAGTTGAAAGGTCACAAATCATTCCAAGTAATACACAGCCAAAAAGAGTTTGGTGGGTTTTAATGCTTTAGGATATCTGCTGTTATTTACTATCATTAATGAGATAACACACATGCATTAGTTTAACTTTTTTTTTTTTTGACCAGAACTCTTAAATTATCTTTAATCCTTAAGCATGACAAATATTTATCAGCTCAAAAACCTCCTTGCTATTACACAGCATCAATCAACAATTCCTGCACGCTGGCAGCTGGTTTCAAGAATACGAAAATCAAAACTGGGCATCTTGTTTACTTGCGAAACAATTCAATGTGAACCACAGCAGGAGCTATCTTCTCCACCACGTCTGCAATAAAGTTGTATTTGTGCCGCAGGCTATTAGGATGTTCTTGGCCTGAAATAGAAACAGAAAACATGTCATGAGTTCTTCAAATGACAGGAGAAGGGTCATTGCAAAACACCTGAATTAAAAAAAGCTCCAAGCAGATATCTTTTCCCTTCTTAAAAGTCATCTGCAGCATAACCCTTTGCCCCCAGATTTCCCCTCTGGCTCTCTGCACAGAAGAGGCAGCATGCTTTATCGCTGGGACAAACGGATCCACAAAACCTTTATTTCAAGCCCATGTAACCGGGCCATGGGACAGCAGATCTGCTGATCCCAGCAGCCCTGGTTCCCACTCACTCCCCACGGCTGGTGGCTGCTGAGGACGGGGCGCTGGAGGGGCACGGGGTTCAGTCTGCGCCTGCACTGCCCCGCTCCTCCTTCGCCAAAGGCGTCCTGTGCTCAGACGCCTCCATCCCTGTTCTGACTTCTTTTTGGGATGGTCTATTTAGCTTGTATGGTCCCCTCAGATTAAACAAAGGGGCTCTGTTCCTCTGCCAAAATACGCTTTCTTAGTGGTTTTTGAAGCCTCGCGCTGCCACGTTTGTAAAACGCCGAGGACAACAAGGTCCTAACCCCGGTGCAAGCCGACAGCAGCTGCCCTGGAAGTTCGGGTACGATGTTCGCGCTGTCTCGGTGCCCCCACACCGCTTCCACCATGGGTGCACATCCCGTAGGCTCCACACAACCACACTCGAGGCACCCTTTCCACTGCGAGCACCCTTGGCCCATCAACCCCACAGAGGAGGGGATCCCATGTGCTTTGGGGTTACTGAACCACCCCTCAAGGCTATAAAATAGACCCGCACACAGGAAAACAATGGGACCGCAAAGCTCTACATTCCTGGGCAGTGCTGTAACACAAAAGCTCATGGCCACTGAGTATTCAAGAGAGGTCAGTGGGATTTTCAAAAGCAACTGGATACCAAACTCCTATTGTGGCCGTCAGAAAACCTGTCTGTGCCATCAGACACCTAAAAATCTCTGGGAAAAACACCTCACTATTCAGACACAGATTGCCCTTCTCCAGTAGTCTGGGGGCAAGACTTTGTTTTTATAAAACAAGAAGCAACTAAGCAATTGGAACACCCCAAGGAGTTATTTTGTATTTCCCTGGAGGCAAGGAACACCCTTTGCTTTCATTAGTCTTCCCATTTTATCTGATGCATCCATCTCGTGTTATAAAGGCACAAGCCAAGCCTGCCACTGACTTTCAGCTGAGTATTAACGTGTTGTGCTGCTCCCATCCATCTTTGCCATTTGGCTTCTAAATCTGTCCAGAGATTAAAGCACTAAGCAGCTTGTGGATGCTGGAAGTGCTTGTGATGGTGTAACAGGATGATTTATTTGCAGAATTGTAGAAGGAGACACAGGACTATCCTATAAAATCATCCCAACAGCGATACCTGGAGGTTTTAATTTCAG
The DNA here is from genome assembly GCA_027574665.1 of Rhynochetos jubatus. Classification (NCBI taxonomy): domain Eukaryota; kingdom Metazoa; phylum Chordata; class Aves; order Eurypygiformes; family Rhynochetidae; genus Rhynochetos; species Rhynochetos jubatus. Next base: position 37,522,892 of record CM050655.1, on the reverse strand, counting down.
AAAACCAGACTGGAAAACCATACAAATTTTCAAGTACATACTAAAGGCAAAACCCCATTGCAGGAGATGCAAAGGAATAATTTGAGAACAAAGCACAGCTGCTCTTAAGCTAACCAGACCCTGGTGTGATTCATGGGTGAACAAGGGGTTTCAGGTGACTTACCAAGGCCAACTAGCATACACCACCCTCATGAGCTGGGGGGATGCTCAGCCCAAACACTGTCCTGTCACTAAAGACACGCTTTTTCCCGTTTATACCCTGTCAATGCAATCAGTCATGAACAGCAGCCGCAGCTGTAACCACTTAATCCGCTAGGCAGTTTCAGACTGCAGTTCGGGGACGCTAAATCTGCTTTATGAAGCAAGAACATTGATGGGGAAACTTGTGTCCTCGCCTACTGTTTTCCTCAAAAGCATTCTGTGCTTTGTCCGACTTACACATAAGCTGTTTTCCTTGAACTTTCATGCCAGAAAGGCATAAGGGCTTGCTGATTGACAAACATCAATTTACCAAAGGATTTATGTTCTCTTCATCATCCGGTATCAAATGTACCGCATCATCCCTATAAAGCTGCCAACTATAATAGGAGTGTTTTGGAAAACTGGTAGGAGAATGAGAACTGCAGTTTGGAAGTATTCACTCGCATTAAACAGGAGCTTTGACAGATTATCAGATTGGATTAACGCGATGCTGGGATAAAACGCCACCGGGCGCTACTGTATCCATCAATATGCTGTTTGATCGCTGTTTATAAAACGATTTCATCTCGCTCACAACGGCCTAGACATTCAAATGTCACATCCTGCCCTTGAAAACGAGAGCTCCCACGGATGAGGAGCACAGGAAACACAGCGTTTTTTTTATGCCTTCGATCTTTTTTGCGTTTGGCTATTCAAGAGGAGAAAGGGTGCCTACGCTGTACGTGAGGAGACTACTAATACCTCCTCTCCGAGAGCTGCCTTCCCTTTGCGTCGGAGGCTACGAGTGACAAGATCTCAGAAGTGACAGTATTTCACGTATAATCGGCCTCCTCGTTCACAGTTAAGAGGTCAAAATTTCATACTCCGAAGAAGTTAGATAATAAATACTGATTCATGGCATACTGACCTAAAAAGCTTACAACAGCTTGCCACGCCTGCCTGTTTGCTTATGTATTAGGAATTCTTGCATTGTGTAACACAGTTTTGCAACAGCTCTTGAACGACTGCCCACTTAAATGGAAAACATACCTTTTTGAAGCAAATAAACAGAAGTCAAAGTACCATTCAGATGAATTCATTGATGAATGCTAACAAAATAATATTCCCATCAACCGCTCTTTACCATCATGCAACAACATAAAATCTGAAGGCTATACTAAAAAGTATTCATAGGTTGAAAGTTTCTCCTGTTGCTGGGAAAAAGTATCCAGGGGAAAAAAAAGGAGACCAAAATGGACATGTGCGCATGCACACCATCTGCCCATTACTTGCATGCTTAACGCTTACCATCACTAATTGCCCTCCGGGATTACTGAGCAATGCATGCGAGAGCTGAGAGGTGCACTTATCCATGGTGGTGCAACCATCACCATGTAAAGTATTATCCTAGATTTGAAACACCAGTAGGCACAGGCTGCTACGTGGAAGCCTAAACTGCCGTAAAAACCTCAATAATACAAACCTAATACGGGCAGATGCTCATTCATCAACAACCACACAGCAGTTCCCAGTCATCACCGGCCACTGTGGAAGACAGCACTGATATTCCCAACTTCTCAGGAGATAACAGACTCATTTGGGTTGGAAAGGACCTCAAAGACCATCCAGTTCCCACCCCCTCATGGGCAGGGGGCACCTTCCACTAGACCATGTTGCTCCAAACAGCATCCATCCTGGCCTTGAACCCTTCCAGGAACGGGGCATCCACAGCTTCTCCCCTTCTCTCCAACACACACATTTTTCCAGCTGTACTGATAGTTCAGGGGTTTGGTAGAAAATACAGTTTTAGGAGTGGAATGGGTGTCATCCAACATCCTCCAAGTGTGCAGGTTCACGGAGCTGACACTCCGTAGTGGTTTAGCAGACTGTCCTTAAGCAACAGCTCTAAGTTTTGAGTGATTATATGGTTTTGACTATTTAATCCCCACTGCCTGTGTATTCTGATACACCTAACCACGAAATCCATCCTGATTTACAGGTACCCTACAAGCAGGGGGGTAGCTCTTTAATTCCATACTTAAATTGGTCCCCCAAAATGTAATTTCTCTATTAGAAACTACTTCTTTGATACAACCAGCGTTGAATTAATGAGAATAAAGTTACCCAAATTTCCTGGCCTTCTTCTTTTAACCACAACCTTCTGGAGTTTTGTTCCTAGTAAAGTCTCTATTTTACTTTTATGTTTGGGGTTGGAATTTTTGTTTGGTTTTTTTTGTTTGTTTGTTTTAAACATTGAAAAGTGGGCTTGAATAATTCTAACTCCTAAATACCTTCAGGCTTTGATGTTCAGGTCTTTGCAGCATGTCCCTCTTGCTATTTATATCCTGTGATTATTTGTGTTTTGTAATGTTTTTATTGAACTATTGCACAATGCCCGAAGTGCCCATGAGCACAGTTAAGAAACCTTTATTCACGACATTATGAAGATGATGGTTGTGAATTTAGTTAATGATGAAAAACTGACTAAAAAAACATAAATAGGTTACAGCATGAAAAATTCCCAAGGCAAATAATTGAAGGACTTCAAAGGTGTGCTGGCTGTCAGCCCTCGAACGAAAGGAAAAGTCTCTGCCAACAGACATTACTAGGGCTAGTATCAGTAAACAAACTGCGAGGAGGCAAGACAGAATACAAAGCCATGAAAAAAAGAAAACCCACACATGGCTGTAAACAACCAAAATAATTTGGTTTCATAAAGAGGAGCCAAAACTCATATTAAGATCTAGGTTCTGATTAGGTCATTACTCAAAGTGGCATTGATGCTTTAGTGCTTACATGCTGCTTTCAGTAATATTTTGAGCTAAACTGAAAGGATGCTTTGGAGATAGAAATCTCAAAGTAACCTCTCCCCTTCAGTTGTGAGAACTGTCTCTGCTGCTCTGGAAGGTCTTCTTTTGGCACAGGTTCACCTCACATGACAGCGGCTCTTCACATAAAGCTTTAAGAACATCACAGTCAGAAACAAGTATTTTTCCCATCCAGTTTTCATGTGTTTTCCCCCTTTCAGACAAGAGGATTCTGGTCTCATCCATCAGGACCCTTTCTCTTCCGTATTCTCTCCAGCTAGCCTGAGCCCAGTCAACATCAACACCCCTGTGTCTCCTTCCCACTCCCTGAAGTTAGAACCAGTACAATTATCTCATTCAAAGGGACTTTTTACCCTAGACGCAGGGAGGGGGGTGGGAAAGGCACACCCCAGCAAACACCAGCAAGTCTCTCCCTCCCAGCCTCACTCAGTGTGGCCACACTAGATATCCTCAGGTCCTAGGTCAAAAAGCTGAGATTCAGCCTGGAATCAAGCCTCCACTTCCTTTAAAAACAGCAAGAAACTTTCATTCCCTTTAAGATTAAAAAAACCCCACCCAAAACCCAAGACTTCCCATGAAACAATACTCACCCAAAACAGCTACAACTATCACTATTCATAATTTTGTAACTGTTAAAGAGGATGCTCACATGCAAATTGGCAGGAGGGTGGAGCACGGTCTCCAGGTTCACCCTTGAAGGTGCTTCATATCGGAAAAGTGCAACGCTCCTGTCCTTCCAAATTGAGACATCCCTTGGGTTTGCTCCATGCTTGCATGTGAGCAGCGGCATGCTCAGCCAGGAGACCTGCTTCACCCCTGCCCCGTTCACCTGACCCAGTGGTACCATGTCAACTGGTGAGGTCCCTGGCCTGCTAACATCAGGCTGGTGCCGGCGACAGCAACAGAGCTTGGATCCAGGGATCTGTGGTTAATCTCTCCTTCCTCATAAACTCCATAACGATCACAAGCGCTTCTATGAAATCAGTAACACAGAGTACGAGCAGAGTCACCGCAACTTGAAGGTTATGGGCTAACTGAACGTATTAAGCTACCCATGTTGCTGAAAACAGATGATTACCTCCTGCCTGCACTCGCTGCCTGCAGAACGTTACATCGGGACACGCAATCCCAGGTGCATGTGCACACTGGGGTCTGAAAGAACAGCTTGGGTTGGAGTTTCTCTGCAGAACGAAACCAGAAGGGCTTAAGCACTCCCAAAACCTCTGGGCTGGCAGAATCGGTGACTACTAACACAAACCGCAAGCCTCTAAAGTTTTACTTGGAGGAATTCCACCCTCCCAAACAAAACTCCAACCGCTGGCATTTGTAGATATTCCCATTCATGCCATATAGGAAAACGTTAAAGCCTCTGACGCTACTATGGAAACAAAAACTCCAGCAAATGTGCTTAGCTCACACTGAAAACGGTGGTATCACCAAGCTCCACTGGAGAGACGCAAGGAAAAAGTGACGTATGGGAGAAAGAAAAGAGCTGCCGCTCTTTTCTTTTAAATTACATGAAGCTGTAAGCCTAAATATTCCATTTCCTATTCAAGGATAAATTGTGTAATACACCAAAAAAGGGTATTACGCAATGAAAACAGAAAATAAGAAACAATGTGCTACGTATCGTAGACGATGTGCTCAAGAACAACTTCCAGATCAATGGAGGGAATTTTGAGAGGACTAGACCACAGCACCTTGCTAATAAAGCTACTACTGCATCAGTTATTTTTTCTCCCTGTAATCCAAGGAGAGACTAAAAACACTTCACAAATTCCTGAGAATAAAGTCTGTATTACTGCAACATCTCTAAGAGCAAAAATGTTTTCATAGCACTAAATAACAGAGATTTTAAGCATTTTATTCCACCAAATGGTAAACTGCCCAAAACTGGTATTCACTTGAAATATTTCCTGCAGCAAGAACCATTGCAAGATTAAAATGAGGATTTAAAGTAAAATTGCTTTTTGGCACGAACACAAACTTGCAAAGGGAAAATAAAGTCCATTTTCATCATCACAATATTTAGATGATTAGTTCTTTCTTGGCAGCCTTTACCAGGGACTCTGTCACATGCACCAGAGACCTTGCAAGTAACAGGCTTTGAAATTTGTATTGTCCCTGCTAATCCAAAAGCCTGAAACCATTAATTTTAATTACTGGTTTTAAACAAACCAAAAAGCAACCCAAAAAGCTGCCAAGCTAAACCAAACAAGGAATCTACACAAAGATTGTGAACAAACCAGCTCTCAAATTAATGATAACACAAAACAGTTTTCAGACCAGCGTGTGGTCGCTCATATAACACAGCACTTCCGAGTACAAAAATGAAGGTGAATAAATGGCACGTTTTAATTGATATTCTCAAGAAGAAAAGCTGACTTCACTGATTTTCAGAGAAAAGGGTGTGAGAGAGCAGACAAACCCCACCAAGCAGCAAGATGTTCCTGCTAGTGGTAGCTGTGATGAGCTGGATCGCTTAGTCTCTGAAGCATCCTACTCCCAGCTTCTGGTCACCAATTAACGCTTACCCTGATTGGAGCCTAAGAGTAAGTTACCGAAAATGCAAATGTACAACTGGGTAAAAGCAGATGTTGGTAACACATGAATGACCAGGTTACATGAAGAGAAGGACACATACAGAGCTCTTCTGCATTTATAAAACATAAAAAACCAAAAGGTATTTCAGGGTAATTAAATTGTAAAGCACAGGGTCTTCAGAGAACTTTGCTCCAGTCTTTTTGCTTCAGCTTCTTTCTTAGTATGACAGAGATCTTTGGCACGCAGTCCCAAATTTCCTGCCACTGAAAATGGTCAATGGGCAATGTCCCTACAGCTTTCCTGGGTGAAGTTCCTATGTAACTTCTGAAGTAAAAATAATTCTAGCCAAACAGCAACTTTTCCTAGCACTTTTCTACAAGGCAGAACAAAGAGTAAGTGAATCAGATAGAAAGTATGTTCTGTTACAACTCAACTACTGAATTGCTAGAGAGACGTCAAACAGTTGGAACGTCGTGCAGAAGGAAGAACACCAAGGATGCGCACAGCTCTAAGCTGCGTTGTTCAGTCTTTACGCAACTTCTGAAAAGTCATTTGGATCCTCAGTGTCTTAGATTTATCTTTAAAATTGGCATAAGCCCTAGTTTCTGTCACGGGAATAGTCTCAGGCTTTAGCAGCCCTTGAAGAACCTCATGGGGAGAAAATATGTATATAAAAGCCCTCAGGAATGCCAGAAATTCTTCTACAACCCAAGTGCACTGGCTGCCCCTGCAAAAAATGCCTCACCATTATAGTAGTAGTGAGCAAAAGCAATGGACTTTCAAGCTGATGAAGCTGAAAAGCAATTGGGCGTAAGCAGGGAGGGCAGGCTTCCAGCTCGGAGCAACAGCTCCATCTAACACAACAGGAAACTGCGAGTCCTTCTGTAAACACCAGTGGTGAGGTGGGAGGAAACCCAATTTCTGCATAAACAGCCAGGCTGGAGCCCCGGGACCGAGGAACGCAGCCCTGCGAGGAGGAACACGCTGTTCCCGGAGCAGCATTGCCATATTAATACAATGCTGAGCTCGGGCTCATCGGAGGAGATGACCAATTAATCGCAAGTCAGCGGCCCGCTGACAAAGATGCACAGCTCCAGAGTCCCGCATCGGTCTGTCCCGGGGACGGAGGAGGGATGGCAGGGCACAGGCAGATGCTCCAGCACAAAAAATAGGCAAAGAGCAATTCAGGACAAGGGCAGAGTGCTGAGCTTGAGAACATCGTTAAGGGTAGTCCTGTCTGAACTGGAAACATGAAGAAACGTAAGTCAGGTAGTTATGGAAAAGAGTCTGCCCGATTTCCTGCAGACAGATGAAAAGAATATTTCAGTCAACAGGTTAAAGCAGACGTGGTATTCTCTTCTCTGCAGAAGGCTGAAAATATAACAGATGAGTCAGGAATAATTTCTCCTCTTCTTTTTCCAGCCCTGCTCAGTTTACGTCCCTTCCAACTCAGGTCATCACCCTGCTCTATCTCCAGCACCACTCCTCGCAGGCAGAGAACCAGCAAAACATCCCCAAAATGCCTATTAGGTAATTCCTATATCCTATGTGCAACCAACAGCTGTCTGATCTTGAAAATGCCTCTTAACATTATAAAACCATTAAGGTCTCATGTTAAGTATGTGAGAAACTTTCACGCTGCATCTTTAGAAGAAATCCCTGCTTAAGGGAGACTTAGCTTCCATTTCCAGGAATGCTGCTATGAAGACACCAGGGAATAAAAACAAGTTCTTGCTTTCATGCTTTGAAAACATTTTTCTCTCTAATGAAAAACCTAAAAAAAGCCTCTTAAGATTCAAACCTAAAAAAAGCCTCCTAAGATGCTGCTTCTCTGCAGCTGGAGACAGCATTGATTTCACCACTCAGCTGTAGGACACTCCTTACAGTGACCCCGGGGTGATACACAGAAGGATCAAACCTATAGGAGAAACCTCAGAACAGTAATAAACCAGAAACCCCTCCTCCTCTGGGGCTTCAGGGTTGAGCAATAGGTAAATTCAGTGTAACTGTATCGCAAAAGCCACGGAATACCTACACGTGGAACAAATCCCAGTCTCCAGCAGTATTTTCTACACGTGTCCTAAGAGCGCCCAGATTCGTGCCAGTGTGGACATCAGAAAGCAACGTGTGGGAAATGAAAGCAGACTAATGCAGACGGTATTTCTGCCATCCTATTTTGAGCATTACAGAAGGGAAGTGGCATCGCCACTGGTGAGCCAGTCACTGTCACACAGCACCCTGCGCCACCACACGTACAGCTTCTCCGTAAAGGTTCAAAGAGCAGGTTCCTATTTCACTTTGCCCAGAGAAGCTGTGGATGCCCCATCCCTGGAAGCGTTCAAGGCCAGGCAGGATGGGGCTTGGAGCAACCTGGTCTAGTGGAAGGTGTCCCTGCCCATGGCAGGGGGTGGGACTGGATGACCTTTAAGGTCCCTTCCAACCCAAACCATTCTCAAATATGCTTATTTTTACAGTACTGAGAGTTTATTATATTCACTGCCTCCCTGTCAACATTGACTATTTACATAATGGCTTTTTTATCAGCACATCTGTCCTGCTTTATTTTATGGATCATCTGAATATTTTTTGTATTTTATAAATGGTTTCTGCTTGCCCACTTTTACTGTCTGAAGACAAAAGAAAATGAGGGTTAAGCAACCTTTACCTTTATAGACAAAGGCCTACACACAGATCTCTGATACCCAGTGGGCACACACACCAAACTGCGTATGTTGTCTTGGAAAAATCACGGGGTGGTTTGGGTTGGAAGGGACCTTAAAGACCATCCAGTTCCAACCCCCCTGCCATGGGCAGGGACACCCTCCACTTAGAAAAAGGAATGACTCATCCCTTTCTCACCTCAAGCGTTGAGGTATGAAATTGCTGGGGGAACTGTGTCTATTTTGGGGGTGAGATGGTGGGAGGGGAGAGCGTTGTTTGGGTTTCTCTACCTTACTAGTGCTCGGTCCACCCACTTCTTTCCTTCTCCAAAATTACTTTCTGCAGATGCAGATTGACAGATCATCGATGCTGTTTGCAGAACGAAGCCAAAACTGCAGTCTGCAAGTTTAAGAAATAGAGTAATGGAAAAGAAAAGTAATGGAAAATGGAGCAGCAATGCTGGCAAGGGGCAGAAAAATGAGCAGGGACTCATAAAAACTCAGTTTGCTCTCAGCTCTGCTACTGGCTTACTGGTTGACCTTGAGCAAATCTCTTTATCTTCCGCTGCCCTAGATTTGCTATCTGCACAATGGCTTCTGGACAAATATCGTGAGCTCCTCCTAATGCTCTCCTATATAAAGTATTTCAAAATTAAGACTGTTGGATAACATTACGCAAGGTTACCAGATTTAATATGCATTATTTTATCCGTCAGTTGGTTATCGGGAAAAATATGTGCAAATCCAATTCCTATCAGAAACACGGAGCGTTTTTAATCCTAACCACCCATGCCTCTGCTGCATCAGTATTTCTAGCACCAAATCTGCAAAACTAGGTATAGGAACAATTAACTCCCTGCACATCCCTCTCTTCCACCTCACCAAAACCCAAAGGCTTTACAAGAGCAAGGAAAGCAAAGAGAATGGAAACCCCTGATGGACACAAGGGTTTGGTTAACTAGTAACCAAAAATTTTAAGCAGGGTGTCCATAGCACAGACCTGCCACGACAGCCGGCACAGCCCCGGTGCCATTAACATGCTGCTGCTCGTGCCGACAGGACCAGCTCCCGTCCCGGTGCCAGCCTGCAGTAAAAGCAGAGGCTCGTGCAGCTACTTACACGTTACACACATGTATGGAATGTCTTCTTTTTGCAGCGTGTGTGCATACGCCTGCACACTGTTTTGTCTCCAGAAAAACTCCTGGCAGAGCACTCACAACGAATTGCACAACCCAGCTGGCTTTCAGCCTCCTGCTTCTTATCAGTGCACCAGCGTATCTGATATTAATGCAGCAACTCAAGGGCTACCCTGTCTGGCTGCCTAATTCCTCTCCAGTCACTAAAATACAGTAGCTAAGATCTTCTGAATTCACTGAACTTCAAAATCACAAGTCATCTGTGTCCTGTCTTACAAGTTTAAGGTATTGTAGGTCTCCTGTTACCTCCAGGTATGAGGTCAACATCTCCAGTCAGTATGAGATCAATGTATTATTTTATAACCCTTCGACACAGGGCTGTAAGGCAGTCGACTCTTGGGTTTTAGTTATATTCTTTACTTTGAGGCAGGCAAACCAATTTGGGAATCACAATGACTTCTGCCCAGAAGGCAAAATGAAGTCTTTTTTTTTTCTACATCCTGAACACAGTCTCCAAAATAATACTAGATACTCACTTGGGCCCAGTTACAAATGCTGTGGGACTTGCTGCCAAGTCCAGCCAGAGATCCTAGAGGCCCCAGCAGTTTATGGGAGCAAGGAACGACTTTATTTACAACGAAAGTTAAGTTCCACAGTACCCGAGTTTCTATTTCTAACGTCAGTTTCTTTTACTCCAAGCACACGTAAATTCACATTTGAAAAATATTTTCCAGCTTCTCCTATTTCTTGGATGGCACATTCTTTCCTCTGACAGCTCAGGATACACTGCCTCCTCCATCACATCCAAACTCTGCTTAATAAGGCTCCTACTGCTTACTCACGGCTTCAAGCATTCCTGTCCAGTCCACAGGTACCTTTAAATTTCAAAGCCCAGAAGATGAAAGGATTCAATCTTTCCTTGTTCCAAATCTGTATTTACAGACTCGACTGTTTGAAGTCTAGAGACTACAGAATTACTGCCGGCTCCCCGGGAAGGAAATCTAGATGTGGAGAGGGGAAAAGGTGATCTTCTTCAGACAAACCACTTCTTACAGCTCCCTCCTCTCAGAGCTGAATACTTGGCTATGGAAAAGCTTTTTAATCCCACACTTGGGAATTGGTTTCTCTTCTGGAAATATGTTGCTATTTATTTCCATTGCCTTCAGCTGCCTATTCCCTCCCCTCTCCTCCTCCTGCTGCTGCAAGAGAGACTGAGGAAAGTCAGAAGATGATGCCTTTCAGACCACCCAAACACAGCAACCGAGGGAGATGAAGGCAGCTAAAAAATTAACGGCACTGGAGCGCTCATTTGTGCATCCAGTTCCGTGACACCCGGTCCTCCCAGGGCGTTTTTAACAGACTCGACACGTGCCAAGTAACCTGCGAAGCTCTCCCAACGTTCCTCCAGCGCACTAACCATCGTATGCCTGTTACTATCTTTCAGGAAACAGCTGAAAGCTGAGTTCATAACAACAATATCAACTTTCCTCCTGATAAATATCTGGCTTAGCTCCTGACCTTCCCAGATTTCTCAGCTGAGTTTCTCTTCCTGCCCTGATTACTCATTCCTGCCCAGTTCAGTGCTGCCAGCCAGTCAGCCCTATCCGTACCACAGGCAAAGGAGTTCAGGCAGGTCCATCCACTGCTCTTTCCCATGCTCTGCTGCATGGATCTCGCTATTACGCGGCTTTTAAGGGACACAGAATTAATGACAAATGGTTTATTGACCACGAAGGTCATTTTCTTCCACCAGGTAATGACAGAGTCACTTGGATTCAGTTTCGCCTGGTGCATTTCAAAATACAAAGTCAGCCACCTTGCAAGAAACGGAGTTTGAGTGACGGATTTCCCACCCCCATCTCTGGGAGTATGAAACACTATGATGAAAAGAAAGAGCAAAGCCTGTATCTGTTGGTGACACACACCTTTCCAGAACTGAGAGCTACTCCTAACCTCACCTCCGCCTTCCCCCCAAGCAAGCAGTAATGATCTGCTTAATCCAAACCAGAAGAGCTCACATCAAACTCCAGACGTGACATCATGGTGCGAGCACGCCTGTGACAGGGAAGCATGAACTGCCTGTGACAGATGCTAGCGTCCTGAGGAGCGCTGAGGTTACTGGGATATCCCATCAGACACAATAATAAAAATACAAAAACCTAAAAATCCGGTTCAAAAAGGGGCAGAGGAAAGCTAGGAACTGACTGCATCACACGGAACTTTCTTCTTCTTACTCCGACTAACAGTGAAAAGACCAAACCAGGTTAGTTTGTATTTTACAGCGTGAAGAGGAGGGCACTGTCCTAAAGCGCCTGCCAGCTTTTGCCGGGAGAGGCACGGAGCGAAAGGAAGGCTGGTTTAAATTGTATGTTGCACATCCCAAGCCTTCTTCCTTTGGTCAGCAGGAGGGATTTAAGAGCACCAAAAACATATTTGCAGAAGAAAAAGAAAACATCCTCCTAGCAGAGTGAACCTCGTAACACAGAACGCTGAGGTCTCGTTGCACTGACCTCACTCCTGGGCGCAGGACGGCGTTGACACCATCACGGAGGATATTCACCTTCTTTTTGTGCCTATGTGATTTTATCAGTACTAAACCATGCCGGGTAACTACCAGCATGTGCGCTGCAGCCCAGAACACCCTCTAGAAACACCTCCTGGTCCTTCACGGAAAGCAAAGATGGCTTTTGTGGCAGCCCTGCCCAGGCTGGTGCCTTGCTGGGGCTGCAAGCCCTCTGCCAGAACTTTGAGATGAAAGGCAGGGCTACATCACCTGCCAGAGGGAGAGGGAAGATCTGCCCATGGCAGGAGGGCAGAGCGCACAGCCCCAGAGAGGGACACCACACTAATGAGGGGGTTCAAGCAGCCAGGGCACAGTGTGACACCCCGCTCATCACCTGCCCTGCTTGACTTCGACAGAGGTGAGCCCAGGCAGGGCAGCTTCAGCCCTGCTCCCATCCCATCCACTCAATGCACTGTTTAACCCATGTATCTCCTGGCTAAAAGCCACAGCCAGGCTTTCCCCTCTCTGCTCCGGAGCTTTCTCCAGACAGAGCACATCTGGCATAGGAAAACATCCTCCTTCGCACACAAACCCAGAGCAACCTTTCCCTCCTCTCCTGCATCCTCTCATGAACACTCTTGGCATAGAACAGATGCACCGAGAACCACTGAAGGGAAAAAGCAGCACCAAGAGTGCACTGTAATAGGTGAAAATTGAAAAAGACGGTGTTTTACTTTATTTTAAACAATCTACACACTATTGTACTTGACCAGCTCCTAAAGTGCTGTGGAACTTCAAAGTGCTTTCCAAACACGTTCTCTACATCCCCATTCCCTCATTTCCCTGGGCCATTCCACTGTAATCACCAAATTATTCATATAGGTATGTTTTCATGAAAGCATAAAAATATTTTACCAAAGATAGCCCCGTCTCTAGGTAGCAGAATCACCCCTGAACATGAACTCAAAATAACAACTCTAAGGAGTCACATAGCAGGCATTGGCTTATCAAAACAATTCAATCTGCCTCCAGGGAACAGCACTTCACAGTCTACCCTCCATTTCTTTTTATTTTGGGTTCTTTACATATGAAAAAAGCTTCGATTGCAGCAATGTTTGCTCTGGACTAGGAAAAAACTGCTACTGGTCAGCTTCTCTAGCACCTTCCTTTTGTCCCTGGTGATACAGAAAATAAGCATCGCTCCAACCAGAGATGCAACAGGGCAAAATGATTGTGTGGATGTACACATGATGCATCTCCTGCCACACAGCTTTCCTATACAAGGTCTATATGCAGCCTATGCATTTTCTGCACAACCTACCGGATGCATGTGTTGCTCTCCGGCTCAAGCCCAGCCCAAATTCCACAGAAAAGACTGAGAAAGCAATATCGGTTTCATGAACTGTGAATAAAAATTAAAAAAAAAAAAATCACAAGGCGTTATATTATACTGGAGATCAGGAAACTGTAGCGTGAAAGCTTCAATTGTCTCCAGTGTCAGTAACGCCAGCAATGTCCCACAGAGCACAACACGGCTTTGAAACCGAGGGGAAAACCAGCGGTACAAAAAATTGATTGTATTGACACCAAAGTTGTTGGTTTGATCTGTAATGCGGGATCAGTGTTTTGCCCAAGCTGAACATATAGTCACTCCATGTCAGAATATTCTCCTGCTGGAGAAATGACGGCTAAATACAGAAAAAAGGGGTGTTTATAAAGAAAGAAATGCAGCAACAGTACAGCCTGTTTCTATATTAGTACTATATTAAAACACTCAATTCTCAGTGAAAAAGCACTGATTTATTAAAAAGTGCATCCTGCTGCAGAAAGAAAGGCTTCATTTCATGCTAATTTTTATGTATTAATGCCAAATGGCTTGGGAGGAACACGCAGCCTCAGCTTATAAGGCTTAAGCCAGCCTCTATTAGGGGTTACATCTTGTGAGGATCATCCCATGTTTATCCCCCAGCATGGCTTTGCCTTGCTGTGTCACATCCTGCCCTCAGAATTCCTACCGGACCCACCACTTTGCCAGGCGGTTCGGTCCAGCAATTCCACACACTGAGCCACAGTTTCATAACCCAGCAACACGTCTTTCTATGGTTTACAAACAATTAGCATCCCTCCTGCAGCTCCGAGTACTCACGTTACATCCGATCCGACTAAATAATCATAATGCTGAAGGAAAAATACCACTGGTTACAGTGTTACTGCTCGACAGCCGCTCCCACCCTCCAAAAACCCCTTCATTGAGCTGCACACGCTGTTTAGTTACAAGCATCCCCCTCTCTAGCAACTTCCCTATTATTAACCGGAGCACATCTGCAGGCGGGGGCACAGGCAGGCAGCTGCCCGCTCTGCCAAAGGACACGCCGCGTCCCTTCGCTGCTATCAGAGTTTAGCAGCTTCTACATCCTTGGTTTTATTTCCCAGAGCATCTCTTTGTGACAAAGCGCCTGGATGCGAGCACAGCCAAGTTACGTGACAGGACAAGGGGTAACGGGTTTAAACTGAAAGCGGGGAGATTTAGATAGGACATCAGGAAGAAATTCTTCCCGGAGAGGGTGGGGAGCACTGGGACAGGTTGCCCAGAGAAGCTGTGGATGCCCCAGCCCTGGCAGTGTCCAAGGCCAGGCTGGATGGGGCTTGGAGCAACCTGGGCTAGTGGAAGGTGTCCCTGCCCGTGGCAGGGGGGTTGGAACTGGATGTGCTTTAAGGTCCCTTCCAACCCAAATCATTCTATGATTCTAGTCCAAACTTCGTGAAAGCCGCGCGGACGGACTGGGATCCTCATCCGTACGGGCTACGGGAGATTGGCAACCGGGTTCCCTCCCTTCTGAGCCCGGCATCACTCCTCGGGGGAGGGAGGAGGTGTTTAGTTTTCAAGCTGGATGTAGGGTTCTTTTTCCCCTGGCACTTGGGCAGGCAAACGCCGCATTCCTGCTCTAGTTTCTCACTGCACTTGAATCCCAAAGCCGAGCCAAGGCCAGCCCTCCTCCTCGCGATGCCAGCCACCGGCCCGGCCTTTCCGCCGCGGGGCTGCGCGCACTTGGCCGGCGCGACGCCCCCTCCTCCTCCCCAGAGCCCGAGGCGGGCGGGGGGGGGCTGAGGACCATCGGGCCAAAGCTCAGCCCCTGCTCCGTACTCCGCAGCCCCCCGCCGGGATAACCGTCCCCGGGGCCGGCCTTACCCTGCCCGCAGGCTCCGCGCTGGATGGCGATGACGGGCGGCTGGCGGAGGCGCTCGGCGCGGCGGCTGGCGGCCCGCAGCTGGCAGGGGCTGGCGTAGGTGACGGCGTCGCTGCCGCAGACGGGCTCGGTGCTGGAGCAGAGGCAGCGCCCGGCGGCCGCCCGCTTGCGCACGGTGGCCGAAGCGGGCACGGTGCCGGGGGGCACGACGCACTGAAGCCCCTCACCGCACGGCGGGCCGCCGCCGCCGGGCCCGCCGCAGGGTTCGCCCTCCTCCGCCCCGCAGACGCGGCAGCAGCCGCAGGCGTCCAGCACGGCACCGCCGGGGCAGGAGGCGGGCAGAGCCGGGCAGCGCGACCGGTCGCAGCGCTCCGGGCAGGCGGGCGGCGGGGCAGCGGCGGCGGCGGGCAGCAGCGCGGCCAGCAGCAGGCTCCAGCCCCACAGCGGCATCGCGGCGGGAGGCGAGGCGAGGCGTGGGGCGGCCGGCGCAGGCCGCCGGGGCGGCCGGCTTTAAGCGGCGGCGCGGAGAGGGCGGGGCGGTGGGTAGGGTCCCCTCCGCCTCCCCCGGGCTGGAACACCCCCTCCAGCACCCCACCCCCCGCCTTGTCTTTTTTTGGGGTGAACTCAAACGGTGCGTTACACACGGAGCTGCTAAAGGCGATGCAGCATCAAAAACCCGACAGAGCGAGGACGGGGGGGAGGGAGGCTGATAAGCTCCTTGATGAGCTGAGCACTCTGCCCCACTCGGGAATGATGAGGAATGTTGTATCAAAATCATGAGATTATATCGGAGCAATGTGATATCAAACCCTGCCTTTTTGCAGCTCTGGTGACAGCCACCAAGACTTTTTATCAATACTCCGCATTTGTAGTCCTTGGAATTGTAACCTAAAGCTTTAAAAATAGGACCAAAACTAAACCTTAAAGTTGAAAAAGTCCCCATACAGCCAAGAGCTAGGGAGAAGTTACAGTCTCAGCTCTGAGAGGGTGGGGAGGCACTGGGACAGGTTGCCCAGAGAAGCTGTGGGTGCCCCATCCCTGGAATTGTCCAAGGCCAGGCTGGATGAGGCTTGGAGCAACCTGGTCTAGTGGAGGGTGTTCCTGCTCATGGCAGGGGGGTTGGAACTAGATTATCTTTAAGGTCCCTTCCAACCCAAACCAGTCTGTGATTCTATGGTTTCCATAGCTAGAGAAGCTTGGAAGCTATGGCATAGTTGGGAGGAATAGTTCCTGAAAGGAAAAAGGAAATTCAGTGTTCTTTCTCAAGAAATCCTTAGCCTTCCCTGATGAGAATTCCAGCAGTGCCCACTATCACCCCTTGTGATACTGCTACTTATAACACAAGTCACTCAACAGCCATCAGAGGGTCATTATTCTCATGCAGACACGATAGATCTGAACTGGCAGCCACACCACGAAATGCACTGTCTTGTGTCACCAATCCCCCAAGCAGGCTGTTTCTTACTAGAAAGCAATGATATTATTAAAGAAATAAGAAGAAAAAAAAGTTATGTACCATTTTTGTGGGGGTTTTGTTTTTCTGAAGAACAAATCAAAATGCTTAAAACCCCAAAATAAAGGTCTTCAAATCTCTGAAATCTGATTTTATCATATGCAAAAAATGCTGCTACCTCACTTCCAGTTAGGATACAGTTTTGGTTTTGTTTGGTTTTTTTTTTTTTTTTTCAATCACTGGGACAGTGTTTATGACCATTTGCTCCAAAAGCATAGTGTCACGTAGTCATTCTTTTCATGAAATTAATTACTATTGCCCCCTACCTTGGGTGTAATCCATGGAGTCACTTACACCCAGCTGGCCTGATAAGACTGGTAATGAAAATATAGAAATATTTCAGATTTGTTAACTGCTGGTTTGGAAGGCCAGTCCATACTGCCCGGGGGACTCCGGGAAGGGCAATCCAAACCACGCGTCGCCAGCGGTCCTGGCTGATAAGAGAGATGGAAGCGGAGATGCTCAGGGCAGGGCCGCCGGCTAGTGCCCCGGGAGGGCGGGCAGAGCGATCCATGCCGATGTATGGGAATGGGAATGGCAGGTATTCCCGCACACGGCGGCTGAGAGCCCGGGGGAGGGGGGGCGATGGCCGGCGCCGAGCCGCACCCCCGGTCTCCGCAGGCACGGGGAAGCAGGGGAAAGTGCTCCCGGACCCGCTGCGCGCCCCCTCCCTTCACGGCTGATTCTCAGAGCCTCGGGGCGGGGTGGATACGAGCAATTAGCAGACGGTTAACCAACCGAAAGGATAAAGCCCGGTAGTGTTCCATCATCCCGCAAGCGGGCTGATTGGATTTACCGGGCAGCCGTGCAACCGCTGGCACCCGTGGCCCGCCGCCTCCTCCCCTGTGCCCTCTCAGCACATACAAGGCGGTTTAATTGCACACAAGGACCTTCCGAGGGAAAAGACATTGCTTCCCAAGCTAGTAGGGAAAGGTAGAACAAGATCCAACAGCTGGACGTTGAGCACGGCCAATTTTTTTAATTACAAGCCGATAAAACTGCTGACCAGAGTACCAAGCTGTAATTATTTAAGTGTATTTTATCAGGCACCCGATAACCAAGGACCTAATGAACTTTACAAACCATTAGGCACGATGAAATACTGTTAGATGAGCTGTGATGAACCAAGTAAGGATGCCAGCAACTACATTAATTCTCCGAGGAGTACAAAGTCTTCTGTCCACTTTTCAAAGTGGAATAATCTTTAACCACGAACCACCTGAGCAGGTGGAAGCAGCATCCCAAAAAGTGTCAGAATTCAAACCTAACATTTCCAAGGAACATTACAAAACCTCAAACTGTGACCACGAAACCACAAATGTGCAAAATTTACTTAACTGCTTGCTTAGCACCTGAAGGTGGGAAACCACGTACGTAGACTCCAGCGTTCCCAAAAAAAGCTCCAGTACGGACCCCTTACATCTGCTGTTCGCCAATAGCTTCCACGCTGCGCAAGAAAAGAGATTTCAGGACAGTTACTTGATTTCAGAAGTGACCCAAGCAGTAAAGTAGTAATCTGGCAGTAGTCATCTGGAACAATTCACAGCAAAACTTCCTTAGTACTAAAATCATTATACTGTTAAAAAGTCTAAAAAGGAATTTGAAAGTGTTGAAATGTATTTGTTTATCCATTACGTATTGGCCACTTTTAATAAGCTTTGGGGTTTGGCTTTTTCTGCTTTTTTTTTTTTTTTGGTCTTGTCTTTATTTAAAAGTAAAGAGAAAAACAAAACAAGTCCTTAAGGAAAGATGAACAGGTTTTAGTTAAAAAAGAATACAGGTTCAGAAAAGGCCTTAGAAACTCCAATTTGGAAGCAGAATTCAAAGACCAGTGAATTGCCATGGGTATCAGGAGCCTTTGTCAGATTGTTTAAAGCCATCAGAGCCTTATCTCTGTAGGTAGGATAAGATTACATGCAGCGGGGAAAGCTCCTTGTTCAGTCTGGTGGGGGAATCTTGCTTTCCAGAACAACTCAGGTAAGTCTTTGGTGGGGTTTAATAACTTAGTTTACTGGAAAAATAGATTTGCTAATTATTTAACCTAATCTGCACAGAAGTGCCTTACACACGAAAGGTACTATAAACCCAGAAATTATTATTTCTCCCCCCACCATAACATTTTTACACAAAGCAGCTATGAAAGCCAGCAGACAGTTATCAATAATCCAAGAGGTTGAAAATGTGGTCTGAAAAAA
Source organism: Rhynochetos jubatus (assembly GCA_027574665.1). NCBI lineage: Eukaryota > Metazoa > Chordata > Aves > Eurypygiformes > Rhynochetidae > Rhynochetos > Rhynochetos jubatus. Next base: position 37,504,145 of record CM050655.1, on the reverse strand, counting down.
TACTTACACTTGAGAGACTTCAGTGGTAGAATGTGTCATCTCCTACTTTTCAAATGGAACTCAATGGCAGGATGCTCCGTCTAGAGATCACATGCTACAAATTCTTCTAGAGCTATGAAAGTTTGGATGCTGCTGTCAGGGGTCCAGAATTTGCCCCCACATTCAGCCTCAGCCCTACTAACAGCCGTGTTCAGGACAGAAGAGATTGTTCTGTGCTGCAATACAACAGTTGGTCTCTCCATTACTTACTACGAAAGTATGTTTTACCTGGATGCTCATGAAGTTGTTGCCATGTTACCCAAGATGTACCGTTCACTGCCTTTGAAATCTCAGTTTTGGAAAGCAGCACAACGCCTTATGGTAAGAGTTGCTACCTCCAGTGACTTCCCATGCAAGGGAGGGAGCGAGAAGCCTGCAGCGCTTGCCGCAGGATTATTCCATCGTTCCTGCACACGGGGACCAAGGAGGTGGCTTTGGGGTATGCACCTGGGCACATATGTAAAGAGTGGGAAGCAAGAAGCAAGTAAAGGATGAAGAGTTAACACTTGGCAGGGGAGAAAGGGGTTAACAGCACAGCCTGGGGCTCAAAGGATCCTGGCCAGAGAAGAAGGTGGGGGAAGCTTGAGATGGCCAGAATGCCTTTATTCTGAGCAAACAAATAGCTCTGACTTTGCAGAAAGTTTTTCTAGGTTTATTATGACTGCATCGTCATTTTGCTTCATTCGTTAATGGCTTTATCCCAGATTTTCTGTGGGAAAAAGACTGTGCTGTCCTGCATACTTTTGGCCAGGGTAAAACAACCCTAACCCCCAGCCCCCCAAAACCCAGGACTTCTCTATTCTGTTAAACAAAGATACACTTGAAAAGTAAGTTAAAAACGTGTGCTGGATTCATTGCTACAAAAAATGACATTGTTTTGAAAGAGAATGGCTGCAAACCAGGGAATTTAAAACTACATATCCTTTTCCAGATGTGAATCTTCAGTGGTGCTGGGACAAGCATAGCTGTTGGCATAATTTACAACATAAACGAGTGATCTGGGGTGTCTTTTGTAAAGCCTCATATGAAACCAAGCGACCTGCCCGAAGAAACAAATGCTAACCTGAACAAATGAAATATGTATTTGTGTACACGTGGTTTTCCTTGATGTCAGAGGGCAACCCTACAACTAGGAGTACACTATTACACTACAGGCAGGGACTGTAAACCATGCATTGAAACTTCATAATTAGCTTAATCTTAACTTCCAGAGCGGCTGCTATGAAAACATACGGTTGACACCCACCTATTGAGAACAGACTGATGTGCTCAGTTATCATTAGGACAATGGGGGCACCAAGAATGTAGGACAGCAGAGTGGTTTACATTCTTAAAAGACACGTTCACCACGCATATTGATACACAAAATGACAGAGAGTTGGTTTAAATGCAAATCCCTGATGACAGCGTCAAAGGTACCACTTTGAAGAGCAATGTTCAACTCCCAGTACACCATCACACAGTGCTTTTACAAAGTTGCTTTTCCTCAGAGGGGCTGCAGAGAAAATCAAGTTAAAAAAGCCAAGGGACATGATTGAGTTAGAGTAGGACTCACCTTTTGCTTTTCTAGACAGCAGCCTTCATTAGTTCAGTGGAAGACCTCCAGCATACTTCAGCAGCATACCGGTTTGGAGCATCCATCAGTCATATAGGCTGTGCTGCAAAATACAGATCAGTATTAAGACATGAAATAAAACTGATAAAGGGTAAAACCATACATGGCACAGAGGGCTTCAATATTTTTTTGTTTCATTTTAACTTTTAGACTGAAAAGGCCCTGTCCAAATTCCCTTTTCTTCCCTCTCTCCCACCTTAAATTAAGATGGAATCTTTCTGTCACTAATATTTCTGTCCCACACCTTCAGAGAGCACCTTTTTGGTGTGCTCACTGATTTCTCCATCCATTATAATATAGACTTGCTATAAAGCCTAAACAAATTAGCCTTATGAATATAATTTTCACTAATAATGCCACTTTTATAACAGGGGATACTCAGTGGTGCCATATGCACTTTTAACAATTTCTGTATAGAATTTTGACATCTGAACTTATATATGCAAAGACAAAACCTCAAAGTCCAAAAAATAAAATAATTAAAATGGCAGCTCAGTTAAGGATGTAGTTTCAAACTGCTCAGGTCACCTGCTTCAATCTGTAGACCCCCAACTATTGCGGTCTACCTCCAGACTCGCATCTTTGTGTCACATCACTTCGCCTTCCAACAGCAATGCTTCCTTTCCAGTCCTGTAGTTAAGACACTATAACCGCACGGGACATTTTAAAGATCTTTTTGACCAGCTGCATCATCCTGGATAACCAGTTTCCCAGGTACCTTCCAGAGTATTTAAACCACCATAATTTAAAGTCAACTAGCTCAGCTCAAGACCTCCTAGCACAGGAAGTTACTGCCTTACACTGCTCGCCACATGCGTCTTTCAAGCAACAATTAATGTTTCAAGCATGCACGTTTTATAGAATCAACTATCACATACTTGCTTTTCATCCAAACAAGGCTGCTCTTATCAGACTGAGTATCTAGCCATTAGCAATAGGCTTCTCCTGTACTGGTTTATCTTTGGAAAACACCAGTTCTTTATCACTGTCATATTTCAACAGTGCTGCCGTTTGAGTTTTGCTACTTCAGTAAGAAAAAGTGGATTCACCCACTCATCAGTTCTTCAATTTCTTCTTTTTCAACTATTTTTTACTGTACTGTCCTTGCCTGTAATCGCTTTCCACAGTCAGTAGCATCACAAGAAGCCTCACCCTTCCATTATCCACTGGGCACGTTATTATCCATGGGACAAGCTAACACATTATCCACTCCCCCCCCCTCCCTGTAATATTACAGCTTCCACAGGGATAAACTGGGGTCTGAAATAAGAAGAGCAGGGAGAAAGGACAATTTGGTTTGGTTGTGAACCAATTTGCTACCGCTGTTATTCAAAGCTTACAAAAAAAGAAGAGTATAGAAAAAAAAGGTTTGAGTAGTCCAGTGACTTAAAAATTAATTTTGAAACTCCAGTTAAGATTGAGAAATGCACTTAAAAAGTAAATGCCTGACTCAGATCATTTTTACATCTCGAGCATGACCTCTAGATGGGGCTGACATCCTGCTGTTCCATGAGGTTAAGGCCCATACCAGTTTATTAAACTACATCTGGACCATTACCATTTGGCAGTTGCCTTCAGGCACGTGGATTGCAGGTTTAGCAGTTAAATCTCTGCAAGGTTCTTACTGTGATATGGTGGGTTTAAATCTATAACCAAAAGAAGAATTCAAGTCCCTCTTCAGTAAAGGGGCTGTCGCAGCACACAGCAAATGAAAACGTGCAAGGCAGCACGTAATAAGGCAGAGCATCCAAGTCATTTCAAGGGCCACAGTTCAGGTCTCACGGGGATGTGAAAAATAACTTAAGATTTTACTGAAGATAATTAGAGGGTAAAAAAGCTGGAAGCTGAGCAGCAGATACACGTATAAGACAGAATAATTAGAAACAGCACTTTTCAGCACCTTTAAATGAGCTTGAGTTGCAGCCAGTAGTTGTACTGTGTTCTGACATCTATTGCTAGGAAGGATAAACTGTATTGCTGTAGAAGGATTAGAATCACAGAACGGTTTGGGTTGGAAGGGACCTTAAAGATCATCTAGTTCCAACCCCGTGCCTTGGGTAGCGTCACCCTCCGCTAGACCAGGTTGCTCCAAGCCTCATCCAGCCTGGCCTTGGACACTCCCAGGGATGGGGCATCCACAGCTGCTCTGGGCAACCTGTCCCAGTGCCCCCCACCCTCTCCGGGAAGAAGTTACTCCTGATATCCAATCTCAATCTCCCCTCTTTCAATTTAAACCTGTTACCCCTTGTCCTGTTACTACAGGCCCTTGTAAAAAGTCCCCCCACCCAGCTTTCTTGTAGCCCCTCCAAGCACTGGAAAGTGCTATAAGGTCTCCCTGGAGCCTTCTCTTCTCCAGGCTGAACACCCCCAACTCTCTCAGCTTTCTTCAACCTTCCTTTTCTGGTTGACATACATACAGAACCCATCCCTGTTATTTTTTTTCATCCCTTGCCAAGACCAGCTCCAGCTGGCCTTGACCCTCCTGACTCCATCCCTACACAACCAGGCAGTGTCCCTGTACTCTTCCCAGGATACCTGCCCCTGCTCCCACTGCCTGTGCATCTCCTTGCCCTTTAGTTTGATCAGCAGGTCTCGACTCACCCATGCCAGTCTCTTGCCTTCCTTTCCTGATTTCTTACATCCAGGGATGAAGAGCTCTTGTGCTCTATGGAAAGCATCCTTAAAGCTCTGCCAGCTCTGTTCTGCTCCCTTGTCCCCGAGGGCAGTTTCCCAGCAGGCTCTATTGGCTAACCCATTGAAGAGCTGGAAGTTTGCTTTCCTAAACTTCAGGGTCTTCACTTTACTCTTCACCTGACCCATATCCTTCAGGACTGCAAACTCCACCGGTGTGCGATCGCTGCGGCCCAGGCTGCCTCTCATCTTGACATCACCGATTAGCTCACTGGCATTGGCGACAGCAGGTCCATTACTGTGTCGCCTCTGGTAGGACTGCCTATTACCTGGCTTAAGAGGTCATCCTCCACAGGTTCCAGGAGTTTCTTGGATCGCCTACAGCTCACGGTGCTACTTTTCCAGCAGATGTCGGGGTGGTTGGAGTGCCCAAGCAGGATGAGAGCCTGGAGCATGATGCCTTCCATAGCAGGGTTCGCCAATGGGTTCCCCTTGACCAGGCGGGCTGCAGTGAACACCAACCACAGGTTTCCCTTTGTTGCCTTAGTCTCCAACTCTTATCCGTGAGCTTTCAACCTGCTCACACCTATTCTTCTGACACAGGTCTCCACATTCCAGCTGTTACTTGTAGAGAGCAACCTCTCCTTCCTCACCTGTCCCTTCTGAACAGCCGGTAGCCCTCACTAGCTGCACTCCAGTCATGGGATTCATCCCACATTTCAGTAATGGCAGCCAGGTCATAGCCTTCTAGCAGCACAGTGGCTTCCAGCTCCTCCTGTTTGTTGCCCATGCTGCACACACTGGTGTAGAGGCCCTTCAGCTGGTCTGTTGGCCATGTCACCTTTGAGGTGTTTCCCTGTTGGCTCCTATTGCCTTAGGAGCCACTGGTTCATCTCTGTAAGATTCCCAGTGTGCTCCAGTGTTCCCAGCATGCCTCAGAGCAACAGGCCGAGGGCGCTCTCTACCACCCATCCCTCTATCCTTGGCATGACAGCTCACAGCCTGTCTTGGACAAGCCTGATATTAACCCCCACCACCTTCAAACCTAAAACTCTGTCAATGTCCCCAATAGCTTGTGAGCCAAGACCCTCTTCCCTCTTTGGGAAAGGCAAATCCCATCTGACAGCAGCAAGCCTGCTGCCATCAGGCCAAAACCCCTAACCGTGGTGGTGACACCAGCCACCGAGCCATGTAGTGACAGCCTGGGCACGTTTAGCACCCACCTTGGTATACCAGTGAGCTCACCGGAACATCAACTCCCTACTGCCGCAATCAAGCTGGTTTTGGAACTCAGTGATGTTACGATAAAGCTGAGAAGTCTAGTTTAAAGGGAGATGGGTTAACCAAAGGTACAGTTCTAGACACGCTGCACACCAGCTCTGGCCTGTGCTGCAACAGGTTGAAGCAGTGCAGTGACTCCGCTAGGAGTCGTGTGTTACAGAGTAAAACACTGGGGGCAAGAGCATGCGCATTTCAGTCCGAGGGTAACCACAGGTGTCCACATGCCTGGAATAATAATTCAGTCAGAAGACGTCACAGTCAAATGGGAATTTGGTAACTGTAGAGCCTAGATATACTCTTATTCCATTGCTGTTCTTTATCTGAAGCTTAATACCCAGTTAACACCCACTAATACCCAGTTAATTCCCATTAACTGTGCTGCTTTACAGAAGAGAAGAATGGAGCTGGGAAACGCAATCACCCAAGTGCGATCACAGTCTGTGGTACCGACAGTGAGATGCTTCCAGATGTCACACAGGCACTGTTATTTCAGGAGAGCATTTCTGGGAGCAGCTGTTATGCAACAGTATAATGTTAGAAAAATGCAGGTTACATTTTGCTGTGTTTCCCCCCCCTTTCAGATGGTGTCTGAGTGTTTCCAACTGGTTAACCTGGCACTGCTATGCATCATCTCTTCCACTCCATTGACTATAAAAAGAGACCCGATCAACTTCCCTTGCTTAACATGTAAAAATGCCACAGAGGAAACAGAACAGTAAACCAGCTCGTTCTGTTCGATTTCCTTCTTGGGCTACACAACCTGCTCAGATCTGAAGTATTAAAAAGACACTATAGCTGGATCAGAGATGCTCTGACCTCTTATATGCTAGAAGGAATATATTGTTCTGACAAAATACCTGACATGGTACAAGGAAACTCAGTCAGATGTTTTAAGTTACCCAAACTGATTTATTGACAATTTAAATGTGACATATTTACAGCACTGTTTCTAAAATAATTTAACAATTTTCATAGATTTATAAAAGTACTGATAAATAGGAGACCCTGACAATTACCAACCACAAATATTTCCCTATGCTACTGAACTACAACTGTAGTTCTGTTCTCTTCTTTTCCTCTTTTTCTAAGTCCCACAATGGAGCTGCTTTACCTCCACTCGATGTGTAAAACTGCCAATACCAAAAAGATAATAAAATGACCATGCAGTGTGAAAGCTGTACCAGAGAAGTGATTTCAGATGTTAGACTACAGTAAAAATATTTCAATGCAAAGTGTCTTCCACACAGAACGTACTTGTGAAAAAATAAGCTTTAAAAGAGCTATTGTATTATCTTTGTAGAAGTTAAAACCTACAACACTAGTTCAGACATTTACAGTGAACTTCCAATTCTGTGCTAGTTTTCACATATCTAGAGTCAAACAAACCCAGTAATTTACAAACACCACTGCCTGAAGACAGTGGTTGGTTAGCTTATAGATAAAAAAAAAGAAGGTGCTGATATAATTTAAGGTTCTGAAATTCGATAATATTTCATTCTTAGATGACACCAATTATTCTATCCTTGGATCAACAAATTATTGTGGTAAAGCCATCCATAACTCTCAAGCAGGAAGAGAGTTTGGAAGTCGGAGAGAAGATGGACTTGTACGATATGTATCTTAGGTTACAGTAGACCGAGTATCGCAAGGCTGGACAACCTGAATCGCAGTAAGCAGCAGCATGAGATATTTGTGGGGTTTTGATTAAAGCAAACGTTCAAAAAACGATTAAGAGTACACACTCAGTCTAATCCAATTCTTGAAATGTAAAGGTTCTTTTCATTTGTATCACTGAAGCCGCATAACAGTGTACACAAACAACAAATACTCCGTTTCTTTAAAAAAAAAAATATTGCACAGCTAGTAGGTGCAATACCAGAACACTGGTACCCCCAGCAGAAGTTCTCTCTTAAACAGCTGTTTCAAACTATGCTATTCAGAGCAACTCCAAGCCAACGTTCAAAACCATTAGAAATGGTTTGTGTACATAACTAATCCAAAAAGCGTTTCAACAACGTGAGAAAAACCACAGGCACTTACAGATCATTAGTGCACCAAAAGTTATAGGCCACGATTGCATGACTATGAACAGTTCAGTACCAACAACGACAAAACTAAACGAGGTCTCCCACTGATCAACACGGAAACAAGAACTGTTCACAAAGCACTGACAAGAAAACCATTCTCAAAACAGTCAGCGAACGATACGTTTAGACATTGGAAAAAACCTAATTGCTGCAAAGCCTAATGTGACAATATAAACCCTACTTAGTTCAAAAGATCTTAAGTGTCCAAATTTCAAAGTCCAATTTCTCCTCGCCCCCCCTCCCTAACGCCATGACGTGCAGTCCATTAAACCCCAAATGTGCAAAGCATCACAACCCACCTTTAGGAGTGCATCAAAAATAGGCTGACTAGTCAAAATATTATTTTAGTGGAAATTTTACAGCACCATAATTAGAATCCCAAGGGAGTTCAAAATTCTTGTTCTGATAACGAATCAGTTGACACTGTTGAACCTAAAGAACAGGAGAAACATTTTGTGACATTTTGTGCATTTCCTGGTATCTGAAAGTCACGGAGAGAAACAATCTCCTCTACGCCTAAAGTCTTACTGCAGTCCAAAGGGAAGTTAAGGAATCACATCTGTTGGCAATACGTTCTCCACAACAGAGCATTAGTTGTAAATTTAGTGAGTTTGCCAGATTAGGAATGAAAAGTTGCTGGTACCTTACTTACTTGCAGTAAAAAGTACTGGTTTTGTCCTTTTATTTTTTTTTTTTCTTCTAAATTGTGCAGTTTGGCCCCTCCCTCGTAAGTGATTTGCTATCAGGCTTTGACAAAATGCCTAAGGTCCACATCTCTGACCCTCAGCTGAAAGGCAATATACAAACACATTATATATATACATGTGCACAGAAACACACACACATATATATAAAAATCAGTGTTCTTTTGTTTTATTTCCTATCATTTTCTTTGGTTAAAAGTCCGAGCAAGGAAATTAGAGGACCGAACAAATGGATCATTCTCCAAACACTTCCATCACTACACATCACTAACTGGAAGGCTCGCGTCATCCAGATCCACAAGGCCAGGATCCTGTTCCTGAGTGCCATTTTTACTTTGGGGTTCCGAGGGGCCCCGTTCAGTCACTTTGGAAGCTGATTCTCTTGCAGCGACAACCTGGATCTTGTAGCTCCCTGGCTTGGTCTTGGTAAAAGATTCGTGAAATCCTCGCTTCTCCAAGGCAGGGTATTTGGTGTGAGGGTTTGGGACCAGAGGGCTGCCGTGAGCGGCTGCGGAATGTGAGGTGGCTGTGGCTGGGATGGCAGAACGGAAAGCATGGTTGGGTTCGGAAGAAGACTCGGTATGCTCCTGGAAAAGAAGGGCACGTGTCAGACGAAGTCATTGCTGTCATGTTGGAAAGAAGCAGTTTCAGATTTCACGCTCAGAAAAACCACAATCAAGACAGAAAATACACAAAGCGAAGCATCAGCCACAGCAGCAGGAGGCAGGTGCTTTCTCCAGGCAGCGTATAATTAAATGTGAGCTTACAGCAGTATGTGACAGCAACATCAGTTTCTTCATTTGATGAAATTCAACTTCTCAAATCAAGCTCAGCAGCTCTTTAGGCTTTATAATACAGTCCAGCAAATTGAGGCTTCTTGTTTTACTAAGATGTTCAGTAACCTTTTGAAGATACACACTTTAAAGGCCATTGAAAGTGGCATCTTTCCAAGAGAAAAATGTATTCAAACATATTCATATACACCAGGCACTCAGATCCTAAATCCTGAAGTAATGCACATTTTTACTGTTCCTTCTTCTTGGGTTACCAGTCTCCCCAGTTTGTTCCAAGGACCAAACAAAAATATCAATTAGTTTATGCTATCCAGAATGTATAACAATTTCCAAAGTTAACGGTCCTAGAAGAGAAACTGGTATTTAAGCTATTCCTTTGAGTTGCCAAGTTGTGTGTTTGTGATCGTTCACTGCCATTCTGTTGGCCTTTGTGTAACTCTTACTAGACTGATAGTGTGAAAATAATCTTCCACCATTTACTCACTGACAGAAACAAGCTCCCAGACTATGTAGGAACGACTCAGGTGTCTGAAGCATAGGCACAGGGTGCCATTTTAGACGGCCTAGCATATCCTGCCCGACCTACAGCTGCATGTCCAGATCAAAAAATTCCTTGGATTCTGCATCATATCCATCGGTTTGTAACGGTGTCTCAAATACCCAGGGTATCTAAACCAGCCTGGATACAGCATCGAATGATACGCTCTAAGGGATGGGTGACGATGCAGCGAGTACTTCCCTCTGCGGGCATTAGGAGCTGCTGCCACTTCTGCCGTCACCGGAATCAGTGCATCAACTAAAGGCATCTGCCAACCCATGTGTGCACACAAATTGAGTGAGTCACTTTTCAAACACAGTCGTTAGGATAAAACCATCACAGATGTGTGTCCAACACACCAATACACTAATAAATAAAAATAAATAAATGAAATAGCATTCTAAAAGAAGCTTGAAAAACTGCTATGAGAAAATAACTACGAGATGAATTCATAATTTTAATCTTAATGGACTCTGCCAAGTACCACTGTATTTCTGTTTATAAATTAACTAACTATTGGCTGAAGGAGCTGGGCAACTTTTAGACTTCAGTTTTGTATTGAGTTCCAGTGCAGTACTGCACATCATTTACACTTCCTTATTTCATACCTTTACTCCACTTTAAGAAAAACATTTGCTGGTGGAGAATAGGCCTCTGTGATTAATCTGCTATTCTGTTCCTATTAATAATTTTAGTTCAAAAGTAAGGACTATTAGGACATGGTCTCTATCATAAACTTTTTTCTAAATTGAACTGAAGGATACTCAGATTTTACTACCCACACTGACTGTAATTTCACAGTTAAGAGACTGTGCTGCTGTATTACTCCTAAGGTGTACTGCTTTGAACAGTGTACCGATTGCACATTATAATGCTACTATGTTTGAACTAGATTTCATGCAGAGACTTATAAGCCATGCAGATCAGGCTACAAAATTATCCCTCCAATTACTAGAGTTACAACGTGCATTTTTTGTGTGCACGCATCTGTATTAGTCTGTGGGTAGCTTATTTAATTTTGCTTTTGCGCAGTTTCAAAAAAATGTAAAGTAAAATGGAAATATGAACTCTCATGCAAATTAGTTTTAATACTTTCCTGTTAAAGTGACATCACATAACTTAGGTTTAAACATATAATATGCTTTGAAGGATAAATATACGTTTTTGCCATTTTTAATTTCCAATTATTTTAAAAGTAAGAAAAAACAGTGCAAACCTGTAAGCGAATGATATGAGTTAGTTTTCAGTAATGGTAATGACAACAGGTAGCATCATTTTTAGTTTTTATAGTGCAAATTAGTCTCTAGTCCTAGCCCTCTGTTAAGAAGGCAAGTTTACATGAGAGCCCACATACGTGCTGCATTCACCAGTTCTTGATGTATACCTCTGTATACAAGGATTCGACAGCCTTCTGGCCTGCCGCATCTGGAACACAGTGCAAAGCTAAGATTAGAGTAACCTATACTTGGGGAAAGAAGAGAAGAGAGGGAAAGAGAAAGGAGTGATGCAGACAGTAACAGCTAGATTGCTCAGTTAGCCCCACAAAAATAAAAGCATACACAAAGAAAAGCTATCTGCATATTTTCATTCCCCCAAAAAGAAACAAGATTTCTGACAGGAAGCTTTAAATAAAGACACAAAGCAGCTCCCAGCTGCAAAGAATCACTGAGAGCTGAGACTGAATTAACAGAAACACAGTATCAGTGCAAATGTGTAGACAAAAGCCAGATTTAAGTTACTAGATTTCAGATTATGGGGGTAATGATATATTCAGCTTACTACTAAACATCCCATCGCCAGAAAGTGAAAACCATAGCTTGCAACATCTGAACTGTAAAGTACTCCATTTCTTGAACCTGGACATACTTGGAGACACTGTGACACTCCGGTGACTACAGTACCACAAGTTAACATACTCTGTACTGAACAGCTGATACAGTTTAAGTGCAAGGAGGTACGAAATGCTGGCACCCACACGGCTTTACAAATGCCAAGGTTTGTCACAGTGCCCCAGTTCAGGAATGCTGGATGGTGTTCACACTACGTTTTCCACAGCAAAAACTAATTCATGCGAGCAGAGACCGCTTACAGATTCAAATTTGAAGTAACTTCTCCACCTGCATAAACTATCAACAACAGAGTGGCGATTTAGCAGCAATAGTTAAAAACCAATTTCTTAAAATCAAATTAGAATGTTGTCATTTGACTTCAAAATTCAGCCATTAACAGAAACACCTCGCAGGAATTAGAAAGTTCCAATTGCACTTCCAAACTAGTAGTAGTGACAAAGATCATACCAAACTGCTGTTCTAGGTTAGCACTTCCATTATCTAGATATTCAAGACAACACAGTGCACATAAAGTTACATACAGGTAAGACTAAGATAAGTGCTCAATTAAAAACACAAAATATTTTATGCCAATCTCTATGAAAGGTCATGCAAAGATGCCACATTACCACAGGACAGGCGAAAGGAAAAAAGCAACCAGAAATTCACATGCAGAAGTGAACATCAACTGATCACGTTTAAGGTTCAGAACAACATACGGAAGCTGCTGTTCTCCCAGGTCCCCGCTGTGCTACAATGGCCCCAGAAATTGCTTTTATCCAACTGTGCATATCTTCCGGACTGTCCGCCTGGATCAAACAATATAAGTTACATTTAACACGATAACTCAACTTCCCCACTGTCCTGACCACCCGCACTGAAGTGACGGCTGCTATTCAGATTACCCTATGTTAGCAGCCTGTTACCTAAAGCCACAGGGACTTCCACTTCTTAACCCAGACATTTCTTAAACTCTGACCCTGAATTTACTATTATATGTATGTAGTTTTATTAAATAATATGCAAGAAATAATATCTTTATATATTTGCATGCTCTAGACTCAACTTTTTACTTTCCATAAACAAAAAATTAAAGCACTCCCAGAAATTCTTACAGGAGATCCACTGACCCCTCTTAGCACACTTCAGCCACCAACATCCCTTCTGTACCTTTCCCTCACTGTTGCATTTTAGTTCTATTATGTATTTACTGAAGAGTTACAGTTAAAAACAGTGTCTGTCGAAGGTCAACTATACATTTACTTAGAGCAACAATCCAAAGATGCAATAAATAGTGAATATCACAGGTGTACGTATCTGGGGTAAAGACAGATAAAAAGCTAAAGCTACCTTCTACTTAGGTTGAGCCTTTATTAAACCAGCACATCCACCCAGCCAGGAACATCTGCAGCATGTCACTGAATCACACTCGGTTATAGGTTAGCTCATAGCTCAGCACCTGGCACCACTGCCTGTATGAGGCTATACCAGCCTGTCTGAGCCTACAGGAGAAACTCAGATTTCCAGTACTGCAAACATCACACTTCACACAGCCTGGAAAAGCAAGCCTTTGTGATACCTGTATTATGTCCAAACATTTAGAAGGTGACATAGTAGGGAAAAAGCAGTGAATAAAATGCATAGAACCACAGAATGGTTTGGGTTGGAAGGGACCTTACAGACCATCCAGTTCCAACCCCCTGCCATGGGCAGGGACACCTTCCACTAGCCCAGGTTGCTCCAAGCCTCATCCAGCCTGGCCTTGGACACTCCCAGGGATGGGGCATCCACAGCTTCTCTGGGCAACCTGTCCCAGTGCTCCCCACCCTCTGCGGGAAGAACTTCTTCCTGATGTCTAACCTAGATCTCTCCATTTTCAATTTAAACCTATTACCCCTTGTCCTGTCACTACAGGCCCTATGTGGCATGTAGTGGATACACATTACAAATGGGCCCTGAAATCTAAAATATCTACTAAAACACAGCAACATTTAATGTGGCAACTTGAATCTGAGAACTCAATTACTGTACATGAACATTCAGTACTTCAAAATAAAAGAATACAGTGAGTTGATCCTACAGAACCTCAAGTTCCGAATGCCCAGAAAACATTAGGATTTACTCCTAATTATTTTCACACACAACCAACGTAACTTGCTGTTATGTGGAATCTCTCTTACATGCATCCTTCTGAAATATATTGAAGATCACGGCATAATTAAACACAACTTTAAAAGCAAAAGGACAGCACTTCCTTGCTTTGACTATGGTAGTCTCCTGGCTTTGCCCAAAGTTTAAAAAGAAGAAATTACCTGTACATAAAAGGTTCGAGAAGTCGTTACAATTTCAAAGAGATTGTCTCTCATCATTATGTCACTGTAAATGAAACACAAAAACACTTCAATAGCAAGCACAACCTTCCCACTTTAAAATAAAGACCTTAGGATGTGCAGAGAATCGGAGCATTTGTTTTCTGAAGACCTCTGCATTTCTTGATCACTCTACTGTTGGGTCTTTTTGGTAAATACCAAGTAGAAAAAGAAAACCAGCATCTCTTACTCATTTCAGTCCTAAGACTCTTTAGATTACCAGTGGCATACATGCTACTATATATATTTTTAATTAGAGCATTCTAAACTGTATCTTAAATTTATAAAAATATTTATTTAAATACTTATCATCATTCCTTTGTATATAGCCATTTGGTGGGAGGGAAACAGCTGGAAGAAGAGTGTTCTCATGTCATTTCAGACTTTTAATGTAAGGTAATGTCCTCTAAAGGTTTAGAGAGTATATAAGCAGAATAGAGACTCCTAAAATTGCTGCCTCAAATCAGACAGCACCCAGGCACATCTAACCCACGATTGCATGAAATTCCTTTGTTCCACCCTTGTCCGAAGCATTTACTTTCTACTAAGTTTGAAACACTAATACAGAACATTCAAAACCAGTTTTATGCACAAAGCTACCTGCTGGCCTACCAATAACGAGTATCACACATGCATACATCAACCAAAGTTATTAAAAAGCTCTCCCTTGTTACCAATGAGCTGTCTGGCCAGGACAAAGCAGCGTATTACATCCCATGTAATGGCATCAGTGCTTCTCTTCTCACCTTTGTTTGCATTCCTGGACTTTATGGACCTCCTTAAGTGGTATAACCCTGAGAGGTTCCTTTTCCTGAAAAAAAAAAAAAAAAGGCAAAAATATTTCATTAGAGTATATCTCACAACTGGAATAGAGTCAGAAAGCCAGGGGCCAGCAGAGCTGACAGCAGCAAACTTAAATGAGACTGCTAAGGCAGTCACTTACATAAAAGGTGGTGTCAACAAAAATTTAATTTGCTTAAGTATTAAATCAACCATGGCACTTGCAACAAAGAGGCAGCCAAATTAAGAAGTAAAAAAACCCAAAGACATCCATTCATCTTACCATAATGGAGGTGACCATCCCTTTCCCATCCCCTCACCAGATCAGAGATTAGAAGCTTGGCCTTAGAAGCACCTTATTTCAGTAAAACCATGATTATATTCATTTGCTATGAAATGCTACAATTCAAGGTGCTTTGATAGGTGTACTGCGTGACATGGCTTTAAATAAGGCTAATTATAACCTATACTCAATACAATAATACAGAGAAATCAATCAGACCAAAACCTGTAGCAGAGCAAGTATTCTTAAAGCAGATGAAAATTCTGTTACTGTAACTGAAATAAGCATCACGATTCTGTCAAAGTTTCACACAGCAGGAAAAAATAGTGGGAACACGCAAACAGTCAAACTTTCGCTTTTGCCTTTTTTCACATTACACTCCTAATGCGTTTTCTTTAAGCAATGTTACAAAGGACTACTTCAGCTGGCTTCAGCTTAGAGACAAACCAAAAGCTGTCAGCTCTGGAATGAGAGCTTTCTCCACAATTTTTATTGCATATACTGAAGAGATTCATGTTGTAATACCAAACAGTGAATGTCACCCGATATAACCATCCTCAAACGTCAGCTTTCATCAGATCACTTATTGCCATAGCAGATCAAAAGTACACATTTTAAACCTCAGTGTTTTCAGTCATTTTGTCCTTCTTTCCCCTTCTCCCCTCCCTGCTCTTCCTAGTTTCACTCATCCGTTACAACAGAGTTTTTAAAGTAATACATCAAATGTGACCTGCAAAATCACCCCTGGAATACAGGCACCCCTTGCAGGGAAGACCTAAGCTCAGAAATCATAATTTTCCGGGTGTGACGTTGCCTGTATTCCACTATGCTCTACATGAAGACCAGCATGGGCTTTTTTTCCTCAAACTGAAACGAGGAGATCATTGAGACCAGGCAGGGAGTAAGCAGGAAAAAAATCCCCAGAACCTACACATTTTTCAATTTAAAAATGTAAAAAAAAAAAAGTTGGCTTTTTTGGAGAGCAAAGAACTCTTGATATATTTCGACAGATGCAAACCAGCAGCATCTCAAAGATATCTGAAGTACTGGGGAGCAGGCTGGCTGCCAAGGCAAACCAGCTTCAAGGAAAAGCCACAGAAACAGTCCAATAGAAAGAAGTTTTCCTGAATTAGAAGTCTGATGCTACACTAGCTGAACACGACCTCCACGCCATGGCCGCCTTAACCACAAAGGCACAACAGCAATCGTTACTGAACTTCTGTCTTCATGTTGTTCTCATCAGGAACAGGAGATTATGAGGGAAACTGAGATCCTACACATCACTGAAAGAAATCATTCACCACTTGAAATCTTCTGAGGAGAGCACTACACCCTTTTTGTGTTTGTAGGAGATAAATAAAAGCCTGATGGACATATGGTTATGTTGCTGAAGGTGTTTTCTTCTTGGAGGGTTGTGGTCCACGGAAGTTTTGCTCTTTCCAGTACAGATAAAATGTCTCTCCAACATATGTGTCTCAGACAAGGCAGATTGTAATTGTTTTAAAAACTGTATGCAGCATGATTATCATGATTAGGTTTGCTAACCACGGAATTCTTTGATTTACCACTATAGTCCAGTAAAAGGACAATATTTTCTCTATCTATTCAGTACTTCCCCAAAGAGGGGTGACTCCCTTAAAATGGCAAAACACTGCTGATTTCAGTAGAAGTTGTGAAGCAGGATCTACTTCCCTGTTGTCTGACAGCTGGTTGGGCCAGTACCTTCCTCAGACTGCAGCAAGGGGATATTAGCCTGAAGACTAGAGGAGACTACAACATTTTATATTGTTCATTTCCCATAAACTGGAAAGGAGCACGATGAAACAAAGTGTATGCATTCTTCACTGAGTTAGAAACCACTTGTGAGTGCTCTACCCTCAAATTTTATTTTAAATTGAATAAACAGAGTTTATTATAGGCAACATGTCAGAACTGTGTTATGCTGACAGTTAACAAGGACAGTGATGCAAGATCAAACTCCTGCTACTGTTGTATTCCCTCAGTAAAAGTAAAGCAAAAGTTCTCTTCAAAAACAGCCTGAAATTTGACTTCTTGACATTCTGCTTCTTACAGTTGGCCTGTAAAGTCAGTTTTCCTTGATTTATAATACTCTACAACCCAAGACTTTACTAAACATGAGAAAGTGTGGGATTCCTTTTTGGGGAAAACAGATAATATCTCCAGAACCGCTTCATTTCTAAATAAAGTCTGAAGGCACTTAACGTTTGGTCAAAATTGGTCAAGAGGATCAAGAGTGATGAGTGGGGAAGAAAGACCATGAAACCAAAGCAGACTCTTAAGTGTGGCTTGCGAACAGCACAGTTCTTAGCCTGCCTTGGTGAAAGGAGTGTGTGAGGAAAGATCCCATCATTTGTACAATAACACACCCCATAATCCTAATTTTAAATTAAGAATGCCAAGCTTATAATTTTGTCTCTCCACACAATGATCAGCTGATTCAAGAACGTAATTAATTACATGTGAGTACAGAGTGACATAAGATACTAACAGAAAAATCAAGGCGACTGTAGAATATATCCTATCACTGTTCTTCAGTGCCCTACAGACAGATTCCCAAACAGAAGACTGGAGTCCAACTTAACAGCCACCCTAATCAACTTTTGTTCTTCCTGATCAGGACAAATTATTACAGTACAGAGCTAAAAGTTGCAGGATCAGCATGGCACATTTTTCAAATACAAGCACATTTCTTTAGGTATTCTTGCAACTATCACTGGCAAGTAACAGGCATTTGGAAATTTACCAGTTCAGACTTGAAATATCCTATTGTGTTTTCATCTAACTGGAAGTATCTTCTCTTCCAGTTCTTCATCTGTGAAAGGAAAATAAGTATTTTATATATAAAACACAAATATACCTACATGTTATGTATTATGCATATATTTATATACATAATTATAATTGTGTATATTAATAATACATGATAGTGTATAATTCTTATTTATCATACACCTTATAATTTTTATGTATTACATAAACTTGTGTTGTATCTATATAGTGTCCCCAAAATAGGTCTGCAAGACTCTGCCCAATTAATCTCTTTTTTCCTGAAAAGCTACCAAAATTAAAGATTCTGGAAGCTATTAGTTTTTATTATAGGATTTTTTTTTCAATCTCCACTGAAACTGTAGCAACTCTGCAGCACAAATACCCTGTAAAGTGTTGTAAGACAGTACATTAAAAGTTTCTAGTTTATTTTTAGCTAAAAAAGGTATGTTACAAGAAGATGCTTCATAATCTAAGATAAGGAGTCTAAGGACTCATGAAGCACACATCTTGCTTAAGCTGAACTGTCTCTTCTTTTGGCAAGGCATGTGAATAGCTCCACTTGTGTTGATTAGCCTGACAGGTAGAATCACAGACTGGTTTGGGCTGGAAGGTACCTTAAAGACCATCCAGTTCCAACCCCCTGCCATGGGCAGGGACACCCTCCACTAGACCAGGTTGCTCAAAGCCTCATCCAGCCTGGCCTTGGACACTCCCAGGGATGGGGCATCCACAGTTTCTCTGGGCAGCCTGTCCCAGTGCCTCCCCACTCTCTCCAGGAAGAATTCCATCCTGATATCTAAAATCTTCCCGCTTTCAGTTTAAACCCATTACCACTTGTCCTGTCACTACAGGCCCTTGCAAAAAGTCTCCACCCAGCTTCCTTGTAGGCCCCCGTCATGTACTGGAAGGTTGCAAGTAGTAAAATTCTTCCTCTGAAGTCAAAAATCAGTTTTTTCTAAACATCTTAGTGATCTAAAAAGCATACAAACATTGAACCTCTGCCTTAATTTAGATGTTTCCAGTAAGCAAAATAAGAATGTCTATGTAACAGTAGCACAGAATTCATAGTTGCATGCACTAACCACAATGTGAAAGCCTTTGTGCACACCACCTTTCCCCTCCAACAAACATCTCCAACAAACTAACACTAAGCCATGAAAAGAAGTAACACAGGCAAACTACATGCTACTGGAGGGTAAATTTTATGTTTAGTCATCCTTAATATTGTCAGTAGTACTAAAGCTACCGGTAATTATGTCTTGTTTTAACCATCTACTTCAAAAGTAGAACTACCACCTTAGGGCCTTTGCTCTCGATTGATGAAACGCACTGATCTCAAATACTTACCACTGCTCCTTGTTTTACACAGTAGCCAGCTTTGATAACAGCATTATCTGGGGGATGCTTAGCAGGAAAATAAGGAAGGTGACTTTGGGTCCGTTTCAAATAATTCCTATCACCCCCTTCACTGCATTCACTGATTTCTTCTTTCTAGAAAAAAAAGCAGGAAGAGTCAAAACATTCTTAGTTTTTTTCTAAGGGTCAAAGAATAACTATACTAGGTATAATAGGAAATAATTGTATCATCCCATGCTCACAAATCCCACTTCCATTTGTTTGAAAGGATAAAATATTTCAACTGATTTCTGACACAATTAATGAGACTCTCCAAGGCCTGTGGCTGAGTACGTGACAGCTCCATTTGGAAACTACACTAAGTAAGGACCAAATATTCTCAAATATTGACAAACACTGAATGAAGAAGGTTACAGACCCAAACCCAAGTTAGACGTACGTATTTAGTGCAAACCTATAACACACCTAAGGGCAAAACACTAGAGGTGGCTACAGCAAAGAAAAAGCTATGTCTAGGACCTTAAGACATATCAGAATTCACCAACTTTTTAAATTGAGTCCAGGTGTGCATATCATTTACATGTTATTAATCCAATCTGTAACTACTTTCAGCACAGGGAACTTCCAGAAACAGATACAGGCCTCGTTAACACTGCACAGATTCCTCTTCCATGAGCTTGTCCAGTCTCTCAAACTTAGAGAAGTTTCTTGCCTCCAGGCCATATTTTGGCAAGGAGCACCCTATGTTTTATTACTCACTGAAAGAAGAGCTCCTTCCCTTTGTTTCACCTGGTTACACCATTGGCTTTGTTTAAAAGCTCATAGCTGAAAGGAAAGTGTACACCATCCACTTCTACCAATCATGATTTTGTAGAGCTCTTACATCCTCCTTTAGCCATTTCTTTTGCACACGAAAGAGTACCAGCCTACTCAATTGTTCCTCATATGGAGATCATTCCTCATGGACCAATCATCCTTGAAGTCTCTCTCTAAACCTTTCCAGTTCCAGTTTAGTTCTCATCTCAGAAACCAGACACAACAGACAAGATCTGCTCAAAGACAAGATTTATACAGCAACAAAGATGTTTTCTGTTTTGCTCCTTAATCTTTTTTCTAGTAACATCTAGTATTTGCAGGTTTTTTCCTCCACTGTTATGGAACAGTTTTGAGGTTCTCAGTACAACTGTAACTCTTACCTCTCACACAAGTGGAAATGGTTATTTCACAATGCAGTATTTTCTATTAAAACTAAGATTGTTTTTCCCAGAATCCCTTACGTCACATTTATTTTCACTGAATGTCACTTGCTTATCTTGTGTTCACACATGCCATTTCATAAGGCCTTTCTGCAACACTTTAATCTACAGTCATCCTACCTCTAATAAAACAGTGTGTGTATTAATCAGCTGACTTAATCACATCCTTCACCTACTTTTCCTAACAGTTAAACACCCAACAATTAATTCCACACAGAAAGATGTTTTCAGCATACTGATATCTGTCATTCAAAAAAAATCAATATTCAAGTAATTCCCCTGTTATCTTGTATAATGCAATAAAATGCTCAAAACAAAAAACCCAGTCAGCATCAGTGAGAGGTGCACTTCAAAGCATCAGTCCTCTGATCAAGGTGAGAAGCCGACAGCTATACTGTGATACATAATCTATTCTCACCTGTCAAACAACAAAGCCTCCTCTATCCAACAATGCCACACTTGTTTTAAGGGTATTACCTGGGTAGGTGTGATGATAGGAACACCGCCAACAATTTCTGTCCTGTAAGACACTTGCTTCTTTCCACCTGGGCTTTCAGCTTGACGATTTGCATTATCCATTTGACACAGAGGATCCGACTGCTTTGGTACCTGAAAGTGGAACATGATATTTGAAATATAAAGTTTGATGAAGAACTGAAAAAGCCCTAAATATTATTCAAGCAATTTTCATTTGTCTTCAGCAGGATTTAACAAATGTTCTCTAATAGTAAAAGGCTAGAAATGGCTTACATGAAAATCTGATGCAATGGTTACGCTTTAATTCTCACAAGAAAACTGGTGTCAATAAAGATATTTCACCAGGTACCTCAAAATCTAAAAATCAACTCTCAGCTTTGCCATAAGTAATCTTCAAGAAGCACTGCTCATTTGTGGATGGAATGGTTTGTTATTTTTCACTTTCTTTCAGTTTTAGTAATAAGCACTTTAGAGTGGAGCTGCCTGTAGAGCTCGCACAGTAAGATCAAAAACATGGGGCCACAGTATGGAGACTTCTCTCCAACAGGATGCCTGACCAGTATGACACACTCACATTCCAATACTTGGCATGAAGACTGCTTGTACTGCCTCCACTAATCCTACATGTATCGCTAAATTCTACCCCAAATGACCCCACCTACCTGTTTTCATCATTTAACTATTAGACAGTTCTCTCAAACGTGGAACTAAATTGAAACACCACGGCAATTTAATTTCCCCAGCAAGTGTCTTGATCTAAAATGTTCACTCAGATTTCCGGAGTTTGTAGAAGTAAGTATCTGTAACCAAAGAAATGCACTACCCAAGACATTTTCGTTATCTCCTTTCACCCCTGGTATTAATATAGTAAACTTGAAGTGACTTCCACAGGAGACCAAGAGTCTCACACCAATACCCTAGCCAGCAGCCTACTGGGTATTTACATAGGACATGCAAATTTCTTCAGAAAGAAGGGACACACAAATCATCTTTATGCTGTGCATTACCAAGCAGGACTGTGGTACATTCAAAACTTGACACTGAACCGATCTAGGCAAAAAAAAAAAGCTACTTTATGGTCTGCTGTGAATCTAATTCCTATGCCCGGCAATGCTTATTTAAAAAAAAAAACCAAAACAAACCAGCCTTCAAGGAAGTACAAACAGTCCTGAGCACAAGTGTCAGTCTGGGACAGCTTCCTCCTGGCCAAGGTGGCACTCAGCAGCTTGCTCAGCCCTGGTGTCAGGCTCATTCTCACTTCCACCGTCCCCTTGGCCTCACAACACCCAGCTTTGCCAGCACAGGTAAAAGGTGACCCCGTGCACAGCCAAGTCTGGCGCTGAAGGATAAGACGCTCTCCCAGTACACACAGATCATAGGCCTCACCTTTTCAAGAGAAGAAGCTTGTAGCTACAGCTTTATGGTAAGTGCTTCAGCTCTCTCAAACCCCTACTTAAAATGCTACAAACCAAACCCACAACCACCTTCTCCTATGAATACATTTTTCTGTAGTGCTCATAAATAGGTGCCCAATGTGCTAGACTGCAAAGGTTCAGAGTTGCTTTGAAGTTATCAGCACTCAGAGTACTAAAAAATTGCAAAGAATCTTGGAGGATTAGTCTACAGCAAGTAATGCTCATAGGAAAAATTAATAATGGAGTTATCTTGGTTACGTGATTAAATCACTGGCCATACTAAGTAACCTCTGAGCAGACTCACAGTTCAAAGGCTTGTTCCTTCAAAGAAAAAAAAAATACTAATGATTTCACCAGCTATTTAGAATGCAAGTTAAACAAATGATAAACAGCTTTCTGACTAAATTCTAATTAGATGCAATTAATCCTGTATTCACTCTTTTTCTGGAACTAGAAATAATTCAAGCCTGGCTGTGGTGTATCCTGCTTATGAAAAACCCAAGTGAAAAGGCTTTGTGTTTGGTGGCTGTTTTTTTTCATTTGTTTGTTTGTTTTTAGTTTATTAGTAGTAAAAGTAATGTTTGTGTAACTCCAGAGAAAGGGCTACATTAAAACAATGTAAACATCCTTAGATAAACCTAAACCTGAGAAAGTTATTGACCACAAATATGAGTGTGTACACCCATGCTCAGAACCCTTTTAAGGATACACTCTCAAAACAGCTCATGTCATCACTTCCCTGAAACTGGAGAGAAAACAAACCATAACTTCTGCCTCCTGAAAAGACTGAGGTAATAGGTGGGGTTTTTCTATCATGTGATAACAAGCTGTCCGGGTACAAACCAGAAAAGTGCTTTAGCATTTACCAGAAGAATGCATTAATGTTTCTTTGCATGGGTGTTACTGAAATCAGGAAGAGCCTCTGGAACATGGCATGATGCGTTTGCTCGTTATTTTACCAATACTTTAAGAAACACAGCTTTTGACACCAGGCAAGTGTGTACCTTTTCATGGCTTGCAAGTGTCTTCTGGATATTTTAATTTATATTAAGTGTGTATGGTTAGCTTTAAATTATTAGAAACCATCATAGGCCGGAATGAAAGAGAACCATATTTTTGTCCAGTTTCCAAAGCAAAAGGTAAAATAAGTTTACTGGGAGTTTTGTACAGTTTGTCCAAGGCCTGGAAAGCCAAGCCAAGACTTGTTTGTAGAGATAAAAAGGCTGCTTTAGCATGAAAACCGGAGGCAAAGGTTGCATGTAAGCACCTTGAGACAGTCACTGTTTGAAAGCACTGTTAAATCTCAATTAAAACACTTACTGTGATTTTGGTAGCTTTGTTCAGAACATTTACCCATTCGACTAGGTCCTGCTGATCATTGGCTTGTAGAAAGTATTTTCTCATCCCTGCATTCATAACTGTTAAAAACCATTATGAAAAGTTAACAATGAAGTTCAAGAGCATTTTATCAGAATTTTCTACAGATGATGCTCAGGACCAAACACTTTAAAAGAGCCAGAGCATAATTATTTTGCTTTAATGAATTGGCAGCAAAAGCTTATTTTTGCTAAGTTTATATATCTACCTGGAAACACCTTGCATACCTTCATCCAAAAAGGACAAACATATTTCCGTGTAACAGTACACAAAAAAAAAATCACAGCTTAGCTTGCTCACAAACTCTAAGAGCTTATCCTGAAATTACTTTTAAAGTCAACAGTGACCAAAACCTTCCCAGAATTTTGAAGCACTGCAGTGAAAGTCTGAACAGATTTCACTTCTCTACCTATAACACAAGAGTTCTTCAGGGTCATCATGAACAGCAAACACATGCCAGAAACAGGTACTTTTTATTCTATCAACTTTCTCCCTGAAGTGGATGGTTTGAAGCAAACATTATTAGACGCAAATATAAATTCAAAACACCTTCACATTCAAACACCGAGTTGACTGAAACAACTGCCAGTATTTAAATAAAAAGACAATAAATGTATTTTTTCCTCTAAAAAGTATGAAAACCACTTTCATAAATCAGGAATATTAAAAGCTTTCAATCAGCATCTTGGACCATTAAGGCTTTTTAGAGCTGGCCTGCTGACAAGAGCGACTTCACAACTGTTGAAGACAAACAGCTCTACACAGGCATGTGCAGAGGAATCTGTAGATGGCACTGAATTGCCACGCCAGGTACTAGTCCAGAATCTCCAAGGCCTTACACACAAGGGTGATGTACCAAGCGTTTCATGAGCTCCAACACAGAGACTGCACAAGTCCCGCGGAGCTGCCTTCTCCGGGCCTGCACAACACTGCACAAGGCAAAGGACACCTTCACTAATTGCCATAAATCCTTCAGGCATTTTCAGTACCTTCCTCTGAGGTAAAACTCTGATGTGAACGCAGCCATAAAGAATGGTTATTCATAAACAGAGCAGAGGCTAATTCCAGTCTCTGCAAGTACTTTTGTAAATGTCCATTGCTTGTCAAAACACTCTGGAATCATGGTAAATTCTGGACAAAGTACATAAGAAAATTAAAAAAAAACTTAAGGGGCTTTTATGATGATCTAAAGCTTTACTTGAGTTTAATTATTAATAAACCTAGACAGTACCCCAAGCAAAATTTTTCTTTGGTGCAGCAGAGGCTGAAATTTAACATCAGAACATTGGCTGACAGTATTTTTAGATCAATTAAACCATCTCTTATCAGTAATACAGATTAAAATAGTTAAATTATTTGTCTGCATAGCTGGCAGGCATGCCATGTTTCTGCAAACACACATCATTTTTGATTAGCTTATTAATGCCTCAATAATTTCAAGCATCTGCAAAACAGCTCTCACCTACTCCTTGTTAAGCTGCAATATGAAGAGCCACAAAAACATCTTATGAAGAAGGCAAAATTCCCTGTGTACTGAAGGAGTGAATACAAGCTATTTTTAAAAAAGGTACACTACCAGCCCTGTCTAGTAACAGAATTGCAGAACATTCTTCAGAAATTTGAAACAAAGACAAGTTGATGCACATGTTGCATATAAGAACTTACCAAAACAGAATTCTGCCTTTGGCCTTAGCTTAGTTGCATCGCTAACCTAGTAGGGAAATTAAGATTATAAACATCACTGTGCATACAAAATATACATCAGGTATCACAATCTTTCCTCTCAAGTGGCTAAATTTGAAGATTAGGAGCATAGCAAGCTTGTTCGGTATAAGGACATACAGATGTAACAAAAAATAGGATATAAAATTTAGGTCAATATGTGCAACCTACAGTAAGAAGGCAGTGTAAGACATAGGTTCCTAAGTTTAAGGATTCATTACCAGACAAATGTTGAAATCCAAAACCAAACACTTCTACTGCAATTTGAAGTTCTGTATCTCAACTGAATCAAAAATTTAAGGACATTTCATGTTGTCAAGGATGTAATTTTTATTTTGGTTAACATAAAAAGAGTAATAGCCACTTTTCTTCAGAAGTCTTTCAGGTGTTGCAGTGTTGGGGAAGGAGCAAGAGGGTGTCCTGTTTTCAGAGGCATTGGAATCACAGAACAGCTTGGATTGGAAGGGACCCTAAAGCCCATCCAGCCCCACCCACTGCCATGGGCGGGGACACCTTCCACTAGCCCAGGTTGCTCCAAGCCTCATCCAGCCCAGCCCTGGACACTCCCAGGGATGGGGCATCCACAGCTTCTCTGGGCAACCTGTCCCAGGGCCTCCCCATCCTCTCCCAGGAAGAGCTTCTTCCTGATATCCTATCTAAATCTCCCCACTTTCAGTTTAAACCCGTTAACCCTTGTCCTGTCACTACAGGCCCTTGTAAAAGGTCCCCCCCCAGCTGTCTTGCAGGCCCTTCAGGTACTGGAAGGTGCTATAAGGTCTCCTCAGAACTTGCTCTTCTCCAGGCTGAACAAGCCCAATTCTCTTAGCATTTCTTCACAGGCAAGATGCTCCATGGAGCAATTCTATCAAGGATGGTGAAGGCAAAGCAGTCTCTTACATCAAAACCATTTTTTTTTTTGGGCAGAAACAAAACCCACATACTACATAACTAGAAGAACTATGGCAAGTGAGACAGAGCCTCAGCACAGGAGGCACATTTGAGCTGCCTTCCAAGGTGCACACAGGTGACAAGGCACAGGTTACCATCCCTGCTCCCATTAAAAGGGAGATACAAGACTTCAGATTTCTTTAGATGACGACTGTGAGGTCTGGGGCAAAGTAAGCACAGGAGGAGGAAAGCAGGAAGGACACAAGCAGGTCTCCACAGGCATTTCTGTACTCATGATGTAACTAGCATCAGTGATACCTTTTACAAGAATAGAGAGAACAAAACAAGGAAGGTGGGAAGATGCAGTATGAGAAGAAAAGCAAAGGAAGGATGAGAAATGAGCAGAAAGACGAGAAGGCCAATTGCTTTTCTGCACTTATTTGTTAATGCAGTATCTGCTACAAATTTAACCACATAGAATCTCTAAGTTGTTTCCTTTCAGACATATTTGGAAGTGAGTGTATACAGAGTATAATGAATTAAGTATTTTTCTAGAAATTTTTCTGTCCTAAAGATCGTTATTTGCAGAACATTACACCCAAAGACTTATTTTCCACTTCATAAATGGCCTGTCTGTTCTCCAAGACTAATGGAAATTCAAATAGTCAAAGAACTGAAACCTACAATTCAGAAATATTAATTCTATGCAGCATGAAGAGCTGCCGTTTGAAATCACGAACCAAGCCTAGACAACACAGTAATTAGTCTGTTCTTTCTTTAACCTGATACTATTTAAGCATTTGTAACACCTCTCAAATTCAGGAGTAGCACACAAGCAAAAAAAACTTCCCATATGCTACATAAAAGGCATTTAAAATTGTCTAAAGTTGAGGGCTGAAGAAGCGCCCTTGGTATTCACCACCAAAACTTTAGCAATAACTATCTCACGTATTATCTTACCTTTGAAATATAGGTAAGTTTAATGACTCCAACAGGTGGAGATCCAGAAGGAAGATTCTGAAACAAGTTACAAAGTAAAACTAGTTTATTCTCCTATCACAGTCAGTGTTTACACATAAAAAGCGAATAGCTCAATTCCACAGACAAACAGAAAATCCTACGTGTTTTTATAGACAATACACAATGTATGCTTGAAACAGGATCTAAACTACTTGTTTATTATACACACATCTGCTAATCAACTAAAAACAGAAAGACTGCTAGAAATAATACAAATAGTAATTGTTTCACAGGTTTATGTATTTTACTAGAGGAAAAAGGATTCTTGCAGGTCTGCATCCAGGAAATCCGGAAAGAATACTTTTTCCTCAACAGATGTTGGAGTCTCATGTATTTTGACCAGGGCAAGCGGAAGAGACAAGAAGTAACATTCATCTATTATGTCAGACACTTCAAATACCGTCTCACAGGTTTTCCAAAACGAACTGGAAAAAAAATATTCAATCTTTCCATTTACTATTAAGGTTATTGCAGGGAAACACCATGATGCTTCCTAAAGTTGCAGTGAAGCCCAAGTATATTTACAATCCCAGCAGGAGCTGTCCGTTGTTTATACACGTCCTTGCTTAGCACACTAGTCAGTATTTATGCTACCATTCACAACCAGCTAGCAGCTTGCAAATACAACAGTTACAGAACCAGCCTCACAAACCACCGTTAAGTTTATTAACTGTTTCTAATGAAACCAGTCTTCCTAATTTTGTTCTTTTCAAGAGTGTGGTTTTCTCTCACAATTTTTACTTTCAAGATGGCCCTTTATGTTGCACTATCATTCTTCCCACTGCAAGCCTCCCTGGAGACCTGAAGAATGGTACAGAATCTGCTCGCTGATCCTTTCCCCAGCTAAAGTGCTCTCCATTATTCACAGCGTCTTACGAACTTCTACATGGCAAAGAGGAGCCTAATCCTACCCAGAGTCAGAGACAGACAAATAACTGGTTTATAGTCCATTCGTATTTCAAAGCTAAGTAGTAAGTTAGGTGTGGTAACACTGAAATTTAAAAAAAGGCTTCCCATTGTGCCCAAATAAAGTTAACTTTTACTTGATCAGAATGTTTTTGATCCCAGCATACACCAGTTTTACAATCTTTATGTCAGAACAATAATGTGTGGTTAATGGTGGGCTTAAAAACATTATTTCTTTCCTGAACTGATTGTCACAGATACAAATGGAGCACTTCTGTCAGCAACAAAAGGCCCGGTGAAGTTCTGCAGACACCATCACCACAGACTCATCCTATATGAAGAATTTAATCACTTCAAGGATTAAGAATGGTCTCCACACGGTGGATCTACAAAAACTCTGTTCTTCATAACCAATACAGTGGAAGAAAATTGAAAGGCTTCAACCAGCTTCTTGCAAGGCACCCTTTCATTTGTCTGTAAATGGTAACATTAAAAAGTAAGAAAACAAACTAAAAACTCTGTGTGCACTGCAAATATCATTAGTCTTCAAACTCCTGAAAAGCTGCAATTTCTACAGCACGCCAAGTTTTTGCGCACATGCCCTGGTTATATCACAGGAGAAACCAAAAAAAAGAATTGCTTCATAACACTCATTGACATCAAACATTTGAACTCTCTCTTATTTTCAGAAATTCTCTTTTTTCTCCTCGGCTACAACTGCTAAATGCTTCAGTCACAAGTCACATTCATCAAGCTGCACATTATTTAAATGCTTTTTTCGACGGGTCCTTTGAACAGCAGACTTGGCTGAGCGGGGTTGATAGTTGGACTCTGTGATCTTAAAGGTCTTTTCCACCCAAAATAATTCTGTGATTTTAACCTGGTTTTCCTGGCAGAATAATTAACAAATATTCTTCTGGCAGACAGTTGTCAGCTGACCTAGATCCTGTGCTTTCACTGTCTCTGTACCCAAATCCTAAGCCATTATCTGCCCTCGCCTATGCTAGAGAACACATCAGTGCCCGTACATTGTAAAAGTAGCTTAATATAAAGGATGCTGTCCGTCGCAATGGATACAAGCTTTCCTCATTCATATACTATTCATGCCGTGTTGAAATGGCCAGCATCATTAGAAACTGCTTTTCAATGACTGATTCTGTTGAGGTGAAGTAATATGAAACTGCTGACACATGCAACCCAAGGAAAACTACAGACTTCCACGTAAGGTCAGAGGTGAATTCACCTGTGCAGTGAAACTCGTGTGATTCTGCTCATCTGGTTATATCATACAACACCACCTAGTGCCTGCGAGGACCTGTAATGTACTCTCAAGACACTTAATAGAAAATAAACAGCACATCATGAGTCAAAACTAACAACAGATTTATACGTGGGATCAAATTCAGATTCCCGTCTGATCCCTAAAGCTCCTGTCAATACTTAGATTCCATATGTTGGCAATTCACTGATGTTCCAGCTGTTCTGCATGTTTTACTATTAAGTGCAATTTTAACTTTTTAAACAGAAGCATGAACTACGCTTTCTCTTTAAAAAACTGCACATATTAGCAAAGATGAAACACAACTATTTCACTTGTGCAACTTCCCCTAGCTTCCAGGTCCATAAGCTAATATAAAGTGAATTTGTTAAAATACCCAAAAAAGTGGGAATTGATCCAAGCCAGTTAACTATGGCCAAGCACATCTCACCTGTGGGTTATCCATGTACCACACCAGACTGTCTTCTCGTGTGTCCAGAATGAAGTACCGCCGAAGAAATTTCCCACTATTCTCATTTTCTTCAATATCTAGGAAACCACAAATGCGATTCTGACGATCCACATAAGGCATTTCTGACCCCAAACATCACACTGCAGAACAAAAAGCACAGAAGTTAAGCAAAGTTCCTTGTTACTAATTTTAAGACTGTTCCGTACCTACCCATGACATTTTCAGCAGTTTCAACTAGTAGCTTGAAAAAGTTTCTACTGAAGAGTAAGTGAAGCGTAGCTTTTCCCCCCCCTCCCTTGCTACCACTGAATTTTTAGTTAGGTTTTACTTACTTCTTTGAAGCATATACTTGGGATATCTAATACCCTAACTGCAAAGATGCAAGTGGTAAATAACTCGCTTTTACAAGATCACTAAAGAATTATCAAAGATTCTCCTTCACGACTTGCCCAAAGTTGAGATAATGCTAGGTTTACACTTCCTTCTTTGACATTGCCTTTCATGGTCAAAAAAGGATCTTTGTCAGAAGCTCTGCTGCCCAACATGATTTTTCATATTTTGCTTAAGCAAATTCAACAGAAAGGCTTTCAGAAACACTGTTCACATTTTTATTTTCTCCTACAGAGAACTTCATGCCTAACAATGTCTAATAACAGACATCTTTTCACCCTTACACATTCAATAGTCAACACTAAGTTGCATGTGCAGCAGAGATGTGAATGCACTTGCTAGTCCAAAACTGAAATCCTGAATATCCACGCAGTACTAAGTTTGAGGGTGGTATGCTTTTTTTTTTGCTGCTTTCCTCCCCCATTTTGTTTTTCATAAAAAAAAAAAATCTGCTGACCACCTATTCCCATTTTGCCTGCTTCACCTTTTATGGCTCTGTCTTACTGCAGGCTATTGCATCTTTTTTTTTGCTTCCTTTTATTTTATGGGACGGTCATTTTCACCTTAAGAGCCAGCCTTGTAAGACCAAAGATAAATTTGCATACTTATCTAAAAATGGCAATAAACCAACATTTAAATATAATAAAAATCAGGTCAATGAGAGATTTCCCAGAGCATGAGAGAAACAATTTAGTCTTATTTACATTTTGTTACAGGAGTCAGAGAAAGTACACATCCAAAAAGACAGACATAGAAGGTTTAAGCCGTTCACACTTTTCAGACTTCTTCCAGCTTTCACTGTAGTAATGGGGAAGTTTTTGTAACATTGCTTGAAATACTTCACCTTTACTAATTCCTTGCTTAAATTTGATATTTAAATTGTTATATACACACACAACGAGGCAGACACCTGATAACAGTAGCTAGCTATTGATACAGCACAGTAAAACATGATACATGGTTAAACACATTTTAAAGTGCTTATTTTGGGGAATCAAATATACAGATAGCGTACATTTATTTTTGGGAATCAGACATAAAACTTGTAGATATATGCTTGTATTCACAGCTGTCCTTTTATATGGCTAATTAGAATATTAGTCAAATTTTGCTTCAACCACTTTAAGAACCAATTTTTCAAAAATCTATTATCATGGTTTTGATACCATAGTAGAAGAGTATCTGGTGAACAGTTTTAAGTCATGTAACTCAGTCTGTAAAGTAACTAACCTTTCTTGGGCCTAACACCAAATTAATCCTCTGGTGCAAACTCAAGCCTGGTACACAAGGTTTGGCATCAGGGACCAAATCTAACCATCTCAATTCACCAGTATTTGCAAAAAGTTAGAGGCTGAAATAGCAGTGATGACAGGCTATTAAAAATGTCAGTTTGGTTATGGGCTGGCTTGGGTTTTTTTTCAAATACAAACTATTAAATTCTGAATTTAAATGCATTTTTTGTTATACATAAATTAACACACTTCTGTTTGAGACGGAAGACATTTCCTATACAGCTACAAGGACATTAAATGTGCATAAGCCTTCCATTAAGCACTGGACTGATTTGGGGTTTTTTCTACTTCCATGAGGTAAGAGTCTCCTTATTTAAGGTAAGCAACAATGGTTTAAATCTTCACAAGCATAGGTTTTTTCTCTCAATAAAGTCACAAGATTTACTAAGGTGATCTGATCTTTATTGGTAAGTTCCTCACAATTTAAACAGCACAGACCTAAGACAAGTTCTGTAACCTATAACAGCAAAACCAAACACTTGAGCACCCTTAAGACAATGTCCTCATCATAAGGAGCATTCATCCATCAGTAATTCACATGCTGGCTCTTGGGATCACTTTACACTGAAGCAACATCTCACTGTAAACACAACTGTAGCTAGGGGCAAGCTTCAGGGTAGCTCTTCTCTGAATTATACCCCTAAGATGCCAGAACTTGGCACCATTGTTTTCATTTAAATGAACATAAAAATTGTCATTTACCAGTATCATCCTAAGTTGTGCCAGTTGGCCCCTCAACAAAATCTACAGCATTTTAGGGACACCATTTCAGCCTAATAGCAACAGTTTTTATGAAGCCCAGAAAAGCCTTGTACCTAAAAAAAGCAAATATTGGTGGCTGGTTTCCTGTTTGAGCAGGCTTAAGCTGTGTTCTCTGCAGCTGCGAAAAAAAAGCCGAAACAAGGAAAACTTGTGAAACAAGATACAAATTGATTAAGCAGCCTGGGATAAAGCCAACTGAATTTTCACAGCACTTCTCCCCTATAGGAGAATCTATGTTCCAAAAAACCTTTTAAGGGAAATGAAAGGAGGATACTCAATGCTTCATTATGAGCTTAATATTAGCTGAAGTTGAACTACTTGGACACTTTAATTTTTTTCCCCAAGGCAATGGACAAAAACCAAAAGCTCTTATTTGTCAATAAACCAATTTTCACAGGAAAAAACCCCACTAAATCCATACAGATTTTCTATTTCTGAGTACTACTAGCTAACTTCTACCCTGCAAAATGATATGACTTGCAGTTCCTTTGTTCACTGATGAAAATACAGGATAAACTATCATTAATTTAAAAACTTCAGTTGTAAAACTGCTGTTTTCTTCAGATTAGTTCAAAATTCCTCATGGGATTACTGATGTCTACCAGACTGATGCTCTTAAAGAATAAGAGATTAAAACCCCTCTAACTTTATTACAAAATTGAAGCCAAACATAAAGTCATGCAATCGCTGAACAGTTTTTGAAGTCTGCTTCCACTATGTTACACCTTGGCAAGATTCCAGCGTAAATTAATACCAATTCTATTTAGCATTCATTAACAAACCACAATTATTAGTGCACATACAATTTATGCCTTTCTTCCACTTACTAGAGCAACTGAGCGCACATGACAAAACCAGCACTACGACACCCTTCCTGGCAACTCTAGACAGACCAAAAAAAGCAACAAGGACAGAATTACCACATTACTTCTAAAGATTCATAAAAGGAATTGCAGAACTCCAACATCAATTCCTCAGTGGAGGAAATATGGCTGGAAGACCAGCAGCCTAACAGTTCACCAGGACTTCAACTTGAAAGTGTTTTCAGAATACGGAACCTGTCCTACATAACTTCATGAAAAATAAATCATATTTATTATTTCAGGCAATTCTAACACAGAAATCTTCAAGTCTGTTTGTTTTACAGTTCTTATTACACGTACACTTTGTTCTTTTCTGCAGCACAGAACAAGTATAGTATCTCTTCTGCCCACTTTTAAAATAAAATATTATAAAAATATGAGTTCTTAGAGAGAAAAGCTGAAGGAATCAAACCTGTAAGATTACACTCAACTTAATTTGATTTTGCCTTCCCTCCCTGGAGTGGGGGGGAGAAGACATGGGCCAATAACAAAGTGCTACTTCAGAAAAAATATCTCTGTGGCCCATTTCCTCTTGGTTCTTGCCATAACCCACCAGAAGCTAAAATAATTTTGAAAACCCATTTTGTGGTGTATATTGACGCTGGTATGCAAGAACTGAGAAAACTCTCAGCTCTTTAAAATTCCTCCTTAAAGGGTTGTGTTAGAATCAAAACAGGAGGTCTCACTTATTTTTGAAGTCTTACATCCCTCTTTCCAGTGGCAGTGTACTAATTTAAGTAGTACATACCTCATCAGCCCAACTTCTCTCGGATTTCCCCTCTCACTGCTCTTTTCCTCTGGGGTATACCATATACCAACATTCCTCAGCATATATATCACAAACTGAAGGCT
Source organism: Rhynochetos jubatus (assembly GCA_027574665.1). Lineage (NCBI taxonomy): Eukaryota > Metazoa > Chordata > Aves > Eurypygiformes > Rhynochetidae > Rhynochetos > Rhynochetos jubatus. The sequence goes on along the minus strand of CM050655.1, from coordinate 37,470,099 downwards.
GCCTGGCCTCCTGGGCACCACTATAAATAAGTCACAGATCACCTTCTGCCAGTCTATAACTGTAGATGCATGACTGCAGCACTAGAACCTGCAGAGACACACAAGCATCTCGTTTTCACCGTTTATAACAGACTGCTTCAACTCTTCTACATTCATTTCTATTTTTAGTTTCACACCAGCACCTGTTCTTGAGTTCACCTCCTTTAAAGCTTGGTTGCAGTCTCCATATCTTCAAGTACAAAGTCTACGAAGACTATTCAAGTGGCATGCAAGGCAACATTTCTATGGTCCAATCTCTTTTTGACAGCTGATGCTTGATATCTGCAAATAGGCATAAACCACGAACCTCTGGCTTACTAGAGAAAGTGGAACTTGATATGAATAAAAAGATCCTGCAATAGGCTTTGCACTATCACATGAAACTTGATTAAGAAATACAGCCAGATGAGCAGTGCTTCTTAATGCCTTTTAGCTTTGACGTGTTTTCCCCAAGCTTTTGGTATAATTGTATTATTTTTATTTCTTCAGGGTAACACTTGTACTTCCCTGCTCTATTAGTGTATGGACACTTTGGATGTAATGTCCCACAAGCGATGATTTCGGGGTTCTTTTTTTATTAGCTAAGAAGATTAAGAAACATACATTACTATTTGTTCATTTCTGAAGTGAACAACATTCATAAAGCTACACTTGGTAACTATAAAATGATGCCATGAATCATGCCCATCCCTCCTCCCCAACCCCCTTTTTAAGATCTACTATTTACACTACCTCCGTCACCACAAAGGGTAGGTGAGCAGCATCCCCAGCAATCTCCAGTCTTCCCTGCAGTTCCAGGGTCAGCTTAATTATTGAGTGCTCTTGGCTTTTGCCTAGGCAATTACTATCAGCTTCCTGCTGTAAATCAGCTACTCTCCAGTTGGTCATCTTTTTTATTGGCCATTTACTCGCTCCCAAGGGTAAGGGGTGAGTTCAGACTGTCCTGCTTATACCTTGAAGAATGCAGCAATGAAAGCTTTCCTTCTTGCATAGATCCAGGACAACAAAGAGGAGAATGGGTGAAAAAAAAAAACCAAACCACAAACCCGAGACAATCAGCTCAGAACAGCTTCTGAAAACAAGTCACAAATCTCCCAGGACAGTTGTTCAAACTTCTTTATTGTCACCCCCTCGAAAACCTTCCAGTATAGGCAGAATACCGTACAGATAATTTCAACTGAGACAATGCCTCTGCTCATCTTTCACAAACCCCTTAAAGACACAATTTCCTAAGTACCCAAACCATGACAGAAAAGCACCAATCCAGGAGCCAGAGAGAATACTTGGGTACAATTCTCATGGCAACCAAAGATAATTCAAGACTGACTGTTTTAAAATGAAACACCAAGCTCTTCTATTTCCCAAAGATCCTTCCCTGAATTGTTTTTGTACTGGAGGGCACAAAAAGACATTGTATGCTTCTGCTAAACAGAAGACATGACTTTGATTTGTTAGATGCATCTGAAACTATTAGTGAAATTCTAACTAAACCTGCAAATGGGAACTAGAAATCTACAGGAGATGCTGCCCCTAAACTGAGATACCTTCTCTAAAACGGGTCAAGAAGGAAAAAAGCAGCTGCAAAAGGCCAGTATTCACTTAAGAAGAGAATTCCTGAGCATAAGAAGTTAATCTTCAAAATTAAAAAGCCTGAAATAAGTACTAGTAGCATTGACCTCTCCCATCTCTGATCAAGCTATGAGGCATATCAAACAATACATCCCTCCCTCAGTACTTAATCCAACTTCCAACCCAGCCACAACATGGAAGAATCATCGTTTGCACTGATGAATCATCTAACAAAACCAGCAATCTTATCTTGCACCAGTCTTGAACACAGAATGATGACTGAGTAAAACACACCTGAGCTAGTTTTCCAAGACAACATGTTAAATCAGGGTAAGCCCACTATTCCCTTCTTTTGCAGCATACTTCAACGAGTCAAATGACTATCATTTTAGTCCATATTATCTACTACTTAAATGCTACATCATGAATCCCAGCTGCTTTCCATACCCACATATAAGCAACAGTTACTAAAACACACTTTTCACAACAGAAATGCATCAAAGCATAGAGTCTGTTGCCTGTTCTTTCAGTACAGACTGACTCCAGTACAACCTGCGACACCCCAAGACCCTCAGTATAATATAATGGCACTGTGAAACAGTTGGCTCAAACCGAAATGAGAAACAACCGAGATGAAGCTAACCACATAAGATGCGTGCAGTGAACGAACACACACGACGGCCTGCCCCTCTCCTACGCTGGCCATTAAGGTTTTTCACAGCCATTTTGGTCTGCCTCCCGAGTCCAGACACACTGCTCACCAGAAAGTCACAATCATTCACCAGGGCCGACGACATCAACCCATGCACAAGCTCTTCATCTGTAGGCTAAACTGCAGAAACGTTACTTTGTCTAAGTAAACACTGGGGTTCCAAGGAAAATGCTCTGAGGTTACCTGAACCCTATTTCAAATACTGATCTACAAGTTCCACGATGGAACAGACCGGTACTTCCTCAAAAACATTTGCAGGAATTTCTGTAAATGATGTTTCATGCTCAATTTAACTACTTTCCTCCATGTTAAGGTATTTGCAATAGAGCCAAAAGCTTTGGGATATGATGAAATGAGGAAGTGCAGTGCACAGGATGCAAAATTCCTCAGTATCACTGATCCCTTAAGACAGCCAAAACAAAAAACCTCACCTATTAATGGTTTTGCCTAGCTAAAACAAGTATTTTAATTGTCCCTCTAAATGCACCCAGCTAAAAAATAAAAAGAAGCATTCTGTGCAATGAAGCACCCTTGAAATGTATCTATTAATAACTTATGAGCAATGACTAGCCTAGAAAGCAATAAAGTAAAATAACGAAGTCAAAAAGACAGTGAAAGAGTATGTTCAATAATGCAAAGTTTTTACAAGTCAGAAGTACAGTTTTCATCACTTCATGTTAAGTCTAGGTAATACAAAGTTACTCAAAACGAGACATAACCAGAGATGAGTACAGTCAAGAAAAACTAAATAGTCACACTAATTCACTTTGACTTCTCATACAATCCTCACAAATCTGTAAAAGCTTATTAATTTCAGTTACAGACTAGTCAAAATGCTTAATAATGCCGGTTCAGAGTTGATTATCATTTACAATTATTATTAATGTTATTATGGGCTTTTTCAAAATTTTAAATAAGTGCTGTATGTAAAACTCCAAACATGACAAATTAGGTCCTTGTTCTCAAAAACACTTATATGCATTAGTCTATAGGAATTGTTCCATTCATGGCAACTAAAATAAATTAAAAATTAACCAGGGAATAAGCACACTACTTATTAGGATTACTTATTATTACTAGTTAGTCATTAGTTAAAAGACTGTTCAAATTCAATTACTAGTAACTGTTGCATCTAGAACAACCCTTCCAAGAACTGCGATTCCACACACTGCCAACTAATTAAAAATACCAAATTCAACCCAAAGTTCTCATCAAATATGAAAGGACAAGAGCCATAAAAGCACCCCAATGACTTTGAAGCACAAAGAATCTATCAAACTACAAATCCTTATGAAGCTTATTTGACTTGAGGAAGTTCAATACAAAAAGGTGGTGAGGCTGGTTAAAAAAAGTTTGCTATTTTTGAGCCAGTGTTGCTGATTTTCACTCTGAGCCCTGGGTACAAACTCACCAGCACAAACATAGACCTTCCTGCAAACTATGCATAAAAAAAAAAATAAAAGGCCAGCTGGTTAGGAAACTATCACATTGAAAATATCTTCTTCAGTTTTCAAAGAGTACTCTTACATTGTTAAAGAAATAGCAGCACATATATACCAGGGTGTGAAATTAATTCTGAAAGTACTACTTTAAAAAATGATCTTCCTCGGTAGCATCAAAATGTTGTGCTGAAAACATTGGGTAGAAGCCAAACAGAGGAGAAACTTAAGAGAATGTCGCAGTAGTAAAAGACTACATAGAGATCCAAAGGCAAGTCCCAAATTTAAATGCAAGAATGTCACACTCAGACTAAATCCATCATGTATTTAAGTCACTCTAACGCCAGTTCTGAATACCAGCAAACTGTGATTTCACATTACATATGTCTACTAGTAGCACAGCATATCACAGCCTGTCTGAACACAGGTTTAGGACATTATTTAACAACTCTGTCTACAGCGAGCTCAGAACAAAGCAAGCAAGCATATTTAACGCTCATAACCAAACAGTGGAGTCTAACCAGGACTGTAAATAACTGATTTTTTCATTACTTTAAACTTTAAATGAACTGAAAAGAACACTATCATGAATATTTGGTTTGACATTTTCTTAAAAAAAACAAAAGGATTTAATGTAACCAAAGCACACAAAGTAACTGATTATCAAATTTGGTTTCCTAGATCTCATTTAGCAAATTCAATGAAGAATGAAATAATGCAGTAGTTCATCTACATTAATACTTGGGGAAGGAAAAGTTGTTGCCATAAAGATTTCACCTCACTGTTATTTTAATACTGTGGGACTTCACGGTACAGACCACGTTCAGTTCATCCCATAGACCACTATGCAGGCCAAAATTCCTGCTACTGCAAAGACCAGGGATCTCCAGTATCTAGCTTATTATCAATCATATTAGTACTATACAAGGATTTACAGAGATTAGGACTAATTTCAGAGCACTTCAGAAAGCGTGAGTTTGGTGAAAGTTCTTCAATCTGTCTCATGTAAGGCAGCCAATATTCATTTACAGAACACCTGACAGCACCTCTTTACCATGTTCGGAGGAGAAAATTAAGCTCCCAAATGCCACGCCCCACACACTTTTTTATACTTATTAAGAAAATGAAATCCTAATCTGGTGCACTGAAGAAAAGTCTCGCCTCGCAGAGAGAAACCCCCTAAAATAAAAGCTTATCTGCAATGATAGCTTTTGCAGCATAGTGCCAGCACACTAACACTTCATGTGAAGCACGTACTTCACTAACTTCTGGTTTCCAGCAGCCTTCCTCCTTGGAACCAAGCTGTGAGCCCAAGGAACTGTCCTCACATTAGGTACAGCCCATGTCTGGTTGTTCACCTTCTTCCTTACCTTTCTTTTTTGTGCAATGGCACAAATAGCAGTTTACTGCACAGCTGCTGTTCTGCACTGACACTGGTGTTTCTCAAAGCATAAATTATGATGCCGATGGAGAATAACAATGCTCCACCTACAGAGTAATCCCAAAACTACCAGGAAGTCATCAGGCTCCTGGCACCTTGCAGGATTGCTGCCTGACCTATACACAGCGAGACGGAAATACTCCAGAAGAATCCTAAGTCCTGTGTATGTGCAACAACATGCCTGGAAATCCTGACTTTACCATGCAACAGACTGGTTTCTGACATACTGTACGGAAGCCTTTACCCAAGAAGGGAACAAATGGCCCTTCCTAAGAAATCCTGCTCCTCCACCCAGAAATCAGGGAACCAGCACAAATTAGCAAGAGAGTATAAACAGATTACAGCACGTACAGTGGACTTGAATTAAGAAAAAAAATGGTTAATGGGAAAAGACCACATAACAAAAGCCTGAAGTACCTAAATAAGCAGGAACACATCTGAAGCAAGAACATCCTTTAAGCACTGCAGCACTGAGTCTACTGGCCATAGAAAACTTGCCAGATGAATCACTAGTACAGCCTAAATTTCTGTTGGTTATTATAAACCTCCCTAAAGAGTTAACTGATAACAACAACTTTTGAAGGGCAGTTTTAAGGACTGCTCACCCTTACAACAAACCTGACCTGTAACTTTTAGTGCTTCAGAGAAGAACACGTAATTAAGTCACCATCAAGTTCACACACATTTTCTTGAACATGGGATGTTGATGTGGCGGGTACCAAAGGACCCACGGAGAGCACACGTACACATCAAAACACTACCTTTTCTCAACCTCTTCCCCATGAAAAGTCAGTAAATCGTACTGAATTTAAGAGATTCTGCCCATCATGCCAGTAGAACAAATTAACAAAATTGATAGCTAAAACCTTTGGATGCGATAGTTAGCTGGAATTAAATGCATTTTACGAAGAGAACAGCTGACAGAGCAACAGAGATGGTTTTATGATTGTTCCCTGCATGACAATCATAATAGAAAATACTTGCCTGGTTCATTCATGTATTTTAAGCATTGGTTTTATGCTTTGTTAAACAAAGAGAGTAATGCAGTGCTCCTCAAAGTTTTAAGGACCTGCTTTCTCTGGTTTTAAGTGATCCAAAAGATTTCCAGTCACAACTGTCTACCCCCCACCCTTATTTTCCTCATTTTACTCCTTCTGCCTGGAGCTTAGCCCTAGCTTTGAACTTGGGCAGTCTCTTCAACCTCTCCCTCCTAGCACAACGGAGCTCTGCACCTCAGTTACTACCCTGAACACATCAAAACCTGACTGATACACCCTTGTAACACTTCTGCCACGCAGAGAGCTGCTATTGCTCTGCAGTTTCAGTATGAGAACGGAGGGACAGAGAAGCAGCTTGTCCCAGGCCACACAGGAAGCTTTTGGCAACACAGTGAGCTGAACCTGTTTCCCAAGTCCCAGCGCAGCAACCTCATCATTGAACCACCTTTCTTCTACATAAAATACCTGAACTATTCAGATTTTCAAGGCAAAGGCATATGTTCAAACCTGAAAACTGTTTAAGCTGTTGAATGCCACAAATGTCTACCAGACCTGCAACTCCCTACTCGTGCAGATAACATCTGTTAAAAGTCAGTGGCTCATACAGTTCTGCACCAGAAAGCTTAATAAGTTCCTTCTCCAAGATTAAAGAAACACCTACACATTCTAGATGCTTCTGCAAGCCCCTGGAGGGAGAAAATGCTGCTTAGTGCTGAGACAATGAACCAAGCTTCCTTCCTCAACAGCAACAAACCCTTGCTGCTTTACCTAGCACTAACAGGAAAGTGTTATTTATAAAACTGAGCCATATACAAACACGTACTTGAATGTTTCCTCAAAGTTTGGCTATGGCATGTATCTAGTAAACCTTAGACTTCAAAATTTTTTTCCTACTCCTACGCTGATCTCTCAAATTAGGATTTTGAAAATTTCTAAACAGCTCAGCCCTATGTCCCTGTTCATTTTACACATGCCAGGCATAAAGTGTAACTTCAAAGCCTGAACTTGAACCCTACTTGTTACTCTGACCTCTTCAGCAGGCGATTATTTTTTTTTTAAAGCAGCTACATTATTTTATATGGCAGATAAAATCATACAAGAAACAAATATCAAAATTCTAATGATTTTATAAAGCATTAAGAGCAACAATTCTAGCCAGAACTTGTTGCACTTAGGCTCAAAACCAAAATACATGTACTGACTGTTGTATTTCTTGTATCTTTTGTTTCCTGGTGATATCCACAGAACTTGCTCCACTTGTAAAAATGTTTTATGCTAAAGCCAGTTACCTAAATTCCCCTATTCTGGCACTTTAGTAAGTTACTACCCTGTATTTCCCATGCAATTATACAACTGCACAAAGGTTTATTTGGCTCCAAACCCCAGTAAGTATTTTCTAAGAATGTTTCTATTGTTCATAACTGGGGGGGAGGGAACAACACAACCATCCTGCAAGAAAGATACATGCTTTTGTATCACAAGCCATGGTTTAGACAAACACTGAGTACAGCTGGATACAAGAAAGAGCACACCACAGCGTGCAAGGAAACTTCTCACAACACGCACCTACTTCCCAGTGCTGCTGGTTTGCTGCATTCTGAAGGAAGTACATTTACTATGGTACCTATCAGCTTAAATAATCTGGAACGTTTAGCAATAAAAACATTAATGGAATTCTAAATCTACTAAAATAGATTACGAATTCTGCAGGCCTGGCAGTTTGGGCTCTGTCCAACACTACAGTGGAGACCGTATCACTAGCACAGATCTGTTCACATTTCAGTAATGTGCTCAAATTCTTCCTGATCTGTTACACTCAAAAAAAGTGACTTTTGCACTTCCTCTCTTCTACACTAACTCTGACATACAGTCAGCCTTCATTATTTCTGCTGATATAGCTCCCCTGCCTTCTGGAATAAGCCGCAGCTACCCGGAAAAACCAAGGCCTTTTCCTCATATACGTGCCTTCCTTACTCCCCATGGGTGTGTGTGTCTTCTGTCCCTCAGCTACTACTTCTGAGGAAGAATAAATACAAGAGGAGAGGAGGGGAGGAAAAGCATTAAGACGCTTCCTATTTTTTTCGGACACTAGTTCTTTGCCTACATATATGAAAGCATCTGCTCCTCTGAAACATTCAACTGCAATATACCTGCCAGTACCTGCTGTGCATCTTTTCATTTCCACCCCTGAAATGCGTAACTGTGCAAGGGAACAAGGCCAACTGTAGTTATAAAACACAGAAATAGCCTAAGAAACTAGATTTCACCGTTACAATTTATTACCTCAAAATTCAATTTTCTACGCTAACAAAATAGAATCGCGATGTTTAATAACTGCAAAAAGAGCACAGGAAAGTCACACGAAGTTTTATTTTTTATGCAAAGCTGTCTCCAGCAGTCTCATACTCGGCGAGATCTAGGATACACAAAACTCCCATCTATTACCACCTCCAGCATCAGTGCTTATTTATCCCTGAATTTAAAGGCTCTCCTCCAAATATCAACCAGGCTAAGAATCTCTCTCTACCATGAGAGATTTCAGCCCACTTTCAATACTTACTCACGCGACAAACAGGAAAACAGCACTTTGACACCTCTCTGCTTTACATACCTGACAGTTTTATGTATTGTTACGTGTGTGACTCAAGTAAAAAATAACAACCAGCAGTAGGAGACTAGAGTGCAGGGAGCTAAAAGGCAATTCCAATGTTCCAAACCCACTGTTAAGACCTACTGGAATGCAGAGAGTGTCCTGTGAATTTATCCAATGTGGAACCTCAGGACAATAAGTGATAAAACTTAAAGAAGTCTTCCTATATGTAACTGGCTGCATAAACCTCAAGGACTACTAAATTTGCTTTGAAGTTGCACCTGTAACTCAGCTGTGAAAGAAACTGAATCAAGGCTTCATCATACTTCATAATTACTTTCAAGCCAAAAGTATTAAAAAAAACGCATCCTTAGAAGCGCAGTATAATAAAATCACTAAGACAGAGTAACTCATCATCGAGCAACCAGCCAACGTTGCCATGCACAGCTTCATCTCAGTACTGTGCTGCATCATAATGAACACAGCCCAAGTATAAAAAGGAAGTGAACAAATGAAAGAAAAAAAACCAAAACCAAACCCCGCTGGATTCTACAGAGAAACTATTTCTGGCACCTCATAGGCCCAAACTCAAATATGGCTCTGTCTTCCAGTGTCACATATGGGAAGGGAACAGAAAATGTGTGTTCACAGACATTATGGCCTCTTTTAGTAAACCAAGACATTTGTCAGAAGGCAACAAAACAGCTGATGCCATTCAGCCCACTATACATAGGGATGTCTAGTAGTCTCTTCAAAAGTACTATGCTTTTGTGAGAAGGTGAAACATGGAGATCTCTAGCTCTTAAGAATCTAAAAATACCCCAAAAAGTAATTCTCCCTCTCAGCTTTACTCAGGTAAGCAACACCATTTAACTCATGCCTAATTCCTAATGCTCAGATTAACAAATTAATAACTGTATTCCCACCTGAAGATAAACTGTTCTTTTTGCTTGTTTATAAGCTAACATAGCACACTGATCAGTGAAAATTAGACATTTTTTAAAAAAGACCTCAGAACAGAGGCCTTCTCTTCCTCAAAGAGAAACTGTTTTCCTCTTGATGTTACTTTGCAAACCTTTAATGCAATCATGTAATGTCTTTTATGAAGGTTATGCATTAGTTACACCTAAGGGAACTGCACAACACCTAAGTATTTAACTCTGTGTTAGGTTAGTAGTGTGTCAAATGCCTACGTGGAAGTTCACATGTGCTAAAAACTGCGACTATGACAATATTAGTTACGGCTTAACATTCATTTATAGTCAAGTTATCCATTTAATGACACTTTGCTTCAGTAAATAACCAGACCAGGTTACGCCTAAGCTAGAATACAGCGCAGAGGTGCAGGCTTGAGTGCAAGCACAGGCAACAGCTTTCCAAACCAGCCCTCTTCAGAGCTGGCGCTTTTGAAAGCTAGAAACAAACTAGCCCACTAAATGTTAGCTGTCCCAGTCACACTCAGCTCTCCTTGAAGCTGCAGCTTGAGATTTCAATAGCAAAGGCGATCACAAGCGAGAGGGGCCCAGCTCGGCAGCCAAACAGGCAGGGTGCTCCGGGAGCCCACACCCTCCCCGGCACCATCACTGCAGGGCTCTGCCCAGATAAGATCTCCCCATCATGCTCAAACGCAGAAGTTGAGAAGAAGAGAGGAGGAGAAAAAGATTGCTGGTAGTGAGATCATCCTCTTACCTCTGGGGATGTGACAGAGCCTTGACTGCTTCACAGGGCAATTATGCCACGGCCTCCTGTACAGTGCCCCCGAGGGGAAGCACTGGGAGAGCCCCCCCACGCCAAGGCGGCGGCTTCGAGGGGAAAGGAAGAAACAGGAGAGGAAGGAGGGAAGGGAAAGGGGCGAAGCGGTTACGATCGCGGAGCTACACAAAGGCAGAAGCGCCGAGGGAGCAGGACAGTGCCCTGCCTGGTCACACACCGGGCAATCACGGAAGGAAGAGCATCAAGCAGGCGCCTGTCCCACAGGGCCGGGCCGGGCGAGGCAGCCCCCCCGCCTCAGCCTCCCCGGCCCCACCTCAGCGCCCCCGCCCCGGGCCCAGTCACTTACTGGAGTTCAGGGCGGTCCGGGAGTCCCCGTGAGGAGAGCCGGGCCGCGCGGGGACCCGCTGCCTCCTGCCGCGCTCCCCTCCCGGCCCGGCCCGGCCCAGCCCAGCTCGGTTCGGTTCGGCGGGCAGCCCCTTCTCTTCCCGCCCCCTTCTCCCTCCGAAGAAACTTCACCGCCTCTCGCCGCCACCAACCCCGGCGACACCGCCGAGGCACCCGCCGGGCCGCGCGCATGCGCCGCAGCCCCCCGCCCCTCCTGCCGGGCGGCGCGGCGCGGCCCTGCGGGGTCTCTGGGATATGTAGTGCGGCGGGCAGGCGGCGCCGCGGAGCGGTGCCTGACGGGAGCGGTAGTTCGCGCCCTTCCCCGGCGGCGCGGCCGGTGAGGCGGAGCTCGCCTGGGCTGTGCCGTCACGCAGGGGGAAAGCAGCATTTCTCAGCCGTGACACGAACGCGTGTGACACTGCTCACAGTGATCTTCTGCCGCTTTGGTTTCGAACGTGCAATTAGTTTGATTTTAGTGTTGAATTTAACGGGGAGGGACCGGCAGGGTAACGGTTCGGGTGTGTGGCGACTTCCCACAGAAGGCTTGGCCCTTCAGGTGCTGCCTCACAGCGTTTGGAAGCCAGCCGTCACTGTGGTTCTAGCGGCAAATAAACCATTTCCAGTTTAACCGATTTTCCTGGGAATTATCTTCTAAGCACACACTGTATTTGTACTAAAATGCTTAGTGTTTTCCAAAATAGAGGATTTTTTTCCCTAGCTTACAGCCCTGACGTCTCTAAAAATGGAAACCATTTGAACTCAGCCGCTGCGTGTAAATACGTCTTTGTTTCAAGCTGGCATTTCAGGGCCGTACTTCACAGCGAAACAAAAGCTGTAATCAGAGCACAACAATAAAGGCTGAAGTCAGCCGCAAACAATGCCGTACCATTCCCATGGCAACTTTTTCCTATCGAACCCTGGCTAGGTCACACACCCTGCAGCTGCACGAGCCAGAAGCTTTTCAATCTGGGCTCCATTCACAATTATTCATACATTTTTTGATGATTTTCACTTAACAGTGTTTTACTGGGGTTCATGTAAGACAATTCACAGCAGCCAGCACCGTGTCCCTCCCCCGCTTAAGTCCTGATTTGACATTTCTCGTGCTGACAGAACTGTCATGACGGTGACGGCTCATTAAACGACTGCAGGATGTGGCCTGCCACCGGACTGTGTGTGGAAGAGCCCTTTGCAAAAACGATCTGCCCTTTCGGCAATCAAAAAGCTGTGCGATCAAAGGCCGCTTCATAATGCCTGTGCAGAAGGTGGCAGAATGAAAACCACAGCTGTCTACGTCTGACATGCCTTAACTGGCAAATACTTCCCAAACAAGGTTTGAATAACCATGTGTTGTGATAATAAGACTCAGGAAAAGGGAAAAAAGGTGATTGCATTTAAAAGGGGGAATATATTTTGTTGGAATCAGGTAGCAAACCTCATACTGTAGTTTACTGTAGTTTCCATCATGGAAGACTGCTGCAACCTTCCTTTTGAGATGGCCTAATTCTTCCCATGTTTGCTATTTAGTGAGGAGACAATCAGGTATATAAAGAACTATCTTTGCTTCAGCTGTCCAAGACAATCTTATGTTTACAGAAACAGAAATAAAGTCATCTCTAATGCCGCGATTTAAAGAGAAACTTACTTTCAGTAGGAGGCTGCCCATAGTTCTGGTGTTATGATCCTGTTCCGCTACACAGGCTACTTAAAGCTCTGCTGAGCTCACGGACTTGGAAGCAATTCAGTATGTTCAGTATTCCTTTCTGTGGAGTGTGCAAACGTAACAATTGAAAGAAACTGCGGGGACAGACAGGTAGACTTCATCTCTGAAGTCATTAGATCACACAGATACTTTCCCATTCTTCTATGCTACAAAGTAGGTGTGCAAGCATTACGAAGAACAGAATCTATTTTTTACCTACCCTGCAATGTCTAAAACTTTTCAAGAAGAAAGTCTGCACTGGCTTCTGCCCCAGGCAATGTCAGTGACTTCAATTTAGAAATTGGCTCGCGGCCCAGTATATTCCAGCAGTATTATGAGACAGGCACTTATTTCCTCTCCAGTTGTCTCTATTCATAGTTTTCAAAAGCTGGCAGGTATTCTCACAACAGTCTTCATGCCTGGGGAAAAATATTGGCAGGCCCCTTCTGTACTGATCCTTTACTCAGGAGCTGCTTGCGATTTTCATCACTGGAACAGGGTAAGAGAGTTTGGACATCAAATCCTGCTGGGATTCCGGTTACTCAAACTACAGGGTATAATAAATAACATTTGGTGGGTGACCTGTGGCAATATGCACCTTTAAGAACATGTGTTTATTTCACAAGGTATGGAAACTCCCAGTAGGACATACGTGTATAACTAATACCCAAAGGAGTAGTATCTGTATGTATATGCACATATACAGCTATAAATATGCATATCACATATACACCCTGCATATAGAAATACACATCTTGCATCTCCTGGCAATGAAGCAGAAATATTCAACAATTCCAAAATATCCCAATTCTTAACTTTTCTAATTGTATTTTCATGAAGGATAATTTTATCCAGCAGAGGAAGTTCAGCAACTTCATACATACACAGAAATAAAACACTGTGAACAAAACCTCACTTCATTGCTCTAAAGAAATTAATTCTGCCTTAAACAAAACGGTTTTGTTAAAACTAACTGTTGTGTTACAGGGAAAAACAGGAAAAAGCCTGGCCAGTGAATTACTAAGTGTAGAGCTAAATGCTCTCACTATATTCTTTTTTTTATGGGTTCAATATCGCAAATTCCGTGCACGTGCAGCACGCCTGCCGTGCAATATTTTAAGAGGGGTGTTGCTGAACTCGCGGGACTACTGTTCTTAGAGGCTACGATCAGGCACGGCCGTTACTCTGCTGACACCTTCAGTGTTAGCGGCCAAGGAAAGCTTTTCCATCATTAAACTTTATCCCAAAGGATGAACATCTGAGTTGTCTGCAATGACACCGGATTGATTAGGTAACGTGTATTACCTAAATTATTTAACATAATGTAGAGATAGACAACCATGCTCCAAGGTTCCTGTCAGTCTGACCTGGGGGAGAGCCCCGCTTTGTGCTTCAGGGTTGCCAGTCGCTGTGACTCCAAACACGTCAGCACGATGGACTCTAAGAAACCAGGTTGTCTTCTCCACCCCGGGAGTACAGCCCTGCCCACCTCCAGCTATGGACAGCTTCTGAAGCTTGAGAAGCTAACGACACTGATCCCCGAGCTATCACTGGCTAACGGGCAGTGAAGGAAGCGTGTCCCCTGGCTCGTTGCAGGCAATTAGCTAAAGCACTGAAGAAGGTTTCCCTACAGTCATTGCCTTACAGCAAAACTCTGTGTGGGATGGGCACCTTGAGGGCAATGCAGGCAAGCTTCATCCCTCCACACCTCCCGGGGGTATAAGGAGCAGAAGGATTAAAATCCCTGCGCATACAAGTAGAGAGTTTAATTCAGATGCTGCTTTAAAGCATATTTAGCACATGAACATTAAAGCCTCTAAGTGAGAGCCCAAACTTCAGCTCTTCTGATAAAATTATGTTGACAGAGTTTGGAAATTTAATCTCCCTTGGAGGTTGAATTCATACAGCTTCGGCTTCCAGTCACTGGATCTTGTTACTGATTCGCTACTGAGGTGGAAAAGCACTCTGATGTAAGTGCTGTGTGTAATACAGATACACAGTGATGAAGTAGTTTCTCCGCCTTTCAGGTCTATTTCCCTGAAAGCTGTATTTAGCTCTTTGAGCTCATCAGCACTAGGAGTTTAGTATTCTTATGTTGCAGTTGTTTTCCCCATTCCTACGTGCATAGTATTATACTAAAATATATTATGTGTCAATTCTTCAGTTTCTTTCAAGCAGCGTTTTTCTAACAAAAGGCCTTTTTTTTTTTCTCCTTGTTCCATATTAGGCAAGAGCCCTTCCACTGAAAAAAAAAAGAAAAAGAATTGTCTGTAAAACACAGTGTCTCTATAAGAAAAACTGAATTTTTTTTTTCAGTTGGGGACTTTCTCTTTTATTCCAAAACTTAAAAGACGAGCGCTTAATCTTCTTCAGAAAAGGGCATATTCTGCACTGGAATATGTGCAAACCGCCCAGAGGGCTTCCAGCTTGCACGGCTGTTGCTGTCACTTAGCTCAGGATGGTGCTTTTCTTCCTACTGCTGTTGGGCTCAGCTTCGGCATACCCCAGAGAAAGCCGGCACACAATGCTCTAATGCGTTTGGGGTGATGACAGAAGGTCAAGACACGTGAGTTTGCTTTCTGGCAGTGTCACAGATGTGGTGCTGGGCTGCTTGCAGTCTCCTGTGCCTTTTTTTCAGCAGATATCCTTCACCAGATGCTGGTGGCAATGTACACCATCTCTTGTGAAGATTTGAGGTCTGCATGTGTACGTAGATAATAGTGTAAACATAATTTAGTACTAGAAAATGTGATACTGTATTGGAGCACACAGAATGTGAGATGGAGGCAATTGGATACGCTATTTTATTTATTTAATTTTTCACCACACACTCTATTCCAGAGGTCATTTACATTTATATTGGGTAGTATAGTGCGGAGGAAACCAGATGGTTGAAGGCTGCTCTCACTTGTACTTTTGCCTGGAACCATAACATTATACTTTGCTGTAACAACTCAGAGTCTCAGTGACAGTCTAGGCCACAGCCCACAATAGGTGGAAGTATGAAAGCTTTCATTCAGTTATAGCAAGAGCCCAAAGTACATTGCAATGCTCTGCCCCTGGCACACCCTTCTGACTTAGCTGTGGCTAATATTTCCCATGCTGGGGAATCCCTTGGTGACGGTACTCCTGGTTTCTCCATCCAGTTGTGCCAGGCAGCGAGAGTCCCACTGCTGGCGCCACCAGCTCTCAGCCCCTCTCGTCAATACCCACTTATGGATGTGCTCCCCCAGCATGGAGCAGCCCCTCACTGGGATGCCTGGGGCTGGACCGGGCGTGTGGGTCACCTCCACGTGCACCCAAATAAACAGCCCTGCTCAGGAAGCAGCAAGCGTCAAGAGAAAGCCTGGTCTGGCTTCTCGTGCCGGGGCAGCTCAAGGCACTGCAGGAGCTGTTCTCCTTTGGGAGCAAAATTCAGTGCTGCCTTCGGTGCAAACAGCCCTTTCTGGCCCAAGACTGATGGGCCAGTAGAATTTGCAGGGCTGGGAAGCAACTGATATTGGTGACTGTTAAAAAACGTACAAAAATTGAAGTGCATAGGGTTAACAGCTAACATTGTAACTTTTAAGCTGATAAAATAAAATGTAAGAAGCAATTAATAAAGATTTATTAGAAAAGAAGGATAGGTCTATAAAATTCACTGTATTACATTACACAGCTTCTAATAGATAACGAAAATTACAACTCTGTGCCTACATTTAAAAAGGAAAATAGAAACATTGGTTGCCATTTCAGAGTATCTAGAAGGAACACAAAAATCTTTGAATGTTCAGGTTTAGAAAACATAGAAATTCTGAGGTTCTGGTGGCTTTTTCAGCCCGTTGGTGGCCCCTTCCTACATTGCTCCTTGATGCTGTTTTACACCTCCTTCAGAAAAATTTTTTCATAATGTCTCAAGTTGGTTTCTGAGTAGATGATGCCTGTCATCTTCCTAGGACAATCCCCATTTTTCTTACCTCATTGCTTCTGAGGAGCTCCCAGTATCTTCCAGTATGAATTGCTTTTTATATCTCTTTTTGTGTCATCCTGTCAACTCTCCTGCCTTCAGTAATGTCAATTCTTATTTACATTAGAAGAAAGATTAAAATTGACCATTGAGATTAAAGCAGCTAGAAAATTGGTCCTGAACTCAACCAAATTTCAGTGTTTGTAACTTCTAATTTTTAATATAGGAAGACGAAGTCTTTTGCACATTGTGCATGTTATGATGTAAACTGATTGTGAATATTTTGTCATCAAAGGTTGCCCAACTCAGGTCTTACCAACTTAAAATACTTGCATCTTTATTCCATTCTCTCTAGGATTTAGACTTTTTATTAAAGTCAGTTCAAGAATAATATGAAAACAAGGCTTTATAATAATATAACAATGAAGCTTTTTTAGTTGTTCTTACAGTAAGAGATGTTGTTTTGACATTGCCAACAGTACCTATCCAGAAGCCACCCTGAACTGATAACTGCTGATGTGGGAGAGCGCCGGAGCCAGAGCCAGCTCCAGCCAAGCTGAGCAGGGAAATGGGGTGTTGCACTAACATAGCAGCCCCTGTGCCTGGGGCGCAGCGAGTTCTCCCCATGGGCAATCACAGCCTCTCCTTCTTGGCCCCCAAGGATGCTTTAGGAGATAACAATATTTCTCTGGAGCCCTTTTTCTAAGCCCTGTTGCCATCAACGAGTATCCCCTAGGGCTGAACATGGATGAAATTGAACCGCTGCTGGAAATTGTTTAACTGACAATGCACCCAACACCGCTCCAGATATTGCTCTAGCTTGTCTGGCTTTTCAGCATTTCCTTTCTCTCCGCAGATTTTCTACTCTTCCTAAAACCAGCTCCACAGGTTGCAGCAATAGCTTCAAGGGGTTGTGTAAACAGCAGCACTGCCAGGTCACCTGCGCCTCTGCTCAGCCAGTGACAACGCTGGCGTCTCTGCTCCCTGCAATCTGTCATCCTGAAGTAGACAGATGTTGACAACTGTTCTCATGCTGAGTGCTACCTTCGCCGTCAAGCTACTGCGCTCATCCAGCCGTAATTCATCTAAGTTAGCCAGGTGGCTTTATATTTCAAAGGTAGAGACCTTATTTCCATGGTAAGTGGATTGGATTTTTGTTTCTCCTGATATCTGGAACAGCAACGTTTCCAGAAGGTGTATTGGGCTGCTCTGTGACAGTTTAGGATTTTTTATTATTATTCTGTAGACAGCTGGGATATGAAATGTGTCAATCTTTTCTGTATGGCTGAGTGCAGTTCTGATATTAATGATGAAAAGATGACTGGTGCTGTCAATCCTGTTTTGTCTTGGGGAAAAGAAAAGAGAAATGGCTTATTCTTTGGAACATTTGGTGGGCTCATCGCACTGTAGAAACATTTAAACACAACTGTAATGACATGGGCCGTGTGTCTGACGGGGAGTGACCTCGGTACTATGAAAGTACCTCTGTAGATGTTAAACAATGTCTTATGAACCACTAACACAAGGTTCGAAAGGAGTAAGGTAGAGCTGATGCAGGGGAAAAGAAGATAAAATAAATATTTAATGCCAATTAAGATGCATATTTTTCTTTCTACAGAGATTAATTGAGTTCCAGTTTTGTTAAAAGCATCTTTCAGTTTTGTTAAAAGCAATAAGAACCCAACAGAAGTATCTTATGGTCCCATTTTTGAATTAATTATTAACCAACAAGATTAATCAAAATCATTAAATAAATTTGGCTCGGTCTGTTAAAAGCGTAGCAGCGTGGTTCAGAGTGGGAGACCATGGCCATTTCTAAGGGAAGAAAAATCAGGTGGGAAAATAGAGCAGCTGGTTTTGTGGCACATTCTGGGAGAGAGCAGAGGTGAACCCATGCCGGGGGGCAGCCCGGAGACGCACTGGGGCACAAATCTGCCCCTTAGGGTACAGTCCCGCGGGGCTGCCTTTGTAGTTACAAGCAATGGCACGCTTATCTGCCAACCTCCTCGTCCTTAAATTGTTTTACGGTTTGAGGCTAGTGGATAAAAAGGTATCCTATCCACTTAAGGCAAACGGTTCCCTTCTCTGGGGTTATGCTGTCATTTATTCCTTCGGCGCCTCTTTCACTGGACAAATCGGCAACCAGTGTCACCGGAGACGGGAATTTCAGCGTTGCTTCTCCTGGGTGAAGGCTGGGAGCACGGCAAGGAACTGGCTGTTTGGCTGTGGGAGCGGCAGTGCTCACAGCAATGGGCACCAGCCTGGGCCTGGGGAAACATCCTCCTCCTTTGGGGTTAGGCAGCCTTCTAAGTGCCAACCACGCCAGGCTCCTGTGCCCTTCATTCGAGTTGTTTAAGTGAAGAAACTCTTGGGAATGTTATAAAACTGTGGTTTACTGAGAAATCAAGGACCAGCGGGCTGTGATAGGGGAAACCAATTTAGTCCACAGAATGCAAGAGCCGTGATAAGGAAGAACAAAGGACAAAAGGAAAAAAGGCAGAAATCATGGCTAACAATTACATGACTAACCCACTCGCTCCTCTGCAATGATTAAACATTAAACTCCCACAAGCTAGGTAAACAAAAAAAAACCACCCACCCTCTGAATTCCCCCAGGGCTTTGTCTTCGTAGCCAGGTCTGAACTTGAGGGAGGAGCGCAGCAGCATCCTCCCTCGAGCTCCCCTCCACCCCGGAGGTGCTGCCTGTAATGGGGGTGTCTGTAAAGGTGTCTCTGGCCTGGCTGGCCTCCGCTTGGGGTGCCAAGTATGCTGTGTGTATAGCCCCCATACCCTCCCTATAGATGCAGCAGGGTGACAGAGGCTCTGTCCTTCTGCAAAGCAAGGGGCTCCACCTCATCGCACAGTTTCGAGCCCTAAGAGGCAAAACGGTACCTCTTCTTTTTTTTCCTGCAAAGGAACGATTTGACTTCACTTCTCCTTAGCTGTTATAATCCCACAAGCTTGTCCTCCTTCAGCTTCATTTTATTCATCAGGCAGGTCCCAGGCACATGCAGACTGTCTGTAGCCTGAAATTGGGCTTTTGCTACTTATTGCCTCCCTTGTCTGCCAGCACAGCTTTAATTATTCTAACTTCAGAAAGCAGGAGATTTTAAATCATCCCAGATTACAAATCAAGAAGCTGAATTTACTTTTACAGAGCGGTCTTGCCAAAACAAAGACCGCAAAAGTGGTTCTCTCATAGGTGAACTCAACCACCACTTTATCAGAGAGGAATGGAGCAGCCGGCTTCCCACGCGGCTCCCATCCCGGCTCCGACTCCTGTCCCCGCAGAAACCCAGCTTCCCTCGGGAATGCAGCTCAAGCATGCACAGGCATGCCAGAGCGAGCAGCACGCAAACAGATCTTCCTTTCCAGGGTCCCACAATGCGCTTGCTTAAGGAAAAGCTCGGCTTTCCATCTCCGCTTTGGTCTGCCGCCCGTGTTTGTGTTGCAGGCTGTAAATGGGCTCAGCAGCAGTCGCTGGGATTGTGATCCAGTGTTTTCCTGTGGACAGCAATGAGTCACTGCAAGGAGGGTAGGGGATGGATTACTGGCGGGGAAGGCTCTGAGGTGGTGTTATCCCAGAGGCAGGTGTCTGTGGGCAGCTGGAGAAAAGGGAGTCCCCAGTTGCTGGCAATGCAGACTTTCCCACTGGAGCATCTCCACCGTCTGAGCTGCGGTGCAGCAGTCAGGTACCCAGGAAGGTCTGGGGTCATGGTGAGACTCTGAATTAGCTATAATATGATTCCAAGGCACCACTTCTAGGCATGTAGAATAGCTAACCTGGCTCCACACTTGTTCACAAATACACCAACTTTGTTAAATTGCCACAATAAATTCAGTAAGTCATATGTGCAAAAAGGATTTCTATTTGCAAAATCTGAAAACATCCCACTCCTGAAGGTCACCTCTGAACACCATCACTTGGAAGGGAAAGAGACAGCCAAAATACAGATTAGAAGTATGTTGTCATAAATGCTTATTTCTTCAGTGCTGTGGCCAAACCCATGTGGCATTTCGGTCTAGGCTTTGTCGATATCAATGGGACTGTGGCATATGGACTGTTCCTCAGCAGAACTATAGGTAAGGCTAGGCCATTGCAACTGGTCGAGCTATCGTGCCGAATAAGTTAATTCAGCCACATAAAAGGCTAGCTTAAAATACCTATATTTTTATATCTGCAATAGGCTATGGGCCTGTTTGCAGCTGGGGAATACGATTCAGTGAATGAGAAATGGCATATTAAACTCAACTGCTTGAACAAATGTGTGTGCAAATAACAGGGGTGAATCAAGGACTAGGTTTTAAGGAGATAAAATGTAGAGCTCCAAGGGAGTAAGGGAGCTGTACGGGGAAAAAGTAAGTGGAAATGGTCAAATGGGAGAGGAAAGGAAGTGATCAGGGAGATGCAAAAAGAAAAAGGAAAGGAAATTATAGAGCAGACATAAAAGCAGAGGTTACCAGGAAGAAAACAAAACCAAATGGAGACTGGGTTGTCCCCTTTGAGATGGTGATGGTGAAATGGAGTAACCTCACTGGGACCTAAAGCGGTCACTTCAGTTCATCTCCCCTGGTGAGCCTCGTAAAACCAGCATGATGTACCCAAAGGTACGGAAAAGGGTGAGTACTGCTGCTGTGTCATCTGTTTTCTTTCATCGGATGGAGGTCATGACTTTGATATTTTCCACCAGACGGGCCTGATTTGCGTGTCGGGCTGTTTGTTTGTTTACAAACAGAGAAATGTCTCCGGCATCTGTCTGCATTCTCCTCGCAGCTACCTCATGTTTCTTGCAACTTCCCACCCTTGCCCACGGACCTTTCTTGGAAGGTTAGTTGGAAGGTCAATCGTTAAAACACCCTTTAGCTGAACTCACTTAACACAACACCAAAAATGACAAAATTGCAATGGATGAAAACTGCCTCAGCCTTTACGTAATGTTTGGCTAATTTTAACAAACAGGTTGAGTGGTAGGAACCAGTGGAGATGCTGAAGAGCCATGAAGAGATTACATAGTCAGATATTTCTGGAAACGTCTAGATTTCTAGACATACAGATGAAATCATAGTGAGATCAGAGCGCAGCTGTGCAGAGAAGAGGCAGCTCTGTTTACACCTCCATCGTCAGGACCAAATTAGTCCAACACCAGTTGGAGAGGTGATGCGGGCGCTTGGCTTTACAGCAGCTAGAGCAGAAAGCAGTGAAAAGACCACAAGCTGGGGCTGGGACTGGGGCTGGGGCTGGGTGTTAACGAGCCCCTTGAGCCCTTGGAGCAGCTCCTGGCTCATTCCCTTGTGCGTCCCGCAGCAGGTTCAACCTGCAGCTCACCTCCTGGGGCAGTTTGGAGTGACCTGGAGCTACTGCAGGAAACAAAATTAATTTGGGAAATACACAGAAACCACAAGGTCAAAGCCTCAAGCAGGAATTTTGCGAAGAAACAAGCTGTTCCCTGCACAGCTGAGTAATAAATAACCTTACGGCTTTGTGTCTGACCCTTATCCACATGCGCTGCAAGGCTCCCAGCTCCTTCCCATGTCCTGGCCATCCCCTGGGGTGGGCTGGGGCTGTGGGCAGCTGCCCAGCAGGCAGGACCACAGCCAAGGAGCATGTGTCCTCCCTGCCAGCATCCCGACACATGTCCTCTCCTCCTTATTCCCTGCCAATTTTTATCATATGGGCAGGGATGTCATCACCTTTGGGATTTTTTAGGCTCTTTCAAATCTGATTCTAATTAGCCTGCGGGTTCTGAATTCTGACAAAATGTATTTTAGCCTTTTCAAATAGGCTTCTGTGTAAGAACGTGAAAAATGACGTGTGTGAGCTTGGGAGCTTACTAGCTGTATGATTTATCTGCTCGAGGCTATCCCTAAGTGTTTTACATTTCCTACAATATGTCAGTTATAGTTGTACATCTGCTTGACCAGGGGTTTTATTGAACTGTGTCTAGGAACAGTTGACACTTAAATACTCAGCCAGCTGCTAACTCCTAAAGCTTTTACAGAAATGATGGCCTTAAATTTCCTTTCAAAACTCTTATTTAGTGCAAGCACACTGCCTTTTTTTTTTATCAAGGAAAAAATAAACTTTATGCTGTAGTAATGTGCACATGGCCTTTGGCAGTCATTTTCCTGACCTCGGAATTACTACAAAACATGTATTTTAAATACTGAGAATCTTAAGAGTAAATGTATTTACAGGAATGAAAGCCTGAGCAGAATGATAAATGAATCTGGCTTAATCAGAAATAAACAGGGACCTATTCATAGCTCTTTCAAAAAGGCAAGAATTTTGCAGATGTTGTTAGGTCAAGTTATATAAAAAGACAGTTCATAACGAGCAGAATCTGTGTGCTGAATTCAAGGGAAGTCTTCACAGACACATGTTTTTCCCATAGCTACGTGACTTTATTCCCTGGTGGCATGGCTTGAGTTTGATCCATGCTCCTTTTCATCTCTGACCATTGCACCATCCCCATGGCGGTGGGATTTCTGGAGAGCACAGTGAGAACTTGGCAAGATACGGGAAACTGAAGTTTAGGCTTAAATCCCTCAAGAATTCCCAATCCGTATTCATGGGAGGGATGCCGGGTGCCGAGCAAAACCTGCCCAGGGAGCCTGCGCGATGGCTGGCACAGGGGCGACTGCTGCACTGCCCATATTTTAGACAAGGTCACACATTATTCTGCTGCATCCATCAGTGCCCCCACGCCTGCCCCCTCTCTGTGTGTGGGAAACGTGTGCTCAGAAGGCAGCTCCGGCTCCCACGGGTAAGGTTTTGCCTGACTGGAAATGCAGTTTTGAGAGCCCTGTGTCTGAAGTCCAGCAGGAGTTAGGAGCTCATCTAGGGCTGGAGCCTGTTTTTCTCCCGTCTCAAGTGACGGGAGAGTCAAGCAAAAGGCTGCAATGCAACCCACAGTAGAGCAAGGTGTAGAGCCAAGACAAGCTTTTTGATTGCTCGTGAGTCGACCCTGATTTTCATTTGAACTGATTAGAGAACGTCTACACTGAAGCCCAGAACACCAGAACCCGCTCGCTGGCTTGGAGCCAACACACGCTCCATTAAAGCACATTTCATTTATCCTAAATAAATAACCGTCATCCTTTATGGCACCACAGACTATCTCAGGTAGCGTCTCTGGCGTTATTAAAGTAGGAGAGGAGAAAGAGATTGATAGCTGATGGGTCATGCGCTGAAAGGCAGAATTAATCATAACCCAGGTACAGGATGGCACTGCTGCCTCAGTTCTAGCCTGAGCCTGCCTCTCTGTATATCAAGGTTGCACAATATTTCAGCTGTACACAGACATTTTGGAACAGAGTCATCCTGGAAAGAACAGTTTATATCCAAGCTGGCATTAAACGAGATCCCTTCTCCTGAAACAGGCTGTATTCTGTCTTTTCTGGGGGTGGCAGGGTTGCATGAGTGGGTGCAGAAACCAGACCTGCAGGGACCGGGGGCTGCCAAGAGTCGTGCACTGAAATTCAAAGGATAGAAGTGGGGCAGGAGAAAGGGAAATAGGCTGGAGGGTCAGAGAGGGCACAGAGTACTGTGTAAACTTGTAAGGATTTAGAAAAAACGTTACACAGGTGATCTAGAGGAGGCTCATTCGTAGTTTTTCTAAAGTTAGAGTCCACTTGGAAAATATTATTCAATCAAAAAGAAATCAGAAAACCTGTGTGGAACTGTGGGAAAGCTGAGATGCGAACACCCCCGAGGTTTCTCTTCCCATAATCTAGAGCTAGGTTCTGTCTTCTGAGCCCATGCCTTAATACAGAGGAAAGTGCCAATTTTCAGTAATGGAAACGGGTTGTTGGTCGAATTTACCCTTCAGATGAGCGTGACATGAGGAGAGGATGCAGTTGCTTATTTTCACTCTGTGACAAACACGATTAGCAGGCTAAACTGATCGCTTCCACCCCACCAGGTGCTAAAATCAGTTCTTCAAGTGACGCAACACTAGGACAGACTGACTCAAGGAGGGAGAAGATGACAAACACATGTAGCATGGCTTAGAACGGATGGTAGCCATGCTTCAGCACCGACACCCAAACCCAAACCAGGATCCATACTGGAGGAATTGGTCTAATTGATTCGTCAGTTAAAATTCCAAGATAACTTCTGGCCAAGTATTTGGGTTGGCAAAATAGCCGCAATCTCATTCCTTTGAACTTTTACCAATAAAAGACAGTTTCTTTTTAAATGAGGAAGGGTTAAGTCTAGGCACTTTGTTTTCCTGCCGTGAAGCAGAGAGGGTGTAATCTGTATCTGAAATCTGAGTTGTGCAGACAAGGTGAAAAGAAACACGTTTGACTTCTGAGTAACTATTCAAAAGTCCTGACATAGACGCACACAGAGGAACCACAGACGGCGTCTCTTAAATAACTTTTTGCAAAAGATATGCAAGCGCTTCACAGGTCTTCACAGGAACTTGGTATTTTGCTGGGAAGCATAATCTTTTTTAATACTGTTAATTTTAATAAGCCCTTTCTTGTCTGGTGGTTAGACCACAGGTCTACAAGTCAAAGCACAGGGGTACTGGGCCTGCTCTTCATTAGCCTTGTGTCTCACCTCAAGCCAGACACGTCGTTACTCTTCTCTGAACGTTCAGCTCTAAGACTATAAAATATTTGCCCGTCTGTATCGCTCAAGTGAAATAAGATTGGCAGAGCACTTCGGGTCGTCAGAGGAGAGACATTATTTATTAGTGTAATTTCTGACTTTGGTTACACCCACGCAACTTGCTTGTTCATGTGGAACAGCGTTATTGCTCTGACTTCCTTTCTGTGCGCAGGCTTGGTGTTATCTGCGTTAGGAAGTATGATTAAGGAAAGAAGTATGCCTCTTCTTATTTATTTTTTTTACAGAGATCTACTCAGCATGTGTTTTTCCTTTCACAGAAGTAATTTTACTTTATTCTAAGCTGAAAACTTTGCTTCAGTGCGCTACATACCTGAGATAACCAATTAGCATTTTCCACGGGGGCTTGAGTCCACATGCCACCAACGTTTTCTTTGAGGTGCTCAGCATCACTTTTGACACCCATTACAGGCAAAACTAAGGGGATCCAGAACCGAACCTTGGGTGGAACAGTTCTCGTGGAGGCTGTACATGCTCGGGCATCCCTTGTAGACACCAGTGGCATTGATGCATGAAGTATTTTATTGACGAATCTGTGCTTATTGACCCTCTAGCTAACCACGACCTTTGAAACACTCTGCAGCTTCCAGAAAGAGCCAAGCTGGTTAATGGCCACGCGTAGACGAGAGGGTCGATGCGCAAAGGCTGAAGGAGTGGGTCTAGCAAAAAGACATGTCAACAGCGTGTTGAATTAGCTCTTTAAATGAACTGCTTGGATGTCGATGTCGGGTTTTGAAGTCTTACGTGCTGACAGGCCCTTGTATATGCTTAGTAATGGTAAAGGCACATTTGCCATCAACTGAACAATAACGGGAGACAGCATTTTTGTCATTGACTCAATAGGTGTTGCAACAAGCCTGATGTTTCTCTGGTACTCCGTGTCTGCCACCACGTTTTAAAATTCATGGACTATGACGTTTTTTTTTTAAATCTGTTGTATGTCATATCAGCATCCAAGCTCTTTTACGTGCAGTAAGCATTTCCTTACCACAGATACCACATGAGTGTTTAGACATAGCAAGAATAACTGCGGTAGGATTCATCCTTTTCCAAATGCCTTTTGCAAGAGGATCGTGTCACTCCGGATTTGGGTGAGTTGGTCAGTACCGGCCTGTATGTCTGATTCTCTGAAGAGGCAACGAATACAATTCAGGGAAAAATCTGTAATGTGTGTGAGAAAACCGACTGCTCAATAATAGTTGTGTTAACTGGTAATTGCAATTGAGGTTGGGAGACTGTAGCCCTTGGTTATGTGTGGCTTTTTTCAGGTATAAATAGAGATTAAGTTCTCCAAGGTGTTTTCAGCAGGAGTAAAAATACTGAATCCCATGCCAAGGTTTGCACAACGCATGTGATTTCCCTACCGTTTTTGCTATTAGTTCAAATTCATGGGATGCTGTAGAGTTTTCGCCTAGGATCACGGGGTTCTGCAAAATTGCTACATGCAGGTTAAACAAGAATGTGATTCTGTGAGAAGTAAAGGGATTCCCGGGCAGAGACGGCCATCCCTGCCAGTGACCCTGGGAAACACGTTGGAGAGCACCAGGCAGACACTTTCCCTGTCGTCCCAAATGAGAGATGCACGTTCCAAACCCAGACGCGCCGCCGGTGTTTCCCGTGCTCGCACCACACCCAGACTTGGTCCTGCAAATGCAAATTGTTAAATATTTGGGTGAAAAGGAAGATCAGTTTTGGTTCAAGACGTTACCTCCTCCGTGCTGCTTTGGTGTTCAGTTCTGATGGTGCCTTTCGAACCCCTCCTGTGCCAGCCCAGCCCTGTAAGCACAACGTTTGTCTCGGTCAGGGTTGAACTGAGCCTGGTAAGTACCAGCAGCTCCGGAAACCCCCGAGCAGCAGCAAGCTGGTAGCACAACCGGTGTGCTGCAAGAAAAACCTATTCACCACCATCACCAATATTATTAATCTGCCCACGGTTTGCTCAGACAGGAAATTGTTACTGACCACTTTAATTTTACTAAACAAATGAAACCACCCCATTACTCATTCAAATCTAATAAACCGCAGAACACAGAGGAGGAAGTGAGCACTTTAAAATGGCTCGGAGAAAAGTTCTCACTTTGTTTTGCCATTTAATTAAAGCCAGTCTCTTTACAGGAAAGGGAATAATTAAACGGCAACAACATGTGTACTGTGGTAATCTTCTCCATCGGCATCTCAACGTGCAACTGGCTACCGAAGGCAGAAGGACTTTTTGCGTTGCGCTTTGCATTCCCAGAGCCTTACCTGCTCCTCAGGAAGAAAAGCATTAGACAATACATGGAGTACTGGGATGGATCTCTTCTGTCATGCCTTGTTGGGTGATACGGGGCTTCGTTAGGAAGGGGACGATCAAATAAATTTCCTGACGTTTAATGTCTGCAGATGTTCAGAAAGCGACTTCCTGAAGGTGGGCCCTGCAAAACACCTGACCACCAGCTGGTTTATCAATGCCTTGGCATTGCCCGATCAAGTGTCCAAAACACCAACAAAATATCATTGCAATTTTAATACTTGCAGGTTTAGCGCTAGTTAAATACATGATATGATTTGTATGCATATGTAAATATTGCCTTTGCAGTCAGAAGGCAGAAAAAGCATGAACGTACTTGCACCACAGAGAGCGATTGCTGTAATTGTTTGCCTTTCTTCTTAACATCAAATTACTACTTTAAATGAAGGTAATTTCACAAACAGGCAGAAACGCCATTTGCGCCATGGGAATTCTTACTCCAGCGTGAAAACTCTAGGATGAAGCTTCATGTAGAACTGCTTCTACCTGAAAGAAGAGTTCATAAATGGGAATTATGCCTCCGTGGTGATGTGGCTCCTAAAAGACAATTCAAGAAGAAAAACACTGGTACAAGATAATCTCAATAATAAGGGCAAACATCACAAAGAAGCTAACAGGCAGCATGTTTTTGTAGCACTGCAAAGGCCACGAAGGCTTTTTCAAGTATACACGAGTTCGGTCCTGTCTGTACAACACGTGCTCTTTGGGACTGTTGGTGTATGGCTCCTTCACACTCAGGGGATGGAGAGTGTTTGCTGGAAGGTCCTTGCCAGCTCGGAGCTGGACCAAAACAGCTCTCACCTGGTGTGCTGTAGGCGCTTGACCTACTGCAGCCTTAAGCCAGCGCACACAGGAGGAAGGTTAAGCCCGCATGCTTAGTAAAATCTCCTTTCAGTCACCACCAGAATGAACTGGTGTCTGACAAGATAAATCGTTTCTCTTACCATGCATCAGTCCCGTGCACGGACCATGTTATCAGCACGGCGCTGCCGTGGAGCCAGCCCCTCTTCCCTTCCTCGTCACAGATGCGTTGCAAAATGGGATGCAATCTGCTCTACTTCTCATTCTTCAGAATACTCTCCCTACCAGTTTAGCTAGTCTTACTTAATTTGTTTTGCTATTTGGAAGGAGTCACAGATTTGACATCCTAGAAAACAGCTGTTATTTTTACAGGAAAAAAAGTATGTGATTCATAATTTTCCAGAAATATGCACATTACACACGTAACGTGTTGGCACCTTCTGGAAAACACGCTAAATCTTGAAACTTGTCCCATATTGTTTCAGTTTCCCACTTTCACGTACCTGTTCAAACCCCACACCAAATCTCACAACGCACAAGGAACAGCCCTCGTGGTCTCATGTGCCATCACCATTCTCTGGCTAAAGGGAAAGTAGTTGCACCGTACAAAGAAAATGATTCCAAACGGTGCCGTTTTATACTGACATTTTCCGGTGGCATAGAGAACTGTGGAAGATCCAAGGAGATTGGGTATCAGGAGCTGTAGGACAGACCCTTTTGCTAAGCCAGAACATGCGAAAAAAATCCATAATGCACCCCTGAGTCAGTGTTGGGTGGGGGTTTTTCCCCCTTTTTAAAAGCGGCATCCTCAGTTTGCCTCCTCAGGAGCCGTGGGGGAAACCACTGGGGTGAAACCAGACTGCCAGGACAAGGGTCCTGGGGGAGGTTGGCAAGAAATGCAATGGTGTCATGGCCAAGGTGACCCTCAGCTCCGTCTTCCTTCTCACCGTTTGGAGAGGCAAATTTGCCACACGGCGTACGGGGCGGAAAAAACTCCCAGATACTTGAAAAAAATATTAATAATTAAATACAGTGAGTGTTTCATAAGATGCCAGCGAACACAGTCTCGGCAGGGATAGCTGGATGTTTTGAATAACGCACTCCTCAGAAAGTAAAATAATTATTTATGAAGTGCATGTAAGGATAGCAGCAGGCTGTCCACTAGGCTAAAAATGTCTTTTTTTTCCATCCTCATCAACTTTTTAGCATCATTTACAGGGTACCTTCACCAAAGCTGCTTTATACACGCAGCAGGAAAGTAGAAGCTTTGTAGTTCAGAGGTTGTTTCTGACACTCCCCTTCTGACACAGCACGGCCCAAACCTTACCCGGACTTCGAAGCACTTCATAAGGATGCAATGCAAAAAGCACTAATCTGAGTTTCAAGGAATAACCTCCAGCATTTTCTACTGCCGTTCTGCAAGGATTCTTCCATCTCAGCGCCCGGCGATGCTCGGCTGGGACCCCATCTGCTTGGCTGGAAGAAGCCCATCTCCTGCACGCCCTCCAGCTGCAAGAGTGCCAGGGGAAGAGTTTAGCTTCAACAGCCGCCTCTCCAGCTCGATGCCACCCTAACACCCTGTATTTCTGTGCACGGCGTTACGAAGACAGTGGCATTTCCTGCTCCGAAACGGTGCATTCCTATCGCCTCCTCTGAAAGAATGACTTTGGCATAAGTAAACAGTAGCCTTCAAAGGGAGATTCCGCGCTGGCTTGCCGCAGCTCTGGAAGTCCCCGAGCACTCAGTGCCACCGAAGCAGTTTCTTACCAGTTTTTCCCTGTAGATCCCCACCCAGCTGTGCTTCCAGCAAAGGGGGACAGAGGGAAGCCCCCAGCCAGGGCTTGTTTCCCCCTGTGCATGTTTTTTTGCTACCCCTGGGCTGGGGAGGCTGGGCTGCAGGAGGCTTTAGGAGTACACGTTCCCTGCGAGGGCTCCCCAGCAGCACAGGTAGTGGGTTTGCCAACCAAAAAACCCCATTACACAAGTGCTGAGGGTCCTTCTTCCTCTCCCATCACCTCCCCACTTATAAGAAGTGATGGCATAACCTCGTTAAACACAAGAACCCAGCAGACCCCCAAATTACAGAGCATTTTTAGAATCCTTTCCAGTGTACCTCATCCTTCATGTTTGCTCAAACAACTGTTCAAACAGTTTGTGTTTGCTTAAGCAACTAGATTTATATTCTGGATCAGTAAATAAACCTGTAACTGTTTGCCATCCTACAGTTAGTTCTACCCTGATTATGGCAATTTAAAACAACAAGTAGGGGGGGAAAGGGAGGGTATACAAAGGGAGAGCTACAGTATGTAAACTGGCATCTTTAATGAAAAAGATCAGAAATTTTAGGTCTGGTTTGATGTATGCAAACAGGCTGCTTAGCTCCAGGATTTAGGTTTAGAAACACTTCCCTAAGCAAAATGATGTCCAAGCAAAAATGTTAGGGTAGATGATAAAACACGAATCCAGAAAGTCTGTGGGTTCGATTTTACTGAGCTTTGCCTGGAGCTGCTGGTTTGAGGAGCTCTGTCGCCTCTGGCTGAGATGTTACATAGCAGAGCTCGTAACCCTTCATCTGTTCTGGAACGTAATTTTGCAATAAATACTGATTCTAACTACTAGGTGTGAAGGAATATTTTTAAAATAAACTTTTACATTGTCCTCTGGCGTTCAGAGGAGGTCAGAGTTTAGAAGGAGGGTGCCCCTCCTGACCAGGAGAGAGGTACCGACAGGAGCTGGGCTGCACCCAGACCTGGTACTGGCACTTCAAATCTTTCCATCTGAAAACAGGAGCTGGTAAGGTCTAAATCACAAACACACGATAAAACGTACTTGAAATGAGTCCATGTAAACGAAGGGATTGAAAAACAGCTATGTATCTCTGTCCTATTTCCCTTTCCAGGAAGGAACATCTCTTGGGTAATCTAAAACCAAAACAAAGTAGCAGAAAACTTTACTTAACCTCAAGTTAATTTCCTATCCGGACTAAATTTAGCTGTTTAGATCGTGTTTGGTGTGTGTGCCTCCCAACGCACCGACTTTCAGCGGGATGTCTGCCATTCGCCTAAAGCAACTGATGTAGCACTCCGGTTAAAACTGGCTGATCTAATTTCACCTCTTAGCATTAATTTTTAACGCGAAATTTCCCTTTCTGTTCGGAGACGGCAGGGCTGGAGTGGGAGCGGGAGCCTGGTAGAGCTGCTGGCGGAATTTTGCTCGCTGGAAAAGCCCAACCACCCACATAGCGAACAGCTGCTGGGAACTGACTTCCAGTGACTTCTGCCTCTGAGAGAGCAGGCGAGGGAGAGAGCAAGAGGATAAAAACATTATCATAAAAGCTTCTCCACGCTTATTTTGAAACAGACAGTCATTAATTCAAGGAAGATCAAGTCAGGGACCAGCCCAAAACACTTAGATTATTTTTCCATGAGTCAAGAGTTACACTCAAAACAAAAATTAGCCTACAAATACCGAGGCCACGCTGGTGCTCTAAGCATTTCCCAGCACAGGTCACTGCTGCCAGCCTCCTGCTACAGAAAAAAAATGATCTGACAAATGGTTTGGAAAGTTTTTAAAACTTTATTCATTCTGTCTGTCTCTGTCTTTCTCAAAACTTTCATTTCAAGACCAAAAATTATTTGTACCGCTCTCAGCTCAAGGTGTATAAATTCTGGAAGGAGCAGAAGAGAGTAACCAGTACATTTAGAAACTCTCTAAAACTGAGAGCAACTGGTTCTTCTGGACATAAGGATTTGGGGAAGCTGAAGACCACAACAAAGTGCTGCTTCTCGTGCCTAGCTGAGAATCACGTTCTCTTTGTGGTGTGAGTCTTTCCAGGGTAAGGAGATACCAGGTTACCAAACTATCACTGAAACTATGACTAAGCAGTATCTGTTTCTCACCTCAGTGCAAGTGATACTGGAGGAAGAAGAGGAAGGGAGGAAAAGAAACAATTTTTAAGCAAGTGAGTTTTTAAAAACTCACAGAAATTTGTACATGTGAAAAATAAAGTCTTTAATTAAGGCGTTCTAGTGATAGAACAAGCCCTGCAAGGTGGGGTCTTTGGTCCCATTCAAGTAAAATGATAGAAAGGGAATGACAAACACACCAACAGGCTGGCTAGAAAAGGTCATTTCAGGCTATGTTCCTGCACCATGTCCCCTCACAAGACCCACCGAGCCCCCCTGCCCCAGCCTCCTGCCTGGGCTCAACCCTGCTGCACTGCCAGCTTGGCTTTCCAGCCCGGTATCCGAGGTCCCTATTTTGTTGGAAACCAGAATTTGAATGCTCAAAATGCACAAAGCACAAAGCTTTGTGTGCTTACAAACCCAGCGGCACAGCCTGCAGCCGTCTTTCGCTGTTGGGCTGGAAGGTGCAGCACCTGGCACAGGCACACGCACCGTGATGCTGGGCATCCCGCTCTTGCCAGGCCAGTGGTTTTTTCCTGTTGGGTTTTTTTTTCCTGTTTGTGGGAAGAAAAAAAATAGAATTTAAAATTAAATTGCATACACTGCTCTTGTTAAGGTGGGCCTTTATTTTCTCCATGAACTGAAAGGTACATTGAAGATTTCACTGTTCACACTCAGGAATTGGACTGTAAATTTCATTTGCAGCATGGGATCTGGGTGGATCTCTCTCTAGATGGAGGTTGGATCGAGAGCAGCCCTGAGGAGGACTTGGGGGTACTGGTGGATGAAAAGCTGAACATGAGCCGGCTGTGTGCACTGGCAGCCCAGAAAGCCAACTGTATCCTGGGCTGTATCAGAAGTGGCCAGCAGGGCAAGGGAGGGGCTTCCCCCCCCTCTACTCCGCTCTTGTGAGACCCCACCTGGCTGTCCTCAAGGCCAGGCTGGATGGGGCTTGGAGCAACCTGGTCTAGTGGAGGGTGTCCCTGCCCATGGCAGGGGAGTTGGAATTGGATGATCTTTAAGGCCCCTTCCAACCCGAACCAGTCTGTGATTCTATGATTCTATGATCTAACTGCAAAGAAAGCTGTACAACGTGTAGTGCCAGTAATTTTGCCTCCTGTAATCATTAACACTCTTGCCTAAGTTCATGGTTGATTCACTGTGATTTTTTTGTTGGTGTGAGAGTGGAGGGCCCTGTCTGGCTTACAAACCCATGTAGCCTCTGCTGGATGAATGAGACTGTGCCTGATACGAGCCAGGGCTGAAAGTGATTTAAGATTATTTCCACTCTTACAGCAGCAGCTTCTCTTTCTGTCTCTGGCATTAACAAATAATCACAATTACGGGCAGGGCAAGAAGCAGCAGCTGGTTACTAGTAGGAAATGAAGTGGTAAATAATTAAGACAATTAATGCTAGGAAAGAAAAAGGTAAGAAATTGTTTACTGTAACAGCAGTATTTTTCACCTGGTGCCACCCAAATCTGGTGGGGATCTGTGAGAGCTGATTCAGGACAGGTTTTCAGAGTTAAGTGCAGGTGGTGTCATCAAGGTCCAAAAAAAGCTATGAATAATTCATAAGCAAAGTTTTGTTGAGTAACTATTAGTAGGAAACACGAGATTCAAGATAAGGAAGCCTCTCAGCTGGCAGAACGTGGTAGGGATCGCAGTAACGTTGAGGTTATCAACCCACGGGGCTTAGGTGGCACTCCACAAAAAAGGAATCGTCTTTTCTCTGCTATTTCCCCAAACAGTTGTGAGTGGAGCAAATCAACATCTGCAAAAGGCAAGAGAAAAAGGTCTCTGTGTCTGATGCAACTTCCCACATGTTTTCAATCAGAATTTTCCATGTGCTGCCTTTTGCTGCTGCATTTTAAAGCAACCCCTATATATATATCTCTCTATATATATATCTCTATATCTTTTATATATATGTGTGTGTGTATGGTTGGCTGAACACTGCCACCTCTGCAGCTTCTGAAAGAAATTAATGAGGAAGATAAATTATTTGCTTCTCCGAGTAGCTGTGCAATCGTAGGTCCTGGAAACACGGCTGTTATTTTGCAAAGGGATCATTACAGATTAAAAACGAGCTGTAACTCCATGGTACCTCCTCCCCCACCTTGTGAAAGGTCATGGTTGGCTGGGCCCCATCGTAGCTCAGCTCAGAAAGTGGTAAAGGAACTTAGAAGTTGTTTTTCCCACCAAAAAAAAAAAACCAACCAAAAACCCCACCCCAAAACAAAACCAACAAACCCAAACCCAAAAAAGAAAGAAAGAGAAAAAAAAAGAACAATTGTACACCACTTCCATTTTCTGAAGAGGAAATGGTGATTTGTCTCAGCCATGCTGTTGCCTGGGAATTCAGCAGTAAGAAAGGAGTTAAACAGCAAGTTTATCTTAATTCTGGAAGAAAACATGTTGTTTGAATTGCTTCTTTCCAGGGTAAATAAGCATTTAATGCTCCTCAGCACCCTTTCTCTTTGAGGTGCACTGTGTCTCTGGCTTGGCTGGTATTTACCGAATCCCACCTCAGGTCTAACACAATGTGCCAACACCTGAAAGACGCAGCCACGCTGGAAAACCTCAACCGAGGCAAAACAAGTGAGAAACGCACCGAAAGGCTCTGAAATTCAGTCTCCTGAGCAGATCTGAATTCCAAGGTATAAATTAATTACATTATGTGGGCTAGCCCATCCACTGAGTCGTGGTGGAAACCCAGACGAGTATCCAGCAAATGAATTTTTCACTATGACCTTTTAAAACACAGCGTCACTGGAAAAGCCCCAGATCCTCTTTCTCTTTTCGTCCTGAATCAGGCCCTCCAAGCCATGCTGCCAAATTTCCCTCCAGGTCTCATCGCCAAACACAAATCCCTTCTGTCTCCTCAGCACGAAATCCTATATAATAGCTGTGCTTTGACGAGTCTTTCCCATATTTACTCTTTTCAACCCAGAACGTGCCCTCTCGTACCTCTGACAGTGGGTAACGACCCAAGTGTTAACGATGACCCAGTATCTCTGGGTAGCATCGGCTCTCCTCCTGTGGCTGTTGCAACCAGAATAAGGGAAGTTATACTCAAAGGCACAGGAAAACATGAAAATGAGTTAAATACCCCCAAACGGCACTTGTTCAGCCTCGGATCAGCCTCACGTGAATCAGCCCAGTGAGCAGCAGTCCCATGGTACTACTGTTTCTCCTTCCTATGTGACACCTGCCTGTTTCCCTGCAGAGGATGGACCTGTTCTGGGCATGAATCAGGCTGGTTTAGGAAAAGAGGCTGGGTTGCCTGTAACACCCCGTGCCTCAGTCGATTCCCCGCATAGCCACCAGTTATTCGTGGTTTATTTTCTGGAGATTTCTGAATCAGGACTCCAGGGCGGTCAATAACTCGTCGTAACTGAGGGCACCTCAAGCTGCACGTCAAATAAATGAAATGCTACGTACCTCTAAATCCTCTGGAAGAACCCCAGGTCGGAGACGGCAGCTGAGCAGAGAAGGTGGACGCTACTGATGTTCATTTACACCTGTCCTTGTTCCCCAAGGGGGGAATTTAGAGAAGTTGAATCTTGACGCCTCAGACTGGGGTGAAAGCACGTTACTAATCAACATCTGCAATGGTCACTGGGCAAGACTGGGATGATGGTGATTTCACCATGAATTTATGGTGATATTATGTATCATGGTTTCAAAAGTGTTTAAACTTGCAAGATGCAGCTGGCAACAAGAAGACAGAACATGCAGACACCCCATTTTTGAACACTTTTCCACTCTGAAACAGGGATGCGATGAGGAAAATTGTTTTTTAAATTATTATAAGGCTTTATTGTAAAGCATACGCAAAAGAGCTCTGAATTAAGATTGCACAGGAAGTTTTAATCATGTCATTTCATTGTTCTTGCGGGCCTGGCATTGCCAGTCCAGTAGCATTCTTCCCTGTAATGTGCATCCTGTGCTTACAGAGCGTTCGCTTGTCGCCAACTGTTGGCTTTACAAAGAAAACGGTGTGCAAAGTCTGTATTTTTCACTGCATTAACAATGAACAAAACCCGAGCCCGCAGTAGCAATCTATGTACTGTTCCACACATTGTTCGTGTTCTGAAAAGGAAGAGGAACGGGGCCGAGCTCCTCCAGAAATGAGACAGAAATGCCATTGAGATCTCGTTTCCTGTGCAGGAGCTCGTGAGAGCTTCAGCCGCTGCAGTCCTGCGTTGGGTTTTGAGTGGTGTCACGGTTTGTAACGTCTACTGCGTCTTCCCGAAATCACTCATTCAAGATGAAAAAGACTAAAAATAGGTCCGATTTAATTAGCGAAAGAACCCTGACAGCTCAAGTAGATTGAGCTGAAGACAATCCCTTGGAATGGGGAGCAGAGATCCCCTCAACTCTACTCCTGATGGAGAGTGGGAGGGCAGTCCCAGGACACCCCTCCAGCTAGAACAGCCTCAGCGCGGCTGGTCGTGAAGAGATTGTCCCTGACGCGTCCAGTGATGGTCAACAGGCCCCCAGTCTCCTCGCCACCAGCAGCACAGCCCGGTTGGACGTCAAACCCTTCTGATGTCATTGTTTAAAGTAGTCGCAGCCAAGCAGAAATAGGAAAATGTTAGATGCTGTTTGTGTGCTGGTTGTACATGTCGACATTCAGGCTCATTAATCAGACTCCAAAAATGGTGGGTTGGCTCAAAATGTTGTTGTTTGTAAATTAGCGTTTAGCAGCCCGGTTTGTTTAACTCTGGCTTTCTGCGATTGGAGATATTTTAGGGTGGTACATGCCGATTTAGCTGCTTCCAGGGTGTGGGGCTTTTCAACCCATTCTTCCTCCCAACTGAAAATCATGGGACTTGTGAAAAACTTGCAAGTTGGCAACGGTGTGCCACATTGGGTGGCTTTTATGGGAGAGGAGGTCACTGACAGCTTCTACTTTGCTCTGTCTGCTTGCATGAGGCATAGAAAAGCAATCTCAGCCACACACCATCTTACAGCCTTGTGGTTGGAAGAATATTGGTCAAATCAGAAATGCCAGCTGCACTGTAAAAACCAGAAGCTAGCCTGGGAGAACTGGACAAATAATGTTCACTTCGACCAAGAGAAATCATTCTGAACAATATTTTAGTTTACATATTTAAAAAAATATATCGTGGGTTTTTCTGGGAAATATTAATTTTCTCATCGCCTCTTCCTCCTCCTCCCCTCCCACCTGAAGTGATGGCTACCATAAAAGAGACTTCTTGATCCCAGATGTGTTCCATTTCCTGCAGTAAAAGTTAAAATCATTGCCTTTTTCATAAATATCTGCCAAGGATGGAAACGCGCTACTTAAGAACCCTCTGCAAGCGCTTTAGTTCGAAATGAATAAATCAGTAGGATTTGATGAGCCAGCCAGCATTTTCTAATTTGTTTCTACTGGCAAAAGGGCCGCAGTGAGCTACATCCAAACAAATGTGGTGGCAGCATCTGCTTTATAATGACCTAAATGTCTAAATCTAATTTTAGAAAGTGACTTGCAAAGGGTTCAAGCAAGGCTTTCAGAGCTTGGTCCGGATTTTATTTTCACTCCTTCAAGTGAAGAGCTGTTTCATGGCGTTCACGTCATCGCTGTTGATTTACAGATCCATGGTGGGGCCCCAAACCGAGCAGAGCTGTGACCCGTACGCAGTCATGGAGAAAAATGGGCAAACCTTGGTGTTTAGCAAACCTTCAGCGATTGTATGGTTCGAGAAATCCTACCTCTGGGCAGTCTGTGACTGCCTTTGATCCCAGGACCTTTCCAGGCACGTTGCATCCCTGCTCCAGGCAGCAGTGGTTAGGTTTCACCTTCTTGGCTTCCAGGAGGATTTTGGTGGGTTGGGCTTTTGGGGTCTGCCTTTTGGGCTGGAGCTTGGGCAAATAGCACTGCTGGAATGGTCTGGCAACTGGAAACAGTTATAATCCACCTGGAGTTAGTACTAAAACACCCTTTAAAATCCTGCTCCTGAGAAGGCCTCCGCGTGTTCCCCCAGTTCTTAACCTTTTTGCGGGGACCCTTCCAACTGTCCACAACGGAAGTGGCTTCTGGGGCTCTGCCTCTGGTTATTGCATCGGAATCTGCTTGCCAAGTTTTGGTCTGATTTGCAATTGTATCACCTGGAATTCTGTTTTATTCCAAGTGTGGGTTTTCAGACAGACCTTAGTGTTCTTTTTATATATATCTGTATGATTTTTACATGCAGGCTATATA
Organism: Rhynochetos jubatus; assembly: GCA_027574665.1. Classification (NCBI taxonomy): domain Eukaryota; kingdom Metazoa; phylum Chordata; class Aves; order Eurypygiformes; family Rhynochetidae; genus Rhynochetos; species Rhynochetos jubatus. Next base: position 37,431,721 of record CM050655.1, on the reverse strand, counting down.
GGTGCTTAAAAGGTGCCTTATTATAGCATAATAGAATGTAAAAGCATTAACAATACTGTGCTCCTGAGCCACACGAGAAAATACACTCTTGAAGGGTATTTTAAGTAACTAAGATACCATTCTGGAGTACATTTAGTCACATTAATAATCCTGATAAAACATGAAATCAACATCAAAAGATATATTATTTTGCATATGACGTAAAGAAACCATTAAAGATCATGTATAGTATCCTGAGTCACATGTTGCTTGTGTTTTAGGGATTTTATTGTATTATTTTCTTTTCTTTTAAAGCTAGTGGTAAAAACACATCCTAGGTCAAAATAGTAAATAATGAATCACCCATGAATTCAGCTCATTTCCTATCTCTCACTGAAAAAAATGTTGATTCCAGGCATGGGAGCACAACTTTGAGCCAAAAAGTAATTTCTTTATGGTGTGCATGACTCATAGGAAAGAATGCCTCATGGGGATAGCAGGAGAAAAATCTAAATCAAAAAAACATAAGTAAATTTGCTTTAAAGAAACAGGCAGTCACGTACAGGGCAAAAGGTCAGAAAAGGCCCCTGGCCATTTCTGCTTTGCTCCTGCGGTCTCAGTGTCCTCCAGCTCCTCTGCCCTGAAATGCTGCAGCTCTTCCCTCGGAGCCCCCGGCAGCTGCCAAGGCAGGGTGGGTGTCAGAGGGGGCAGCACCCCGGGGAGGAAAGGTGTGTGGCACCACGGGACAGCTTAAGGGCCGGCTTAAACCAATCAACTGGATAAAGAAGCCCAAACTGGAATTATGGGTTAATTTCATGCTGTTTTACACTGGGTGTCGATGTTTTCTTTTCGGTGCCGGTGACCCGCGGTGGGAGGCACGGTGCCGAGTCAGCAGACACCCTCCATTCTCTTCTTTTTAACGTCCAATACCTTGTTGGGAACTTTCTGTAAGTCCCTTTCTCTCGTTACTCTTTCTTTGTTCACAAACGTGAACACAAGCGGTTCATCCGCCTCCATAAGTTGCTTTGTGATCTCTCGATGGGCCCTTAATTACAACAATTATTACCTGCCCCCTCTGGAAGGTGTCTCCTCCCTCAGGCAGATTTATTCAGCGGGGCAGATCGATATTCATCAAGCCTACCTCATGAACACTGATTGTGAAATGAATCAGAATTTCAACTCAGCTTTCAGCAGCAATATCTCATCTGATTTCCATTGCTTTTTCCCAGAGTGCCAACGGATGATTAATTTCAACAAACATTGCTATGTACATTTGCATAATTATTTATGAGTAATTAAAACATCTTGCCTCCTGTTCCAGAGTCAATACCACGTGGCCAGGAATACAAAACCAGGCAGTGACGCAACACTGAAACGTAGGCTAAGCTCACTCCCGTAGGGTAGCTGTGTGCTTCTTTAGCGTCACGTCTTTAAAGCTGTGCTCAGGACCAATTAATTTCAGCCTGTGAAGACTAAGAAAATTGTTTGCATTATCTCAGTACAGATCGTTACTGTCTCCCACGCATTTTAGGAGCTTTCAAAAGAATGCAATTCAGGTTTCAGCAAGATGCAATGTGGGGCCTCGGGGTAATTTCCTGTTCAGCACCTTTCCTTCACGGGGATGCTGCAGCAGATGGACTATATGTTTATGTACGATAAGAAGGAAACCAGATTTCTCTGGTTCTCCATGAACGGTTAAAAGTTGAAATAAAAATGTGCACTTTGGAACACTTATTTAAGAGTTAATTCTTGACTCTGTAGGAAAAGGTATTGCAAAATTAAAACCTGTATTTAAAAAAAAAATCAAAAGCTTGAATTGGAATTGAATTAATTTCTCTGTAAACAAATTCCCTCCCTTACCTGCTAAAACGCAGTAAAGCTGTTTCACGAGCTGGAATTATCTGGACAGTTGAATTTATCCCTGGGAAGATCCACCAGAGAGTTGTTTTCAGCAAGTGAAATTCACAGCGTGTAAATAACCTGCAGGAAGAAAAGATTTGTTAATAACAGATTGGCATAAATTATTTATTCCACATTATGATCCCAGGGAGAGATCAGCCCTGAGCCACCGGTTCCAGTCATGATACACTGGGAAGCCCCGGGAGGGAGTCATACGCTGGACTTCGACAAGGATTGGGGAAATCGTAAGACTATACCCAGCATGGCTTTTGCTCTGGGAGACGGAATACAGGTCTGCTGGTGAAGGTTCCAGGGTAGGGGCTAAGCCACCTGCAGCACCCTTGCTGTTGGACACAAAGCTCTCCGGCCCCGAGCAGCTTCTTGCAGACCACAAGTGAGAGCCAAGTGCTTGCGTGGGTTTGGGTTGTCTTGTTTTACTCGGTTTCAGGGGTCAAAACGCCTGCTAGAAGTGTCAAACGATTTAGGCAAAGGCAAACAGCTCACGTAGTGAGACCTACACCGTGACCTGCCGTGGGGCATGAGGATTTCAGATCGAAGGAAGGGTACAGGCTACGGGTGATGCATTTTGGCATCATCGGGATGCAGGGAACTGCAGGAGAGGGGTTCTGAAACAAGCCCAGGCTGCAGGAGGTGAAACTAGGAGCCCCATAGTCCATATCCAGCACTAACTCGAGAGGCACAAACCAGGGAGCTCATGGGAGCGTGAGCGAGCAGATTTTCTGAGCGAGCGGCGCCAAGCCAGAAGACAGACGGTATCCCTGGCTGACCATAAGGAAACCAACCCTGGCCAGAGAAAACGTACGTGTCGAGGAGACCGCTCGAAGGGTGCATGCGTGGAGGAATCCGGTGGTCACGGGTGTTTGTGATGACAGCTGGTGTAAAGGAAAAAGAACTGATTTTCCAGTGGAAAAGGCGACGTCAGGATGAGTTACATCAGGAGTCGGAAAAGCACGCTTTGTAGTGGAGGAGCCCGACAGGAACAGCCGTGTATTTCTGGTTTTGCTTTACACTTGACATTAAAATCGGAAAATGGGGCGCGGGAAGGAAAAGGCAGTTAGTACAACGGGTATCTAACGCCTTAAAGGTCTGAAAGGAATGGTACCCTCTGCAAAGGAAGGGTCAGATGGTGCACAACACGTTACAGGTAACAACACGGAGGTTGGGTCCTTCTGAATTAAACACCTGTGCTGCGTGTGCCTGCGATCACGGTAACCCCCGCCTGACGCGTGGACTGCAGCAGCCCCTAAGGACGGCGGAGAAACGCGGCGGGTGGTGAAGGACACATGGGGATGAGTGAAGGACCAAACCTTGCTTTAGCATCAGCCTTCGCTCGCTCTCACCCGGAGACCAGCGAGGATGCTGCGTTACACCTTCGGTCATTTACAGCCTGCTCTTTCATTTCAAGCTAATTAACGTTAACGAGGATTTTGCATGGATTAGGGGGTGGGGCTTGCATCAGCTATGTTGAGCTATCAAGAGTATTCTCATTTTACTGACTTTCAGATCCTCGTTAGATATTAAAACGAGGAACCTGGAGGGAAAACCCCTTCATCACAATAATCCTAAATCAGTGTTTGCGATGGGTAGGTTATGGCACGCTCTAACCATTGCTAACTTCATTAAATTCAAGTTTCCTTCTTATTAGAACAGAATTAACCAGATGGGATATTGTTAGAAAGAAAATACACTTAATACCAAGACACAGCACTGCGCTTGAAGGTGGGAGAGCTTAGAAACAAAAGCCGGGGAGGTTAGACTGCCAACATTTTGAACCTTCGTACAAATCCACAGACTGTTTCGTTTTAAAAGGCCAGCAACAACAAATCTTCCAGAAAATTTGCTTTCATGGTTTCATGCCCATCGTCATTTCTTTGCTGTTTGTTTTGAAATGCTCCACTCCGCTGGTGGCCGTGGTATGCTCTGTTACAACACAGTGTTTCCAGACATGGAAGAATGTTTATAAATCTGTGGGGAAAGATTTAGTTATCTTTTCAAAACAGGCTGTTTATGTATCTGGGTGTAAAGGACTGATGTTCAGTTCAGAACCTCGTCCCATCAGCCCCGCCTCTGCTCTGGGTCACTGTGGTCATGTTTGCAGGGTAGACCTGGAACTCTGGTTTTTATGGTTGCCCTTGTAGCTGGAAGATGTGAGCATGAACTGCAGAGCCTTCATGACAAGGAAACTCTTAACGATGCCAATACCACACAGAACAGTTGCAGGGGTTTGAAATAGATGCGGATAAAATAGCTGAATAGAAAGAGGTTATTAATGGGGTTTTTTTTGATATTGCAATCAGTGCAGTGTAAAAGTTCTTACTCTGAGCCCGAGCCATTAACACTGTCTTACAGATTAACCCTTTTTTTTGGCCATTCAACAGTGTATTTGCCTGATTCTACCTCACAGCAGTGGCCTTTTTGCAGGGCCTGTTGCAATAGGACAAGAGGTAATATTATAAACTGAAAGAGGGTAGATTCAGATGTAAGGAAGAAATTTTTTATGATGAGGGTGGTGAAGCACTGGCACACGTTGCCCAGAGAGGTGGGAGATGCCCCATCCCTGGAAACACTCAAGGTCAGGCTGGACAGGGCTCTGAGTAACCTGGTCTAGTGGAGGGTGTCCCTGCCCATGGCAGGGGGTGGCACTGGGTGGGCTTTAAGGTCCCTTCCAACCCAAACCAGTCTGTGATTTTTTTGAGGACACTAACATTATGTCACACTTGAAGAAGAGGGAACTACAGGTCAGCCTGACCTGGGGAATGGAGCACTCAAGGCCCTAAATGGACCAGGTTTGGCGGGGGGAGCTGAGGGACAAGGTTCATTTTATGTTGTCTTTCAAGACCTGCTGGTTTTACTGGTTAAGTAACCAACAGGAGAGCCCAAGGGGTGTGTTGTGCCTGGGAGGGATGTGCCTGTACCTGGGAGGGCTGTGCCTGTATCCAAGAGGGCTGTGCCTGTATCCGAGAGGGCTGTGCCAGTATCTGAAGGGCTGTGCCTGTATCCGAGAGGGCTGTGCCTGTATCTGGAGGGCTGTGCCTGTATCCGAGAGGGCTGTGCCAGTATCTGGAAGGCTGTGCCTGTATCCAAGAGGGCTGTGCCTGTATCCGAGAGGGCTGTGCCTGTATCTGGAGGGATGTGCCCGTATCCGCGAGCCCCGGGTACCATCTGCCGGCGGGCGCGGGAAGCGCCGCCTCGCCCGCTGCCGGGAAGCAGGTGTCAGCGGATGTAACGTCATTTTCACTTTGATTGCGTCACGTTGCTCATGAGAGTCAAACTCCGCAGAAAAGAAATTCAGCGACTAGAAAGATCTGACCCCGAATAGGTGTAAATTGGTGGGTGGGTCAGGCAGCATCTTCAGTTTGGGTAGATGCCATCGTTAACAGATTTCGTGCCTGATTTTTGCCAAGTAATGCAATACAAAGTCATCATATGCAAGTAAATGTATGCAAAAGGATTTCCCCCGGAGCATCAAGGCACCTAACAGCAGTTCAGAGGTCCCCGAGCTGGTCCCCAGTACTGTAACCTGGAGACCCCCACCCCAGGAGCGTTCCCAGGCCTCAGCGGTGTCTCTAACTCACCTGCTGAATAGCTACAGATGTAGCTGAGGCTTCATGATGGCGTGACACCTGTGATACAGAGGAAGAAAACCATTTTTAGAGTATTATATCAAAAGGAATAGTTTTATTTTTGTAATCAGAAGTCATGAGATGCAAGTTAAAAAGGTACTTTCAACAGTTAGATTAGAATAGGGTGAGGACTCTGGTTACTAACAGCTGTTTGCCAATAAAACACCCTCTGGCATTTTCTCTGAGGAAACCTCAGAAGATCTTTTCACATCAACAGCCTCCAGAATGGGTGTCAAGTTCCCTATTATTGTAAGCAAAGCATGGAAGCTTGACACCCTGCCAGGGGGCGAGATGCCAGGCCATGGACAGCGGTTAAAGCAAGGCTGGGGTGCCAAACTCTTACAGGAGGGACCACTCGAGCACTCACACACCATCCGAGGAGTCACACACACACCCCACCTGAGTCTTTAACTGCTGGGACTGAAGTCCTTTTGCAGGGGCAACTCCAGTGAGCCAACGGGTGCCCCTTCCGACTCCTGTCGCACACACGTTGCCACCCTCGAGAGCTTCTCGCCTTCCAGGTTCAGCTGTGGGTTTCCCGTAGCGGAATCTCAGATATTGAATCTTTAAAAACCAGAAATTATTCAGATGGTTACAGCAAAAAGGAAAAATAACAGCTCGAGCTGGGTGCCTCCAAAAGGGACTCTGAACAAAGGGATTCCTGGGTAATTAAACCTTCCTGCACCCACCCCTCACGCACCTTCTCGGTCCAATGGTGATTTATTGGTCTGGGGTCTTCTAACACCTTATTGGATTCTTTCTCTGTCTCCAGGCAGGCTGCTGACTGTTCTCAGCTCGTTGATGGTTGTAGCCTCCTTATCTCCTGATTTGTGCTTCTTGTGTCCCTGCCCGCTCTGCCAGACTAACCTTGGGATAAGCACTGCTTGGCAACAACAGAAGCATCGGTGTGTTATCAACATTATTCTCACTCTAAATCCAAAACACAGCACTGTACCAGCTACTAAGAAGAAAAACAACTCTACCCCAGCCACAAACACGTCTGAAGTGGAAACCTACAGCTTGAGGCCTAAGGCTTTTAGCAAACCCAGCTACTCATGCTAAGTTAGTAGTGAGTAAGCCACATACCAAATTACTCAACATTATGCTATAACCCCTGCATCTAATGCTAAATGGTTGACTCTGAGCAATCCATTCTATTTAAAACTTGCTTATTTAAACTAAACCATTATTATTCCTTAACACAGCAGCTCAGGAACAGTTGAGAAGCGGCCAAGCGCTGCTGCCAATTGGAAGAAAGAAGGGTTTCCTGAGAAAAAGGAGGTTTCAGAAGGATTCTGAGATGATTTGGGACGACAGGAGAATGAATAAGTGATGGCTCCACTGTTTTAATATATGGAGGAAAAAGAAAAAGGGAAAAAAGTGTTTTAGACCAGAGTGACAAGGAATAATGAGAGGAGCTGCGACACAGTGCTCCAGAATGAGGCGACTGCTAAAACCCTCTCTAATTCTAGGGAAAGCAGAGAAAGAGGGAAGAGAGGGCATTTGAGAAGGTCTGAGCTGGAAATGAGGTACTTGTCTGAAGGGTTTCCAAATCCTCAGATGAAAGGTGCTTTAACTGTTGTAGAACCTAGTTTCTAAAAAATAATATTACATCCCTACAAGGGGCCTACAAGGGAGGGCCTACAAGGAAGCTGGGAGGGGACTTTTTACAATGGCCTGCAGTGACAGGACAAGGGGTAACGGGTTTAAACTGGAAGTGGGGAGATTTAGATTTGGTATCAGGAAGAAATTCTTCCCAGAGGGGGTGGTGAGGCACTGGGACAGGTTGCCCAGAGAAGCTGTGGATACCCCATCCCTGGAAGTGTCCAAGACCAGGCTGGATGAGGCTTGGAGCAACCTGGTCTAGTGGAGGGTGACCCTGACCATGGCAGGGGGGTTGGAACTGGATGGTCTTTAAGGTCCCTTCCAACCCAAACCGTTCTGTGATTCCATGATTCTATGATCCCAGGACCAGATAGGTGACCCCTTGTAAAAAATAATCTGAATTCATTTAATCAATTTAATTTTCACCAGGATGAAAAGGCAATGCATATACTAAAGTTCTTCACCCTGTTGGGTGGTGTCAGTGGGTATCTATATTTGTACAGCTATTCCTTGCCACTTACACATGTTCCTTCAGAAGGATTAATTCCTTTTTACTTGACTTGAGCATGAAAGCTCCTCTAACGCCCCTCCTGCTTGGAGAACATCAGGCAGCTGTGAAGTAATTTAATGAAGCAAAAAGGAGCGATTGCTGATGATCCTAATCAGCCAGTTCTCTACTGCTGTTTGCTGTCTCGCTCCATCAAAGGAACAAACAGTGAACGTGCAAATGAAGTGCGATTGAAGGACACTTAAATATTAACAGAATGGGGCTGCAGGTGAAATCGCAGTGGCTTTGATTCTTAATTTTCAAAATTCCTGTCAATCTTTGCCACTGCTGTCATTATCTTGGATGTGCAAAAATGAGGTTTTCAAATCAGAGAGCTGAATAAATCAAATAAGGTAAGATATATGAAAGAAAGACACTGATAATCTCGGTGTTAAAGAAGTTTATCGGGTTGTTGCTTGCTGAGAGGTATACTCAGGAAAAATACTAAAATTTTAAATATTTATGCCTTAACTTATAGTTTAAATACCAAACTAAGAGAAATTGTTTCATGTCTGTGATGGGTATTTGTTTTCATGTGCTGCAGCAAGGTAACAGAGACGATAAATTTTGCTCTCCTCTCGCTCTGGAGACTCCCTGGGTGAGGCTCTCCTGCCGAGAGGCACAGAAAACATGCCCCTGAGATGTGAAGTAAAGCCTGGGCTACGGGTGAAAATACCATTTGGTCATCAAGGTCACTCCTGCGAGCAAACAGCAGCACGGAGGTGTTAGCTCCATCCAAGTACCAGCAGCCTACAAGTACCAGAAGCTCCGTGTGCGTGACGCTGACCCCGTTTGCAGCCTCCCAGCTCCACTTCAGTTGGAAGAACCGCGTCAACTCACTGTATAATTACCGTTCGTGCTCACCCATGGCGCGGTTTTGTTGAAGAGTGCTCCCAGGAAGAAGGATGCCCGCGCACGCGGGATGGACACCTCCTTCCTCGGCAGCAGCGCTGTAAAACGGCCTCGCTGTTCCTCAGCCCGGGAAGAAATTTTGCAGATGCTCTAATGATAAAGTATGCCAAAACCAGGTTCATTCTCAGGTTAATTCAGCTATTACGATACACTGGAAGCCTGAAGCCTTGTCTGAGCCTGATGACTGGATTCAGAGCGCACAGGAGCGTTCCCACTGATACCTTCACACTAGAGATCACGTCATCCCCCTCCTTACAGCGTGACAGAAACTGTAGATCGAGAGAGCTTGGCAATATGCAGATTCTCCTTCTGCTGCTGGTTGTTATTATTCATTTTTATTCAAAGAACATTCTCACTGGCCAGGAAGATCCCCAGCTTTCAGAAACAAGACGTTGCATCCCTGCTATTCAGGGCATGAGATGCTGAGAGGAACACGCGCTACGGCAGGGATTAATTTTCCTGCCTGGGATATAGTTCTGTAGGCTGCTCTCCTTCCTGGGCTGTCTTTACCAACGTAGCAGGGCTATACTCTATCATCACTTATACAAAATGATATGCCTCAGCTATCTTGAGAGAACAGCTTGGCTGCAGAATTGGGAGCTATTGCTAGGGAATCGGTCCAGCAAAAAGCATTTCACGGATGCTGAGCAGCAAATGAACGGCTAGCGCAGCTCCTGCTGCCTGCCAGCCCCGTCACGGTGATGGGTGAGGGAAAACGGGTTAGTGCTGCCACGAACGCCCCTCCGTGCCATGTTTGTTTGCGTGCACGTTGTTCCCTTGCCATCGGTAAGAGCGTTTGACGTTCCGTGGGCTAACGCGTTGCTTTCCGTGTATCCCTATTTTTAAAAGCAGTTAAAAAGCGGAGTGGTACCGCGCCACACGCTCCCGTGAGCCTCTGCTGATCAGGGTAGTTACCTTCAGCTCAGTGCAGCGTTTCTGATCCCACGGCGATACGCAGTTCTACTTCCAGAAGTGTATTTGAACTATGTTTTATAGCAAAGCTGCAGCTTCTGAACCACCCCCCTCCTTCCCAGCCCTACTTCTCCGGCGTTTTATCACAGCCCAGCGTGGAGGATTAGCAAACCGAACACGCAGCTAACGCCTCTGGGGGTGTTTTAACGTACCCTGTCCTTCCGTAGGTGCGAGAAGCAGGGCGTTTCACTTGGAGATAACGTGGTACGGTGAGCAACAACGGGTCTGTGACGTGACTTGCAGCCGATATTCCAGGATAAGACACATTACGACCCGCCACAGCCAAACCTCCACCAAAACCGCGCTGGAATGGGCCTTCCCAGACCACGAAGAGCTTTGTTAGACGAAACACATGGCGATTCCTTGGTACGGACACCTGTGGTCACAGTGCAAATAGGAAAGCCTATGGAGGTACGGCTTTTATGGGTGGTCCTCTCTCTCGCCTCCCAGCACTGCCTTCATCCCCCTGGAACTGCTTCAAGAAACTGAGGCTGATGGCAGAGGGAGGTTGGCCAGCCGTTAGGCCCCTTGGCCTGCCGTGTCCCATCTTCCCCATCCTGTCACTGCCGCGAGAATCTGAGACTGAGATCAAGCTTCCAAGAGCACGCTACAAGCAACAGGCTCCGACAGTTTCTGGATTTAAACAAATCCGATGAGGAGCCCCCAGGAAGCCCAACACTTCAAGGACACTTACAAGGAAAAAGGAAAACCTTGGGTTAAAGTCCTGCTGCTCAGATCAGGGAAAATACAGTGCAATTTCCAAGGAACACCTTCTCTCAGGTCACTGTTGCTGACTTGGACCAGCATCTTCTGTGATCTGCATGTGGGCAAACAGAGTTCCTCTGGATGGGGTTTCTGGGTATATAACCTTAGAAAAGAAAAAAAAAGAGGAGGAAACTTAAGAGTTTTCAGATCTGCAGGACTTATGTGCCTATTTATTTTCCATTTTTCTTAGCTGGCCTCAGTGAAGACTCCCACCACCCCCCAAACCTTCCCTCACCTCTGCCTTTAGTCTGTCCCCACTGCATGAGCATTATCTAAACACTTGTACCATTACTTTTTCAGTTGTGAATTTCTATTGTTTCTACGTGATTTTTCTATTTTTCCACAAACAGGAAAACCATAGGACGTGTTACCTGTCCCGCATGCCGCCCTTTTTTGGAGACCACGGGGCTGCGTAGAGCTGAGGAGCTCCTCCTGTACATGCCAGCCCAGACGCCAGACCTGCCTGGAGAGCCCCGTGTGCCGCAGCTAAGGGGCTGAAGAAACGTTTGCTGTTGGCTGAGTGGAAGTGCAGTGATTAGGTGACACCCTAAGGACTTTCTCCCGTAAATGATGCAGCAAAGCAACGAAGGTGATTTTACCACGGAGAGAATAAAGAGCGAGCGCGCTGATGCTCAACAAAACCTCCCTAAAGGAGCCCCTGAGTTGGCGCCGCAGCCTCTTCAGGCTTTTCATGCAGAACTAGCAGAGTCTAATCCAATCGAAAATGCATCCAAATTCCCAGCAGCAACCGGCAGGAAAGTGGGGCAAAGCTGACATCCAGACGGCCAGCTCTGAGAGGGAACCTGGAGCTGAGACACCCGAGGGTCGGTGTCTGTCTGCGGGCACCTCGTTTCAACCAGGGCAAACTTCCAGCGGCAGCAACATCGCTAAACCTTGTCCTAGGATCAGCCATCGGCGCCGATCCCATTTCCCTCTGCCTGAGCGGGGCTTGTGGCCACCTTGACCTCAGTTGCCCAGTTAGGAAAATAACATGAATGAAAATGCTCCTGTAGTTGCTGGGCAAATCTAGAGCAACAGAGTTACAAAGAAAGGGGAAAAAGAAGAGAACTATTTTAAGAAGTATTTTAAGAGCTATTTTAGGCGCTGGGGCTGACTGTTATTTCTCGAGCCCGAAGCAGCCCACGGGCCATCTGTCTCCTGGAGAACTGGTCTCTGACACTGGGCACAGAAAGATCCTCAGGCACACCATGACTTAGAAATCAGCTCCAAGACGGGGAGGGCTGTTTTATTTGCTGGCTTGGGACACCTCGTCCGTGCGTTAGTAATCCTCTCTTCATCCTCCTGATGAGAGCAAGCTGAAAGGGAGGTCACCAGGATTTGCCCCAAATAGCTCAGGTTTGCAGCACGGTCTGGATCCAAAGTTTGGATAAGCGTAAAAAGCTCTGGATTATCCCTGTTAAAGTAAAGGTCGGATGAGATCACCAGACTGCCTGATCGTTTATGAGCAAAGTGTCGTTTCCAGGTTCCCAAAGGGACACTGGGTTTTGAGCGGGCAGAAAATGGCTTTGTCAGGGACCGCTTCTCTCTGACGTTAACAGGAGGTGTCAACTCAAAGTTTTCTTTCCCCCCCACCACCTGTCATCATCCTCAGAAGAGTCTCATCGAGGCCAGCTCTGAAAGCCTTGCACAGTTCCTAAGATACCACAGCCGAATTTGCCAGCAATCGGTGAAACCCACCTGACCGCCAAACCGCCCTCGTTTCAAGAGCAACACACGCGGAGATCTTTCACGCGCGCATCCATCTCGGGGCCGGGGTTTTGACCCTGCGGCTGTGCTGGGACTGGGAAGGAAGATTGACTAAATCTAGAACAGCCGACACAGCGGAGCTGTGAAGATGCTCTAGCAGAAGCTCCTCCCTGTCCTGAAGCTTGGGGAGAGCTAACGGAACCAACCCAGGCACGAAGCCTTCGTTCTCATCTGCTGCACAACATCACCAGATGCAAAGCAGCCCGGTAGATCTCTCCTCACCACCAGCTCCTCCTACGCTTGATTACAGGAATGCTAATAAATCCGCTGCCAGTGCCCCACGGGCACAGCCCCGCTCAGATGACTTCCCAAGGAACATTTTTCCTGGCTTAGTTAACTGCCCCACTCATGGATTTGCTTCATCCTAGTAACTGATTTGCTGTTTCCAGACTCATGTTCATTGAATCTGAATATTCAACACAACCAGACACGTTGTTTATCCAATACGAGGAGTCATAGCTGGCTGGGAGAACATGGAAACCGAACTGATGGAGACCGCCAAATACTCATAAGCACTGTTAATGGTACAGTGCAAAAGAAATGCCCAAAAAGACAGCTCCCAAAAGTAAAGCTTAACCCTTAGAAGGACTAAACGTGGGAGGGATGAAGACAGGAGTTTTCAGGGGCTGCTCTTCCCTGCCTACGTGCAGCTGGCGGTGGCAGCTTTCCCAGACGCAGTGAAACACAGGGTTGAGACCAAAAAAAGCACCGAGGCCATGTGATACTGCAAAGGCACTCCTCTTCTATGACAGGGGATTGCTTTAGAAGTGTGTCCTCACCGCCGGCTCTGCACCCCCAGCAAGGCTCGATGCTCACAGCTGACTGTGATTTGAACGGATCCTGCTTTAAGCGCAGGTTCTGGGTTCCTGGCACGTCTGCCAGTGGGGCAGGAGCTTTTCTCAGGAGCTGGCTTACGGAAAAGCGTTAGCCCTTAAATCTTCACACACTCAGGATAAAATAAAATAGGGAGAGGCCTGTCACACTGATAAAGGCTGAAACCAGTGACCAACACAGTGCTGGGAGCGGCAATATAGAGAATATTAGGCTTTCAGAAATGTCATTCCACTGACAGTACGTATGAGAACTTGAAATTAATAAACACACACTTTCAGAGATTTACTTTTCTTTTGGTGAAAGTCCTTCAAAAGCTGCAAAAGGGGTGATGAACAAGTTCCTAAAGGGAGATGAACATCCTCAGGCTCTCAAGAACACATCACAAAAGCTCTGCGAGGGCTGGGAGAGCACAGGAGCAAAACCAAGCTTTGAAGCAAAATCAGGCCCTGACCTGGCTGAGGCGACGCCAGGGCCAGTTCTGCGGACACTGACCGTTTTGCACCGAAAATCAGAAGCTGGGGGCGACTGGTATTGCTTGAAATACGATGAGAAACATCTCAGATGAAGGCGGTAGGAGTCAGTGACTGCATTTCCACGCCGTCGCTGAGTCGCTGCGGGTGTTCAGACACCTCCCCGCTTGAGTGTTTGAAGCAAAACAATGAAGAACATTCTGGTGAGTTTGAAGGGCAGGATGTCTTCAGGAAACGACTGCAAGTGAGAAATTTCCTTTCACCTTTCAAACTCATATTTACAAGTTTTTTTGAGCTGGCAGCTGAAAGGGTAGTTTTTGAAAGAACTGTTTGCCTGCGGGGCTAAATCAGGTTGCTAGAAAGGGTGTGAGCAATGTTAGCAGTAGTGTACTCCTTCACCCATTACTGGTGCTAAGTGGGTGGCTACAAAATGCTGAGCATCTCCTCCCACTCTCATTCCTCTGCTTTAGCTTTGTTCCAGAAAAGTGCTTAGCTGTCTCCCGTGGAAACATGTCCCTCTGGCAACACATGGGACAGGCTAGTCCTCTGACGGCCCCTTTTGTGACACTTCTTACAGTAACGTCCTGAGATTGCCAGGAAGGTGATGCGAAAGGCCAGGCTGGATGAGGCTTGGAGCAACCTGGTCTAGTGGAAGGTGTCCCTGCCCATGGCAGGGGGTTGGAACTAGATGATCTTTAAGGTCCCTTCCAAACCAAACCAGTCTGTGATTCCATGATTCTACGAAATCGCCTCTGTCCAAGATACCATTTGGATGATTTTCCACTGAGAACTCGGTTTTGCACTCTTCCACTCTTCCAGTCTGTATACCACAACTGCAATTTTATCTGAAACATGTTGCAAAGCCTACGTAGGCACCTTTATCAGCAAAAATCCGTAACCTCAAATGAGATGTTTTTGACAAGACCCACTTTTCCACAAAGCCACGCTGCCAAGTATCACATGCTGCGTCTGTGGCTCTTCCTTTCAAAGCCACGCTGCCTTTCCCTTGTTCTCTCAGCTGCTGACAAAGTTTACATGTACCTACGCCACCAACATGATGAATTTCTAGCGACACTCTTCATACACAGTTACTCGGATTAACGCCCTTATCCTTTCTTTCCTCTCGGCTGTGCTACGTGTAAGCACATCGTACACTTCCCAGTTCAAAACACCCCGTGCACGGCTGGCTTTGGATGGTAAGAGGGAGCGTTCGTGATGCGGGGTGATAACCCTGAATTGCAGTCAGGGCTTCTGCTTGCAGAGGCATACAACTCCTCCCCGAGGGCAGTCACCAGCCGCAGCCAACAGCTCCAGGCTGTGTCCTAAACACCTACAGGGTCCAGAAAGGTTGAGACCCTTTGGAGCGATGCTCACAGTGGAATCGGTCACAGCTGGCCTTTCGCTGCACACACAGACACGACAGCACAAGGTACAAGGGTGTTCTTTGTTTTGTCCTACGGAACAGAGCCACGCGAGTAACGTGTCGCGTGACAAGAGGGTTAAAAAAGGAAACTGTGGACTGTGACACCAAGACGTACTTACAACTTCTTCCACTCAATAGCCCAGCCGGTGGTGAGGTGATCCCTGACGTAGATTTTAAAGCTCAGAAGCTTCCAGGATTGCTTATTCCTTACCACGAACAAGTGCCCGCTCGGAACCTGGCTCTCACCGCGGGAAAAGTCAGGTGTGGATGAGCCCTGACACAAATTAAATTGTACGTCTGCACGAGTGATCTTTGAGAAGGCGGGGGGGGGGGGGCACTTTGCTCCAATGTGCCCTCCCGGTAGGTCCCAGAGGCCCTCGTTGTCTTTGAGATTGGGAAAACAAGGAAACGCATCCTGTACTGCCAAAACCAAGAGGATATAAAGAAATCATGGAAATTACCGTTTGGGGCTATCTGTAACTCCTACAAGTTATAATTGACAGTTTCTCTCATTTATAAATCAGAAAGTACGAATCTCTGGCTGTGGAGATTCTTTCTGGAAGACAAGAGGGTAGCACTGAACTCAAACCCAGTACTTACCCAACTGGTACACAGATCCAACACATACAACAGACGAAAAATAGTCCTATCGTTTGTAGCTGCAGCAGAAGGCATTTCATTATCAGTTTCTGCTCCTTTTGTCCCAACTGTCTGTCAACATTAGGGAAGACAGAGAGCATGGCACTGCGCCAGGAATGATTAGATTTCACAACAACCAAACTAAACCCAATTACTTTCTATGTTACATATGACTGGGAATATTCCATATTTCCAGTATGTATGGATTCTGCATAGCCATGGCAGGGGGGTTGGAACTGGATGACCTTTGAGGTCTGTTCCAACCCAAACCGTCCCGTGATTCTATGATTTGAAATATTTTCTGTATTTTTAATGGAGTTTAAAAAAATATTCCTTCAATTTTGTTCCATTTTTTCCGTCCTTGTTTTCCTGTTAATGTCTAAGCCAGGAACCATCGTGAAACCCCTCTGCTATCATCAAACCATAAATATCATTTCTAGATACGTACATACACGCACACTTCAGGCTCAGAATTAGGCAGGAAAAATGTCAGACCCATAAAAAGCAAAGCATAGCCCGATACGTGCTGGGTGGCAGCATCGAACGGAGGCGGTGGGAGGCTGTGAGCTGCCTGAAGATCCGAGTCCTGGCTGTAGTCAGGAACGACAGATGGTGTTTGTCAAGAGGATAGAGCCTTACCTTCTTATTTTATCATGGAAATACCACATTAAGAAAACTATCAACATTCACTATTTTATCTAACAGATATCAGAAATACATCCTACAGAAAAAAAACCCCAGAATTCCTGCTGGAAACCAGACCACCAAATGCAACTGGAAATCCCAATTAAAAGATGCCGTTTTGTTTATCAAGAGACATTGTCAGCCATTGCATGCATTTTATTGTCTCATTAAGGAAATGCACTGAGCATATACTGAGATTACATTCAATACAGACTTACCATTACAGAACAATCAGCAAATAAAGATACAATCAATGCGTATTTCCTGTGGCAGAACAGATTGAAGGAACTGATTCAAGCTCAGAACGACATGAAAAATACTTCGGCCAACTTAAGTGATTTTCACACAGATGAGATATTTAAGTCTCAATCAGCATTCTCAGCCAAGAGCTGTTCCGTTATCTTTATATTCAACGTCTTTATCAGACCTGTGCCTAGCAACTAAGCATAGACCAGAACCACCGCGTCTGAGAGACCATTCGAACAAACCCCGGAAGAGTCCCAGTCTGAAGCCACAATCTACCTCAGGCTATGAAAGGATCCGTCGAGAGGAAAGAGCACAAGAAAACAAGCAGGCAGTTTGGTCCACGCAACAGGCAACAGCTACAAGGCAGGCTGGGGTTTTGCTCTACGTGGAGGTTTCACGGATTTCACCTGAAGAAGCTCTCTAGAGTTTGCAACCGGAATACAATTTTTGTGAACGTGCAGAATTCTATGACACACTGCCTTGATTTTTTCAAAGAATTATCCAACACAAAGCTCGTGGAAAAACTAGTTTGCCACGTATTTTGCGAGTTCCATAAACTTGACGACCAAATCTTTTTCCAAATGAGCAACTGAAACTAGAACTCGCAAGACCGCCTCTACTGCAATTACACCAGCTGCGCTTTCAGCCAGTCCTACGCATGTTCTGTGCCAGAGATGAGACCAGACCCTCACAGCTGGACGTGAAAATCTACAGCTATCACTCATCTCCTTGTCTGTCTCTCTGGGTTTTGAATCAAAGGCGGTACCACCCTACTCTCCAATACCGTAGACACAAGACCCTGCTGAGCGCTCTCACGTCCTGTGTTGTGTCGCTTCTGGTCTTGCCTAGTTTCAACATAACCACTTCAAAGGACCGCCTGCCTGCTAGCTAGTGAGGCACAACGCCTCCTGTGCTGTGGCCCATTCTGGGTCAATCTAGTTGGTAAGACTGCAAAGAATGGGATTATTAAAAACGTTCATTTAGTTCCTTACATCTCTAAAGATCTCCAAGTGATCTCATTCTCTTCAAAATACAAAGGATGTATGAACCACCACGTCACTGAGTACACTCTTACTCTCAAAGACTGAAGTTTAGGACAGTGAAGAACTAACTACACAGTTGAAACCGCGAGAAGAATGAGGACGAACAAAAATGTTATTACTCAAGGTATAATTTGCCTACAAGACCGCTTATTCTCAAAACCAGCAGTAGAGGTAGAACGAGCTGATCTTTGGAAGGAGCTTACCAGTTCAACACAACTTCCAAGCTCTGTTTTTTATTTCTTCTTCCAATGTTGTGGTAAGATTCTCAAGGGATCAGAAAAGAGAAGACTGATTATTACTTTTTTTCCCCAGGAAATATACCTAATACAACATACCTCCATGCATTGTCCTCTTAACGACCCTCTCACCAGTTTGTATTAATACTAAATCAGCTTTATGTCAAGTTTTCTGGCTCTGTGCAGTTTGCAAATGTTCTCTGAAAGCCTAATTTGCTCGCTAGAATTTTCAGTCACTTTGTGCTTGAAAACTTTAGCTTGCCTTTGAATGGCTGCCAACAGTAAAGAGCATTGGGAAGATACTGGTCCTTTACCCTACTACAAGGCTACTTGCAGCTGCAATTTCTCCTTCTCTTTACACATACTATCTAAGTTGTAGAAAAACGTGACACACGTGCACAATCAATCCCTTAGGATAATCAAGAAGAGGGCAGCGTTTCTTACATATGGGTCGAGACATATTTAGCAGATGGAATAATTTTTATCTGGACTTCTGTCAGGTCTGCCTACTGCGTTTTGCGTACCGAGAAATATGGTATATACGTGGAGTAACGTGATTAGGAGAGATAATCATCCCTTTCTATAAAGGCAGACTTGTTGCTTCAAGATACTCCTTCCCCCCACACCTCATGTCATCTTCAACAGCGTGTGCCACAGCAACGTAAAGACGAGGAGAGAGACGAAGCTCGCGGAGGTGGTGACTCTTGAAGCCAGGCTTTTTGCATTGCAGTTGTTGGAGTAGCAGCAGTGAACGTTCACTCCAGGCGCCCTGGATCCGTCCCTCCTAGCCCGCTCGCAGAAGGACCGGAACGAACAGGACTTCATAACGCCACCTGGAACACAGCCACATTGAACCCAAACGGACCTGCACGTTCACGGTCGCTCGCTCCTGTCTGCATCCCCTCACCTGAGCATCCAACACTGAGCAACAACAGTAGGTTTGGCCATTCCTTACAAGGAAATGAATGCAACCGCATCACATTACAGCACATGACAAGCTCCCACTTAAGTGACTGTAATTTATCTCAGATAAAACTGACACACCCTAAATATCTCTGAACGTGCCCAAGTGCAGTGCCTCACTGGCTTCTTTTCCGTCCTCATTTCCACGTAAGTCATTTATCTTAGAAATGACAGATTTAAGTAAGATGTGGGTAATACCTGACATGCTTTTTCACACCTTTCATGTAGTGTGGATACAGTTCATCATCATGGCCCGCTGACAAATTATACTCGGGGATTTTGCATCAGACTGCTGCTAAACCAGTAAAGTTAGGGATTGCGATTTATTACTAGGGTTTATTTTGAGAGGAAACATTCACCTTTCTTCTTCTCCTGAACTTAACACATACTCTTCTCTTTCCAACACTGGTTATTCATTTCTGTTACTAACAGTGAGTCCGAGCTGTTTGTGAGTACTTACTTGCTTGTCCTCTAATGACTGCACATGCATCCGAATGCCCTGGACACTGCTGACTTCCTTGTCTGTTACAGTCTTCATCACTAGAGCCTACACAGGTGTAACACTGCAGTGCTTCGCCTGGCAGTAAGGAAAAAAAAGACCACTTATAGCGGTAGCGTGTTTAAAAATACTTCAAAATCATCAGCTACGCATGCTCCTTCTCATTTTGTCTGAAGCACACGCAAAAATCGCAAAAAGGTTTAAAAATTATCTAGACATTCTGCAAATCCTATCAATTTCTCTTTTCTAGAAGTGGTCCAGACAATGCAAGGTAAACAAACAAACAAACAAACATCAGCCATATATTATTTAGGTGTTACAATTTGCACTTAAAATAACCCAAGAACATCTGATGCTCTGTAACTGCATCCACGCCTCCTCCTAACGTTTTCAGAGCAGGGTCTATGGTAACAAAGTGGAATATCATTTTTTTCACCTCTCCGCTATGGTCCATGAAAACACACGGCACATTGTAAACACAAAGTCTACTATGATCCATATTTCATTTTGTCCTACGAGGGTATCAATTCAGCTGGAAGACACGACAGTATATCTTAAGAATTTCCTTTTGCTTAACCATTACACCCATAACTCCATCCTCCTTCTCTCCGAAGTGTTCCCCTGGTTCAAAGTACAAAGGCACGTACACATCTGAGATACATTTACTATAGCGTCCGTCAGACTCGCAGAGCAGAGGGCACACTTGCTGTCCACAGGGACACGCGTGTTTAGATTTGTTATAGGCATTTACGTTCACATTACACAGCAGAGGTGAAATTCTGTGCTGCCAACGACATACACAAAATAATCGGAAAGCAAACCAACCCAGGAGAGAAGCCCAGAGGAGCAAAGAGGCTCAGCCGTGCCAGAGGTAGGAAATGAAAAGAGGAAAGAAAAGGGAGTTGACTTACTTTTGATTACAAAGAGGGAGCTGACAAGAACCAGGCTGAAGACTGTCCACATCATGGAGATTCAAGAGATGCACCATTAGGCAAAGAAAGCAGTTTGTTTGCTATTAAAGCCTTAATGCTTATCTTACATACCTAATCCTCCGCAGAGGATAACTCGGAGGATAAAGAGGTGTGCGAGAATGCTACTTACCGAGCTTATTCTGGTTGTACTTCTAATCGCACGTACTTCATCTCCGTGAACTCTGCAGGGAAACTCTCCCAGTAGTAGGAAGAAGAAAACATTCCCCTTTCAGCGACATACACGCTTAAAAACCCCCATCCCATCGTCGCGTGTCACAGCCTCCACCTCACGCAGAGAGTCCCCTTACGTTTGCCTACGGGACGTGCAGCATCAGGGTCAGAGTGTTGAACATTTTGGAGGATGAAGCCTACGCCTGAGGCCCGAGTGGTCCAAATCTAAAACAGATACATATGTATAGAGACAGCAAGACACAGGTATGTGCCCAGAAGTAGTACATTCTTGTGACTCACGGAGTGCTCCGAGCAGTGACCCACGAAGCGCTTTCTGTGAAGGAATTCAAAGAGCTGCTGTATCTGGCGCTGCACGTGAAGTCAGCAAGGGAAGTACATAAAACAGAGCCATACTTATCTTCAACTTTCAACGAAAAAATTTATTTACAATAGAGAATTTCATTTAAGTGACATGCATTTTCCTTTTTTTTTCATTTTTAGTTTTATTTTACAAATCAGCAAATGCAGATAAAGTTTACACTCCTTAAGGCAAGAGTCCCCATGCAAGTAATACATGTTTATATTAAATCCAAAAGACATCCAACATGGGAACTCATGTACAAAGGGAAGGCTAGGATCAGCAATTCGTTATTTCTTAGAGAACTTGACAATCTCCCTGATACAGGAACTTTGAGATCAACTTGCTATGAATTATACTATGAAAATGCAAACAATAGCAAGAAATTCTGATAGTCATCTTAGTACTGCATACAATTAAATCAACTTTATTTAGAAAGAAAATACAGTAGTGCATACGAAAAAAGTGAAAATATAACCTGTCCACATAAATGTATGGACATCAGTGTGCCAATGGTCATATTGCACTCAGTATCGAAGTCCAGAAATTTGGTTAAAAGTTAGCTTTTCCCCATTTTGGCAATCAGTTCATCACAAATCTTTGTTAATTCTTCTATCTCTTTGTTCTGGAAAATAAAAGGCAGTAATAAGTATTATGAAAAATATTATTGCATTAAAATGTGTATTTTGTTTAAAGTCATCCAACCTCGGGGGGAAGTGTAGGAGAATTACGGCTTTTCCAGTCCTGAGAACAGAATCTGTACATGCACACGAGGCAGCTGTATATAATGCACTCAAACAATATGTTTACTTATTTCCACCTACAGCTCCTCCGACTTCAATAAACAGATTTAGCTCTAAAGCAGACAGCTTTACAGCAGTCATTCCTAGCACACGGTAATAATACATAGGCTATATTTGTTTCTAGGCTGCGCTTTATAGCCTTATTTTCACTGTTTTCCGGGGGCTGCGAGCAATACGAGCCGTATTACACCGCCAGCAAGCTCCTTTGCTGAGCTCGAGCACACAAGATACAAACAGGGCTCTCCCACCACCACTGCTGCCCTAAGCCACGCAGATCTGTATCTGGTCATTCTGTCCATGTTAACGTGGAACCATGTGAGCCAGCACTGGAATTACAGCTAAAGCCAAAAACGGGATCAAAACCCAAAAGACCTAAACCAGGCAGATCTTAAACCTAAAAAGTAAAGCGAGCAGAGCACGGCTGTGGTCTCAGCTCCAGAGAAAAGCTGGATGCAGCCCCTTCGAGGAGGTGGTTTCGATTAACTTTGGCCATCCTGTTGCCTTTTGCGTTAAAGGAGCCGAATTGGCCGTTTACCTTTTGTTCCAGTGTTCTCTCCAACGCGTCCACTTTCAGCTGCTCTTTACGGAGGCTGGCCTGATACGCTGCTTGCTCCTGCTGAGCCTTGCCTCTCACTTGTGCAATTTCAGCATTGGCTCTGGAAAAACAGAGATTTTTGTCACGTCAGGTGCTCTACGGGAAAGGACAGCGGGTACCAAAGGCCGGATGGTGCGTTAGCAGATGGGTGGGGAGGGGGGAGGGCAGGGCTACTTTCTGCGTGTCTTTGAAAGCAGCCTGAGATTTGTTCCTACAGACTTTCCATGAGTCCCCCTCTTGCTCAGCAGAGGCTGCAAAGTCTTTTCTTCACAGTCATGTTGTTCTCTCCCTGCTTCTCGCAGGTGTCTGTGCTGGGATATCCCTCAGGTAGAGGTTCCAAATCTGATCTCCAGGTCTTACAGACTAATCTCACAGCTGGGACAACAGCTGGAAAGCAAGTCCAAGGTTTTAGGCACTGATTAATCCTAGTGACATTTTAAAGACATCTCTTGGGTCTAGGGGACTGAAATATGAGTCCTGAGAGTAATCCCTAAAAACGCTTTCTTGGTTGTTACGTGGAAGCGCAGAAAAAAAAAATTAAAAAAAATCAACTGGAGCTGCCCAACTGTCACAGGGGCAACGACACAGCCCGGGGCAATAGCAAACCTCGGGGGGCAGGAATACTGGCTGCAGGTGCAAATACCTGAGCCCAGCCCTCCATAGCTGCATAAACCTAGCTAACGCCTTCTTTCTTGACCTCACCTGGAAAATACATTAAAGAAACACGAAGACATTCGATAAGGATAGAAATTTAAGGTGTTCTATAGGGTCAGGAGCTGGAAGAAACCCCAGCACATTACAGAAATTCTCACTGGGGCATTTCGGTCCACCCTCCATCACAGAGCAGCCTGTGCTCTGCATACCGAAGGATCAGGTTTGGGATGCAAGGTCCAGCCACAGGAATCCTGCAGCACAAACACCCGAAAAGAGATGTGTACCAACAATTACCTGTCCAGTTTTTCCTCAGCGTGAATTTTGAGTGCTTGATACCTCTGCTCTTCCTTCTTTACTCGTGACAAATATTCCTGCGCACATTTCTTTAACACTTCTTCATTCTTAAATGAGAAGATGACATTAAATTTAATCCAGGACCTTCAATAGGACAGGCACCTATTTGTGGGTGTCACATTCAGGTATTTTAAGGGCTGCAGGCTAACGCTGACACCCTCACAGAGAGGCCATCTGAAGCAATATTACACAATGCCAAAAGCTTTACGATACTCTTTGCATTCAATACGTGGCTGCAAGCCTTCATCTGAGGATTACGTTACATCACGCCCTCTGGACATAACCTCTGGCCCGAGAAATTCACATCCTAGGATATAACAGAACACTCAGTCCAGAAGCCAGCCCTGACAGTGCTCAAGTCCCACGGTGCCGTGGCACCTATTGAAATCACAGTGTCACCGGCGGCAGCCAGTTACTCTCGAGCAAAATCATCTTGTGCAAAAGCACCTGTTTAAAGCTACTGCAAAATAAAAGCACAAACGAGCATTTGCGTTCTCCTTCCCCCCTAGCACGCTGCGGTCTCACGCCGCACATCAGATCCGACGGGAAACACAGATGTGTCTCCCATTGAGCAGCACTGTGATGCGTGAGAGCCTGCTCAGCTTTGCTCTCCCAAGGAGAGGACTTTAACGTGACTCACCTTCCGAAACCCCTCCAACACTTCTTTCATTTTCTCGTATCTCCTGAAAAGATCTGCCAGGGATTTCTCCACTGAGTTCAGATCTGCCAAAGCTTGTTCCTTCTCCACTATCAGCTGCTGAACGGTGTGATGAGAGACAGATTTCTCTCTCTGTTCATCCTCTGTTAGAAAGAAGAGAGGGGGAGGAGAAAAAGCAATTTTCAGAAGAGCAATAGCAGTAAGAACACTGATTTCACTGTCACCTATAGTTTCTACTATACTGTACTCTATGCTGTGTATTAGTAAGTTTGTGGGATCCAGAAAAGTCATTTTTATTATAAAACCCATGTTTTCCATATGCTTTGGAAAAAGGTTGCTAAATACTCTGCTAAATATTTTGATGTTGGGCAAAAACGTGACTGTATCTCTGTACTGATGATTTATTTCACTCTGAACTCAGCAGTTCCCATGAAAAGGCAGACGTTGGGTTTCCCTTGTTTGCCTGAAGATGCACCAGCTGAAGGAAAGGACATTCATGCATATTACTAGCACTGGCAATAAATTATTTGCCATTACTGACAGATGCTTGTCATCTCCGGGCACCTCTTCTACTCCTAACAAGGCATTTTGTTTAGTGGAATTCAAGTCAAAATCTCCCCTTGGAAAAACTTTCTTAGGATCACTGTAGCAAGTGCCAGAAAGGAAATCTAACATTAGACAGACTTTCTAAGTTCTGGTCTGCAGAAAACATCTTCCAAGCTTCTCCTGTGTATAGTTAAATTTGAGGCAGGGATGGTGGGAAGAACACAACGGGAATTCCAAATCCATATGGAAAAGAACTTTTCAAAGGAATTGACCTAGTAAGAAATCGGACTACCCATGTAACACTGGAAGAAAAGGTCTGGCATTGTCTTCCAAAATGCTTCACTGTTTGCTTCATATCCTAAAATACGGTCCTTGTGTCCATGTTTTAAGGGCTACTTGGAATGATACCGAAATGAAAACCAACCTGCAATACACAGCAGTTTTATATTACTGTTTTCCTTTGCCTGTGATGGGAACTAAACTAAGGTAGGAAGTTCTCCCATGTAAGAAGCACAAGGCATTTCAGAATCTGCAACTTTTCACTCAGGCCTTTATATTTTGAAATATAAAGAACTAAACAAGGGTTTGGTTTTTTATTTGAATAGAAGACTTTATCTGAATTAAGTATTTCACTGTGCTGGTCATCTCTGAAATATCAAAGTTGATACTGTCAATTCCCAAACTGATTAACCTCTTCCCTTTGAATATTCAGTCCTAACCAGGTTGATATGGCAGAACTGAGAAACCCAGAGCCCTGTAATGCCACATCAGTTTGACAACATTTAACATGTCATAAAAATTAAACATGCTTTTCTATTTTGCCTTCTTAAAGACAGTGATCATCTGTAATGTCAAAATGAATGTATTCTCAAGAAAAATGAGAAAGCCATTCGTCATTCTTCATTTATTTTTCTATATCTGAGAAGCTGTCACCTTGTGTTCCAGCACAAGGTGGTCACTCTGGAGACTGCACACTGTCTAGCTTCATTCCAAAACACTTCCCGGAAAGATCCTGCTCCCCCTCTAAAACCTCTGCCATCGCACCTCCATGCAGGGGAAGGGATCCCTCTGCATGATCACGTAACGGACTTAAATGCATTTAATGTCACAGCTTCACTTTCCCTGAGCCTGCTGTCTGCTGTATTTTAGCAACTTCCTTCTTACTTGTTTCTAGGGCAACGTAGAAAGTCTGTGCTTCGTGACTGACTCCCTCACAGTTCCCCAACTCCCCTGTCCTTCCCAGTGCTCTCCTCTCTCCCCAGCTGGACCAGCTCCTCACACACTCAGCCCCACTTCAACTTGCACATGGGAATTAGGGGCAAGTGATATCCGATGCTGCCTTTCTCCCTTCCACTGGGGGTGTCCATGGGCCAGGGAGTGAGCTGAAGCCCTCATTAAACCCCAAGGGGAAAACAGGAGTTTATATTGGGGGAGTGACATATAAATTGAAAAGAGGGAACATTTCCACTAAGCTTTAGGAAAAGGGCATCTGATAATCTGAGATAACAGTTAAGATACGTTTAAAACCAAAGTGGTTAAGTGCTACAGAAAACAGAAACTGGCTGGAGGGGAAGATCTAGGTGATATTGTCTAAAGCTGTGATTTAGCTTTAATGAAAAAGCTGCTCAGTGGAGCTGTGCTGATAATAGTCTGCCAGTCAAATCTTAGTTAAGCAGTTACAGATACTTATTTCTAAAGATATTTATGAGGTTATGTGATCAAAATATTTTAATTAAATGGCTTCCACGTCTGCAACACGCACTGTCCACTGACTAAAAGCCACACGCTCACCAACAATAACAACGGCACGCTCAGCACTAACACTGTCCAACTGACAGAATCAGAGCACCACCCCAGCAGATCTGCTTTCAGGCTCAGCTCACCATTACTCATATCACTTAATGGGAATGCAGCAAACAGACAACAAAAGCAAAAGAAACTCAAAATGCAAAATGCTGGTGTGAAAGTTGGTGAAAAGCTTTACTTACCAGGCTTGCCTGTTTTGTTTTTGCAAGCAAATAGCAAGAAGCAACAAAAACGGAAGCAAAATAGAAAATCAGGAATTGTTAGGAAAGCAGGAAATAAGTAATGCAACAACCTGTAACGCACTCAGCATAACGTGTTTGTTTTTCACAATGAGAATTTAATTATGTATTTAAACGTACAAGTATAAGGATACACTTTTAACAGAAAAAAAACCCACCCCAACATTACAAATCCATCAATAAAAAGTAAATCCAGGAGAGGGATTTTGGCAGGGCTGTGATCCCGGTGCGTGAGGTGGGGTGCAGTGAACAGGGGGGTTAGGCAGGCTCCGTTCCATACGGCTGTCAGTGCCACGCAGACGTGAGCTGCAAAACTCGGGCAACAGTCAGCAAAGCAGTAGCACAAGCAGCAGGCTAGCCTGGAAAGCCTGGGTTTTCCTCCCCCTCATCCTCAGATTAAACTAGAACGTGCTAGGGGCTGAGACAAGTGTAAGAAAAAAAAGGAAAAAAAGTTAAAGCACCAGTAAAAAAATATGCAGAGACACTAACAGGGGTCTACGCAGTGACAGCTTGCAAGCGCTGGCTGTACAGAGCGTGGCACGAAACCAACTGCGTAAGCGAAGTCGGGTCATATTGGGTTCTATGTGTA
Organism: Rhynochetos jubatus; assembly: GCA_027574665.1. NCBI lineage: Eukaryota > Metazoa > Chordata > Aves > Eurypygiformes > Rhynochetidae > Rhynochetos > Rhynochetos jubatus. Next base: position 37,404,850 of record CM050655.1, on the reverse strand, counting down.
TACAGCAGCAAATTCTAGACCTTCTACAGCCCTGGAAATCAAAGGCAATTAGTGTCTGCAGTGCATGTTTTCAGTGCCTTTACAGGCAAACATAAACAATCAGATATGGTCAATACGGAATGTTTTCAATATCCATTATACATACACACGACAACCTATGAGGAGCTGAGCAGGACCTATCCACCACACTGAATATTCATTAAAGGGATCTGTGAAATTGGTGCACTTGTAACGCCCTCCTAACAGGGCTGTATAAATAGCTCAGAAGGGTTAAATCATAAACAGAAACAGCACAGGCATTTCTTTTGTTAAAATGCACATTTTGCTTCGGCAGCCAGGCATTGCTGTGGTAACAGTTCAAACAGCACACAGACAATCATCTTCCTCCACAGCGTGGCATTTGGATGAGCGAATTCCTTTATCAAAAGGGACAACAATTTACGACAAACCAGAGGAGAAAATGGGACGATTGGATCAAAATTTACACTAAATGCAGGGAGAGGAAGCCTTGCGTGTAATGCGTTACCGTAGAATTTGCGTACTGCTCTAATTAACACGTGCTCTCTGTGTCACTGTTGTTGTTTCAGTTCCTTTGCAAACGGACAACAAATGACACTATTTATAGCCATAGCTCTTAAAAACTTGCCACAGATCATTCGAAAGCCTGACTGATACTCTGAATTTGAAGTTTAAAGACCTTTCTATTTCCTTGGCGGCCAATGGCCCGATGCTTTAATTATCTTTGATTCCTTTGCAACAAGAGGAAACGGCAAGTGTAGAATTTACCACGTATGCCGAGGCTGTGCCTTTGCCTTAGGACCCCTATCCTATAGCTTCTTGTTGCGCTGCGGTCTCACAATTTGATTTTTTAGGTTTGAAAATTTGATTTTTTTAGATCTCGAAAACAGAATTTGATTTTGTCATCAAAAAAAAAAACTTGCTGCCCATATGCATATGCTTGGGAAAAAAGGACAGGTCCTGTGTTTGTACGTATGAATGGCCAGGTTCAGGGACGAAGCCACACCAGAGTGTGTTTAGCGTAAAGCAAAATGAACTGAGTTCTTCATACTCTGGTCACTCCTATTTTAACACTTGCATGATGAGAATGACAGACGCTACGTCAGAAGGCAGGCAGATTTGCTCAGTCGTACGTACAAAAGGCAACAAAGGCATAACACCATAGAGAATGAAGCCAGGCATATTAATATTACATGTGATTAACTATTATATAGTTTATTATATATTTTGTTGCTTATTATTACCACAGCATTAATTAATTCATTTCTAGGCCCATTTTTCCCTTCACATGACCAGAGGCTAGGATGTCTCCCAACAGCTAAGACATACAGGAAGGCAGCAAAAGCCTCAGACACTGAATTACTTCCCCCGGCTCTCTTTGGGCAAAAATAAGCAAATTCCTTACAAATGTATGTAGACAACACCTAAGCATTAATTAAAAATAAAAAGCAATTTAAAAGAAACCCTGAATTCAGGGGTGACACAACACCGACTGTATATGAGGGGACTGCCAATTGAACAGGGGCAGAGCAAAACGGTATGTTGACAGCTGTAGTAAGAATCCTTTCCGGTTCAAAACCTGTGAGAAGGATGCAGGTATGCCTGCTGCGGTCCTGGCACGCTGCACTCTCTGTGACAGCGAGTAAGAGGAATAATTTATTTCTATTTTTCAATAAACATTGCAAACAGGCTGGAGCGTAATGTTCCCTGCTCGCAGATACTGTTAGCTAGGCCAGCCCTTCGGCACCTCACAGCCCAGATTTAACTCCGAGGCCATTCCAAATGGCTTTTAACAACATTTCAGTTCTCTGCTGTTTTAGTCAAGCTTATGCAGATGAGCTTGGTCCTGCTTCCTCATCAGCCACTGCTGCTCTTCCCAGCCTTTTGGCCATACAGAACCCACGACCCAGCTCGGCCATTCGTCCTTCTGGGAGATAGCTTGAGCTGAAGCAGCCACTGGCACTTTCTGTAGCCAGGCTAAGAAAAAGAGCTTTGGAAATCTCATGAGGAGGCTTTAAAATCACATCCCAGGGGCCAGACCTCCCACGTCAAGGAAGCGTATGAGTCCTGCAACCCTTGGTTTTGAAATGCTACTGCACGCTGTTTTTTGCACTGGTGGGGCATGCTGCTAATGAAGTCGTTTTCTAACTACCGTGAGGCAAAACATGTCATAATTTAGACCTTAAAGGAGACCCCTAAATTAGTAAATAACTGGGGAGGTGGATTGGCCACTCAATCTTTCAACTGGGATTGGAGTTAATCTAGGTTTTGCTCTGACCAATGCACTTAGCACAGATAATCCCTGTTGCTGTCAAGAGCTAAGTTTGGTATCTCCTGTTAAACAGTTGGGAGCGGATGACTAAAGGGTTTTTAGGTCATGGAAAGTTTCTCCCGGAGATACCCATGAATTCTGGGCAAAGCACTTGAACACATTTCCTATGGGACAGTTTGTTTCAAGGCAGAAGGAAAAGCCCTGACCTTTCTGTACTACCTGGACTGCCTCGGGGGCTACTTTCTGGGACACAAAGGCCTAGCTTTCCATCACAACCTGGCAGCACGCACGGGCGTCCTCAGGCACATTCGCAATTCCCAGCAGCATCAGCAGACGTAGCTAGCAGCAGAATGAAGCCCACAGACTTCAAGCGTGTTTCTAGGGTCAATTCAGAAAATGAAAGCAGAGGATAGCATCTTGCAGAGTAAAAACACCTACCTATCATCTGAGCAATCGTCTTCTCATATTCTGAAACTATTTTCCTGTAAGAGGGAAAGAAAAGAAAAGATTTTGGCAAACAGCGTAATGGCTAATGCTTACTTAGAAAATAATGCCACTCAGTAACTGAACTATGGCAGTTTAAAAGAGGTACTTCACACTTTTATATATTCCTGATAACCAGAGTAACAAATAAAACTGACAGTTTAAACATTGCACCTGATTTTTAATTCTCTGTGTACATCAATATAGGTGGGGGGGAGGGAAAAGGAAACGTTTTGAAACAAATTCTGTTATTTGAAACATGCCCAAAGTACATTACCAATCACGATTTAAATATAACCATAATCCCACTGGGCTAATTCAAGAGTTAGAGTCTCATTTTTCCATTAGTTTCTTCTCTAATCTTCATGTTGGTGTTTGCTTATTTTTAATGTAAATGTGAAGTGTGAATGGTAGCATGTAAACCTAACAGGAGTATAGTTGGCCCTCACCCAAAATATATCTAATCTTCCACTCTCCAAGTGTGACTAAATGATGCATTACCACTTCAGAGAACAAGATCAAATTATTTAATTATGTAGCACAAAATCCATCGCGTCCTATTTCCCGAATCTGTTTTTGAAACACAAGTGGCAAAATGTTACTTTTAAGAGTATTTTATTTCATATACTCACGGTAGGCTTTGAATTTCCTTCTCGAAAAGAGGTTAGCCAAAATAAGCAGATTAAATGTGATTTAGAAAGATGATCCATCCCTTCCCAGAGCCAAATAAAGCTAATGAAATGAGGCTAGCTTGATCTGTGCTTTGATTCATGAGCCATGTAGGACTGCCTACGAAAAACAAAATTACCCCACACTTCATCTGAAGTGGATATTCAAAACAGCTCGCTGGTATGTGAACACGTCTCTTTTGGAGTCTTAGCTCGCTTTCACTTGCTCCGCTTTAGGGAAGTCTGCTGCAGGCAGCGAGGATACCGAAAGGATGTGGGGAAAACCCTGCGACAAATTCAGTAAGGAAAGGGGAAACTCGCAGAGCTCACAAAAAACGGGGGCAGTACCTCCAGTACCCCATCTCAAACCCGAATCACAAGCAGCGCCCAGATGCCCCTGAGAAGGCTTCTGGCCCTGAGGGTCAGCAGCGTCTCCCTCACCCTGGTCCTGCGGAGCGTTCGGGGGAGCAGACCCCTTTCAGCTGCGCACCCCCCGACCTCCCTCCACCTGCGGGTAGGAACGGTTTCAGCACTGGGGGCAGAGCCCTTCTCTGCACAGCTCGCCGTGCCTCCAACCGCTGCCTCCGCTGGGATCTGCGCAGATGCTGCCTTCCCGGCTGTCAGTCCTGTTGGTTTAATTGGCTCTTTTCTTTTTCTTCTTTCTAAACCATAAGTGACAATTTTGAGAGCAAAGACAGCTGCAAGGATTTTCCCCTAAAAGGAAGGGATTGGTTTCATGTCCAAAGAAGATTACCTCAAAGCCTGCTGTAAGCAATAAGGATTTTAAAGCCGTGTCATACCCTTGTACCACCAGGCACCTTTGGGAAGTTTTATCATCCTAGAAAATGAAGCCAAGGACTCAGGATCATGAACATGACATTAAAACAGCGTTACAACACTACCACACATCCCAGCCTAGGCTGCACCACGGCAGTTGGCAGCAAAATGAAATAACATTATTTCTTATTTTTATCAGCTTGGACAAGCCAGTAGTGAAGGAGGCACCACGTTCTCTGCATCACCCAGCCTTAGGAATCACGTGGCAGCTGCTCAGGAGAAGTGGATACTGCAACAGCACGTTGAGTTCAGTAACACGGAATTTGGAAAGCACGGTAGGCCAGTGACGTCGTGTTCTGGGCTCATGTCAAAGGCCTCTGTCAGTCAAGCAGCCTAAACAATGGTCATGATGGCTGGGGAACCAAATTATGCTGGCCACACCGTTCCTCTCCGTGATGGCACAACTTAACCCTAGCTTGACATGCTGCATAGACTTAACTTCTGGTGGTTTAGACATTCAGTCCATTTATTGATGTCCTGCAGTTTCATGAATCACAAAACCACCAAAATCCAGGGCTACAAAGGATCTCAGGGGTCATCTGCTTGACTTCACTCACTGTGGCATAACCAATTAGACCCTGGTTTAGCTCTTCAATAGTGTGGTGTAATATTACATCATTGCAACTTATCTTGACTACTGTTCTCTGGAGTGGAATTTCCTCCAGCCTGAGATCTTTCTGGAAACTCAGCTGAACTCAGGATACTCCAGGCGGAGTATGCAGGACTTGGGTAAAGGAGCATTGCTTCCCCTTCTGTGGAAAGTGACACTTTTGTGCTTGCAACTCTAGATAATCCCTTCACTCCTTGCTTATCATTATGTCATATCTAATTGCTGCATCTCTAATTTACCACACATGGACTGTTTCAACACTTAATCTTCCAAGAGGAACCTTTCTTTGTGCACACATGGATATTGTAGCATTTTCTGACAACATTAGTCAGATTTTTTTTCCACCCCTGTGTTCTAGGGATGTGCCTGTGGGAAATTCCGCTTAGATAATGTGTCTTTCTCAAATCAAATTGTAGTGAGGGTGTAGCCACACACGCAAATTACTGTGAGGAAGATGAAGGTGCAGATCTACAGCATGCCAGCTGCTCTGTGCCACTGCCTGCTCTGCTTTCATTAACGAATAAGCAACCTCTGCCAGTGCCCGTTTGCAGCTGGCAGGCACGTGCACCCAGGCAGCTTCCAGAGAACAGACCAAGCACTTGAGCGTGTGCTGAACACCAAGACATTCCTTACACAATTCCTCATTTTGTCCATGCCTTGGTTTGCTTCCCCAGTTTGACTGCTTACAGCAGCTCCTTTCTGGATTGTCTCATTATGCACCCGAGAGCTCGGCCAGGGTTTTGTTTCCTTTCCCAAGCAGGGCACAAGAGAGGTGAGGAAACTCAGCTGGGCACTGAGAGACGGTTTTCTGAAAGAAATAAAGCGGCTGCCCTTGCCTTTTGCAGATGCTTCTCTTAAGACGGTCTGGCTCAGTGCCCTGCGCTGCCACTGTCCAAATCTGCCATGTGCGACTCCTGGCAGCCGTGCGAGCGTTTGCAGAGCTCTGCACCGCAGTTCCCTTTTAGCCTGACTCCCGAAGTACTGCATTCCTGGATATAAGCAGGAATTGCATATGCACGTCATCACTTGATACAGCTCACTGGCTTTAGCTTTAAACCACCGAGACACTTAACTGTGGGAAGAAGCTGGTGCTAGAACCAAAGGGATTTTGAAGAAAATGCAGTGTCAGAAGCGACTGCAGAAATTAATACTTAAAAGAAGGATGATAAAATAATATGGTAATTTCCTTTTATTTATGAGTTAAGGGGGAAAATGGTTTTTCTCTTTGTTTGAAGGTAAAAAATAACAGGCTTTCAAGACTCCATGAAATGCTCTTATGCATTCTCTTTTGCAATTGATGACTTTCTCAGGTTCAGATCGATGAGCAGGTCAAGCTCACTGGTACATCGTTGTGTCAGTATGACCACTGTGGAAAACAGAATGGCTGAAGCTTTCTGTTTCATCCTAAATGGGATGCAATAGTGATTCTTTGAGTAACACCGCTCACCTCGCCCACTACAGTGACTTTGCTGTCACTCTTGTAAGTGGTAGGACCTGGGCTGGGAAGGAAGGTCAAACCAGTTATGTTCCAATGTACAGATATTTAATGTAACCTGCAAGGCAGGTTTGCGAGGAGAAGCAGAACAGAACAGATACAACTAGAATAAACTGAAAAGCTCAGGGTCCTTCTGTCAGCTCTCAAATATGAAGCAAAATCCAAGATACCTATTGCTTAACTAAAATCAAGCTGTGTGTGTACAGCAAGTAAAAAATCAGCTCAGTTCAAAGAAAAGGATGTAGAATCTCCCTGAAAGACAACACTCATGGGCCAGAGTGGTTCCTTTGCAAGAAATACTTTTTTACTGGCAACTGGGATTTTGTTTTCTATTGTTAAAGAAACTTTGTAGAATAATGTGCTGGGGAGAGCTTGTACCACTCACACCTATCTGCAAACCTTCACATTCTTTCCTCTGCTGGCAAAACCAGGGTGGAAGGTGAATTTTAAATTAGCAAATGCACACCTCTGCTGGCTGGGGGGAAGACTCATTCAGCCAGAAACATCACTATGCAATCCACTTAGAATTCACAGCACAAAGTCTTCCCTTACATTAACCTAGATTAAGATCTCTCTCATCTCTTATTTTGAGAATGTAAATGAGATGAGCAACACAGAAATTTTCAATGACTACCCTCAACTGGGTGCCCATCATGCAGAGCAAAGGCAAAGTATCAGTTCAGGATCAAGTCAAAGTCTGCAGTTAAAAATAACAAATTCAGGTCACCAAAACAGTTGTACAATCATGGCAGACTGTGCAACACCCACCAGCTGAAATGAGACTGTCAGTGACAAGTCAATAACCCACCTCATTTCCATCACTTCCCTTCTGCTTTCTTCATATTTCTCTTTCCACTCAGATACTTCTCTTTCCTTGGCCACAATCTGAAACAAAGAAAGCAAAGGCAAAAAACCCTCAGTAAAACCAAGTGATCCATTAAGGAGGAAGTTAAATAACTGTACAACATTTGGTTTAATGTCAAATCCTACTTAACAGAGGTATAGTTTTCAAGTGAATAAAGGGTTCAAATATAAGCACCCCCAGTGATTTTTTTCTTTTTCAGACTGCAAGGTGCAATTAAAAAAAAGTTTGGATGTGAAATCATACTCAAGTTTTGAAAAACTAACTTAGGAAAGCAGATGCAATGTTCTTGTTTCAGTTTTCATTCCACACTTTTCAGGGAATACCATGTTACACTACACGGTGTCTGATTTGACCTGGTGCCATAGCTGAAATAATTCTGTACGTGGGTTTGGAACACGGTCCCCTGGTTTGTCCTCTAAGGGGGTTCTACTGCTTCTGCATATCCATGAAATTTTAGACCCAAAGAACTGTGTTCCTTTGTGCTCCTTTCGGTCACACCATCTATGATAAAGTTTGGAACACTCTAACACTTGTACCTACTTATTAACTGATAAGATTAGTCTGGCTAATAATAAATGTAGTTTTGTAAAATACATAATTTTATTCCTATTTCCAGCATCTTACAATTTTTATGTAATTATATAGTAATGTCAAGGTGCACAGAGTACACTTGAGGTTAAAACCAATGAAGATTCATTTTCCTACAATGTCTGCTTTTCACTTACATCAAAAAAGGTAAAACTTAGAGCACAGTACCTTTTGCCTCTAGCACACCTTTAGCCTGGCTGAGGATGGTTTCAAGAACAGAACAAGTGTTCGTAACATGAATCATTTGAGAGAAAACAGGAAAGAAGGAAACCACAAAGGGCACGTACTTCCTTTTCCAAATTCTGAAGAAAATTACCTCTGCTCTGGCGAGTCGTAGTGCAGCGTCTAAGTCTTGCTGGGGGTAGAGAAGGCCCGCGGTGCTTTCTGCATCTGAGGCACCGATCCGGGAGTACAGTGCACTTTTAGAGATGGAAACATCTGCTGGGATAGCAGGTTCTCTCTGTGTGTTTGGTTTTTTAAATACAAAGAAATGAACCATTAAATATGTGTTTAGCTTATATGTTTTCTGGGTGTAGTGCTAGGCACCAGTGTCCTGAGCTAGGACTAGAATCCTGTGCACTACTAAACTGTAACAGCCGTGACACTGACAAGGAACTTTGAATTTAGCAATCATAAAACAGACATTTAAGATCCACAGTAATCACCAAGAGATCCATATTACCCTTACAGGGACACAACAAAGACACCACTTTTCCACCAATGTTTTAAGGTCCTGTATTAGAAAATCTACTACTTTCTGATGCAGAAATTTCATCAAAACATCCACAAGAAATGCATGTGAGCAGAGGGAATTAGAATTGAAGCCAAAGAGCTTGTTAAGAGGAATTCTGCTTCCTTAAGAATAGATCAAGCAAGCAGAAGCAAGAGGACAGCTCACGTTCTTAGGTTTGACCTGCCAATATTCTGCAGCTATGAATGGTATTACATAAGAAGCGTGAATATACGAGTGACGTTGCTGCCCCACTGGTATTTAGCATGCGATTAGTAAGTTAAATGAGGTTTCATTTGCAGATGCCAATTTTGCTCATCTCAGCAGTCCAGATTAATGCAGGAGGAGAGCAGTACTGAAATGAGAAAAACAGCAAAGAAAGGGTACGTGACACTGAGATGCATGAGATGTCTTGCAAACAGCTCTAGATACAAACAATCCAAATTACAGCACATTAAAACTAAGGAGATGATAACACAATTAGGAAGATCCTAAACAAAATAAACCTCCAGATTTATAGACACCATCTGTAGCAACCCCTCTGCAGCCCCGCAGCTCTACGTCCCTGTCCCCCCCACCTACTCTCTGCACCTTGCCCTCAGCCAGCCAACATGCCCATGCCTGGATTGTCTGGGGAACTAAATGTTCTTTCTCTTAGCTGCTGGTGGGTCACAAAATAATTCTGGGGGTGGATGGGACCATATCCCTGTTGCTGGGGTTTAATGTTCCACTCCTCTGTTACACACGCACGAAATTGGCCAAAGGAATCGGGGTTACTGGGGCTCGGAGGAGAGGGGCAGACAGTACAGACACCATGGCCATCACCAAAACACTGCTGCCTTGCAACACCGGGCTAAAGCAGGCTGGAGAAGCAAAATGTCACTAAAAAAAGAGAAAATTCACTTTTTTTTTTTAAGAGGAAATCCTTCCACCAAAAGACTTTTCATAGGAAAGATCTTGTAGCTGAGTATAACTGAAATGCCTTGAATTTCTGTGACCTAAGAAGATACTTCACATGGTACAGAACATGCAAACACACCGACTTCAGCAGGGGGGAAGACCAACACCCAGAAATCCCTTTCGCTGTACATGTACACGTCACTTGCCAAGCCAGCGTCAAACCTGCATTTTAAAATACGAACTGATATCCCTTCCCTCCCCCCCCCCGCCTTTTTTTAATTTAAATGCAGATTCAGTAGCAGAATTTTTTTCAGTGGGCTCCCACAATTAAAGTTGCCTCTATTATGATGTGACATGTTGCGACACAGAGGACTGGACCACGGCTCGCAGTTTGTGCAGGTGGAGAGGGAAGTCAGGGCAATCCATGCATTTTTCCATAAATAGATCTTATTTTATTGTAAAAGTGGAATGCTTTTTTACTTATTTTCTGGGGTTTTTTTGGTTTGTTTTAAATACAGTATCAGAGTCACATTCTACTGCTTGAAGTACAGGAATGTGAAAGTGAGATGATGTGTGAATCAAGGGTTCAGTTCTCCTCTCCACTGCGTACACACAAACAGACCTCACTAATTTCAACAGCACATGCTCTTGTTTTGACACAACTAAGCAAGTTAAAAAGAGCCTAACTATGGTATTTCCTTATTGACTTTTTGCTTGCCCCTGTGCAGAATGTTTTAAGATGTTGCTCCTCTTGAGTCAGAGGAAATTTTGTCAGATGCTACTCCATGAATCATTCCCTTGCTCACAGTTCTTCTCGCATAGCCCAGAACAGAAAGGGTCCAAAACCACTTAATTCTTTTGCGATCCTTTCTGAGTTCTCACATCAGGCCTTACCGAAGAAGCTATTTTAAAAATTGCATACAGTGCTCACAGAACTAGATGTTCTGGATATCACATCTGTAGGCAACATGAAGAAACCATACCAGCAACATTAAAAGACTAGGCAAGACAATTTAATTAGAGCAAGAATAAGCTAAACAGTCATTTCAAAACACCATACCCCATCCTTACTTATATAAGAGACTCTCAATGATTTGCTGTGTATTCTCTGTTAATTTTTAAATATGGGAGTCAATTCACTATTACTTTTAGCATCTAGGGAGCAGACCATCCCTTCTCTTTTTTGCTACATTTAGCCATGAACACAAAAAATAATGATCAGTTCCAACATAACTAGGAGGTACAGCCTCGTATCTGGTGGATTTTCCTACCTAAGCAAGAAGTATCACAAAATTTATCAGAATTACATAGCCTGTATTCATGAAAGTATCTCCCAGTGTACCAGCAACTATGCAGGAAAAAGTACATCTGGGACACAAGCTCAGACATCTGTGTAAATGCATAAATACAAAAACACATGGTGCTGTTCACGGATCTGAGTAAAGGTAAAACAGCCAATAAATAAGCCTACTTCTGGCTCAACTCAGCATCCTAACTTCAAAAAAACCAGCACTTTTGTTCCTCCTGAACACACAAGGCAAGAAAAATTAAGAGATAAAAAAGAGCTATTAGATCATCAAAGCTGTCCTCAAAAGAAAGGCCATCCTGAAGATCAATCCCTTGTAGTGTCAGTATCATATTTCAAAAGCCTCCTGCAGCTTCATTTGCTGGATCTCATGAAGAGATTGCTGGAAAATATTAATTGCGGCAAAAGAAATTTCCTTAAGCTCATACACAAAAACGTGTATCAAAGTAACTGCCAGTACGATGAAAAATTTTAAGGAAAAAAGAACATTTAAAGCATTTAATACATATTTACGTATTTTTCAATATAGTGCTCAACACCTCACTAATATCATTATGTTTTCTCTAGTTTTCTCTTGCATGTGAGTAAATTGTACAAAAAAAAAGTAATAATGACATGCAAAACAACTTAAAATTAAAAAAAAAAAACCCAAACAAAAACAAACGAACAAACAAGCCAACCCAAAACCAACTGTAAAAACTCTTGGAATTTAACTATTGAGCAGAAATGCCTGTGGTAGAGGCCCGACCGACCAGTATTGTCCTAACTGGAAACACTTCACACGAGTCACAACTGGGCTCTCTTTTTGGCTGGAGCTACAAGTAACAGTCCTCTTGGGTTTATTTGAAAAACCAATTTTACACATCTTCAAACTGATTTACAATTCAGTAAGCATTATTTGCTGCCCTCAAATATTCCTGTCCTGAGAAAATACTATAACCTGACCAACAGGATGATGGTATTACCCAAAATAACCCTGCCAATGCTTTGAGTTCAACACCTAACTGCTCGGAAGGTAAGCAGTTAATTGGGGTAATAATAAGCGTAGGGATTTGTAAGTCACTGAACCTCGCACAGAAAGATTAGAGACTGCAGGGGAATTACTACTGAATGTAGGTCACTACAGTCTTAGTGTAAATATTTGAGAGCCCAACGCACTTCCTCTTCTCTTCCCAGCACCGTCCGCAGAAACCAGATATGTGACAGAAAGGGAATGAATGCACATTGATTAATCAGCTCAGTTATCTTGTTTCAGGAAGGTTAAAGTGAAAGAAAATAGAGAAAGGCACTGCAATGAAAATGAAAACTGTTTTTTTATCATACTGTTTATGGAATTTAGCCCTGCTGAAATTCAGCTTGCCCTTCACAAGCACTCAAAGACTGCTTGGGTGCATATCAAGTGATCTACTCTTTTCATTAATTGATGTGTGTGCAGCCAGGCCAATGGAGGCAAAACAAGACTATTTTGTGCTTGCAAAGGTATTGAAAAGCAAGCGAAATCCTCTGCTTCCAAGTTTTACTAGAAAAAATGGTATTCCTGTTTGAAGGAAATGTTCCTCCTTCACCACCATGAGAGCCTCCCAAAGCCAGGATGCACTAATCCCATTTGGGCCAAAGCCTTGCCTTGTATTTTCTCGCCTTTCCTTGGATCTTATTTCAACACTCAACTCTACATTGCCTCAGAATCTGTAGGGTGGTGGGCACAAACCCTATCGGCTGTGGGCGGGGACACTCTCCACTAGACCAGGTTGCTCACAGCCTCATCCAGCCTGGCCTTGGACACTTCCAGGGATGGGGCAGTCATAGTACTAGCAGAAAATGTTTGTATTTAATCCGTAATTTAGGTGATCTAACTTTCCATAACAAGTGCTTGTGCCTTTATTTAGCATCCTACTCTTGTTACCCATCCTGTAACGGTTTAGAAAATGTTAAATGTAATTATAGAACATTAAGAGAAGAACTGAGGTCAGCCAACCAGAAAGGAATTCTGCCAGTTAGCATCCGAATTTAAATCACCACAGTTGTCTGGTGGATCCTATTAAACTTAATCCAGGCCATCAGTCACCGTAGGTCACAAGAGTTGTCATCATAGGCTAATTTAACATTAGCACCCTCCCACTGAAACAGTGAAGTTACACAAGGACAAAAGTCCTTCCCAGCCTAACGTGACACCCACAGTATTCAGCTAAAGCATTCCTAAGACTGGATAGACACAGGGCTTTGTGAACGTCAAATTGCCACCAACCCTCTGTCAGAGGGTGGAGTTTTGCTTATTTTTCTCTCCTCATCTCTGCTATCTTTGTAATACAGATTGACGGCATTTTCTAAAAATCACATGAAATCCATTCCCCGTTTCTAAGGGTTCATAAACTTGTTCTAGATAAAAGAAAATGCTGTAATGTTGTTAAAAAGCCTCTTTAAAATATACCTATACTTTAAAATATACCACATAGTACCTATGTTGTACTATACATAGTACACCATTTTTGCAGCTCAGAATCTTCCCTGGGTAACACACAAGAATTCACACACACATGAACCTGTTCTCTTCAGTCTAAATTAATGCAATTTGGGAGTTTCTGAGTTGCTGGCTGGTAGCAAAAATGCAGATATCTGACGGAAGTCCTTTGTATAACCTGTGAAGAGCATCAACCTGTTTCATCTCGAGTGTTCCCTTGTGCTGGAGAGCCTGACTGCTGCAGGTTACAGCCAAGTGCTGGGAGAGCACGGAGGCAGAGAGAGAATAAGGCAGTAGAGAGGATCCCACCTCACTCTCTTCTGACACCCACCACTCAGGGCAACAGAGCAAGGGGACAGAGTCACACACAGGCTAGCACTCACACAGGAAAATGGTATTTATTTTGTCCTCCTTTATTCTTTCCATTCCTAGTTAGAAGCTTAATCTTGGTTTCTAATGAAGACAACTGCATGTTTTGCTTGATTAAATAAAAGATTAGAGCCACATACTTTGAATCACCCATAAACCTGCTAGGAATGAGTTTGCTTTGGGAAGTATATGTGCATCACAGAAACTGCTGGCTCGTGGGCTTTTTAAAATAAGCAAAATAACTCAAATATAATCATTATTTTTTCATAAAAGTACAGTTAATCTAAAAAAAAAAAGCTTTACTTTTATGAACTAGCTACTTTATGACTGATCTTTAAAGCACCAAGAAATTCTACCCTATAGCCACCCCAAATGCTGTTGTGATGCAATGAACTCAAGATGATACAGGATTTGGAAAAGGCTTCCCACTAACTTATAGTGGCTGGTTGCCAACAAGAAGAGAAACATCAACAGGGAAGGACATCTCAGAACCACATTCTCCTCATTCGGAGTAAGATGTCCCACTCCAGTGGGACACTACCATCCCGTCAGCACCCCACTCGGCTGATACCACCTCCCAAGGAAGCCACTAACATTTCCGGGTTGACTTTTTTGTGACAAGTACCACGAAGGGCATCATAAACTGGCTGTGCAACTGGCTAACCACCAAACTCAGCGCATCAGAGCCAGCTTTTCCACCCCGTTCCAAACACAGCGAGGACCACGTGCATCCCTAGAGCAGTGCAAAGCATCACTCTGAGGCGGAACTAGCCAGAGCAACCTGCAACTAGCAGTAAAAAAGGGGTTTAGGTCTTCATGAATAAAGACACATTGTGTTGGGAGGCCTTTTCTCCTTGGGAGCTCTACAGCCCTTCCAAACCTGCTGCAGTCCCTTTCTTCAGATGCCCGAAGGCAGGGTTGATTGAACCTCTCGCTTCTAAACTCTGAGGGTCAAGGGGTCTGATTTCAAGCTGAAAGTAGCAACAAAAGGCAAAACGTCCCTTCGGTCAAAACCTACAACATCTGTGTAAGAAGTAGCTTTGGTGTTGTGTCAAACACTTTAGGACAAATCTTGCTGTAGACAAATGACCACCCGGATTGCAGAATCTGTCTCCTGCGAAAGGAATGTGCCTGCTTCTTGCCTTCAGATCAGCCCGCTGTTAGTCTGGATGTAGCGATGCTCTGTGAGCGGAGTGGGTGACAGCATTTCTGTGCGCAGTACTGCTTTCAGCATGCTCTTTGGTGTCACACTGAGGTGCGCACGGCTTAGCACTGCACTCTGAGAGCCTCAGTTACCTTGTTAAAGAAAAAGCAGCACTCGGTTTTCTTAGTCTGTGCACACTCACACACACGGCAGGCACAAAACAGATACCTCGGAGCAGAAAGAAGACAGGGTAATCTGCCTGGCTAACTTCAGTGCTTCTATCCTCATTGCAGCAAACTCTAACTCCTCCTGCCAAGTGTTTGGTTGTGAGCAATCCACAGGAGAAAGATGTATTAAGAACACAGCAAAATGTTTAACACATTCAAAAATGGAATGTTACAATTTAATGTATAATCCTGACAATTCCAGGGTAACAAACACCTCCCATATTCCTTTCATGACTAGAGCATTGATACAGAACTCCCATTTTCGGTTAGTTTTGAGGTAGCTGTACAGACAAACAATTTTTATTAGGGGCTAAGTATGAAGACCATTTTGGATAAAATAAATGTTTGCCGAAGCTAAAGTTGTTTTTCACAGACTCCTCTCCTTTCGTTTTCATTGTATGTGAATTTATTTATACCAGCTGCTGCTCTCAATTCAACCTTCGCTGGTTTAAAATTTCACTATAAATATTCTAGAAAACATGTCCTGACATACAGGTCTGCAGATCCATTTGCTTTCCCTCGAAGAAGCCAAGCCAAATTCTGCATTAGACAGATTACTAGAAAAACAAAGCCTGATTTTCATTTTGGCAGAATTAGGGCCTGGATCTCGGAAAATGAATCTGTACATACAGACCTAGTAAGGCCAAGTGTCAAGACAACTCTCCACACATCAAGTCCTGTGGTCAAGCTTAAAAGATTTGCTTTGTAACGACTTCTGCAAAATATATACGTCAGTGGCATGGGAGAGCTGAAAGATGTTGATGAAATTTAACTTGATGTATTACATGAATTAAATTAGAATCTGTCTGTTCCTTAGGTTCCTGAAAGGCCAAGTTTCCTTTAGAAAGAATCAAATCATTATTCTGCTTCATTTCCACCTCCCCTCCAAGCCTCCCCCACCCCCTTCAGATGAGGCAAAGCATTCCTCTACCTGTGTACAGACAAAGAAAAGAGTCATTTATATTTCTGCTACAAACCTGAAGTTTCTGAGCAAATACTGGGGGGTTCTTTTCTGCTAAATCAGGATCTAAATATTCAGGCTGATCACATATTGAGGTTTTCTTAGATATCCTATTGAGAAGAGCATCAGCAGAGACAAAGGAGTCTTCAGGAGATGCCTGAAGGGTAAGGAAAGGAGGATATAGGATAAGCGACAGAGATTTTGCCCAGGTAATTCAGGCCAAAAGCAACATATGTGTCTGCAAATCTTTGATTCCTAGTAATTTCATGCCCCACTCAAGATTGCTTTTGAACACATGATGCGCAAGTGTAACAGACAAAAGTCAAGAACAACTCTTCCTAATTTAAAAGCCGAATAAATTTTCCAAGACTAACATCAAGTAAGAAATATTAGGACCTCCAAGGCAATGGCTCTCAAACCGTGGATCACAGCCCACTCTTGATACTTCTACAATAGTCTGCAAACCGTTACTACAGTTTTTGTTCATGCAATAGCTTACGTTCAGATCAGGCATCCTTGAGGTAGTCCAAAAGCTTTGAAGACGACCAAAACTGAGAGGAACCTGAGCAGAACTCTTTTTGCACTCTTTACAAAGTCTTTTGCGGCTTAGTGGTGATGAACTAAACTCTGCTGACAATACTAACATGATCAGGATAAATACACAATACGAGGGTGGACAGAATGACAAAACGAGACCACTGGGATTTGAGTACCCCAGACTGCCTGCAGTGAGGAAAGTATTCAAGCTCACAAAAACATGTTTTGCAAGACTGCACCAACAGCATCATTAATTTAAATTAAGCATAGCACTGATGTGAGCTGCTTCTTGTTTTGACTCCTCAGTAAATATATTATCATACAGCTTAGCGTGCGTAGTGCTGTAGGCGTTTGTCAAACAAGTTTGCCTGGAAAAGTGGAGGCCTTGAGGGAACCTCCATGAATTTGAGAATCAATGCTCTACAGTCTGTACACAGCACGGCCTGGAAGCAAGGAAGGGCTCACCACTAATTCAGATCCAGCCCAGAGAAGCCACTGAAAAAAAGGGATTGAACTGGAAGCTGGAATAAGCTCTAATGATAAAAAAAAAGGGGATTTTATATTATCAGTAGCAGATAACAGCAATACAGTTAATAGCTTATACGAAAATGTGAAAGGGCACCTGTTCTTTACCAACAAAATTTTGACATCTCACAGTAGTTGCAACCAAACAAAGCACTTCCTTACGTTCATATCAAACCCCTTATTTTATATGTTAAACATTTCTTCAAATATTGGTTTAAAACACAGTGTAAAAAGGCTTGTGTAAGAAAAAAAGCACTTCAAAGTATCAACTTGGAGTAAGTTTTCACAAGAACATGTTAAGCTATGGTAAGAATTCAGGAAATTCTTCTGCATTCCATCAGTTCCCTCATTTGGGTCCTACCACATGCTGCTACCAAGATCTTCAAGTATCAGACTGAGTTTCACTCTACTTTTGAGATCCACCCCTGCTACCTCTTACACGAAATGAGAAATTTCTGCAGTAAAATGATTCCCAAGCTCTTAACATAAATTACTTACTATTTCAATAGCCTCTGGAGTTGTTCCTAGGGTCATGGGCTCTAGGTCTTTCTGCTTTGACTTGTCAGGTGACTGTAAGTGTGCCTCTTGGTTGGCAGCTAGGACTCGGGAAGCTGGATGTTGTATTTTCATTCCAGAGGATTGCTGGGCTTCAGGGTCTTCAAAACTTGACCTGGAAAAAGATTTGTGTACATGCTTTCAGGGCGGAGCACAAGTCTGCTTCTGGTAACAACTAATCAAGCAGTCTTCGTTACTTTTATGTGTGTATTTTTATATATAATATACTCAGAGTGTTTCAGCTCAACTTTATGTGATTATATCTCACAACACTTTGCAATGTCCTTTCAAGGCAATGCACCATACGCATCGAAATAAAGCCAGTTCCCTCAGGAATGTTATGCACACTGCTTAAGTATTTCTCACTTGCCTTTTTATCCCTTTCTCATTGTGACCTACATCTCTCCCAGCAAATCACTTTTCCTAACAAGAACAGATGTCCTTAACAAGCCAAATACAACCCTCACATCCTGTTCTTATGAACTAGACTCCTTGTTCAGAAAGTTTATCTAGGAATAGGCCAAGTGAAAAGGTGCAATTAGGAGATTTCTAGATTGAGATGAAAATGACCTCAGTATCTGAGGTAAAAAAAAAAAAATCTAAGTGGGAAGCCATTGTCTAGGTAAACAGTTGCCACTGTGGCTCTAGGAAGAACATGAAGGAAAAACGTATGTCCTTATTCCTTCCCGTTATAAAACTTCTGTATCTCTGTTCTCTATCATATGCATACACAGATGGGAATCTATTTTTAAACAAACAACTCGGCAACACAGACGCAGAGAGAGGAAGAACTGCCTGCGTACATACTACGATGGTAACCCATCTCCCTGACATCCTTTTCCATTGCTGAACTCGCTTGCCGTGACGTACCCTGAGCACGGCGTTGTGGAATCAGACAGTCTGATGGGAGGCGATTTGACTGGACTCTCCTGCTGTGCATCAAACATTAGGTATAAAGATTGTTTCTTCGGGGTGCTATCATCCTGCTGGCAACAGGAAAAGAAAGGCTCATTAAGCAACTCAACCATCCTCCATTAAAGCTAATTCAGGTCAATGAAGCCGTAAGTGACCAAATGACAGAAAACTAACAGGACTGTCATGTAGTCTGTGCTAACTGATTCTGGGGTGAGATACTGATGATACTGAGTGTTTTACTCTCTGTTTCTTTAAAATAGTTCGATAACTGGTGTAGACAGCTCTGTACTCCACGCTGCTGGGAAGATTCGTTTTTAATCTCCAGGAAGAACTACCATGATGCTAGCTGAAAAATAAAATAATAAAACGGAGCAAGCGCTCCGGGATATAGGACAACAAAGCAGATGCAATTTACCCCAGTTATGCCAATTTAAAGGGATCGGTTTTCCTAATCTGCTGCAGGCACATTGTAATTAATTTAAGGGGTAGTGAGGCCAATGGCATTATCAGGATAGTATATTATGACAAGGGAATCCAAACTAATGGAAATGGAAGTGAGAACTTACAGGCACAGAGGAGCCTATTTTCTCCATATATTCTATTTCGTACGAGTTGCCATATTCCAATTCTGCAACAGAAACAAAAAAGAGCCGTTAAATACACGCCGTGAAATGATTTTTGCAGAAGCAAATGAGATGTCATTTGCAAGGGCCACTCCCATTCTGCTCAGTACTTTTCTCTGGAGTATTAAAAACAGAATATACAGAGAGGAAGCAGAAGGTGCACTGATTTTCAATAAAGAACCCATCACACATTTCAGGCAAATTGATTTGCCTACAAAATTTCAGCTTTATCGATTTGCTGAAGATTCTCCCCCAGGGGCCAGAATATTAAGAAAGTTTCAGAGTGCTTTCAGAGCACAGATAACTTTCCTCTATTGTGTTATCACAGAAAACACATTTTTCAATAATTGGTAATGCTGATACAATTTCCTTTAATGTATGCAAAAAGATTTTAAAAGCTGTTGAGAAATTAATTTCTACTTATTAATGTTTATCGCACAATTCTTGATTAAAAAGGACCATTGTGGTATCATTTAAGATAAAAAGATTCATAAAATACCTGTATGTTCATCAAACAAGGGCTGAGACTACGGCCCAGCTTACTGGGCTGTTTTCACATTTTAGTTTCAGAAAAGCCTAAGGCAGGAAGATTTACAAAGAACCCTAAACCCAAACCCTAATAAAAATGCAAATCTTTACTGCTTCTCTACTTCTAATCTCTAATTACACTGGAGGGAATAAGCAGCATTTCTTCCCAATCCATGGTCACCCAGTGGCTGACACAGAAGGAAACAAATAAAACACGGCAAAATGGAAACGAGAGCGTACCTTCCCGCACCCAATAAAAGCAAAGACTTTGTTCAACGACACCTTAATTTAAAAACTAAAACCATAATTCATTTGTCCTAATGCTGTATTTTACTCGGTTTCCACGAGCTAATTCGATTAAACACTTGTATAATTTCATTTCCAGCGGAGACAAGTTCTAACGAACGTCACACAAGCATGGCATTGCGCTAAAAGTACACACTAACGTTCTAGATTCGGGCAGCTTTTGAAAAGTTGAGCTTGTATCAGGAAGATGGTAACCAACATTAAAACGTTTGTTCTTTAAAAACAAACCAACCCTCAGGGTGATCTCTTAATGGTTTTGGTTTTTAAAAAAAAAAAGTTTCAAAGGGTGCAATGTGGGTTTGCAACACTCAAAATTTTTTCATAATAAAAAGCACCACAGAGTACAAACACTGTAACTCCCTAAGACTTTTGTCACGCTACCGAAGAGGAACAGCCACAAACTCCCAGTACCTGACGTGGGAGATATTAACAGTAATACGCCAAAGTGAGGAGAATGCGATAACAGCAGGCTCCTCACGTTTAAATTCCCAGCACCGTATGTTTTTAATGGTAACAGGGAGCCAGGCAAGACAGACAACCTCCTGGTAGCAGAGAGAAGCTGCTTCCTAGTGAAAGCAAATCCAAAACTGAAACAATGGGATTCAACCCACCTCCTGGATGCAGCGCTGCAGGAGAAAGCACAAAATACCAGATAACAGCACCCAGGTCTTAGCAACCATTTATCTCCACGTAACCCAGTGAGGTGCAACATGTACGTTTATGGGGCAGCTTTACCACCCCAGAGAGCAATCAGTGAGCGCAGAGGCACGCACAGGGGCAGGAGACGTACCGGCACTGTCCTCTGCTGGCACAGCCAGCACTGATCTTCCATCTGCCTGCAAGATTTGCAACTGCAATCCAAACTGCCTTTTGGGACAACACGTATTTAGCTTTACAGATTTAAAAAAAGGCAGGACGCAGATGGAAATACTTCAACTAGAAAAAAAAAAAGGAATAACATGGCTTGCTAAACGCAGCTTGTGTTGTGTCATTGCTCTCAGAAGTTTCCAGCATAATCAGGCTCTCTCTCTCGTAGGTATCTCCTCTAAGACATCATCTCCCCTCCAAAATCTTACGTGCCGGTTATCTCCACACATTCAAAATTACAAATGCCCAGGATATCCCATGAAGTAAGATAATTATCTTTTATAAATACATACAACAGACTTACTAAGTGATGTCCTCCAACTCCTCCTACAAATAGCTGCAAGATTACGTCAGGATTTTCTGCTAATAATTACTGCTTATTCCTGGTCTGAGCAACAGGAAAATGGCAGCAGTTATAAGCAGCGCGTGCAACAGATGAGAGCTGGATGCACTGGCTGACTCAGTAGTCGGGCTGCATCCGTACAAAAGCCGTGTTAGGTTACAGGGAAACACTCATACTGGTATCTGGGAGGGGTAAAAATATTTGCCCTGAGAAACACCATGGAAATTACTCAAAAATTTCTCCACTCTGCAGAAGCGAGGCTGTCAAGGGAAAGAAATTATTATTTTTAAGAGAGCTGAAAAGCGGAAGCATTGTTGATTATAATTAGCATGTAATCTGAAACTCCGACTATACCATGCAGCACGCATGAGACGACAATTAGCATTTAATTAGGAGCTTTGCTCACTTTCTTCTACTCACTTTGATAGCTAAAATGATTGCCTTAGACTATTCTTTTGTTCCATTTCCTTCCATGTGATTTCCATTTTCCCCACATTTGGGGGGCTTATTTTCAAAAAAGTATTACTTTATTTTTTTTAATACAAATGACGTGAAGCCGATATCTAAAATTTATAATTTGACAATAAAACCAAATGGCTTTACCCAGACTGAAATACTTATCTGTACAGAAGACTCAACAGATTTCCAAAATCCCCAGACCACGCAAACATATGAGCATGTACAGTCCCATTAACACCACTGAGATGATTCGTGCCTTTTAACATCCAACACATCTGACCTAAAAGCTCAGCAGTTCTTAATTAGGCAAAACCAGTCTAAAATGGCATAAAGCGGCTTTAGTGGTAGACTGGGACAGGGGTTGAAAGGTTAGGGGTGGGGGGGAAAATTCTGATCATGAAGAAGTTGAAGCCAAGTTAAACTTGTACATCCTTCCCACCCACAAAGCTGAAAATCTGCCCCTGGAGCAGGTGTTGCAAAACAGTATTTCTTCTGCTAACTCCAAGGAAGGCCACACACAAATTCTCTAAATTCTGTCTCTTCCACATTTCACAGACCTGGAATGACAGCTCTGTTAACAGAAACTTCCAGCTTTAGCTCACAAGTGCCTATAGGAAGGTATGACAGGTAAAATCTTCATCACCTGATGCAGAAGGAAATTTTACCTGATAACGACCTTCCATAGGGGGTATCCTGGACTTTTTTTATGCATAAAGATACCTGGATCCCAGCAACCTGGAGGACAGGTGGCATGTTAAGGGTCTCAATGCAACACACAAACTTGGAGCAGAATTTTAATGTGGAACCTTCTCCCATTCTGGTTAGAGGGACAGGCTCGGGCAAAATCAATAATTCAGTGAGTCTGGATCCAAGAGCACTAACCGAAACCAGCGTCAGACACCAGGCTCCCGGGAAGCCACCGAGAGAACAGAGCATGTCTACAGTTAACCATACAAAGGAAGCAAAAGCCTTTCTCTGAAGGCCCCTTTACCTTTTCTTTTAGCTTCCTCTCTGCTTTTTCTTGGAAACTCAAGGTCAGGCTACCGGGGTCTTACATTCAGCTCCCCATTACTGTCAAGTTCCCCAGGCTGGTCCAAAGAGAATCATTGTTTAGGGTTCCCAAACAATACAGTTTGCATTCAGCAACGGACATGCCAACATCCTCGAACAAACCAAACCCCCTCTCTCCATAAATCTAACACCAGCTGGATGCAGACAGTCCTGTGTAAAGCGTACCCTCTGTAGGAGAGCTGAACTTAGTCTCGTTAACAAATGTAGACAGATCAGACGGTTGTGGGTAATCCTGCTTATCCGTGTTCAGGTCCACAGTCATGCAGGTCCATTTCTGACCGGTCACTGAAGACGCCAGTTTCTCCTCATCCGTCGCATGAACCACTGCGGATATGACGGGAGGTGTTTCTGGAGTAGGCAGTGGAGTAGGATCCTGCAGAAAAGAAGCACCAAATAATTCTATTCTCTTTCATTAACACGCAGAATGATTAATTCTCTGAATTCCTCTGCACAACTACAGTCATCACTTTAATTCCATACGCTTTGCTGCAGCTCTGTATAAAATACTTAATGAAATATATAGAAGTACTTCATTTAGAGCTCTACTGGCAGTAAGTCTTCCCAGTACAACTGAACTCTTTGATGATAAACATTTTGCCTTGCAAAGCTGCTGTGATAACAAGGAATAAAGAAAATCCCGAGCATTTAAATCTGTACAGGCACTTGACATAAATGGCACACATCACCCATGACTGAAGCCTTTGACTACCAAAAGTGACTTTTTAGGTTTCCCTCATAGGAGCAAACCTTCATAGGTCTGTGAGGTCACGAACCCTTTCTTCACTTCTAGGCTGTCAAGCAGCACAAATAAAAGGGTAGGATGGATAACAGGAAGACGAACAGCAGCATGGAAAAGAGCTGTGCCACATCAAAGCAGTGAGGTCTTTGCAGGCAGAACAGCTTTTGTTAACTTCTCATCCAAGAAAACCACCTGCCAGCAGTTTACAACAAGGAATAAAACCATCCAAGCACATGTTGCTGGTAGAGCAGCCCACTTGTTTTATTTCTATTTCCCTTCCAGCCCACCAATTTGATGCATTTAGTTTCTTCCTTCTCAGTCTAAAAAGTCGAGGGTGGATAGTTACATCTAATTTTTCAGACAAGCGATTGAAGACATTTATTCCTATTGTCACTCCATTGTAACACAGGCCTTTCCAAAGGACATTTACTAATAGTCTAACTGGAACTCCCAGAGCAGATACCACATCTAATATACACTGTGAACGTGATTCTAGAGACCAAAAGGTTATGATTATAGCTCAGTGTGCTATACTTGGACACCAATACGCGTATATGCTTTACAAAAACCTCTTCTATTATTAAGTGTACAATTCTACAATTAAATAAATCGCATTTCCCTTCTTTGCTGCTACAAGAACACAGATTACATGTATCAAAATAAGGCAGTACTTTACCTGAGAAGGAGGATCAGATAGTGGGGATCTTTTTGGTGATTTTTTCACCCTAAATGTATCACTGAAAACAAAGTTAAAACAGTTAATATTGTAATTCCAGCAAGAATCGAGTCATTTCACGCTTAGCAAGAGACAGTCATGAACAATGCAACCCCTGTAAGCCCTTCTGCTTTAAAATCCCATCCATTAGGCAGCAGCACCACATGCCACAGATACATATTCTTGTCATGCACTTGGAACAGGCCTCAATTCCCCAAAAGCTGAGAAAAGCAGGATTGCCATATTTTTCATGCTACCGACACATTCACAGAACAGATGCTGCTCGATTGCAATTCAAATCCCTGCTCCACCACAGACATCCTCAGTGGCCTTAAGCAATTTATTTAGTTTGTGTCTGCTTCAGTTTCCCATCAGAAAATTAGGTCTAAACCACATCTTTACCTGAGAATGAAAACAGTGATAAACTTGGTCAGTAAGCTTCAATGACCCCATAAATCATTAAGAAAAAAAAATTCGGTATGCTTTGGACGAACTGTATAAAAACAGCCGAGGCAGATGCTGTTCTCAAGATACCAGAACAAAGCTCTATCGTTACAAATGTGCGCAACCAGACCTCCTTTAAAACAAATACAACAACAAATATGGCAATTCCGCTTCCAGTTGCCCTCACAATGCAGATGTAGCCCTTCCTGTAGCCCTTCAAAATCCCTCAGGTTTCAATCAGGCAAAAGGAAAGAAGCATATTCATCATGTCTTGGTGAACAGCTATTAATGTAGCCTTTATGTTTATTCACAATTGGTTAAATGTATGTTCACCAAGTAAACAAACCAATTATCCACCTGTTCTCTTGATGCATACTGCAAGCGTTATTCAAACATATTTTTCTACTAACTAGAAGAGGGAGAAAAATATCACAGTAAACTCACTGATAAAGACTTAATGTTTGAGCTGAGATGCAGTGGCAAAAATTAGTGCCCACCAGCTCATCCCTGATCGATGATGGCAGATCAACACTAGAAATTACAGTGGTGGGTTTCAAGCAGTAGAGGGTAAATCAATATCACCTCTAGAGGGGAAAATAAATTGGGCAGCTGAATACTGGTGTGTTCAATGCTACTAATTATCTGGTTATGATGCTAGAAGTAATTGGGATAACTTATTCCTTTAAGGAGAAAGAGCAGTATTTACAAAAGACTGGTTGCCCAATGTTGTTGTAGAATGGTAGAAATACAACTTTCATATTTTAGCTCAAGGGTACAAAATCTATATAGTTTTTAAAAGAGGATTTTCTTTGACAGGCAAACAGATAATAAGGCAATAGATTCCTCAAACTCATTCACAGAAAGGCACCTCACTTAAAATAGCTTTTGTATGTACCAGCGAAGTGCAATAGTTAACATAAAAGCTTCATGCTGAATAATAACTGATCATGCTGCAAAATAAATAAGTAAAATTAAAAAGCCCATAAATCAAAGAGGAAACTTGAATTGTTAGCTTAGAATTACTTACAACAGAGAACACACAGACATCACATCTTCTACCATCCTAAGACAAATAAGACAGAAAAGAGAGACAGACAGAAGGAACTGACAAAAAAGATAAACCTACAAATACTTGATTAATGTTAATGTGTTAAGGCAATCTGATCATGCATATCTTCTCCCTGTATAATCTTAACCCATACTTGTTATTGTGAAATACGTGGGGAGAAAGAAACTAGTCATCAAGTCCTCCCATGTTTTCAAATTCAGTGCTATGCTTCTGACACGCTTTCATCTTACAAAACACATTTTTCAAAGCTGATGCCTCTGAGTTAAGTTCCTTCCACCAGACTAAGCATCCTTGCCTTCCCCGATGGCAGCCACCTGCTTTCTTTTCAAAACACAGTCTTTGTTATTATATGGGATGTAAAACTGTTCTTGAACAGCAGCTAAGCTTAAGGAAAGAGCACAGTCCTGCAAGTTTTCATTGACCATTTCAAATCATTTACCTAAGTCAACACAGAAAATAACATTTCTTTAAATCTCATCTATTTTGGCTCTTGCTGAAACCTAAACTTTGCATTCTGAAAGAACAAACTGCTTGCCCCAAATCCAGAAGCAAACCGTGCCAAACACTAAAGGCTAAGGGAATTTTCCATCGACTTAGAAGCTTGGCAGCTTCTGCTCGGCTCTTCTCATGTGCAATGCTCTTGGAAGCTAGCACCCCGCGCTTCTAAACACAGCCTCCAATCATCCAACAGTTTTGAGAGCAATATCTATACACAGCCACCAATTTCTACCCTTCACTACGGATAGGCACTCAGGAGGCATCAGCTGCTCTTTGTTCAGTATCATCTGAGCAAGACGATCTGTCTCAAAACAGCTCAGCGCTTGGGTGTACAACCAGAGAGTAATTTGTGTCAAACTGACATCTATTCTAAAAATCTCATCTTTTCACACAGAGGTCAAGGCTTAGACTGCTGGCGGTTTCATTCCAGAATAAAAGATATTTCTGTTTTACAAGTCCTGTTATATCACAGTATCATTTCCTAATCAAACACCCTCCTCTCTACTCCTTGCAGTTGAAGCATCTTGCACTGGCTTCTCTCTCCCATGTCACCAAGGGAGCACCATCACGGAGGGTCCTACACACCATCTCGCCGATCAGCCAGGGATTCTCCTGCACTGGACGCCATGGAGGAGTCATGCCGAGGGCCTTTTTTGTGGAGAGGAGACACCATCATCAGGCAAAGACAAACAGAGCCACTGCTTTCCTGGCACACCCAGTGAGCCTTAGGCTAATTTTCTTCTAGAAAGTATTATGGCTCCAGGCTGCACTGTGTATTAATATGCAGATTCTCTTCTTTGTTAGACACCATCAGCAAAAGTAGGCTACAGGGCTGCAGCCAGCAGTCATGAAGTGAAAGCTGTCCCAAGCAAGAGCTGAGAATTCCTACAAACCTCCTGACCTAAGAACCTGCAAACCTGGCTCTAGGGCAGCTTCACTTCTTGCACCCTGATAAAGACCAACGGTGAACTTCATGACTGCAGGCCAGCGCCTTCCCACGATGGATTTTCCCAAGGATGGATGTGGTTTAGAAAACTCTTTGTAACCACATGCTGCCCCTAAATTAATAACTTTGGACTTGATTCTAATATTCACAGTAGATGGGTGGACCCAAGAGGTTGATACTGGGGTCTGTCAACTCCACTGCACCTACTGGAAGACACAAAGACTGCCTGGCTGCAAATATCAGACTGAGTGATCTGGTGATATTCAAATTCCCCTCTCTCCCTCTGCACTTCCACAGTATTCAAATTGTTCCCCTCTTGCAGTCAGACTTTTAAGTCTTCGTGTTTTGGACAAAACCAGTTTGGACTGTAGGCTCGGAAATTCGTCAGCTTAGAACGCACCTTAACTGCCACCTTAATTTCCCCGAAATTTCAGGGAAGTAAATTTGTTAGCTGAAACATTTAAATCCTAATAGGAGATTTGTTGCTGACTTACTATTTCATGTCCCACTCTCAAAAGTGATGGTTCACAAAGTAGTCTTTACTGGTGTGAATACTTCAATCACCTTAAACCGTATCCAATTCCCAAGTTGAAGTCACAGAAAATTTGGCACAAAATGGATAAAATTTGGACTTAATCAGATTCAAACCCACTCTGAGCCTCAAAACTTCAAAAATCCAATTGCCCATCCAGTGCCCTAATCTGGCCTGATCATGGTTCTCTCCTTCAGCCTGGAAACATCAAGCTGTTGAGGAAACTGGTTCAGGGAAAGCACGTACAGACCCCCGGCATGAGTCTGGTTGTGTGGCAACCAACACTCAACGGCATCTTCCTTCCTCTACTCAAATATAAACTGGGTGTACTAAGGTGCACTAAGAATGTCCTTCTTCTAATCCAGAATCACCTTTGCCCTTTAACTTACGTTTTCAGTGGCGTCTTCTTCTTTTTTGCAGGTTTATTCAAGTTGTCTCCTTCAGTTCCGTTTGTTTCATTGGCACTGGTGGGTATCTCAAAGGAAGCTGGAGATTTAGAGGGTGAGCCGGCTATCTTAGAAGACGACTTGAAAGGGTCAATAGAGTCCTCACACATGTCTGGCTCAAAGCTGTACGTTTGTTGAGGCAGTTTGGGCGATTCTTGCATTTTTGTACTAGATGAGAAGGGGTTAAAATTGGGATCATCCCACTTGTCAATATCAAAAGTGTAAGAGCCTTTTGTGATAGGGATTTCATTGGGATCAGCGGGTGACTTGGTTGGTGTGGTTGGAACATTGTCAAGCTTTTCCACTGACTTTTTAGTCTTTGGCCTCCGTAGTGGCATTTTAGCACCAGGCTTTTTGCCTGCTTTTTTGGGAGGAGGGGTACTCTCCTGCTGGTCTTCACTCACCCCTTTTTCTTCCGAATAATCAAACTCCAGCCTCAAGGCAATGCCTTTGACCGGAGGGTCGTCTTGTCCTCCAGTGTCAGGCGGAGTCACCTCCACAGCCTCTGGTGCCGTTGTAAGAGGTAGCGTTTTCTTGTTGGCAGGGGGAGAGTTTTGTACTTTGCCGCCTCCCGTGCTAAACGCACTAATCCCTTCAAAACTGTCTGGATCCAAAGGGTAGGATCCTTCAGGCACAGGCGGGGCCTCCTGTTTCTCAGCAGAGATTGTAGAAGGTTCAGTACATTCGGACTTTACTGAGTCAGCCTTTGCTTCAGGTACTGTTTTATCCTCACCTGGGGCACAAGCTGCTTGACCAAGGTCAGATGGTTCTTGTGGAGTTTCCTTCACCGGTGGAGCATCCAGAGATTTTTTTGCTGACTGCTTCTTCTTTAAGGAAGCCGGTCTGGATTTCTTTGTTCTCTTAAGGGTACTAGAAGCACTACTTGAACCAGTACTATACGCATCTGCTGCCGGTGCTAATGTCTCACTGTTGCCAAGGTAAGATGCTCCATCAAAATCACTAGCTTGCAAGCTAAGAGATCGAGACAATGTAGATTTGGAAACTGGGACTGAATCAGTAGATTTTCTTCGAACATTCGCTTTGGGGTCACGATTCTTCGATTCTGGAGAACTTGGTCCTAAGGCATGGAGGGAATCAACCAACTCAATGTTATCGAAGTCCAAGTTGTAAGTTCCACTGCTGGCTATTGGCTTGTCCTCATCAAAGACGGTGGAAAAAGAATGGGAGGGGGGACGGAAAGGGCTTTCTTCGACCGATTCACTGTGAGACACATCAGTTACAGGTACAGTTTCTGAACATAAACCTGTGGGAACAAACAGAAAACTCAGTGAATTTTTAACATGCTTTTAAAGCTGGAGCTTAATAAATTTTATAGTATTCTAATATTACAAGTTAAATAAACTGTTATAATCATCCAAATGGACTAAGCACTGACTAAAGGAGGTACAAATCCAAGTATCATTTCCAACATACTAATTAGATCAGAGGAAAAACATAGTTCTGTTCTCCCCAGAAAAGGATTCAAGTCAAGTTTCATGAAAACACAAAATATGCATTTGCAATCGCCTCTAGAGCATCTCTTCTAAACTAATTATCACTTAAAGAGATGGATATTACTATAACGTGCTAAATATGCCAAATACCAGAAAACCTGAACATCAAGCACTTCATTACTCACATCTATTATAAAATGAGTTCAGAGAGCTGTGTCAGGGCTCTGATGCAGTAAATTCCCTTCCCTGCAAACTGGTGCTTCAGCAATTACATGTTGATCTTAAGTTTTGTCTCCCATGCGCTATTTTTCCCAATTTTCCAGAGGAACAGAGCTTCCTCTCCACAACCCATCAATGCTGCTCCTCTCCCTGCCCCAAGCAGTCAGTACACTGCATTTTGACCTCATAATTCCAAGTTTGTAATGAGACAAGAATCACTGAGAATTTAATACACAATGAATTATGGTAAAGGTAATAAATTAGTCAGGGAACTGTACAAATATTCTCAGTTGAAAAATCTTCCTTTAAAAAGACCTCTAGAAGGTTCCTACAAATTATTTAAAACAGATTTCTCAATGCATAGTTCTAACTCATAGATGAAAAGGAAACTTCATAGAGAGAATTATATGCTGAAACTGTTAAACTGAGCAGCTTTTCAATGTAATTAAAGACTTGCTTATTGAATGAAATCCCAAAAAGCTTTCCAGAAGTCTCTTAACTTGGGGTATAACAACTATCTTGGACAAAGTAGAAAAACATACAGTGTATATTGAAATGACAGTCATTAACATTGTTCATAAAAGCAATACAGAGAATCAATAATTACTTTTAGTTAGAAGCTCTGAATGGATTCATTACAGAAAAATCAGTTTTTCTTTGTTTCAGAGGAAACTATGTCCACACAGAGATCACAAGAATTATTATTTATGGATGTAGAGGACAGGAAAGATTTAAGGGAACCAGACACTTTTCCCCAAGCAGTACCTTCAGTGGCACCACAAATTTCCAGGTTGTCAAAGGAATGACAGCCACACAGCTTCTCTTTTAAGACTGTGGAAGTTTACTGAGTTACATCAATTGAAATAATATTTTAATGTGTTTTTCTGCTAAATGAATGCCAATAACATGTCAGTACTTCAGGACAATTTAGTGTTCTCCTTAATCTCCGCTGGGTTGGGCTTGGTTTCATCTTGGTGGAGTGGTTGTTAATTAGACTTGATCTGCCAGCTGACTTCCGTGAGGGGGACTAAAGAGTGCCGTAAGACTGCAGCATTAGAGTGATCTGTGCATTTTACACTGAGACAGGAAAGGAAGCCACTTCCCGGGAACACATTACAATAGGCACTGGCATAGCTAATATGTCAGCAGAGCACAAATGTAGGTCAGCATGAAATAAAAGTGGGATCGGGACGAGAAATCTTCTGCAATTATGCGTTGTTTTCATTCCGGCCTGCGCCGAAGACCTCAACAGGACTGAGGCCCCTTCTTCAAAGTCAGTATAAACATGCATTTAAAAAAAAAAAAAAAACGATGAGTAAAAGAAGCCCGATGCCCTTCATGGCTTGGGCTGTAAATGACAGGCGTGGTGGGGCTGAGGTCAGGGATGCATCACAGCAGCAAAGGCAGCATTCAAGGCTTCCCAGCTGCTCCGAGCAAAACAGCATCCGAATCCGGTGTGCTCCACAGAGCACAGAGCTTTATTTTTCTTTAACTGCTTGTTTCACAGCTTCCTCCTAATCAAACCCTTTATTTGGAGTATAGATTTCTGCCGAGTGTCTCTCGACTCACTTCTGTGATATTTTTACTGTTTCTTTATGAAACAAAATGTGAAACCATCTCCAAAAACACGGGTTTTGGTAGAACTGAAATGCTGCTGCTACTCCTCTGGCGTTATAACAGAATTGGCTCAGTACTAGTAGCAAAAGAAACGCTGGAGAAGATATGAGCAGTACTCACTACTGCAAAACAGCATGGTTTCATTACTGCAAAGAGATACAAAGACTGTGCTTTCCTGACATTAACACCACGTCCAGAGAGCAGCACCATTTGTCTTTTTACACCACAGAATTAAGCAAACCAGTATTACTAATTGCAGCATTTTATTAAAATGCCATTTGATCGCAAAGAAGCATCCTACAGTGCAATCTACGAAAATTAGAGAAAAATCTCTGCCCTGGAGAGAGGCCAGCACCAGGTTTTAAATAAAGTTTATGCCTTTTATTGGTGCTGACAGTCACCCACAAATTAGCCAGGTAAGAGCTGCCCACAGGTAGAGATTAAGTTTTATAAAGCATTCCAAGAGCATGAGCAATAGCAGGGAAACTCATGTTTCCATAAAAAACAGGCAATCCCTGAAAGGCACCTCCAATTTCATTCATTAAAAAAGAAGGTCCGAGTTCTGCTCCTTCCACAAGGGAGTTTCTCTGATTTCAGAGATTTTTTGCCTAGATCAAGTATGAAAACCAAAACCAATCCCCAAACCAAAAACAACCATAAAACCCCTCAGACTTCTTGTATCTGGGTGAGGACAACTCTAAACAAGAGCTACATGACATGTAATGCTTGGCATTTCCACCTGTCACCTATTATGGCAGAAGCAAAAGTTGCTAGAACAATACGGTAAGACTGTCTGCATTAATAAACCAAACAAATGTCTGTTGTTAGTATCAACACAAAGGAATAAAAATAAAGATATGTTTCTAGTCAGCTAAAGAAATCTTGGTTTGTACGTTACAAAACACCAGGATTTTGATGGTACTTCAGATTCCAGCACAGCTTCAGTGTCCCACGAGAACAGCGAGGTAGACACACACCTCACTTAGCTCAGCCTTCTTTGAATAAGATTCATAAATTATCTGAACAGTAACAAATCCCATGCAGGTCCTCAAACTGTCCACTGATGAGGAGACCAAATTTTAATTAAATCGCTACCACTGCTTTACACTGAATATGAAAAGACAGGAGGCATGTGTGTGTTTAGATCAGGATGGGTGTTCGGATTTACATCCGACAGCGCATCTTTTCACAGCCTTCGGAAAGAAATGCAGAAACTGAGTGGCCGGAGCTGCACAAGGAGCTGCAGAAGTAGCCAAGGCAAGGGCAGGCCTGTTTCATCCTGGTGCAGTACCCGAGAACTCTTCCCCAGCTGGGGAGCGATCCCTGCCTTCCCCCCCTCTAAGCACTGCGGCTCCCAGGCCAGCCCGTACCCCAGCGCAGGCAGCGTGCTCTTCCAGGACGTGTTCACGAAAAGAAACCTTTCCAAAAACTTTGGAAGCAACTTCAGGTTTGTTTTAAAGACATTTTAAAAAAGAAAATGAAATATCTGCAACAGCTACGAGTTTATTGAACCTAAATCTGAGCTATTTCTTTATAAATAAGATATATTAAGGCATTAGAACATATAAAGCACCTCTAGCTACATTAAAATATTTTTCCCTTTAAATCACAACAAACCCTTCTAGGGGTGGAGCTGTGCTGTGCACTAGGACAGTTGAGCATTTCCTTCTTTGTTGAAGTATCTCTAAATAGGGGGGAATCAACAGAAATTGGCCTTAACATGGCTCAGCTGGAAACAAAATGAAACACTACTTTGAAAGGCTCAGAAGCAAAATTTAACCAGATCTAATGAATCAAATACAGAATAAATGGATTTCTAATTCTGTTTTTTAGAGAAAAACAAAGAGAAACCCTTGGAAAATGCATACAGCATGCATTCACATACTCCATCACAATGAAATAACACAGGAGACAACTACACTTTGCCTACAGCAGATGGAAATTGCAATTACCTAATACTAGAAATTCTGAAACACAATTTATTTCAAGTTCCTTCTTGTTATGAGAAGACTTTGAACTTGCAAAATCAATTAGTAACGCTATTTTTAAAATTACTGGAAAAAGACTTCTACCATTTATTCTGAGAGAAATCTTTGCATATAAAGTTTATTTTCAATTTTTCTGTGTTGAGCTTCAGGAGGAAGAACACTGAAGAACAATGTTTTCCATCCCAAAAACTCATTTTGTTTTCGTCTGGGTCATCATCTCTCTGCTGGAAAGCCTGAGCTCAATTTCCCTGGCACAAGAAGGACCTGAATACGGGTCTCCCATGTTCTGATCAGTGGGATGTAATGCACAGAGGAGACTCCAGCCCTCACATCTCCCCTGTGCATAATCCGAATTCATTAATTAATTGGGGAAGGTGTCAGTGCCCCAGGCTAGGCAGGAATTCCTGGCCAGAAAGAGGGGGTGTTTGGGAGAAAGGGCTTGGGGCACTTTCTGGTGCTCAGATGGCTGGAACAAGGGACCAGAGGACACTGCTGTGAGAAGCTGAGGAGACAGGCAACAATAATTTAGAAAACAACCAAAATAACAGCAATAAAAAGCACGCTCAAAGTCATTTGCCTCAAGCATATAACCCACGTTCCCCACAGCAAAGTGTTTAGGGAGGAATGGAAGGGCTCATCAGTGACACTTCCTGGGGTTCAGAGGTAGTTCCCATACGTGCTCTGTTTCTCCTCTTCCCCTCCAGACTCGCCCGCAGACTGACTCCCCTCTTCAGCTCCACTGCCGATGGACTGGAGCCATGCAGCAGGTTTTACCCCACCAGGAGCTGGCACAAACCCAGGATGAGTCTAGCTATATTTCACTTTCATCATTTTTATTAAGCTAGCGTTGAAGTCAACCTAATTAAAAACTCTCCTCTTGACTTTCTAGCAGTGGGGTCCAGCTGTTGTGCTAACGATACCACGCAGCACAACTGCAGCCATCTGCCTAAGTAATTATTGTCAGATATAGATGAAATAATCCTTTAAACACTTACTATGCTTCCTCCTTCCATCCAAACACACACTCTGTCACCAGCCTCATGCAGAAGACAAAGCCATGCAGCTGGTGAACCAGAAACGCGGCGGGACGTCGCTGCCTCTCCCCGTGTGTGCCAGGCTCTCCAGTTGCCCGTATTCCTTACCCCTCTTTCACTGAAACCTATTTATTTAGCTGTATGGTACCAACAAGGAACTCCGCTTCAACTGCCCGTAAGCCCTGAGGAAGGGACTCTGTCTTTGTGGGCAGCCACATGCATAACCTATGAGGTAAGTAAACTACAAGATAATCGTTACTCAAGTGGTTTATAAAGTACAAAACGTTTAACTGTCCGCGTTTCTGAAGAAGCATGCAAACACCTAAGCCATGCTTTTAGTATTATTAATTTCTTCTAAAGCTTTCCAAAACAAATGGACGCTTTGTGTTGCCCTCCCACATCTGAATTTTTTCTGCATTACGCATCTTCCTTCCCTCACATAAATTACCCTGTTGTATAACTTCATTTTGCATAATTTTGGAATGCTGAACATAGCTCTGGTATTCTGTGGTAACTTGCCTCCCATGGAGAAATCTTATTTGTAAATGAAGTGTTTTCATCTCTGCCATCCAATCGCCTCCAATATAGTTCACGAAGGCTGTGAATAGATACAGTCAGTTTTCTACCTTTCTTCAGAAATATCTGGAAGAAAGGAGGAGGAGATCTGGGATGCAGGGAGAAAAGAATCACATGTGCCAGGGAAGCACATGTGTAATCAAGGGTTTGAAGATAATCTGCTGCAGTAATTAAAACCACACCCCGATCCTGTTTAGTATATACGTTCTTTTGTTCTCTCAGCACTTACTTTGCAATCAGTAGATTATAAAAGATTAGAAAAAGGAAAGAAGATGGAGAATGAGTAACGTTCGCTACAATGAAGAGGGAACTGTAAGAGCAGGAAAGAAAAAGTGTCAGGATGTCTCGGTATTTCATTTTTATTTTGTGGAATCAGTTTGTTGAACACCTTTCTAGCTTCTTATAAACTCGTGTAATAAATCATGATCTTAAAGAGCACTCCTTAATGCATAACTGCCAGAAATGCGTTAGGCGGCTCAAGACACCTGCAAGACTTATTTGCCTCTTTCCTGACGGTTTAAATCAAAGCTGTTCAGGCTTTTTAATACACACACAGGCCACGGACATTGCGTTGCCCACTGCTAAACACAGCCACTTCTGCAGTGGAAATGGAAGCTTTAGAACACTGCCAGGCAGTGTTGTATGCCTTTCCAAATGAAATACAAGTGAGCTTTAGTCTGCTTAGAGTAAAATTTCCTTTATACAATTTAGCCAAGTGATCACTAAGACTTGGCTTTCAGATGGGAAGGAAGACAGCATAACAGGGATATTCAACCTCAAACTGTTGGGCTGTCACCTGACAGCCCAAACAAAGCTATTTTGGGCTAACAGAGTGCTTTCTACTCCCTCCTATTCCATTGCTCCATTTGGAGAACAAAGAACACTGGTTTAAGGGAAAGGGTTTGCCTTTTTAAAGGTAAATTTGCCAGCATGTATTAGTTTATGTGTATTATACAGATGTTCACACATACACCCATGTTCCTCCTATACTGTACCATAGAGCTAATATAAATATTTCTATTGTTCTATGAGCTTGTCTTTACCTTCTGTTTCAGCTGATAACATATTTGAAAATAACATTTAGTGAACCATCAGTGTTAACGGTGCTCACACAGGTACCTGCATCTGTATGTCATACCTCGTTTCTTTAACTCATCTAACTCTGTAAACATCTTACAGTTCTGAGAGGAGGGAATTCAGTTTGCTTCAGAAAGAAGAAAGGTTTTTCTAGAAAAACTCCTCTGTTCTTTATTATTTGTCAAATGTTATAGCCAGATTGTCCAATACCTCATTCCAGGAGGTGACAGGGCTTTTCCCCTCAGCACGGATAAGGCCCAACACACACTAATCTTCCAGGAAACATTTTATCAGCATGAATTCCTTGTGTGTGCTAACACAAACACCTCCCTGCAGCTTCACCTTCCTCAGTAACCTGTCCCACTCATTACACACTCATTACCTGTGTCTTCCAAGGGCAGCTGGGGTTTTATTTCTTGTTCTGCTGTGTCTGCTACAACTGCTGCCGCTTCGGGGGGTGGCTGCGGAGGTGAAGGTGGTGCCTTTACCGGCGTAGTGGACTCCGGGGTCTCAAATGCTTCTTCAGAGTCAGAGCTCCTGGTGAAAATCAAATGAGAGACTAGTGAGCAGAGTGAAGATTGATGTTTGCAGGTCATACTTGGAAATGCAAGGCTTTCTGAGCTGATGGCATCGATCACAGCTATCAGTCTAGCTGGGCATTTCCCAAAGGAGGTTTTACACTGCAGTGTGGTTCCTGGAACAGAGTATCATGGCCATGGTCTGCTCCGTATATAAGTATTTATGTCACTTACACCTTCTTTGTGTTACAAAAGCGAACACACACTTGGAAATAAATCCATCCTGGAAATCCTGCTTTCCAGTGTGAAGGAGGCTCAGTCACCCAGACAACAACATTCACACCCCTGTGCTAGTTTCTAACACTCTCATTCGCACAAGTGTACCTAGATCAATCCCCAAAAAATTAATATAAAAAGGATCTTCTCAAAAGATTTCACAGCTTTGTCAAAAAAGCCATCTAAAATAGCATCACGGTTCTCTGTGTGTGATTCTGCAGGTGAAGAAGCAGACATGGAAATATTGGAGGTGCAGCAAATCCTGTGCATCCTGCTCCCATGGAAATACTACGTTCTATTTTAAGCAGAATTTTACCGTAGCCCTTTTCAAACAGTAGGTTTGCTACACAGGATAAGACAACCTGTAAAACGCACGGAGTGACGGTATTATCAATAAACCTTTTCCAGCACCACGTGCTCACACAGACACAAAAACCCTGCAAGAAAACAGCAGCCCCCAAAATGGAGCTAATCAAATGAAACACAAGCTTGAAAGGCAGCAACTGCACAAAATTATGGGTAATCTAAACATGAAGTGAAGACCTAAACCACACAAGGACACAATTGGCTCTTCCAGCAGTCCAGCCTTAGGAAACTGTCCTTCTAGATCTGAAAATGATAGATCTTACTTGTTCTTAAACCAAACTGAGACCAAATTTTAGCTTTTAAACATCTCTTCTTGCAGACTTTTTGTTTGGGAGCAAGGAACGCAGTCACAACAGTGTCATGTTCAATACAGACTGAACATATGCTCAGAGAAGCTGTGGATGCCCCACCCCTGGAAGTGTCCAAGGCCAGGCTGGATGAGGCTTGGAGCAACCTGGTCTAGTGGAGGGTGTCCCTGCCTATGGCAGGGGGTTGGAACTAGATGATCTTTAAGGTCCTTTCCAACTCAAACCAGGCTGTGATTCTATGAATGTTCAATAAGCATTTCTATTGCTCAGATGCAGACTTTTACTACCAGTCTGTAATAGAGTGAATTGAATGTAACTTTTTCCTAAAGGACAGGACTGATGTGCCTATTTCCAGCGAATCTCTGCACGGCTGTAGCCTCCGCTGCCCACGGCTGTCACACCCTACCTGCCTGGGCAACGGAGACAAAATCTGCCATGAAATGAAAAGCCGTTTCATCCCCCAGAGACTCCCTACGAGCCACAGTGGATCGAAGGCTCTTCTCATTTTGTTCAAGTTAAAAGGTAACTCCGAGCTGCCAGATTCTGTCTGGTTTCTCCAAGCTCATGATTATTTTAAGCAGCTCGATGTCAGAAGTACAAGTACGGGATTTGCATTCGATTACATCTGCCTAAATCTATCGCAGCATGAAGCCTTCGGCAAGCCGGGGAAGAAAAGACCCCAGGGTCACCCCTGACAGCTTGAGGAGTACAGCAGACCCGATTCGCCCTGGCTGCCTCCGCAGAACCCCAGCAAGAGCTCCCACCTCCACGCATGCCATCAGGGTGCACACCCATCCCCGCCGTTTGATCCCCTCAACTCCTGGTCAAAGCGAAAGGATATCCCCTAATATCTTGGGACCTTTGCATTACTAAGGGATTTGGGGAGATTTTTTTTTTCTCTCCCCAAACTTGTGTCACTGCCTGGGGAACTGCTCAAAAACAGCGTGCCCAGCTTTTGCTGATATCTATTGCTGCAGGCCCTCAAAATGCCTTCTGTGTGCCATTGCTTAAACCATATTCATTCATCAGGCCACCGAAAAGGCAAATTGCAAGAGGTAGGCTGCAGCATCTTTAATTGTATCCCTTCAAAGATGTATCATGTTTTAAGTTCAGAATATTTTAAGCTTAAGAACAGCTTCAAGCAAAGAGCTTCTGTAAATAAAGCCGCACAATAGGTATTCAAACAAATAACGCTTTCTCTTCCTTCCATAAAGCTGGTTCAGGAAACTTTTAAGTTAAAGAAACAAAGAGAAACAGAATTGTGTGATATTTTCCCAGTAGAGGAATGTTTCTTGTGTCATAAAAATAAACCTAGAAAGCTATCATCTAAACCAACAAGATGGAAGGCAATTCATATCTCTCGGGCTTTCGCAGAATTCTGCATTGTGCTGTACTTAATGCTTTACTCTCTTCATTTCAAACCTGAAGCATTGCTCTGTAATACTGAAGCCATAATGGTTGCATGCCTTTAGATCCCTTTTTTCTAAACCGTCTGTACAGCACACGTAACATACGCAGTAAATACAGACCTACGTAATATAACTGAAATTGTAAAACGCCTCTATTTTCATGGCCTACTCATATCTGGAACTGCTTTGTTGAAGCTGGCTTGAGGCACAGTTCTGTCTCCTCCTTTATTTAAGTGATGGAAAGGACTCTGTATGTTTATCTCCTTTTTAAGCGAGCTACCTTTGTTTACTTTGTCTCTTCCTTGGATGAGGCGGGCATAAGCATTTAAAGTAAAGAGAAACGTCTGTTCTTTTTTGTTCACCATATGAGCTTCCACACTGGACAGCCTTGGGTGGACAGAGTAAGAATCACAAACTGGTTTGGGTTGGAAGGGACCTTAAAGACCCTCTAGTTACAACCCCCCTGCCATGGGCAGGGACACCCTCCACTAGACCAGGTTGCTCCAAGCCTCATCCAGCCCGGCCTTGGACACTTCCAGGGATGGGACATCCACAGCTTCTCTGGGCAACCTGTGCCAGTGCCTCCCCACCCTCCCCATGAAGAATTTCTTCCTGATATCCAATCTACATCTCCCCACTTTCAATTTAAACCCATTACCTCTTGTCCTGTCACTGCAGGCCCTTGTAAAAAGTGCCCCCCCCCATCTTCCCTGTAGGCCCCTTCAGGTGCTGGAAGGTGCTATAAGGTCTCCCCGGAGCCTTCTCTTCTCCAGGCTGAACAAACCCAATTCTCTCAGCCTGTCCTCACAGCAGAGGTGCTCCAGCCCTCTGAGCATCTTCATGGCCTCCTCTGGACTCGTTCCAACTGGTCTATATCCTCCTTATGCTGAGGGCTCCACAGCTGGACACAGCACTCCAGGTGGGGTCTCACGAGAGCAGAATAGAGGGGGAGAATCCCCTCCCTCTACCTGCTGGCCACGCTTCTCTTGATACAGCCCAGGATACGGTTGGCTTTCTGGGCAGCCATGTCCAGTTTTTTGTCCACCAGTACCCCCAGGTCCTTCTCCTCTGGGCTGCTCTAGATCCATTCTCCACCCAGCCTGTACCTGTATTTGGGATTGCCCCAATCCAGGTGCAGGACCTTGCACTTGGCCTTGTTGAACTCCACGAGGTTGGCACAGTCCCACCTCTCCAGCCTGTCAAGGTCCCTCTGGATGGCATCCCTTCCCTCCAGCGTGTCGACCGCACCACACAGAGCTGCGGTGCCTGAGCTCCAGCACAAGGCTTTCTTTTGATAATACTTAACAATCACCAAAAGATTCTTATGCAATAATCCTAATTTTCAGCTGCACCTCTCCATAAGCAGCAGGGCAATCAAGTCCAAACTGTCTTAACCATAATCATCAAAGTGCTGCTGAGCTTGTTATGAGAAGCAATTGTGCTGGCAAAATACGGTATTTAACAAAGAAATAGGAAGCTGAATACCACAAAAAATGTTCTTTGTCATAGCCTGGGATCTGGGAGAGAGCATAAAGCCTGGAAGCACATACCAGGACTATGCTCCAAGGTCTACATTACATATATCCTGGAAAAATTAGATCCTGTGTTCAGTTTTCCTTAGTGAAAATACGGATGGTCTTTCTTGCATAGGGTATTTTTAAGACTACGGTTCTACTTTCAAACTCTACAAAGAGATTTTCCCAGAACAACAGGATTTCCTGTGAAAAGGAAATTACATATTTCAGCTATTCATAATGTCTTTTCTCTGAGAAATACATGGAATACACAGAAAGAAAATAATGCCACCGTGAAGTTTATGGGGGAAAACAGATTGCCAAATTGCGATATGCCGTGAGAATCTGCCCCAAGCCAAGGCTGCGCAAGGAGTAGCCACCACGGATCTCACGAAAGGAAGAGCCCTTGTTTCATCTAGACTATTATTCCGAAGCCCCAGCTAGTGATGAAGCACAATGAGGTGGGACATGTGGGTTTTAGAGATGGAGAACTCACTTGCTGGCCCCAGCTCAAAACACTGTGGAGATGGGGCACGTGAGTGCAGAGTCTGAGTCTGCAGGACCGGTCTGTGTGGCAGCAGTGAGATGAAAGCTACAGGAAAGGACATACATACACACATCCTTTTAGCCGGCTTGGGAAATTAGCAGGAGCTTGCCTGGA
Organism: Rhynochetos jubatus; assembly: GCA_027574665.1. NCBI lineage: Eukaryota > Metazoa > Chordata > Aves > Eurypygiformes > Rhynochetidae > Rhynochetos > Rhynochetos jubatus. Next base: position 37,363,784 of record CM050655.1, on the reverse strand, counting down.
TAGCATATAGTTCCATCTGTATCCTTTGGGTTTTACACATAATGAGCAAGAAGTATTGACCGTATAAACTACAAAATGATTACATGATAGTAACAGATTACAAAATGACCAGAAATATTCTTCTAGTCCACCTCCTTCCCCTCCTTTCTTGAAAGATACCAGTAAACAGTAAACCTAGCACATAGAGATGGGGCAGAGAAGCAGCAGAACTGAGAAACCCAAGCATCGTACCAGACCAATACAACTCTGGCAACGCTGCAGCAACTTGCGGAGCGGGAGCCCTCCCGCTCTCATCTGGAAACTCTGAGGTCTTGCCCAGCCTGTTACATCAATCTCCGGAGGAAATACTGAAGGGAGTCACTAGGGCTGACTTTTCTTCCCCTTTGACCTTGCGGAAATCCAGCCTCATAAGTTACTTTATCTTTTTTTGTAAGCCACAGGTGCCTATAATTTTAAGCCCTCCTTTATTACAGAATGAAAAATCGCCTTTTTGTTGCTGTAGCTGGAAAGCACTCAGTTAGCAAGAACGAGATTTCTCCGTTCCACCGCCTCTCCTCACCGTTTGCCCTCTTCAGGCACAACAGCCCCTGAAGTGAGGTCATCCCAGCTGTCGCTTTGAAACCCAATTCATTAACAAGTAGTTTGCAAGCGAGCTATGGCCTTCAGCCGCATCAGGAACCCTGCCACGCGCCTCAGGTTCTTCTAATATTTACAATACGGCAGAATAACCAATGCAAGCGTGCACTCTGGTTTTGTTCCATAGGCTTGGGCACAAGGACTGAGGTCAGCAGCACGAGTTCCTAGGGAGGGGTGCAAGGGAGCAAATCTGGAACCGGCATGTGCCAAGGGAGTTCCACAGGCTTTTGTAGAGTTACCTCACTTAAAGTCAATCTATATACAATCTTTATGTAGTGTGTAGCTTGCTTCAGGACAAAAAAAAAAAACCCCAACCATGCCCAGCTACCTTATGGAGCACTGATCTAGGTGTGCAATACGGTCAGCCTGGAGAGGAATGGGCATGTGATACTCTGAAGCCAGGAGCTGGAATTGCATTATTGAGAAGCGCTGCCTGTGCTGGAGAGGGGGCTGGAGCCGAAGGAGCTGCTCTCCGCTAGCCGGGGTTGTGGGATCACAGGTAACATCAAGACTGGCTTCAGGGGGATCTGCTCCACCTGTATTTAAGTGTGTATATTTTCTTGTGCATTAAATTTGCTCACTAGCAGAGCCTGTCCCACGTTAATCAGGTCTCTCATACCCGTCAGCACTATCACTGATGCACATAAACTCATCCTGGTTGGTAGGGAAAAAACCTCTGTCCAGTGATTGTTTTGCCTCTATGTACCTTTGTTTTGTCGACATCCAGCCAGAGGCGGCAACTTCATTCCCACAGTGTATTTGGAAATCTGACAGGAGGAAAAACATCCGGTAGTCTTACAACATGCCCACATCAACAACAAACCCAAACTGTGTTTGGGGTGTAATGAAACAAAATAAGGACTCGAAGATTTACTGGGGAGCTGTGATTTAAACACTGCCCTCTAGTTGTAAGGTGTGGGACGTTTGGAAACGTACAGAGAAACTGAGGACTGTCTCAGACGATGAGCAATTCCTCGCTGATCAATTTTAATTGGCAATAACTTCTAAAGTCTTTTCCTGAGATAGAGCTGTACTCCCTGAGGGCGGGAGACAAAAATGGATGTTGCGTCTTTTTTTTTTTTCATCTCATCTTTAGATCCACATCTTCTTTACAACTCTCTAGAGCTACAGTTCAAGGGGAAAACTGCTGCCCAACAACATCCATCACCTCTAGGCCTGAAAAAAGGCCAGTTGAGTTATCTGCAGATCTGTTTCCCTGAGCCTTAAGAACCAAGTGACAAATACCAGAGCATGAGGCACATGCGTCTGTTACCAGACGGACATCATGCCATGCTCGGTCCCCAAGCTGAGATTTCTGAGCACCAGAGGTCCCAGCAGGGCTCTGGGATGAGCAGGGAGACCAGAGCTGTGCAACGGAAGGACCCAGATGAGCAAACACTCAGTGCTGATACGTAAACACTACCTGTGGCAACAACTAAAGGCCACACACAGATTCCATCAGACCTGGCCCTCCAAAGCGTCGGTAACTATTATATCAGAAAGTTAATGTACAAATTTCACACCACTATTTACTGAACAATCTATGACCCGTGAGAGTAACCTAAATCAGAAAAAAAAGGGCAATTTCTTACAATGTTCAATTTAGTACTGAAGGTGAATTTTGGTTTTCATTCCTGTAAGTCTCACTGGAAGATGAGCTGGAAATAAAAAGGAGAAACGAGCTCTGTGGTCTCACCTCCATCAATCATTTTCAAAGGTGATCCTCATAAAACCTGCATGAATAATTCAGGTGTGGTTTACTGATGAGATCAGAACCAAGGGTGCAGGTCTGGCCATGTACTTTTGAGGTCACTCTGTTTTGCACGTTACTTAAGCAGACACTTACGCTGCACTGGCAATAGCCCCATAGACCGACAGACTAGAGAACACGCTCAGTAACTGCAAACTTCAGAGCTTCTAAAGCCACAGAGGCACAGAGTTCAGAGGTGCACATTTGTTTTAGTCAAAGCTTTTCCAGTGTAAACAGTCTGATAAAACCTTTTCAAATTTCCTGGGGCCATTTTCAATGATTAAACTGATTTTTCAGTATAGGACTTAAAAAAACAAAGCCAAAGAAACGAACACTACTGATGCAGGATGTTTCAGCCATAGATCTTTCCAGACAGATGATCCTACTCTCCACTCTGCCACTGAACTGCTGCAGATACATGGTCTTGGCCAGCTCACTTCTGCATCCACCTCAAGTTTGCCTAACACACTCAGCCTGGGATCTCTTACAGCACAAACAGCTTCTTGCTGTGGCTGTATACACAGTCCAGAGGGGAAGAAAGACTGCCTGGCACACATTTACACATTTGAGGGGGTTTTTCCTTCTGTTTATATAAAATTCCACAACAGACCACCTCTTATAATTCATCTTGTGGTATCACTCATATTGCAGTTACACAACTCTATGATACAGACATATATAATATTTTTTTCCTTCCTTTCCTTCCCCCCCCCCCCCCCCCCCCCTTCAGACTCTTGCAAATGCAGCTTTTGATCATAATTCAAAACCACCAAGATAGTCCAAATGGTAATTCCTTTCCTGAAGATCAAGTTACCAATTTAGGCCAGCAGCCATTAGCTGACCCAAGGGTCTACTCACAAGGACCAAGAATATTCTACAGTTAGAACAAAAGGTCATTTTTTTTCAACCCAGTACTACGTTAGGATAATAGCAAAGATGTGTCAGCTTTGCATGCTATTATTTTTTGCACAGTATTTGCCTACTCAGTGACTTGCAGCTAACATGACATTCCACATTAATTATCTTCTTTTAACATGGGAATTGTTAGCTATGTCATTGCTCACCTACAGGTTTTGACTGTGAAGCATCATTACAGATTTTAAATTTTAATATTAAATGTGTATGCATTTGCAACATAGGGAAAACACAGATCTAACGGCAGATTCAGCTGGTTATTTTAAGTATTAGATATTCACATGTGGTCCTTGAATTACTCTACCTATTAAACCCAGCATCCAAGAAGCTGTTAAAAACATTGTATTAAAAACAACCCCTAAAAAAATGGTGACAAACGTGAGCCTCACAAACACTGTTTCCCTCTCTCTAATAAAACAGACCATAAAAATGACAGAACTTCTCAAGAGGCTTCAAGAGCGCAGACAGCTCTGAAAACACTGCCCAGAGCAAACCCAGAAACCTTAGCCTGGCAAAGCTGAAGGGTTGGTGACTTTTCAGGAACCACTGAAAGCCATCTGCCTTACTCCCTCTCCCCCCATGGGGTACATTCCCAGCGCTGGAACTGACGCCTATATTGAGTCAGGAGCCAGGGGAGGTACAAACATGTCACTTACATGCCACCAGACTCCATTTACAACATAGTTCCTTTAGGGACACATTTCTGACCATTAACTATTAATGGACTTCTCTCGTACTGTTGTAAGGGTATTCAGTGAGAAGATCATCTATCCTATGATTAAATAAATTCACAACAAACCTATATGGTGAGTAGACAAACTGCAAAACAGGTCACGAAAGAGGATGCCGAGATGGAAACAGTCAGATCGCCAACCTTGTCTTCAGCTGACATCCTGCTCCCAGTGGCATGATACCACTGTCCCACTGGAACACTGATTTGCACACACGAGGTGAGAATCAAGCCTTGCAAATCAAATGATGTTTGGTAGCCCCAAGGTAGCCGCTGAGCCTGTACTGAGCAAGTACATCCCCCTACAGGAAAGCTTTTGGCTGCTGACATGTATAACATACGTACAGGATACGTATCATATGCGTACCAGGAAAGGCAACTACACGTTGGGCTACTCACCTGCATCGCAACATCAGTGCTGTATGTTATAGTTTCTGACCTGAAAAGTCTGATCATCAAAACAAAATAATAATTTCGTCAAAAATGGTACAACTCCAGCTTCTTTAATCCCGGTAATTTAAAATAATTTTATAGACAAAATAGCCAAACTGGGATGAAGTTAATTTCCTAGGTATATTCATTTTTTATCCTGCTATCTTTCTGATGCATTAAAACCCCAATAAAGACAATACTGTAGTACAGGAAACCAGCAATTTTTGGTGTTTTTCATGAAAGAACGTATCTCCATCAAAGTTGGGAGGTTTAAATAGGAATTATGTTTTGCATTGATGGGTTTGTGCAGCGAAAGTCATATTCTACAAAATCACTCACAGTTTCTTACACAGCTGAGGTATTTTGCCCAACACAAGAGCAGGATAAATGTCACGTGCTCATTTTATGGCCCAAGCTACGACGCGGGAGAGAAGCACCCTCTGCAGTTCCCACTTCAGAATAAAGCTTTTATCAAATAAATCCCATTCCACTGAAACGACAAAGACCTACTTTAGTGCAATGCAATTACACAAGAACTCATATTGAGACTGATGTGTGAGAAAGCAGGGCAGGCACTGCTCTGCAGAGAAGGATTTTAATATTATTTCAGCATAAATATTCCTACAAGACCCATGGAAAACACGGCTCCCCAGAAAAATAATTAAAATTACACCAAAGGTGATACCTCCTGCCCTCAAGGGAGGTGTTGTGACAAGCACAAGGTTTAATTCAGGGACACAAGAGAGGAAGATCATTCCGCATCGAGCACATCAGTGACTCCCCTGCTTTGTGCAGCTTTCTGAGATGTCCAGCACATTTCAGCTGACGTGTTAATGATTTACACCACTGCAAATCTGGGGTGAAAGGGTAGATATGGCTCAGTTACGTACTGCTACTGATGGAAACCTACTATGGCTCTTTTGGTAATATTCGACCTCCAACGTCAAGTCCTTGGACAACTTCATGTCTGAGCCAAGATAGAAGAATATGGATTTTCTTTTTTTACGTAGATAACAAAGAAAATGCTATGGCTCCTCTTTTCAGATCATTACAAGGAACTATAGTGGTGGAAAATAATACCTTGCGTGTTATCCAAACCACACAGGTCATCTGGAAATGTGTCTTCTAGAACAGATTGCAAAAAGAAACCTATGAATCCCTTAAACATCAATCAGGTACTATAAAAAGGCCAATGTTTCCTCACAAGATGGTTATATTTAGAGAACAGGATTAGAGCCGCAGTGGGGGAGGGCATAATAACCTTAGAAATCATGTTGATTTTTGGTTTTTAACCTACTGTAGTATAAGTAATCTTCCCACCATAACTGATACGGGAAGCAGGAATGATTTTTTCCTGCTTTTCCTGCTTGTTTATTCAGCGATTTTGAGAGCATTCTGTGCAGAAGCCAAATTCACACTCCCCCGACAAAAGCCATTTCCTGCTTTCACACAGCAACCAGAAAGAAACGTCTCAAGCTGTGGGAAGCCACATCTGACAGAAAAAAAAAAGACAGAGATATAACATGCCATGCTTACAGCAGCACTTCCAACTACTTAAATCATTTTTCTAACTGATTAGCAAGAAGTTCCCCATATTTTTCCCTGTTATTGCTTTTCCTGAGATCTAACAGGGTATATTTTTCGACACTACCGATATAAGTGAATAATGGAATGAATCCCCATCCTTTCTGGCCAGCCTGCTTTCCCTTTTACTGGTTTCAGGCTGAATAATGAAACTATCTACATTACAGAAACAGGACTCAAAATTGAAGAATTTTTTAATCCCTGTGCTCTTTTCACACAGATGTTTTATTCTCAGAGGAACCGCAGGAAAACACCGTTTAATTAAAGGTACTCATCTTCAGACATCACAACAGCAAATACACTCATATTTCCCTAAATCACCAGAGGCTGCTGAATATCCAAACACATAAATCTCTTAAGAGATGAAACAGTAAAGATGCAGGATGCCCCAATATCCAAGGTAGAAAATACTTACCACAAATACAGTTTTAATCAGTTAATACATAATATGCCAGTCAGTGCTGCATTTTGTTCACCCTACTAGGTGAAGGTTTGGCATTTAAAGCTGCAGTTGATGTTTAAGTGTTTAATACCCATGGCAAACATCTTTCCTCTGCCTTTAGTGCTGAGCTCTAAAGTTTTAATCCAGGAAACAACATCCAGCTATCTTATCTCCTCGGAAAGCATCCATGGTTTGTGCTCACTGCCATACAGCATCATGCAATGGCTTCAAGGGAAAATAATCAATAATTCATTGGGAGCCAGAGCCATAGGTTTGAAATCGCTCTGCTTATTGAAACTACCTTTTAAATGCAACAAGGCTTTCCAGAGCCCCATCTCTGCTCTGCCACACCGCTCAAAAGCAGGACCTGGGGACAAAACAGCAACTGCGAAGTGCAAAGATGAATATATGACACCTGTAATCCCTGGGGGACCAGCTTATCTTGAGAGGCATGGAGATTCGTGAAAATAGTGAGATGTGGGAATGAGACTGTGTTCCTGCAGCGCTTACAGTCCTCCCTTTCAGAAAGGGGATAAGGACTACATGGAGGGTGAAGAAGGGAGGTGGAGAGTCCCTTTGCTAAAAGGGAAAGAGCAGAGAAAAGGCTCTGCCCCCAGCCTGCTCCATATTCTTCCTATTTTACCCCTGCACAACCTCCGCAAAGCTGAGCAGAGCTTCACACAGATCCTCACTAACACGTATTCCTCTGCTTCAAGGCGTGAAGCAGCTGCATGGACAGAAACAGGGCCAGGAAGCAATAGGAGCAAAGGACAAAAAACAGACCAGACTCTTAACACCAACAAAATCTCTCCTCGGGCTATAATAATGTCATCTGCTGGCTCAGGGGTGGCGTGATCCTTCTGCTGCCGCTCCAGCCCGGTGTAGCTCTGGCAGATTTCTCGTTGACTTCAGCAGAGCTGCAGCCTTACCTCTCCCACGGGCACACGGTGCTGCTCCAGCGCTCAGCACAATGCACCCGTCCCTTTGGGTAGGTGCTGCCTGAACGCCCAGCTCAGGGAAGTGCCGACTCAGCACAACGGCCTGCTGGAAAAAGCAATCCCTGATTTGCAGTGGCACCTCACCAGCCGGCACCCGGCTGTACTGCCCACAGCTCTGCTAGGTGAAGAGAGACTCGACCTCCCCTTCCCAGGCTCCAGCTTTGGAAAGGGACAGTCCTGCACTTGGGAAGTTCAACAAAGGGCTTGAAATTCCTTGCTCATCCTCCCCCTCCTTCAGCAACCAAACCCTTTTCCCACTGGGCTCATTCCTAATGACAGCAATGAACTGCTGTTAACAAGACCAATAAATGCAGGTTTCTGTGCTGAAGGAAATCAAAACTCAAAAGCAGGAGCTTATTTGAGTCCTATTCCTAGGATTCAGCTACAATCTGTTCTGAATTTATAGCCCTAGCAACGAGCTTCTTTTGCTTAGAGAAAACACTATCTTGTAAATTTTAACGTAATTCTAAGGATCCTGACTAATCAAAATCACAGAAATGGAAGACCTCAGATTTTCCCAAAGTTTGCTTTTCATCCCAACACAACCAACAGCGTCAGTTCTTCTTCTGGAAAGCAAGAGGCTTCCCAAGCACCCATTCATAGAATGGTTTGGGTTGGAAGAGACCTTAGAGCCCACCCAGTCCCATCCCCTGCCATGGGCAGGGACACCCTCCACTAGACCAGGTTGCTCCAAGCCTCATCCAGCCTGGCCTTGGACACTCCCAGGGATGGGGCATCCACAGCTTCTCTGGGCAACCTGTCCCAGTGCCTCCCCACTCTCTCTGGGAAGAATTCCTCACTGATATCCAATCTAAATCTCCCTGCTTTCAGTTTAAACCCATTACCCCTTGTCCTGTCACTGCAGGCCCTTGTAAAACATGCCCCCCAGCTTCCTTATAGCCCCTTCAGGTATTGGAAGGGGGCCAGTACCTGATCTCCCTAATCAGTCCTAGGAGCAGAGGGAGAGGGGCTGTAGCAAACGCTGCTGTGGGGAAGCAACCAACGAAATTCATAGAGCCCTACAATTACCCTGAGGTCTGTCCCAGACATATCTTCAGTTGCTTAAACCAAGATTCAGTTCACATGCCATGCGTTCAGACAGGTTACATCGCAAACCCCACTTTGGTTTCTAGAGCTAAGGAGGGCTCTTACTATCTTGTCTAGTGTCTCCATCAATGAAGGCTCTCGGGCCAAAATGTGCCTTGAAAGAAACCTTTGAGATCTCAGACTGTGGTGGGAAAAGGAAACTAATTCAATTTTTTTCCCCATTAAGCTGGCTCTCTGCAGCTAATGGGAGTACAAAACATGACATGCACAGTCTGCCACTCAATTCAGATGGATGCTTCAGAGAATTTAAGGATCTGAAGGGAAATGACACATTTTTTCCTTAGATGTTTTTCCACAGTAAAAAAAAAAGCATTTGTTTTCTTATTACAGCAAACACGCCCACTTTCTCAAAGACAATGCAAACTGCACTGAAATTCTAGCTATAATTCAAACTCTGCCTTTTGTCACTGAAAAGCCTGCTTACCTAAGAAGTTTGTTACACGGCTAAATCCTCACAAAGCATCAGAGATGGATAAGGAGATGGCATCTACGACATCAGCAAACAAAAGCTCTCTACAGGTGTAAGGTCTTAAAACAAAGGAAATGTGTTCATAATAGACAGAACCACATTTCTATGTACTATAATCACGTTAGAGACGCATTAGAAGCGCCCAGACTATTCCCTCTTGAAATGCGCAGGACTGAGGAGCATCTTTGATTTCAATTTAACCAGCGGTTAACTTTGCCTGCTGGGTCAAGCAAAACAAAAAGCAAAAAGCAGGCAGGGAAACGGTTCTGACTGTAAGTGACAGCCGCAGTGCACGTGCAGGGACGCCTTTTCATTCATGTTTTTACTACCTCACATCAGTTTGTATTTTCCAATTTGCCCGTATGTCATCATACATAATAGATGACAGCAGCTCCATTATGCATGGCATAGGGCACACCATTCAGTATAGAGAGCTTTATAATATCCACCTATTTGCCAGACGTGTGGCATGCCTTGCTAATAGAAGGGTGAGTGATTCTGGGGTCTTTTTATTTTGTTTTCAAGTCTAAACGTGACCTGCCTGCTTCTAGTGACAGATGTAGCAGTTGATGTAATAACCTCTCGTATCAAAGGAAGCGCTGTCACTGACTTCAGAGATGAGATCCTTTGGACTCAAATAAGGGAGGCTGGAATAAGAGACAGGGGAGCTTGACAGAAGAATTTCCTTGTTACTTCTGGTCCATTTTCTCTTAAGTAAAACACCCCACCTCTTCCAACAATTGACCCTATTTAGCTGGCAAATCTATAGATGGAGTATGCTCTACTTACTGATGACTGCCAGGAAGAGGAAGAAGAAAACATTTACATAAAACATCGACAATATGCAGAACTATCTGTCAAGGGATTAACTCAGACTAAATACCGGTTCAGTAACAGAAGCCTCCCCAAACCCAAATTCTCTTCAATACTTTCAATATATATATCCCACTCTTCCATGTATATATTCATTAAGACAGTTTTCCTATGTATGAGCATATAAAACTGCAAATATTTCACCAGACTAACTTCTTTTAAAATTTTAAGAACAATACAGCGGATTTTAAGTTTGGGAGACATATAAATAAAAAATGTGTTAGCAAGCAAGGGCTGTGTTTTTGTAGGTATGCACAAGTAAGTTGTATATACGCATGCGTATATACATACACATACACACAGAACAGTTGCTCCCATCTCTTAGGCACAAGGCCGAGCCAAGCCAGTTTCAATTTTTGAGTCTTCCCAGCAACTAGCAAACAGAAAAAAAGACCACATGGCACAAGAAATATATAAAAAAAACCCACAAGGGCACCAGCATCTTGGCCTGCTACCAATGATCAGGGACATTCCATCTTTTTTGGAGCCTGATTCAGCTCCCACTGGTCAGTGGGCATTTCACCATCCACTTCAGTGGGAGCTGGCTCACGCTTCAGTCATTTTCCTCTTGGATTGGCAAGGGATGAAAACGTTAGAGACGCAGCATGGTGAGCTCCTGTTGGGAAGAAATAACACACCATCAGCCCTTTGGCTGAGCGAGAAATGGGCGCTGAATGTGAATCCTGCAAGGACAGCAACCATGATGCTCCACAAAAGGAAGGTAGGGTTTGTGCTCAGGAGAAAGGGACCCTTCCCATTGGGGAAAAAAAAGATTCAGCGATAACACCTGCCCAAGAGTATCAAGATTTAAAAACCTACCAATGCTTCCAGTTTTCTAACACTTCTGAAGTGCTACCAAGAGGTAGAAATAGGTCACTGCTAGAAAGGAAACCACTGATACATATATATATATATACATATATACATATACATATACATATATACATATATATATATACGCATATATATACACACACATATATATATATATATATATATATATATATATATATATATAGGTGATAGCACTCGGCAAGCTGAATTCTGTTCACATCCTCAGCAGGACAAAACCGGCGTGTCAGCATAGCATGACGAGCGCACGCAAGGATGCCGTCACAAGCACACTAGATGTAAGCGTGCACGCACTTGAACAAATCCACGCAGGCTAAACGTCATCGCCCTGACATCTGCTTTTATTTCACCCGTGTCCACTCCTATTATCGGACTGAAATGTGCCCTTGATGTAACCGAATCTGTGAGCACTGGGGTGCCCGCCGCAATTTGCAAAGCACATGATAGCACTTACCATGTCAATAGTGAGGTCTGAACCTCACCACTTTTATCTGCAGTTAACTTTTATTGTCACAGGCTTCCCTTGGGCTTTCCCTTTTCCATCACTCAAAACTGACTTTTCTTTTTTCTCTAAATAAAAGGACAATTGCCTACTGCCAGTCACTGCGTCACTAACAATCGACAACGAACAACAGAATACCCCAGGCTGTCAGTATCAATACTGGGTTTATTACAAATACTTTTATCCTGGCTGAAACAAATTTACATTAAAATTGGGAATTTGGCATGCACATGCAAAAAGAGCACATTTCGTCATGGATACACCCTAAAATCTTAACATAGACCCCTTTCCAGCATCGACTCTAACATCAATTCCTTTCTAGGCCTTTCCCTCGTGTTTAGGGAAGAAGTCCATCACAGGACACTTTGGAGGAACTCCTAAAGCAACACTTATTTAAGGAATTTCTTTGTCTCTACTTTTTTGCCGCTAACATCAATCTATTCCAGTAACGATTTCTGATTTACAGCCCTCTAATCTAATGAACTCAGGGCAGCCAAACTCAGCTTCCCCTTTGTTGAGAAGCTGTCTCCATGAGGCAGCCAGCCTCGGCTGATAGCTAAAACGATGGCTTCAGGGATGCTGTAACAGCACGGGCAGTTACCCAACTCGCCTGGGACACGGCCAGATGGTTTTGCCTCTGAACTACCACTGCCATTAAGGAATTTGCTTGTGTGTGCAAATTAAGTTAAATGTAACCTCATTAAAAAAGTGTTGGTAAAAGTTATAGTGATTAGGGTATAAAGTCAAACCTCAGACCAGAACTGATCACCATGACATCCTATGAGGATGTTCTTGTTTCCAGAAAACAGGCCTGCACTTTCTCAAGGATAAAGAAACATCTCCATTCTTATCTCATTATAAAAAGCATTTAGTTGGAGTGAAGAAAATGGCACGCTCTTTTAGTTTAATTTGTTTAATACAAGATTAGCAATATCTCTCACAAAGCCTTCCCAAGGACATCAACAGCTATTGAATGATGCCTGTGCTGACAGTGTATCTGTTGATCATTTGGGGCCTTAAAAGATCATACGGAAACCCCACAGGAATGACTAACAGCAAAAAAGGAGTATATTTTTATATAAAAGGAGTCATTGAAAGAGATGACAAGATAACTAACTAATGTGCCTCTAAAATATATACATATACCTTGATCAATATGTTCGTCAACAGAATGGATTCTTAAAGGCTGTGAAGATTGTAGACAACAAACACTGAACCCTGCTTTAGGTCCACCACTTTCATTGCCCAGTCCTTGGATCACTGTTAAAAATTAACACTAGTTTGTGCAGATGAAAATGTAATTTACAGTACTTTAGAGGCATCAGTTTATGCCACTGTATCATTAAAATAGATGCTGTATATAGGAACATCAGTACCACGTAAGATGGAACAGTATAGGAAAAGATCTTAATTGGTGAAGCTGTACATCAAAGGAACAAAGGATGCAGAAATGCTGTTCGGCCTGTATCCTACAAATATAACAAGACAGTATCAAGCAAAGCTCTCTGCTGATACACTGAAATACGACAGTAAGGAGCATATACCAACTTGTAAGGTCTATTAGAGAGGCAAAACTATCAGTTACTGCTCTGTCATTCCCCAGTGACTCTGAAGCACGTATCTCAAACATACAAATGAAGTCTCAACCATAATCAGATTCACCTTAATAAGCAGACATTACAATTAAAAAAAATAATTGAGACCTATATGATTTAAGAAACCTATACCTAGTGGATAAATACCTAAAACTTACCCAAATACACAATCAGAAATGAACTCAGTGTTCAGACATGTTAGATAAATGTGGTTTATGTAGCTGAAATGACAACTGGAGACAAGGCAATTCTTCTAAAATCCATTTGGAGGTAAGGTCCACGCTCTAGCATGCCAGCTAGTCTGGGGTGAAGGGTTAGGGGGAGAAGACTGCTGGCTAAGTAAACTGATAAATCCTCAACCAATAAATGACAAAATCCTGTTTGCAAATGGGAAATGACTCTGCTATTTCTGCTTGCACATACATATTTGTGCACTTTCATATACGATTTAGCCACCTGAAAAATTGAACAAGCAATAATTGTTTGTTTTTTCTCCTTCCTCCCAAAGGATCTTTCAGAGTCGGCCTTCAGTGAGAAGAGATCTAAGGACACCTTGCTTATGATTCATCAGAGGATATAATACCATGACAGGGACGGATGCTGACAAGGGTGATGTGACCTGAAAACCGGTATCTGTACAGAGAAAAGCAAAAAGGAGCTCTGAAAAAACCCCCAGTGAAATGCAGCTCCATGCTGTGCATTTTAAATAGAAAACACAGAGGTGGTGGGTTTGGGAGGGGGAAGGGGTCAGGTTTTTGTTTGCTGGAAATGGACATTGTGTTTGATTGATGATGCACCCAAAACATAAAAAGACAAAACATATGGTACACAGTTCTTGCTCGACACGAATGAGCCGAGGTGGCCAGCCCAAGCGAGGTGCCTTCGTACTAGGGAAGCGTTATAAAACATAACTCTCAATATTCAGCAAAGCCCTCACCGTGTCTCCAGCTGAACGCAATTAGCATTAAACAAAGGCCTCAGACACAAAAGTCGGCTCCTTAACACAGCGCACAGGTTAAGTGCGGAAAGGCCCAACAGTACAGGGGGAAAAAGCAAGAGGAGAGCAAAGGGAATCCACACTTACATGGCCTCCGACGGTTCCCGGTTCAGGCTACCTGTCTGTGCCTGCTGCAGGGACTGCGACCCTCCCATCCTCAGCGTGGCCCTGGGTTGAAGCTAGATGCGAGCAAGGCCAGCTTCCTCCGTAATCCCACCAGCAAGGAGCCCTGCGAGCTCTGAGTGAGGAGCGGCTGCAATACTGCAGTGCAGATGGAAACAGCTGCTTGCATCAGTGGCAGCACAAGCAGAAACACTTCAGCAGCAGCTTCTCTTCTCTGAACTGTTGCCAGTTTTGTTGGGGATGGTTGGGGTTTGGTTTTTTTTTTGGGTCCAGATGAACACTATTTATAAAATAAAATCAAATCCCAGCCACCGTGACAGGCTAATCATCTGCTAAACATCAGTGTTCCGAGCAGCTTCGGTGCAAGCGCCTCCAAGACGGGACTATTGGCTATTGAAAGTGGCTTGGGAAAAAAAAAAAAAAGGAAAAAAAGAAGAAAAGCAGACCCTCCCTTTAAGCACACATTGTCAGCTACTGTGGCTCCCTAAGGACCTACAGGCAGGACCATTATATTGTGTTGACTCAGCTGATTTGAAATGCAAATGCACGTGCATGCTGGATGCCGTGCATACATTTCCCCCTAATAACAGGCAAGTTGTGCGTATCGGGATGATTGCAGAGAGGATTAATAAGCAGAACGGCTCCTTTTTCTTTTCATCTAAACAAATGAGCTCATCCCTCTTGCAAAAAATGGAATCTTCCATGAGGAACGTAGGGAGAATATCATGAGCAGCCAAGGTAAACAAGCCAATGTGGAGCGGACCCTACCCGGCACAGCCCCATCCAACGCACTGGGGCACTTAACCATTTTACTCCTGCCTGCACAGACCCCCTTGCTGGCCGGTGAGGTGGAGAGCCCTGGGGATGCCCATCATCTAACACTGATGTGATTAGTGGTGAGGATCTTTAAGCCCAGAAAGCACAAACCCAAGCAAAAAGCATTCCAAACCCTGCAAATAAGCTTATCCTTTTGCCACGGTGGAGGTACAAGGGTACTGGTAATTCACGTGCATAACAAGCTGAAAGGCCTGGGCACATCACTCTGCACATCACTGTCCTTAGCAAATAACAAATGCTCCACATACAAGCCATGTTTTGCAGCCCTAAAGCAGGGGAAAAGAAGGAAATCAGTTGCACTACCATCTATACCAGGAATTAAACTCTAGGGACACCAACAGCTTGAAGGTATGTAACAATTCTGGATACGTGACAGGGCAGAGAGGTCAAAAGGATCACATAAATTGAATGGAAATATTAAAACATACTAACTTCCAGGCACCTACCACAGCATGGCTTTTGTGTGTCAGTAGAGGCCATGCCAGGCTCGTGCCTTCAACAGCTTCTGGGTTTTCTTCTCTGCTTCCAAGAAGGGAAATCCATGGGGTTTGCTTACTTAAAAAAATAAGGGTTGCTGTAACATGTGCAACGACCTTCTGTCTCTGGGTGCACCCCAGTAAACTGTTCTCGGGATAAGACGAAACAAAGACGCCTAGTGAACGCAAAGCATATTTCGTTCCCAGATACTGCCTAAAATTAAGTTCTGTTTTATGAACAGCATCAAAATAAATGTGCCCTTTATCCTCTATTTTTTTTTTTTTTTTAAACTATGGGGAAAAGCTAGTGAGCCAGCACTTTGTTTAGCCACAAACTTCCAAGCAAGTTACAATTTTGGGGTTGTTACGTTGAAAGCCAAACGCTCATTTCTAGTGTCTCATTGCTCAACACCCATCCCAAGTCGCCCAGAGAAGCAGCGGCACTGCCTCACTCAGGGACCGAGCTTCAGAATTCCTGGTGCCCAGCTGGGTGCCTGAGCCAGGGTTAACCCCCAGGCTCGGCAGCAGAGCCCAGCTCTGATGCTCCCTCCTCAAGGTGTTGGCAGCTCACTACGCCTTCTGTGTTTGCCAGCTCCCAGGGAAGTCTCTCAGAGCTTGGGCAGCCCAACCTGCTCAAACAGCCACTTCCACTCATCACCAGACAAGAGATGAGGACCCAGACTCATCCCAGACATCGTCACAACTCTACACCTCTCAAGAGTTGAAAATACAGTGTCACTTAGGTTTGCACCTCTTCTGTGCTGGAGACTAGAGGCTGATTTTTAGCCCTTTCACAGCAGCATTTACTTCACTGGACACTTGCCAGGATAAGAATAAAAATGCCATGAACTGGACAATTTTGTTAATTACAGCACATCAGCAGCAAAGAGCCAAATAAAAACACAACTCAGTGTGCCAAAGCTTAACCTCACGTCAGGTAAGCTCCTGTCAGGAACATTCCCAAGTAAGTAAAAGACAGAATTTGAAGAAGGCATATGCAAAGCCCCAGGTACACTCTGGCAGTAAATTTGAAATAGTTAATAACTTCAGTATTTCCATCCAATACGGGATATTTAGAGTCTTGGCTGGTCCCATTAAATTACACAGCTGTATTCAGAGACCCTGTTAGGTTGAGATTACAGCTCAGCTTCAGTTTTGCATGTGGTAGCTCTGCCAAACTACAGAGGACTAGCTTTTGGAATATCTTACCAGCCCTCACTGCATTTCATTTGTTACAGAGGAAAGTAAGACATTGTGGAAATGAAAAAAAAAACCCCAACACTTAGAAAAGGGAACACCATATTGAGAAAGTAAAGCCTCAGCAGGCTCCTGGAAGCCAGGAGGGAGAACACAGGCAGTGCTTGCCCTGCCAGTGGGGAAAACAAGAACATTATGGCATCTTCCTAACAAGTGTAAAGAATACATTTAAAACGCCCGTGTCAACTCCCTCAAGTTCCATGTGTACATCTATTAAATACAAAAAGGCCCAATAAAAAAAAAGGCTTGGATTGAATGCTATTCTGAGGCAGCTTGGTTCTTTCAGGAATTGTATAGTGGAGAAGGTTTTTATCCCATTCCCCAACATTTCTTTGCAACAGATATTCAAGTTCCACAAGAAATCGCAGGTCTTGGCTAACATGTTTGCTGACAGTCTGCAGAATCAAGGGCTTAAGCTTTTTGAGCCTAACTATGTCCCCTAGTCTCTGCACATCCTGTTCAGGCTAGCAGGGGGCTCTGGCCTACGGTGAGGGGTGTCACGGACGAGGTATTGCCTCCTTCTCCCCTCCCTCCCACCCCAGTCCGTGCGCACACCTCACAGCACTGCTCCGAGATTCACCACGAGGACAGCTCACCGTCCCTATGCTGCTCCTGCTTCTAAAGGGGCCAGGATTTAACTCTTCTTCTTGGAAAACAACCATCCAAGCAGCTCAATTACGGCAATGTCAATGGGAGCACTGGTAAAAGAAGAACGTGGGCTGCAACGCCAGTGAGACCTTGACAGATGTGCTTCTGTCAGTTCAGTGCCAATACCTCATTGACTGCCCAGCAGAGAGCTGCTTGGAGCCTTAGGCAAATAGTTCAGACCAAAACCGAAGGAGCTCAGCCCATTACACCTAAAGGAATCTGCACAAATACAATTTACATGCTCAAACGCAGTGGCAGCTCTGACCAAGTGCTACATCAACAAGATTCAGTGAAGGAAACTAAAATTAGGAAAGCAAAATCAAATCAACATTTACATGCAAACTCCTAATAGTGAGCACAGTTACCTCATGAGGAGGGAACATATTTAATAATTTTAAGACTCCAGACTGCGAGGCTTTCAAAAACAAAAGCTCTTTAACTTGGACTTGAAAGTGCTTGTTGACTAAGGGATGCAAGCTTAACAAGTAACAGACTGCGGTCTCTGGCCAACACCATGCAGGAAGCCAGGGTGCAGATTTACTTCTGATCTGGCCATAAAATCCGTTGCACTACAAAGCTGTGGACCAACCCTACACTGAGGTTTGGCGAGGATCCGTTCTTTTTCCTTGTTGGTACATTCACCTAAACCTAGGTATTTCTTTAAACTACTCTAGGTGCTCAGAGGATCAAGTCACTCATTTCACTTCTTGCACTTGAGAGAGAGGGCACATGCAATTAAGCATCATGCAATTACAGCAGGAAGCTTGCAAAGCTGGCTTTGGACTTGGATTTTTCTGTGGGGCAGAAGCACAGAGTCTGACAGCCCTCGAGCCTGAGCACAAATGTGGTGTGATCGGCAGCAGTGGAAGGTATTCCCTGCAGCCTGCCCTGATCGGTAAAGACCTCGGATGAGAGGGGAGCTCTCCCTCTCCTGCCTGGCCTCAATCCATCTCTGGGCCTGCCAAGAAGCATCAGTTGAGTAATAAATTTAGTGCTGGCTTTTAAAAATATAAGAACTGGTTTGACACTGTAAGTACATTTTGTAAGAACTTCCCCAGAACCTGAAAAACACCCAGATGTAGCTGAATAAGAAAGAAAATGTAAAAAAAAAAAAAAAAAAATCCCACTGTGTCTTCAAAGGACTTAAAGATGCCCCAGGCCTTTCAGCCTAGGGATGAACAGCCACATAACTACTTATTGTGATCCCGCTGCTGAAAAAGAATATTTAAGCATTCAGTGCCACTCTTTAAAAGGCATCATTTTCTCTTCCAGCCTGTTTCATCTATTTAAGCAAAAGCCGTATTTTGGTCTAGACTAAATTAATGTTTTATTGAAACTTGATGTCTTTTGGTTAGTTGTTTGAAACGCCGGACAGATTCCTAAATATTTGGTCTTACTACATTTCATGTTTATATATAAATTCAGACTTGGGTCTCTTGCACCCAATCTGAAATTATTGGCTTCCATCAAAAACCATTGCTGGAGAGGGCTGTGATAAGGTTTATGATAAACTGAGATTTATGTTCTGTTTCTCTGCTCTTAGCTTCACTGTCCATCACGCTACGCATTTATGCTGGCTATAACACGGCCCCACATCCAACATGAAAGAGCCTACTGAAAGAAAACCCTCCCTCACACATCTATCCCTCTTGGAAAGGAGTGTGTGAACATTAAGCTACACCTCCTAGCTGCAATGCAGAACTGAGCATCGTGTTAAGCAAACTCCACAGGTAGAGCAAAACCAAACAGCCCAGCAACACAGTGGGGTTTGTCTGGTACCCTGAAGGCTGCTGCCAAAGCTCTAAGCAACAGTTCTGTCTCCAGTAAACAAACCAACAAACCAAAATGAAAAGAAAAAGGAAAATGGAGCCCCCCTCTCCTCCAAATATTTTTTATATTTGGGTGATACTGCCTTTGGGGCCCAATGCCTTGAGTGCAGCCTGGGGAGAAGTTTTCACCCCAAGGATTCCCTGGTTATTAGGCTGCTAGGAATCAAAGTGCTCACGACTAGGGCATCCACAACATCAGACTGCTAAGAAACAGCAACAGCTTTCCTAAAGCAGGAAAAGGACCAAACTGCTCCAAAAAACCCAGTGCTGCTCTGTACAGACACAGTCTCAAGGCACACCAGTGCCTCGGGAGGCTGGCTGTACTTTCGAGAGCAGATTAGCACATAAAAACACTGGCACCTTCTGAAGTGCAGTGGTGACAGCCTTTTTAGGACACCCAAGGCTGGAGATGCCTGCACTCTAAAACCCTTCCAGGAGCACAAGCCCTCCTCGGCCTTTGCTGATATGCCCTCTAAGCACAGGCTCCGTCTGCTAAGTCCTTCCCAGAAATACAGGTCTCCCAGGACCAGTGTTGATCCTCGTGTTACAGAGAAGGTCAAGCAGGCTGCGATCAACCACGTGGGCACTCAAGGTTTGGCGTTCATCTTTCTGAAGATTATACAGTAGCACTTACAGGCTTTTAAAGAATTCAAGCTTTCTTCACTATAGGCTGCACAAAAATACCTGGCTCTCCATGTCACTCATATTCCTGTGCTAAGTTACTCCCCGTGCATTTTTCCAGTCCTGGGACAATTAGGATTTCTTTTTGTTTGTTTGTTTACTCTCTAAATCAGCCTTTCCTCATTCCTGCAGGCAGATTTTTGCTCCTTCTTACATCTCTCTCTAAAGTGACCAAGACAGGATCTATCTTATAATTTCCCCTTGCCTTGAGGAGAGTCACTTAAAAGACCTCAACAAGCAATGAGCTGCCGAGGCTGCTGGCGGATCACTACGAGGCATTTGCTACCCTCCACCTTGGTTCTTCACTTTATCCAGATAACTGTACTCTCACATTATGCCCAGAGATGTGCCAGCAGGAATCGCGAGACCACACTGATGCTGTGTTTGTTTTTCCAGCCAGGTCATTCCACGCTCACTGCCTGCACTCCTGTGGGACTGGGATAGTGGCGATACTTAACCGGTGCTGTCATCAAATCCCTCAGAAAGTCACACATAAGCACAGAAAGCGACCCTAACCCTTTCAATCTCTCTCCCCAGAGGTGTGATTCTAATTGGTTTTTTGCTTTAGGGAATAGCCACAGTATTGCATGTGAACAGACCACCACTTAAAATTAAAAACCTCTGTTATTTCGAAAGATGGTATCTCAAAGAGAGAACCTAAGCAAATGCCACCTCCTGGAGGGCCATGCAAACTGTCAGAGGGGAATGACTGCTATCAGGTAGCAAGAGCAGAGAAAGAAAAGCAGATTCCTTTCTTCCTCTCTCTTAGGTTTATGGGGCAACTTTGTGCTACAAATGAAAGAGCAGGTATGAAAAGTTACCTGAAAAATGCAACAAATGTACCCTGATTTGTCTTACTGGCAAAAAAACAGTGAAGTGTTAACATAAATTGTAACACCTATGCCTTAGTAGTGCCTGAGAAATAGGCATTTAGTGCATTCATGTCCTCAGTATAATTAAGGTATGATCACAGTCTATAATCAGCAATTTAAAGGCACATTCATCACCATCCTTCAAAGATCCAGTTATCCCTAATTTAATCCCACTCCAGTACAGACAAATCAGAAATTCACCCCTAAGTAAGAACAACAGACCTTCAGATTGAAGGTCTTATTGGTTTGGGGTTTTTTTGTAGCTGGTTTTTGGTTTTTTGGGGTTTTTTTTGGTTTTTTTAATGGAATCTGAGCAGTAAAATAATTGAGTGTTAAATGAGTGATATATTTTTCAATATCCGCTTCAAGAAAAATAAAAGCAATTCATTCAATTGCCTCTGTACAATACCTGACATAACACAGCCCTATCTGTGTCACCGTGACATGAAATAATGCCCCACAAAAATAACACAAAGAGATAGTAGGCGTAAAGCTTCAGAGATTTAACTTACTCTTACAGATTATATACTTTAATAAACACATTGTCTGCTCCACCACTTATCTAGATAAACACAGTGCAAGTGCTTTATTTGCACCGATGCATTGTTAGCTCATGAAAAAAACCACCATCTCAGAATTTTAAGCCTGAGCACACCAACAGAGTATTTGCATCTGAGCAGTCAATGAAAAAAACCAGAGTGACCAGTGATGATGAACTCAGGACAGACACAGCAACTCACAGGAAATAAACACTGGAATGGGTTTCTAAACAAAAAAGAAAAAATAAAATAGATGATAATAATAATAAAAATAAATAACTGTGCCCCCCAAGCCCCACTGATCACTGTTTGGTTGCTAAGGTCACTGCTTAATCTAAATTGCAAGTGAGGTTAATGGCATTAAGAGTTATGAATAACCAAGATGCCTGCTTAGTTATTGAAATTTCCTGGGAAATTTCATGGGAAATCCACTGCAAAGATAACAAAAGGGGCCTCTGCACAGTTGCTATTCAGGATGCCAGGGGGGCTAGAGTCTTTCAGAGGTCGGCAGTGAATTATAATCAGTAACGTGAGAACTAAACACACCAGAAGATTCCGTGTTCAGAAGCTTTTTATGAAATTAAGGAGCCATACAAACAGGGAGATTAGGTTCCCGGGAGCCGAGCATACCCTCAAGTGGGGAAGGCTCCACGGTGGCCCTGCAGAGTTTTCAGCGAGGGAACAAGGGGCTCTGCCTGCCGTGCGGCTCTACAGAGGAGACCTACGGTAAGGCTCGAGGGCAGCCAAACCCCGCGGAAAGCTCCATCCCACAGCATTCCAAGCGGCCTCTGGCTTGTCATTTGCTCCTTCGCTTTCCGCTCCTGCTGAGGCACAGACACTTCAATTTGGGATTCCACTTATATCATGCTCCTACTGTATGAACCAGGCCTGAATTCACTGGGTCACAAATAAGACTTTAAACCCCTGCTTTCCAAATTTCTGGGCCAGCCTTCAGCCTGGGACCACAAGCATAACCACACCAAAGGCGGGAGTTTGCTTTACTGCTGAATAGGCCTCTGCAGACCACAGCCCTGAGCTAAATGCCCAGAGCTCTGCTGACATTTCTGTGCACCGGAGTTGCAAAACCACCACCAGAGACCATGGGATGTCTTCTTGCCTCCATGCTTCTTCCTAAGCCTTTAAACATCCCGAGGTATAAGATCCCTAAACAGCTGGAGCCAGGCTTGTTAGGAAAGGAGTCCCTGGAGGGAACTGACATTTTTAAGAGCTTTGATGCCCCTGCCCTCAGCTGACAAGATCAGTGTGAACAGCACTCTGTGGGGCCACCTTCTTGCAGATTTCAGGAAGCTCAATCCTAAGGTCTCTTGGCCTCAGGGCCTACGTGAAGAATTAAATTATGAAAATGCTGGATAAAGAAACCAGACAAGGCGAGTATTCCCGCCTGGTGCAAGTCTTTGCTGTGACTGCCAAGGATGGGTGGTCAAATGACAACTGGGTAACTTCTTACAGAAGTCAGCTGACAGCTTCAATTTGATTTCAAAAGTTAACAGAAAACTAGTTTTAAGTATTTTTGGTGTTTTTCACGAGTTTCTGTTTGCCTTTGGTTTTGAAAGATTAGGGGTGGAGTGCCCCAAGAGCACAGGCCATATTTAAATATATAATTGATTACCGAGTAATACAACATACACCTGACTCAACAGTTTAACCCATGCATCACCTGCTCTGAGACAAGAGGTGACCCCCTCCAAGTTCTCCACCCTCCTGGCAATGCCAGGCTCCCGTGATGGCCTCGGAGCCGTCACTGTGCGTGCCACAGTGCCAGGGAACAGCAACCCAAGCCAGGTGCATAATCTCTGCCTTGAATCTGTACTGCCAGTTTCGTAGGGTTTATGCAAGATGAGTAATGCCATTCTAAAACTCCTTGTGGATGGATTAATTAGTGTAATGACATATTCATTTTCATGCTGCCGAACCTGTTCTAGCAGCAAGGAAATTACCATATATCGCCTGAGGGAACCTGTAAAATACACAGCAATAACAAGGAAACAGAGAGCTACCATTGCCCTTTTGTCCACTGCCACATACAGAGAGAAGCTTCACAACACACACAAATAATTGCTCTCTTTGAGCATGAACATGCAGACAGAATGCACCCCAGAGAGCCCAAATTCTCAACAAGGATATGGTTAGAATACCAGTGAAATGTCCCACTTCTGTCAAGCATCCATTAATGCTCTGCCTTTTAAAAATGCAGTTACTGGAAGCTATTTGTTGAATTGCTGCTGTTTTATGGAAGCTGTCCTCTGTCAGCACACAACACAGGGGTCCCCAGGCACCCTGCCCATCACACGCAGGACTGTACCCACCCCACACCCAGCCGTGGATTCACCCAGAGAAGCCTGTAGAGGATCCAGTCCCTCATCTGGTGACGCCACCATACCAGTCCCACAAGCAGCTACAAGAAAATGCACTTAGTCCACAACATTTTTGGCTTGAAACACAGCATAGATGACAGGATTTGATGCTATTACTCAGTAACAGGCTGAAGGGATCTACACTGAGCAACACAAAGAAGCATCCTGCTGCCTGGGGCTGAGTAGTTCTACACATCTCTCAGGAGACAATTTCTTAAAAACCTGGAATGGAGGAAATGAAGAGCAGGACTGCAGCTCGTTCCTGTCCAGCTGCTACAGACTGGCTGATTACATGGATGGTATCTATTTCTTATGTTGTGCTTCAGTACATGGTGAATGCTTTTCGGGATCTCGGCCACAAAGCCTCAAGACCAACCCTTGTGTTTTAGTTTCCAAGACCTAAACAACTTCATTTCAATGCCTTCGTTTTGTTGCTATCATTAAAAAACACAAATTGGAGCTACACTACCATCCAATTCACATAATGCACGTAAGAAAAACAACCTCCTCACACACCCCCCTATATAAAAACCTAAAAAAACCCAACAACAACAACAAAATTAATAAGCCTCCAAACCCCACACTTTGGAAACAAGTAGGCCTTGAGATTGCATTTGCATCCCTCAGTTGTACTTCCCATCTCTTCCTTGCTCAGTGTAAACTTGGTGGAATGACTCATCCCTTTCAAAAGGGTTAAATTCACTCAAGGAAAAAAGCCTTGTATTTTTGAAACCCATTTAATTCCCTCTTGGGTTTCATTGCATCATTAAAAGAACTCAGCCTAGGATTATCAGAAATGAAGGCACTATATTAATTTTTATTTACACATTTTTACACCAAGCCTCTGCAAAGGTGGGCAAAAGGAGAAAACTTGTTTTCGACATGAGACCAAGGAAATAAAACCCAGAAGTCATAAAGCTTATCCTGTTTTTCTGTGTGACAACAATAATTCAGCTTCGCTTCCTCCCGGGAAAGTATTACAAAACCACCTTTTGGGTACCACCAACGCAGAAAGCGGAGCTTTCTGTAAAGGCTGTTGTGACTTTTTGCTTTTGGATAGAAAGATTTATTGCTGTGCTTCCCGTTGGTTCCAGGCTCATTTCAGGAAAACTGGGTGAGACAGAGATGTGTGTTTAATTTCGGGGATCAGCAGAAGTTCCTATTCCATCCAGAGTCTCTCAAAATGATCAGACTCCAGTCTAGTTTAGCTTCTGAAAGAAAACTGAGCCCGTATCAGACAAGGAGGACCCACCTCTCCAATCACACCAGCTACATCTAACATCACAGGTAGAGGTTTCGAAGCAGGTAGTGAGGCTAGGGGTGAGGCCAGGCACAAAGACAGCACTTGCTTTTCGCTCTGTGAATGGATTATGTCCACCTCTCTTCCTCACAGGATGTGGATCAGCTCTTCAGAGCCCTTCCGGCTCTATCCACAGGGCTCCCATTAAGCACAAGTTACACTCACTAGCCGTAGTTCAGCACTTCCCCCAGATTATGAAGCGTCTGTGACAGTTCATAATGTGACCACCATAATCAGAGGAGACTGAAACGCCTCAAGGATCTAGTCTGCGGAGAACTGCGCAGTGCACAGCATTTGCAGAAGTTCAGCACCTTGCCATCCAGGCCATTGCCATAAATGTGACAAAGTGAAATATAACCCAATTTTCCATGGCTGATTGGACTTGGTACACACGAATCACATAAAAAAGCAAGATAGTCCAAGAAGTATTTACATAAGGACCTGATTATAACAGCCGAGAGCGATTTGGACAGTAATATATTTGCTCTTCAAGAGGATGTAAGAGTTATCATTCATCCCACAGTTGTCTCTAATTCTCGCCTCTGAACGCACTTTAATTTCCATTAAGATCTGTGAAAGTCTGTGTTCACGTTACAAAAAGAACAAGCAGGCAAGTTCAGCTTTAGCGAAAGAAGGCTGTGGGTGATACCACTGCTATTTTCAAGGCCTAACGAGGATGCTTGCCCAGGGTACATTCTGAGTACCGACATCCTAGGCTGGATTTTGATTCTGCAGTAAGCAGTTCTAATAATATTACTTAATTACACCACTCTTTACCCCATCCAAGAGATTCTTATACACATGTTGATATCTACATTATTAAACATACTATGTCACTGTCAAAACCAACAGGAACTTCAGAGGCACAAGCCAGTCTATATACGTGAGCACAGCAGCTCTGCTGGTCTGCAGAGTTCTAAAATTATTTCTCATCTCTTTGATGCTGAATTCTGGGGAAAAGAAGAAAAAAAAACCCCACACAAATCACCATGTGTTTCCGTGTTTTCAATTTGGATTTGTAAATGATCGTCATCTGCGACTACCTTAAAGCATTCACAGACCCTGAAATTTGGAATGTCAGGGTATCCATAAAGTTCAAACAATTTTGGGTGATTCTCGGGGAAGAACCCACATCTTGGGGTGAACATTTTCAAATTTACAACCTCACCTGACCATTTCTCCCCATTTTTAAAGAATGGCCATGGTATCTCCCCTTCATCCAGAAAATTCCCTCCAGGTTACAGAACTGGCATACTGGTGCAAAGCAGATCTTGGGCACTTCTGTCCCACACCAACCATCCACAGGTTTAAGAGTGCCGGTCCAGTACAGCATCGCCGAGCAACATTACACAGAAGACTTGGCCTGACTGCATACAGCAAGCACATACACTAGAGGTGAGGACACCTTTTTCTGATCAAAATAAACAGAGCTTTAGAACAAACAGTTAACCAACACGTTTCCCAGATATTATACTGTGGGTGGATTTTTGAATAGCATTTGCTGATAGGTATTCACAGCAGAACACGGCTATTGTGTACATTTTCATTTGTGATTCCGAGTATCCTCCTGCTGACAGCAGCATCTTTTGACATTTCTGAACAGAGCTTTAGTGGAATAGCTCTATTTCCCGTGGTGTCTTGTATCAGACTTGTCACAAGCTGCCAGCCTGTATGTGTGGGGCGGAGAAGGCTATTCTCCAGGGAGTGCCCATTTAATATTCTCAGCTGTGCTGTGACCTTTTCCATTAATAGATGTCACAATAAGGACATGCCTTCATTGTGCAGCCACAACAGCACACTGGTTAATAACCCACAAGACAGGCGTCATCTGAAGCTCTGACACGAATATCCAAGCACATGTCTTGTCTTGACTATATTTGAGATGGGGGGACTCAGTTTGGGGTGTTTTCCAAGCAAAAATTCCCTAGGCTATCTATCAAACACTATGGCACCAATCAATGCAAATCTGAAGGAAAGAAACATTTAACTTGGGACTCAAGATAATTCAACATTTCTTCAGCAAGAGCAACACCAAGCTGAACTTCCTCCTTCAGTACTACAACAGAAATCAGTAGTGGGGTGGGGAAGATGCTGGCAGTGTCTGAAGGGGAATGAGTAGCACAGTCCTCGTGAATATGACCTGACCTGGCACAGTTTCACAAAAGAAATACAAAGAAAACAAACACACACACAAAACCAAACCCCAAAATAAACTTGAACTTTAAGAAAGGAAAATATTTGGAAAAAAAATAAAAACGTACTCATTTAAAAATAGTAGGGAAGATCAGTGTAGTAAGGACCAGTGTAGTCCAAGCTCCCTCTTCTGGTCTCTTGCAGTAAACATACCGGAGTAAGCAGGTCTTGATAGTCTACCTTTGGGTTTCAAACTCCAGCAACAAAGTGTTCATACAACTTGGACAAAACACTTGTTATTCAGCTTCTTTCACACTATTTACATTTTCTTAAGCAAAGGATGTACAGACATGGAAAATTATTATAACAGATGAAATAACATTGCACGATACCTCTTTTCTTCCCTTGTGAAACCTTCAGTTTCTTGAGCAGGCAGTTCTACACCATCACCAGGGGCTGCAGCCAAAGGTACATCCCCAGAAACGACGTTATCAACTGCTTTGCAGACTTGGTTCTCGGGCTTGGGAGTGCTGCAAAACAGTTATTAAAAATAAGCTGACAAATCTCAGAAGTGCCCATGAAACTTCAGTAAAGTGTCCTTAAGAGATGAACTTTGGCTGGACCTAAACCTAGGAGCTCTAAGGAGCACACTGTCCCCTCCCCAATACTCTCTCTCTCTCACATGTCCCACAGATTACTTCCTCCTACAAACCCTATTTCACTTCATTTCTGAGATGACTGCATAAGCAGTAGTACTGCAAACTTTTGACAGCTCTTACAGACCATAACATTAACTGCCAGAGAAATGTAACTGTATATGAAATCAGTAAAATAAATAAATCATTAAGGACTACTTTGCAGTTCTCCCACAGCCCTTTCTCCTCAGCACAGAATGCAAACATTCAATTAAGTGACTTGGGTGACTCATCTTTTAGAAAAAGAGTTTTAGAAAAAACTAAATCCAACGACAAAAAAATTCTTACTTTAAAAGCTCTTCCTATACTATAAAGGCATGAGCACAATAATCCCTGAACTCAGGACATGAATGTTAAGATTACAGGGCTATAATACTGCTGTATTTGCTAATTCCTACAAGTCCCTGTGCTCAGCAAAGCCCCCCAAGGCTCAAGCTCAGAAGCACCACAGCCATGTAATGATTTCCAGAGCATGTAAACACCCGTTGGAAAGGCCGAGTTTCTGCACAGCAAGGGAGGGCTCTGTGGGGTGCTGTGGGGCAGCGTGCCTTCTCCTGCTCCCTGCGGAACAAGAGCTCTTGCACACTACCACCAACCAGAGAACAGGAGGAAACAGCCGTCTGCCCAAAGCCCTGGCACACAGGGGAGGGTACTCTTGATGTTCCTTCTCCTCAAGGCAGACCAGAGCAGAATGCGCCGTCACAGCTCCATTAACTTTCTGTTTTCTTAAGCAAAACCCAAATTGGAAAAAACCCTCGACAGGAATGCAAACAAAACTTCTCTCACAAGTCTGCTAATGCTCTCTAAGAAGGTAAGTCACCCGTGTATCCAAAAGATCACCCCACAATTAACTCACTCGCATTCTCCCTCACGTTATATGGACTGGTAACCCTACTACTCCATCTGCTCTTGGCCACGCTCATTAAACTAATTCCACAAAAGGAACCAAGTAACAAATGACTTCATGTCTCAAAAGCAGGAGCAGCATAGGGTCTTGTCACGCCATGTTGTCCTTTCCAGGGCACCTCCAACATACCAGAGGGACACAGATGTTCTGGGGTAGTGGCCACACACAACAGCCTCCCCTTGTGCCACCTCCTGCTTCCAGGGATCCAGACATAATTGTTTAAGGAAACGTTGGTGGAACCAGGCCTTGGCTGAGACGTTGCTTTTAGGTTTCCTGAACTAAATATACAGTTATCTTAGCCCTTCCTTTTTAAATCTCCTCTCCCCTCCTCCCCAGTAATTACACTGTAACTGTAGAAGGTAGATTGAATTGTGTTACTGAATAAGAGTTGGAAAAGTTCAGGGACAGATTGTTCCTTTCTTTAGAAACGTGTATACAAACGGGACAAACATAAATCACATCCCTAATTTTAGTTACAATACATATGAGCAGGAGAACAGTGATTCCCCAAAGTGATTACCCACAAACTTACTAAGATCATGAAAGCTCTGAGAGTGGTTTACCTTGATTAGCTCATATCCATGAAGTAGCTTTGTGCCATGTGGGATAGCTACTCAGTTATTTCTTCTAAGAAATTGTCTCTGCTCTATGTGCTCCTTCCTGCCTTCTTCTCTTTCCCCAGTTTGTCCAAACCAGCCTGACACTGACACAGACCTCCTAAATATTCAGTCACATCAAATTAAAAGAAATAAAGAAATAAATAGCTGCTTCCTTTTTCATGCAAAGGACTTTTGCCTTTGCTAAAAATGTCTTTGTCCTAATATAGTATCAATTATATACAAAGGCGACGTGACTATATAGGGTCACATGGAGATTTGAGAAAGGAGGATTTTAAAGCAAAAAGTAAACTGCTAAAAATAAGCGAATGCTGAACATCTGTTCGGAGAGTAAACAAAGAATTGCAAAACCCAAACGATTCACAAGAGGGCCCAACCCAGCAAGAATACCTAACGCACATGAAATCACAGACCTTATGCACACATAAAGCCCTCCCAGTTAGCTGCTTACAGTAGCACCTGTACCCCCACCCTGTGCAGGGGCCCTGCTGCCCGTCTGCAGCCCCTCAGCTGCCCCCGTAAGGTCCTTCCACATGCAGTAAAACCACACCCGGAGATACACTGCAACGGTGTCGTTTCTGTGCTGGGCACTGGTGAGGCCACACCTCAAATCCTGGGGTCAGTTTTAGGCCCCTCACTGAGGGGCTGGAGCATGTCCAGAGAATGGAACGGAGCTGGGGAAGGGTCTGGAGCACAATTCCTGTGAGGAGCGGCTGAGGGAGCTGGGGGGGTTCAGCCTGGGGAAGAGGAGGCTCAGGGGAGACCTTATTGCTCCCTACAGCTCCCTGAAAGGAGGGTGCAGAGAGGGGGAGTTTTGGTCTGTTCTCCCAAATGACAAGTGATGGGACAAGAGGAAATGGCCTCAAGGTGTGCCAGGGGAGGTTTAGATTGGATATTAGGGAAAATTCTTCAGGGAAAGGGCTGTCAGGCATTGGAAGGGGCTGCCCAGGGAAGCGGTGGAGTCACCATCCCAGGAGGGATGCATGTAAGAGATGAGCTGACGTGGTGCTCAGGGACATGGTCTAGTGGTGGGCTGGGCAGTGTTAGATTAACTTGGACTTGATGATCTTTACATCTAAACCATCAAACAATGGATTCCCATAAAGACTACACCTGCCGAGCATCATCTGCCTTACTTGTGCAAGTGGGCTTGCAAAGGAACACGGCAGAGATGCAGTTGCTACTTGCATTTTCTCTGACAACTTGCACCAACACGAGTACCAGGAGGCACCCATCTATGGGATGGGCGGCCTGTAGAACAGAGTACGATGAGCTGCCCCCACTCTTCTTCCCCACTGCTGTCGCTCTGACAAGGGCTAATATCGCCACATAATAACGTGGGCACCGTTCGGCGTGATTTGCAGAAGAATGACAACGGCACAGCGCTGCTGGTCATTGCCCATCACCAGACGGGCATTCCCTGCAGGGGGCTGCTGCCCCCTCACAAGGGACAAGGCAGCAGCAGAGCAGCTCACTAACGGTACAGACTGCACAAACTGAGGCAGGGCAGCACAGCAACCAGAACACAGACTTTGGGTCCACTTTAAACAACCCAGCCCAAGTCTGCATCAACGCTGGTACGTGTATCAACTCATGGGACTGGTACCAGCTCAGACATGAAGTAGCTACATTAAAACTGCTTCTTCTCCACAGTTCTCACTAAAACCACATTCGCCGTTATCTTCCAATCAGTAATATTCAAATGGTTGTAGCAAGGATACTACCAAAAGGGCCAGGTCTTCCCAGTGCACAATAAACTACACATTGGCCAGTCTTTATCCTATAAGTTCATGCTGATAAGTAAACAAATATTTTTCAAGCACTGTCTCTTTATTTTTAAGTAGTTCTCAAAAGTCACTGCCTGACCTGTGCACACAGGTGCCCCTGTGTATTCCTGACTGCTTCCTGCTAACACAGAGGAGCACACCCTGAGCATCACAGTTCCCCAGGCTGCAATGTGATGGGGAGATGTCCACCTGCAGATAAAGCAACACAGGTTTTTGGCATCACCTATCCCAAATTCCCTTATGACAGCTTAATGCGCCCTCTGCATAACAGGAGCTGGGAAAGAGGCTGATGCAGGAGAACACAATGTATTCCAATGCCAACTCAGGTTCAGAAAGCCTTTCATTCCCTGGTATTCACCACAGAGCTGTGCTGGCTCTGTCTGGCTGCGCTGGTTTTAGTCGAGACAGAGGTAATTTTCTTCACAGCAGCTGGTATGAGATTATGCTTTGGATTTGCCCTGAGAACTGATAACACTAGTGCTTGTAGTTTGTGCTAAGGAGTGTTTGCACCAATTCAAGGACTTTTTCAGCTTCTGATACTGCACCTGTGTTCCTGACTTTCTCACTCCAAGCAGCGGGGCGTGGGGGACACAGTCCAGACAGCTGACCCAATCTGACCAAAGGGGTATTTCATTCCATAGCTCAGTTTATAAGCCAGGGGCCACAGTGATGTGTTAGTGCATTAGTCAGTTGGTGGGTCTGTTGGCTTTCTCAGTCACTCTCACTCATGGGGCTCACTCGGACTCCGCAGCAATTGTTCTCAGGCTCTAACTCTCACTACTCAGGACCTGGCTGCATACTGGTCAGTGGGTGGTGAGAAACCGTATATGTTTTATTTTCCATTATTTTCATTATGTATTATTACTAGTATTATTAATATTATTACTATCACTATTAATTTAGATTCAATTATTAAATTGTTCTTATCTCAATCCATGAGCTTCCTTGTCTTTTCCTCCTATTCTCCTCCTCCACTGAAGGTGGAAGGTGAACGAGCGGCTCTGTGGTATTTAATTGCTGGCTGGGGTTAAACCACGACACTGGTCTGGACTAAATGCTATGCTACAGCTCTGCAACCTCAGCTGGAGATTACATGCAAGAGCAGAACCTTTCCTTAGCATGCAGAAGGGACCAGACCGGGTTGCCCTGCTTGTCACCTACAGCCTGACCTGGAGGACAACTCACACAGCCAGTGCTTTCCAAGCTGCCATTTTTTCCCTGAGACCTGCAGGGCTTTTGCCCACAAGAGAGACAGCAAGTTGCAAGGGAACAGGTAGACACTGCTCAGGAATGTTTAACACCTCTAACCACAGAGCCAAGCTAAGCTGCCGTCTCATAGTGCCGGGGCACTTAACTGCCTCCTCTGCCTTTCCAGTCCAAACATTTCTCACATAAGACACAAGTCCTGTTGCAGCCTAAAGAGAGGTGTGTCCAGCCAAGATTTCTCCTAACGCAACATGTACTGGTAGATCAGAGCAAACTTGGCCTTTCAGCTTCACTGCTAAGCAAAAAAGCCTGGCACAACAGCCAGTGAACTTTCTACCTAACTCTTTCCAGGGCACTCCTCTGTAGATAGAGTAAGTAAAACCTACTTACTGAGCAGATGATACCATGTTGTCCCTGATCAATATGTTATCAGCAGGGGAAGAGAGAGACAGACAGTCACCCTCAAGAAGGAAAACAAAGATACAGTTTCTTGACTGGACAGATGGAGGGGCAACCTGATCTCTTATTAGGCACTGCCATCTGGAAGACATTTAGCACAAACTGACCCCTGCCTTACATGCACCATTATTTCTCCCTGTCAAAGTGTACACCATCTGCATTATATGACATCACTGACAGGGAAATACATAGAAACAAAAGGAATTTATTGGTAAATAAATAAATATATTGGGGTAAAACCACCTTATAATTGTAATTTAATGCAGACAGACTGGAACAGCATCATGCCATCTAATAGCCCTGGTAATATTTCAAAAGTATAGTACACAGGACTAACTAGAAAGCATGGACACAGAGACATGACACATATGTGCACTGGAGAATTTTTCTGCAGTCATACTGAAGAGCAGTGGTGCAGTGTTTCTACACAAAATGCCAAAGAAAAACCCAGTGGCTTTAATATGATCATCTTACTTATATAAGCAAGAATCTGCTCCACATCACAGGTGAAGAGCAAGATGAGGGATAAGGCAATGACATGAAACAACAAGCATCACTGAAACTCTTCCCTTGGATAAGAGAAGTCCAGTCCTACTATTACGGATCCTCCTTGCAAGCATAAGCCCATGCACTTTGAGTACTTCTTTCATTTGCTAGTCACACTACGCTGTTAACAGCCAGGTCTGACCAAACCACAGAGACGTCAGCAGTGTCTGTTGCTGCTGGAAGAGAGCTGGC
Organism: Rhynochetos jubatus; assembly: GCA_027574665.1. Lineage (NCBI taxonomy): Eukaryota > Metazoa > Chordata > Aves > Eurypygiformes > Rhynochetidae > Rhynochetos > Rhynochetos jubatus. Next base: position 37,330,423 of record CM050655.1, on the reverse strand, counting down.
CATGCCTATTTTAGACAGAGGCTAAAGCAGGGGTCCAGCTGTGCTGACAGGAGCCCCTCTTCTGCTGACTATCTGTGGGTGGGCACATGTAGGAGCTATACTGCATTTGTACTGCCAGGAGACCAGGGAACACCTCTGCAAGGCTCACAGAGAAGCTGGCAAACAACTACAGCCTGGACAGGAAAGACAGGTGCAAGGAAAAGAGGAAGGCTTTAATGTCTAAAGCTGAACAAGGATGCAAAATAAAGGAGAAAGGAAAACAAACAATACTGACAGGAGTTTACTTGCTTAGCTTCTAAAAAAAATAGACAACAAATTAAAACCAACAAACATAGGCCACCTACCTGCAGCCAGCTTCACTCCAGCTGACCACAGTGTATTTCTCTCTCATCTTCCACCATTTCAGGAGCTGAAAAGCTACCCACTTCCACGCTGAATATCCCTGGTATGCAGCTTTTTAGCACTGAACCCCTGCACCTTCCTCAAGGTCAGGATATGGAAAGAACCATCACATCCTGTGGCTGATGCACAGTCTGAGTGCCCTCACCCCGACTGGGCTCAGCCACTCTGTATGGGCTAACTACAGCTCGGCACCCCACACAACTGGGGTGAAGCAAGGAACCCAAAGACTAACTTTTGGACATTAACAGTAAAAACATTTTGAAGACATAGGTTAGGAAGTAGATCAGAAGAGAAGCTATAACATAATTAACGTTAAATTCCAGATCCAGATGAGAATGGGAACAGCGTGAGTTCGTGAGCTTTACAAGAAGCAGTAAATTAACACACTCTTAAGACTGCTTTTCCTACCTGTTTCCTAAGGTGACATTTAATCATAGACAGCTTGTGTGCCTTTTTCCCTACAAATGGCAAACTATCACCCCAAGGGCAGCAGTCTTCTATTTCAGACTCAAGTCCAGAGACCACAGATAAATCTCCCTGCCATTTTTGGCATTAGGGTTTAGGTTTTTTTTTTTTTTTCATTCCTCCACATTCAGAAAGTAGCTCATAGCTCCACCTCAATTACTGCTCGCTCTTTTCTAACCGCCTTGCTACTACGGCCAACAATCCACTGGCAAGAAAAAACAGAACTCGCAAAACCCAGTCTGTAACCCAATTACATTTGCTAAAAAACAAAGAAACACAGCTCTGAGTGAAAACTCAGAGGAACTGGAAGAAATCCACATCATTAACTTCCCACTGTAAAATTCTCTAGATCATCTTACCTCCGTTGTAGGAAAAAGTTTGTTTCTCATGGATTCACTCAGCCAGCATTAGTGACTAACCAGTCTGGGGACCGAGGGAAGACCAGTACGGGCTGAACAGCAAAGTCACGCAGCTTTTAAGGTGGATTGAGCAAACCACACAAGCTCCTTTCTGCCTTCGATAGCATATTATTGCTACTTCAGCTAACCAATTTAATACTAGCTTAAATACATTGTGTATGTTTACACTCCACTGAATTCACAATGATTGAAGGGTAAACACACCCTACAAGGCTTCCCCTACTGTTGGCAGTTAAGAGAAGCTCATATACCCAAAGACCTTGACAACCCAGCTGCCACCAGCTCAAATAAAGCAACAGTTTCTCTTCCCAATGCAAGTAAAAGCAGACAAAAAGCCCAGTGGCCAACAGAGATGAGATACTTGAATGCTTTATAATCGGCATTATACTGTTAAGGAACTTCTCAAAATTAAAGAAAATGCCCAAAGGATCAGTTACTTTGTACTAATCCAAACAAAAGTATAAAAATATAAGGCAGATATTGCACCTTCACATGGCATGACCCTCCTATGTGCCAAACTGACTCAATCTCAGGGAAAGGTCAACACCATCTTCCTTTTGATAGAGGGAGATTTAAATCCTGGTAAAGATTTTCGCTGACAGATGCTCCACTGACTACAGACAGACTCAGCAAACCCACCAGCAAGTGGCCATAACAGACATATATCCACCCAAGAAGAGCGACAGCGATTTCTTAGCTAGTGCTGACCTCCGTGGTCCTGCGCCCACCCGCACTGGTAAGCGGCATGCAGCTGCTTCCCACCGCTCCGACGGCTCGGTACAATACCTCGCTGCGGTCAGCTCAGCGGCATCCACAGGGTCAGCATTTCCACACGTCGCAGAAACAGCTAAGGGTTGCTCGGAAGGATCGAGGGGAGAAGCCAAGTGTATATCATCACCTGGCCCAGGAGGGCTGCGGAGAGAAAAGACATGGAAAGAGGCAGCCTTAGAGGTGTGAGTTAGTGCAGAAGTACTGTCAGTGGCATGTCTGAACCCCCTGCACCTCAGCACGCCTATGCTACCCCGTCTGTCAGGGAAAGCAGTGAAAGTTAGCATTTCTAATGTAAGGTGCTTGTGTGCACAGCTCTGCTGTTCCCACCGGGCTGAGGTCACTGGATTTTTGTCTGTTACAACTGCAGAAGCCCTGAGACAGTACAACTCACAGCAAATTAACCCCATTTTCATTCTGATTTTAAAAAGCAAACAAGAAAACAAGCTACTGCTTCAACAAGAGAAATGGCAAGACTGCCTTGCTCAGAAGCCATGTAACGCATGGGGATCCCAAGTCCAGCTTTCACCTGCCAGGGAGCTGTGTGGGGGCTCATCAGAGGGAGCACAGTGCCGGACAAAGGCGTCCCACGGGCTGCAGGGAGCACACGCTGCAACACCCAGCCTTGCCCCATACCTGGGAAAGCAGGGTACAGCCCAAAGCAGCGCTACGTGGCTGTAACAATTGGAAAACGCACCCTTGAATCAACAGGGAAAGGACCACTGCTGCAGGAGGGGGTTTTGTTTGTTTTTAACGGACACCAAACCACAGGAACCCCCTGAAAACAGGGGGTTTGTTGCCTACTTCAACCTGACTTTCCCACGTGGCCACCCAGAGACCAGGGCCCTGGAGGTGTCAGTTTTCCCTAGAACTCACTGAAACATCCAGGCTTTTGTAAGACACAGGCTGCGACCTTCAATCGTGGTTCTGATTTCCCACCTGCAGGTTCAGCCAAGTGGCTGTTTTGAAGTGCCACTGTCCTGAACCCCCTTCTGTCTGCACTGCTTCCTGTACTACCAAATTTTAAAAAATGATTTGTCAAGCTTGCTTCCTGATTTTTTAATTTTATTTTTAATTAACTGCACCCGTGATGCTTTGTAAGGCATCTGCACTTCCAGAGTTATCGCAGCAGCATTCTGCACTCAGGGCAGTCCGTTTGTCCGTGGCATCCCTGACAAGCCAAGTGGCATTCTCCCCTCCCTTACACCGTCACCACCAAGAGCAGAGCTAAGACACTGCACCAAGTGCAGCTCTCGGATGACAGCCTAGAACATTTGATTATTTTTTAAACTAGCAATATTACTTTTATCTAATTACAGTACTAAGCAATTAACTGTCCACATGTGCTCTGGTTTAACCACACCTGAGGGCTCAGCCTGTTGTAAGAGGCTTTGAGTGAAGATGTTTACAAGTTCTGAAGCCCTCTAGTTTATTAGTAAAGTACCGGTTCTCACTCATCACTACACAAATTGGGGTGCCCTCTCTGCTGTGCCTTAAAATGAGCGTTTAGAAAGTACATCTTGACCACGGGACATTTACTCCTTATGTATATAAGAAAGAAGCAAACGCAGCTGGGCAGGTCTTGTTCTGGCTACTGAGAGAGCATGAAGGGTCCTTCCTGTGAACATACAGGAAGTGCAGCACAAGCCCAAACTGCAGTTGAAGCTGTTGTACCCCAACCCAGTGAGAAGCGAAGTGTTTGCCCACCACCACTCACATCTGCTGCACAACAGCCTCCCGGAACAGCGACTTGACTTTCATACAGTCTACAGACAACGTAACTTGAAACTCGGGCTTGGGAGGTGATGGCAAAGCTGCTCATTGCCCAGCCAACCTGCTCTGCGGCACAAACAACGAAGCTATCCAAAACCTGCTCAGACTCGTTCCACAACTGACATTCCTGGGCATCATAACCGGTCGCCTCGCAGGCGCCCGCCACTGGGTTCCTGCTCTAAGTCCTCTCCAGCAAGATGCCTTTTAGGCCAATTTGTTTCAAAAATTGAGCTCTGTAAAAAGGCCACGAGCTTTTTATCCATTCCATTGCCTGAGCTCTGGGTCAAGTCTGGAAGAGGATCTACTTAAAATGACTCCAAATTCTACTTATGACGAGCATGACTGAAATACTTTTCAAAGGAAAATACCTCACAGTAACAAGCAGTTGCTAACTAACAGCTGCAGTGAGCACACTAAATTCAGCCCAAAGACCAAGGGGTTCGGTCTGTTATTAGTGTCACAAGTGAAAGATGTTGTCCATCCAGTGTCCGTAGGCTCTTGAGTTTCATAATTTCACTTTTAAGGCCTCTACTTGTCCTCAAAAAGAGATTTTCCATGTCACTGTTAGAAGGCAAGCAGGCAAACAGCAAGTTTCAGATGAAGCTTGACCCATATTCATTATTAAATATCAATGAATGAGTGAGAAATAATTGCGTACGCCGCCTTCTGTAGGAGGTCTGACCTCTGACTCTATAAGAAGCTTTCAAACCAAGGCAGGAAATTTATTTAAAACACGTACAAAAGTAGACCTTTACACACGTGGACACGGGCGAGGAGGGTCAGCTCCTCGGTGCCAACCCTGCGAACACAGCGGGGGCTAGGTGCTGTGGTGGGCCCATTTGCAGTGTCCTACTGACATCTGTGAGATGCAAACCTTAACCCCCCCTCAACTTCATACTCAAGTTTTAAAATGTTTTGACACTGGTGCTGGAGATAGAAGGCAGCTCTGGGTCTTGGCATTTTCTCTCTGCATGTTTTTCCAATCAGGAGAGCTGGATGTGGCTCCCTTTGAACAGTCAACAACAGCTCCAAGTTTACTCCAAGGGAAACCAATAAGCATTTCAAGCCCTGCTATCTCCTAGTCCCAAACATTTGGTTGCTTTTAATGAGATAAGGTTAAGATTTATAGATCGTGCTCTTACTCCAGAAACCTCTGGAAAATGGCACCAGCCACGGCATAGCAGGGCTGAGCTCTCAGCCCTCTCATCACCCGCTCTCTTGCTTTCGTCAAGACATGAGACGTTGCTCACTGGGTAGGGCAAGGCCGATAGACAAAAATCCTCCAGACTTCATACTTGGCTTTGTAAAAACTCAGGCCAAAGAGTCAATTTTTTGAACCTCAGTTTACACATGCATAAGAAAAAAAATTAATTCATTACAGAAAAATATTGAGAGGATTTACTGTTTCAAGAAGTTCTTACACAGTGGTTTGTTGCAAGGGAAAGAGATGGAGTGGCATCTGTTTCCAGTTCAAATTCATTCATTCACACACATTGTACCTCACAAAATTTCTTTCATTTCATTAAGTAATTCCTTCATAACACTAATTTTTACCTTTTCTTACTTTATTTTGTAGTTTATCTTGTACATTAGCCACATTCATTGAAATAAACTTCATGTGTAGAAAATCCAACAATAAACTGCTATGCACCTTTGGTATTTCTCTTCTCTAAAAGTATTTTCACAATTATTGGGACTCCTGTCAATATAATCCAGCATCACAGGAAGTAAGAAGCTGTTTCTCGAATTAGAAATCAACATCATCAGAAACTAAAACGAAACTTGCTCAGGAAACAGCACAGGATTAAAAACAAACCCCTCCCCCACTACTTCTTTTGAGGTAATTTAAGATCGTTTTAAATATTAATAGAATTTCAGGAAAACCATATCCCAAGACTGAAATGGAAAGTCTGGCTTTACTTCCCAATGAACTAAGGACACATCCATACAAGAAAATGATATCCCCAGGGTGAGTCCATATGCCAGCGACAGCTTTAAAAGCTCTGGTACAGCAACGTCGGGGGGTCTCCAGTTACTTTTGCTGGTCGCTGTGCGCAAATACAACCAAGGCTTTACTTTTTTAACAGCTAAACACACCCTCACCGTCAAAGGTTCAAGTTTAGGCAAACACGGTCTCTTCTGTAAACCCAGCATTGACTTACTAATGCATTTAAATATTTGATTTTGGAAAAATACCTCAAATTCCTCCTGCAGTGCAAAGAAAAAACTATGCCTTAAGTGCCTCGCATCAGCACTTCGTATTTACACTGCAGGACCCTCCGCAAGCCAGAGCTGGGTGCTGTACAAACACAGTAATGAAGGTATCCAGGAGATGAACTGGCATGCGTAAATTAAACAAGTCAAACCACTCTCATTCAGGGGACACGTGAGTTTGACGTACAGTACTGTGCACAGCAGCATTTCTACACTACAGAAAGAAGACATGACCACCAGGATACCAGAATTGGCTCCTGGGGTAATTATTCCTGTGTCTCAGACAGACCTGCCCTTCCTCTGAGCTGCAGCCATCAGCAGGACAGGTCTGGATGCTGGGTGACCATTCTCAGACCAGCTCATGATGGCCCAGGGAGACCGGGCCCACGGTGGCTTGGGCAGCACCTGAGCCAACCTGTCCCCAGGGAAGGGAACTGCCATCACCCTGGGTGAACAGCAGGAACCAGCTGCATCTCCCAAAGGCTGCCCGGCTCCAGACACAAGGCTGTGCTTCCAGCAACAAGGGAGTCCCTCCTCCTACTGGAAGTTTCCCTACTAATAAAAGGAGAAAGGAAAACAAACGCAGGAACTGCATTCTAGTGACATGAAAGCGGCTTTCAGAAGACTTTCTGAAGGCTATGTCCCCATCCCGTGAAAAGCGACCCCAGAAACCCAGGTGCAGAGCAGCTGGCAGCCCCCGCAGGTAACTCCAAATTACCCAGCCGAGCAGGATAGTGCTGTCGGTGCCAGGGAATCCGCGCACGTGGCGATGGAGAGCAAGCGGTATTTTCTGGCAGTGCTTGTGGAAACCCTGACAAGACAGAGAAGTTATCTTGGCAGGGGATGGTGTTTAGTCACGCATTACCTGAGGGCTTGGACTTCCTCTCTCGCCCAACCCTTTGCGCTTACAAGCCCCTCAGTTTTTGTAAGGCTCGTATCCGGATCGATCATCGAGGTGTTTAGTCATAACCATAAAATAGAAAAACGAACTCTTTTCTTTTGCTTGAGTATTCTACATTTCTGTGTTCACATTAAAACCGATAATTCATGGTGAGTTATTACATTAAACAAACAAAATGCAATTATTTTAGATTAAAAGTCTTAAGGGGACTGAAACGCACGCTACAGCATTACTTCCTTCGCAAGCTAAAAGAGGGACAACAGAAAGCCACATAAAAGCCTCAGAAGTATAAATCACGCCTGCAGAGGATGAATAAGCATATCTGCTGTAATAACTGTCAACCATTATAAAAAGCCCCTAACGTCAGCCCCGTGCAGCTCTTAGCGCCTCCGAAGGGCTCTCAGTCACGTCCTGATGTCATTGCTGCAGAATTTAAAAGTCTCCAAATTCCAGCTAATAAACCTGAACCAGAAGTTTCTCAGTGCGATCACCACCCCCCCACCCCCCCAGCTGACACTCCGGCCGAGAAACCACACGGCAGGAGCCACAAAAGAAACCACCCAGCCTTTTTCTTGGAGGTGAGTTAATCCTCTCCCGGAGCTGACGCAGCGCGGTGTGAGCAGGAGGGTGGAAGTGTTAGTTTTCCACCAAGTTGTTCGAAGGAAAAAAACAAACAAACAACAACAAGGAGACAGTGTGGAAAAAAAAAGCGCTGTGAAGTTTCGCGGGAGAGAAAAGCAGTGGTAAACAAGAGTTCCTAAGTCCGAATACAGGCTGTAACAGCACACTGCTTTTGTTATTTCCTTGGCTAACTTTCCCCTCGCAAGTGTCTACTTACCAAGGCCAGGAAATAATCACCAGCTTCTCTATTCCCAGTCATCCTCGATTCCAACGCAACACCTCGCAACACACCCTCAGTGGAACACCACTTCCCTCCACTTCCACCATCCCGGGCCGAAGAGCACCAGCAGCAGCCGAACCCGGTCCCCCCCCGCCCCGGCCGCGGTAGCTTGGACGAGAGCTGGAGCGGAGGAAAAAGGCCGATGAGTAAAAAGCCTGAAGCTGCTTTCTCGGAGGCTCCTCCCATGAGGCTTCCCCGAGGAAAGGCCGCAGCGACCGAGCCTGCCTCGCCCCGCGGCCGTCCCCCGGCGGGGAGCGGGGCGGGGGATGCCTCCGGGGCGGCCGCATCCCCCTGCCCAGCCGGGGTACCGCCGCGGGGCCAGCGCGCTGCCGGAGCGAGCGGGGATGGGGGGAACACGCACGCTGCCCTAAAGCTTCAGAGCGATGTAGCCGCGGCTCCCACGTGGGTTTTGTCTTGGATTGTTTAGGTTTTTTTCCCTGGTTTTATGGTGGAATGTCGGCTTGGGTTGTTGGGTGCGTTGTTTTTTTTTTTAGCCATGGTAACCCGATGGCTGCTCGGAGTTTCCATCTGCTGCGCGTGGTGGGGGATGCGGGTGGATTAAATTACGACGTTTGTAACAATTAACGCATACACGAATGCCTCCTGACTTTAAAAAAAAAAGGGCTTAGGCAGAGCCTTTGCTTAATTGATGACAACTGTGTGAAGTTTAGGACACAGGAATGGCGTTTGGCCCAGCTTTAAAGAGAACTTTCTCAAAAGTTTCAGGATGTAGGAAAAAGGGGTTTTTAATGACTTTCACTGAAACTTTATTTGTTGATAGCTGTAAATCTAAGCCAAACTTTTTTATTCCTACGCTCATTCTTAAGTTCCAGCTCCTAAAATCACACAGGTTTTCTCACAGGTTTCTTTCAGGGAAGGGAACGGAGCTGGGGAAGGGTCTGGAGCACAATTCCTGTGAGGAGCGGCTGAGGGAGCTGGGGGGGTTCAGCCTGGGGAAGAGGAGGCTCAGGGGAGACCTTATTGCTCCCTACAACTCCCTGAAAGGAGGGGGCAGAGAGGGGGGGAGTTGGTCTCTTCTCCCAAGTGACAAGGACTAGAGGAAATGGCCTCAAGTTGTGCCAGGAGAGGTTTCGATGGGATATTAGGGAAAATGTCTTCCCAAAAAGGGCTGTCAGGCATTGGAGTCGGCTGCCCAGGGAGGTGGGGGAGTCACCATCCCAGGAGGGATGTGGATGACGTGCTCAGGGACATGATTTAGTGGTCGGCTGGGCCATGCTGGGTTAACGGTTGGACTTGATCTTAAAGGTCTTGTCCAACTTGAAAGATTCTATGATTCTTTACCTGTAAGAAAATGGAGCAGTTTTAATTAGTTGCATGCCCTTATTAATCTCTAGGGTTTCCTGTGGGTTTTTTACAACACAAAAGAATGGCTGCATACATGATTAAATCTTTGCATTGAGATACACCAAATTGCATATACAAGCTGCCAGCACCCAAGGAATTAATTGAGTCTCTACCCAGGGAGATGATTATCATGTTTATAACATGTCATACAACAACTGCAGACAGAATGTCTATAATATCTATCCCACAGCAAGACCATTGGTAGATCCATTGCTTTGGACCTCTCAAAGCATCAGGTCAGAACTGAACCTCAGGTGAAAAAAAGTATTCATCAATTTTTTAAATAGTTTTTGGCTCTTGACCTGTTTCTCCTCCTCGCACTTGTTCGATTTGCTACGAGCAAAACGAGGGGACATATTTTTGCCCAGGTCAAACCAACATCATCCTGGCTGGAAGGTATGGCTCATCGAGAGGCAAACAGCCCTCTGACAGCAAGAATTAAGATCAAGTTGAGACTTAAAGTTTCTGGGGAGAGCAGCTCTCTCATATCCTACCTCCCAAGCAGCAGGAAACCAGGCATGGAAAAAGTTACTGTGATTTCTGATACAGGTACAAGCGTTCAGCCACCCTCTCATTTTGGGGGGAACTAAACCCTTTTGTCATCTGGAAACCATTTCACAAATAGCTTCTGCAGGTATAACAGCCCTGAGGGGGAGGGAGACCCCAGAGAGAATAAGATTCATTAAAATAAACCTTGATTCTCCTTGCAAGCAGTGCTTCAGCTTGGCACAAAGCCCATGGGCTGCAGTTAGCAGGACTACTTCCTGCTAACAAACCCAAATTTAGCATTTTTGGATTAAAATGGTCATTTTGCTCAAATAACATCCCTCTCCCTGTTTATTCATTAGCCTCTTGCTGTAACTAAAACCCTTTCACCTACTGCTGAGCAATCTCAACCCGCTTTTGTCACAAAAAGTATTTCCACTTTCCTCCCAGTGCCCTCTGCTACTGAAACGTAGGAAGACTGATACGCAACAACTCCGGGAACATGGTGCTAAGGTGTGCTCGATGATCTGATTTTCCTGTGAGAATTAACTGATGTGCGTTCATAGAAGGCTTGGGGGAGGAGAGAGAGGAAACAAGCTGAAAAGCAACAGGAAAACAAGAGATAAGCAAGCTCCCAGCAAGGCTGGGGAGACAATTACAGGACAGGGCTGACTTTCAGGCTGTAGCCTGCAGTGACATGCCGTCTGGTCGAGGCTGGGAGCCTGCAGATCAAAGGGTTGCAGAAGATTTCTCCAGAGGGTTGGAGCTGGCTATGAGCAGTGAGCATGCTGATGACAGGACTCAGTCCTGCAGGATGGCCCGGATGGATTCCGCGCCCTTCCCTAGCTGCCAGGGAACAGTTGGCCTCAAGGAAAGGCCAGAAAGCATCAGGATGGCTTGTACTGGGGGTACTGTTTCGTGGTTTTTTAATGTTGACCTCACACATTTTTAAAGAACACCAATATTTTGCATTTGGGTGAAGGATTTTATCTTTGCCAGATTGCTACTTTAACCTTTTCTACATGTGTCCACGAAAATAACATTTACCGAGACAGAAGTGAGGAGTTCATAGAATCACAGAATGGTTTGGGTTGGAAGGGACCTTAAAGGTCATCCAGTTCCAACCCCCTGCCATGGGCAGGGACACCCTCCACTAGACCAGGTTGCTCCAAGCCTCATCCAGCCTGGCCTTGGACACTTCCAGGGATGGGGCATCCACAGCTGCCCTGGGCAATCTAGTTGAGTTAAGCTGCAATCTTCAGGGAGGAGGAGACCCCGAAAGAAATAATTATCTTCTCAGTTTGGCAGTGCTAAGCAGCTCATGACACAGGGATAGCGAAGTTCCTGTGGTGACACCATAGTTACCTGACGTTACACAGGCACACGGTGCTGGGATGCAGAGCAGGTGTATCCCTCACCCCTGGTCCCACACCCCACGCTGCTCCTAACTGTGTGACCAACACACGAACATCCTCCTCAGGCACACAACAGCTTCACCCTATGCTCGGAAAGATGAGAGTGTGAATGATGGATAAATTAAAGGTACTCAAGTTCCGTATGTCCGGATGTGCTGGATCCCAGGACAGCATTTTAGGTTACATTTTCAGAAGTCTGGACTCTGACCTGAGAACCACCACCAGAGATGCTCTCATTCAGGCTGTGCTCCATGGTCCGGGTGCTTTAAGGCTGTGGGTGGACACCTGGTGAAAGGTTCTGATGGATGGAGACCCTACTGCTAGTGGTGTCCCTCCCTGCCTCACTCCTCCGAATTACATCCAAGGGTTTTTCCCATAAACAGTATCTGTTTTGGCAAACCAAAGCACTTGTTGGAGGGTGGGGGTTGGAAATGAGTCAGCCCTCCAAAAAAACATGAAAAGAACCCATGAAATTAGCTTGGACTTCATGTTACACTAAATAAATGTTTGAAAAAAAAAAAACCCCACATTTATTTTTTCCTTGAAAGAAAAAGTATATATTTTTCGCACCTTTTTTCTTTCAAATTTGCATTCTGTTTTTTTGAAAATACAGGATGAACTCAGATCAGATTGTCAAGTTTTTCCCTGTAACCATGAAAACAAGGCTCGCTTTTCTCCAGCACTTTAACCCGAGGTGAAGATTACCACTGGTCTGTAAGCACATACAGATACTACAATATTTGTGATAAACTGTCAAAAAAGCCAGCCAAACAGCAACGGCTATGTTTGTTCTGAACAATAAAGCTGCATCAAGCAACTAATCTTTAAGAAAATGTGCATGTGTGATTTTAAATTGTTCTTTGTGAAAAATTAGTGTCCATTTTTAAGGTCTTTTGCAACGCAGAAAACCATATACAAGTACTTCAGTTTGTTTAAAATTAAAGAGGCCTTTCTCTTTTGCCTTTCCTAATCAGAGCTCTGCCAAGCCACTGACCCAACTAGCTGCAGAGCAGCCCCGCTGCGATACCAAGCTGTTTCTGCAACAAACACCTGAACTTCGTATTTCCACTACTTTCCACATACAAATTGCCCCAAACCACCATTTGTGGTGGTAGAAAATGAAGGTGTGCAATTCCCAGCAATGATCATTGATGAGGTTTTGGGATAGCTGTCTCTCTGCATTCCCTGGCTTTTACCTTAAACCTCTACTTTGAAAAAAGGGAAGTTTAATGTTAACCCCTTAAATTTGGGGGGATCAAAGTGACGGGAGAGTGCTGTTTTGCACATTTCCAAAGAAGTAAAATGAGTTTTTAGAAAACCCTAGGCTAGACTCAAAGCCTCACAAACTCCAGTGACAACTTCTCTAGCAAACCAAGGTTAATTGGAGCTTCTACCAGAAGATCAAGATTTGAAGAATGCTGCATGCAACAGAAGTTTCATGTACCATCACAGCGTCCAAAAAAGAAAGAGAAAAAGGGAAGATGTGGAAAATCTTGGTGATTTTCAAATTGTGCAGCAGAAACTAACTCTATTTTGACTCATGTAATGGCATTGTTAAGAAGGGAAGATGGGAGTTTTAAGTGCCCATTTATTTTCATGACAGCTAGGGTGTTTTTTTCCCCCCAGTTGTTAGAAAATGAGCAATGCATACATATTTTCTGCTTTCATTCCAGGAAACAAATCCAACCTTCCCTGTCTGCTGCAGAGTTATTCTTAGCTGGCTTTGATATTTCTATCAGCTAGGAGAGCATAACAATGTTATCATGCTAACAAATTCCAAGGATTTTACATAAGCTCTTGAGTGCCTTAAAAAAAAAAAAAAAAGGCTTTATTGATTGCACTGTTTGTGTTTCATTAGCCAAAAGAGCAGGAAAAGCAGGCTGGAAAAAAGAGCAAAAAAACAGTTTGATGAGTTTCAGTTTCATGAAGCAAGTGCTCTCTGTTTTTGAGAGCATCCAAGCTTTGCAGGTTTGAGGCCGGAAAAGACCAGGTAGTTCAGGCCAAGAGATCATTTAAATCCTGCTTGTTTACATACAGCCTATTTTCCTAATTTGATTTTTTTATCAGTTGAAACCACTAGGCACCCCTCCCCTCCCTTACTTAAGCAAAGCAGGGTAGCTGGGGGTGTAGTGCTGGTAGGATTGTCTGGGTGAAAAAGGATCCCTGGCTGATCTGTTAGAGGCTCAGGGCCAAATTCTTTGCTGATATCACTCCACTGAAGGGATTTTGGCCCAACACCTACTGACTTTCAAGGGTAGGCTGCAGCCTTTTCTCACACAGCTGTCCTGAAAGGATTGTATCAAGAGGTAAAGAAAGTAAATTAGTGAAACTCAAAACGGGAACAACCTTGCAGAGTCTTGGAGTGCTTTCTGGCTGCCGGTTATTTTACTGAGGACCATGGATGAATGGGGCAGGTACTGCACAGGGAGAGCAGGAGGAAGGAAGGATTAAGCCTGGGTGAACAAGGAAGAGTTCACCAGGAAATGCTCAGTCTGGGAGAAGAACCCAGCATGTATCAGCAAGGAGGCCGGGGATTAACCGTAACATACTAGGGCTGGTCTGACAGCGCAGAATGGTGGCACTCAGCATTTCAGGGGACCTTAGAAGCCAGAACAATTAAGCCTTTGATAGAAGCAATTAACATTTCTACACTTACTGCAATTAGAGATGCAGAGATTCTTATAGGCCAAGGAGACTCTTCTTTAAGAATTAACCCATCAGGTACTTGTCAAGGTGATTGCAGATGAACAGAGCACAGGCAGATCCATAGAACAAATTTTGACTTTTCCAGACTACCCAAATGTCAAGGAATAGCAATATTTAATTAAGCCCCACCTGCTATCAGCAATGCATGGCTGAGCTTCCATATACCTGGAACTATATTGATCAGACTCCAAGGACATTGACATAACAGCTAGCGGGGGGGAAAACAAAAAGCAAAGGACACGGCAGTACTGTGGAATTCTGGTTGTTCAGACATGTCTCCAGAGGAGTCTCTGTTGAGAAGCACTAGTGCAATGCAAGCATGCCAAGACGCAGAAAAACTGGAAGGAAGCCACATCCAAGTCATGGAGAATATGCCTGTGTCTGTAATTGCTGTTGTTAGAGCTGCCCTCCGCGGGGTTCAAAGCTGGGGCTAATCCTACTTTGCATATTCTATTAGAAACAGGGACAGGGGAACCAGCTCCATGATATCCAGTTTTGCAAGAAACTAGAACATACAGAGTTGGAATAGAGAAAATCTGGGGATCTGTAGGATATGCAAAAACAATGTTGGGAAATAGTGGGCTTGCTTGGAAGAAGCAATGTTGAAAAATACATCTGGGGAAAGCTGATCAGGAAGAAAAAAGTAATCTGAAAGTTATTTTTAACTTAAGGAGAAAAGAAGACAAAAATTGATGCCAAACTGCCTGTCCAGACATTGGACAAAGTATCAGCATCCTTGCTGGATTTCTTTATATTTGATTGAATAAATGTCATTTCTTGAGAAACATAGAAGGATGTGTGAAAAAAGCAGCTCATGTATCATCCATTCATGTCAATATCTACCTTAAAAGTACGTGGCTAAGGTTCTCAAGAGTGTTACAGAATGTTTCCAATACAGCCAGAAGTAGCAGCAATTTGGCAGGACCAGAGATTATTTGCTTCTGTACTTTCATGTAGCAGAGGCATACAGAAATAAAAAATATAACTGGCATGGTATCACATACCTAGCTCTCCACTGTTACATGCTTTGAGTACAACGGGGCAGACTGTCAAATCAGCATTTTATAAACACTTTACACTGACCTAGCCACTGCCTAAAAGAGTGGTCAGTTGCTCAATGGCATTCCTTAGAGTAGACGGCAGAACTGCTTTTCACTTCTTAGCAATAAGAGGTGTCTGTTGGGTAAGAGTGAAGTTATCTTAATTTTACTCTTCCATGAATAGAAAAATACCGAAATTAAATATCACAGTCTTCACACAGAGAAAATTCCCAGAGAACTCCCCATCCAGTTAGCTTAGTTAAGGTCTGCAGGCTGAGCTCCTTGCGTCTCCGAAAGCACAACTGTGCTAAGGGTTGCACCTACTTAGGATGACAGTGACAGTAAGATGGGAGGAAATAAAGAGAAAGATTTCAGATGCAAGGGAGAGGCACAGGAGAGGAAGACAAATAGCCTGATTAATTTTGTGCATTTCATTTACGTGTAAATCACCTTCAGCTATTTTCCCCTCTGTTATGTGATCCTGAGATGCTGCACACCTGAGTTAATTTTGAAGTTAAAACACCTCAGGGAAATAAAGCTGCCTAATCAGTGTTTTGATAAGTTTTCTTTTAAGTCCCAACTCTTGTTTTCAGATGCTAATGCCACAAAGCCTTAGTGCTCAAAACCCACTTGACTGATCTAAAAAGCAGTTCTACATTGCATACCTCATCCAGCAAGACTGGTAAAATATTTAATACTGTATTTGTTATGAAGACAAAAAAGACCAAGTCAGTATTTACTAAGGAGTGAACATTCTTTTCTGAGTTATTGAACTTGCCAATTTTTGATGACAAGAACAAAGCATGAACCAAATCCAAAAGTATGTCTGGCCCAACTTTAGAGATCTTGTCTGAACTACACGTAGGACATAAGGAATGTTTTTCAAGTAGCTTTGCCCATGCCAACTGCTGCAACGTTCTTCCCATATAAGAATATTGTTTAGATTTATAGGTGATGTGAGTCAATGCAACAGAACTCTCCATTCTCTGAAAATCCGTGGCAGCAATAGGACAGCGCCTGCAATGCGGTGCTGCAGCTGGGAAAGGGCCCTCCTTAGTGGAGTTTCTTGCAGTGTCAAAACTCAGGAAACACTTGTCCCCAGAGCAGTGCCACAGCCTTTATGGGTAGCTGTATGTGCCACTCATACAGGAGCAGGTCGAGGTACAGCCAGGAAGGCACCACAGAGAGAGAATGAGCACCTGCGTGAGTGCGATGAGCACTGTAAGCACCGTACCTCGTCCCCTGGCTTGCACAGACGGACTGGAGAAAGGATTGCTCCTGCAGCATAAGCTCCAGAAGATGTCAACTCAGTCTGCAGGAGGTCCAGAAGTTCTGGGAATGTCAAGTTCTCCTGTATTTGACGCAAGAGAAGGCACAGGGCACATTGCTCGGCAGCGAGCACAGCCCACTGCGCAGCAAACCCCTTCTGCTGAGGGGCGCGGAGGGCAACCTCACCTTACTGCCAACTGTTGGTGCTTGCAGCCTGCTTCTGCCTCCTTGTGCGCTTCCCTCACTAGCACACCCAGCCCCAGGGCTGTGAGCATTTCCTAACCCTGGAACCCAAAGGCCTGTCAAGCAGCTGAGCGTTTTGCCAAACCAACAGATCAGCAAATGACGCAATCTGTTCTCTGTACCTTACAGATGTACATCTGGGAATGACTTCACAGCCTCCACTTCAAAAAGCTTCCTTGGCACTTCTTCCAAGAGATAATGGCAGTTTGCACTTAGCAGCCAGTCGAATTACAGGAAGTTATCAAAAAACTCCGCTGAATATCCCTAAAATGTTGCCATTGTTTCTGATTTTGTTCCATGCCCTGCTCAACATCTGCTGTAGCCCACGACATGAACAGGAGCATTTCAATGGCGTAACGTACAAGGACGCCCTGTACATACATAAACCTCCTTTCTCCTGCCATAAAAGAGTGAAGATGTATAGGTATAGACATTGCAAAAGGAGGAAAAAAAAACCCTCAAGTCCCATTCTGCCTTTCCAAGTAAAACTGGGACAGGGATATGGAGCAGCTGGATCCACAATACTGCATGGGAAGGATGACATTTTGATGCCCCGATGTGGCCAGGTTTTCAGTCAGGAATACAGGTTTTCAGTCACAGACTTGGTAGGGAGATAGAAGTGTCAAAAAAATTAAAGAAAGGGTTATTTTTTACTCTTTTTCAGTGCCAAGGGTCAAGTCTGCAAAAATCTAACCCTTCTCTGCTCCTGCTAATAGCGTGGCTGTACTTGCCCAAGAAAGTTGGGCTAATGGTTCTGCCATAGCTTCCTGAACCAAAATAATTGTCCTTTCCACTGCAGATTTGAAGGGAAGCTATTGGTGCTGTACTATTGCCCATAGACACAAAGGGTCTTTTTTGTTGACCACTGTCCCACTCCTAAAGGAGCTGGGGACAGGAGGCCCTGCAGACACTTCTTGGGTCTGCTGTTCACCATAAGACCACCCTCCTCCTGGTGTCACAGCCAGGATGGAAAGAAATTCCTCTATTTCCTCTATGGGAAGAAATCCTAACAAGGATTTAAGAGTCAGACCACACAACTCTGCCCCCTCACCCACAGTTCAGTGGGGTTTCAACATAAGAGATCTTGTAAGAGATGGAGCTATAGAGAAGCAGTGGAGGGGGGGAGGAAACAATGCTGAAATAATTCAGAACATGACATTTCCTTCTCCTAAATATAATATACTTTTTAGTACTGTTTATTTTGAGAGCTGGGGAGGATTCTTTGTTCCTGGAGTTCTTTCCATCAGGCCCAAATCCCCACAGTCAGCTCTTGGAAATGTGCACCTTTTTTTTTTTTTTTTTTTTGCATGGCTACGATAGTTTATCCTCTGTAAGGATTATAGGGCAATAAACAACTGGAAATCACTCTGCAGTGACAAGTGTTGTGACCGGAGGACACAGGGTATGGAATACAGCTTGAAATTCAACTATGCAAAGCCAGTTTTGAAGCTCAGAGGAAAACTGGACTGATGAGTGTGTTTGACCTGCTGAAGACAGACCAGGCAGCTCAAGTAACGCTTTCTACTTCTCTTTTCTATTATAAATGCATATTCTTCTAAGAAAGGAGCCTGATCAAAAGCAGAGACTCCTCTCCACCTCCGAGAGGCCCCAGCATTTAAGCCTACGGTACTGCAATCGCGCGTGGCTCCGGACGCAGGATCTCTTGTGCGCGTATGCGCCCTCGGTATGTGTGTGACCCCACTTACAGCTGCAGCCCAAAAGTAGCAGCTGCCTGTTGATACAAACCCTCACGCTGGAAAAACAGGTGATAATGAATTCTTCAAGCATATGCAAGTATTAAGCAACTACTCCATGAATTGCCAGCAGCTGTTTCAAGAGCCCTGCCCTGCTTGCCACAGGTATTTAGTTAAGTATGATACCCGCCCTGATATAAAACACATGCGTAGAGACAGGCATGTACTGCCCCAGAGTCCCTCCCTTAAGGCTTCTGAACCAGGCCGTGCCAGCAATTTCTTTGGTAATTTCAAAGCTACCCGCTGTGACGCTTCCCATCATAGAAAGGGAAACAAAAAGAAAGGAAAGGAACTGGAGATAAATAGCAGGGTCTAATTTCCTTGTCATTTTGTAGCCAGATCGTTCAAGAGACAGTCATATAGCTGTTCAGACTCCCAGCACTTTGAACGTTCTTCTAATGGACATTTTGATCGTAAAATCAGATGGTATTCAGCCTCCGCCCCAGGCTCGCACACAACAGTAAGAACTCCCCTCCCCCCCCCCGCCCCGATTTTCACAACAGAAACACTGCTGGTGTTCACACTACGGTTTTATCTTTTTAACTTTCAAGGAATGTGGCACTGAAACGTTTTCCCCCCTTATTCAGTTAATATCATCTAATTTTTTGGAGAGATTCCATCTATGCAGAGCTTCCCTTACGTTGTCTGAAACAGTTCAGCTTTTCACTGTACCCTCTGCTCTGCTGTCGTCTCTTGCCGTAGCTGTTACAGGTACAGCTCCCTCCTCCGCTACGGGAAGGAGAGGGACAGCGTGCAAGAAAGTTGCTGATGTTACGGAGGAAGCAGTGACATGACTAGATTAAGGAAAGCACAGATTCTGAGATCATAATTCTTCTTAACTAACTGCACATCAAACTGAGAATTCAGGCAGCAAAGCAGAAACTCACAAAACAATGTCTTAAAGAAGTAATTGCTAGGTTTGGAAAATAAAAACAACAACTCTTTGGCTCCGCAAATCCCAGCTAAGAAGAATTCACATCTGAAACAACTCCGTGTCATGAGAAACACCGAATAATAAGGCAGTGATCAAAGGCGCTGTCAATGCCATTATATTATATGGGAGGATAAGAGGGAGGCCCAGACAACTAACAGTGTGAGTAATTGGGTTATACTGTAGGCTTGTTTTCACACACTGAATGCTGCAGGTCTAATTTAACTGGGTCACCAAAACTTAGGCAAAAGCCTACTAACTTAAGGCTAGGAAGTGCCATTTGTTTGCCTAACTTTAGGCTACAAGATGTGGATGCTGGGAAGCATGAGCAAATCCACCCAGGGAAGGGCAGGAATCTGGATAAACAGATGGAACAGGTAAAAACTGTGTTCCTCAGGTTTTAGGAACCCTCCGCCCTTACAAATTATTTCCAGTTTCTTCCACGTAGTCCACATTTAGAAGCCACTGAAATTTAATAGAAATTTAACAACAGAGTAAGTGCTGTGTCCTCCCAAACCACTCAGACAATAGATATCCGCCTTGAAAACTGTATCCCCATCAAGCCCCAGAGTCCTGACAAGCATTTCACACAGTAATTTAAAGTAAATACCTTTCAGGAGGTAATCCTGCCACCGCCGTGTCTTGAAGTTCATGGAGGTCAAGGTTCTTAGGCTCGGTTAATGCGAGCAGTGGTAGCTGTCTTTTGGCATCCTGAAGGGAGCTTTCATGTTCTGCATGCATCCTGCTCGGCTGATTTTCGGCAACAGTGAGATCTGTAGATGCAGAATGCTCACCCTGCTCCATCACAGGAATGGCTGGAGAGTGATTTTTGTCCAGGTCTGTCTCCAGCTCTTCAGTGCTCGCCTTTAAAGCCAAGTCACCTTCACCAGTGACTAACATCCTTGCAGTACCTGTTTCAGGGATGTCTCCAGTTTTTTCGTTACCCGTCTTTGCTGTGCTTAACACTGTGTCACTGTTCTCTTTTACAGCTCCCTCAGTTGTATTGCTAGATTCTAGTTTCAAGTCAGTTTGCAAGCAATCGTCCTGGCTTACTTCATTTTTTAAGTAATCTATTAACCCAGGCACGGTCACTTTCTTTTCTTGCTGTGCATGTTGTGAATTTTCGGATGTTTCCAGGCATTCATTATTTACTGGATCATCCTGGATCATCTGCATGTCATTCTGAGACTTAATGTTGTGCATAAAATTGCTGTGAATGCGCATCTCCTGATTTTCCCCAGGTAACACACTAAAATTGTCTGGCAATTTTTCACAATTGTAAGATCCTTCCGGGACAAGTGCTGAAGCTGCCATGTCAGAGATGCTCTTGGCAATGCCTGGATCACTGTGCTCACTTTTCTCCTGTTCATCTGGCTTCGGATCCTGGCACTGTTCAGTAGGAAGACGTACATCCTCTTCAGATGAAACTGGTTCTGTGTTACACTCTGTAATTAAGTTATTCCCCTCTGCGGCAGCAGCATCTTCTAAGTTGCTCTTCTGCACATCACCTGTAGAGATAACAGCTACAGCGGGCTGTTGTTTACTCCCAGGATATGCAGGGAAGTTCTCAGCTGCAGCCCCATCAAATGAAGCCCGTCCTTGCTTCTCTACCTCTAAGCTTATTAGCGATTCAGGATCAACGCGGGTAGCACACATGCATTCCTTTTTTTCCATCTCACCGCTCTCTGGATGCTCAGTGAGTTTGTCTGGCATTTGCAGATTTTCCAGAGCACATTCGGCAGGTGGAGCGCCATCCAATCTAGGGACCGCTTCTAAACAGGTACCTGGCAGCCTATTTTTCTCAGTGTCCTGGAGACTTGCCGGTGGCAGCTCTGCCACTGTGTTTTCTTGTTGCAGAGATTTGCCCTTGGCAGCTTTGCAGGAAGACTCAGTAGCTAAAGACAACTCTTGCCCCTCTGCTTTTGAGATGTTCTCAGGAGCTTCTTTACCTGCCTTGTTTGATTCTGAAAAGTTCTCAGCACCGTGCGGCTCTGCTGTATCCTTGGCCACTGGACTCTGTTTGAAGCCTGCATGATTTTCAGACAAAAGTTGGGGTAACTCAGCACTCAGTGTGCTTTGGACAGTTTTTTTAAATATCTGACTGATATGCTCCCTAAAGTCTGGGAGGCTGGAGCCAATGTCCAGAGAGCTGCAAGTCAGAGCCTCATGTTCCCTTCCGGAGTCCTCTGCAGACTGCTCAGAAATACTGATCTCTGCCCTGGTTATGTTACTATTCTCTTTTGAAAGCCCTTCTGTTTTTTCTGAATTCCCAGGTTTCTCTAAGATCTTACCGTACTTGTCATCTATGCAGATACTGGTTGCAATTTCCTCATTACAGCCTTCTTGTTTACCAACAGATGAAAGGCTCAGCAGCTTCCCTTCTAGAGTGGGGAGAGCGAACAGAGGCTCTGCTGAACTGTCACTTTGCTGTTCTTTGAAGTTTACCTCACTTTTTGTTTCTTTGGATTTAATTGCAGATATCTCTTTCTTCAGCTTCTCAGAACTGAACTGTGATAAGTTGCCAGTACTCTGCCCCACATTTAAAGTCTCTGGCAGGGCTAAACTTCTGTCTCCATCACCCCAAAAACTTTGGTCTGGAACATTTTTCTCATTAACACCCATACTCCCTGCAGAGCTGTTTTCTGAATTTGCTGGTTTACCTCTGCTTACGCTGGGTGAAGGACCTAAGTGCACAGACACCTGAGAACCTGCAGCAATCTGCAAATTAGCGTTACCTTCTAAGGCGTTTTGGCATGTTACAACTTCCAGCTCATTATTTAGTAATTCCCCTCCAGTACCATTGCTCGTGTTGTTTCCAGGTTGCTGGTTAGGATGGCTGAGTGCAGAGGGCTGTGTAGGGAGGGCTGTAAAATTTGCTTGACAATAACCAGGCTCCCCTGGTGTCTTTTGAATGCAGCTGGATTTATATGACTTATCAGTGGGAATTACTTCCTCATGTGTCCGTGGTGAAGGAGATCCTTGCACCTCTGGACTTTTATCACTTTTCATATGGCTTGTTTCTGTGGCAGAAGCACTGTCCTCACAACTTATCTCCACGTTTCCATCTTTACAGATGATTTCCTCAGTCAGACCTGCAATGTTTTCTGGGGTTTTTGCCGTTAACGGCATTGTTCCTTGAGTTTCTAGATGAGATATTTGAGGATCATTTTTCTCAGAATTATCAGAAGTATGTGCTATTTCTGTAGCACTTGGAAAAGCCTGTGATATGTTAGTAGCACTTGCTGAATCCTGTGTCCCTGGCAGAGCGTTTATAGCAGCAGCGCTGCTTTCACCACTGTTATCCTTTACCCTGCGTGCGCTGCCTGGCTGTTCATTCTTGTCAGCTTCTTTAGGAAACGTATCGGTATGACATGCTGCTTCATGCTGACTAGCTGAGATCAAATAATTATTATCCTGCTCCGGCTTGTTGAAGTTTTGCTTACTGCGGCAGTTTTCTTCTGCCTTGAGATCAGTTTTGTTGTGCTCGTTGCAATCTTGCAAATTAAGCACGGTCACACCAGAAATATTTTGCCCGTGTTCGCTGCCACACATATCCTCTGACACCACGGCACTGCTTTTATCCTTGTCCTTTTCTTTTGCTGTGTCGGAGTGGCACTGGATCGGTGCTGGACGTAGCACAGGAGATTCTTTATTGAGGCTGTTTGAAATATTTAGAGGTATTTCTGGTATGTTGCTGGGATTGTTTAGGTCCAACGGCCGTTCTGGATTTAGAGCGCTGTCTTTGTGTTCCTGATCATCTGCTCTTGTGACAGTTGTCAGACTGCTTTGCTGCTCCTGTGGTTCAAGCCCTGTATTTGAAATCCAGTCAGTGTCACCAGCAGCGGACACTGACTTCTCCATTTGCTGTGCTCGGGGAAGAGCTGTTGGAACGCCTGCATTCTCCTGCCATTCTCTGATACTGCACTCCAGGGTCTCCGAAGGGCTGCATGTGTCCTTCTCAGAGGGATGGTTGTTTTCACTGACGTTGCCGTTGCCCCCTTTCTCCATGTGAACTTGCTGAGGAGTTAGTCCTGATGTAACGACTATGGCTTGGGAGGTTTCTGAACAATCCACCTGGACACTTCTGTGACTTTCTGCAGCTGCTTGCTCCATCTGAGCTTCCATCAGCACATCAGATTCCCATTCACTTTTCAGTGCCAAATCTCTGTCCCCCTCAAAACTTTCCACTGCAGTCTGGGGCTTCTCCTGTGGAACATCCTCATTTTCTTTACCATCCACGGCACTGCTTTGTGCAGCTGCAGGTCCTTGCTCTGGATTGCCGTGAGGCACTGCAGTGATGTGACCAATGTATTCTTTGGTTTCCGAAACCCCTGAGGCCTCCTCAGTTTGTACAGCCACGCGATCCATAGTCCCTGCCAACTCATTTAAGCCCTGGAGCTCAGGTTTTGATCTGGACGTTTTCGAACTTTCTTCTGACTTGCTACAGCTCTCAGGCTTTCCTTGACTCTCAGTTTTACGCTCAGATTCTAACACAGTTTCTCCAGCAAAAGCTTTTTCCCAGGATTCATCCTGCTTACTCTGCTTAATATTATTGTTCTCGGAGTGAGGACGCAGTGAACTGTGTGCACCGGCTAAACAAACCTTTTCAGTCCCATTACAGCCTGGCTGGCCAGAAGTTTTGTCTTCTGCCTCAGTGTTAAAGCAATCAAAACTCAGTGGGCATCCTTCCCTTGGAAACTGCGGTATAGCCACGAGCTTACTCTCCAGGTCACCCATGGCAGCGGCTTTCTCTTCACTGATCTGTTGTTCAAGTTTACAACCAAGAGACTGTGAGCTGTCTTTGGGCGATTTAACGTTACTGTCTAAATCCAGAGGCTTTCCCTCAGCTTCTTCCCTTAGGTCACCTACTGAAGTTTTTGCACAAAGCTTGAATTCCTCAGGATTGTGTCCCAAGTCAGCATTTTCCGTGTCCTTGTGGTGACTACTAACAGAGTTCAATGGTTGTCTTTCTGGCCCACTTGACCCCTCAGGTAATTCACTGGTTTCTGACACTCGTCCCTCCTCTGTTCTCATTTCATTTTTTCCTCCTGTTAGACTCGCCTCAGTTTCTTTTTGATTCAGCTCTGTGGATCTGCTCAGAGAAGTACTTAATGCATATTCTTCCAGTAATAATCTTTTATCTACTGGGGAATTTTCCTTGGTGGGATTGATAATGCTTTCTGTTTCAGAAAGTGTGATACTTTCTCTAGACACATCATCGGCTTTTATAATTTCATTGCTACTGGCTTCATCTTTTGGGCTTTCAGTTGTGACAGCTGATTTTTGTTCTGCCTTTCGCTGAAATGATAAAGGCATGCTGAAATGCTCGGCACTAACAAGCTCATCCTCCTTTTGAAGCTCTCGTTGAAAAATGGGTTCCGTTTTTTCAGAGGCTGTTTTCACTGCTCCACTCCTCATTGGATCTTGAGAGTCATTTCCAGGCACGTATTCCCTCAAAGGCTCTTCAGGCTTTGGTACCAGGAAGAGATTTGGAGGGTTAGAATGTAACTCTGACATTGAAGTACAGGTTTCTGATTGCTCTCCTTTGCTTCCAGGCAGAGCTAGGCTTGCCTCATCCCCTTCAGCTGTTGTTACAACCTCCATCTGCAGACTGCAGACTTCCCTGATCTCGGGGAAGCCCTGAGCATTCACAATTGCTCCAAATTTTTCACTGTCTGAGCCTCCTGTTGCTGGATAATTTAGGATTAAGGTTTCCTTTTTCATTAGCAGACCCTCTCCACCATCTGTGCTCTGTCTACCTTGCTGCGTTACAGTCTGCGGCTGACCTACTTCCAAAACTCCTCGCTCCTGCTCGGCCTCCCGCGCAGTACAATAATCTCCTGCTTCTTTACCCTGGGGAAAGGTGCTGACATGTGGGTCCCACATGCCACCCAGCTGTTCATGCTGCCGGAGCGGCCCTAATTCACTCAAACTCATTTGTGTGACTCTGTGCATTTCTGTAATTGCTGCAGGAGGGCTGGGGTCCAGGCTTGGGCTTCTGGGAGCATCCTCACTGGTTTTCATAGGAGTGGCAGCAATATCGTCACATTTTGGACCTCTGTCCATGGATACGGCATGTGCTATGCCCTCTTCATCGTTCACTGGACCTGGTGATGGCACTGCTTCGTCGTAACTCGGAGGTGTTAACTTGGCATTGCTGGTTGTCAGATCTGCTGTGACATCTTCCTTGGCACAGTCTGCCAAAGACATCGAGGTAGGCAGACTTCTCCCTCTGGCTTCGGCAGCCTGCTTTAAGATATTGGAGCCCGTTTGTCCTTCATGTTCTTGCAAGATCCTGTTCTGTCCTGTCACCTCCGAAGAAACCATGCTTGAATTTGGATTGGATAAATCTTCAGCACTGTAGCTACTGATGCCTTCATTACCGATGCTGCCAACAATGGAAATGTTTATTTGTTTCATGTCAATAAAGAAGCAAATAATATGAAGTAAATGAAGCAAAGAATAAAAACTCATGCCACTGGTGTTCCAAAGCCATGCAGTGCATGCACTGAGTAGCTGATAATCTGCTTTCAGGAGCTAAACCATCAGCCACGCATTACAGTGATTTAAATGCTCATTACTCTGGGAAGTATGTCCCCAGTCTTACCTGACAGCTGGGGGCATGCATTTTCACCATTCCAAAATCTGTCTTAGTTAAGCATGGGGAGAAGGGATACACATCTAACAAACTAGGGGAGCAACATGGGAAAAACTGACAAAAATACTAGAAAACCCACCAGTACCTCAAAGTTTTTAATTTCTGCTTCTGCGAGACTACTCTGTGCACAGCTAAAGGTCCTACAAGGCACAGTAACTGCTATCTGGCTGCACTTCCATTGTGTGGCAGAAGATTAAGAAGGCCCATCTGTTGAGTGTTTTCTCCAACTAATCAGCACATTTAATTCTCACCAAAAGGCCAAAGGTCTTGCCCCACATTGCCATACAATGATACACACCCTATGAGGTCATTTTATTGCAGTGTTGGATTTCAGTGCATATAAGCTGTAAGTGTTTGTAGGAGCTCTCTCCCCACCCATGAAAGATAAGACGGAGATGATGCATGTGCACTAACCGCAGGGAAGAAGTTATTTTTAATAATTTTCACGTGCACTGTGCGGGCCTCAGTTCCCACATCTAGGTCTGTAGGTGGTGGAATGGGTTAACCTTGTTCTCTCCCTCACCTCCCCTGGGAAGCCTGAGCATATTTCCAATGCCTTAGGGAACCTGGAGTGAAATATCAAGTCAAAACTGAAGGTAGAATGGTACCTATGAGCAAGGGGCATCGTTTATTTGGCATCTCCCACCCCTCTCCCGCCCATCCAAAGCAAGCACCTAGAGTTATGAAAGATTCTTAAAACACTTTCTGTAAGGCTGAGCATAAAGGGGATTTTAAGTAACCTCCAGAAGTCTGAAAAGCACCTTTCCCTTCTCCGCCCAGGTTTTACGCACAAAGTACTTGTGAGTGAGTGACCAGCTCTCGGGTCCCTGCACCTCAGGTCTGTGTTTACACACTGACCCCTCAGCAACCGCTGAAGCAGCACTGAAGCCCCACGCGCTTGGGCTGCGCTACAGTGCACAAAACGCACTTCTGGAGAGGAGTCAAACCCCCTCTTTATACTGGGGACTGCCCAATGAGACAATTTCTTTATGAGAGGGCTGCACGTGAATCTGAACATGAGCCTGTCTTGGACCCTAAAAACCTTCTTCAGCATCATCACAACGGAAAATGAACTAGTCTTTAAAGAGCTATCGAAATTGGTCTATATTTAGGGTAAGCCTCAAATCTAAAGTAAAATAGCTATACCATAGAGTTAATTTATAGTTGAACCAAGTTTCAGCAATGCTCGGCATCGGTTTGTACATTTAATTTATAACACCCAATATATTTTATTTAAACTTTAAAAAATTCTTTTCCTAGGACATGGAAAAGACTTATCCACATAAAACTTCCTGACACTGGGAACAACCCAGGTGGCAATGCAATATCTGGTATTTGTTGGATCACTGACAACATGGGGCATGATAGGACATGAACAAACAGGGAGATGCCAGGAGGCTTTCCCTAAGGAAGGAATAGACTTTATCATTTGACATTAAATATGCACTCAAGGACTCTTAATTAGAAGAGGAGAGGCAGAAACCACAACACTGAACCAGGGAGGGGGTGGATAAGTGGGAGTCAATTGCCATTCCAGCTTTTTGTTTGTGTTGCAGGTTTATCTTCTTCCTGATTAAATGGCTCATTAGCAGCTGTGTGCCCAGGATTCTTCAGCCTGGAAGCACACTCCTGTCAGAGATATGGTGTCCAGCAAAAGAACAAATGTGGGTGCAGTTTTGGAGGGCTGTGAAGTCCTCTCATCTCTGCTAAACTGGGTGTTGGAAAAAGTAGAAAACACCACCTACAATCACAGTTTCTCTTTATCACTTATCTTTAATCTCTGAATCTTTACTCCTTGTTAATCCCATCTGTCAACTGAGTTAGGAGAAGCATGGTAATACATCTGGGATTGAAACAGTGGTGATGTCCATCCTACGGACCATACATCGTCATATATTTGCATTTGACAGATTTCAGCTGACTGAAATTTCTCCAAGTTCTTTACAGATATGACTTCTTTTTGCAGCTTCTATCTGCATCCATTAAACATGAAACAGTTAACATCTGAAGTTTTTTTTTTTTGTTGTTTTGTTTTTTTTTAATACACTTGCTAAACCCATGACCTATCTACTGCCATGCTGGTAGCAACTTTGTAGAGTCACAGTAGAAGTAAACCTGTGATTTAGCAAGTTCAAGGGCAGATGACAATCCTGTGAACTAAGCTGTTCAACATTATGAATCAATGAAACCGATTTTGCTGATGCTTAATGATGCTGAAAACTTGTTCATTTTACTCAGGAGCAGATGAAGGAATTGGAACAACTTTGTAATTAATGTATGCTGAATGGAAATAAAATGACAGCGCTGGCACATGCAGTGACAGCAACTTCAACTATCACTTTTGGAGTGAAGTAGTACACCCTCATCATCTGTCCTACTTCACCTTGCTTCAGTCTTTTATTCAGGACACAACACAGAATTGAGAAGTTTGAGTTTCCAGTCGTAAGATGCATCCAGACTGACCTGTTTGGCTATCTCCATGTATGTTTCTCCTGATGTAGGTGAAATGAAAACTATATATGGAACACACCCTACATATTTATTTTCATTTTTTGTAATCCTTCTTTTCTGTCTGGGGTTAGACAAACATCTGTTGGGAGTGACTTAAGCACAGTTGATCCTGCTTTAGGGCAGAAGGATGGACTAGATGACCTCTTAAAGTCACACCTAGTCCCATTATCTTCCACTCTTTCTAAAGGGAATAACACTGCAGGGAAATTACACCACATACTGAAGACAATTCCCCTGAGTAAAACCCAATCTACATGAAAAGGTACTAGCCATCGATAAGTACCTGTGGAGAGCATGTATTTCCAGACAACCCATTCAACATGACCAACACAAAGTTAGGACCCTAAAAGTTGGGGATTTTTAAATACAGGAAAATGAAATCTGTTCTCTTTTGTGGTTACTTAATCTCTTTTGTTTGTAACCTGAACTGGCTTGATATTTAGGAAAAATTCATTCATATGCAAATAACAAAGCATGAAAGAACATGAGAGTTCCCCATAGTTTGTGTAGAGCTTAGGGCAGAAAGAGTAATTTTACTAGGAGTAATTGCTACACATAATTGAAGATATGTTAAAAAAAAGAAAATGCAGTCATGCAAAGACCTAGGTGCATATGTAAGTTGAAATACATAAGTGTCGCACTGCACTTAAGAGTTATCAAAGGGAACTTTTCCCTTGTCTTAGAAATTAAGAAATTAAGCACACAATTACGGATTTGCAAGTTCAGGGCCTTAACATGCTGTCCATATGAATGCTATCCTTCCAGTTTCAACATCAAATTACAATGAGTTAAATCTTTATATGTCTAAAGTGTTTGTTTTGCATACATAATTACTGAGAAATTGCTTGTTTGGAAGCACATTGCAAATTTACCAGTTAATTTTTAATACCTGTA
The DNA here is from genome assembly GCA_027574665.1 of Rhynochetos jubatus. Classification (NCBI taxonomy): domain Eukaryota; kingdom Metazoa; phylum Chordata; class Aves; order Eurypygiformes; family Rhynochetidae; genus Rhynochetos; species Rhynochetos jubatus. Next base: position 37,301,308 of record CM050655.1, on the reverse strand, counting down.
GTTAAACTCTTCCACCTTCAGAATACATTGTGGCAAGCTCCAATTATCCTGGAACAAACTACGGGTACTGCCCAGTCACCAAGATGTTGATTAGGACAGCATTGCCTGGTTTGTATTTAGGTTGTGAATCTATAAAGGATGTTAAGAAATTGATGATTTATGGTGCATCTCCCATAAATATTTCCAGATTAAGAGCCATACCCAATCTACCAGCCATTAACACTTGAATTCACAACTTCCATTATTCTGTTTTGCCATCCGTAGCAAAGGCAAAGGGACAGAACATAAAACCAGCAGCAGCTAGACTCGTGTTTACTATCTGAGAGTGGTGGGGTGGATAGGGGAGGAGGTAGAGATGCCCAAAGACATTAAGCCTGCTTGAGAAACAACAAGAAATGATGATCTAGCAACAGAAAATCATAGATAATTTAAAATTTCCCTTTCTTACTCCTTTGCTTTCCTTCTAAAACATGCAGTGGTCGTTGAAAGGACAGGCAGACTTTCCAACCCAGTCACACTTGTGAGGGAAAAACACCACGTGCTGAAGCCTATGAAACCCAGAGGTCACATACGGTTGCTACCCATATGACATGACTCAGAGCCTGAGTGATTATATTCCCTGGAGTATGAGAGTCTGAAATTTGAGGATGAATTTAGAAAGCACTGAAGAGGACAAATGCACAGCCAGCTCTGCAACCGTGGCACATGTATAGCTGCTTCTCAAACGTTTCTGTTCTGTTTCCCCTGACACATGAGAGATCAGCATCTACATTTTGAGTTTACACATTTGGACACACTATACTGGAGGACTTGGGTAAAGAATCCTACACTTCAATCTGTCCCTAAGAGGTATTGAAAGTTAATTAATACATGGAAATCATTTCCACATTCCCTCTAAAAAAATAAGTCAGAGTTTTAGAGGCGGAGTAGGTCACTATTTGAACTTTTCAGTGTAAACAAACACATGAGAAATCCATCATGGCTAAAGGGCTGCTAACAGCAGCCAGCTTCCCCCGCCCTCCCTCTATATCTAAGCTTTCAGGAAAAAGTGAAGCAGGAACAATGATCTATATGAGCCTCCTGGGAACCATCCTCCCCTTCTCCCCCCAGCCCCAATCACTTTTCACCTCCTTGTTCCATGCACAGAACGAAGCGCAGGGCCTGCGATATATTAAGTACGACCGCACTAAATTAGCCTAACATTTAAAAAGTGAGCTGTACTACTGCAGCGAGCAAACACAGCCAGATCTGCAGTTCCAGTTCCACAGCCGGCTCCTGGTCTCCATCCGAGATATCCGGAGAGTCAGCAGGAAGCATGGTCCCACAGGATGGGTGGCAGCGTCAGCCTGTCATGCTGCAGTGGCTCTGCGGGTCCCAGGGGATCCGTGCGCAGCACTCGGGGTGGGAAAGCAGCCAAGTTAATCCACGAGGAGAGCTCATTCCCCTGAACTGCTTCTGGGTGTGAACCTTTTAAATTGCTGTATCTGCTGCTTCCTGAGCCTGCAGGAAAAAATGCTTCTCCCGAACGGAGTTGTCCAGCTAAGGATTCCCCAGGCGCTGCCCTCCGTGTGCACCAGGAGACGGATGGGTACATCTCGCGCAGACACCCATGTGAGCGAGCCTGAGGTTTGAATTCTCTAGAACAGAACCATTCCAGTTCTTCAGCGTTTTTATTTCACGTGGAAAGTTTACAGTTTAATTGTTGACGGTGTTACTTTACAGCATAAAGAAACAGGTTAAAAACATGGGACTGAAACGGAGTATTTTGAATCAGAGTCACAGACGTTTTGAATTCCAAACCAGAAGAGTATAAAAGTGACTGAAACAACTTCTGAGTATTTGTGGAGGATGGAAGAAAGCCACCCAGAAGACTGGAAAAAAGCAATCGTGGTAGTTTTCCACACCGAGATACTCCATCCGAAGATGGCAGGTCATACGCTCTTCAGGCTGTAAGAGTTCACTTCAGGGTGGAAACGGTGTGTTCAAAGCAGCGTACGGGAGCGAGTTAAAAATAAACAGCCTGGAATCTGAATCTTCAAAGATTTTCCATTTATTGTCTTCGTTTCTGTTTTGGCAGGTTATAACGCAGAAGCCACCCAAAACAGGCATGTGCCAGCAGCTTCGGGAGTAAGGCTAAATAAAAAGTAATTGCCCGAGCTCCTGCCCGTCTAATGTGTTTCCTGAAACAAGAATCTTATGAATCCCTTCAAGTTCACTCCCCCATGTAACATTCTTCTCACAAGAGTCGGAATTTTGCGTGCTGCAGTGTAAAGCTATTTTAGCCAGCTGGAATATAAGTCTCAGTGTTCTTGGTACTCCCATTTCGGAAAGAAACGCCTAAAAAACCGCAGCTATGGATTTTTGAGCAATGCATTTTAAAAAATGCAGATCGGTCATAGAAGAGTACAGAAATACCTATGCTAATGTTAAAAAACCCAGCGAGACTGCATTGACTGCATCCAAACCATAAATATTCAAAGCCCAAGATAAGAGACTCCACCCCACAGTCTCTTGGCCCATTCTAACAGCAGTTTGGATAACTTAATGTGCTGGGTGGGTGTCAGCCTCGCCTTGTGTTAATCAGCTGCTCTGAGTCCATCCTTTCAGACCACACCGGTGTGTAAGTACTTGCTTCTTCAGTTAACAGAGTCTTCCAGAAGGCCACGTGCAGGAATTGCTGACACTAATGTAAACCATCACACACTGCACCTCAGCCCCGGTGTTTGTTATTTTTGCTCCGTTCTCCTCTATCTACTTAAGGCTGGAGGCTGAGCTTGTGCCTCTGCTAACATCCAGACCCACAAAGAGAAAATGATCTGGCCCACTTCCTTGTCGGCTGACTTCTGGCTTTAAACCAGACTCCCTTAACCAGCTGTCTCTACCACCACTGGCGTGGGAAGGAGATACTTGCTACTTTGAGATTAAAAAATAAATACTTTGAAAAGGGAGTTGACAGCACATTTTCCATTTGCAGTGTTTCACGGCATTACTGTCCCTACCCGCTCCCTGGCAGCTGGTTAGAAGGGTCTTTATAGGCGGTCATTGCAGGAAGTTGTACGCAGCCTAAGAACCGTCATTTTGCAGTTCCACAAACAAATCCAATGTTTAGGAATGCTACTCATCGTAAGCATACATGCAGAATTTAACAGTTGCTAATACTCATCATTTCCCTGCCAACTCTCTTTTCTCCTTTCTATAATATAACCTGCGTATTGGTAAGAATACCCGAAAATGCCTATTTTGTTGTCACAGATCACAATGGATCGTGTTTTAAGAAGCTCACAATAAATTTGTGTTTTCTTCAGCCAGAACAGCGTGGTTACTCAGCATTACAAACACACACAATACAGCGATTGCGCACAATACTGTCGAGGGACACTAGAAGCTCGAGGGTAACTGTAATAAGATACAAACAAAACACACATCTGAAATTCTTTTCCTGTCCAAGCTGACATCACAACTGCAAACCCATTTTTCTCTAACTAGTGTGAATGACATCTGCAGTTTTTCTCGTTTGACATGAAAATGGAGAGACACTCTCAAAGACATAAGGAACTCATCCAAGGGAGAGCTGTTTCATGTATCACCTGATGCTAGATAGTAAAGTCATGCCACACTGGGAGAGAAATAGTCCTACATCTCTAGGAAAGACATGTAACCTTTCATCACTTTAAACTTCAAGCCTAAATACCTTTATCATTGTAAATTGGCTTTGCAGTCTTAGTCTTGCTCAGACTTCATTATTTTCAGTAAATAATTGAGATGGGCTAGTGGCAGTCAGAAGAAATAAGATTAATAGTAAATATCTTCCTGTGCATGTACAACCTGTTGAACTCTAAAAGCTCCACAACACAAACAAAATATCCCTTCCAGAAAGTAAACTGCCTTTTTTGGTAAGCCTTCTTGGATTATGTCATGTCTCCAAGTTTCCCTGAAATTTCCCTCATGTGGTTATTTATGATCTTACTTAATACCTGCATTTAGACTTAAACTGACGCAAACTGTTATGTGATATCAATACATTTAATAGAATAGAAATAGAATAGAATAAAAATAGGATAGGATAGGATAGAAATAGAATAGAATAGAATAGAATAGAATAGAATAGAATAGAATAGAATAGAATAGAATAAAAATAGGATAGGATAGGATATAAATAGAACAGAATAAAAATAGGATAGGATAGGATAGGATAGGATAGGATAGGATAGGATAGGATAGGATAGGATAGGATAGGATAGGATAGGATAGGATATCAAGGGATCTACAAGATGCCTGACCACTTCAGGACTGACTAAATGTTAAAGCAAATTAACAAGCATTATCCAAATGCCTTTAAACACTGACAGTCTGGGGGCATTGACCACCTCTCTAGGAAGCCTGTTCCAGTGTTTGACCACCCTCTTGGTGAAGAAATGCTTCATCTTCATAATGTCATATTAAAAGAAGCTGAAGAAGAGTTTATTGCCTATAGCATTTGAAATATTTTAATTGACTGTTTAATTGTTTAATTGTTTAATTGACTGTTCTTGTTTTTAATTTCTCAAGTTTCCATCTTTCAGAGACAGTGGCAGTCAGAAATGGTAGCCAAGGTTGGTGGAAACAGAAAATGGCCCAAATCACACATACTCCCCTTGAAAAGGATGGGGCCAATCTTTTTGCAACAAGTTCTCCAATCTTAAAGAAAGTTCCTGCAAACACTTAAAAGGTGCCCACAGCCTAAAAATCCTATGTATTTATCAGCAAGTTACTGCAACACCTTCTAAATTGTATCTGTCATTCTATCCCAGGTAACACTAATGAAGTATTGGCCAGGAAAGTATTCAGCCCTATGTTAAAATCATGCTGGCATTAAACAATTTCTTCATTGCAGCAGATGAAAACCCCTAGTAGCATGGGAAAATTCAAGTATTCAAGTAAAAAGTATTAATGCACCAAACAAAATAGTTCCTTTGCAATATTCAATAAAATCCAGATTACATTACCTTCTGCCATCCTTAACAGCACCAAAGAACGCCTTAACTCTTAAAGTGGTCCTATTTATTTCATCAGGTGAATTTAAAGACATTTGGAAGAGTACAACAGTGATAAATATTAGCTGGGTCAGTACTTTTTCCTAGGATTGTCACACAGAGCTGAGCACAGCATTTTGCAATTACATCTTACTTCACAATCGTATATGACTACAAAAGACTCTTCGATGTTTCTCTGTCTCAGCTGAGTTTATTAGTATGAGCCAAAAGCATAGGAAGTTTAGGTCAAGGGTTACTACAACAGCGGTACCTTGTTTATAGCTACGCAGTAAGGCGAGAAAGTCAGTTTGGTAAACAGTAAGTAGCCTTGTTTTGTCAGGTTATTTTGAAAACTGCATCACCACCATCCATCAGCATGATAGATCTTGAGAATCAGTTACACAAGAGCAGGAACTTCATGAACATCTCCCAGCTGTCAATAGCAGCGGGGCTTCAATTCTGTTCACAGAAGAAGCTTCATTTCTTACCTTTCAGGCTCTGGAAGTGCTGGGGATATGCTCTCAGCCAGGTGCGCAGCAGCAGGAAGATCTGAGATGTCCTGACCTCCAGATCTTTCAACGCTGTTTTCTTGAGGGCTCCTTTTTAAACTGTGCCCATTACCAGGAGGTTGGTCTAATTCTGAATCTTGTGGAGGGCTCTAGAATGAAAAAAAGAACACTTTAAATAGCTCCTGCTATTTTGGAGTACAGGAAATTTTGGAGAACACATAAGCTTAAGGAGTTTTGTTCTGCCCACTGATGGACAACTTCTGTGGCAGATTTCACTGCTTTGATGGAACTTGCAGGTTCCAAAGCCAAGCCACTTTTTTTCTCAACGACAGAAAAACAGAAGGAAGTGGTTGAGCCAAAAATAAATACGAGGAAAAGAACAGGGAGAGAAGAATGCAACAATTGTTCTAAAGCAGACAGGGTCTTTGCTGACCCAAGGAGGGTATCATCTTCTCTTTTTCCAAGCCTGGCAAATCCTTCCTTGCTAAGCAAGTTGAAAATGAGAAAGGATGGAAACAAGCTAGGAACTTTGACACTCATAACATTAGCAGCATCTTTGGAGTGAAGTTAGAGATAAAGTCAACGTCAGTCAAGACCCAGGACTTGAATCCAAGTCCAGATTCTTTCCCTCCCTCTTCAGCAAAGCTCAGAATGCCAACGAACTGGAGCAGAGGGCCCGATTCTCCACCACATTGCCTTTCTGTAATAACAGCTACAAAAAGTGCTGCAGTTTCTGTAGTAATAGCTACAGAAATGCTACTCTGCCAATATGGTAATGCTGCATCACCTCGCCCAAAGGTAAATATTTACCCATGGAGACATGCCTTTACACCAGTGGTTGTTTTGTTTTGTTTCTATTGTAAACTGCTGGTTTTGCTTCAGGGAGGAAGAGAGCCCTGTGCAAGGGCCAGGCTGTGACCCACAGTGTGCCTGCAAATCCCTGGGGTTCTACAACATGCCCATGGGGCTGCTTACAACAGGTAGTGGCACCTTCCTGCTGAGGTGGGGGGTTTTTTGGCAGAAGTATCTGTAAAAGGCAAAGCAGAGCTGGTAAAATATGCTTTGGACAGCAGCTGAAGATGTTCTTCAAGTGTAAGAACTGAAGAGAAACAATTAAGTGTAAAGCAAAAATGAAGTCTGCATGAAGAAGCTCCATTTCAAATTCTCTGGCACATCAAGCAGTAGTCAAAGAGAAGGAAAACCACTTATTCAGATCACCCTCAACATACAGTCACTGTTGTTTTCAGAATTCTCAACTGTAATTGTAAAAAACCAAAGGCACACTTAAGGTAAAGACCCATAAACGTATGCACTGACCATGGGAGAAGCACTTCAGAAGAATGTCATAGGGGAAAAGCACAGTACACAGTTCCAACTGATCTCTTGGGGATTTCTTACTCTCGATTTTTATGTTTATTTTGTTCTAGAAGTAGTCAATGAATGGCAGAAAGCTATTGTTTACGAAACACTTCTCTGTGTGAACATGGTGCGCTCTCACACAACCAAAGGCTCCTCGAGATCAGAGCCAGGAATGAGAGACAGTCACTGGACAAGAAAAGCCCATGGAATGAGCAAGCGTAAAGGTCGAGGCATCCTGAAAATATAAAAAGACTTCCTTTAGACTTAAGGCAAATTTGATTAACTCTCATATCCTCTGCCTTTCCCTGGAGAAACCCCTTCACTACAGCTTTGTTTGCAGAAGCCTCCTTTACCACACTGCTTTCCGCTGGGATAGACCAAGGGCTCTTGGTTTCACGATTATTAAGCACTTACACAGCATGTGCTGACATCTGGCATTTGCAATATTTATCTAAGCATATATGTTGGCCCCCAAACCACAGTATATGGCAAAAAATAGTAGAACGTCAAGATTTATACAAGGAAATCTGTTTCTTCCAGCCAAAAAAAAAAAAAAAAAAAAAAAGCTTAGTTAACTTACAGGGCTCCGTTTTGCTTTTGGTGCTATGTTTTGGGCAGCCTTGCTTTCATTTCAATGAGAAGCTTTGCATGGAGAATTCATTTCAGCATGCATACATGTGTGCAGAGAGAAAGAACTATAAAAAATTGTGTTATTAAATTAATTATCGAGGAAAAAACCCCAAACCAACCAAACCAGTGATTTCTGGGGTGATACTTGATCATGCTGGACCATATCCATTGCCCAGCTGCCACTCACTCACACAACACTACTATCCCCACAGCCCACAGCCTCCGCTGCTTGCCAGGCAGAGTGGGTGGTATTTGTATCTTGGCAGAAGAGGAACTCCCTCAACTACCTGGGCCCAGCCGCACGGAGAGTCAGTCTTTGAGCATGCACAGGCCTTGGCCCACCACGGGAGTGGGAGAAGAGTGGGGCAGTGGGCTGATAAACACACAACAGGCCAAGCAAGGCAGCTGCGGTGCCACACTCCTATTTGGTCAATGTATCGTTGAATCACAGAATGGTTTGTGTTGGAAGAGACCTTAAAGATCGTCCAGTTCCAACACCCCTGCCATGGGCAGGGACACCCTCCACTAGACCAGGTTGCTCCAAGCCTCATCCAGCCTGGCCTTGGAAACTCCCAGGGATGGGGCAGCCACAGCTTCTCTGGGCAACCTGTCCCAGTGCTCCCCACCTTCTCCGGGAAGAATTTCTTCCTGATGTCCAATCTAAATCTCCCTGCTTTCAATTTAAACCCATTACCCCTTGTCCTGTCACTACAGGCCCTTGTAAAAAGTTCCCCCAAGCTTCCTTGTAGCCCCTTCAGGCACTGGAAGGTGCTATAAGATCTCCCCGGAGCCTTCTCTTCTCCAGGCTGAACAAGCCCTTATTGCAAGCACTGCAATTGGGTCAGTCTCGGAGGTGGGCCACAAACGAAGCTTCACAGTAGCAGCCAAATGAAGCATAATTAGCAGGGCATGGGCAGGCCAAAATGACCTCCTTTCCATTCCCAGAAGGGCAGGGAGGGTGGGGAAAACCACACAAAGAACACCCCAGAATTAGGCCAATTCACAAATTTGTCCAGATGCCTTTAGCACTGGCAGAAGCAGTGAGAACTAATTCTTTATTTTTCCCCATTTCTACTACCAACATCTCAAATTTGCTTCCACTGTTTTGGGTGCTAGGCAGGAGGAATACCTCACAGCTCTCTACAGAAGATGACGAACTGTTTGTTTTGTCTCCTTCTAAAGCCTCTGCCATCTTCCATGGCAGAAAGGAACACAGCAAAGAATGAAGTCATTAACCTACTGCACTCTTAGTACCCACACATTGCTCCTAATTAATCCCTCTTTCACAAGGTCAGCCACCTAATTCAAAGGTCTCCTTAGGTTACAATCCCATGTTCTAGTGACCTCCAGTCATCCCGCTTTTGGAGACCCAGCACAATAGGGATGCTTCTTGCACGCAAATCTCTAAAGTAAAAGTCCTTTCTGTGCAGAGAACCAGTATCCTTTGGATTGCCATCCAGGGCCATGAATCCCACGAGCCACAGGATAACCTATAGTTAATCTGCAGGATGGGCTCAGTCATGGCATTAGAAAGAAACACTGCCCATCGGCCTGTCATACAATAAATCCAACAGCGCGTTGCTACCAAAGCTCAAACAGCACTAACAGCTGTGAGGCGATGTAACACTGTGGTTACACCTAGTAGGTACAAGCCAGCAGTACAATTGTTTCAGGACCGCTTGAAGCTGTAACGTGGAGTGAGGCTGATTTGTCATTGACTCCCTGAGTCTGACACTTCCCAGAACACTTTGGACCAGAATAACTTTTACTATTCAACTCCATAGTTCACAAGTTAACTACATGATATAGATATTTATGTGTTGTTACACCTGGACACCTCATCTTATCAAACCCAGGATGCCTCCATATTAGTCACAGAGAAGGGGCCATGTCCCAGCGGTTTTAGCAGCCGTTACACCAAGCCTTAAGGTCAAAACAAAACCATACAGGGAGGGGCAGATTGAGAGGGCAAGGCGAACGAGCACAATGAAACGTTAGTTATGTGCACTGTTTTGAAGACTACTTTTAACATTTTCCATAGGCGGAGGGGGGGGAGAAGCTGGTGTTTGGGTTTTTTTTCTTTGTTAGTTTGTTGGTTTTGACTATTTTTGGTTTTAAATAGTTTTGTGCCTTCAGGGATCAAATATTTTAAGTTGTTATAGTTGATCTCCCAGCTATCCCTAAGCAACTGTCATCAGCCACAGAAAAATCTGACTCTTGTTCTTTCAGTTCCAACCGTGACCAAACTTAACCTGTATTAAAACAATCTTTGCAACCCAGCTCTTGTTGGAGCAGAGAGGAGTTTGAATTTTTGACACCCCTCTTGCTTTCCAGGCTGTCGGGTGTTTGGATGGTCAAAAAGCAAAGTTGTCCTCTTACCTAGTCAGGCAAGAGCACACATGGCCAGGAAAGTGTATTTTCAAAGGAAGCTCAAAGGAGGATTTTAACAACAATCTAAAACAAATCTTAATGTAGATATTTAAATGTAAAAGGAACTACTGACATTCTGAGATATAGGAAAGCTTTATATTGGTTTTCTACATTTAATGTATTAATTTAATCACCACCAAAGAGCACGCTCTGTGAATCTGTCAGCCAGCAGAAAAACATAACTCAATTTCTCTACCAAGTTTTTCAAATGTAAGCTAGTTATGCAAATCAGGTGCTGAATGAGCTTTGCAGAGCATGCTTTTTGATTTTTAATTAACATCTGTGGAAACAATTAGAAAGACCACGTTTTGTTCAAAAGCATCGTCAGAAAGCTGCTGTTAAATTACTTTTGAGGTTTCAACACATACAGCCACTGAAGTGATTTACTACAGAAGCTTGCAGCTACATTTGCTTTATATTAATTTCAAATGTATCATACTCCCTTTTGAAAAAGATTCTGAGATTATAAAAAGTTACTTAATTGAAAGACTTAAAGAAATAATGATTATATTAAATATCATAATATAGAGGCTCTCAGCAGTTTTTTCTTTAAGTCTAGGATAATTAAAAAAACACAACAACAAACAAGCCAAGTCACAGACAGTATACAAACAACAGAAGGGAAACTAAGCAGCCTATAGTTTTTTTCCTTTAAGGCAGCATATTATTTAAATTAATAAAACTGTTTCTCCTGAAATATGAAGTATAATTGACATTAAACCTTTCCACAAGCATTGGACTCAGCGAGAGCACAACTAAATCTACAGGATCACTTTATTTTCCTGATGACTTTGAACAGGAGCTTAAAAAAAAAAAAAAAAAAAAGAATCAGAACTCCATTAACGCTGTAGCCAAAAGGATTATGTGCACTGCTGTTCTCTGGCTGAAGTTATCATACCAGAAAGAAATTCCTGTAATGCTGCATGGGAGCCTGTTCACAGCTCGGCTCCCAAAACACTGACTCTCCCCTCCAGTTCAATCAAAGCTGTAGCAACAGCATCAGGCACTGCCACAGCTTTGTGTCAGTGATTTGAGGCGTTTCTCAACCAGCCACCTCACTCCCCATCACAGCGCACAGACCAGGTCTGGTTTTAAAACCTTGCATTCCCGCTCCAAGCCCTCCAAATAAGCAAACTTCCTTTGATTTCCCATTCTCCTTTCTCTCAATAAAAGTTGTTTCCTTTTACATCTGCCCTCTGCGACATTCCTCCATTAAACACACATCCTTTTATAGCAGTTGCTGGAACATACCATAGCTCTGACTAGCTGCAAGTAATCTTCGAAGAGTTACGTTAAGTTTCCATTCGCACTAACTCCCTCTGGTTACTGGGGGGGAAGCTGGAACAAGACTTTACAAGCCTCAATCAATAAACCAGCACTTACCTTTTATTTTTCTCCATGTCTTCCATTACAAACTGGATTTTTAATAGTTTTTTTAAGGTCTGCCTGCTAGAAGTGTTGACACTTTGCTCCCAGCCACCACCTCCTCCACGCGGATGGGGCTCAGGCTGCAGCAGCGCAGGTGAACGCCGGGATGCAGAGCAAAGGTCGGCCCTGCGGCACCCGGGTTCCGGTTTCAGGGTCCGCGTGGGGCAGCCGGACTCACGGGTCACGGGAGGGACGGCGGGCACACGCATCCCCAGCCGAATGCCTCGCAAGTGTGCCGCTGCGCAGGCCAGCACCAAGCAGAAGAGCGTGCACGTGGCGCTCTTCGGAGAGGTGTCACTGCGACGCTTCGCAGCGACGGCTCATTTTGCTGCAGGACTGGCTGCAGAGAACGGGAGTGAAACGTTGTTCACCCACAGCCTTAATCAATTGGCTGTTCCTCCTTATTTGGCTTGTACTCCAGCATTAAATCCAGTCCTTGCAAACAGAACCGAGATGCCAGAAGATGGCTTGCTGCGGTTCTTAATCAAGTTAACGTAAGAGTTCATGACTGCGTCTGCCTAACACCTGCTAGAAATCAATGCCACGAGACATGAACAACCCAGCCTATGTCAGAAAAGTGGATAGAAGAAAAGTTTTCAAGGTCACCTTTTCTAAAAACAGAATTTCACAGGTCACACGGTTGGGAAATAATATTTTTTAAATGGCTGTTGCAATTTTTAAAGATGGAGCAGGTTTTAAGAGCTACCTTTTTGCTATTCTGGCTTTTTTTGTCATCCCCCCCAACCCTGCAGGTACAGTAACTAGGTAGTAAATTAGATTTTTCAATCTTTATATCCTTGGAAAGCCATTATTTCTCCTTTGCCTGAAGAAATGGTACCAAAAGATAAAAAATTAAGTAAGTAGTGATTAGATATTGCTTTAACAACCAGAGCTTTTCAATCAAATCAGTAGACATTGGTGAGAAAAGCTACTGATCACGGGACAGTAACAAATTGGTACCTGACATATGGGGCCAATCTTGGACTCCATATGACAGTTAAGATCTAAAGAATTACACTAAAACTTGGGTTTAGCACACTGCAAGGGAGCTAAATTCTGGTTTTCATAAACAACCTGTGCAGCAACCTGCCCCTTGCTGAGAGTGGCTGGAGCAGGGCAGTTTCAAAAGGGGGTTGGCTGTCATGACCACTTCTTGGTTGTTTGCCCAATCATCACGACTACTCAATTTGTTGTATGTAGCTATGACATGATCAGATGCAAAAAGCAGGCTGTTTCCTTAAGGGAGATTTCCTATAGAAGTTTGCAGTTACAGTAAGTTTTTTCTTTAATCAGTAATAGTGTAATTTGTTGTTCCTTCTGGCTTGGTTTATTTGTGTCTCACAAGTGTCAAATTTTAAGTTTGTGCCTTTTGCAATTAAAATTCTCAAAGGGGCAGGAATGCAAAAATTGGCATTTGGTGGAATTCTTTCAATCCACTTCTTACAAATACAAGAAGCAAAGCAAATTGTAAGACGGTAACAACGGTATTTGAAAAATTTTGGTTACAACACTCTACTGTAAGTACCTATGAGCTTTTCTTAGAGAAAAAGGGTTGCTTTTCCTCCGCAGAAACACCTACTGAAATGGCTCTGGCTCTGGCTGTGAACGTAGAAATAAACACTGGGGGGTGCATGCATATATACATATTTATATATAGTCACCATCTGATCTTTGGTTTAGTGTTCTTCACCAAATACACACTTCTGCTCGGCTATAGCAAGAGCAATTCAAACCGTCAGACTTCATTGTCTGTTTATGGCCCTTTCAGTCCAGCGAGGGCAGGAAACTGTTTATCTTCAGTTTGTAATGCCAACGTGTCTTCTCAACACCTTGCTGCGATGTTTAAGCCTTAGTCTGTTACACACACCTAGCATGAGTCTGTACTGAGCTACGTAACTGACTTTATGGTTCTTGTTACCCTGATCTTTCCATCCCCTTATGTGATCCATGTTCAGTAGGCAAAGGGAAATTAATAGTTATCCTTGTAACTCCAGTACTCTTGCTGAAGCTTATTTTCCTTTGTCCCTTTCCTGATGGTTGGATGAAGGCCTGATGAGTGCCTAGATTCTTTTCTTTAGGATGACAGCAGGTTTATGAGAAATCGCCAGGGAGAGAGAGGATAAAGTTGATAATCCTGAGGAAAAACATCTTCACCACATAAGTCGCAATTTCAAGTCAATAGAACTTTAGCTAAAGCAGCTTTCTGATGAGTGGTTCTTAGCAGCCCAACAATAAAACACTTGAGAAGATGCTGTTAGATTGATAGGAAGCACTACTGGGAAAATCGTCTCCAAGTTGAGTTCTGAACCCTGTCGCGGGCCCCAGACGATAGTGTTTGCTTGCCCAGTAATTTCTAACTACCCGTAGCTGTGGAAAATGTAAGGTCAACATTTTCACACTATTTCTAAATGCAGAATTGTAGTAAATGATTATAGAGTTTCTTTATAAATATAAAATATTTCTCCATTTCATCTGTACTCATAAATGTGTATTTCCCTGTAGAAGTGGTGGTGGCTTTACCGATGCAAAGGAAGCTTTAAACACAAATTCAGAAGAGAAGGAATAGCCTTCCAACTTCCTTTTCACTATGCTTTCAAATTAAGAACGCCATCACAACTTTGAATCTTTATTCTTCTTTCATCCCCCCTCCTTCACTCACAGGGAGGATGAGGACAAGTATAAGAATTATTCATTGCAGTGAGAAGTGTCCCAGAATTTGCTTGTATTTGCATAAATGGATGTATAATTATCTGAAAACAGACAGTGTTCTTCTTGTGTAAACTAAAATACTTGGCATTAGTCACCACAGAATATTGGACCAGTAGTAATTATCCCTGGAAGTAAGCATTAATGGTGGCTTGAGGTACTCTAGAACTACGTAAGCATCTGTAATGGGCATACTGGCCTGTAGCCAGCTGCCATCAACACCCTGTTGTGGGCAAACGTTGACTGAAAGGATGCGGGACAGTTCTGCTGTCCTGTGCGCTCCTGATGTGCGATGGATGAAACGGGAGGGAAATGAAAGGAAATCATAATGTAAAGAGTAAAAGTGGTGAATAATGTGGACACAACAAACTCGAAGTTTGTGTAGGGGAAAAGCATACCTCATTAAAATGCTATAGGCAAAATTATTATGTAGAAAATTGGGAATGTACTTTTCTTGCCAATTGAATATAAACAATGGAATGTATACAGATGTTATTGCACTGTTCACAAAGTATGTAAACACACAGTATGAGCACCACAGCTCAGAGGAATTTGCCCAGTTAGCATCCGTGGGAATGGAGACGGAAGGCTGGGAAGCTGCTGATGCGCCCAGTGCATTCTCTGCTGATCCCCATAGCACTGGGATCTGAAAGAAGAGCCATGGCAAATAACGAGATCCACCAGGTCGCGTAAGGATGTTGAAGTATTGGAAAGTAACAACGCAGAGTATTAACTGCAGAATGTACAGCAGCCAGATTCGTTCACAACAATTAAATGGAGAAACGCTAGCAGGAGCACAGCGTGATCCTTCAGACAGATAAACAGACTCTTCAGGAGCTATGGCCCCCCTGGCAAGTACATGTGTTGCCTATCGTACCCATTTCAGAGTAGAAAGCAAACAAGAACAAAAAAGATAAACACACATTAAGATATATGTTTAAAGAGAAACAGACAATAGCACAGATGTGGAAGAACCAGCTTAGTTTGGCTATTTACTTATGCAGAAAACAAAGAAGAAGAAAGGACAAAGCAAAATATGTAGAAATAACTTATGTGGTAACTGACTTCAAAATTCCCTCTTCAATCATGAGGCAAAATACGCGCAGCTAGAATTTCAATTCAGCAGCATTTTCACCTTCAAAGAGCTTTACAATTACTTGGTAACTTTGCCTTTTCTGTAATCACAAGAAAGGCTGTGAAAGACGACAGCTCTCCTCTTCAGAGTTCTAGGTGGCAAGAATTAAAAACCTGACTTAAAATTATGACATAGTAGAAAATCCAGACTGTTTGAGCTTTAGAAAATCTTGTGCTCATGTTTCCAACAACAGAGAAGTCCTGGTTTTTACATCCTCCACCCAGCTCTTTAAAATGAAAGCAAAGGTGTAAAAGCATAATTCTGGCAGATGAGAGGCCATGGTAAAAACCCGTAATGAAAGTCAGTAATAAACCTGCAGTCGCTTTGGAGCTGAGTGAAGTGCACAACCCCCTCGAGCAGCATGGCCAAGGCTGGGCTGCAGAGCTGGTATGCTGGGCTTACACTCCGTCACACAGACTGTGTGCTTCACGCTGCCAAACCTTTTAGGTAGCAGAGAGTTTGGCTGGTCCTGGTCAGCTCGGGTTTGTTTATACGTAGGGCTTCATTAGTTGGCCTCTGAGCCCAGGCTATCAGGACTATAAAGGGCTGAGGAAGCGCCCAGATACATCAGTCTCTACAAAACTATGAGCATTTTCTTTTTATTACGGCCACGTAGATGATTTTTTGAACATTTGGCTGTCCAGGAAAGTCAGAGAAAAGCCTGAGAACTTTGCCATTCCTCTACACCATCAGATGCATTTGCATGGATGAAGAAGGACAAGTCAAATGGGCAGTACAATAGCAGAGACCTGCTGGAGTTCCATAGACTGTAGTACTTTTCACAGCTGCCCATGACAGAGTATTTCCTTTATTTCCCCTGTAATCTTTCTGCTTAAAGGCTGGATCTCGAGGGTCAAACTGGGTCAAAACACCTGTTCTTCTAGACTGTTTCTTTTTCACTTTAAACCTATTTTTCTTCATGAGGAGTTTTGCTTCTCAAGGCAAATACATCTTAAAATAGCTTATATTTGGTTCAGCGTAAGCCCAACAATCTGTGGCACTGAGAGGGCCCCTTGTTTGGAAGCAAGCATTGCTATTCTCAGGGCAGGGCACCACAAGCCTAACATCTCTCAGCAGTTTGGGCTTTGTGCACTGTTACAGCAAAATGGAATGGGGTTAGTATATGTAACATCACACGGCTCAATATACTGCTGGCCCCAGCCTTGTTTTATTTATTTATCATCTTTGCTCATTTCTACTAAATTTAGATTCTGTTTTCCTCGGAGGATGGTCTTTACAAGACATATTGGGTATTTACTTTTTCTCCAAGTGCCTACTACATGCTTCATAGGAGCACATTTATTCCACAGATCTTCCCTCTTATTAAATGAGTTCTAAACTTAGCACAGGCTGTCCCATCTTTAATGCAAACCATGTGTACGGCTTCCAAATGACTCAGCTGAGAACTAGAACTGGGCAGTGATGTTCTCTGATAAGTACATGAACACAAACAACAACTCATGTCAATTGGTAGTGAGTAGAACAACATCCAGCGAGCTATTTTAATTGCGTTAGAGTTGGAAGGAAAGCCAGCATGCAAAGAGAGTCAAATACAGGCTGTTTCTCTAAAGCATAGATTGCTACCAAAGAAAAAAAGTTAAAAGAAACCAGATTTTTTTTACAACTTGCTGAAAACTTAAATGTTTGCTGCCTTGCAAATTTGCAGTCAGTGTCAAAAAACTCCAAAAGCCAGAAGCAGATGCATAAGAAAAAGCACAACCAAGCCTGATGCTAACGTTTTGAAATGCAAACCATGAAAATCCGTTTCATCATCCACTACCTGCGGTGCTCCTTGGCTTGGTGGCACAAGGATGACTTTATTTGCATTGGGAATTTCTGACTAAAAATGAACATACTTCAACAGTGGCTGTATGAATTGCAACTGTTCATTAAGCAATACTCTTTCAATAGCTGTTCAACAGATTAAAAGGCTTTTAAGATTTTATTACTACTTCTTGTTTTTTTTCTTTGTTAATAGTGACTTTTAAAGTTATTTGGTTTTCTAACATTCTTATTTTGCTTTGGAGTTTTGTTGGTTTTTTTTTTTTTTTACAGTGTGCAATGGAGACCAGAAGCTTACTTTCCTTATAAGAAAAGAAGAGCTTTTTATTAAATTTCTTCATAAATTCAATAGCTTTTAAGTAAAGTCTTCTAAGCCTCAGGGGTCGTCCTGAAGAAATGTATTCAACTTTCAAAAACTTCCTAAGTGAAAGTTGTACACATAGGAGAAGAAGTTCTTGTTACTTAGTTATAGGAATTAACACATTCCCCTCTTCTCAAACCCTGAAAAATCTGGGAACAATACAACTCAGCCAGAACAACCAAGAGAAAAACCCAAAGGCACTTTATCATCTACCATAATATATGGAAGAAGAGAAGATGAGACACATTCTGGTATTTTCACTGTTGAAATTACATGAATTAAAAACTTTGTTCAAACTCATTTCAACAAAGTAACTTCTAAGGTAATTGTACACAACTGGTCACAGCATATTGGTCCCATTCATCTCAAAAATTTAAAAATTAATCACCCAATGCCAATATGCATTAACAAGACTCTAAACCGGGTGTAAATTCCTGGATCAGCACACATATATTTATTTCTGAACAAGGAGAAGCTTGTCAGGGCTCAGGGGGCACCACAGGCATCACCTGACTCTCAGGGCCTCTCCCCACCCTGCCCATGGCCCAGGACCCCATTTCACTTCCCCCAGGGACTTCATTCCCAGCGATGCCATAGGATGTTGCTCTCCTGCTCCACCACAGTCCTACCCTGCCAGGCTGTCAGCCGCGCTGAGCCAGCCTCACCCATGGGCTGACATCCCAGACCCATCTTGGCCTGTCCCTCTCTCCAGGGATGTGCCTGATGCCTGGAGCTGGGGCTGCCCCCAGCTGCTCCCTGGCTGGGGAGGTGGGATGAGCCAGCCCTGCTCACCCCGTGGGGATCCTCCATGACTCCTGTCCCCCAGGGAGCAACAACCCACACAGTGCCCTGGTACTATGGAGCAGTGTCACTGCCAAAGAAAACAAATAAACAAACAAAAAGTTGCCTTCAATTACTGTTAATGACACTGAAATAGGAGTGTAACTGGGAGCAGAAGATAAATGTGGGGTAAGCAGTGTGTGAAACCAATTTCTGGGAGGTTTGCTCTAGGCTAGCAGGGAAGGCAAATGCAATCACACTGGCACACTCACCTGATTTTCTGCACTACTGTTCTCATTGCCCATTTTGATGCTGATGTCCAGTATTATGCAGCAATTAAAGAAAGATCACTGGAAGAAAAGAAAAAGCTCTAAGTCTTCAGTAAAAAAAAAATAAAACCAAACAGCAAAGTCCCCTGGAAATTTTGGAGGAATGTCCTCTCAGTCACCCTACCAGCTGCCCCTCCCGACATTCAGTCTTGCAATGATTTTAAGTCATAAATCAGGGGAAGAGAACTCATAATGCTTTTATTTCGTAATGTCCCTCTGCTGTCTTCCCTACGCTGGCTCCACTTCTGCTGAAAGACACTCCTGGAATCTCGGCTTCATTACCCTGTTTCTGGATGATCCCATGTCATTTGAGCAGAAAGGCAATTTCCTCGCCAGAGTTACTTTGGAGGGACAGCCCATATAAAAACCTTATTGTGTTAACTGTATTCAAACCAGTGTATTTCTTGCAGATCCCAGGTCGACCTGCACACTCACATCATCAGAACCACAACGTTAAACCTCACCGTTACCGTATAGAAGCAATTTTCCATATATGCACTCAGCTTTAAGAAAGAGTAAATGGATATTTTATCCCTATCACTGGTATCATACCTGCTTTTCTGAGGCATTATTCTGCTTATACAATTTTATGATCTAACACATTTTCTTTACACTTAACAGGATCTGCCCACCTTAATTACTATTGGTTTTGTACTAGTTCAACCCTAATTATTTAATTTCAGAAAAATCCTGTGAGTGTTAGGACTGTAACCAGCAGCTCTAGAATTAGTGCCTCCCCAGGCGTTTCTGTATTTTTTCAAAGAGGATACTTAATAGTAAAAGTACACAATAGAGATTCACTTATAGGCATTTACTCCTTGTTCTAGACGTTTTATTTTGGGGCTGAGGAATTTAAATCCCCTGTATTTATTGTATTACTGAATAGGTGAAAATTACACACTCTCTTCAATTTTTTTTTTCCAAAGAATGTGAGATTGGTCTGCGGCATACGTCAAAAGAACTCCATTAAAGTCAGGCTGTAAAAGAAATCCTGCATGTTGTTAGCCAAGGAAACCATATAAGCTTTTAAGGAATGTTATTACTTATTACTACAGTACACTTTTTTAAACATGAAAGATTATTTTTCTTCACAGGAGGCTTGGAAAGAGAGAGATTTGTTACTGTGCTTTTAAGCTATGCTCTGTTTAAACTTGAGTGTCTTCAGGGAATAGATTGGTGCTTGAACTTGCTCCTGTTGAAATCACTGGGGCCTGGATTGCACTTTCAGTGATTAATTAGCAACGCTGGGTTTTATCTGTTGAGATTACTGCCAAATCCTCTACTGTTTTAAAACAGGACTGAACTAAATTGAAGACTGTATGTAATATTTCAAAATCACTATTCCCCAAGTATGAAGTACTCCATCATGAAGTCCTGTGCACAACAAAATCTTTCCAGGCCCAGCCTAGTGAAATATTCCAAGACAACAGATTAAGATGATAATATTTTAAGTATGGATTGGTAAAAATAAATATTCTCACACCGTTAGAGCAGCTAACTATGGTTTCAATGCACAGGAGAGAATAACTCTGCTATAGCAATATGCTTCCCCCAACAGCCAGCACACTTCCCTAGGAGCGAATGTAGTGGCATTTCTGTACCACTGCCCTAACGAGCTCTTCTCTTCCCAGCGTTTTCCCTGGTTCCACAGCCATCATGTGAAAACTCCAGGAAATGTACAGCTCTCAAAACCGTTCCCTCACAAGCACATGCAGTAATTACACAAGCTGGGGAATTAATGAAATTCTCCAAGCCCCCATGGTTCATTGGGATGGGGTCTTGTGCCTCACTTGTGGAAAATGCAAATTTTGCGTATCAAGTTCTTAAATAAATTAGCCTGTGTATGACATGTTACTCCATTTAAATTCACCCCAGCACATAATGCACTCTCAATACTTCCGCACCAGCTCAGCAATACTGGCTGTTAGGGACAGCAACTGCTAATAGAGGCCAGGTTTGTAATATTCAGTTGAAAGAGAAAACACTCTATTTACAGCTTTTTATTAAAATGTACAGGAGTCAAGGTAGAAAATTACAAAAGCATGGCAAAAGTGCTAGCTATCACAAATCTCCACTAACACATAGCACACTCTCTACTTACTCTCTTCTTTTCCTAGAGTATAAAATTTCACAATTACCACACAATTCTCACATTACCATCTTAATAATGAAGATAAATGTCATAAATAGGGAATAAATTCATTATAGATTCCGCAATAATGAGATAACTGATAATAATAGTAATGCATGAATTACACTGCAGAGTAAAATAAATTTTCAGATTATAATGTTATTGTAATCCCTTTTACATACATTATTTCTAAAACAATATATCAGTGCACAAGCATTACTTAAGTTGCAAACTACAAGTGCTTTATCATATGTATAGAATTTCAAATAAAGATTAAAAACCTGCTAAAAATTCATTCATTAAATAAACATAGGTTGAGCAAAACACAATCTTTCCCATCTTTTTATACTATCTGTTACAATTTACATGTCATTATTAAAATTATTTAACACTACATATCTCAAAAATCGCTCACTAGTACCAAATTGGTCTGATCAGCCCACAGAGACTTGTACAGGTAACAACCGCTTTCCTGAAAGCGAGCGAGCAAGCGAATATTTAGCTTTACACTTACATTCCAGGATCAGTCTGGCAGCTTTGGATTCACTGACACTTTTAGACCATGTCTTCAAACCATTCCTTCCATCTTCACCTCACAAGTTTTCACGGTATTGCCCTCCTACTTCTCCTCAGACTGACATGAAATGTAGGCTTTCTTTCAGGGACCCACCTTCATAACCTGCTGAACAACCAACTTGCCTCCACCCCAGGCGAAAAAGAAAACAAGTTATACTTCCTCCACCCGGGCCTCCCCCGACTCCTGGGAGACTGTTATGGCTCTGCATGTCATAAATTGAGTGCTAATGTTTTTCACAAAAGCAACCCCAGAGAATGCGGATTTCGGTTAAAACATATTTCACTTCTACTGATTCTTGGCTTATGGTATACGCAGTGCATCTTGCGCTACGGAAATTGTTCGGTGAAACAGTGTCGACAACACATTGAAGTACCGCGGGTCTTTTCAAGGGAAAATGAGTTTTGGGAGGAATACCTCTACAGCGTTTTGTTTTCAAGTTTGTTTACATATTTCTCTTTAATTTTCTCATATTACTCTTGAAAGCTCTCAGAAATACCTGCTAGCGAATGCTGATGTTCCTGTCCAGGTTATGCTGAAATCATTTCCCATTTAATCATCCTGAAGGGTGGAGACATGACAAAACCCCTTTGAAATGTGATGTTGCAAGAAGTTCTGGTTTATGGGTGAGCTAATTGGTATTATTACTGCTCATTGTCCCATCCAGCAAAGCTTCCACAAAGGGGTGCTCAGGAAGAGAGTTGATAACAAAAGACGGTGTATTTATCATTAGTGGTAAATCCAAGAGATTAACGAGGTTCTGTAAACACCGGTGGTGCTTGTTGGTGCCACACAGCAGAGGAATTGGCAACTGTTCACTGCTCCTTGAAGAGCTGCTTGGCAGCATTACTGACCTACCACGGAAAATTCGTATCTGACATGAATAAGAGGCAGGAGCTACATGCTGTCTGTTGGCTTTCTGGTGCTTGTTCTCTGTACCACAAAGTCGTGGTCTGCAAACATCTGGCTTGAAAACATTAGGCATGTAAAGAGCTGGAATGAGCAGTTGCAAGGTCAGGGAATACATGACCAGCCCTGCCTCTGCAACCTTTATTTTTTTATGAAGCTGGTGATCCAGCAATCCAAGTCTACTATACCACCTTAAGTCACTGCTCCTGATCAAAGAATTCCACAGATCAGAAATAAATTACTTGTATTCCCTGAGCCTTTTCAAGTTATAAAGTACATGTGAGTGGGTTTAGTGGCATGTAGATAACACAGTATGTTAAATAAATCTGTGCTATGCCTCTAAGAGCTCAAGATGGAAAATTCAAGATCTGTAGTGATGCTTAGAAACAAGATGTGGAAGTGGTTGTCTTATCCCCTTTTCTCTGGTCTCTCTATTCTACTTCAGAATCTGGAAAGCCTGGAGTTCATCAAATCAAAGTTTTAGTGTGCTCTTCCTTAGAAAAGAAAATAAGGTCATTGTAAAATTCATTGCCTATAGACAACAAATTATGCAATGTTTTTGTTTAGGCTCTCTGCCATGCATTTAAGAACAGGGATCCTGTGGGAGCTCAGGAAAACACAAGCCTGGTAAGATATCCTCACTTCTGCTAGCCGCATTATTGCCTCATAAACAGAAAGTGAACTCATATTGGTGCTATTCCATTTCTAAAGCTAAGGCCAGAAAACGCCACAAAGCGAAAGTGAAGAAGCTGCCTAGCAAAACAACTGCCTGGCA
The DNA here is from genome assembly GCA_027574665.1 of Rhynochetos jubatus. Lineage (NCBI taxonomy): Eukaryota > Metazoa > Chordata > Aves > Eurypygiformes > Rhynochetidae > Rhynochetos > Rhynochetos jubatus. The sequence continues at coordinate 37,278,458 of CM050655.1, read as the reverse complement.
CAAACTTTGGGGAAAACAACGTTGTGGTAGTTGACCATGATTTCTGACTGTATATTTTTATCAACATGTGCAAAGGAGAATCTCCATTTGGCTAACCTAGTGTAAGGTTGGCAAAGCCTCACAAACAACTTCTCTACTGCCAGAATCGAGTCTTGTGAAATGCGGGGACTGACATGCTAACAGAGCACCAACCACACTCTGGACTAGAACAACTCACTCTGACAACACTGACATATTTTTGGGTCAGTTTCCTGACCTGCTCCTGGGTTTAAATTAGGATACACTGCAGTCCTATCCCAACTATCCCGAGCAGCACCCATTCACTGCAAGTTGTTCCCACCTATGCAGATGCTGCTCTTCTGCTCTGTTCCAGTATGAAGTCAAATCGGTTTGCACAAATCATTAACTGTGAGAGCATTCCTTATCCTCTGATGTCTCCACTTATCCTCTTTGGTTTCATGATAGAACTGGTGGGAGAAGTACTCACATCAGGCTGCTTTCCTCTTGTTTTCTGCAATTTCCCTGTGGTTCCTCATTCACATTTCGTGCTCATCCAGGGAGAGATGGTCTTTTCTTAATCAAAATAGGCTCTAACCCAGGAGGACTGGAAGATTCAAACTAGGAGAAAACACAGCTCAGACTTAAAGGTAAGCTATGTAGGGTTAATGAGCTAGGCATTTCAGTAAGATCCAAATAGTTTGTCATGAGTGATCAAATTTAATCCTACTATATACAGCATCTGGTATACCTACCAACTACACACTACTCAGATACGTTAGCTTCTTATATATGGAATACATGCAACCTTAGGTATTTATATAAGACAATTTAGCTTGAGCTCATTTTACACTATGGTATAAATACTGCCAAAATGAGACAACATGTTTTTATGTTCCTCACTTGCACGTGATTGATACTACACATAGAGCACTGCAAAGCTCTGCTGAAGCACTGAGCAGACCATTATGTACCAGCTAGTCTCATAGATAAAAGAAAGGGGGTGTTCAGAATTTCACTCTGATCTTGATGTAACTAATGCAAAATCATTCTTGGCTTCTGCATATCAGAACATCGTAGAGATCTGCAAGAATGACTGACCTATGTAAAGTCCTTCAGCCCTTACTTCCTCACAAATTCCAACAGAGCAAATATAAAGATCTGGGAGAGAAAACATAATCCTAAAACGAGAATTGGTAAATGTGTAATAATTTAAAAGTGCACAACTGGATGGGAAAGATGTTGCTTAGCAACATCAGCAGCTGGATCTGCTGTAAAATCATGATGTTGCTTGGCAACAAAATGCTGAGCTGGCCTTTTATGAGAGTTGTGAAATGGTATTTTGCTGCCCTTCCCCCAGAAATAACTAGAAATTGCCTACAGGGACCGCACAACTTCATATAGTGCAGGGCGGAGGATTTAAAGGACAGCGAATGAGATGGCTCTTTGATGCAGCCCAGCCTTAGGGCTGATTTTAGAAAGTAGTGAGACACATCAAGTGCCTGTAAGACTTTACCTCTTGCTTTAGTCTCTGTACAGATAATCCCTCCTCCCTCCTTCAGATCTTTTAGTCTAAACATTCAAGGCACAATAGGTGTAGAAGACGATGCATATTTCTTTGGAGATTAATTGATTTGCCCAAGGTAAAAAAATCACCAAGTGGCAGAACTAGGATGTCAGCACTGGCTCCCTCAGAATGCTCCAGTTGCCAGACTGTGCTGGAATTTAATGTCATTCCAACCTACATCAGAAGGTGCCCTTCCTAAAACATCATGGGGGTGCTAATGGATTTTCTTTTACATTCTATTCTATCTAGGAATATTACCCCAGCTGAAAAAAAGATGTCTGTCATGTCAGCTTCTAACAGAACTTTCGTAATACGATAGAGATTCATGCAATAATAAATACAAGTGATCCTGGAAATGTTGGGTGTGATTCTGTTGCTGAAAAAGAGACACCTAGTGCCACACTGGACTCCTTAGGGTATCCTGCTCACCCCTTAACTGCCTCTCTGGAAGACATGGGTCCCAGAGAAGTTTTGTGTTTTATCTGCCAGTCCCATGAGGATGTCATAGTCACCTCAGGGTGTCTAACCTGGCACCCAATGCCTACATCTGTGCATCTGAATCATCATTCTCTTGTGCATTGAGCATTAAATGTTTTGAGCACATGTATATTCCCTGTTATTTGCACTGGTTGCAGATGTCAGAATAAAGCAGAAGACCTAGCCTTCAAAAGAGATGCCAGAGTATTTCATTAAATATATATGATCCAAGAAATAACATCCACGTATTGGAGCATTTATCCTTACAAACCACATTTATGCCAGCAGTTTTTCACCAGATTCCATACGCAGTACGTAAGCCAGTGGGAAGGCTGTTGATCAGAGGAAACACACAGCTCCGTGCAGTGGCACTGACTCTTTCTGTGGAGGATCCTGGCTATGGAGAGCTGGATAAAGGCTTGTATTTTAAGTTCCCAAACCCACAACCAGCTAACAGGACGTGGGAGCTACAGGGGAAGCTGACCCACATAGCTCACCTGGCCAATCTCTGCAGGACTGCAGATTATTTCCTTATTACTACTGCCTGATTTTTAGAAACAGCTGATTAGGATTTATGGAAAAACTGTCTCCCATACTTGTATTATGAGACATATATGACATATTTCAGGTCCATAGCCACCTTGGCAGAACGCACGTGTGTTTTCACACTCCAAATGCATACAGTCATTCACTCAAAGCGAAGGATCCCTGTTCCTAAACCTCAAAGATGGGGCAGGAAGACATTACTCTGGCTTGGGGCAAAGTTTTAGAAGGAGTGATGGGAGGTCTGGCTGCTGGCTGGCTGCTCCCAGAGCTGCTCTGCCTGCTGTGGGTGTCCACTCACAGCACAGGGGATGGTGATACACAACTCAGAGGGACAAAAATCCATATTATACTGAGGCAGGAAAGGAGACATGAGCAAGGTGGGGACCAGTTGGTTTAACACAACTCTAGAGGCACATACAAAGCATGGGAAGAATGCATCACAAGGCAAATTATTTCTTGCCTTTTTTAGGTTATTTCTCCTTCAAACTATTTTCTCTGCTGTCCTCTCTGTAGTGTCTACCTGCTTTTTCTGGCCATGCGTTCCCTTTTTTCTCCTCCTTCTGGCTAAGATACTCAGTGGACATACAAAGAGAGTGAAGAGTTGCCGTAAGGTTTGTTTTTCTGAGAGCCAAGGAGAATGGCAGAGAAGACGCAGGGGGTAAAGCTGCTCAGAAGGTAAGAGATTCCTTCCTTCTAGTTCTCCTTTAGCTCTGGAGTTTGAACCAGCTGCCCGGAACTGTCTCTCCCTGTTTGAGGATGGCAGTAGTACTTCATCTCCTGCTTTCCTGGCCTGAGGTATGTGTTGACATGCCAGAGTTGGCTGGTGGCAGCCGCTTTCTGGGCTTCGTACTAACACACCCTTCACGTCCACACAAATACCACAGGAGAGGAGGGCTCATTCTTGGGCTTCTTGAAAGCCTCCAGCACTCAGAGTCTTCCCTTGGACTGAGGGTCTTACTGACTTTTTCTGCTGGCCCAACATAGGTCCATAATCATGTATACACACACATACGCATACATACGTATATATTACGTATTATGTATGTCCGTATAAATAAATGCATATATCCTGTACCGGTTATATCCTTCATCTTCAGAGAGCATTTAGCCTGAAGCTGGTTTTTGTACTCTCATGACAGCTGTTTGATCACTGGGTGAGAATAAATTAGGTTATAAGTTCAGCTACTGACTATTTAGCAGTGAGCTAATATTCTCACTCCAGATGTGCCATGCGTTCTCAGTAGTGAGCGCAGGCTATGAAAATAAGCGTCTCAGGAGACTTGCACCTCAAGACAACTTAATAGCTGGGCCAGGGTTAGGTTTCAGACTCTAGTCCAAGCAAATACACTAGATCTTTGCAGGACTAAATCTGGGAACTGAGCCACTGACCTCTGAAGTAATTGTGTAGTCAAGCTAGTTCATAAAGCCATGAAAACTTGTTTGTAAAGATGCTGAAGTTGGCTGAAAAAAAATATATATTTTGAAATTAAACTTGTTGAGTTTCTTCAATGTTCTTCACCTTGAAAATAGTTACATTAAGGAAGCACAACACTGACATGCATGTACTGTAAATATTTGGGAAGGATTACTTAAGCAAGTTCTTCACTGTTTCATGAAGCAGGGTAACATTGCTGAGATTTTGCAGAAGTAGAAATTGAGGCACAGAGGGGTTGAATGATTAGGCCATGAATGTATTGTGTAATCCTGGACTAAGCAGAAAACTGGGGCTACAGTTCAGCCCCCATAATATCAGCATAGAATGAAAATAATTACTGATTTGATTGGGCACTGCCGTTCAAAAAGAATAGGCTCTTTTCCATGGAATATGTACTGGATTAGGGACTTTTCTCAAGGATGTTACACTGATTTAGCCCTGCACAAAAAGACCCCATCACATTTCAAGGCTAATTGGGACCGAAATACTTCCTTACGCTTATTTGTAAAGGCCAGTCAAGAACATTTTTGTGCACAGTAACATCACAGAGGTATCATTAACGATACCTGAAATAAAGAAGGGAAGTAAACCAGTAGAACAGTAAGGCTAAAATTGTTTATATGTGCTTTTTTTGAAGGATAATAATGAGAATGCTTCCTGACTAACGTTACCATTGTTTCATTACTGTTACAATGTTTAAAATGAATATAATGAATGAACGTTTAAGATGAACGTTAAGATGTAAATTATAAACCTATTTTCCCCTTGACTCCCTTGATTCATGTAAGCACGCATGCAAAACAAGAATGAGAAGTCTGTTGAAGACAGTCCTTAAGGTTTTTATGGCAATCTGGTGACAAAGAATGGTGCCTGAGCTGCATTATCCTACTAATCTAAATTGGATCTCTTGATGTTTGCCTTTGTGGTAGAGGCTTTTTAAGTAGACGATGCAATGTCAGGTTGGTGGGAAGTGGTTCTAGTGATCCATGGTGATTGGTGGAGATAAAGTTAACTAAGCTGCTCACTGTTGTTACAGATGGCACAAGTCTTCATCCTTTTGACAGATATAAACCTAATCAGCTTCACGTAACGACAGATTTAAACTCATGTAACATATTGCCTTGTCCAGCTGGGTCTACACTATTTATATTCATGTTATCATTTTCCAGTAATGTAAACAATATCCAGTTTCAGAAATCCACTCTTAATTTACAGGTGTATTTTTCCATTGGCATTTCTTCATCGTTAGTGAACAAGTCAGGCACAGGCTTTACAGTACTTTAACTAGATCTCAATTTTGATTTAGGGAAGGTTCCCTGGAGACCAGGCTCCCAAAATAATTGTTGTTACATGTAATTGGGCACTATATTGACATTTTTAGGCAGTAATTGTAATACTGAATGAAACTTCAGAAAGAAAATCTTCAGAAATCATCTGCAAATGGCTGCAATGTTGGCTTCCTAAACCTGGATCTCAAAGATGTAAATTTCCCCTTTCGTCTCAGTAAGATTTTTAACATCAAAATTGAATTATATTTTTAGAACATCAGCTACAGTTATTTTGGGTTTGGTCGTTACAGTAGATGGAACGTGACAGATGAACAGATGAAATTTGATTCTGCAATTGGTTTCTATTTATCTATTGATCTATTTGTGCACTGTCATTGAACTGTTCTTCTCAACCCTAAGAAAGTAACAAAAGTGAATGGAAACAAGCAACCCTGCTCTAGTTCTACACCAGCTGCACCAATGATGTCTGGAACTTCAGCACACAGTGCTATCCCTGTAGTCCAGTGACTGGATTCACATTTGGATGTGGACTCAAAAGTAAAAATGATAATTCATTGAGGCACAAAATGCCAAGAGTCAGCCCCACTATCTTAAATGATGGCAGAAGACCAGTGCGATGTTAGAAGTAGCACTCCAATTGTTTAGCTCGATAGATTTTTATTGAGATTTCATCTTTCAGCTAGAAATACTACATGTTTATGCAAGCCTGTCGTGGTTTAACTCCGGCTAGCAAAATACCACGAAAATACCACAAAGCTGCTCTCACAAATCCCCCTCCCCTCCTCCAGTGGAGGGGAAGAATCAGAGGAAAAAGAAATAAGGAAGCTCATAAAATTGAGATAAGAACTATTTACTAATTAAATCTAAATCAATATATACAGGTACTACTAATAATAAATACTTAAAATAGTAGAAAATGAAACATATGGTACAATATATACAATATGATACAATTTCCCACCATCCACTGACCAATGCACACCCAGATGTTGAGTGATGAAAATCAGACCCAGAGAGCCTGAGACCCACAGCCCGAGAGCCGCGGCCTGAAGGCCGGAGCCCGGGAGCCTACGCAGCAGATTCCGAGCAAACCTTATCACTGATAACACGGCCAGAAAAGTCAAAACAATCCACCAGCTCCCACACGAAGGAGCCAGCACAGGAGTTGGCAAAGCAGCTAACGCAGGAGGGTTAGCAAGTGCCTGGAGAGACGAGCAAGGGAGTAAGGGAGAGAGAGAGAAGGGAAGAGTAATGGCTACCTGACCCTCTTCCCCACCCCAAGAGACCGGAACATAACGTACTATGGAATGAAATACTGCCTTGGTTAGTCTGGGTCAGCTACAGTATCCGAAGCGGACAAAAGACCTTGAGTTCAGTACAGGCCATCCCCAGCACCAGCTGGGGCCTTATCAATGTTTTCACTTACTGTCCAGCAACACAGTTCCCTGACAACCAGAGTAAAGGGAGTTAGCCCTTTCCTCACTGAACCCAGCACAAAGCCTTATGATTATTTCTTTTGGATATTAAAGATCCAAGTGTATTGCATGTCCTTGACCTGCTGGCCAAAAATGCCTTTTCTTCTTTGAGCAGGAGCTAATGTTCAAAATAAAGCCTAAGCTGATGATATGTGCAAGGTCACAGATGGAACTTCTGTCTCCGAGGTACATCAACTGTTTTTAACTCATCACAAAGCACTCTGAGATATTAGTAAATGAAAAAATACAAAACTACCGTTCTTTCCATGAAACCATGACAGAATGTAAGGAACTAAGTATCAGTGACTAGTACCCAAAAAGTCGATACTAACCTTGTTTCAATTCAGTGGAATGAGCACAAAATAAGGCCTACAATTGTTCATCCACTTTAAAGTTCTTGTACAATTGGAGTATATACCGTACCGCTTTCTGTAATTAAATGCTAAAGTGAATCAAAATTGGTATCTTTTTGTACCCAGATGTGATTCTTTTTTTCTTATATGAGCAAACTCTTAAGGGTTACTTGGTGAAGGCCTGCACATCTAGAAAGGAGTAATATTCTTCTCTGAAAAATGTGATAGCCTATAGACTGAATCAAATCTCTTTCAACTTCAGATGTAAGAAGAGAACTTGCCATAGAAATTTATGATGAAACTGTAGGATACCTTAGCGCAAAAGGCTTAAGAACAATTTCCAAAACTCTTGAAATCTTTTTACCAAGAGAAATGGTTTAACAGTGCCATGGTTTGAATATTGGGTTTGAGCTGGTAAGTCTTCATGCAAGGGACAACACATATAGCATATATGACAATTAAGAAATGTGAGGGCTGGATTATATAGAATGCAAGAATATCTCCATGCTCAATGCTTCTGACACACATCACCTTTTGGTGTGACTTGCAATGATTTGAGAGGCCACCAGAGAAACTGAAAAAAAAAAAAAATACTGTATGTGGACCATGAATTTAAATCTTGGGCTCCCTTGCATCATGCAGAGATTTTCATATGGGTTCAATAAAACTGTGCAATGCTCCAAATTTGCGGGTAAAATCAGCTCTTTCTCATAAAGAAAGTGGTTAAGTATAATTTTCAGTTTACAGTTGGAACTGGCATGGAAACTGTGAGTAATAGATAACGTAACAAGTAGGCATGCAACTTATTCCAACAGTTAGTAATAATTACTCTGGTTTCAATTGTATCAATATGCTGTATACATAATACACAGACACATACAGAAACATAACCCAAATGCTTTGTAGTCTAATCAAAAGCTTTTTTGTGAGGATGAAAAATAGGGCAACAGCTCACATCATCATACTAAGCTAATAGTAAGTAAAGTGAGAGACAGCTATGTATAATACATCACACACGTATACCCCTGAAGTGTTGGAGAATTCAGTCTGTACCATGCTAAAAACAAAACGGCGCACATTAAAATCTAGGCATATAAGGTTCAACCCTGCAGATTTATGAAGCTGTGCTGTAAAAATTGGGATTTTGATACTCATTAACTGCTTTTTGTACTTTTCCCCCCTTCCCTTACTGCAGCAATCTTTGTGCTTCAGGCAAGCAGGAGTTGCTCACGGTGTCAGTCTGTTAACATCCCTAATTCTTTGTGCTCTCTGCATAAGCACATCCTCTCTGCCTCTTTTGGAGGGTGAGTGAAAACCTTACACTGGACCTTAAGCGTATGGAAATGATGTTGTTTGGCTGACCCTTCACAGAATCATAGAAAATAGGGCTGAGAATCCCTCTTCTATTTTACTGCGTGTCTCCTAAAAATAGTTATATTTGTTACAGGTCTGCTGGAAGAAGCGCATTTTGGAATGGGAGAAAATCACCTGAAATTGTATTTCCCAAAGAATTTCTTTGAAAATATATGCCATCTTGTCTAATTTGACCAATTCCTCAGTCAGATCTATTCTGCAGAAACAGCTATAGCGTTGGTTCACTAATAAAATTTCCTGTTCTCTTTCACTGCCTCTAGGGAGATTATTTTGTGGTCCTGCAATAGTTCACATGCAAAAAAACCCCAGCATGTTATCTATCACATTATGTTCTGTTACCAAGTAAAAGTGTTTACACTATACACCCAGCCAGGTTGCCATGAGCCAACAAATCTTTTCTGATAACTTATATTCAGAAAAGCAGATTTCATCCAGGTAATGAAAGAAAACGTTCTTACCTTTTACTGATGTACTGTATTACAGTCCTATAAAATTCCTCGCAGCCCACTACTGTGTACACATGAAGCAAACACACAGATCCTAATCCATTTTCAGGGACTTAGAGCTGGCTGAGTGTTGGGTTTGCTCAAGAACCAAGAGTACTAGCTGGATCATATATTTGCTGTGAAACCAGAGAAGTAAATGAGTCTGTCAAGTCCTGACTAGCATTTTATGACAAATTTAATTTGGCTCAAATCTGTAGTTCAGTATTTTGACAAACTTGCTGAGGCTTGTATATTCTGTATATGTATCTTGACCAACTGATATATTGTTATAGTAGCCTGCATTCACCAGCTTCTAATGCAAACATACAAAAAATAAATCAAACTGTTTCACAATGCAATTTTTAGAAGTCAGTCCTTAGATAGGATTATGTCAAGAAAAATAAAAACTGTAACCTGTGACGGCTCTACTCTTATACTGCCTGTCAGCAGTGCAACTCTTCCAATCATTAGTTTCTTCAACTGAATGTAGAATCAATTAACTGAATTTAAGCTACTCATTCAGCTTTAAGCCTGTGTCATAGATGTAGGGTAAAATTTTACTCTTTTCAGACTTGTTATGGGCTTAATACCTTCCTCCCATCCAGCTGAATGGCAGTTGCCGGTGAAGATGGGGACCGTGCCACAGCCCGCAGATTTCACAACCTGAACCTTCACAGAGATGTGTCCTCCTCATTCCCTCTTCGTTGCCTACTCCGGAATCTCTCCAAACTATTGCTTCTGTTTCTATTATTTCTATTCTGCCCCACAAAACAACTAGTAAGCAATTTACAATGCAAATTATTTCCCTTCTAATCAGCACCCATGTGACAATCCAAGCACTTCCAGCCACTGACAACCTGCTGCACTGATAAAATATCCAAGCTATACTATACCTTAGGTCAGCTTAGATCAGCTTTTTCCTAGTCTAGGTCACTTCCCACAGCTCACCCTGGGATTGCCAAAACACTTGGTGAAAAACACCAGCTAGATAATTCTGGAGCATGCTCAAAGTGATTACTGATCTCCTTAAGCCAGGGTACCCAAGCCTGTCACTCACAGATCTCTGTTTTAAAGATGGAAAAATGCATGGGTGTAGATGTAGATGCAGCTGACAGGTTACTGAAAATTAAGCCAATGAGGATCAGATCTTCCAGTCACAGGGCCACCTGACTTTTCTGGCCAACCACCAACCCTTCTACCTTTCTCCTTTCCAAAATTCCTTTAAAATAAGATTTATTGATATATGTATTAGTATCTACCTAATTAATATTTGAATTTATGATTTACAAGTTTTGACATGAAGGGATGAAAATGTTTTTCTGAACTCCTACATGTATAGAAGGTTTCTAACCCATCTCTTGGGCTGCTTAAAGGGAAAAAGATCTACTCCCAGGTAATTAGCAGCTTGATCCTGAACAGCTGAATCACAAGAAACAAATTCAAGCTATAAGTACTATATTTTTGGATAAGATCAGATTTTGTAGCAACTACCAACTTTATAACACAGATAGAAGCATGTCTGCCATTGTCATCCTGGGTCTGTCAATATGACAGTTAGTTTCTGCCTGAAGATAAACCTAGTGGAGGGTGTCCCTGTCCCTAACCCAAAACATCATGGTAATATAAACTCTGTTCATTAAAAAATCCAGAAAGAACTGGTCACAGTCTTACATGTTGGCTACATATTTCATTATAATGACACCAATGTTCAAAACAATAACATAATCAAATTGTTGTTAAACTCAAACTAGTGAAGTATTCTTTTAATCTGATTAGTTCTCCTCATGGGAAAGGCTAGAAGTGACATCAGCTACCTGAAGATGATAAAAGGTTTGCGTCACCAGAGGCAATATTCTACCTCCAGATGTTCAGTGTTGTGTTTTACAGCCTGAAGCAAACGTTACTCTGCATGAAAGGATGACACATCGTAGTCAGTTCTCATTTAAGAACATCATCAAACATCTGCATAATCTTTCTAGTGACTAGCCAGCTAATTTTATCACAGGAGAAACACATTCTTGTCATAACATGGCACTTTAAAATCAACCAGCAATCCTTTCTGAAACAAATCCTTAGAGCTACTTCTGAAAAAAGAACAAACGGTGGGAGAGCCATATTTAAAAACTCCAGCATTTGCAAATAGCTATTACAGTCTGTAAGGTTGTAACATGTTTTTTAAACAGCTATTTTAGGACATGCACACTTAATGATCAGTCTCTTGGTCTTGGAAAGACACTGCCTAAATAGACATCAGCCTGTAGACTACTTCATAGGTTATGTGGATTGTAAAACAAGTCAGACAAGAGATCATGAAACTACAGAACCTCAAAGGAGCCACTGATTTTTGCTGGTAAGGAGGAAAGTTTCTTTTACTTGTAAGACACTCCCTTTGCCTTTCTGTAATGTCTAAAACATAATTAGTATAAACTATTTTGAGTCTAGACATTTTTTAATGTAAAGAACTAATAAAAAATTACTTACCCAATTTTCCTCTAGACTAAAAAGGAAAATGTACCACTCTGTCCCTGATTTTTATAACCTTCTGCACTCCTTCACTCCTAGCTGGTGTATGGATCCCCTTTCTCCCTGGATCACATGAAAGTGTTCTATTAATGTGAATTGGCTTATGTTTGAGAACACTATGCTGGATAGCTATGAAGTGTAAGGAATCCGACCCAGGGAGCTGTAGGGCTATGACACATCAGTTCTTCACAGGAATTCTCAGTTGCTGGATGAGAATAACACGAGACAGGTCCTGAACACTGGGTGCAGACTGCCATCATTATTGTTCGTAGCATACTGCTTGCTAAGGCAGTGAGGCAAGTTTTATGATACTCCATTGTAACTGGAATTTTACCCTCTGGCTTTTCACCCCAGGACTGAAACATCTAAATATCAGGCTGTCTCTCTCACCTGACTAAGTAAGCAAGCTAAGTTGGGGAAAATAATCAGTTTAGAATGTGACAAACATATATATATAACCACATATAACCACAGCATGGCTAAGAGTGATAGAGAGAAAACCATTGCCAGTCAGCCCGGCTCTGCATATCCCACGAGGAATGCTTTCCTGGAGTGCAGAATAAACATTCAAAGTCTGGGAATCCTAGTAGATTACCTGGCAGGAGAGAGAGAAGGAAAAAGCAGAAGTCTCCCGCCTCCATTCCATTCTTCATCCCTTTGCCTTTGTGTTCAGTCTTCTCTTGCCCACACGGTCAGAAAAGAGGGAAGCAGCTCATCTCTTTTCACGATGGGTAAGACAGATCTTTCAGCCCACCGTTTGAATGTAGTGGTTGAAGTTAGGGAACTCCATCTGTGAGCATTTCAGGAAAAGAACATGCCACTTCAGTACACATTTGTCTTAACTATAAACCACCAAAGCACGTGTCACTGGAACAGGAAACCCACACCAACCATAGAAATCACTTTTAAGTAGAGCGTGTTTTCAGTTACATGGTACTTTTGGATAATCCTCCCTTGGAATACATTATTTCAGAGAGGAAAAAATTATTTCTTTCATAATAGGTTGCGAGTTACAGGCCTTTAAACACATTTAATAAAAATACATCCACATCAGCACAAAATATGAAGAAATAATTGCTGTGGTAGGATTAAACCTGTCACAGAAGTGCTTAGGTTTAAGCCAATTGTTTGCATGGTGTTGGCAGCGTCTAATAGACGATAACTTCTAGAGATTGCCATAAAGAAAAGTGAATTTTCTGGGAATATTCTTGACATATTAAAATGTCAATGTCCAAAACATTGCCACGCAGTTATGCAAAATATGGGCACAACTCCACAGAGCACTAATTGTTTTTTCTTTTGCAAAAATCTGACATTGTTCTGCATTTGCTTTTAATCCTTTTTCACTCCACTAGAAATGTACTGGCTGGACCACCAAGGCAGCAGCTGTCTGGCTATTCTCCGCTTCGAGGCACCATTGATATATGTATATATTTCCTGCTCCTTCTTAGATTTCTTTTTTAATTTTCCTGAACTAAATTGCTGTTTGATTGTATGAAAACAGTGGAAGGTTCTGAGCATTTTAGTCTCTGTCAGCATGACTCCCACATGTTGTCGTAGCAACCTTGTGTCAATCTTACACATAATGAAACCTTCCAAGTCATTAAAGAGTTCCTGGTGCCCCTGAGGGTTTGATCCTGGCAGGTTGTTTTTTCCATGACATTCCACCAGACTATTTTCGGAGTTCTACTAGTAGCTGTTCTTTCATATTTCTCTGAAAATACCTTCTTAGACTGGCACAATGAAAACTGTGATTTGATGAGCTGAAACAATATCTGGTGCCAGATTTTTACCTCCCACAGGATTATCTGTAAATATGGAAATAAAAGCTTCTGCAAGAACCAAGCGTATGAACTTACACTTCTACATCGCTAAAACAGTTTTTTCAAGTCAGCTGCACCCATGAAAAGAAAAACCCCTCATCTGTGTTTACTTGCAGAGCTGGCAGCTGAATGGCAAGTATTTCCGATGTTTTGTTTCTGATGTTTTTGATTAGTCTAGGCCCCATTTCAGATTGCCAGAATTGTCCTTCTGTCAGGAGCAGCCATCACTGAGCAACAGGTCCTGTGTTGACGTCTTCTTAGACAATGAGCTTCTTGCTTTATCTCTTCTTCCTGAATAGTAGCATTTATTTTGGTGTATTCAAGGCAAATGCAAAACATTTACGCTTTTATGCATTTGGTTAAAATCATCCTCTAGGACAGTTTCGCTGGAGTCAAGGGGTTCACACAAGGAATTAATTTTGATGGACAGCATCTTCACATGGATCAGAGCTTTGGCAAACTTGTAAATAGTTTCATATTAATTGTAACAACCTGTGTTAACTCGTGCATTTCGATTTTGCCTCAAGTTTCACAAGTACGTTAAGCTCTTAAGAGAACCCAACACACCTCGAGATTAATGCTCAACTAAATTACGAATGTGTAAGGAAATTTGGAGTTGACTGACATGCACTATGAAGAAAAGATGATTGTACTTTGGGACTTCAGGGGGGTGGAAGTCCCTGCTATTGTATGTGTTCTTTTAAAAAATCTGGGATTCATCAATGCAAGTAACAGTATCTATTTGTTGTTAATGACCTGCCCTCTTAATAAAATGACTGTTTTTCTGTTAAAATTACAGAATACTTCATCCCAATGCCTTGTCTGTAATACAAAGTGTATTTCATCCTGTATCAACCACATGAAAGATTCCCGAATTTGAAAATCTCCTATAATGCTAGTGTTCATTATATCTAGAACGCCTTCTTTTTCTAACTGGTTGTATGAACATACACGAACAGTGAAAGAAGAGTCAGTTGGAAGATGCCATCTGGCAATTGTGAATCCCGTGTAAGAGAACTTGCTTTAGAACCAATACAAAATCAGACTTAAAGTATGCAAATGATGATGAAGTTCCTTCTTTTTGTCTCTGCTGCTGCTTTACCAGACAACTTCCAGCCGACTGAAGCCCTCAGAAAGTCACTGTGAAAGTGGGAAGGTTCTGAACTCTTGCCTCCTGTTTCACAACTCACTGAAATGGTACAAACTTCTAGGCAACCCTACCACTGAACACTACATAGCGCACTGACACAGGGAGCATGTGCGTTACTGTAACATTATGAACTCCATCATTAAACCTTTAGCATAGATGCTTGGTTTAAATTTCTTATAGATTACAGCAATTTGAGATTACGACATATTCCTTGAATTCTCTTCAGAATCTTGTGCAAACTCTACACTCACAACTGAAATAGATTGCTAATGATTATCTGATTGGTGTGATAACATAAGGCAAAAGTCTGTTTCAAGGACCTTTTAAAACAGGATCGTCAGGATATCAGAAATAACAATTCAGCACACTTCCTAAGCCACAGATACGTACACCAGACTTTCAGCTCTTATGATGAACTACAAGAAAATAAGGGCGATGAGGGACATTACACGACCCACTGCTCCGTATCAGAAGCCACAGATGCCATTACACTAAACTCCAGTGATACTGGCACTGGGAAAGGAATAAAAAGAGAGGAGAAACTCTAAGGTCCCTTCCAAACCAAACCATTCTATTCTATATACCAAAGAAAAGTGTTTTAGTCTGTAATACACAATTCTCATAATTAAATGACACTTTGAATATTGCTGATTTTCCAGACTTGTAATGCTTGGTTGCGGGTAACTTAAAAATACTGAAGATACATTTATTCCTGGGAAATTAATATGCATATTCAATATGTAACTCCACTTCAACGTTGTTGTCTTTTGTACAAGCGATGCCACCAGTCCCGATTAACTAAATTAGGAGCCTGTGTCACTTCAAAGTATATACGTTACTTTGTTTTCCAGAGCACAGATGCCTGCTAGTGATTAATCTATACATGTTATATGGCAATACATGTATCAGAGATGCTCAGTCAAGTGTATCACCCCTTGTCTCTAACTTTCACCTCCTCTGCTCCTCAGGTGTTAGAGAGGGTTACAAGCAGATGAAAGATTTGTTACCAACAGGTTCATCCCGGCATTCCCACTCCTTAATAAAGGCGAAAGGACCGTAAGCAGATCAAAGCAGGAAACTTGCTTAATCCAAGAGGCGATAAACCATCCCTGGGACATGGGCGAGAGGACCTTTCGGGGATTTATTCAATTTCGGAGCGAGTCGAGGCCACACCTGCGGGGCTGGACACCGCCTGGGGGGGCTGCGAGCGGCGGCGGGGCCCGGCCGCGGCCTTCCCGCCCCGTTCCGCGGCCGCCGTTACCTCAGTCAGGGGCCGCCCCGCTGCGGGCGCCTGGAGCGGGTGCCCTCCCCGTCGTGAGGGGGTGCCCCCTCCCCGGCACAACGGAGAAGCCGTCGGCGTCCGCTCAGTTCCCGCCCCGACAGCGACCTCACGAGGCGGCGGCGCTGACTGCGCCCTTTGTGGGCGGCCTTGGCCCGGCCCCGCCCCGCTCCCGCCTCGCTGCTTTGACCCTCTCGGGCCACCGTCGCGACCGGTAGCGGCGTTTGGGCGCCTTCCAGCTGGACCGGGCTGCCGCGTTCCGGGCCGGCGGCCTCCCGCGCCTCTTTCGCGGTGAAGGCCCGGGGTACCGGCCAGCGATGTCGGAGGCGAGTGGAAGCCGTGAATCCTCGCGGAGCTCGGGCTCGGAGCGCAGCCGCCTCTCCCTGCCCTCCACCTCTCGCAACGGCGCCGTGTGCCCGCCGGCCGCCGGGGAGGAGGGAGAGGAGCCGGAGACGGCGAGCGAGGGGCCCGAATGGCCGCAGATCGCCGAGGGTGCCAGCGACGAGCACAGCAGGAGGATGATCCGGACGCAGTACCGGGAGCTCATCTGCAGCGTGCAGCGTAAGCCCGGGGTGCGGCTCCCCTCAGCAGCGGCCCGGCCCGCGGTGGCGGCCGCCGGCCTGTGCCCCGCTCCGGGGCGGGCATGCCTCTGTGCCGGGCGCCTGGGGGTTGCGAGTGGCTGCCGGGGCACTCGACCAGGTGCTGGGCTGGTGGCCTGTCCTTGGTCTTCGAGGAACTCTTCAAGCTTTCCCGGGAACTCCCAAGTTCCTCGGACCGCTGAGATTGTGGGCCTGTAGATAGATTGGCATTTGTCACCCAGGAAGCATTTGGTGCCCAGGGATAGGAAGGGTATGAGGAGTTTGCCTGTGCTTAACGTGTGTGATAGCATCGGTGCAGGGAACGGTGGGCTTTAGATCTGGAGATGCACTGAAAGCCTTTTCTGCTCGTGGTGTTTGAGCTTTAATTTGAAACTGCTGGTACCAGCATCTGCCGGCACCAGGAAGCTATTCTTAGGCTTTCCAGAAAGTGCTATGGGATTTTTAGCATCTCTCTAGATAGGTGTGTCAGTACTTCTCCCCTGTACGTTTGGAGTGTGCCATTTTTCTCAGGAAAGCATAACGGGTTGTTGGAGTAAGCACTGCCGAATTTGGCATTGTGCGCTGTTGATTGTTTTCTGCATAGCTGCTAAATTTCTAAGGGTTCTTTTACAAGGGAATGCAACAGTTTATGGCTGACCCAGCCTGTGTTTATGTGGAAAAACAACAGTGGAATGTCAGTGCAATGCGTAAGGTGTGTGTTCTTAAAAGCAGTGCAGTGAGTAGCTGTTCAGAACTGAGCATCTGAAAGCCTTGTTAAATCTATACTGTTACATATAAGTAGCTCTTGTTTGACATGGTGATGTTCAGAAATCACCAAGAATGCGTTTTTGGAGGTTTGTTTTTCATGAAGTTTGGTAGAAACTTATGGGTAGACAAATAACATACAGAAAACTATGGTGTCTGGTAGCTGCTTTGACACAGATACAGGTATTTACCAGAACCAAGAGGGATCTGGGGTCTGCTAACATAAATTCAACCATCTTATTCCATACTTACCATATTAAATCTTATTCCCTCTAAGTAAATGGAAAATTACTACTTCAAACTGAGTTAATGTATAAGCTATTAATAAAAATGGAGCCTACATAATCTTGCAATTACTGTGCTGTAATGATATTCTGTATTTTTGTGTGTACAATGGGCTATGAACCAGCCAGTTTTGATTAAGGCATAAGTATGTATTTCTTGATGTGTCTAAGTAATTTAGGATTTCATTTGTGTCCCATCCCTCCAGAAAATCGTGAGGATATGCTGAGTTCAAAGAGCAACAGACTGACAGAAGCTTTGGAAGAGGCCAATAAACTGTTTAGTGGAGGTAAAACAAATGCTGTGATCCTTATTAGAGGTGTTTGCTTGACAGTTGGCCAGGTGTGAAGTGATGATGCCTTGTAAACAAAAAAGGGCAAGAGAATGAAGTTGAGGTCCAAGTACTTTATCAGAATTATTGAAGTATAACTTGTAAGATATAAGCTTAGTTGAACAGGAATTATTCAAATAAGTTGAAATGAGAAAATAAATATCATTAATGTTTATATGCCTTTAGAAATACTCCTTGCTTCATCTTGACTCTGTAGAACAATACATGCAAGGAGTACGTCTAAAAGGTATTAGCGTAGAGAGGTTCATTTCACTTGGAGAGATAGAAAACATGTCAAGAAAAAACCCCATTTTATTCTTTAAGGTAATGTGTTGTTTTTCCATGCTTGCCTTTACCAATGTCATCCTCTCCTTTCTCCCTTCTTTAAAGGAAAATACTATTTTAAGGATTATATAAGCAATTGTGTTAGAGGTCATTGCAATAAAGTCATTTGCAAAGCTCAGTACCCAGGATAGTCTGTGTGCTAAATCTTACTACTATACTTCTGACAATTTTATGTTATTAACATATATTTTTTTCTGTAACAGTTCACTGTTCACGAGAGGCTGCACTGGATGCCCAATTTCTTGTCTTAGCATCAAATCTAGTAAAGGAGAAG
Organism: Rhynochetos jubatus; assembly: GCA_027574665.1. Classification (NCBI taxonomy): domain Eukaryota; kingdom Metazoa; phylum Chordata; class Aves; order Eurypygiformes; family Rhynochetidae; genus Rhynochetos; species Rhynochetos jubatus. Next base: position 37,260,110 of record CM050655.1, on the reverse strand, counting down.
GCCAATGAGTTGCACTCTGAGATGACAGCATTCGATTCACTACAATTTGCAGAAGATTTGGTAAGTTCTAGACCCTTAATTTGCCAACAATTTTGCTAGAGGTTTGCTCTATTTGTTACAGAATCGTAAAAGCCAGATTGTCAGGCAGTACATCACGGTTTTGATGGGATTTAACGCTATTCTTGTGAATTTCTTTGATTAACTTTCAGGTAGTGTTGTTAATTGTTTTAAATGTGTTAAGCATTTGCAGTAGGCATAGGGGAAAATCTAACCTAAACCGCAGACAACCTCCTGCATTGTTACATTGCTGGTATTTTATCACAATTCAGTCTGTTTGTGCTCTTAGGGTAGTCTTGTGCACTTTTTTATGCTGTTTTGTAATTTCCCAGCAGTTAAGTAGTTTCTTTATCCTCTTGGATGCTTTATATGTTTTTTGTGTGGAGTTCTCAAGGCGCTGAGTCACTGACATGAAACGGGACTTTGGATTACCTGCGTGCTTTTAGACTGGATGTATTTGTCTCTCTGTGCTGTGACTGGGTGGAAGAGTCAGTTTGAAAGAGCTTTGAAGCAGACTTTTTTTTCCCCCTCTGAAAATTTTCTTTTATGGTACAGTGGATTAATGAGGATTCTGAGTCTTTGGTCAAGTCTAAAGCTCTGCAATATGAATAACCATCAAGTTCAGTAGTTTTACTGAAGTTTTTCCGGGGGAAGTATGGATTGGTGGATGCAGGGTTGGGCCAAATAAACTGTTGTTGTATGGCATTGGAGGAGCTAGGCTTCCTGGAAGTGTGTGGTGTTGAGAAACTGAGACACATCTTGGCCTTACAGTGCAATTTAAGTAATGCTTTGCTACTTCGTACATTCTGGAAATTCTGTTGTGATATAGGCAGTTTTATTTACCTGTATCTCTTGTTTTTATTGCTTGCTGAACATAAATAGTCTGTATGTGAATGCTTTTCTGTTTCCACAGTATCTTCAGGAAAGCCAGGGTTCTTAGACAGTGATACTAAATATTAATGTAGCACGACAAACACCATAATACAGAATTTCGCCGTTAATGTATCTACTGATCTTTCTCTGAGTGAATTTTCACTGCAGCTTTTTTTTTTTGTAGCTAACATTCATGGGTATAAATCGCATAGAACTAGAAGAAAATGATAGTGATTCTGAGGGCGGTTCAGGTGGCTATTTACCTAGCAATGCCTGGCATAAACTGGGAGAAGAAACAGAAAAGTACTTCAGAAGAGCACCTTCTTTTCACTATATGTAAGTTTACTTAAGGAAATGGTATATACTGCAGCTCAAACTGATGGTTTAATTGATTCTTACCCTGGGCTTGAATAGAGTTCAATCTCTGAGCACTGAGTGTCAACAAGGACTTCTGTGTGGTCTCTGTTCTTATGGTACAGTGAACTCCTTGTCTCCAAAATTATTTCATAGTATATTTCTCTGATTTTGATTTGGCTTGAATCCAAAATAATATCGCTTGTATCTAGCACAGCTAGCAAGGTATTCTTGATTTACCTGTTTCAGACCAAAACCAGTAAAAGTGATCCTCTGTCCTTTAAAAGCTGATTCTTCCCTCAGCTTTCTGTCCCTGGACAAGCTGCAGCCAGAATCATGAGTAGAGGAACCTTTTTCTTTCTCCTCTTTCACAGAGAGTTATGGAAGATCAGTCCGTCAGGGTCTGTGTCTTTTGCCCAATAACTGTATTATCGTGAAGAGACCAACAGTTGTCCTTGTACCTCTGTCTTAATGGGTTGTCTTTTTAAAATCACGCTTTCTGGCTCTGCCTTCAGAAGAAATCACCTGGTTACTGGCAAGTGGCCTTATGTAGAAGCAACCTCATCTCTCCTTATGTGTAGGCAACCCATTTAGTAGGAGCCTTTTTAGCTGCTGTTAAATGACTCTTAATCACCTGGCTTACAGGTAACAGTCCAATTTAAATCTTTCATAAAGTTGGCCTACAACAACGGGGTCTAGTTCCAGCAAAGTATCAACAGTAGAGCTGGTAGAATGGTATTCAGGTGTCCATGCTTTTACACTTGTTCCACTCCCCCAGTAAGTATCACCGTAACTGTCAGAAAGTTGCTGAATATAATTGGATCATGCAATATCTGATATTTAATGTTGCATAGCCAACTGAGGTATTTCAAACTTAACGTTTTCAAGCTGTAAGCTCTAAATGAGAAGTGTATTTTCCAGTCATGTTTATGATCCTCAAACAAAACTGACTGCAAAAAAGACTTTTTTTCCCCCCTCATTAGTTGCATTTTGACATCTTAATTAACGATGGGCTTCTTTTGATGGAGGATGTGTGAATATTAGCAAAATATTGATTTTAAATAATAAAGTGTAGTCCTCAGTTTAGGAAAAGAACTGCTTATTTCTGACTCCAACTAGTCTTATCTGAGACCTGAGCTGGGGTTTTTTGTTTTCATGGTCAGTCCATGATATCTGAAATGGAGCAGTCACAGCTCACCCAAGAGAGGGAAGAATATGTGCTGCAGAATTTTTGGGTACCTGCTGAACTAACTTGACTTGAGTCTCAATTCACACTCTCTCCTTTAGGCATCTAACTTGGTGGAGATTCAAGGCAATCAAAGTTAGGAGCCTAAGTTCCTTATATAGTCAATGGAGAGAGGTAAGCACTTCCAGAAAGTGCTGAAATCTAGCACATATATTACGTTGTTTAATGAGAAACTCTGGATTTCTTCTTAGTGTACTGAATGTTCTATTGATCGACTATATTTTCAAAATTTGTGTGTGCTTTTTTTTAAAGCAAACTTGAACTTACAGAAACTAAATAATAGGTGAAAAAAGAGAAAAATATTGTATGGAGAGAGTCTTCAGGCAGAAAAGCTTGTAATGAATTCAGATGGAGATATTGGAGGGCATGAACCATATACTCCGTTTCATTTCCTAAGTAGCATTAAGAAAAGTAGATGTAAAGTTTTCAGTTATAAAAAAGAACGCTGGAATAATTGCATCAATTTTTATACATCCTGTTGATAATTCTGGTGTGAGGCTGCCAGCATATATTGGGAGCACCTTTTGGGGATGGTTGTTTACAGAAGTCTCTAAATGCGGTGAGGCTTTATTTTTAGATCTCCGTCATTACTTTGCACTTTTATCAGGAGATCAACTGCTCGCTGTATAAATTCCTTAGCACAGAATGTAAAATGTATTTCCATATATATGTTCTTGTTATTTTGGTTAGGTTGGGATCTTTCAGGTCTGATCCTCCTGTACCAAGGCAACGGATTGAGAGGCAGAAAAAGGTTGCGGGAGGAGAAGAAAAACGGGCAATGCCTGCTCAGGTTTGTGAAGTGTCTTTATCAACGATTTGTTACGGCATAGTTATTATAGGTGACTTTTACATTTTTCTGTTAGTGTAGTTTTGGGTTTTGTAGGTGTGAACTATGCAGTACTAAAGGATTCAGACCAATTACTAGCTGCCTTGATTTGTGTTGACTGCAGTATTTCATTGGATGGAAGGAAATAGGACTTTACAGACTGATAACTCCCCACCACCACCCAAAAAAAGTGTCTAATTGTGTGTGGCATTTGCACAGAAAGGTAGTTAACAGCAGCAACGTAATTAGCTCACTTAACCACTGTTTTTCATGTTTTCTGTTTCCCTGTTCTTTCTGGTTTACTCTGGCAGAAAGGGAAAAGTCTGAGAATACTTATACAGAGTCATTTATAGAATCATTGGATCTTTTAGATTGGAAAAGACCTTTAAGATCATCGAGTCCAACATGTAAACTGAGGTGACTTTTTTTGGAAAAAAGTTAAAAATCTTAATGAACTGACCTTCCACGCTTATAAATAAACATTTTCAGTAAACTCACAGACTACGTGTCAGTAGGGGTAACCCAGGAATAGACCTAAACCACACAAACTGTGACCTTTCAGCTTGATATTGTAAGATGGGAATTAATTCCTAAAGCACTTTAAGTTGTCTCGTGTTGACGTAAGTGCGTCTGTAACTGCATGCATGGCGTAGAGAGAAAAAGTTAACTTTTGTGTTCATAAAAGGCCCTTTTCATATTCTGGTCTTACAACAGTTATTGGATGTGAAACTTTGATTTTTTTCAGTTAAAAAAAATGGAGGAGTCTCATCAGGAAGCTACAGAAAAAGAAGTAGAGAGGATTTTGGGATTATTGCAAACTCACTTTTTAAATGATCGTAAGTATGATTCAATCAAGCTTTTAAAGCATTAATTTGAGAAAACAAATACTCTTTATCTTCTACAGGTAAGAGTGCTTAAACTATGGAAACAAAATTAGGTGGAGTTTGCAAGTAGAAATCTTGATGTTGAAGGATATAGACTGACCATGTGTGTTTTATGAACACTAATCGGCTGCTGTTTGCAGAGTAAATGTAAACTCTACCCTCTCCCTCTTGCTAGAGCATGCCATTTTTAAGAAGGCAATGAAACGGTCTCTGTGTGTGGCAAAAGATGGAAAAAAATATTTTCTAGAAACTTTGTTTGTCTGCAGGCAACTGGAATTCAGCTAACTGAACAGAAGCATTCGCTTGGCTTTTTAAAAGAGTACTGTCTTTAAGTGTGTGTTTACATATATTAGCTCTGTGTGTGCCACCTTGTTTTTAACCAACCCGTTTTTTGCACCTCTAGCTGGTACACCTATTTCCTTCTTTGATCTTGTGATTGATCCAAACTCTTTTGCACGCACTGTGGAAAACATCTTTCATGTGTCCTTCATTATAAGGGTAAGGCACCGCACGTTCTTGAAATCTCATTTTAGATACGTGGATTATCTAGAAATACCGATTATTTGCTTTTATGGATTCAATATTGACAGATGAAGACTTAAATATTAGGAATCCTAGTTTGTTTTCTACAGTCTGATATTTTGGTATTTAGAGTTGACAGACTGATTTTTTTTGTTAGGTTTTTCTACTACAGTCAGAAATGATAGTGCCATTATTGCTGTCAGTGAGCTTCCAAAAAGGGGTTCTAGCTCACATTATTTTAAATTGTAGCAGAGATATTGGGGTTGTAGGAAGGTCTGTCAGTGCAGAGTTCTTGAATCTGCAGTGTTGTGTTCTTCTTGAATCTGCATGTTTTTACGTCAAACTACACTTAGTTTGACTAATAAACAAAAGGAATGTGGGAAAAGAGGAAAACCAAATATATTTTGACTAAATTCAGGTTTGTAGTGAATAGTGATGTCATTATGAAGGGTTAAAGCAAGTATATTTAATGAATAATAATGATTTTTAAGAAAAGAAATTTTTAATAATCCAGCAGTTACCAGTTGTCCTGTATCGCTGCATTCTTTGTGAATAAGTGCTGTATGAAAATAACTTACTTGGTATGCCAATTAAGATTCTCTATCAGTATATGTACCTATTCAGGATTACGTAACATATTAATTAAAAATAGGAAATCTCAGTTCATTATCCTAATTAGATAGCTCTAATAACTGAAACTTTAAATCCTACTGTCTTTCAGGATGGTTTTGCAAGATTAAAGCTGGATGAGGATAAATTACCAATAATAGGTAAAATCTTTAAAGGACTGTGGTTGTCTTTTGTGACAACATTGAAAAGTAGCTGCGTCTTACGTGTTCACGTAGTTTCAGGTATCTTTAGCTGCAGGAGTAGAGATTCGGGGATATGCAGTGCATGAAGAGATTAATGAGAGGAACTGAAAGGACTGAGTGTCTTTAAATATCAAAATATGGGAAAAGGCCATTATGCAGATCTATACCAATTCTATAAATAGAGGTGAAAGGTTATTACCTTTCCTTTTAAGTGATATTTTTACTACTAAGTATATGAACTTTTGTTATGCTTTGCTGAGAAACGATATTTTTGTGCCCAGGGTCTGTCTGAGTTTTGCAGCTTGAAAACAGTTGAAAAGGAAATGCCGTCCTGTGTACGAGATCTTTGGCTTTCATTCCCACAGGATATCAATGGGATTAAGACTTTGGTGGGATTTCATAAAGAATTAAATACTTGGGTCCTTCTGGGATTCTGAGAAATGTTAGTTTCTAAGTTTTTAGGAGTTAAGACTAAAGAAGTTTCTTAAGAAGTATATGGTACAGAGTGCTGGTAGACCAGCTTAGCGGAGCATGTATTAATGATTTGCTTTTGTGTTCCTGGAGGAAACTGACTTTGCAAGTGTAAAGACTGAAAATTCTGTATTTTAAACAGAGCCTTTAAAAGACAACAAGGTCAAGGAAGGTGACCGTAGTGCTGGAGCACGGAACCAGGTTGTCATCTCTCTGAACTATCGTGAATGGAAGGTACAATACATAGCACTTGATACTTTTGGTTAATTTTTTTTTTCCTTAAGTTTATAAGAACGCATCTGAGATTTGTGCTGTTACGTACCCTGATGAGGACAGGCGTTTCTGTATCTATCATCGCTCCATTTAATTTTACGGATTCCAGAACAATCACAGATCTAATGAATACTGTTAACTGCAGCAAACTGAGAATTGGGATAGCAATTTCATCTTTGATCCTTGAAGCCTGGTCAGTTTTAAGTGCTTTGAAGCTGTGCAGTGACTTGCTGAGGGGGGTTAATGCTGGCTGGGGGCCAGATGCCCACCAAAGCCATTCTGTCACTCCCTTCAGCTGGACAGGGGAATGAAAACACAATGAAAGGCTCATGGCTTGAGATAAGGCCAGGGAGAGATCACTCAGCAATTACTGTCACGGGCTGAACTGACTGAACTTGGGGGAAAAATATTAATTGATCATCAATCCAATCTGAATAAAAAGAGAACTAAAACCAAATCTTACAACACCTTCCCCCCACCCCTTCCTTCTTCTTGGGCTCAAATTCACTCACTTCTTTCTCTACCTTCTCTCCCCAAGTGGTGCAGGGGGATGGGGAATAGGGGTTGGGGTCAGTTCATCACACAATTGCTGCTGGCCCTTCCTCCTCCGAGGGAGGACTCCTCACACTAGTCCCCTCTTCCAGCGTGGGGTCCCTCCCACGGGAGACAGTCCTCCACCAACTTCTACAACGTGAGTCCTTCCCAGGGGCTGCAGTTCTTCACCAACTGCTGTGGCGTGGGTCCCTCCCATGGGGTGCTGTCCTTCAGGTGCAGTCTGCTCCAGCACGGGCTGTGCACGGGGTCACAGCCTCCTTCGGGCATCCCCCTGCTCTGGTGTGGGGTCCTCCCCAGGCTGCAGGCGGGTCTGTGCCCCCTGTGATCTTGGAGCCGGCTGGCATTGGCTCTGTCAGACATCGGGGAGGCTTCCAGCAGCTTCTCACAGATGCCTCCCTGTAGCAGCACTCCCCGGCCCCCCACAACTTTGCTATGCCAACCCAGTACACTTGCCTTTCCTGTTTTATGAGGACTGCATAAATATGGAGTCTGTTTCTTCCCTTATATATGATACTTGCTTCTAGAGGGGAAGTTCTCCATGGAATTTCCTCACTGTTTGCTGTTTGTAATAAATCTTAGACAAAAAGTAATTTTTAGTGCATACAGCTTTTCTTTGTCCCTTGCTCAATGTGCAGAAGCAACTCAGTAATTTGAAATGTTGCTTTAGGCTGAGAAACTTTATTACTTCCCTGCTGGTAACTGCAATTAAATTGAAATAGTTCAGCTTTTCTAACTTACATACTTGTGTCATCTCTTACCAGGAGATCGTAGAGACATATGAAATAACAGAACCCATGATTAGCCCTCCTTGCCATAAAAATGGAGATGAAATGGAGATAACTTAATTCTTCAAGTAAGTTCTTTTAATAAATCCAACTAAATAAGCATACAGTGCATGAGTTCCTTAGGCATGTGGAAGAACTGTGGGGAAACTACCCGCATCTTGTAAACGTAGAAAAGATCGTAAGTAGGGGAGCTGTAAAATGTCTGGAAGGTTTCTATATTCTTGATTTCTGTGGAACAAAATGTAATCCAGTCTTCTAAGCAGTAATTAACTGGAAAAAACCCCCCCCCAACTTTATTTTTACATTTGATGTTAAATGATACACTTAACTTTGGGAACTTTGTACTTGGAATGCAATGCTGTGAAGAATCATAGCTTAGTTTTTAGGGTTTTTTTAACCTACTGACGGCTGATATAGTTAATAGATTAGTCTGAAGAAGGATTTAGGGAAGCAGGAAGGGAAGCCAGCCTGGCTCCCTCTAAAATTCTTCAAATGATGAGATTGGATTCTTTTATTGTCACAGTTGTTTGGTACGTTCCAAATCTTAATGCATATTGTCTTACTGTCTTCTTTTTTCTTTCTCCCTAGGTGCCTTAAAGTATTTTAACCTGTTTCCTTCAGAAAAGATTTTATATGTATATATTGTAAAATTAAATTTATTTTTATTGGAACTTCTCAACACTTCATATAAGCTCTCTGGGCAATAACCTGTCACAGGGTTATTACCATATACTTTCTATTTATTGTGGCTTTGTTTACTACTTTATATATCGTTTACTGACACAAGCTTTCACAGAAAGGAAATGCCATCCCCCTTTCATCTCGTGTCTCCCCAACAGCAGCCTGCGAGTGGAATTTACACTGTTAACCATCTCTGCTGTGTTAAATCTTGTTGTTGGTACCGTCTCGGGGGCTGCAGGACAAATCGATACTGTCTTTCGGTTCTTACTCTTCTGGAAATCAAGGTTGGAGTTTGGAAATTTGGTCTCAATTACAGATAAAAATTCCCCCTTCTTTTTTGCCCAAGTCCATCAAGCGCGTTGGGTTTTGTAGTTTAGGTAGGACATCTAGATTAGGCCGTGACGTTATTTTCCGCTGGAGTTTTTAGGATTTCCTCCGTCCTTTTTCTCGTGAGGCAGGGTTTGTGGTGAAGGTAGGGGGGTCCTGCTTCTAGCACCGCTGTTGGCGCGTTCTGGAGGGTGATGAGTGGCGGAGCGACGCGGGCGTGTGAAAACCGAGTTTGATCGTCTTTGTTTATCTACACCACCACTGAGGGCTCTGTGTCCACGCCAATCCGGCGATCGCGGAGGCGGCCTGGCCGGGCAGCTGCCCGCTCCTCAGAGGCGGCCCCCCCGCCCACGCTTCGTGCCGGCGGGGCCGCGGCCGGGCGGGGCCTGCGGCGAGCGGGGCCGCGGGAGCCATGCCTACCGCCGTGGTGGAGTACAAGGGCTGGAAGGAGGGCTACAGCTGCGGCTACTGCGCCTCGGAGCGGGGGAAGGTCTCCGCCGGTAAGAGGGAGGAGGCGGGACGGGACGGGACGGGGCTGCCCCCCTCACTAAAGATGGGGGAGGTTGTAGGGGCGCGCTGCCCGCGACAAACATGGCGAGGCCGCCGTTTCCTGTAGGCGCTGCCCGGGCTCTGCCCCTAGCAAAGATGGCGGCGGCGGCTGTTTCCGGGTGTCCCGGGGCGCGGTGCGGGGCGCTGGGCAGAGCGCTGTCCTGAGCCGGGCGGCGGGGCAGGGCGAGGGAGTCCCCGGGGGAGATGGCGGCGGCCGGCAGCTCTCCGAGCATCGTCGAGTACTTCGGCGGAGAGGATGGCTACCGCTGCGGCTACTGCAAGAACGAAACCGGCAACCTCTCCCACGGTGCGGCCCGGGCTCGGGGCGGGCTGTGAGGGAGCCGCGAGCGGGCCGCGCCGGTGCTGCCGGACACGGCGGCGGCTGGAGGCGACGGAGCCGCTCCCAGCCGGTGCCGGCGGGGCTGGGGAGGCCTGCGAACGGCGGGCAGAGGCGGCGGTTTGGCAGCAGCTCCCGCGCCTGTCCTGCCGGGAACGGGCAGCTGCCCTTCCCTCCGGGAAGTGCCCGAACCCCTTTCTCAGGGCTTCCCGGGGCAGCCTGCGGAGGGAGAGGGCGTCTGTGGGGGACCGGGGCCGGCCGTGGGCTCACCGGGAAGCCTCGGCTCGCGGTCTGGTTTTACAGGAGTGTTTCTCCGGTTTAAGGGCAAACCGTCAAAAATAACGGCCAAGTGTGTAAATGATGGAATGTTTAATTACTGCTGTGGTAGTGTATGCACCCTGAGGATGCAGTTCGGGTCTTCCTCGGTAGTTCTGCTCCTGGGGTGTAACTGCCCTGCCCGGCCCTCCCCTCCAGCACCGGTCCGCGTTAACCCGTCGCTGCCTGGCCGGGGCGAGTGAAGCTGTGGCCGGGCGAGTCTGGCTTAGGCCAGTTTAGCGGGACCCTGAGCTCGGCTCGGGCTCGGTGCCCACCTGGGCAGTGTCTCCCCCGGGAACGGTCCGTGTCAGCTTTGAGGAGTTCTGGACTCGTGTTTCCGACTGATTTTTAACGAATTTACGGGGCAATTTTATGTTGTTAGTTGGTGCGTCTTTGGGGAAAGATAGCAGCGGAGAGGTAAACTTCTAATCTGTACAGGCAGAGCAATATAGTTGGCTGCATCCTGAGGTTTATGTTGGTTTAGTTACGGTTACACTTCATGTGGGTGTTGAAATCAGTAATGCATGAGATGTATGAATATGCCAAATCCTTGAAAGACTAAGTCTTGTAGCAACAGGACAAGGGATTTAAATTGAAAGAGGGGAGATTTAGATTGGATATCAGGAAGGAATTCTTCATGAAAAGGGTGGTGAGGCACTGGGACAGGTTGCCCAGAGAAGCTGTGGATGCCCCATCCCTGGCAGTGTCCAAGGCCAGGCTGGATGAGGCTTGGGGCAACCTGGGCTAGTGGAGGGTGTCCCTGCCCATGGCAGGGGGGTTGGAACTGGATGGGCTTTAAGGTCCCTGCTGACATAAACCATGCTGTGATTTGAAAGTTGCTTTAGCTACTCAGATTTGCAATAATATTTCTGTAGAACTTGCTGTATTTTAAAGCACAACTGTGATCAGTCAAGTGTGTTACTGTATTATTTTTTTTCAGGTATGTGGGCACATTCAATGACAGTTCAAGATTACCAGGATCTCATAGACAGAGGATGGCGAAGGTAAATTTAAAAGGGAAAAAAAAGCCATATTGTCAGTTCAGAATCTAGATTTAACACTTGGGTTTGTGAAAACTGTTAACTAGTTTCCTTCAGTAACTGAAATAGAACCATTTGTTCAATGCTCTGTGAGTTTTTGTAACATGTTACTGTCAAACAGGAGAATGTTTAGTTATTTTACAAGGGTGGTAGTTTAGTATAGCAGCAAAAAGCTGAAGAACTTGCTTCTTGACTTTTGTTACTTATCATGTAATATTTTGATATTATTTAAAAAAAAGGTTGGTCTTCCATTTATTCTGTTGTATAAAAATCAATATGTGTTTATTATTATTTTTAGAAGTGGAAAGTATGTCTACAAACCTATCATGAATCAAACATGTTGTCCTCAATACACAATAAGGTAAGAAGCTCAAAGTATGCTCCTCTAAGTGATTTGGCTGCTTTGCATAGGTTCAAAAGTTTGTGTTTACTGGTTTAAATACAGAATACTTGACAAGTTTATCTACTTTCAATGATACTTAGAATACTAAAGATAAGTTTTTGGGACGTCAGCGGCTTTGTGAGGTTTTCCTGTCAGCAATCTGCCAAGGGTGCACCCTTGCCTTATGCTGCTGGGTTGCAATCCAAAGCAAGAGTCCTGTAGTTGCTGTCTTGCTCACTGGTTGCAGATGAACCAGTATGTCTGTACCCCTCAAACACAGCTTTAGTAGCCCAAATAAGAGAGGCTGTCAGTTGAATGGGTGTGCGTAATTCTAGCTGTACTTTGGGCATTAGTAGTTAGTGTCAATGCTCTATCTATAAGATGGATAAGTGAAAAAATCCTAGTGTATCAGTCTCCTAGGAAAGCTTTTTTATGCAGTGCTGGAGGTCACTTTGGCATATTTTAGTGATTATAGCAATATACTCACAAAACATACCGTAAAGAGTGATATTATGCAGTACAAGGCAACTCATTCTTATTAACTCAAAAGTGTTGATTAAATATTTGACCACTTAATGTAGGTAAACTTAAGAAATAATTAGAAAGTGTATATATACAGTGTAACTTTTGAAAGTAGATCTGTAACACTTCTTTTCTGTAATAATCTTTCACCAAAGAAATGGTCATAATCTTTTCTTTTTAAGGTGCCAGGCTTTGCATTTTCAGACCTCCAAATCTCACAAGAAAGTTCTGAAGAAAATGTTGAAATTTATTTCCAAAGGAGATGTTTCAAAAGCAGTGAGTGAAGGTAAGAAATTCTTAGTGTTTGAAAGGAGGCTCAAGTATACCTGCTGGAGTGATGGGATGGCTAATATGCTGTAATTTTTGTACATAGACCCCTTTATAAGGGTCTGGCGAGGTTGTGTCTTTACAGTGTGTTTGGAATCGAGCACTGTGTAGCCCAGAGACTGAACTGTGTGGCTGACTTGCTCTATTGAAGAATCTGTTTCTTTTCTTTTTGCGTAGACCAGCTTACTTTCTTTTTTATCCCTGGGCATGTGCTGACTTTCTAGCTGGCTGCCGTAGAGAATGATACCCTGTTCTTACCTCTGTTGCAAAAGTGATAATTGGAGAGGACTAAGCAGGACTGTGGGTGGCAGAGAAAAGGAAGAGCAAGCAGGGAAAGGAGGGTTTTTCTTCCAGGTGATCTGGACAGTCACACCCCATTAATCTAACACCAGCTGTTCTCAGTTGTGGTAGAATCATAATAATTTGCCTCTTTTCTGCATGTATGTGTATTAGGTTTTGGGGATCTCTCTCTTTCGTTGTTATTTGAAGTTAGGGTGTGGGATAAGTCGACTGCCCCATTTTGGTGGGGAAAGGAAAACTATACTCATAAATGAGTTGGTGCTAGTAAGTCCTGGTATAAAGGAAGCTTTCTGTTTTCAGAGTATTGCAAACAGTCACTTTCTCTGTTAGGGAAACAGTTGTGACATTGGGAATAATTAAATATTAATGTTGATTGTGCAAAGCGTGAGCTGCTGTTATACTGAGAGGAATTCGCTCATGCAGTTTTTAATGGTTTACAGACGAGCCTATGGATTCCCGTATAGAGGACGTGGTCGCGTGCGATTTTGTACACAAAAGCGAATCTCACGTCAGTCAGTCTGAACTGACTCCCTTGAGTGTGGATCACACAGAGAGGGTGGAGAGTGAGGATAAGGACACAGGAGAAACGAAAGAAGAGGTGAATGTGCAGAAGGTGGAATCGGGTTCTCTTCAGATGTCTGCAGATAAAGACATGCCAGTCCCTGGAGAGCCGTCGTGTTCAACTAAAGCTGTTCATGCATCGCCCAAGCCAGGTAGTATTTCTGGTAGTAATGGGGATATACTGGCATGATTTTGCATGATGTTGACATCCTTCTTTTTATCTTGCGTAGTAAATTAAGATTTGCTCCTTTTGATTCCCTTCCTAATTTATGGAATTACGGTGTATAAATTGTGAGATGCTGTGTTACTTGTTGGTTTAGTTTTTCCTGAAAGTTGCATTGATTTTCACCATATCCATGCTTGGTTTGTTTTTTTTTTTTTTAGTGTAGTTATTGAATATACATATCTACAGCTGATAGTTTTCTGCAAGCTATTTAGATTGCAATCAGATGGGTCAACGTGATTGAATTTCATCAGACATGGGAACCAGTTTCCAGTTTGGGGTAGTTTAGTGTGTGGAATGAGATGTACATCCAACTTTCACTTTTTTCTGTGGGGTGTGATGGCTCAGCCATCATATGTACCTTGAAGTATGGCTGGGCAAGGCTAAGCTGGACACAGCTCTGGCCGGTGCCACGGGAGTGCCGGTTAGTGGCTTAGGGTAAGGCTCGTTGTCTCTTGTGCAGCGGTGGGAAACCAGTGTAAGACCTAAAAAAAAAAAATGCCAGAGTTGTTTGTTTTTACATTTCTTCATTTCTGCAGGTCATTTTGTTGTTACATAGACTGTGTTGATTACACCCTGTGTTTACACTGGTGTGTATTCACTTGTTTATGAGTCTGTTTTTTTATGGTTTCGTAGACTATTTGCCACGTGCGTGGCTGGCATTAGACATACATTCAGTATATTGTTGTGCTGTTATTTTGTATGCTTAAAGAAAATTGTGTGGCTTTTTGCTGCTTTGAAAAAAAAAAAGAAAAAACCAAGAAACCAGTACTAATTTTTCTGGTCCTGTCTAAAGTATGACATTTTCTACTTGGGCTTTTTTTCCTGTTTGGGAGGTTGCCTTGTTTTAGATTTTGGCTACCTTTCTATTAAAAAAGCAGTACCACTAGAGGCTGTGGGATTATGAAAGCTGTAGTAATTTCTCCTTTTTTTTTTTCTTGCTGTGAGCTTGGTGTTACATTTCTGTAAGGCAGTACAGTAAGTGTGTACAAGAAGTAAGACAGTCTCCCTTGTTTAACTTTCTGATGTGTTTATACAATGCCACAGCACTCGCATACCAAAAACTGAAGGTCAATGCTTACTATTTTCTAGAGTATTGTCTGAAACTATGTGGAATATTGGTAGCATTTTTATTATAATACTAATTTTAAGAGTGTGGTCACTTGTTTTTCAGTATGGAAATTATCTCTCAGTCAAGGTTTTGCAGCATGATTGTAAGCATTTCTGAAATGCTGCCTTTGGGCTGAATTCAAACATTAAATCTTTTCCCTAAAAACGGATAATCTCATTGCCAGTCACTTGCCTGTAATCTTTTTTGCACGATACCTGTTATGGTACCCATTGCTGTGGCACGAGAGCCTGGAATCTACGTCTGCTTGCTGTGAAACTGCTTGCTATGCTTTTCACATAGCTCATTATAACAGACGAAATTGTATGTCTCAGCCGGGGCGTGATCATCTGCGTGGTGTGATCATGCAGAAGAGTCCTTGAGGGTCTCTGAGTTAAAAAGAAATGCTGGAAATGACTGTACCCAGAATGTTCCCAGAGTGCTGCAGATCACCCTTCCTTTGTGTCCTGGCTGTGTTCTTGTGGGACATGGGTGATTTCCAGAGGGAAGATGGTAAAGAGTTGATGAATTTGTGAATAAGGGAAGAGCAACCAATGTCAAATGCTTTGCATGAGTCCAGGTAGTTGACAATGTTCTGCATGACATAGTTGTCTCTAAATTGGAGAGACGTGGATTGGATGGATGGACCACTTGGTGAATAAGGGATTGACTGGATGGTCGCACTCAATGGCTCAGTGTCTTCATGGAGAGCAATGACGAACGGCATTCCTCACGGGTCGGTACTGGAACCAGTGCTGTTCAACATCTTTGTCGGTGACATGGATGATGGGATCGAGTGCACCCTCAGCAAGTTTGCTGACGACACCAAGCTGTGTGGTGCGGTTGACATGCTGGAAGGAATGGAAGGATGCCATCCAGAGGGACTGGGACAGGCTGGAGAGCTGGGACTGTGCCAACCTCATGAAATTCGGCAAGGCCAAGTGCAAGGTCCTGCACATGGGTCAGGGCACTCCCTAGCACAAGTAGAGGCTGGGTGGGGAATGAATCGAGAGCAGCCCTGAGGAGGAGTACTGTGGGGGTACTGGTGGATGAAGAGCTGGATGTGAGCCTGCTGTGTGCGCTGCCAGTCCAGAAAGCCAACCATATCCTGGGCTGTATCCAGAGAAGCATGGCCAGTGGAGTGAGGGAGGGAATTCTCCCCCTCTACTCCGTTCTCGTGAGACCCCACCTGGAGTGCTGCGTCGCACTCTGGAGCACCCAACATCAGAAGGTTATCGACCGGTTGGAGCGAGGCCAGAGGAAGCCACAAAGATGCTCCGAGAGCCTTAGCCCCTCTGCTATGGGGACAGGCTGAGAGAGTTGGGGGTGTTCAGCCTGGAGAAGAGAAGGCTCCAGGGAGACCTTATAGCACCTTCCAGTGCCTGAAGGGGCTACAAGAAAAAAGCTGGCAGGGGACTTTTTACAAGGTCCTGTAGTGACAGGACAAGGAGTAACGGGTTTAAATTGAAAGAGGGGAGATTTATGTTGGATATAAGGAAGAAGTTCTTCTCGGGGGCAGGCACCAGAACAGGTTGCCCAGAGCAGCTGTGGGTGCCCCATCCCTGGAAGTGTCCAAGGCCAGGCTGGATGAGGCTTGGAGCAACCTGGTCTAGTGGAAGGTGTCCCTCCTGCTCAAAGATTTCTGTCTCTTAGAAGTTGGCTAATTTCAAGTAAAATAATCTTGTTTTGTCCTTAATGAAGACTCACTCCTGTTGGTTCAAGTTTTCACCAGCTTAAGAAGAAATTTTGCATCTAAACTAAAAGAAAAGTTTTCAGACACACTTAATGTGGAAGGGAAGCAGCGCTGTTGTGTCCCTGGAAAACTCCTTGAGAATTTTCAAGACTGGTTTATATTTTGATTTTATAAAATGCAGTCAAAACTGTTACAGCCCTCATTATAGTTTATATAACTTCTGTTTGTGCAAATTTTCAGAACCCTCTTGTGTTTTAACAAGTTAGTGTAAAACTTTGAGATATGTAAACTTTGTTTTGGAAACAAACTCAGTGGACGTTGACAGCAGATGGCAGTCTTGGGTAAGGATTATGGGTGTAAACCTGCCTTTGTTTTGAAAAAGATGAGGTTATGTTAGGAATAACATTGGGTAAAACTGCAACCACTGAAAATGCAGATAAAGTCTGAAACATTGTTTGTACTCTGTTTCAGAAAAAGAGGGCTTACTTTTATAGAGGAGAAATATTCATTAGTGTGCTGCTTTGTTTCTGGAGTTTTAAGTGAAATATAAAAGTGAATAATAAATGCATCAGAAAGCTTATCTAATTAATCTCTAAATTTTTTTTATAGGGTAGGTAGTGTTACAGGTCAAATTTAGTTTAAAATTTTCCAGGTAGAAAGATGTTTAGTTTTCAACTTGGGAAATGTAGACTTACTCTGTAATAAGATTGTTTAATTGCATTTTTATTCCTTTATAAACAAAACAGGTCACTACTCTATAGGAATAATGGGCCATTTCTGCACAGTTTCAGATGGAAAAGAAGGTTTGCTTATGTCTGTATGCACATCCATTGTTTTAAGAAGTTTTTTTTGTAACAGCTTGCAGAAGAAATGAGACGTGAAACAGATCCTGATACAGATGAAGTACTCATTCTTCAAATGTATCATGAGTATTTCAAATAAACTCTTCCTCTGACTCGTTTGCTCATGGACAGGTCACATAATGTTTGTAATTTCCTCATATTGTTTGTCCCTTTCTGGTGAACAATTTTAGCTGTATGAATGAAACAAATACTCAGAAACCTTAGCTGAGAGGTGAGAACACTTGATAAAATCTGCTGGTGCAATGTCAGATGTCTGAAGAGTGCCAAAGTGGTATTAGCTCCTTTTCCAAGTCCCTGAGTTGCTCTCAACATTTCAGCTGTCACGAAGTCTGCATGGCACAACCAGGCTGGGACTTTTCAGGGTGAGCCACGAAGAGGTTGCTCCTAACTTGCCCCAGGAGCACACTTAAAAACTCTGTGATTTCAGTCAGATATGCACATTTAAAAGAATAAGTAAAGGATATTGCTGCTCCCATTGTCCATGGGAAGGTTTGAAGCCGGTAGAGGACAAGAAGGATGCTGGGCTAATAAATTAGTAGTAATAAGAAAGAGGAGGAAAGAGAGCTCTGAGTATGTTTTCATAGGAGTTCTGGAAAAAAAAAAAATTCCATGTAAATTCCAGGTTTCCTAAGGGAGTGGAGTGGGATAAGCCGTAGTTAAGCCTGGGTTTGGATTCTTCTTTATTTCTTATATTAACAGCATTGGAAATGTGTCTTCTTCCAAAGGCTACAAATGAATGCACCTCACTGTTCAGAGTGCTTTGCCATTTGGAAAGGTGAGTCTTTCCAAAGTGGCCAGTGTGTGTTATTTGGAAATACTTAGATTTCAGGAACAAGCTAATGGCATAAAGGACTTCTCTGTCATAATATTTGTTACATTTTTTTGTTCTGTGCGAGATAGATGACTATTTCCCTATAGAGGAGTAGTTTGTTTTCCACTCTTCCTCTTCTTTTGAAGTTCTTAATATTACAGCTCTTTTTTTTGGCCTGTAACTCCTCTACTGCTACCTTTAAAAAAGAAAAAAAAAAAGTAATAAAAAATGGAGAATTAGAGTACTTTGTGTTACACTGGCTGGCTACTGATGAAGTTGTGAATGCAACTTTCACTCTTTATGGAACCTGCTTTGGCAGCTGCTAGGCTGGAACACGTAGTTCTATTGTTGCTCCCACCACTGCTTCCAGCATACTGCTCTTGCACATCTTCTAGGGTGAGGTGTGGTGTTCAGTTACTTGTGAGCGCCACGTGGAATAGCCAACAGCGATGGGCAGAACTGAAGGAAAGATGAAAGGCAGCACTGAGAGTTAGGAAAATGTTTTTTGCTTTTTGTGGTTTTTAGAAATTGGAATTTATGGATTTACAATTGGTACCAATGAAAATAATACCTTCTAGGCAAAATGCTGCTTGTAGGTAGATTATTTGTTCCATCTTTTCAGTGCCTTTGGTGGGTAGCATGGGGACCAGCCATCTCTATTCTTCAAAACTGAAGGAAATTCTGTATTAATTTTTCTAGTACTGGCATTTTTACAGGCACTAATGGCGCTGGCATTGGCAGTATTTCTATATACTGCGTAAGAATTCCAGGTGACAAAAAAAATGCTTCTTTTTGTGTGTGTGTGTCTTCTACAGCAGGCTGTTGCGTAGCCACTGGGGTGTCTAGTGCAGTAGAACAATCCTCTGAATTTGGCTGTGCGGTTTTGTGGTTGTGTGGGGTGTTTTGCTTGTTTGCCTTTCAGTATTTCAAGTTGATCCTGTAGCTGTTTGGATGTAGCACATCATCTTACCGTACATTCAGCAGGAGCTTTTCTTTGTTTCTGAGCAGGGTATGTGGCAAAGTGAATTAAGGACAGACTTAGCAGCAGGTCTTTTCATTTTAGCTTTCACATATGTCCTTGTCTCTGGAGCGGAGTTGTGGTCAAGGTGTTTCTGTATTCAAGTGCTGCATTAAACATCTGTAGAGGAAAAATCACTGCAACTTAGTGTGGCATCAGGCCTTGTCAGTAGGTGTAAACGGGAAAGACGTGTTTGACGTACAGTCTGCAATTAACGGTGACTTCAACCATTTCTTTTCAGTTCTTTAACCATGTAAGAACTACTAGTTTGTTGCAAAATGTGGTGTTTAATTCCTTGCTTGTGCCCTTGCAGGCAAAGGGGCTGATCTGAGCAAGCCACCGTGCCGAAAAGCAAAGGACATACGGAAAGAAAGGAAACTACAGAAACTCCTCCAGAACCAGATATGCACGTCTGAAGGCTCTACGCTTCAAGCAAGAGGGCAGGATTTCCTCCTGCAAAACTCTAAATCGAAACCAAACCAGCCTAAAACCATTGAAGACTTCGTTTTTGTGTCTTTACCTGATGATGCACCACACAAATTAGAGGTAATGTCTTGTTTGCTGTTGTTGGAGGCAAACCAAGGAAAAGCCTAGCTAAGGAGTTTTTGAAATGCTTAGGTGTTTAGTATCTGTGACCGTATGGAATGGGTAAAGTTTAAATCTTGGAATATATGTAGTATTGCATGGCATTCTATCTATCTATGGTGCTGCTGAGCTCTGTGTAACCACACGAGGGTACTCTCGCACTTGCAGTCCGTCCTGACAGAGCCCCGTACAGTTACCCAAGTGTCTGGTAAATGGATTTTGTACAGTGTGACTTGCAAATGAAAGACCTGGAATTAACTGAGTGTTGAATGATGAGAGAGATTCAGTATTTAGTTCTGCAGTATATAAATACTTAAAGTATCTATGCTGATGTATCTTGACAAGAAAGCAGTAACTTCATGGAGTTAAACAGAGAAGAAGATAGCTGCTCTTCATCAATGTCATTGATAGGTGTTGATGTCTTTGGGAACTGTAAAAGTGATGGTAGAAAATTTTGCTTAATATACAGGTTGCCATTAAATCTGTTAGTACTATGGAGACAGTCATCTGGAAGACTTTTGGCCTTTAGGACATTTGTAAACCATTTTTTTTCCTGGAAGCTGGAAAAGTATCCTGAATATAAGTATTTTCCTGTAGTTATTGATTAGCAATGATAATATTGAATAATTACTAAAAGCATATTAAAAATATAATTTCTAAAGAGGTGGTAATGATGGTAACTTAAAAGATTCACTGAATAACTGAGAGGGAGCCATCAGATGGATCCACCTCGCTAACTCCACCAGATTTTCTGATGAGTTGTATAAGAAGCGTGATGGCTGTGTCTGGACATCTTCATTTAGAAGATGCAGGGAGAATTAAAAGGAGGATGGTTCCAGCAGTGTTTTCCCACATTGTCGTTGCTCCTTACTATGGCTTGAAATGCAGTGTTGCTCGTGTGGTAGCATTCTTTCAGTTAGGGAGCAATCATTTTTACTAAGAGCAACCTTTAATTTATAGATGTTCTTAAAATCTATTATATTTTTGTGTGTGTAAGGATGATGGTGGGGAAGACGGATAACTTCCTGTTACAATTAACTCCTAATTGAATATGGAAACATTGTTTTGTCTTCCTCTTTCAATTTGAAAAATACCAAGAAATACCCTTGGGATCATTGCAATAAAAATACAGTCTTTAGATAAAGCATACAGATACGAGTCTTCCATATGCACGGGTCCTTCAAGTATTTTTCAGTGTAGTGGGCAACTACAAAAGAAGATTTAAAGTTCAGAAAATCTCTTTAAAATGTTTTTCTGTATATTGTTTGTTGGTACTATTTCCTGAAAACTATTTGTGTGCTTCTTCTATAGGTATTTTAATTACCTTAATTTGCAGCTTGAAAAGCTCGTATGTTATTCAGTATAAATATAAAAGCCTTTAGTAGCCTAAATTGAGCTGTTGGCTCACATTAATTAAACTGTTCATTGTTAATAGTTCGTAATTAATTCCTTGTGCAGGAAGTCCAAATTTGTGTCTGTGATGTTTGTATGTGTATAAGTATGTAGCAATTGCATGATACGGTAATAATACATGTGTTTAACTTCTTCTGAAGGTGAGGGTGGTGAGATCATCTCCACCAAGTTCACAGTTCAAAGCCACATTTCAGGAGTCTTACCAGGTCTATAAACGTTACCAGATGGTTATTCACAAGGACCCACCTGATAAACCAACCATAAATCAGGTCAGAAGGCCAAATTAATTTTATGCAAAGCTCAGCTTCCCCTGCATTTCATATGTCTTGTTTCTAGGAGAAACAAATGTGGATTTTATATCCATTGTATATTCAGGAGCATGTAGTGTACTGGAACAAGCAAAATCAACATCCTGAAAGTGCAAACTCTTTTGATATCTCATTGTGAGTGCCACAAATATTTGGTCTTAATTGTAGACAGAAAGGTTAAGGAAGTCACATTGGGGATGCTTTTGGGTGAGAGATGGAGAGGATGAGGCTTTTGGAGATGGATATTATGGGCCTTATAAATACAAATCTCATAAGAACTGAAGCCAGCTGGACCCTTAGCTTGATAACTGGCCTTGTTGGCTTTGGTTTGACTGCTTCCATAAGGAGGAACGAGCATGGTCAGGGCCAACATGTGAGTAAAGAATCTATCACATATACACATTGTTGGTTTATGGTTCATGGAAGTTTTATAAACCTCTTCACTTTCAATTCAAGCCCTTCAGGAAGTAATTTGTGCACTCCATCTAAATTACATATCGTTACTGCTTCTTGTCATGACCAGGCGGTGTGTAATGGTCGACTGTCAGGCATATTACCTCCCTCGTACTATAAAGAAAAAAAAAATCAGGAGTTTGGAGAAAAAAAATGTATGTAGCAAGAAGATGTAATTCCTAAACCAAAGCAGTGAGTATGTGCTTTAAAAAGAATACATTTTCAGAGTCCTTGAGACTGTACAATCACAATAAAATTTGTGGTTGATTTGTTAGATAATTTGGTCAAAACCCAGGTTGAATAAACTGGTGCTTTGAAGTGTTCTAGTATTACACAATTTTTATTCTTTAAGGAAAGTATCAACAGTCAGTTTAAGCTTTGTGTTAGTCAGCAGACGTTCCCTGTAGGAGGTTTTCCTGTTACTGACGTCAGAGGCTTTGAAGTGGATAGGAGGAGATCTTTCACTAGCCTTACCTTCAGAAGCATATTATCTGGTTATATGCACTCAAAATAGTATGCTTGTGTTTTCCTTGCTCTGAAGGTGAGGTTAGTACCTGTCTCCTTTGAGGACCCTCAGTTCAAATCATCCTTCAACCAGTCAGCCACTTTATTCGCCAAGTATCAGATGGCTATACACAAGGACACACCTTCTGACTGTGGGGAAAATGAGGTACAGTTCACTGCATGCACCGTAACCAAAGCCTTCTTTGTAATGCACACCTAAATGCTGGGATGTGGTGTCTCTTAGGGTGATTCCAAATATTAAAATACTGGAGTTTCCCTTTGGAAGGGAAAGCATTGTGGGTTTTAGCAAGCTTCTGTTGCAGGCTTCAGCTCACGTAAAGCTGAGCTGAAGAGAGAGGGATCACACACCATCATAACTAAAAGACTAATGTTAGTAATGAGTTAAGTAGAGCTGCTGTTTGTACCTGATTTGTAAAGAGGTCTGGGACTGAGATTCACACTGGAAATGGGATAATGGTATGGAAGTGCTTTTTTGATGGCAAACCCATATTCTGCTTTAAAGCTGTTTGGTACCTTTGCCACATTTCTCCTTAATTTTTTGTGGTCACCATTAATTTAGCAGGTGAAGGTTTCAAAAATCTCACATTTCATTGCTAAGCATACCTCTCGACTAGAACTCCCCTTTGCAGTAGAAGCAGTGCAAAAATATTCTTACCAGCTGATTGTGTGAGATTCAATGAGAGCACATTGCATATGAAGAAAGCCTGCTTTGAAACTCGTGTGTACAGGAGGGTAATCCTACTCTAGTAGGTAAAAAAGAAAAGTACTTGTGGGATTGAAAACAAGCTCTATTTCTCTGGCAGGTGGCACATCATTTTCATTAGAAGAATTAATAAAACTGCTACCTCTGATCTGTCATTTCTGTCTACTGCAAATGTATGACTTCAGTGTTGATCAGCTATCTAGTCAGCCTTTTCTGTTCTTGAGAGCAGCACTTGCAGAAGTGATAGCTAGCAAGCTGTGGCTGCTTTCCAGGTAGAATAATAAAACCATGTAATCATTTTTGGCTTCAGTTCAAAAGAGTGTAAAGAGAGCCTTTTTGTGAGATCTCTCTAATGCTACTGTGGAAAGCCATAAAATTTCTTTCACTTTGTTTTGTAAAATAATAGGACTCGTAACAATAAGTAGTAGTCTCTGCCCTTTTTATAATTACTGACATAAATTGGGTTAATTATAATAATGTAAAAATTGGAAACATGCCAAGGAAGCTCGAGCTGTTTACTAACTAGGCTTGTACCAGGCATTACCTGGTCTGATTAGGGGCTTGATTTGATGCTATGATGAACGTATTTCAGCCCTAATGCATATATGCCACCGTGCTTTTGCTCGGAAAATCTTGTTGCTGCAGGGAGGGCAGTAAGAACTTCATATACGTGTTCTTTTTTTAGAATTGTGGATTTTTAAAAATACAATCATCATGAAGAATCAAGGGCAAAAATCACAATGGCTGCTTGCAGTTTAGCTCTGAATAGCAGTCAGCTCTCTGTTCATCTAAGGTCTGTTTGGGTCAGAGAGCATGGTGTGGGGGAGACTTGGTTTTAATCACCCATGGTACGTTTTAATCTAGGGGAAGAAAGCTTATAAAGATGGGTTAAGGACTGTGCAGGTTCCTACCACCTTAGGTGTAAAGTCTATCATGGGAATTGCTGTTGAATAGGAAGGAGATGGATTTTGGTTTGCTACTAATAGTTTAATGGATTTTTATCCTCCTCATTTCTCTTTGTAAGTTGCCATAGGTATTTCCCTACTTTGCCTTTATCTTCTCCCTCCAGCATTGCATTTGTCCAGGCTTAATAAATATTCCAGGGGAGACGTAAGACCTTCTCTGAAGCCTCTAGTAAATGTAAAAGCTCAGTTTGATGCTGATGCGTTGTAATTTAGGTCTGTCTTTAGCACCAGTAAATTATGTTGTGTGTTCATGTGACAACCTGGCTACCAAGGACTTTCCGTTCACAGTTATTAGGCACTAAAGCTCTGTCACGTCAATCCAAAACATTTTGTATTTGATCCCTGCAGGAAGTAGGCTGAAGAATACTTTACACAAAATGTATTTTGATGTAGTTTAGAAGCCTTTTTGAAACTTCTGTTCTTAAAAGTGACTCAGATAATTCTCCTCCCACACAGATTCAGTGTTTTAAAAGTAGCGTAAAACTGATCCAAGTTATTGAGAGGAAAGGTGGAAAATGATATTTGAAAGACCTCAAACTTTTTCTTCTTTCTCTTTTCAGACTTTGTAATACATCATACAGACTTTATGAAGCCCAGCAGCTTTTTAAGTAAAGGTAGAATGAAATTCCGTCCTATACACAGGGCTTTTTATCAGGGTAGTAACAAGTCTGCTTTGGGCTTTATACTGGCAAACATCCAGGAATTTTTTGCATCGAAAAATTAAATTTAGTTTTTAATCTATGTATGGTGGATGGAACCTTCTGTTCAGCGAGAGTCCTGCACACTTTGTGTTTGGAAAGTTTCTACTTTAGTAAGAGTATTTAATTTTATATTTGGATGAATGCTTCATATTCAGAAACCCCGATATTTAAATTCAGAATCCAACAAAAATTGTTATGGGACTTGTTAACAACTTCTTTTTGGAATATATTCTGAGATTGTTGGCATTACAACATGCTATCTACCTATATTAGCTGCTAGACTAGTTTAGTATTAACCTTATTACATTAAAAGGCAATTTTAGGAACAGATTTAATTTTGGTGATTGCTTCAAAATAACACTAACGTGGAAAGTTATAAAACAGTTCGCAATATTAACAAAAGGTATGTGAACCATGAAGCTGATTCACACTCATTGAGCGATAGAAGGCTCTCTTTTTGCACCAATGCAATATCTATACATCTTCTCATCCAGATTTTATATGAGAAAGGGGAATAGATAATTTCCAGGACAGAGATTCCACTGAATACTTGACACTAAAGATTTCTTTGACCTTCTAGACTCTCTCTGGTCAGTGTCACCTGGAGACCAGTGATAACTAGTGTTTCAGTGCCCTTCAAGATGGTGCGTCTTTTTGAATTTTGCCTTTTCCTCTTTAATTTCTCTCCTCCTTCTGCATCTGTGATGGAGACTGCAGTAGCACTAACTAGGTGTCTTCATTAAAAAGAAATTTGTCTGAGGTTTGGCTGGGGAGCGTCCTGCGATGCGTTTTGGTGCTGTAGTACTGGTTCTGATAGAGACAGGCGCTTCTGTTTGTTCTAGTAAAAAGGTAGAAATTTCATGGTGGAATAAACTTTTTCTGAGACCCAAAGTTGGCGTTATCCCTGCAGTGACAAAACTTGCCTCTTCTAGGGAAGCGTCATCAGAATCTCAGCGCCTCTTTCGCTGGCGAGTAGAGGATTTGGTAAGGCAGAAGTGTATTCGCTGTCTGCCAAGAAAGTTCATGTTCTAGGTACAGTTTTGAGTATCTCCTTGCTCTTGGAATTAAAACCAGTTTAGCTTGCAAGCGAAAATTTTTCAAATCTGTTTTTGTCTTCACATAAAAGATAGTTCTATTTTCTGCATAGGCTTTTAAACATTTGATTATCCCCTTTTCCCCTTCCCGTGGAAATCCTCTCAACCCTCCCAGAAACCCTTTGATCAGTGGCTACAGGATTTCAGCTCCAAAACTGACCTGGTTTCTCTGTGCTCTGGAGTGCAGTCAAGTACTGATGTTACGCAGAGTTGTTGGCACCTAAGAATATCGATGTCAGCATGTTTTTATTGAATTGAATTGGTGTCCTGAGGAAAAACATAGCAAATGATTTTCTAATTAAAGGTTGCTTCATAATACTTGCTCTAAAATAGTGCTCTGGAAGAACAGATTTTTCAGTTTTTCTCTGTGGGAACATAAAACCTTACTGAGCTGCTGTGTAGTCATCCACTGTTGTGGTAACATATGTACTCTCACCTTAAAAAGAGTTGTTGGAAATCTGAAGAATTACGGAGAACCTCAACAGATAATTGAGTGGTAAAGTATAAACGGCAAAAGATTGCCCAGAGAAGCTGTGGATGCCCCATCCCTGGAAGTGTTCAGGGCCAGGCTTGGAGCAACCTGGTCTAGTGGAGGGTATCCCTGCCCATGGCAGGGGGTGGGACTGGATGAGCTTTAAGGTTCCTTCCAACCCAAACCATCCTGTGATTCTGAATGAGGTGAGATGCAATCATGGCAAATACGTCTATCACTGTCTATTGGAGAAGTTTATCTGAGGCTATTCTTGGATTAGTCAAGTCCCTGAACTGCTCATTTTTGGAAGCTGTGAAAATAGGCAGGGGAAGAATCTGGTTTCTTCTGGCCCTTTATGGAAGAATTCTGTATTGGTCCTTGTCTTGGGTCAAAGGTGGTAGTTGCTGTGTACTGGTCCCAGTATAACTAAGCTATTTTTCACTAGCTTTTTTTTTTTCTTCATCTGAAGTAGTGGAAGACTATAATCATGTTTAGTATGAGGATCTGTGCACACTGTAACATACAAAAAACCACTAATTTAATCAATTGCAAGGGTTTAAGATGTCTACAAGTTACTTGTTTGGGTTTAGTTTCTGCTTGGGTGATGTTTATATTTATTTTGTGAAACCAAGCTAAAATGAAAAAAACCTGAAATCATGAAAGCTTAGGTAAACTAAAAAAGGGAGAATTCTATAATGAACAGAGAGGAGATAGTAGGCAGAGCATCCTGTCATTGAACAGGCAGTGTTTCCGTGTTGTAAGTGAAAGACTGGTTGGAACACAAGTTATAGAGGTGACCAGCAGATCAAAAGTACCAGAATTCTGCAAACAAATTGTATGAATGGAGAGTTTTCCCCCTTTTTTTCTTCATTTGTCATAAGAAATATAAGAAATTATAGTATAGCTTTGTCATAATAATACATGCACCGAGAAATGGATAAATATAGGTTTGGAACCTGTGTTGTTTTGAGTACTGTTTAATAGCACTTGGTTATGTTTCTGGGAGAAAATGTGTAGATTAATGTATAGAAGGATGATCTGAGAATAAGGCAGAGTGAATTTTGTGTCTTGTATAGACCCACAAAGCAGAATTAATTAATCACTTCGATAATTGAATCAAGTGCTGGTGGAGGTGGGTTCTCTACAATTGTGCTGCTGTCTGCTGTTCTGCTTTTACCTCCAGAATCAGAGAAGACTGGGAGTAACCAGGTAGTATTTTAGGTTTTATCTTTGTAGAAGTACAGTACAAAAATCTGACAAGAAGGTATAAAAGTATGATAGAAAGAAACAGGACGCGACCAGTAACCAGGTCTGAGCGCAGAGGCTGGCTCTTCAGATAAGAACATAGGGTTTGAGGAAGCTCAGTGATAGATGTGGCTTGTCTGATGCTTTGCTAAGAGCAGTCCCTATCTGCAAACATTTTTAGCTCTTGCTCAGAAGCAAAAATACTTGGGTTTGTCTAAGAAATGCAGGGAGGGCTTCGCAGAATACAAATCACCTGGAAGATGCTGTGATCCAACTCTGCCCCAGCTTCAGGATGATTAACAAAGTATGTGGAAATATATATGTAAATGTTTGAGAACGTTTTGCCACCTGCACGTCTCTTGTGTTTCATATGAAGTCTCAGAATGTATTTCTTGGTGTTAAAATGACAGATACAGATGTGGAACTCTGTAGTTCTAGGGGCAAAGATTTTAAATGAAATTAATACTGTGAAAAATTTATTCTTGGCCCTTTCATCCCAAGAAGGAAATATTTTGATCCCAGTGGTCTAATCAATGGCTCATTTGGATAGAGTAGGGATATTTCTAGCAGGTCTCCTTAATGAAGTATCATCGTCATTGCATTTCTGACCCAATGTCTTTTTTTAAAATGCTTCTTGATATCAATTATGGAAGCTGTCAGCATTTATAGACACAGACATACAGATCTAAGACCTCGCAGCTAGTTTAGTTCTTTAGCTGTATTCAGTTCTTGTCCTAAAAAAAGTTAGAGCCTATCGTTCCAAACTGAGTTTTACTTATATTGTCATGTAAAAATTTGAAATTAAGCATTTATTTTCTTCCTGCCTCTTCTCTAGTGAATGTAGTGATTGAGCTGTGTGGTTGAAAACACTGATGCAATACACTTAGTCCATTAATGTGAATTTTAGGCTTTAAGTCTTCTTATATCAGTCTTTGTCGTTAAGAAACGTGGCTGAACCAAGCTATGTGGCAGCTACACAAGTAAGAAAACATTTCCACGAAAGATCATAAAAATTCTACAGTGGTTTCCAGAAAGAGCAAGAGTGAACAGTTTGTTGCTGTTTAGACCATCTGAAGCAAACGCTTTATTTAACTTTTCATGAGTGTTTTATAATGACAAACTTGTAGAAAAAGGTTATGTGTCACCGATCCCTCTGCAAAGCTAGCTGGACGCTCTTTGCTTTGTGCTTAACTAAATATTTGTCTTGGAAGAAAAGAATTTCAGAACACACAAAAGATACACTGTTTGAAAAGGTGCAAAAAATTACTGAAATAGGTACAGTGGGTTTTGGCTTTCTCAGTTTGGTGGGTTTTTTTTTTTTTTAATTGCCTCCCAGAAATCCGCTTAAACTAATAGAAGGCTGAGCGGGTAGTTTGGGAAATGCCAAGGAGCACGTTCCGATCAATTCGAAAGCTGGTAGCAGCAGCCAGTTGCTAACTCTTAGGTCTCTCTAACCTAGTTTTCTCTTATTATTTTCTAGTGAGAGAAGGCTTAAAAAATCAATAGCCTTTGTGGTTATTTTTAACCTTCTGTAGCTTGGCTCGGCAGCCATACGTTTCTATAGAGCTCTTGAATTAGTTCTTGTATCGTCTCGGTTGATGGCAGCGCTAACCTGATAACTGGCTCTTGGTGGGCGGCTGCTGCCACGGCAGAACATCCCACTGCAACGAGCTTGCGTTTCAGATCTCTAACGCTGACTTTTCAGACTCAGAACGAGTACTTCTGTGTCAGCCTGATGCCCTTCTGCTTGCTTGGGTGGCATCTGTGACTATAGTGCTGTGGATTTGCTTTGTTCCTGAAGCACTTGTAAGACCCAAAGAATTTAGGTGTCCAGACAGTTAAGTAAGTTTTATCATTTCAGTTCAGATCCTTTTTGCATCACAGTTTGTTGTTCTTCCTGATTTTGACACTGAGTTTTCTGTGTAAATTCATATATAATTAAAAACCACTTTGCTGCAGGACCGACAAATATCCATTATTTTGAGAGTAAGCTGCTTCTGCACAGGCAAAGCTACGGTGACTTCTGTCGCTCCATGAGGGAATTGTCATTCTGAAATGTACATTCTGTCCCATCAACAATTATTTCTATTTTATAAGGCTGATTATTTTACTGAAAACTACGTTTGAGACATGCATTTAAACTTCAAATCACCTCTTAGGTACTATGTTTTGAAGGCTTTTTCTGCACTTTCGTGTCTGCAGATATCTCTGAAGCTATATTTTGTTAGCATTCCTATATTTTTGGAAGTTGCTGTCGAAAATGCTAAATGGAGCCAGCCCTAGAATAAGCCTTTGATTCCTCCTCTAACTTCTCTCTAGCATATTTCCTGTTTCAAGGGTAGCAGGGTAACTTGGCACCATCTTTCCCTGTAAACATGCTACATTTTGTCCCAATTTCTCAGTTTTTACAGAAAGTTACAGAATTTTCCAGCTTAATTTCAGTCTGGTTTCCTAGATAGTTTCTTTATATTGTTGTTTTGGGTGGGGGTGTGGGGTGAGTGTTGGTGTGTCATTTAGCAGGTTCTTCCAGCCTTACTGAAGGCTGGATTTTTTTTTTTACCTTTTTTTGTTGTTTTCTTTTACTTTTTTCACTCCACAACTTTACTATTGATTCTAGTCTGTTTTGGCTTGAGAAGATTATTTCAATTAAAACGTGGCAGCCCAACGTACGAAATAAATCCTAACACGTTTCCTAGGACAAAGTGTTCTTATGACTACAGACCAAGTTCTTGGAAACAGTTGTTGATGAACAAGGAAGAGTTGATGTTTGAGAGCAAACCCCTATTTATTCTGAATCTGTAAGAAGTGCCAGTGTCTGGAAAGTAAAAGAGTTCAAGGGGGAACATTGCCCCTTTCTTTGGTGGTGGCAGGATGTCCTACACACTCATGCAGGGTTTGCTTGAAGCCAAGAGGTGCTGGATAAAACAGGGAAAGCGTTTGACCTGGATAGGAGCTTCTAGAGAGGAAAAACCCAATTCTAGCTCTTTGTTTCCCTGTGCATCTAAAATGCCTAAAGATTGTGCTACTTGAGAAGGAAAAAACCTCAATAAAATGAATATATGGGGAAGATGCCAGGAGCCCCTCTAGAAAGAATGCCACCTTTCATGGCTTGGTTCTGTTAGTGGTCACACTGAGATTCCTTTGGCCACTTCTGGTTCCCAAGATGGGGAAGTGTTCATTATGTTGGCCTTGGAAACAGGGGAGGGAGGAGGGAATACACTTGCTTGGTAGGCATGAAGGTGACAGTCTGGAACAGGATGTTGTATGACTTCTGTATGGAAAGTCCTAACATTGTTTTTTATTCTTTATGAGCCTGGCACCTGTATGAAAACCAGAACACAACCAACACCCTGGTTTATTTTAATCCCATTCAGAGATTGGACTAAAAAAAAAAGGCCCAAGTTGCGCATCCATTCCTCACCCGTCCTGTACTCAAAGGAAAAGAGCAAATGCAAATTGCAAATATGAGCAAGCTCTAATACTGTCAACGGGAAAATTATTAATGAACACCTTTCTGTGATGTCTTCACACGGAAGATCCCAGATAAGTTGCAGGTAGTGATGGTCACAGCTCAGAGCTGTTTTTCCCGTGGTGGTTGTGGTGCCAGTGTGACATCAGTCACCCTCACATTCGGACTTGCTGAGCTGCCAGGTGAAACCCATTCCGGTTCAGCATCCAAATATCTTCCCCTGCTTGTAAAAGGAAGCAGGTGTTAACAGTCTAGTTTTATTGCAGCCTTTTAAAGCTGTGCATGTACTTTTACTCAAGCAAATAGCTTAGGGTTGAACCAAACCTTCCTTCTATTTCTCTGCCTTTTCCCCCCTTTGATTTAATCCAGTGATATGTTCCTCTCACTTTTAGTAATTATGTTTAAACTTATTTCCTGTTGTTCTGTTGCTTCTTTCTGGCAGTTATAATTAGTTTGCACCAAAGTAAAAATGTTGTGTATTTCACATACATCATATAGTTTTTAAAAGACTAAATTTTATGTAGTTCAGTTTGAAATTAAAGTTAAAAATGCATGACTTTGTGATAGGAATTTTAATTGTGCTTATGTGGCAGATTGAGTTGTTTTACATACAATACCAGCTTTTGACTGTATTTATTTTATGGTTTGAATAATTTTTTAATTGTGTGCTTCATAATCTTGCATTAGTAAAATGGGTTTGTTAATTAAGAAACGGAATCTATGTTTACTTCATAAATAATAATAATAATAGTCTATACATTTATTTATGTTATATATTATTATATTATGAAGTAAATTATAAGTATGTTCCTGGGTTGTGATGAAGGTGGAAGGGAGAGTATGGGTTGTGAAGACAACAGCAGAGGTCAGTGAATCTAAAATAGTAACTTCTCCAGCTCTAGGTGTCCATTAAGTTCTTCCTTTAAAACAAATAAACCCACAACAAAAAAAAAATGTTGGGGTTTGGGTAATTGTTTTTGAATTGGCTTCTAGAGAAGATTCACAGTCATCTTTGAGTAAGAAAATTATCTAACAGGAGAACTTCAGCAAGTATCAACAGGTGAAACAATATGTAATGACACTTGTAATGTGGGGTTTTTCCCCCATAAGACTGTGATACAAATTCAAGTGCAGTTAATTTTTCCTATCCAGGAGTATAAACAGTTGCAACAGTATATACTCCCTTGCAAATAGAAGTTATGCTCAGGTACACTTAAAAAGTCCCCCCATGCCCCCAAAGCCAAGGAATAGTACAGCAGAGCCTGAAGAATGGATGAAAGTATTTGAAAAGTGTTGTTGGCTCAGTTTTCGCACCCATGGGGTTTAACTTGCACTATAAAGCTAAAGTTACAGATTAAGAACTATTGGGGGTCTTCTGACATGAAAATGAGTAACACATGGTTTATTTTTTCTGAAGTCCGCACATTCTAAACTCCCTGGCTCTAAGGACTGATGCCCTCGCAGGGTAGGAGTTTGTAACTCTGTTCTTTTTCAATGAGAAAGTAACTCAATAATCCAAATTTTGAATTACTTTTTTACTTTCTTTACATTTTACTTTCTTTTCTGGGATGTTTGGTTTTGGTTTTGTTTTGTTTTTCACCTCTATTCTCTCTCCTTATCCACCAAATCAATATAAATTCTAGAAGTTAATTAAGATATCATAGTTAGTAGGTTTTTCCACGTTCTGAGTAATTTTGAGTAGTGACTAGATCTGAAATGGTTGATTATAAGAAATGCACAATCCCCTGTCTTCATTAGCACCTTAGAAATTCAGTGTTTTTCCCTAAGTCTCTGTCCAAAGGTTTACCATTCATCCATAGATCGGCTACTGCTATGTGTCTGAGGGAAAAAAGTCTGAAATAAGACTTCTGCAAAGTCTTGGTTCTGTATGGCATCAACAGGTGTGCTTTCTTGGAGTCACAGTCTTAGAGAAGGTTGAGGTTGTGTTCACTTAGAGCTACAATGACAGTGATCCAGTTAACGTTTGCAGATCGATATATATATCTACCAGAGGCTGTGTTTTTTATTTCTGAAATCTGCTTAATAGCACCTTCTGCAGAAAAGATAAAGTTTTAATTACTTAAGCTCTACATGGTGCTCCATCCTAAGTCACCAGCTTATAATATTGGCACTTTTTATTGTTGCCTGCCTTCCTCTTCTCCCCTTCCCTGGGAAAAATGGGATGACTGACAAGGAATTGTCCAATTTGTTGTATTCCCCTTTAAACAGAATAGTCTTCTTTAATTAATCTCAAATTCATAGTATTCTTGGCAAACAACAAAGCAAGTTTTTGTAGGGGTGTCTATATATATTCTTTTTATTAAACTTTTAGATAAAAGTTCCTATTTACTGTTACCATGCAGTTTGTGAACTGCTGACTTATTAAATCCTCCAGCTATTACGAGAGAGGGAATTGAACTGTGTTACACATACTAGTTTTTTAACAAAGGAATGTTTTGGGTTAAAGACACACTAGAACTTTGTAACATGTTTGATGTGGAATCTACCAACAAGGAAGTGTCTATATGAAATAAGTAAATGATGGTAAATAAATAACTATTATGTTTTATTATTCCTAGAATCTTGAACAAGCTCCAGATCATTAAAGCCTTTCCTTTTTGCTTGATTATCTGCAGCACATCATTTTGTGTTGAGTGAAGGATTGAGTTTTGAAAATACTTGCACTTTCAGGAAGTTGATTTTTTTTTTTTTTTTTTTTTTGTTGTATCTTCCTCCTATTTAGTCTTAAACCAGGCTTGTTTATGATTTTGAATGTAAATAGACTTAATTTATATGAAGAGCTATGAGGACCCTAACCCCCTTGCTTTTGTGGTGGGGCAGGTACCCATGGGACAGTGGGAAAACACTTCCTGTTGCAGGCAGTCACAGAGAAGGGTGATGTGTAATTTAGAATGAAAGACACTAGAAACAGGCCTGTATTACAAGGTGATGGTTCTCTCGCATCACATTTTCAAAAAACCTTCTTCTGGCTTGTAGAAAGCAAGTACTTTGGATGGGTAATTATTATATCGATTTGTACTTCTAAACAAAATAGAAACTAGGAGAATGTTTATGGAAATTTGGGTTTCACTCTTAAAATCCAGTGGTGATTTTCAAATATATGGTTTTGCAAGAATGTATTGTCTGACTGTTAATGTACCCTGAAGTATTGCTCATATTATTCTTGTTTTTCTGCCTTGCATATTTGGACTGTCTTCTTGGGCCTGTATTTCTGATGAATCTACCTGGGTGCAGTTCACGCGATTCCTCTGCGATTCTCCGCTGGAGGTATGTATTCGTTCTAGATGCACGTTTTGAAATGAACGTGTTCTTTCCTCTTCGCTCTCTGTAGACAGCTAACCGTTGTGGTATAGACGGGTGTCACAATATTTGGATCATCACTGACTGGTAAGGAGGATAGTCTGAGGACTCCTTTGCTGGTTAATAAGGTGCCACTGAATTTTGTATCGCTGCGTTAAGAAACAGAAGGAGAAAGTGCTGTGTCTTTTCTGTTCTTGATTTATTTCTGTGAAAGAAAAAAGTGTATTACTAAATCACTTCCTGAACTGATACTTCACTAGAATCTGAGCTACAAGTCTGTAGCTTCATTTCAAGTAAGCAGACTGCTGCGGATTTCTTGCACTTTTGTGTTAGTCTTAAAGAGTTAAGTACCGCGTGACTGTAATGAAATTGTCAGGTTATAGTAATTACGCTCGTAATGCGATATGTCGCAGTTTGAATGAATCCATGTGTGGAGAGTTTGTTGCTTTTCTCTGCTGAGACCACTGGCCTTTACATTCCTGAAGGCTGAAGAGTAATAGAGCTCATTAGACTTTATAGGAAAATGGCTTTTATCACCTCATCAACTCAGGCAGCAGACTGCCATTATATTCTTAATTCTGCATGGCTACGTAGATGTTGATGCACACTGCCCTGCCAGGTTTATACCAGTATTGTTTCTTACAGACACTTTTTATTGACATTTCGAAGCTTGAATTAAATTTTGTGTGGCACCACTACAGATGTCTTCAATTAGATGAAGTTAAATAAAAGGGGTTGTATATCAGAGGCCAAGGGATTCTTGAAATTCTTTATTCTGAAACAGTTGCCACAAGCAAATCCAGTAGTATGTAGTCTGTTTGTTCTTTTGAACAAAAATAATGTAAAATTAAATTTCAACCTACATGATTTCAATTTGTAATTTTTGGAGTTTTTAATATTATTAGCTGTAAATAGTACGAACACCCAAACTCTTCCTGTCTTTTTTTATTTCCTCGTTTTATTATTCTGTTTGCTTTCAGTTTTGGCTAGGGGCTCTGGCACAAATACTTCAAAAAAAGAAAAAAGATACAGTAAGTAGTAGCAGAAAACGAAGGAATTTTCTAGCAGTAGACAGGACAATGGAGAGAGAGCTTTGTGGTTTTTTTTAATTCATTCTTTTGTCTTCAAAGCTACGTTTAAACATTTGCCGTTTTACCACTGCATATGTGCAAATACTACCTTGCTTGAGGTACGGTTGTAACGGTTCAGTACAGGAGAAACTGCATGGAGGAGTCTTAACCAAAAACCAGTGCGGGATGGTACCGTGTTGCTGCCAAAGTAAGAGTGTTTATGGAAGAAGGGCCCAGGGAGAATCTGACACGCTCAGGGTGGATTCCTAGGTTTTGGCGCTCTGTGAGTTAGGGGGTGTTCTGGGCCAGTGGTTGTATCGGCGTCACTAACAGTAACCTCTATGTTTGTCTTTCCCGAGTTGTTCCGTGGCGTCTTGGTACAACAGTTGAAACGAGCCTCAGCACTGAGATGTGTCGTGGTGTTACGCAGTCCGATAATGATTTTTTGTTTTGATTTATTTTCAAATCCTGCTCTAATTCCTTGTTAATTTTCCATTTCAACTGATGCTACGCATAAAATCAGTGACTTCATAAAACTGCCCTCAAAAGCATCTTTTTGAGTCAATTGCTAGTTTATATCCTTTTTTTTTTTTTTAGATATGTATATAGCAATATTTCTTTTCCCCATGCATTTATGAACATTTGATATTTCCTCAGCCTTTTAAATTACTTGGTATTACAGGACCTTTCTGTGGTTGTTTACACTCAGCTCTTCCTGACTACCTTTAAATTATCAGCTCAGTTTGCTGCAACATCGTTCAGTCTTCAGCGATTCACATACTGGTGTGGAGAACAGAATAGATCCAGCTCGAGAGAGTGAGCTGCTTTCTGTTACGTAAATGGTCACTTCTTCTCACTTGTTTGCCTTTATCTGTATGGAGAAGCTTTTGAATCCTGAAGAACTGAAAGGCGTTTGTGAATCTAGACCTTTGCTTTTTGAAAAGCACATCAGCTTCTGCTCTGTTTTGTTTATTGGTATAATTTTTAGGAGATGTAACCATATCATTTGCTACTACAGGGTCTATAATTACCGGTATCACCTTCTGTAGGATGTCATGTTTTAGTCACATTTGATGCACTGCTAAGGACTAAATCAAACTCATTTCACTTAGAGAGCTTGGCAAATTGTTTTTTTTTCTTGCACTGTGATGTCTACATGGTCATACTCAAAGCCTCTTGCTTTGAGTTCCCTGTACCTTCACAGCTTCACTAATCACTTTAGCATTTGAAGCTTGCTCTTGCTCTCCTGATTAAACAGTGGACAGTGTAGCTCAAATACTATTCTTTTCCAGTAAGGTACAGAAGTTAGCTCTGTAGGAAGTGTCTTTTATTGTGATGCAGTGAATTGGTTTAATTTCTTTTGTTACAGCATCACAGAACTGTTCAGGTTGGAAGCAACCTCTTGAGATTACCGAGTCCAGCCCTACTGCTCGAGCAGGGTTGGCTAGAGCAGGTTGGCCAGGACCACGGGTTTTGAGTATCAGCAAGGATAGAGACTCCACAGCCTCTCTGGCCAGCCTGTGCCACTGTTTGACCGCTTCCTCAGTTAAAACCTGTTTCCTTCTGTTCAGATTCCTTTTGTTTTAATTTGCACACCTTGCTTCTTGTCCTGTTGATGGTAACTGCTGAGAACCACCTGGCTCCCTTATCTTCATTCTCTCCCATCAGATATTTCTGCATACTGATCAAACTTCCCCCATCGTCTGCTGGCAGTGCTCTGCCTGGTGATGCTGTTGGCACTCTCCTTTGGTGCATTACTGGCCTTTTTTGCTAAAAGCATGCAATGCTACGTCTCTGCTGACACAGCCTGTATTTGTAGGCTGCTTTCACAGCAGCCCCACTAGTCCATAATGAAAGGAGGACGTAGTAGTGCAAAGGAATATGTTGCTAACCAAGAGGTCGATATCTGCCATATGGTAGGTTATGTGTGCGCGCCTTTGGGAAAGGACCTGCTGGTATTAATCACTTCATTTCTTCAGGAAATAATTTCCACTGGAGTGTAGAAGTCAAGGCTTTCCTGGCATTCCCCCCCTACCCCGCTTTGTGTAAAGGGTAGCACAGATTTCATATCTTCCTCCTCTCTCTAGTCATGGCAGAGGGTAAAATGAAAAAGTTCAAGATACGAAATTTCATTAAATCCTCCAGAGAAAAACAGTTATGCAGTTAATGTGCTCAGGACCCATTTTTGGTAGGTGAGTATGCAGTGCCTCTGCACTTGCAAACTGGTCTGGCGGGGGGATAACAAGTGCAATTTCAACAATAATAATGATAAAAAAAAAAGTAGTAAAAGATCTCCTAAAAGTAAATAGAAAGACCAACATGCTTTGAAGAAAACTGAGTGCTGTTGCCGTCGCTGAAGTTCAGTTATAAGCAGTTTTTACACTGAGGGGTACTGATTGAGGCAACATGCAATACCAGTTGTTATTAAATATTTAAATTTGAATAATGTGTTTAAAAATATGAACAGTCAAAGTGCTCACAGAATCATTAGCTAGCAGAATATGAGGACAGGTAGAATTAAGCTGTGATGGAATATATTGTATTTTTCTCTGTGTTATAGTCTAAACACTGGAGAGAAAATTATTTTTGTCCTGGGTTTTGTTCTTTTTTTTTGTTTCAATATCATTAATTTATAATAATTCATATTATTGAATTTTGAGTATAAGTTGTTAATTCTAAATAAGCTGGTCCCTCTGGACTGATTCCAGGCCTGATGTGTATTATTTTGGGTAGATAAGGTAAGCCCTCCCTGGTGGGGCTTGCTCACCTGGTGTCACTGGTATGTTTTACATCACCTTTGACAAACGTGGTCCCAGGTGGATGTGGCAGTAGTGTGAAATGGTATAACATGCTTCAGGAAAATGTTTCCTATTCTAGACCTGTTTCACGTCAAATTGCTTGGATGGTGCATGAGAAATCAAGTTGAAGGAGTCAAGTATGCACTGAGAAATGGGAGAAAACATCATGCTTCTAAGCATTACAAAGGATGACATTGTATGAAGACTTTGCAAGGAGAAAAATGTGACTTTTTAAAAACCATATTATTTGCTTAATGTAATGGAGATCCCTGAACATTTTGCCTGAAATCAGTGCTCTGCTTGTTACGTGTGTTAGAGAACATAGCCTCTGTTATACTCGTGACATTTCATTGTAATTGCATTAGAGAAATAACTGTGCTTTATACTTAACTGGAAGTTCTTAACTGATGCTGGTACTTCAGTTTGCAGAGGGCTGGTGACCAAACCCATGCAATGCCATTGGGAGTTTTGGGGTCACACAGAGCATTCATTAACTTCGGAAGTCTCTGCTTTGAGTGAAAATCTTTTCCATGTTGGCTTAGATTATCTTTTTAAATGTTCATTAAATCCTGTATGATGAGTTCTTGACAAAGAAAGTTAATCTGTTTGAACTTAAATGAAGCAAGTCTGTGATATATCACCAACCACGTTTCCCCTTGGCTTGCAGGAGATGTTTCATTTTTTCTGTCACCAACTGCACCTTGGTAGCTGGGACGAGAACTTAACCGGTGCTCAGAAATCCTTAGAGAAAATCTCTTGCTTGACTGTGTCCCAGCCTAAAAGTTTTACCACTGACCATGTGATTTCATTTGCCTCTACTGTAAAGTGGAGGATATTGTATGAAACAGTAACTGTTGAATAAGTAGGCTTTACCTGAATGAGAAGAAACGATGTTTAATATGCTAGTATCCGAGCCCAATATCCTCCTGTACTGCAGATTGAGCTCTCAAATGTTTGATCGTTTCACTTTCACAGTATCTGTAGCTCCATATCTAGTTTTATGCTCTATAACCATATAAAAATGCAAAGATTTTATTATACGCCCTTTATTTTGGGACTTATTGGTTGGATAAGTCAGTTGAAATGATTTTTGTTCACGTGATTGATTTCTTTTGACACATGTGGTACCAGTTAGAGGAACTTCTACTGCCCATCGTCTCTTCAGTCTGCGCTACTGTATCAAAATACTTGATTAAACCCACCTTCTGTTGTCGTAATGCAAACCAGTTGGTAATCTTGGGCAATACTGTCAGATTTATTGAGTGAGAAGCAGCTTTCTGAAGATCTGGCAATGCAGTGAAAAATATGACTAGATGGATAATTAAGTTGAGCACAGTGGAATTCAGGATTAAAGTAAACTTGATGTGGGAGAAAATGGCATGCCAATGTTGGTTGTGCAATACAGTTTGAATTAGGAGATGCTTTTCTTCTTAATTTGAAGCATCAGTTTCTGGCTCTAGGTGCTTTACCCTGTCTGGAGATATACTCCGTTGCATATCCAAAACTGCAGCATGCAAGAGTAGTGAGTTCCTTAACGTTTTTGCAGAAGACATTCTGATGTGGGCTGACAAAGAAGCAGCTCCACAGATGGTTAGGACACAGCATCTCAGGTTCTTGGATAAAAGGTCGTTCATTGGTCATGAAGAGTAAACCTTGGATAGAGAGTCAGCTGTTCAGTTCTTTTTATAAATGCTCTTCTCAAGCGACTTGAATGGCCACTATGAGAAACTGAATTTCCTTGGCTTCTGGTACTGGGGAGCACAGGGGGGACAAGCAGCAGGGTCTCTGCTGTGGCAGAGAGCAGTGGGGGAACTAGGCAGTTGCAGCCAGCACTGGAAGTGAAATACAGTGAAATGTCTGCATTTCACCTTTGGACTTGGTCTCTTGTTGAAGAGTAAGTAGGTCAAGTTAAGAGGATCTGCAGAATTTGTTTGCACGTAAAAATGCATTAATAACTTGATGAAACACGTTGTTTTATCGTGTCAGTAATACAAATGCTAGATGGTAGAGGCTGTTCGCAGATTGCCGTTTGGGATGCGTGATATGTAGAGTTTACCAATCATGAGTATAGTGAAGGTCGTGAGTGATACAGTGCTTCTCAAAATCCTTTTTTTCAGTTTTCTAAACATGGATAGCAGGAGTAATTCCTCACAGTATTTACTTTTGTATAACAATTCTTTCTAAAATTCTTTTTGTACTGAAAGTGTACCAGGCAGACAATTATATCCCTCTCTCTTTTTTTGCTTAGGCTGAGAATGCCCCAAACGGACCAGAATGTGGCTATGGTTCTTTTCACCAGCAGTATTGGCTGGACGGGAAGATAATTGCTGTTGGTGTAATTGATATCCTGCCCTACTGCGTGTCCTCTGTCTATCTGTACTATGATCCAGACTACTCTTTCTTATCTTTGGGAGTCTACTCTGCATTACGGTAAGAGGACATTTTTGTTATCTGCTTAGACATAATAGTAAGAATTGATATTTGTTTCTAAACTGCAGCTTTTATTTCCAGTCTAAACATACACTGGTAACACTATCTCTAGCAGAGTATTTGCGGTGACATTTGGGTTTTTTAATTCTCTGTGGTTGGTTGCTTTCCAAATAAATTTTTAATTGTCATCCTTGAATAGGGATCTATCTTTCTAGTTAACTAAATACCTTTAAAGAATTAAAAAGCCACTCAGAAATGAAATACCTATGTTTATTGCCCCTGAAAATAATTTAGTATTGGTTGGTTTCGGTAGGAGGAGCCCCTTTTTTTGTTTGAATAGAAATAATTCTTCCTTTGACCTTTTTCTTAGCCCAGTCACCGAGTGAAATTCATCACTTTTATAGTTTTATGCACATTGAGATCATAAATAATAGAGTTCCTAAAACCTGTTGTCTTCTGAACCAGTAGTCTCCTGCTGTACTAGCATTAAGTATACATTTCAGGTATGTTAATCTCATTATCTCTGTCTTTAGAAAGCCTGATGGAGAGAGTAATTCTATGAATTTTAAAGCCTTAAATTAACTATCAAGCTAGCTCTTGCAAAACAGTAGGAATAGTGAGTAATGCTTTTCACTGTGAATAAGACTTGTCTGCTAAATTGCAGGTTACTGTTTTTCTTCCATAAAGTATTTTGATTCAATTACTTCAAGGGAAAAAAACCCAAACCCTAAATGAGTGAAAATATTCGCACATCTCAATTTTTTTCTTAGCTTTTTTGCTTGTCTGTTTATATGAAGAAAGCTGGTGACAGACGTGGTATTTCCAGGGAGGTTCTCATGAAGCAACTAGATTTGAACCAGAATTGTGCCAGATGTGTATTTTCAAGTTTCCTTAGCTCTGAGAAGTTACAGCAAAAGTCTTTACCTGCTAAGATGACAAGCGTAGTATTCAGAACCTCTGTTTGATAGGAGGAAAAATACTTGGGCTTCTTTTGGAAGTGGGTTGTGTGGCACTGAAATACTGAGTCTGAATTTTGTACTGATGAAATGAATATGCCTTCCCCACCAGTTGACTAGTCTTGCCAAGTGCTGACAGCCACTATAACTCTTTAGGCAGGAACCAAAGCTGAAAGCTGTAGTCCCTTTTCTGTAGGATAGATTTGGGCAGAAAGAATGCAGGTAGATGTGTGTTATGCGATACAGTGACACCTCATTGCTGCTCCTGATGTAAAATGATGGAGTCAGAGGAGTCTCTTGTGTTGGATCATGGCACGCACTTCTGAAAAGTGGAAAGAGAAGGACATTTTATCACTCCCACCATAAAATTTTGCCTGGAGTGGGGTTGACTGGGATGATAATTGAAAGTTAGAATAAGAACTTGAGTTAAAGGATCTGGGCAACTACAGGCCTTTCAGTCTGACCTCGGTGCCGGGAAAGGTTATGGAATGGTTCATCTTGAAGGCCATCACGCAGCACATACCGGGCAACCAGGTGATCAGGTCCAGTCAGCATCGGGTTATGAACAGCAGGTCCTGCCTGACGAACCTGATCTCCTTTTGTGACAAGGTGACTTGTTTAGTGGATGAGGGAAAGGCTGTGCATGTTGTCTATTTAGACTTTCATACAGTTCTGACACTGTTACCCAGAGCATTCTCCTGGAGACACCGGCTGCTCACAGCTTGGATGGGTGTACTCTTTGCTGGGTAAAAACCTGGCTGGATGGCCGGGCCCAAAGAGCTGTGGTGAATGGAGTTAAATCCAGCTGGTGGCCAGTCACAAGTGGTGTTTGTTCCCCAGGGCTCAGTGTTGGGGCCAGTTCTCTTTAATATCTTTATCAATGACCTGGACGAGGGGGTAGAGGGCGCTCTCAGTCAGTTTGCAGATGACACTAAATTGGGTGGGAGTGCTGATCTGGCTGAGAGCAGGATGCCTCTGCAGAGGGGTCTGGACAGTCTGGATCCATGGGCCGAGGCCACTGTGTGAGGGTCAACAAGGCCAAGTGCCAGGTCCTGCCCTTGGGCCATAACAGCCCCCTGCAACGCTCCAGGCTTGGGGACGAGTGTCTGGAAAGCTGCCTGGCGGAAAAAGAGCTGGGGGTGTTGGTTGACAGCAGTTGAATATGAGCCAGCATGTGCCCAGGTGGCCAAGAAGGCCAACAGCATCCTGGCCAGCATCAGGGACAGTGTGGCCAGCAGGGATTGTCCCCCTGTGCTGGGCACTGGTGAGGCTGCACCTCAAATCCTGGGTTCAGTTTTAGGCCCCTCACCGAGAGGCTGGTGTGTGTCCAGAGAAGGGAACGGAGCTGGGGAAGGGTCTGGAGCACAATTCCTGTGAGGAGCGGCTGAGGGAGCTGGGGGGGTTCAGCCTGGAAAAGAGGAAGCTCAGGGGAGACCTTGTTGCTCTCTACAGCTCCCTGAAAGGAGGGTGCAGAGTGGGGGGGTTGGTCTCTTCTCCCAAGTGACAAGTGATGGGACAAGAGGAAATGGCCTCAAGTTGTGCCAGGGGAGGTTTAGATGGGATGTTAGGGAAAATGTCTTCCCAGAAAGGGCTGTCAGGCATTGGAAGGAGCTGCTCAGGGAGGTGGGGGAGTCACCATTCCTGGAGGGATTTAAGAGACATGTGGATGAGGTGCTCAGGGACATGGTTTAGTGGTGGGCTGGGCAGTATGAACAGTTGGACTTGATCTTAAAGGTCATTTCCAACCTAAAGATTTTATGGTTCTAAAGGCCCTTACCTAAGGTGTATCACTGCAGCATGTAGTATGTGCGAAGACACTGGCAGCAGTAGCTGTAAGGAAGGTAGCTTTGGTATCATGTACACTAACGGGCTTGCACAAAGCTTTATTGCCCACGGTAAGACTTGCTGCTGCAGCCCAATTTTTATCTCATTACATCATGGTCTATTTACTTCGCTTTCTGTTCGCTTTGAGTCTTTTTGTTTTATTTGATCAGATAGTGTAGTCCAATTGGAAAGAGTGTTTAAGAGATTTTGAAATGCAAAGATAATGTTTTTTCCCTGTAGCGTTCCAGCTTTTTGAATTGCAGAAAGGTATTTGTTAAACTAGGCCCAGGATAATCTGCATGAAATGGTAAGGTTGTTTTAACTTCACGCCGTTTCTTAAAGGTGTTGTACATGAAGTGCATGCTTGTACGTTTCTGGTAGTACATAAAGCTCGCTTCTGGCATCTATTGTATTTACCTGGATTTTCGTATACAGAGTAACTTATTTCTAGGTGTTCTTTTTTAACAGATGTATATAGATACAGAGCTATCATGAACTCCTGATGGTCTCAGGAACCTGTTAGGTTTTCAGTTGACTAACTTAAGTGATAAAGCAACCCCAGGATTTGTACATGCTTCCTATATGCATGTGCTCTTATTTTCTTATCCCTTTGACATTGAAAGGGAGAACCAACAACCATGTTTTATCAGATTTCTTACAAAAGTGAACTGCAAAGTTAGAAATGCTGTAAAAATGAGTGTTACAATGGAAACACTGGCTGAATCTTTGTAATAATATGACTTTCCTTGTGCCAATAAAATAAAGAACACATTTATTTTGGAATACATTGCACTTCTCTTTCAGAATAAACTAGAAAATCATACAATCAAATCATAAATTTTACATGGGTGAAAAATACCTTCTGTTGTATAGATGGATGTTTTTACATATAAATTGCTAGAATACAAATAATAGAACAAACACGAAGCTTATTCTTGAAGCTTGTTTTTTAAAAGTACTCTGCCGTTTTCCTGAGCCACATTAGCCAGTTTGTACAATAGCTGGGACAGATTTCTGTAGCATTCCAATGTACATGAGAATATTAACAAGAAGCCTGTCAAATAGAGGCTCTTGGTCACTTTTATTCACATTTCAGGTCAGCCAATTGTCAGGACAAAACACAAAAATGGAAGTATTTTTATGTCTGACATGATGGTTTACATTGGTTTGTTTGTTTGTTTTAAGCATTGATTTTTAGTTTATTATAGTCATTTTTATTTGATAAAAGTCTAGTCGTTTAAATAGGTCAAGAGCTGGGTATCTGTAAAATATTTCAATATGAGGAGGTAAAATGAGTGTAAGAATTGTATTCAAAAGTAATTAGTCTCTTCTTTCCTTTCACAGTGAAATTGCTTTTACTAGGCAACTTCATGAAAAAGCTCCTGATCTCTGCTTTTATTATATGGGTTTCTACATTCATTCATGCCCCAAAATGAGATACAAGGTAAAGTGTGTTTTTACTTATTTCCTCAGTGTACTATTATTCAAAGCATTTGACAGTGTTCATAGTAATATAATATTTTGTAATTGTCATTTTGGTTTTTATTGTAGACTTTATATGGTTAAATTTGAATGTTGG
The DNA here is from genome assembly GCA_027574665.1 of Rhynochetos jubatus. NCBI lineage: Eukaryota > Metazoa > Chordata > Aves > Eurypygiformes > Rhynochetidae > Rhynochetos > Rhynochetos jubatus. The sequence goes on along the minus strand of CM050655.1, from coordinate 37,215,484 downwards.
TTACTATTTAACTTGGCTTAGGGTTGGTTTTTTTTTTTAAATATAGTTGCATGTGGTATTTATTACAAGTTGGCTTAAGAGCAGTTCACATGCAGAGGTTTTCAAGGCTGTCAGATAACAGTTTGTCATTTGGTTACCTGGCTATCTCGTGTTTACAGCTTATCTTCCAACAGACTAAAATTCCCCCTTTTTAGGTTTGCATATTTGTAGGACTGTTGCTTAGTGACTGTAGGCAGTGATAACATGCCTTCGTGGTCTTGGCCGCACTTGGGATTTTCCTCTTTGGTTTTCGTTAGAGATAGGGCACTTGCTTGGCCGATGAAGCCAGTGAGAAGCTAGGTTAGGAGCAGTTTTGAGCCAGGTAGCAGATTTTTGAGGAAAGGGTCAGGAGAATGCACAGACTGTTGAGAATAACCAATCTGTCACCAAACCTCTGTTGTAACCCCTGTTAGCTTCTACTTTGCTTAGACCTGAGTGCCTAAGGTTGTGTCTCTTCTGTGTTTTTGAGATCTTGTGAAGGTGGTATCTTTCATCTGTAAATGTATGATTGCTTTTTGAATATTATGATACAATTTCAGAGTGCTGAACACAGATATTTGGTCATGTGTAAACGTTCAGAAAACGTATCTGTTGATAGTGTGGAAAGATACAAAGCTCATGAAATATTGAAGGAAAACAAGAAAGAAAAGACAAAGTGTGCTAAAAATCTGTGGTGTTTTCAAATAGCCAATAAAGAAATGTGAGGCTCATGGAAGTGATAGCATGAAGGAGAAACCATTTCAGCATTGTTGTGGCCTCCACTACATAATGATTCAGTCTTCTGAAAATAACAACAAATCTCTCCCTCTCCTTTTGTTAAAAGATGTTTGTCTGTTTTCTCCCAACCCCTCTGCCCCTTGCCAACTTGACTTTGTCATCTACATCTACTGGCCAAGCAAAGAGTATTAAGTTTGAGGGAAGCAAATGGGTGAGTTGGAAAGCACTGCCTCTGATAATTTTAAAGGCTATCGCATCACCAGCTCAAACCATAGGTTGTGGTTACCTGCTCTACTCTTTGGACATATTTAGAAGTTTGGGATGATTTGTTCATGTTGAAAGAATGCAATTTAACACCCCTTGTCTGTTCTACAACCTGCGTAGTTCAGAATCTGTACAAAGAATGCCTTTAATTTGCTAGGGCACTCAGGAAAAGAAACAAATCTGAGGATAATGGCAAAAAGCGTCCCATGTCTGAAAGGTAGCATTGCTAAGAAACTTTGGGTTCAGCCACTTGTAGTAAGTTTTAATAAAAACATGAACCTTGTGTACATGGATTAAACAGAGCTCATCCCTGAGCCAGTGTATTAAAGTAGTCAGAAAACTATTAAAATATGAAGATTAAATGCTGTAAGACTAGGAGCTAAGCTCAGTGGGCACTGTACATTTGTGTTATTTATTATGATGTATCTGTTCTGTTGGGCCTGTCCTTTTATTTAGAAATGATGCATCCAGAATATACAGTTCTCACAGTGCTTCTAGTTTTCATTCTGAAATGAAGGTAATTGAATAAATTATAGTGGGAGCATTATATATTTTTTTTTTCCACAAAAGCTCCTTTTTTTCCCTTGCTTAGACTTAATGACTACCTGATTTGACTGTGATTTGGTAGAATATGCATTTTAGTCTTCCAGAAACCTACACATGTCAACGTGCTTAGGTAATTAACCTGGCCCAGTATGAGAACTACCAGGGCAGGGGCTTGGGAGAAGAAGAAAGCCTATACATACACGTATAGAAGACACACACTAGCAGGGAAGTAATGCTGCATGCTGGGAGAGTAATAATTGAATAACTGTATTGCAAGGGTTTTATTTTATTTTATATGTCTTTTCCTGTGTATATTGTTTTAGAAGTGGCCAAATGTAGTGCAGTTGAAAATCAGGTTGATGTTAATTCTGTAGTTCCACTTTACCCTCACTGAAATTGTACACCGGAAACCAATGTTAAACCTGAGCTTTGAAATGCGTCTGGATAATGCTACTACTCTTGTGAAGTGATTGGTAGTGGTAAAGTAGGGTGGGTAAGTACTGACTTTGCAGATTAAGTAATTTAAGTAATGCCTGGTTGACTTAGAGGCATTACATGTTGAAGCCTTCGCTTTATTCCATTTTAATAGAGCTATTAGAGGCTCCCTTCCCTTAATGATATTAGTGTGGAGGAATGACAGGCTGTAGGTAACTTGTTAAACAGATGTCAGGTAGGCAAATTAAATGAAGAAAAGGAAGGAGCTGAAGGAATGAGCTAGCCGCTCATTTTTATCCTCTGCTTCTAATTTTCTTTGCAAATGGTTTGTCCTGGGATGTTTAGAAATGGAGGCTAGACACAGCATCGCTTCTCTGTATATGCAGTGTCTTATGATGAACGCTTGCATGCTGTACTTATTTACAGTGAAGGCACAGGATTTTGGAAATCTTTGAAAATTTTCCTTCTTCAATCACCAGGTGTGATCCATGGAAATGCCTAAGCTGACACTTTGATTTTTGATGGAAACACAGTACTACTGGTTTGTACTGCATATCTGTCTGTTTTCCTGCTGATCGAGCAGGGGTAGCTGATGCATTGGGATGTATGAGGAACAGTGACTTTATGATGTTGATTGAAGGAGTTTGACAGCGTTTTACTTTGCACGGGGTAAAACTCAGTCTTCTGTACGAGACGTGGTTGGAGTAATTGGGGATCTGTGCACTGAACTGTTGTATTACAATCCAAGACTGATGCATTAATGTTGTGCACATGGAAGACATAGCTGGACGTTTGATTTTAAATGCACGTCGCTCTTAGATTGGAAGTGTAGATATCCAACAGCAAGAATAAAAGCCTTGTTCTGCATGGGTACTTTCTTGGAATGCAAATTGCAGATAACTCTTCTGGGTTCTAACGTTTTGCGGATGTAAAGTGACAGTCAAACATTGGTTTTTTTTAAAGCAGTGGTATATACCAGTGACTGCATCATATACAGTAACAGCTCCTCCCTCCACATCACGTCATCTGCGGTTGTGAGTTCATGTTGTGTGCCCAAAGGAGATCCAAGGCATTGATAGAATATGTTGTTGAAGTATTTTTTTTTTAATAAGGCTGCTAGTATGATTGTTCTTCTTTCTATGCAGTTCTTCATAAAATACGATCTGTATCTATAGCAAAGGAGGCCACAAAGATGATCCGAGGGCTGGAGCACCTCTGCTATGGGAACATGCTGAGAGAATTGGGCTTGTTCAGCCTGGAGGAGAGAAGGCTCCAGGGAGACCTTATAGCACCTTCCGTTACCTGAAGGGGCTACAGGAAAGCTGAGGGGGGACTTTTTACAAGGGCCTGTAGTGACAGGACAAGGGGTAACGGGTTTAAATTGAAAGAGGGGAGATTTATGTTGGATGTAATGAAGAAGTTCTTCCTGGAGAGGGTGGGGAGGCACTGGGACAGGTTGCCCAGAGAAGCTGTGGATGCCCCATCCCTGGAAGTGTCCAAGGCCAGGCTGGATGAGGCTTGGAGCAACCTGGTCTAGTGGAGGGTGTTCCTGCCCAAGGCAGGGGTGGTGGAACTAGGTGATTTTGAAGGTCCCTTCCAACCTAAACCAGTCTGTGATTCCATGATCTTTATGCTAGAAGGTTTCTTTGAGCAGTCACCTTCCGATACTGCCAGAACGTCACACCAGTTGCCCACAGCACAACTGCACCGTGCAGCTGCTGGGTGGTTTTAGCCACCGCTGGCTAAAACAGGGTTTTAGCAGGTCAGGGTCTGAACTGGCAGACAATATGTTATTGGGCCTTTTCATCTAAAGAATTCCATTGCCACAAATGGTACAATTTTGGACATGATTAGTGGGTAGTCCAGTTGAGGATCAGAGGCCTGAGTGTCCTGGAAGAGGATCCCCAAGTCAGGATTTGTGTGGCTCACTAATAGAGTTGAAGAATTCTGGATTATCAGGCAGGAAGTTTGATGGTTAATGAGTGTCATCCACCCCATGGATTACATGGGATTACAGAAATTTTTAAAAACAAAGTTCCCTTTTGACACTCTGTTCCCTTCCCTTTCCTTTTGTTCCTAAAGAGCCTGCATTTCCTTGCAATGTGATTTTAAAACAGTGGAGTACTGCTGAAGTTGCTTAAGATGGGGGAAGGGAATATATTTTAGTTCCCAGCTTCTCATAGATTTGTTCCCATGTATAAGTTAATATTTATGAACTGATAAAATAAAATCTACATTAAACTGAGACAAAAGGATTTCTGTAGTCCTATTAACTATATTAATATGGAAAAATGCTATGAAAAAACCTTAAGCAATGGCTTTTTTCCATTTTTTCCGGGTAGGTTAGGGTAATGCAAGATTAAAATGGTTCTCTGAAGAAATTCATGACCTTGTGGTAAAACTTTTCAGGCTTTGTTAGATGTGGTAGTCCAACATAATGTTGGAAAACAGTCTCCTGGAAAATTTTCCAGCACTCATAAGTGGCAAAGTCTTTTTCCTAATGCATTTTGAAGCCTGATAACATTTTAAGTATAAGAAGGTATTTTCCTTTCATATGATGTGGGTCTCAGGCTTGTGTCTCATGTTGAAGTACTGTATCTGGACTTGGTAGTGCTTTCCAGTTCAAGACATTTGTTTACAAACACAGCTACAGAATTGCAGAAATAAAGCAGCTAACTTTGGCAAACAGCCGTATCTGGGAGATCTGGGAGGATCCTGCACCTTTTTTCCCCTATACTGATACTCTGCCTATTTTATCCTGCATCTTTGCAAGTCAAAGATTTCCCTCCGTGGCTCTGTGTTACTAAATTCACATTTTCCAGTCACTGCTCAACTCTGAGAGCCTTCCTGTGTTTTCCATTACAGTTCTTTGATACTGATTTTGACTCTTGTGCCGTGTGATGCTAAATAGGTTTTGGGTTTGTGCTTCTGGTGTAAATAAGAAGTGTATTGGCTGCCCTGCATTTGCCGTTTAGACCTCTGCTCACCTTAAATCAAGTTCTTCAAGTTTTTGCATTTGGAAAGGGTTGGTCGTGATGTTTTATACGTTAGTTTCCTTATTTTGGGGTTTTGGGAGGCTTTTTCCATGTCAATATTTGCATGCGAATACTGCAGTTGGAGCATGTGTCCTTACTTGTTTTGGTCAATGATCTGCTTGCCCTGAAGTTGCCCTGCTAAGCCTGTAAATAACCATCAGCGTGCTTTGAAGTGTGTAACAGATTTAATGTCGTCTTGCTGCGTTATCTCTGTGTACCATTTTAAGACCGTTCTATGATGTGAAGAGGTGTTTTGACTGAAATCTTTATCCAGACTTGTATGCAGGCCAAAGTAAATGGAATTATTTCAAACAGTCTCCTTCGGTATCAAGGCATGGCCAGACTTCAGATAGATGGAATACTAGAAAGGGTTCTGAAATGTCAGAAAAGAAACAAAAGGCTGATTCATCTGTGATTAATCATTCTTAAACTAAATACCTCGGACTGACTGTGGTTGTAAGTGGTGCCCCTGGAATTTTATGGCACTTGAGAGCCAATTTCTTTGGCTGCTTTCAGGAATTTCAGCATCACTCCTCTTGCTGCAGTGAAATGCATCCAGTGGTAGCCTGAACTTCCATGACCATGGGATCCACAAAGGGCTGGCTCGTCCTTGCCTGTCCTGACTCTTTTGCTGTTTCTGACTGTGGAATATAATTGGCCTTTTCAATAAGCTTGGATTTGCTATGTAAACTGAAATGTGTGAGGGAAAGAGACTGAATGTGATGTGACTTAATGTGATTCTCTATGATTTTTGGGGTGAAAGCACACGTTATGGTTCTGCCACAGAGCAGCAGAGAGCTTTGCAAAATGTGTCACTGTTCCACACAAGAAGAACTGGCATTTTGATACCTCCGTGCTTGGTCTTTTTCTTAGAATCACAGAATGGTTTGGGTTGGAATGGACCTTAAAGACCACCTACTTCCAACCCCCTGCCATGGGCAGGGACACCCTCCACTAGAGGAAGTATATTCAGCATATATTGAAGTTTCTACCAGCTGTCAGCCTGCTTTTCTCACTGGTATTAGTGTTTACCTTGATAATGGGGAAAAAATGGTAAGCTGAGAGTAATTTGGAGGATTGGACTTGTTCTGCTCAAACCTGTTAGCACTTGTCCTACTTGACTTTTCCAGGATTAATTTTGGTGGTTTATAGGAATAAATATGCATTCAAATTAGTACAGAACATGATTTTTTTTGTGTGTGTAAACAGGTCATAAATAGTCAGGTAAACGTTCTGAAAAGTCAGTACTTGTTGCAGAGGCCAAGTTGTTGCTTGCGATACTATTTATTAATGAAGAGCTGAAATATCTGCGTGGAAAAAAAGCAATGCATGTTTTGGCAACACTGTGGTTTTGATTTTTTTGGCAAGACTGTTAAAAGCAAACAGTAAAATAATAAATATAGAAACATACAATAATAACAAAACCCTAAAAATGTTGAATTGTAGAAGTGTGTGGGGGAAATCCTTGTTTTTCTGCCTTAATGTTACTTTTAACTGCCTCCCGTCTTCCTTTCATTACTTCACTGGACATACCCACTGGCCAGGATACTCGTCTACATTAGCATCAGCAGCTAAAATTGAGCATTGATGTTGTTAGAGCTGTGAACTCATCCCATATGTTCCTGCTAATGGTTTGGATTAGTGACTGAGGGGGGAAAAAGGCTACTCTGAATGATATTGGAGTTTTGGCATTAAAACCCAAAGGGATTTTAAAAATTCTTTTAAAGTGGCTGGCCAATACTTCCAAAAGTATTTTGGATGATTGACTCGGTATGCATGTGTTAAATGCTTCTGAAAATCAAGCTGCTTTAACGTTCCTTCAGGCTGTAACTAGTGCAAAAAGTCCTTATCTCTCTACAAATGTTTTATCAAATGTGTTTTGACTAGATGGTTTTCTGTCTGTTTTTTGGTTCTGGTAAGTCATATGCCATAATCAGGACTGGAGTGTCCCCTACTTATTGCTGCTCCCCCTGCCCTGTTTTTTCCCTTTTGTTCCTTTCTTCCATAAAAGCTTTCTCCTTTCTCTTTTCCTCATATGGAAGACCCTGAATAACTACTAAGAGCCCACACTGAGTAAATGGAACTAAACATGTTGGAACAAACAACTGTGAGAATGTAGGGCAGAATGAAAAGTACCATGGGAAAATTATTACTTCTTGTAATAATATTGTAATTATATCATTATTACTGTAATTATTAATTCTTGTTGTGGTGTTAGAGATAAATATTTAGAAGTATTTCTTATTTACTTTGAACAACATTGTAAAGGGTTTGAGGCCACTTTCAAGGTTGCTTTTTTCTTTTAAGACATTTCTAGTCAGGTTGTGAAAACTACATTGTTACGAGCATCAAAAGCAGGAATAAGGAGATGGTCTATTCTGGATAGCAACAGCGGCTACTGAATGCTGACACTGGATTCCCGCTGAATGTATAATTATTAAAAGCAGAATATCAGTTTCCATGTTTTCATAGCACATAAAGATAGTGGATGCAATTGCTGCTTTTTTTTTTTTTTTTCCTAAGCTGCTGTTTTATATTGTGTGTAATTGGTAAATTATTATAGTTTTCAGTTGGTGCAAGTGTTGAAGCTGTGCTGAATTTCACACAGCATTTGCAGGGTTAAAACCTGTTGTAATCTCACTTTTTCTACTAGAAAAACAGATCCCAGCCTTGGTGGCTTTTTTGGTTTGGTGTGTGTTTGTGTGTTGGTGGCTTTTTTTTTTTCTTTTAATTTTTTTTAAAATATTTGTAATCAGAACTTTTTTTTTTTGTCAGTCAGAACTCCCTTGGGAAAAATGTGAGCATGTCCCTAGGGCTTTATTGTTCTAACTTTCAAAATGTGGATTTCTTTTCTGTTGTTTACTTGAAGTTTAAGATGATTGAAGTGTAGCAGAATGGAAGTGAAAATAATACATATATTTATGCCTGATTCTATTACTTGTAGACTTAGGGCAGAAAGAAATGTCTGTTGTATAGGTCTCAGCTGACCTCTGGAGTGAACAAGCATCTTTCTCATTACTGTACTGCCCCTTCAGAAAATAAACATGTGTCCAAAAGCAGAAATTTTGGGGTATATGTTGTACAAGCTTCCAAGGAATTGGGTCTGAATGTAATTTTCAGAGTGTAGTTGTATTTTTGAGATATGGCCTTTTTACAGTTTCAGCTGTACACCTGTAATTTTTTTTTTGATGGGTCTTTAATTACAAAACAAATTTCCTCAAACTGAGTAAACTTTTGGTGCTTTACTTCTCTATACTGGAGAAATGAATGTTATTAAATAGGAGTAGGTCCTCTGAAAACTCTCCATTTGTTATCCTCTGTATGAGGCTTGGATCAGGTTACGTTATTTTCATGCGGTGTTTAAAAAAACACATCCCTCCACCCAAAACCAATTAACAAAACCCAAAAGAACCCGCTCCCATACAGATTATTTCAGGTAAATATACAAAGTCATACACTGTGTCTTTTTAAGTAATTCCAAATATGAGCTGATGTAAATATCAGACTTGAATATTGATGAATTGCTGATGGTAAAATCGCTGCTACTAATGATTTTAATACCTATCAGTAACGATTGTTTGCTCTGCATGCAACAGGGATGGTATTAACTACCTAAATATGCCCATCAGCAGGGATGAGTTCTACACCTCGTTACAGGAATTTTATTAACTTGGGACAAGTTCCCTATAGTGTTTCTTTAAACAATGTGATTTTGTTAATTTGTGTGAGGCTTAAATAAATTAAAATCTAACCTTATTTTCATAAAAGCACAAGAATAGGAGGTATGGCTTGTTAAACTGCAGTCTAATTCTGTACTGGTGAATGTTTTCAGAGTTAATAGAGGTAACTTGCCTGTCTCTGTCAAAAGGAGCTGCTAAAAAGATTTATTCAGGCTCATGGTGACAAACCCGAGGCAAACCATCTTCTGAATGATAATAGCTGGTAGAAATTTATCATGTCTCATTCATGACTCTGCATAGTCATAAATTCATGGCTTATTGCTGACTTTCACTGAATCTTACTTGAAGGCTTGTTTGGGAACTCCATAGCAACCATTGACAGTTAAAGTGAGAACTGTAAACTGTGAAATATTTATGCAAAAAGAGGTGTGGGTTTTGTTTGGTTGGGGTTTTTTTTTGTAGTGGGATTAATATACTTCACAATTCACATGTCTTTAATTTTTCTCCTTCTTCTGATTAATGACAATTTGTGTTTCAGAATTTTCCAATTACAGTTCTATAAATCCATTAGTCCTTGCTAGTAAGTGTAAGAATGCATGGAATTGAGTGTGGTTTCTAATGTTTCTAACACAAAAATTTAGTGCTGCTTTGTCAGCTTTACTTCATTTTTTGTTGGTTTAATAATTTTTGGATGGTTTTCAAAGACTTGTTAACATTCTTTACTTCTGAATTTTGTCTCTCTGTGGATATTCCTAAAAGTGAGTGAATTTGAATACGCAGAGATGGGCATTTTACAATGCCATGATGCAAAAGGTTCAAATATATTTATGAAGACATTACTCTTCACTTTTCCTAACATAGTCTCTGTGTAAAGTTGTTCATAGTCATGCCAGTTTTTCACGTGTTGGACAAAATATGCTCTTCTGTCCTGGAGAAAAATCTGCCCTTTAAATTTGTCACTGAAGTGTAAGTCATTGAAACACTGGTTAGTTCTATCTATGCACTAAGTTTATTGAATTTGGCACCACTTGGAGTATTGGATCTCTCATTTAACTTCAAATCTGCTTGCTGTTATTGTATTTTTTTCTTATTTTTGCTATTTTGCTGATTATATTAGCTCTAATTAGACAATATTATCAAGTGGAATTTATTTGGTCTGAAAGCCAGGAACTCCTGCTTTTCCTGGCTCTGCCGTATTTCACCTTGTGGTCTTTACAGTAGGAGCTGGCTGACAAGTCAGTTAATCTACACGTGATGTTTTTTCTCCAATTTTCCAGGAAAGATTTAATGGTAGATACTTTAATGAGGTCTGGTTTTACTAAGACCTCATTAATTTTACAGAAGCATCACAGTACACTTCTCTGAAGTGTTACATTTAATCTAGATGACAATTCATTATTTTGAATGATTATTTTCATTGAGTTTGTTTAGCTGGTGACTGTACTGGGTTTCCAAGTGAAAGTATATTAATGAGGTTCTATTATTTATCCTCAATCCTGATATCGAACACAATGCTTCTAGCAGTCTGGTTTGCAAGAAGTTCAACGTCAGTGTTGGAATGGGAACGAGAGTCCCAGACTCCTACAGAAGGGAATGATGTGGAACCAGGAGGCAGTACTGCAGTCATAGAAAAGCAGCCTTGTCAAGGGCCATGGGGAATTATGTAGCCTATCCCCATACTCCAAGGCAGGGTCAACTATATTTGTGTTCACTTTTAAGACCTGTGGGACATGTGTGCCAAAAGTCTCCTTGGATAAACTTATACGCGTCTCCGTGTGTTGGTGGTTATATCCCTATATATTCCTGTGCTTTATTAGTCTTCCCATTGATTTTTTTTTTTTCCTTCATGTCTGAACTGAACTTTTCTTCCTAAATGATATAATATTTTGTCCTACTTACCACACATAAAACCCCATGTTATTTCTTCTTTTTAACACCCTTCATTCTAAAGCCGATGGCTACTGTCACGTCTGCATTTCTGTCATTGGTCCTTCTAAGGCCTTCAAATGCTGACATCAGCTTCTACCATTTGTTTATATAACATGAGTTATTGCCTTCATTGAATTAAAGAACATAGAGTCTGGAGGCAAGGAGAAAGGGTGGAAAGGAGTAAAAATGGGAATTGTGCGAGTACAAAATTTTCAGAATGGGCTGAACTGGGACTTGGGCTGAGTTATTTTTAGTGTCAAAGTTTGTGACTAGGAAAGCACTTGTGTATTTGCCCTTGAATCTCTCTGCTGTTCATTCTGGTTTAGCTAAGTCTCTTTTTAAAGTCGCATTTTTCTTTCAGGAGAGAATATTGCATTCAGTGAGGTGACAAAACATAGAGGGTTTTGTGGTTCTTCCTGACAGTGCCTATAGAGATTGTTTAGATGAGTTTTATCTTCCTTATTATAGCAAAATATTATTTATAGTATTAAGTAAATGCTGGAAGTGGCAGCAAGGGTTACCTTACTGGGGAGGCCTGGCAAGCCCTGGGAGTGTGGTGAACTGTTCTCTTTTGAGTACGAAAGAAAATAGAAAAAAACCTTTTCTGTTTCCAGTCACTGACCTGAGGTTTCCACTTACCATGTGAGAGTTAACCACTGCAGAAAATTTAATTTTGTGTAGTTGTTTTTAGTTTAACTGAACTGTTCCAAAAGGAATGACTGAAACTGTTAAAAGGAGATATTTGCTGTGTTAGATGCATAGGATTATTTTGAGGTTCTTCCTAGAAAGGTCTCAATAGAGTAAGCCATCTTTTAGAAGAGAACATTATGTTTGCTTCCTTCCTTTCTTGTTTGGAATAAAAATGTTTCCCCAAATAACACCAAGCTAGAATGACAAAAAAGGGTATGAAAATGACCCCATTGTTAATGAATTGAAGAAGAATGGGTTCATGGAGCAAAAGTACACAGGAACCAACTTCTGTGTTCATCCCAACACAAACGTGGTGTTGTTTTATGAATGGACAGAAGACAAGATGAGCTCTTTGTTCCACAGATTTTATTTATTTAATATATTGAGGCTACTGTTCTGAAGGGCTACTTAGTGCTAATATGGTCTGTAAAGTTGACCCATGATTCATAAAGTTATTTTTTTACATTCTTTCTGGTTTAGTTTTTACTAGTTGGCATTGTGTGGCTTCCTATTAATTGTTCTTAATTATCTTCCATTCAGGGGAAAGGAGAGGAATGCAGAGAAATACTATGTTATATTGGGTGGCTTGCTACTCTTTGCATCCTCCATTTGTATCTTACAGTGGCAGTGAAGGACACAGAGTGAAAAGCTGTAGTGCTGGCTGAGAGCCAGCCCCAAGTTCTACCCCTGCTTCTCAGTTTGGGCAATCTGAGGATGCTGTGCAGGGAGGTCAGGTGGGAAGGTCTCCACAGGGAGAAGCTTTGGGGCTGTTCCACCACAATTCCTGCTAAATTAGGTGTGGCATTGAGAAAAGATCAAGAGGACAACACCCATGCAGCCTACATTTTTGAAAGATGGTAGAATCATAGAATGGTTTGGGTTGGAAGGTCCCTGCCAGATAAATTAGTTTCTTTCTCAAAACTGTAGCTGTTCTGCTGTTTGTTGCTGATGATGGTTTAATGGATTCATAAGCAGAAAATGATTCTCTATCGGTGGGGGATGATGGTAAAGAAATTCTGTATGTTAAATATTGTCTTGGTCACGTTGATGAGTGAATGGTTAGTCCCCAGGTGCCTGCACTAACAGCCCCACCCACCTTTGCATGAAGTTTTAAAGGATAGTACATTTACCTCCTTCACTTGTGATGTGGGTATAAGTTAGTGTGATGATCCAAGGAAAAAAGATGTCAATATTCCTCAAGCCAATACCCGTTAAGTTGGAAAAGTTACAAACTGCCGCGGAAGTGTCTAAAATCTCTAGTATGCCACAAGCTGAATTCGGTGTAAAAAGAACTTTCTTTAACCTTCTTGCCTCTGTGGTGGTTGCATGTCTTCAGACAGGAAAGCAACAGCAAACAAGGCTGAGCATGAACCTTCTCCTGAAAGTCTTACAGCTGCAGATATTGTTCCTTCCCTGACATTTATGGACTCTTTCTGGGTTTTCAGCTAAATCCTTGGCTCCTGGCTGCATGAGATTGCTGGGAGAGTGTATCACGGACAGAAAGCTTCCCTAAAAGGGAACTGGAGCCCTTCCGCAGGGGTGGTGGTGGGATGTGCCACGCTGCTGGCCAGCCTCGTCAGCCCAACAGCTCCCCAGGGCCCGCTGCCAGCTGCTCTGCGCTGGAACGGCTTTAGGTGCTGCCAAGGCTGCACAGGAGCCAGGAGAGCCTAGAAACATTTTTGGCCACTGTCCTTTAGATGTGTAGATCTGGATTAAACTAGTATGTCAATATTTATTGGCATGTGATTCTAAGCATACAAGTATTTATTATACTTTGCTGTCTAGCTTAGAAATGTGTTAAAAATGCGTGGGAGTGCATGAAACTGCTTTTGTGTTTCAAGATGTACATGAATACAGTGTGGAACTTCACTGATTTTAAAATAAAGCTGGCGATTGCCTGGGCAACTTTTAATTATTTAAACTCTGAAAAGGGAGGTTTATAAACTGTTAGAATGTCAACAAAGTGCTTTATTTTTTTAAGTGCAGTGTTTCAATACTCCCCTAATCCTATATTTGGATGCATGTTTAATATACCCCTGAATTACCATGTTTTGGTATGATCAGGACTTAGCGTAGCATATGGTGTAGTTACTGATTCCAGCCCATTTGCCTTCAAACTTCTTCTCCGATGGTGATTATAAAGAAATATATTCTTTATAGAATTATAAAGAAATACAGAAAGTTTTCAAACATCTGGCACTAAGAGAAAACTGAAGCGTTGATATTTCAGCTCAAAGGCTTTGAGGATACATAATGTTAAACAGTGTTCTCCTCAACAGGCGAGTAGACGTGTACTTCTAATGGTAGCTAATTCAGATGAAAGCATAATAGTGAATCTGTTCTACCCAACTATGAGAATAGTGTTGGGCAGTTTCACAGAGCCACAACCATGCACGTGTGTGTTTACATCGCTAATAGATGCAAAAGCTCCATGCAGAATTACTGCTACAGAATTGGCTGCTGTAATTTCATTTTGTTCAGTTTTATATAATAAAAATGCACTTACTTGGCAATAATTCCAGCATTATAAGTTTCATATTTTGTTTATAATTAAGGAGACAGAATTCATTAACATGAGGAGGAGTTTGAAAACAAGTCAATGTCAAAAAGAACATGTTGAAAGGATACAATTATCTTACTATATTATGTCCTCAGGCAGTTATTATTCCCTGCAAAATAGCTTAGCAAAAATGCAATGCATCTTTCTCTCTAGCCACATTTTCTATGTCTTATTCCTGCATTTGTTTACTGTTCCTATATTTGGATTCTTTCCCTAATTTTCTTACATTTTGCCTGGTCCCAGAGGGACTCAAATGCGTTGAAGCTCAAACTCTGGGGCTCTCCCAGTTCGGTATGTCTTCTGGCAGCTAATCCAGCTACAGTGTGTTTTTCAGTCCCTAGTCTGAAGGCTGAGGAGATGAATGGTAGCTGGTACGGGCTGTAGTGGCAGTTCAGATTCCTAATTCTGGAGTTTTGGGGTTTTTGGCTGGTTATAAGTGTTGTGCTGTAGGGGAGGTGTGATGCCTGACTGCTCACACCATTCCAGTTCTGGAGTCCACATCCCATCTCTGCTGTGGTGACAAAGCTTTACACTTGTTTGCAACACAGATTTTGGTCTTATCGTTGAGAGTGTTGCAGCGAGACCAGTCGCGACTTCAGCCCTGTGGTTGGTGAGATGGTCCCAAGGTGAAGTGGGATGGTCTGCTGCTGAGAACGGACTCCTCGGAGAGCACAGAGAGGCTTTGTTTACCAATTCTCCTCTCCCAGCAAACAAAACAAGCTTGTTTAGCAAACAGCTGACAAACGAAATGAACCGAAAATTAGAATGTTTACTTCATGAATGAAAATTTACTATGAAAATAAACATTTTTAGAGACAATAGAAGAAGGTTCTTTTAAAGTGCACTTCTTGTGATGGCCCAGAATTTTTGTGCAGATAGCTCTTGCTTTACTTGCTGTTAAAGTTTAAGTTCTACCACATGCTTGGAATACTGTGGTAAAGCAGGCCTATTTATTTATTCTTTTTTTTTTTTTTTTTTTTAATCTGCAGATGTAGGGTAGACCAGTAGGTTTAGATTTTTGTGGCAGAGGTGTGTTACTCTATCCTGATAACACTGAGATATATCATTTGCCTTATTTCCTCCTTCAGATTTTTAACCTGAATAACATCATTTTGTGTGTTAAGGATGTGTTAACTAGAATTTGCAGTATTATTTAGTCAAGATCCCACAGATACTAGTAAAAACTTAATTAGCTTTCTTGTGCTGTTTTCTCCACTTTGTCCTACAACTTTACTCTTTTCTACTTTCCTAAGATTAATATTAACACCTGTTTGCGTATATGTACCACTGTTGTTGTTTCTTCAATATTGGGTTGTGTATATTTCTCTGTTGTATGACTAAAGGTAAATTATTTGGCTTTTACTATTTTTTTTTATTGTTGAGCTTGAAAAAAATGTCAAGTTCATTGATAGGAAGCCTTAAAGTTAGAAGTCTTGTACTGCTAATATTCGGAATATTATTTGTTGTTCTTAGAGGTATGAAAGCAAATAAAAATTTAAAAAGCTGGAGTGGCAGTTTTCAAAGTGACGTTTTTTAGTATGATTTGATTTCATAAACACTATAAATGCTTTTGAAAACCTCACTTAACATATTGTAATGTAAAGCCAACATCTCATCTGAATTCTTAATTAGGAGTATATTTCAACTCATGAATGTCAGTGTTTCACAATTTGAAAAGCTGTCAATTAGTCTAATATTTATTATGTCTTCAGATATTGCACAGACTGAGTCAATAGCTTGGCATGAAGGTGAAGTATAAAATTATTTATTCAGTATAAGGCTACCATCAGACCAGACTTTCCTGGGTAGGTCTTATTTTCTTGCCCCCAGAGTCTTGTCTGGATAGATTTTTGGCAAGTTCTGTGTGTTTCTGGCTGAGCTTTTGGAAATCCCATTAGAAGCAGAAGCAAGACTTGGGAATGTCTAGCACAAGTGGTAGTATTCCCGGTGGTGGTGTGATGGGTGTAGTGGGTAAAACAGAGATAGGCCTGACCTGTAAGGCAGGGCAGAAGAAGGGGCACTGGGTGGCAGGGGCTAGCCTGTGCTCTGAACAGCTTGGGGCTTGTGGGTGGTTGAATGGGATGAAGGGTTGAGTTTTGGAGCTGGGAGAAAAGAAGATTTGGGGCTCGAGAGACTATTAGAGAGACACTAGGGCACATGGGGAAAGCTTGGACACTGATAAGCCCTGGAACTTGCCAAGGAGATTGAAACGAGGTCTTGGAGGTAACCACAGAACACAGTTGGATTTGGAGATAGACGTATAGGCAAAGAATGGTCAAAAAGCTTAAAAATACAGAGAAATTCAGGGAGAGGAAAAAAAGTCGGTTTCCGTGAACCCTGTTTGCACGCAGCAGTGAACAGTTTTATCCAGAAGCTGAGAATCTGCAGTTGGGTTAAGTTGCAAGAGCAGTGCTTGTGTTCTGCACGTATAAAAAGAGTAAATTGGAGACTTTATACATTCCTGAAAAGTAAGTACTGCATCTTGCTGTAGAATATACCTGCTTTTCTCTTGTGTCGTCCTTTAGGTTTATTCAGGATCTTTATTGCTTTATCTGGTTGAAGTGAGTCTTGTGAGTAAGGGTTGCAGGTTTAACCCCTGTTTTCTTTTTAAAGGTTTCAGAAGTTAATTGGCATTGGTTTACTTTTTGGCACGTTATCATCATGGTCAATGTTTTTAAAAAAAATAAAAATATGCACAGTGCCCTCACACTCATTCCTGTTGTGCTGGTGAATGTTAATTTTCTAGTTCCCTATGCAGTTGTACAGAAAAGTATTATACAACATGCTCATTTTCATTTAAACTCTTATCAATTTAATTCTGTGTTTGGATATATTTTTTTCTATTAAATAAATGTGGTCTGTAATGTTTGTACTTTGATAACTAGATAGTAGAAGCCTCTCTGACAGGACATTAATTTAAATTAATTTAATGAGTATGATACATTAGGTTGTACATATTTTTTCTGTGATTATTTCAGTTTATGTTAAATACAAGAAAATAAACTTTAATACTTAATTTCATACATTTAATTCAATGAACTCAAAAAATATTGTCAGTTTATGGCAACTCTTCAAGAGAAAGATACAGGATCCACATGACTGAAATACACTTTTTTTTTTTTGCTTCTCACAGCTGCCAAAATAAACTCCTTTTGAGATAGACCTGAGTCAACATAGTTGGTGTGTCTCTAATGAAGCATTCCTCTTGAGGCCCCTACATGGGTTTAATCTTTTTGTCATAGTTTTTTTTAGTCTTTCTTTCCAAGTTTAATGCTAGGTCTTGTTAAGAATTTCTGCAGCAGAATTAAAGTAAACAAGTTCTGTTTCAGTTATCATATGATTTGTATTCCCCAAGACTTTTGTTTTTTAAAGTAAAAAGACAACATGTATTAACATTTTCTTGTAATATACTTCACTTTTTACGTTGTTTAAACAAATTGGCTAAAATTCAGTGAAGCTAATATTCATCAAATCTACCAGCTTAACTCTTCTTTCTTATTGTTTTCCACTTAAACTTTCTCAAACTGTGCTACTTATTTGAGTATTCTTGAGTAGCTTCTCTATGGGTAAGACAGACACTAGCTTCCAGCTGCAGGAGTACGTCTGTGTGGTACCATCTTTAATTAGCTTGCTCCTAACAGGGTTTTTAATGGCAGTTCCCAGTAAATGTTAACTGGTTTTATGTATTTTATTTAAAATCACAAAATCATGGTTTTTTCCCCTATAAAATTTCACACGGAGCCTCAGACTGTAGATGTGTTCAAATGCGCCTGGAATTAAAAACATTCTTTTGAATTTCAGTCTTGTTGATGTCACTGTTCTGCCAGTTTAGTGTCAGTGATACTAAATATTAGCAAATGAAAGAGATAAAATGGCAACATTTAAATCTATGCAATGTTTTAATATTCTTGGTGGCAGTCTCTGGGTTTCCAGACAGGAATGTACTGTATGGTTTTGCTGTAAGTACCATCCCATATCAGCATCTCTTATTTTGGATGCCAAACACAAAGCTTATGTCAGAACATTGAAAGCTAAACTTAGTTTCAACAGTCTATTTTAATAAAATGCCATTGTGTATGGCACAAGTTAGCAGATATAAGCAAAAAATAATTAAAAAAAAAAAAAGGAACCTTTGGAAATACAAAAATGATGACTAGTTGTATCGATAGCTGGATGATGTAAAATTAGGGTAACTTTCAAAGCATGTTTTGTAAAAGTACTTTTATGTAAGCTTTTTTTGAGTAGGTACATACTTGTAATTTTGTTTCTTATTTTCAGGAGTTGTCTTCATACTTATCTGTCATTTGGATATTATTATTTCAGCTTTGAGTAAACACTCAGCCAGTTTAGGGTGGTCCAGAATCCACAAACTTGCTGTTTCTGTCGTCAAAAGTCTGGAACCAGGGTACAGTAGCTGCTGTAGGCTAAATAAGCAGCATTATCTGTCTTCAAGGGACCATTTTGTGATGTTTTGTACTGTTGTCTCCACAGTATGAAATGCCATATACATGGCAAATTCAGCCTAGTAGCATTCGCTACTTAGATTAGATTTATTGGAATCTAAGAACAGTGGATGTAGAATTTGTTTGTGTGTATGCATCTATCCATCTATTTTTCTTAGTCAGAAAAAAAGCTGAGTGAGAGCAGGTATGAGTTGGGAATAGGCACAGATGTTTCATGGCTGGTGTCCAAGTTCAGAAACTGTACACTAGACACACATTGGCTTGAGTAAAGCTCAAACTGCAACGAGTATGAACATGACTGGCAACTGCTCCCCTGCCAAAGTTATCTTTAAATTTTATCTTTTCATATGCATTCATTTAAATATGTTTTTGCGTTTTTTGCATGTCTAGTCATCAAGGTGATGTTAAAAATGTAGGTTTTATGATGTAATTCCTGAGCTCATGGATCTTTTTCCTCTTTTGTGCAAACCTGATCGCTGGCTTTATTCCAGGTTTTAGTATGGTGCCTTCAGATAGCGTGTCTTTAGTCACTTAAAGCAGCCAGTGGAAAACTCTCACTTACTGGTCTTTATAAATGAAAAAGAATGAACTCTTGGAGGAGAGAGTAATGCTTGGAAGTGGTTGACAGTATGTCCAGGGCGGTGCGTTATCTTTAGCTCTGGACAGTTGCGTCCCAAGCTGATAAAACAGGTGATAAACACCTGCCGTGCCCACATCACCTCTTGAAGCAAAAGTCTCTCGAGCATACTAATTACTGTTAACTTTTAAACTTGAAACCAGAACTATCTCATTGATTAATACGGTGGTGTTAGAGAGGATAATGGGATCTGTTTGACTGTGGTCATGGAAATACCTTCTCTAAAGCAGCACTTTGTTTGCTTCTTGGATCTCGCTGATGGCACGTTTGTGTATTAATGTGCAGCAGTTCGTAGCTTGGATCTTGTCACATAAACATCCACAGCCTCCCTTCGCTTGTTATACTCACTGAGTGGAGGGAAAGATAATACTGGCATATAGAAGGAGGAAGAAGAGCTGGACAGAGTTAGAGACTAAAGGGGAGAGGAAAAAACCAACCAACCCTATCCTAAATTTTCCCTTTTTCCCTCCCTGTAAAGCAATTTTTTCCCTAGCAGTCTATAAGCCTTTGCAGACACCTGTTGGCCCTTTTCCAGCATCAAAATAAAGCCAGAAACTATTAAATATTTCAGATTATTTTCATGAAGGTGGACAAGGGGAAGCAGATATTTAGTTTACACTGGGTTAAGAGGATAGCAGAGTCCAAACAATTCAGGAGATTCCTAGGAATAGCATATGTTGGGAAAGCAAATGATAGTACTTTCTTGTAAGTATTTCAAAGTTGGGGGGGGAAGAGTTTTTTTTGTTAGTGCTTCTGTGCAGGCAACCACAGGCAAATAAAGTGCTGAGATTTACCTTAAATCAGCATGAAATTTAGGGTAAATTTAATTTAATTCCATTTTTGTGGTGGGTTAAGAGCGTGTAGACAGTTAATGGCATGATAATTGAGGATATTGAACGTGAATCTTGACTGCCTTTCTTTTTGTCTTTTATTCATTATCTTAATCTGTTACACACTAAACCTGAGATTTTATTTACCTGAGGGATGCTAGGGGAAAACCTTCTGAAGCACTGAAAATTTTTTGTACTGAGTGAAAAACAGCTGAGTATGAATATGCAGATAGTCTTCGTAGGAAATTATTTGTTTCCTACTTGTAAGACATGTAGGAACCAAGTGCCATAACTATTTTCTCTTTGGAAAGGGTTTATCATTAGTAACACCTTTTAATAGTTTACACCGAACTGAGAAATAAACAGAAAAGAGCTGAAGGTGGCAAATTATACCATTGCTTTGGTCAGTCAGTTTAAAGATTGGAGCACACTGAAAAACCAAAGAGCAAAACAGTGACGTCATAACAAATTAGCTGATTTAAAGAAGCCTTGGTACACTTCTGGTGGAAATTCGACTTGAAATATTTGCATTTCACTTACAGGAAATCAAACAATACAGAAGAAGGAGAGCATTTGCCCTGCATTTCTGTATTTGAGATGCATTGGGAAGTGCATTACAGCTCTGGCTGGCCTGTAGAATTCCCATTACACAGGCTTTGTGCCTCTGATAATGTAACTAAAAGAATGAGAATCAGCACAGCTTTTTGAAGAGGAGGGAATATTTCCTTTGTGCTTTATATACTTCTCGAAAGTAGAGTTTTATGAACTAGAAAATGAATTTTGGTTATTATTTATAATATCTTTTAAGGATTACAATGCAATATTCTTTAATAGCAGGAAGGTGTGACTCTTGGGTCCTAAACATGTTGATTGCATAATTAATCCAAAGTTTGCAGCTGGGATAAAATCAGCATGTATGTACTGGCACGGGAGTATCAGGCGGTTGGTTTACACACGCAGCTGTGTACTCCATGTACAATCCAAATTGTTACTTCTTCGCTGACCTACCCACACCCATTGGCTGATTTAACTCCTCTTTGTTGTATACTCGTATGCTGAATACTTTGGATGCTAAATCCGAAGTCTCCAACCATCTCTCATAACAAAGCTGCTTGATATATTCCACATCTATTAATCTAAGGGGCTTTTTTTTGTTTGTTTGTTTGTTTAAAAAGAACGAAAAATAAGGCTGACTATGAGGTAGGAGTGAATTTACGTAGATTGTTTTGGTTGGTGGGTTTTAAGCCTTTCAGGCCTTCCACAGATGGATCCCATGTGAGTGGCTGCTGACGGTGAGAAGCACAAACGGGTTCAGATGTTGAGCTCGGTCCCCGCCGGCGCTGGCTCACCGCGCGGGCGCAGCGTGGCACGGGCCAACCGCCGTCTCTGCAAACACCGCGGTTAGAGTTACTTGCAGAGGACTCTCCTGGGGATCGAGAGAGTCTATTTCTGTTTATGTAATGAAAGCGGGGAGCAAGGGCCTGCTGTATTTTTTCGCTGAGGGGATTCCAGGGGGGTCGTCTTTCAATGAAAAGACCGAATTCAATAAACGTGTAGTCTGCAGTGCTTTTTCTCGGGCAGCACTGCCGCGCTCTAATGGATTGCCGTTGATAATTTGGGGTTATTTTGTTTACGTAGTTTGAGAGCTTCTTTTTATGCAACTGGCTGGAAATGGGGATGGAGGCAGTCTTAATTCACTTTTATTAAAAGATCAATGGGTTTATTGTGGGGAAAAAAATAGAATACAGATGTAAACTGCACGTGATAAAAGAATTAAATGTGTGTTTAACCTTCCTATTTTGTTTTTTCAATGCTACTGGTGCTTGACCTTCTTTGGTTTGGTGACTATTCTCTTTCTTGGTAGTTTTAAGTTTTAAATTTTACTTAGACTACAAAAACAAACTCTACTGGTGTTTTTCATCTCAAGTGCTTACCAAATCCCCCAGATTTTACAAAATATTTAGAAAGTAATCTCCAGACTAAAGTCTCATTAAAACCTTTGCCCTTCCTGTGGAACAAAAGTTCAGAGAAGTTCTGGTTGATCCTGATTTGGAAACTGTAAAACAAAAAATATAATGGTGTGAAGTATTAATTTAGGCTTGGCAGCCTGACTGTAAATTTTTTTTCCAGAAGTTTCCAATTAAAATGCAGCATGTCTAATAGTATAAGGGAAAGCACCTTAAAGGCTCTTCCTTTTCGATTATCTAGGGGGAAAAATGTCCCAAACATTAGTAAAAGTAAGTCTTGGAGGTATTTTTTATTAAATAGTCACATTTCCGTTACAATATACTGACTTAGTAGGAGAAACCACATACTAGGATTTTCTTAGCTATGCTGATTTTCAGTATTGCTTTATAATCAAGCTGTTTGATAGATTAGACATAATTACAAATAGGCAGTTTTTCTTTACCTTTATTATATTTTGTGCTCTCCTGCTTGCTCGAACAATGCAGTTTGGATGTTTCCCCATGGTGGTCCTTTCCGCCTGTATCAGAGGAGAGGAAGCGAAATTGGAAAGAGGGCGGATTGACTAGGACATTTGAAGGTACGATGTCCCACGTAAGAGGAGCAAGTAAAGAATTTTAGGTCCCTTTAGACATGGAGATACCACATTTATCTGTAAAATCATGGTGATAAGGCAGCGATTGTTCACTGCATTTGTGTAGTAGAGGTACGAGTGGTCATCAAGCGGAACTACCATTTGCTGGTTGAAGAACTACTTTAATTTGCTTCAGGAACATTGAATAGCAAAAATGCATTATTGCTGAAGTTCTGTGGTTCTGGAAGGATCTGCGCTGCAAACTGTTGGGAGGTCAAGAGAGTGTTGGCAGCGTGATGCTGTGTGCTTTTCTACTGTCCTTTTAGTATTCACCGAGTATTTTGTGTTGACGGCCATCAGAGACAGGATATTCAACTGTAATTGGACTGTACCGTGGGCTTTGGCTGTGGCCTGCAGTGGCTGTTCTCATAACAGCTCAAAACGTGTTAATGTTCTCCCTCAAGAAGGGTGTTTCTGGATGTCCGTGAAAATTTTTAACAGCGTCAAAAATAATGACATTTTAGGCAAATGTATTTTTCTGTTTACAAAAGAATTACAAAATAGCGCATTTTGCATCTTGTGGGATATTTCGGTAAAATACGGATGCACAGACAAATATGTGCAGTTGTTGTATATTGACAGTGCATTTCATCAGCAGGTGGTATTGGATTTAAGAAGCTGAAACATAAGACAAGTGCTTAGAGATGGTCTGTAAGATGATACTTTTTGTTGAAAATCTTGTAGTTAAGTATTCCCAAGGTGGTCTGGACAACATAAACAGTGCTGCTGTGCAAGAGCTTTTATATTATGAGATAGAAGAAAGCAAAGTGGGTTTTTACTTCTGAAATATATGCTAATTTAATCTGAAGCCAAAGAGAAATTACTTTCAAAAATAGTTTTGCAGACCTGATGTAGTTTTTCTGGTGTGATAAATAGCTCTGCAGTAGTTCCCTTCAGGAGACCCCTTTCTATTCTGGATTTATGTTGGGTGTGCACTGCAAATCAACAATATTAAGCATAAGAAGGAATATAAATAGTGTGTTTAGAGGCAGTTTTTTAGATGATGTAATAGTTTTAGAGTGAATAATGAAATATGAACATTTTTCTTGAAGTACAGGTGCTGCTGTACGTGAGGCAGAATCTGGCTGGGTTCTCAGGTTCAGATTTTTAACAGCCCAGGAATAAGGGGGGTGTGAGGAAGTGAGGTGATTCATTGTTTGTTTTCATGTTGAGTTTGAAATATTTTTAAGAATGTAAGTAAATTAAGTGCTATGGGGAGGAAAAAAGGGGGACAAAAGCCCTTAGGAATTATTGTGTTTGATTTAACAGATGATGTGGATTCCCTGTTTAATTCTGCCAGTACAGAGGCAGTGCCAACCCTGTTCATTTGGAACCTCACCTCTGTATGTCTCTGATCCCACTTCCTCCAGGGAATGAGTCATGGGATGTGGGTTTAACCATAGAGTAAATAAAATGCATTAATGGGAGAAATATCTAAATATCTTATGTCTGGTATGTTTGGAAATACTTTTAAAAAGGGACACTATTGAAGGTCATCAATGGCTTGTTTAATTTTTACCTCTAATTACATTGTGTGTCACTGGTCAGTGATGTGTCATCCCCTTAGCCTCACCTACCTTCAGGAAAGTTTGTTAACAAGATTCTAAATTTTGGGGGAGAAAACATCTAAAGGATATAACCTCAGAACATCCTTTTTCCCTACTAAGTGGGGGTATTTTGACACCTAAAATAGATACTGAATCTACAGGAATGGATTGGATAATCACAATTTCCCATTACTGTTTTGCTCAGTGCTAAAGAAGCTGGTTTTTGTTACAGCCAAACTAGTAATGCTAATAATTGTATACATCCCATTTCATGACAGAATATGACATTATAGAAGTAATTGTGAACTTAAGAACAGAGGTTTGTAGTGGCATGATTTTCACACGTGGGGTTCATAAATGTGATCTGTTTCAGGATGTAGTATCTTCTGAGAAAACTAAGTGGCTGAGCAATCTCTACTTGCACCCATGAGTATACCCATGCTACGAGGAAAGGCTGAATTGCCACCTTGCGCCTTCTGTGCTTAAGTGACAGCTCTGAAAGATGGTTACTTGGCTATTTCTGCCTTCTTGGCTAGTTGAGAAAATGTCTTTAAATCAACAAGTTATTATGTTCTAATTTTTTTTTCTTTTTAGATCTGACTGAAATAGGCACATTTTTCACCAAGTCTTTAAATTGTTTCATCTGAGTAATGGTGACTAAAAGTGTTCTTTAAGCATTACTTTCACATACCTTTCAACTGTTTCTGTTTAGATAGCGTAACATTTCAAAGCGGTTTATTTAATAATGTCATTTCCATTCTCTGGCTGTAGAGGATTTTCTGAGGCCTTGAGGTTTAAGCTTCTCTGTGGAATTGGAGGAATATGGTTTTAACTTAATATAGAAATTTGCATTTAATTAAAAAAATAAAAACACACGCACACAAAAATCCTAGCATATCAACCCTGAGTCTTTCAAATGAGAAGATTAGAGTCATACAGGCTGAGTTTGGAAAGATACATCAGGTATTTGACAAGGTTTGGCATGAAGCTTGGTTGTTTATTTTTTTTTCATGCGTACAGTTACGACTTTGTTTTTGTCAGAGATAATGTTTGTATTTCTTGCTCAACAATTCACTGTTGATGGGAAATACATAACGAAAGATGTTAATGCTACTGTAAATATGAAGTGTGGAACAGTAAGGGTAAAAAGGATTGGAAATTTCGTCAAACATTCAAAAAATGGTTCTAATTCTCCAAAACTGGGTGTTGCTGCACGAGTGTGTGTCTAAAGGAGGAACAGCAGAGCTTGTGAATGTGGCTTTTTAAAATATGCCTTCATCACCTGACTCTTGTCACAGTCATTATCTATATCCCTTCCCAAACATTGGTCAGCTTCATTCATGACCACTTAGCCTTTTTGCATAGTAGATGTTGGGAACAACTTCATATCAAGGTGATCGTCTTCATTACCTAGTTGAAGTAATTGATATGAAGAACTCTTAATTGCCTCAACTACAGTGCGACTTCTTCTAATGCCCAGTCTTTTAACTGTTGCCTCGACACCTGAATAACTGAGATCCTGAAACTTTCATTCTATTTTCACTATGTCTGTTTTCAAGCTGATACATGAAATTAATTTTCAGTTTTAAAATTAATTTGATATTGCCACCATATGGCTCTGAATGTTGAGAGGGTATGGACTGAATAATGGCTCAAAGATAGATTTTTTTTGACTTAAGTTATAGGCTGATGAATAATCTTACTTTAAATCAAATGAAGATCTAATTAGAGGAGGTTATTATTGCTGAGGTAGTGATTTTCCGTGTAGCTAAAGTGAAAATAATTATGGCTGTTCAGTCTCTGGGAATGTCTGCAAAGAATATCTTTTTAATAAATCAACAAAGAATGGTAGAATTTCACTTATCATTACCTGTAAGCTATTCCAGGAAAACCTCCATAAATTAAAAAGAAAATGCTACTATATAAGTAGCAACAAGCAAAATGCTCCATCACTAATGCAATAAAGATAGCATCCTGCTTTACTGTTAAGTGGTTTTTTTCTCTTAGATGTTTTTTGGTCTCCATTATTTGCTAGAATGAACACTTGAGACGAGCCGCTTTGGGAGATGCTGAGTACTTCAGTGTCGGCACCAGCGCAGCAGAACTCTGGAGGATAACTTAAATATGAAGTTTCGGTTAGCAAAGCCCAAATTTGTCTAGTTCATCTTGGATACCATAAAAACATGTTTTGTTAATTTTACGTTCAAGTGCCAAGGTTCATTTTTCACTCCTGAGATGGTGCTGAAATTACTAAAGGAGTAACCCTGTGATTTCAGTGAAGCTGTTTCTGCCTCCTTTGGTGTAGACTAGATTAAAACTATTCCTTGTTCATTAGTAAATCTGGAAAGTGGTAGCCAGAATGTGCAAATGAAGTGACTATTCTCTTTTTTTCTTTTCTCTTTCCCAGGGTCAGTACAGGCCCTCTGACTTGCTGTGTCCAGAGACATACGTCTGGATGCCTATTGAGCGATGCCTACCCCTGCTCGAGCATTCAAAATACTCTCGATTCAACCAGGATGTCAAAGCAGGTAAGGTTACAAGTAATAATAACTCTGTAAATTGTCTGCCTTGTTTTTATAAGGTATGGGTATCATCTGCTGCTGAAGCATCGTGGAAATCTTAGCTGTGAAGGTTAGCAAGTGTAAAATTCACTACTCCTCCAGCAAGCATCAGCAAATAGAGTTTTATCTTTAAAAAATAAAAGAAGCATCACAAATGTTAAGTACATTCTGGTTTACAGACACCGTGTAGTTCAAAAATTAACACATATTGCTGCCTTTCAGATAATTATATTTGTTCTTCTGTGCGCGAACAAAACCAATCAAATAACTATTCCTCCCTTAGATTCCAGACGGGTGAATGCGTAAAGAAAGGAAATTGCAATCAATACAGGAAAGTGAAAGGGCTGGAGAAGCTCAAAGGCATCCAGTGCTTTTGTTAAGGAACAAACTGACAGATTGAGTTTAACAATCTGTCAGTGAATTTGAAGCACACAATGAATTGCAGAAACACCTTAAACAACTTGAGGTAGATGGGATGTATATTTTCATATTCTGTAAAATAGGTATGTAGTAATTTGCCAGCACAGAATGGTCAAAAATATCGCTGAGCAGAACATTGTACAGTAACGAGACTGTAAACCAATGCAGTTGCATGGAAAAAAATGCGTGTACTTGCTTTAGCTACTGACTCTGCGTGCTAATCACAGGCTTGATGTCCCAGAGATTTAAATGGGCAGCACATCATGTCTTGATCAACTAGAGTCAGTGTTAGATTGGTGAGATGAAATTGGAAAAAAATGACAAAGGTAGGAGGGAAATGGTTTTGGAGGCCAGTGGTGTTCAGGATACTCTTGATCGGAAAGAAAAGTGCGTTCATTGAAGTGCAAAGATGACAACTGAACCTACTGCCTTTGAAGGTGATAACCCCGTACAAGCCGTGGGGCATCATCTTCTTGATTCCATGAAATTCCTATGGCATACCACACATTTGGAAACTGCAGGGTATAAAACTTTGCATCGTTATCAGCACAGAATATCTCACTCCAGACACTACTGGAACTGTGACTTATGTCCTGTGGTTTAAGGAAATTAAAACATAGCTACACGTTGAAATGCACTGGACCTGCTGTGAGCTTATAGTCACTTGAGATTTAAGGAGTTGCTAGCTCTAAGGAAGCTATTTCATAACAGTACCATCGTTTTCCTTCTTACTTCTTTACTCTACAGTAGTCCATAATAGAAGTTTAATGAAGCTGAATTTAGAGAAAAGCAATAGGAATGATGGTGTGCTTTATTCCTTCTGAATCAACTTTCTATAATACTGCCCCTAATTATGTCAGTTAAGTAGGTCATGATTTATGAGGAGTGGGACTTGTGACGCAGAAACTGCGGGCAATAACCATACCCAGTAAACAACGGGGAGAAACAGTGTGACTTGCTTTGCTGCCTGGGGCAATAAAACAGTCACTGGAAATGGTCATCCTTTAATATTGTCTGTACTGTAATGTTTCAGAAATGTTCTGACCTCACTCTAGTTTGTTCAGTATGTTTGGCAATTTTTGAACTTCTTTTCCTTTTCTTTAAAAAAATAAAAAATTTGCCTAATAAATTTACCAGTTGCAGGGTTATAAAAATGCGGGGGTTTTTTTAGCATTCTCAGCAGTGAGTGCTACTTCAGGAGAGGGTGCTGTGTGCTCTGACCTTCCAAGTCTCTTCCTCAAGTAGGAAGAGGATTTCTGAGTATTCATACACATTGCAGAGCTCCTATAATCAGATTTAATTTTTTATTTTCGGGGGTGGGGGGAGAAGAAAAAAGATACTCACAAAAAGTAGCACAGTTTTTCTAAAGTATCAGAAAATATTGACATTTGCAGAGGATTTTTGCCTGTTTTGCATTATGTGGTTTTGTCCCAAGCTTGGCCATTTTCAAATGGTTTTAAAAGTGTATTGTTTTCCATCCTGTTCTCCTCTGACGTCTAATACTTTTGTTAACAGTTGGAGAATGAAGAAGAGAGGACAGATAAAGTTCTTAACTCTTTATACCACAGAGATAAGTCTGAAAAAGCACCTAGCAGTTAATAACTTAAAAAAGCAATCATAGGAACAGTAATAACTTTTTATTGTATATGATGGCAAATCATGGGTGCCTGATGGTTGGAATAGGTCCAGGCTTTTACTAATTCTTGCCAGTGTAATGAGGTTCAACCTTACTTAACCTCAGAACACTCCAGTCATACAGAGACAACGATGAGATCTTGTGCCAGCAAGCGCTCAAATTTAAGAGTTAAATAAGCTGCTGGTAGGCTCTTTATGTGCAGTTCCTAACATGTACCAAAAAACATCATTTACTTCAGAAAAAATATGGCAACCCTCAGAAACATTCATGGATGAAAGGTCATGTTTGTTAAGTATTCTTGCTTTTATAAATTACTATTTTTGCGTAAATTGCTCATGTCTCAGAACAGATTTTTACATTTTTATTGTCTGTTCAGTTTAAGAATTCAGAAGACCTGGCATCATCTTATAAATTAGAGGTTTATTAGGATTCTGATGTGTTTAATAAAAACCAGTGGCCAATCATTTACTTACAAATCGTGCTGGTTTTGGCTGGACTACAGTTAATTTTCTTCGTAGCAGCTGTATGGGGCTGTGTTGGATTTGTGCTGGAAACAGTGTTGATAGCACAGGGATGTTTTCGTTACTGCTGAGCAGCGCTGACACGGAGTCACGGCCTTTCCTGCTCTTCACCCGACCCCACTAGTGACAAGGCTGGGGGTACACAAGAAGTGAGGAAGGAACATAACTGGGACAGCTGACCCCAACTGACCAAAGGGATATTCCATCCCATATGGAATCATGCTCAAAATATAAAACTGGGTGAAGAGGAAGGAAGGGGAGGATGTTGGGAGTGATGGTGGTGTCTTCCCAAGTAACCGTTACATGGGATGGAGCGCTTCTTTCCTGGGGATGTCTGAACACCTGCTTGCCCATGGGAAGTGGGGAATGAATTCCTTGTTTGGCTTTGCTTGTGTGCGTGGCTTTTGCATTACCTGTTAAACTGTCTTTATCTCATCCCATGAGTTTTTGCTTACCCTTCCATTTCTCTCTTCCATCCCACGATGGGGGGGAGTGAGTGAGCGGTTGTGTGGTGCTCAGTTGCCGGCTGGGATTACATGACGACACGAATAATTAAGCAGTTAGTGAGGTGGGGCAGTAACAGAGGCTTTGGATATTGGTGCGTTTTGAAAATGGAGATTGTGCTGAACTGCATTTAACAGGCCGTTAGCCTTCACTGTGTAAAGGTGAGCCCTGTGTGAAATGAAGCTGTGGGTGTAGATGGAATTATAGTGAACATAAAAGTTAACTGAAAGTTTGCTTTGCAGACAAGTACTAGTCAGTGACTTTGAAGACATATCAAAACTGATGAGCAAAATTCAGTCACGTGATAGCATCTGCTAAAATATTCCTGGGCATGGTCTGTCACACTTGTCAGCTTCCTCTTCTCAACACTGGTCTTCAGGGTTTTACTTCGTTGGTACTGTCCATAGGCAAAGCTGTTAGTGAACAAATGCAGCATGAAAAGAATTATAAATAATGTACTTGGTATCCTGGCAATACTTCTATCCTTCCACTTTCCATTTTTCTGAGACTAACCCACGGACGTCTTTTTTTTTTGCTAACATCTGTTGTGCATTTCAGTTTGTTTCTCCTGAGAGAAACCTGTGAAAAATATTGTCATGAAGTAAAACCTTTATGAAAATTTACTTTTGGGATGGTAATTAAATTAGTGGGGAACTTCAAATCTATCTTCTCATCACCACTGGACTGTCAGCACCTTTAAGAAGCAACTTCAGATAAGAGCAGATACAAGCCCCATCTAAAGTGATGGCTTCAAAGCCCTCACAGCTTTATAGCCTCTGACTGTGTCACGTAACGAGGGGGGTGTGTGTCCCAGCCAGGGTGAGCGGGGTGCTCTTGTGACAAAGCTGTGCTTGATCCGAATTGCTGGGCATGGCCCACAGCAGTCTCAGTGGTGGAAGCAGCTTCCCACCTTTCAGTGTCTGCTGCTTTGGGCAGAAGCTTTGAGCGGTGCAGATCAAACAGGACCTCAATGCTTTTTTTCCCTTGACTGATTTGTTTGCTGAAGTTGATAAATCAGCTAAGCTAATACACATCTGTTCAACTTCCTGTGTGTCTAATAATAGCGTGAAATCAAAATGGAATCAAATGGAATACATTAATTAAAATGAAAGTACTTTCTCCAAGTGTTGAAAAATGCACGTGACAAAGGCATCCATAGACTCCTCTGTGTTGGCTTTGTGTGTTCTTGGAGACAAGACACTCTTACTACAGAGAGAGGGTAGTCTAACCCAACCCACGATGGATGCAAAAGGATGGTATGAAGAAGCAGAGAAGCACCTCTGGTTTGTCTGGTCAATTATAGTAATAGACTAAATTATAGTTTATTAATAGACTAAGCGGTAATAGACCAAACTGACTGAACTGTATGGTGTTTTTGTGTAACCATGACAGTGGAGGAGACTTTTGAAGAAGGATCTAAGGAAGTACATTAGTTGTCTTCTAGACTTTATGGAGAAATCTTTTGCAGCATGAGAGATGTAGGAGAAATGAATAATATGGGGAGACACAAAAGAGTTTCCTTCAAAAACAGATATAGTCATCTGGGATATGAGATCCCATCATCAGTCACGAGGTAGAACTTGCATTACTGCCCATAGGTGCTAGGAATGAAGATGAGGTTGAAACAGACTGTGCAAGGCTTTAGAGGTGAGCTCTGGTGTGATCAGGGTATGGGTTGCTGGTAGAGACAGGCATGGAGAGATGGGGAAGTAAATTTGGTAGTAGTTCATAAAGGTAGAACAGTGAGAAGAAGGACTTGACAAGAAGAGAAGAAAGCTGGTGAAATGGTAGGATTAAAACTTGAAAATCTGGATATATATTTGTAGAGAGGAATAAGAGAGGTTGTTTTTTAGATACACTATGTAGAAAGAAACTAGAAGTGAAAACCTGAAGAGATCATGTATATGCCAGCAGAAATTTGCCAGTGCCCGGCAGTCCAGCAACCAACTTCCTCTCACTGGTGATGCAGACCAGGCTTTGCCTCTGCCATCTCCACACAGCAGTAATGATCTTCCTTCTTCCAGCAGAGCAGTGGGGGTCTTTAGAAGAAGGACCTGCTTTTCAGTGGGCTGCCTGCAGCCACCCAGAAACTGGTGAGGCTGAAATCCAAAAAGTCTTATAAATTGCCTTATGTTCCCCTACAAATCTTAACCATCTGAAAAAAACCAAACCACCACTAAAATCAGTGCCTGAACTCTCCTTTTCAGGAGCGTTAGTCCAGTGGTCAATGCCAGAGTCCTGGGACACTACAGATACCTAGCACTTCAGGCTCACAAGGATGACTCTGTAAAAAACCCTGTTTGATGTGTTACCTTATGAACAGAGGTGCTACAAGATCACTGATTTTTGACTTACTGAGCTAAAAAAAATTGCTTAAGATTTCCAGTCTTATTCTGTAGTAGTTTTGTAACTTTTATTGCAAGTTTTTACCAGATTTTTAAACTTCTAGGAATACAAGCTGAAAAAACTTTTTTTTCTTCAGAAATATATCTTTCTCACATATTACAGAACTAACTTCATTTTCTTTGCTATGTACGAAATTAAATTTTCACCGCTTTGCAGCTTTGTTATTCTGCTGCACATAGTAAGCTGGAGTAGTAAAAGGCAAACAGCACTCGCAGTATTTCATAACTCCTGAATCCTCTTATTAACGACTTGATTTTGCATCTTAATGCTTCTTGCAAGAAACTGAGGGTTATTATTCTAGTAAATGAAACTTAGAATTCTTACCCAAAAATCTGCAGGCTTGGGCAGTATACACAACTGTGGGTTTAAACTGAAAGCAGGGAGATTGATTAGATTTCAGGAAGAAGTTCCTCCCAGAGGGGGTGGGGAGGCACTGGGACAGGTTGCCCAGAGAAGCTGTGGATGCCCCATCCCTGGGAGTGTCCAAGGCCAGGCTGGATGAGGCTTGGAGCAACCTGGTCTGGTGGAGGGTGTCCCTGCCCATGGCAGGGGGGTTGGAACTAGGTGATCTTTAAGGTCCCTTCCAACCCAAACCATTCCATGATCCTATGACACATATTTGTGTGCATAGTGCTTTCACAAGAAATCAGGCACAATGGTTTCAATAACCTTGATTTCCGTGTTTTCAAAACATTTAATGTTATGTACAATTTAGATACTCTTCTTTGCTAATGTAAAGAGTGTATTTTAAATGTTTTACATTTGTTGTGTATGTGAAGCTACGTATTTGGTTGACTTTAATGTATCTTAAAATTAAATAGTCTCTGCACTTGATGGGGGAAAAACCCCAAAAGTATAGCGTATTAACATGATACTGGTCTTATTCCTTCTCCTTCTAGTGAAAAAGCCACGGTCACATATTTGTATCCAGGAAGTGAACTGCGGTTGCCACTTGGTCACGTCCGATCCCTGGCAAAGTGATGTATACGTGTAGTGTTGCATCTTCAAATTCAGTCAGATGGATTAATGCAAAAGACAGAACACGATAATGTTTATAAGGGTAGTGTGATGCAGATGAATGTTTATAAGGATAAATGTGCTGAAGTTCTCAAGCCGATGAAAATGTAGTCACAAAACTATCACAGATGGAAAACGTTAAACAAATTGTTTAGATCTGGGCAATCGTCTCTTTAGGGAGAAATTGCCGGTCTGCTCTGAAACAACTGCTGTTTATAATTTTTTGAAGATGCGATGTTGTGTACTATGGAGAGTTAGGAAACAGTTTAAATAAATTCTGATAGATCATGAACTAAAATCTTCTTTAAGAACCAACTTTCCACTCTTATCAGAGCTGTAAGTAATAAGTTTCAATTCTATAACCAAGGAAAAGCAAAGCTATATCAATTATTTCTAGCAGTTCCTCTAGAAAAAGACACTTCTTACAAGTTTGTGTCTGTTTTTGATTAAGCTTATAAACATTTGGATCATCAGAATGCGTATTTCTAAATCTAGTGTGATCCTTGAGCATACAAAATACTCAACCAATGAAGATAGTGCCAAGAGAGTGTAGTCTCCCAACACAATCAATTGAAAGGCAGAAAGGTCTTTAAAATGTGGTTTGAAGTATGGTCATACTATGAACTCCATCTTGTGTTCCAGCAGATCTCAAACTTTGCTAAATATTTGTGATTTACAAGTTTGGATTTATTGATATTTTTAGTATATCTGCTTCTGACTCACATGTAGCGCAGTAAACCAATGCCCCTCAAGACGCAGCGTCGTCTGACTTCTAGTGTAGTTCCTGAAACATTTGGCTTGGACTGCAAAATTTCCCAAAATACGTTTTAATCCAAAATCACTGTCCTAGAGGTTGTGTAACAAACAGATGTATTTTGAAATTACACGTTGCTGAGGAATTTGCTTGAAAAATAGAGATATGCTGGCATACATTACTTCTCCTCGTGTGGAAGAGATGAGTCTTGGATGGTTGTGTGCTCAAGATGCTCCTTCACCATTTGAATGTTGTGATGTTTGATTCTCTAGAAGGACAATTCTGCTTTTTTTGTGACTGGACCAGAAGTGAACTCATTAGTTGGTGAAGATTCAGGGAAATGTGGGGAAGGACTAGGACTGCCAAATCTTGTAGAAATCCTTTTCCATACTCAGAAGGTATTAGAAAAGCAAGAACAGAAATGAAAAATTAAATAACGTGGGATAAGTAGAGCGCTCGTGCAGATTTATTTCATGCCGCGGATAACTAGCATATGGGATTACTTTCAGAATGTGATAAAAGTTAAAAGCTGTAATTAGGTGCAGATACAGAGGAGCTGGGGAGGCGAGGCCACAGGCATGTGCTGAGTCCCGGCTCAGCCACACGCGACCAGCCACCACCGCAAACTTTTTCCAGGGTCAGACCTTTTGTAACAATCCTCAGTGCCTCAGAACATGTTTACTCTCTGCTCTGCTGACATCATCCCGACTTTTCACATGCAACTTAATTGATTCCATGTTTCAATTAATTTAGCCAGTAAATTGATTGCCATAATCTGATTTATTTATCTGATAAGCTACTGCCAATTGCTTCAGTTTTGCCTATTTCATGGAAACGCTTGCATTTGTAAATCTCAGCTTGACTCTTGTATTTGGGTTTTTTCCTCCTCGTATATCAATTTTAACAAGAACTTTGCTTTGCCCTTCTTTTTGAAAGATCCTCTTACTGCTTTCTGCCCTTTTCACTTCTATACAATTCAAATATTTGAATAAATAGTATTTAACCCTTTTACACTCAGATTTTTTTTCCTGTTTCCATCCCTTTTTTTTTTTTTTGAGGCTGTAACTCCTTAAAGCATGACCCTCTAACTTTCGTCTTTTGTACTGTCTGTTATTCCACTGGTTTTCCAAAACTTGGGGCTCAGTACTGCGTTTTGCTGTCGGCTTGAGGTGTCGTTAAAATCTGTGATTAAAAATCTCTGGCAGTGTGGTTGAAAATGGACTTGTCTTCTAGGCAGCCTCCTTGTGAAAGTCTCAAGTCCTCATTAGTGGCCCCTCACTATCAGCTGGCTTGAGTAACTCAAAATACTGACTGTTCCTCTCTAGTTCTGAATAATTCAGATAGTTTGAGTAACAGAGAAACTCGGCTAATGAAGATTCTGAGAGCACTGGGGAGATGCATCTGATGATAAAGTTTGGTCAGGCTCATCAGGGCTGAACCAGAGCAAATAAACCCACCCAGAACCCAGTGTGATCAGAATCAGTCATTAGAAATGCCTACAGTCCAGCAAAAAATGAGTTGGGACACGAGTGAGCTGGTCAAACTGGGACCTAGCTAGTTCGGATCTGCAAAACCACCTCATGCAGCCTGGGTGTTCCCTGGGTGCTGCGGTCGCAGCGCCGTGCGAACCTGAAATCATCAAGAATAGTGTCAGAGATACAACTTTGAAAGCATTGACTAGTTCATTTTGTCTTCTGGAAGGGCATCTAAAAGTGTAATGGTTACCTTTGCCAACTTGCCATCCACTCGATTATATTCCCTTTGGGGTTTTTCTTGGCTTAGTGTCTTGACTTTGGAGGCACTGGATGCTGTTTTCAGGTCAGACTCATTTAACTAACATTTTCCCAGGTGATTTTCAGGTTTTTTACTTGCGTCCCTGCGAAGCTAGTCCTTGAAGAAATATCTGTATCATTTAGATCTAGCCCTTTGGTAGCCAATTCTCAGTCACTGTATTTCAGGATAACAAATTGAGGTAGGTTAGAATAATTGTATTCTGTGGGAGCTTCTTGTAAATAAACTGGGAATTTTATACTTCTTGTTTTATGCGCATCTCGTTCAAATGTGTCCAGAGCAGTGGGCCACACTTGGATTTTAGCGTTAGGCAATGCAATCAAAGGGTTGTATTGCAGGTAAACCAGAAGCCTTTGCAGGTTGCTGTGAATTACAGCTGCAAACGAGAGCTGCTATGAATTGCTGTATTCACAGGAAATGTTTTCCATTGGCCCCTATTCATGTTTACTACTAGAATAATAAGAGTCAAAACACAATGAGTTATTGTTTCCGCATGGCACAGCAGGGTTAGTGGATATTGAATGCGTTTTGTCAAGTGATTAGGCTGCTTGCTTCTCAGGATTGAATTGCAAATCATAAACCAGTTGTATCATTTCAGGCACAAAGCCCAAGAGTTTTGTTCGTAAGATGTTCTTTGGGATTTATCCTCCTTGCAACTTCCTGTCTTTACCCATTTTAAGGTTTCCTATGAGTTATACTTGTAAAATTGTAATTCTTCTCTCTTCATGTTTTAGGGATCATTGGTAGTATTTTGATAAGGTGCATTTTTTCCCCCTAGAAACGTTCACTTTTTGAACAGTGATTTCAAAAGTTCTTACTCTTTTCTTGTTACTAACTGTGAAGGGTTGGCTGATTGAGAATACCCCGAGCATGTTACTGTACTTCCTTTGTGACTTGTGCTTTCTGGTTTTAATTAAGAATTCTTTTCAGTGTATTTTGTTGTTGTTTATGCTTCATTTTAACTATGTTCTTATTTTGGCTCAAGTTAGTATTTTTAGACCCCGAGGCATACTGGTCTTCAATATTTCTTAATGTGCGAGTCTAGTATGAACAAAGGAATAGGAGAAAAAACACATTTCAACTCACTGTCTTCTATAAATATTACTATTATTGGGTTCTGCTTATCTTGTCACTGCGTGTTTTGTTTGAGGATGACTGTATGCTGTGCTGGTGAAGGAGAAGAAATAAGGCTTTAAATTGAGTGAGGAATGGGCTTAAATTCAAAGGTCAGATATATTAGACTTGTGATTGAGGTGGAAACCTTTTCTATTTCCAGTAATTAATATCTCCTATATTTCAGTCATAAAACTTGAAAAGTTAATTTGTTTCTTCCTTTTAAAGTTGGTTTGTTTTAACATCATTGATCATTAACTGTGACAAGGTCATGTAAACCAGATGTAGCTTTTCTTCAGAAAAATTTCGACAAAGCTGTAGTGTTTCTCAGATAAATGAACATCGCCGTAGTGTAATCAGCAGGGGATTGGTGCTTCTTTTTGTGATTTTTACCCTAGTTTGAAAGCTCAGTTATCATGAATTTTTTTATTTGTAAGTTGAATTTTAAGCCTGTTATTTTTCTGCAATTTGGTAAATGGGAATACCATGTTAATCTTTAAAAATGATGCAAGTCTAACTGCTTCAAAACTGAAAATTAAAAACCTATAACAACTGGAAACAGAACACCAACTGTACCCTTTGGGCTGTCTGAAGATACAGCTGTTGTCAGGTGTTAAACTTCAGACTTTTAATTTTTTTGCCATGGATTAAATGCATAGAGGTAAAAACAGTTTTTCTGAGATTCCATTTTTAAGCAAAATGGAAACTAATTTATAATATGAACTATTTACATGGGAGTTTCCTTCAAAGACTGCTTTCAGAGTCAATCACAAGTTTCAGGTAATGACACAGTTTTAAATACTTTAAAGTTTGAATTAGGACTGGTTCTTTACCTGTTTCCTTTCATTCTTCTGCGGTTTCATCCTGCTATGGAGAAAAAAAAAATCCTGTATCATGGATGCAGAATTGAAGATGGCCAAATACTTTCTTTGTTCCAGAGGGTTTAAGTAGCATTTTAGGAAACTGAAACTTATGCTCAGAAACAGTGTCATTTTTAGAGTTTAGCCAGAGTGCCACATTTCTTTTATGAATTAGAAATACCAGACCTCGTCAGGCTTCTTACTAATTCTGAATCCATTCTGTACAGAAAATGTAAGAAATATTTTCTTGTGACTAATGTGAGCTTTATTTGAAAATAGTTAGTTGTCCTTTTTCCTACTTAAAAAAATCAGAAAGTCGCTAAATTTGTTACTTATATTTCATTATTTCTTCACTTATTTTCCTGTAAATGGAAAAATGTAATTTAAAAAGAGAGTTAGCTTGTTTGCATTTCTAGATTATGCCCCTGACGAATTTTAAAATGTCATGTTTGTGAGGAGTATACCCAGGGGATGAAGGAAGAGGTAACCTTAATTCGGTACCCATCATGCCTGGCTCTGAAGAAGAGCAGTACAGAACACTGCCGCTGCAGGCTGTCTTCCCAAATCAGTATTGATCAAAACCAGCTTGATCCAAGTCAGCCACCACCGGAAAGCTGGTTCAATAATAGTTTGCTACAAAAACCTTTGAACCATCACACTTTTTTCCACACGATGTCGGCTCCAAGCCTGTGGAGGGTTGCAGCCGGCTATTGCAGAGCTTGCTCGCCGTTCGCCGAGCCTCAGTTGTACGGCTTTGCACATCCTTATCCAGCTTTCTGACCAGTTGTAGCTGGTTTTCACTTCAGCTTATATTAGATAGTCATAATAAAGATTAATGCATGCAGAGAATAAAAATATTTGGATATCAACATCCCAAAATAATGCTATAAAAATGCTAATCAGTTCCTATGAGGAAGAAAAAAATCAGGATGTGAAACTTTGAATTTCTATGCAAATACACACTGATGCCTGTTTTGCTTTTGTGTGAATGAAAATGGTAAAGTAATTCCTCCTCCTTATTCTATGTGGCTATTTCAGCAGGGGTGCATATCAGCATTTGAAACTCATGTTTTGGCTTTGGGAAGGAGCTTGCAGTTTTGGGGGGAACTTGGTTTGGGTTGTGCAGAGATATAAACAATGAGTTGTACGGGAGTACGTCAGACTTCCTGCTCCTCACGTTCCTCCTAGTCCTTTCAGTATAGAAGTATTTCTGGGGCTGATGGCTGGATGAGGCTGGCGTTGAAGACCTATTGCTGTTACTGTTATTACTCAGTGTCGCTCTGCAGTGTTGACTGGGCTTTTGACAAAGGTGCATGGCTGTGTATAGCTGGTCCAAAAAATCCAACCAGTAACCAACCCCTAACTGCCTGACATGGGCCAAGACAAACCGTTGCGTAGAGGGTCTTAGATCACTTCTACTTTTTGCCTGTTTTTTTTTTTTACTAATACTTAACAACGTATCTGTTATGCCTTGGGGTTGTTTTTTTTGAAGAAAGAAGTCCTCCAGGTATGAACTGCATTTCATAGCAATATGGGGCTGAGAGCAGAGAATTTTAACACCTACTTGCGATCTTTACAATCTCTTATGGGATCACGGTGGAAAGGTTGAATTAATATGAAACCTCTCCCATATTTTAATAGAGAAATGCTGTATAAGTAATTTGGCGAATTAGGACTAGGGGTGAAAAGAAAGGAGTGACAATTTATTTCACAAGGATTCAGATCTGTTTTTAGCTTTGAGGCTTACAGGATGATATTTGTGTGAGGAAAAACAGTTGGCATCCACAGTTGCTCACTTTCCTAAAATGACAGGTTACTTTCAGTGTACAGAATCGATTTTTCTGAATTTCAGGTTTTTATGTATGTACCGTCAAAACTGTTGATACATGTAACTCGGGTATGAGGTCAAACCTTGTATGTTCTACATGTGAAGTGACAGTGTCTCTTCTGTAGACTACAGTTAATTAACAGCTCCATGAAAAGGTAATTTTCACAGATGCAAAGACAAAATCCCAAGAATTCAAACGGACATTAGCAGTACTGTACCCCCTTCTAGTACTACTGTAACTAGTAACTATTGTGATAACGGTCTTTGATAGAGCTGTTTCCACCAAATCCAGCCTTTTCAAGTGATAAAGTGGTTCCAGAGGTGTCAGGAGAGAATGTAAAATTGAAAAAAAAACCCATAAAAATGTTACACATTTATATATATATATATGTTATATAACACATTAAATATTATATAAAACATAAAAATATTTTTTCATGGGCCACTCAGCAGGAACAGATGTTTAATTTCTCTTTTTGGGAGGATAATTTTTTTTTAAACACTGCTGGATCCCAATCTGCTTTTATTTTCCATTAAATTCTCTTAAATTTATTCCTCTTAGGTTTAAATCATGAATAAAGGGAGTACTTTCCTGAATTCATATGGTATTGCCTTCAGAGCATGAAAAATTGAAACATGGCTGAATTTTAGCTTACAGATTTGTTATTGTCATGACACAACTTCCTATTCACCTGCCCTAAAAGCCCAGCTGTGTACCTGAGATTATTTTACAGATACTTACATTTTCAGTAAAAGGTTTCTTTTCTGGATGGAGTTTAAGTTATATATATTTAAGTACTTTTACTGAAGGTTATTTTTATCATTGAAGTTTAGGGGAATCAATGGAAAAATGTTCACTAAAACAGGTAATCTTTGTAGACATTTGGACTACTATTTTTCCACCTTTCAAACCTTATTTGAAGAGTCTGGAATCAACCTTAATCAAACATAAATAAGTTTGTAAGATCAAACAAGGCTTTAAACTTTTCCTGATGATAAACTCATTAACAAGTCTTTCTGTATGTAGTTTATGCACAGAACTTACTGTCTATTAAGCTTAAAACATGTCTGGGTAGTCACATTACAGTGATATTTTTCAAGATGCTGGTACTTTCTCAGTTGCTGTGGGAGAGCCTTCTCCTGCCTGAGGGTTGCGTTACAAAGCCGTGTGACAGTCCAAGAAGGCACTGGTCTACAGTATGGTTTGGCAAGCCTTACTTCTTTCCAGAAAATGCTTGGCTGCAGTGCTTAACAAATTTGCTAGAACCCTTGTTGTAACTGTTTCATATAGCTGCAGAGCTAAAGCTGGCGTGGGCCAGAAGGATAATGCACTGCCTGCGCTTGATGTAATGAGTAAATGTGGAGTAAGGGTATAAATGCTGAGCACCAAGAACAATGTTCAGCTGAGCCAGTAAAGCTATAGTGAAATTTGAAGGTACAGTAGCTTGAGTTACTGTAAGAAATTGAATCCGGGGCCAGGAACACTACAAGCCAAAAGATGAACTCATCCAGAGTATCATGCTTCAGTATTATTTGAAAGCAATGAGTATCTACAGTGAGTAGTGAACAGCTCTGAAAGTGCTTTTGGCATGAGACCACAAAGGCTAGGCTTGGCGTAAATCCATTGTGGGACACAGTCAGCCTAGAGGTGCAGTAAATACAAACTTTCCAATTTAAGAAGTTAAAATAACTTTACGCTTGTGTCACCTCTAGAAGCTAAACTTGCAAATTTTTCCTTGGTGAACTTTGAGAGCAGAGGAGGATGTAATAGAAGGGGCAGTAGAGCTGGTAGTCAAAACAACCTATTGGGATATCAGGAAGGTGTTGGCCACACATCTAAAACCTAATGGATTTCGAGGAGGGAGAGAAAGCCATAAAGTGTTTTTGACTTGGGTGTTTATCTAAAGCATTTTCCAACAATTAGTGGAGAATGCAATCATAGCAAGTACTTTTCAGATTGTCTTCTTTCGAACCATGTTTCCCTAGTTAAGTGTTAAGAAATACGTTGTGCTTTTGTGAGAGGAATCAAACCAGGTAAAAGTAATGAAGTCATTCTAAACTTTGCAAAGCAGGCGTTGTTAAGTTTCACATACTGAAGTCAGGCAATCAGCAGAAAACTGTGTGTAAGGCATTTCTGGGGATGAATAGTGGCAGGTTCTTAAGGATGGCTTGCAAAGAAAAGCATTTAATGACCTCCCTTGTCTTTAATAAAGCATACAGAAGGCCCAAAAGGGAGCGTGGAGCATTTCAATAGTAAGGGCTACATTTGGGTAGAGACTTGTCTTAGAGATTTCTTCAGACTCTTCCAGACAAGTGGTTTAGCACACCTATGGCAAGTCTGGTGAGCTTCAGGTATGCAAAACAAAGTAAGACATGACTGGGTGGTGACCAGTTCGCTTCCCAGACTGGTGTCAGATCCTTCGCACTTTGGATCTATTGCCATTTGTGAAACATGCTGAAAAATTTCTATCTCTGCTTATTTTCTTATAAACACAGCCTATTTTTGCCTGTGAAGTAGATATTCAAATTATCCGATTTTCCACAGCAGTTTGTTTGATTTTTGAGTCAACTGATGTTCAGCAGAAAGATTCATGGTGTAGAGTGGATACCACCATTCAGATCTTGTGGAGGAGGCTACAGTGTTCTAACCTAAATGGAACAAATACATGAACGTGTAAAATATTTTAATCATTTGACACCTAAAGCCAAGCAGTTACACTTACCTGTGCTGTCACTTCAGCCAGAGTAATGTCCAGAAAAAGATCGAGTCTTTGCATAGTTCATGTCCCTGAACGCTGACTTCCTAGTAAGCATTTCTGTTACTATTTGAATTTATGTGGTTCTATTCTCAAACTTACATTTTTGGCTTCTGGGTTTAAGTTGACGCTTACATTAGTGACTTTTTAAACCTGAAATTCACAAAACTCCGAGGTTTCTTTCACTGGTATTGTATAATAATTTTATTAATTTCTCCTGCAATGGCCTCAGGTGTGTGGCATGTTCTCTCTCTTTCTTTAAAGAGTTTACTTTCTTTACTTGAAAAAGTTTACATACTTTTTTTTCTTTAAAGAGGTAACTTTCTTTAGAGTTTTCTAGCACTGTAGAGCCAATTTTTCAGACACGCAGCAGCTATATAACTTTATTATTCAGCAACAGTGGCATCAATTGGATTCATAAAAACAAGGAAGTTTTAACTTGTTCAACGATGCTCTTATGTATATAATTCTCATTAAATTTAGTCACTAGGGGTCTGTAGGTGAGGTTAATAAGATTCAACTATGCTGTGAGTATCTCTGAACGCTTGAGGAATTACGTCGTGCCCACGTAGCTAGCGCTTGCGCTGCCAACTCTGTTGGTCCGCAGAGCTTGGGGATCAGACTTGAAGTGAAGGTAAGTGTTTAACTTCAGTCTGCTGGATAAACTCAAAAACTGGTATAAATGAGGAAAAAAGGGGGCTGGAAGGCCAGGGAGTTTCACCTGGGAAGGTAGTTGACTGCCTGGTGCTTACCTAAGGCAAACAGTGTGGAGGCTTTCCGTGTGTTTTAATACACATTTCAGAGCTGGGGACGGGGAGTGCTCTGTGCCGATGGGTTGTGCAAGCGGTGCGATAATTAAGTGCAATATGGCAATAACAGGAAGTCTTTTCTGATTGTGTCTGAAAGTATTTCCCAGCTAGAGTTTCACTTCTGGCAGTGGGCTCCAGTGAGCGTGAAATGCACGTGAATGTTAAAATACAGCGGTAGAGGTATTTTCAGAAATGCTATATATCACCATTACAAATGTGTAATGCATTATTTATTTTTTCACACATCACAAACACAGTTACTTTGCAAACTAGGTTTTGCTTTCCACCGTGTTTCAAGAAGACAGATCCGTACATCAGCTCTGCTTTCATCTGCAGATTAGTTTCATGACTTCATATAGTTTTCATTGAAGTTAGGTGCATAAATTAAGATCATGTGGACAACACACATAACTAAGTTTTGTCTTCTCTGCTTCTCTTGGCAGTTGACGAAGGTCGTATTAAGGAACTGGGCAGAGTGAGAGTACTCCACAAGAGAACCGTGATGCCTTACAGTGTGTATAAGAAAAGAAGGAAGGGGCCGAGCGACGAAGCCAGCGTTCAGCAGTACGCAAGTTTGGTTGGACAGACCTGTTCGGAAAGAATGTTGTTGTTCAGAAGTTGAAAAACCATGAAATGGCATTTGGATGGCGCTACATTTTATTGCACTGCCACTGGATGATATGTAATATAGCTGTGTGTTGGTATGCCTACTCAAATAGCAGTGTGGCATGCAGGTATATATCTAGGCTTGTGTGAATACATGGTACTGTGTTTAAAGGCCAACTCCAATAAAACTTAAAATACAGCAAGGCTTTAGCAATATAAGTTTAGAAAAACATGCTTGCAATATTTTTTAATTAAGTAGTTCCAGCCTTTCTGTGCATCTTGAATAATTCTGGGTATCTAAGTAAAATGAAAAACAGGTGTCTTTTTTATGTAGAGACAAAGGTTTGCTAAATCTAGATTAGCAATAATTAAATTACAGATGTCTTCAAATAGCGCCTTGGATATCTCTTGTTTAAAATTGCCATGAAATTTATGCTCGCATTTGTACGCTCCTAAACTCTTGCACGAGAACTGAAATGTGCTCTTACTTTCTGATGTGAAATCTGGCATGGTTGAATTTTATTTCAATAGCCTATTTAGAAACAGGAAGAAATGATTTTCGCTGCACATTCTTCATTTCTTTAAAGTAGTAGGGTAGTGTCTGAGGTCCTAGTGAATGTAGGATTTCATAGTAGATTCTCAGTGGCAGGGGATGCAGTGCTTTGGAAAACTTTCCCCTTCAGAGATGAAACAGAATAGTTGCACTATAACTATACCAAAGATCTGCAGCCAAGTGGCACAGTGTTTTTTTGGTATAAGCCTTACCTGTTGTTTAGAAAGAGTGGATATTTTAATGCACATCACTAATGTGGAATGGAGGAAATAGAGCTTGGGAGATTTATCCTGCAGCTCCTCAGTGCACGTTTTGGAACTATGCTAAAAACCAGAGGTGAGGTAACACTGCTGGGTTTTGTTGCAATGGTTATTTTTTTTCCTGCAGGAATACTTCCATATCATATTCCTGCGTTTTTACTGGCTGTTTTGTTTATGGTGCAGCAGCTCACAGGTTAACGTCTTTAATAACGTTTAGTAAATACTTCTGTTGGAAACACAGGAATTGTGATGCTTTATCAAAGCACTTTATTATCTGATACATGAGCGTTGTCACGAGTAGTCTGTGGCGCTTTCGAGTCATACGAATTACAGGAATTTTGGGAAATAACTCTGTTGTGTAATTCGGTAATGTATTACATCATAACAATACCAATGCATTTGTAATTTCTTACCTTCTTGGAGAACAGGAGCTAGTATTTGCCTTGAATCAACTTGAAGTTTCCTGTAACCTTTGAAGTTAGATTCTTATTCAAGAGTATGTGTGTAGGTGTTTTTCCCCAGAAAGGAACCAAATTCAGTTTCACCCTCTGAGGGTCACCTCTCCTGGCATTCATGGGCTTGATTTAATTTTAAACACTTG
This sequence comes from Rhynochetos jubatus, assembly GCA_027574665.1. Lineage (NCBI taxonomy): Eukaryota > Metazoa > Chordata > Aves > Eurypygiformes > Rhynochetidae > Rhynochetos > Rhynochetos jubatus. Next base: position 37,170,517 of record CM050655.1, on the reverse strand, counting down.
TCCAGTATTATTAATCATGGGGTTTTATGTGAAACAGACGTAAGAATTTTGGGATTCAAGTGCATCACAATTTAAACTGTTTTCCTGATCTGTGTGATCATTGCAATATTACTGTTATTGAGAACAGCTTCGACAGTAATTTTAAAATGTAATTATACGTTTTTTTAATTGGCATGTGTTGTACTGATCTACAGCCAGTCTGCAACAACATGGATTATTTCTGTCAGCATTATACCTGGTCGTGTTTGTGTTGCCTGGCACAGAGAAGTTTTTGTCTACTGCACAATCTACTTTGTTCCTGTGTTATCTAAACCTATTGCCACAGGAGAACCACTAAATACTATTTATGAACATTATTATAAAGAGTTCCTTTCTGTGGAGAAAATACTCTTGCCACTCAGTGAAATGTCAAATAACGTAACATTTTCTGCCTGCACAATGTGTTGAAAAGCAGTGATGCCCATATGGCTTAAAACCAAAATAAACAAGAAAACCTTTTCATATGATATAAAACCAGTTAAACGGGCACAGAGGAATTCCAGTGTGACTTTCAAATTCTGAAAGATTATCAAAATCATTTCGGAATGATCTCACTGTGCTCCTGGAGAAGTTAAAGTTTCTGTTGAATTGCAAGGGGCAGACTTAAGGGCAGCACTGAGGGCTCTTGATGAGCTCCATCCTTTTGTGCCCACTGTTTGTTACTGACATGCCTTCTAGATACATATTAGCTGTTTATCTCATGCTCTGTTTCTCTTGGGGAGCTTTTAAGGACTGCAGTTAAAGAAAAGTGAGATAAAACCAAAAATGGGCTACAGCTTGAAGTTGTTGTTAGTGTGACCACTAAATGTAACGTAAATGACCATTTCCTGTGAATCCAGAAACGGTGCTTTCACTTTCTGACCTCCACTGGAACTGCAGCACCATGCATGCTGGGCTTCTGGCTCTTACTGAACTCAAATACATGTCTCTCTCAAAAAAAATAAGTCAAAATTGAGATTCTTTAGTGTTATTTTGAAAGGAAATTAATGAAGATGTTTCAGGACTGATAACTCTATCCCTATTTTAGAAGTGGAATAGAGTCTGAGGATGAAGTTCTGTAAGCTTTGCCATCGGCTTCAGTTGAGCTGAAACTTCACCACTATTATAATTTTATTGAATAAGATATTGTCATTGAGAATTATTGAATTTAGAGATATTTAATTTAGTACGAAATATTTTATAAGGGTTTTTTAGTGTAGTTTTTGAGAGTTTTTCCCTAAAATAAGGTTGCCTTGTTCTATTGTCTGTTGATAAATGAGCATAAAATGGTGACAAGAAAATGCAGAGCTGTGACCAGTGCTAAAAACCACCGGACTTTGTTTTAATTGGAAATAGATGGGGAGCTTACTCATTTCCAGCATCAACACATTTCAGCAAATGCAAAAGAACACGCATGTTGAGTTTGTAAATGCTTTTCAGCAGGCCTGTTTGACTTGTAAGTACGGAAAATAAAGTTGTTTCTAGTCTCTGTGAATTACTATAATTAATTGATCTGAGTGTGTGTGGTTTCTGTCTTACTTTGATAGAATCACAGAATGGTTTGGCTTGGAAGGGACCTTAAAGATAATCTAAATCCAACCCCCTGCCATGGGCAGGGACACCCTCCACTAGACAAAGTTGCTCCTACTTTGTAGGAATTCATTGTTTTGGAGGTTACCAAGTGTCCAGTGAAAAGCAGAATCAGGGAAGTCAGAGTAGCAGGGATTAGAAGGGATACCAATCAGTTCAAAGCCTGTACCCAAAGGTTACAATCAAATTGTAGTTCTAGCTGGACAGATTAGTGAAGAGTTTATGCTTTGAAACAATTCATAACTCTCTTATGAGTAGAATAGAATAAAATAAAGAGACAGGCTTTTCAGAAATGGAGAGCAGTTAGCACTAGCTATTTTAGTTAGGCTTTAACCATTTCTAGTTGGTTGGCAAAAAACTCTGAAGTAAGCAGACAAACAAGCAGCACAGAAATCTGGGCTATGTACAAGGATAACCAAACTTAGATTCATTTTCCTGCTGAAGGGAGCAGGATTCCAGGTAATTTGGGGTTCCTGAATGAGTCTTTTCTCAAAGCCCAGTGCCACCATGGGTTGAAATTTTGGTGGGCTGAGGCTTGCGGTGGTGCAGGGCTCAAGGCTCTGTCCTTCAAATCATACTTCCTGGGAACATTTTTTTTCCGTTTCATTGCTCCTGTGGACTCTACATGAAACTATCAATATATTTGCCAGGGAATCATTCTGAGGCTACCAGCCTGATCAGCCCTGTACTTTGGAATTCCCTCTCATTCTGGTCATCCCAGGCAATCCTTCAGATATGTATTATGTGCTCTCCTCATCAGCCTTTCCATCTCCATCATCTCCTCCAAGCTTGAACGGTGGTTCTTGCTTGTTCTGTCCCAGTCCTGCTACAGAACAAGTCTGCAGTTGGAAGGGTGTAGATAGACAATATTTAGGGCAGAAATCATGACATTCCATGGAAATCATTGTTTCCAGGAGCATTGTAGCCACATAACATAATACCTTTATAAAACTGCACCTTCAGAGCCTCTTATGCTCTCACGTACCGACCATAAAAAAAGCCAGATTATGTTTCTACTTGCCAAATGATTTGTTTTCTTAAGGTAGTCGAAATGATGGAGAGTTTCCAGGCCCGGGCTCTGTGGCTGTCCTTAGGAGGCCGTGGTGGTGAGCTGTGCTCCTCGGTCTGCAGAGGAAGGTGCTACAGAGAAAACGCCCAGGACGGGTTGGCGACGACCCTGCGCAACGGAGGGAGGAACTGAAGGAGGGAGGCTGCTGCTCAGAGGAGCATTAACAGGTGAGCAGCCGTGTGATTTTCCTTTAGTTATAAGACAGATATTAGTCTTACTGGGGAAATAAAAATGCGCTGTGGAAAGCAAATTGTATAAATAACATCATTTATACATGGTGTTAACCGTATGTGTTAACCATAGCAGCTAACACGAGGAGTGTTCCAGCTAGGTTGATCATAATAAGCTCATTTTATGTGAGTTTTTTTGAAAATCACTTTGACTGTGTCGCTAAGCACTGAAACACTTAATAAACAGAACACTTTATGAATAGAACTGCTTAAGTACAAAGATAATGGAGGGTGTTAAAATATGTTGTATAAGCCAAAATGCATTTACAGAAACAGATATACAATAGTAACTTATACTAAACAGTATCCAGGTGCTGGTGGTGGTCAGTGGGGTCCTAAATAAAATAGTAGTCTGTAAATTAGTCTACTATATGCATTTTATAGCACATTTAAAGCTCAGCTTGTGAGAGCTGTGTTTTCTAACAGTATTAAATAAGAATCTAAATAGATAAAATGAACACATAAACCCAAGTGTAGCATACATTAAAGCTGTCTTTATTAATACAAAACACTCTTAACTCTGAAAACAGTGGCTCTTACTGGTCATCTTAGACAAGCAACAGCTCAGAAGCTTTCTGGCTGTATCTCTTCATGGCTATGTTTTACTGTTTTGATGTTTATTCATTTCCTTATTATAACTATTCCCATCAGATTCTTGTGCTTCCCATCAGTTATTTCCACTTCACTTTTGACACATTATACATGTGTCTGCCAAAAGTCCTGCTGAGAGATTGCTATCAGGACAAAAGAAAGTGTTAGGAAGTCTGTTAAGAAGCGAGAGGAGAGCAGAGTCCGCAGGGACAGTCAGTCTGCAACCTTTGTGCTGCAGAAAAAGCAGGATTTATTTACAATTTAGTCTGCTGCAAGCTTTAAAATAAATGTGTCAGATTTCATTCATTTCCCTTTGTCTGTGACATCTGATTGTCATTGTCCAGGAAGAATCAATGGAGCATTGTTAGAGTAGTTAACAACCCACATGTAACGGTTGGTGTACTGCATTTATGGCAAAAAGCTCGAGTTAAGGGATGAAGTTGGGTGGATTCTGTTGAAATTCTCACTCAGTGCCTACATAGGAGCAGAAAAGTGTGGGCTGGGTGGGACTTTCAAAAACTGTTTGCTGCTTCTCCCGTCTCCTCTCCAGGCTGAATCAGAGGAAGATGGCATCCACCATCCCTCAGGGGGTGAACCTCCCCGTTTGCATTAATCTCTAACACAGGCAATTCAGTAACCTCCTTAGAGTGATTTTCTGCAGGGAATAGAATCCTTGTTATTGTAAGATTTTAATACCTAGTATCTAATTTTCATACTTTTGGTTGCCAGTGAACCTGGTTTGCTTTCTCCTGCCTGAATGTGAAAAGCAATCACCGAGGTTCCTCTTTGCAACAGCCAAGGCAACCCGCTAGTTCTTTTTCTAAACTAACCAATCCCAGTTACTTTCCCAAATAGTCATGTCTAAGATATTTTATTGAGTTTTCTTAAGTGTTCCCCCATTGGCCCACTTCTGTAGTGTGGTGTCCTCGTGCCAGTGGCTCCAGTAATCAAAGGAATCATTATTTCAGCTTTTTACAGCAAATAAATGTTGCTTTTTCAAAATAATAATCTTCAATAATCCTAACTGATTTGTCTGTTTAACGCAGATCCATATTTCCTGTTTATCTACCACAGTACAGCAAAATACGGTGAAGAACCAGCTCTTACATAGCAGGAAACATTTTTCTCTCCTTAAATGCTCTGAACCCACAGCCACAAGAGGGCATGTTCCAGCTTGCGAACTTCATCCTAGGACTAACGCGACTTCTTGTCTGAGTATCCAAATTTTCTGTGTCTCTCTTGTTAACATCTTAGGCCAAGTTTAACTTTTTACCCTGCTCTTAATCGTATAGCAGAAAGCATTGTTGTCAGGTGGGGCTGACAAAGTTCTGTGCTTCATTAGTTGTTAAAAATCAGGATTAAAAGGTATTTCAAGACAAATATTCTAGGTTTTAAAACACTAGATTTATTAGATAAGTTAGGCCACTAATACATGACTGAAATGAAGAGCTGTAGAACACCTGAGGATGTGCCAGCTGGCAGTTAGCCATCTCATGATGCTTTCCATACTATTCTCAATTAAGTAATTCTTGTTTTTCCTTTCCATGTTGCAGCCTTATTGATCAACTATCAAAATGTGCAGTAGGAGCATTAATAATGTCTAATATACTGTTTGTTGCATGCGATTTGACAGCTGTTCTGCATTTCTCAATGGGATTGCAATGGCTAAATCAGTGCTTCTCAGGAAAAATGCCATCTCCAAACACAGCAAAGTGTGTTCAGCAACAATTAACTTCGTGGTTGCGCTTTCGGTTACTAAGACCTTGTCCTTTCCTTCGCTAAGGCCCTTTCTTTTCAGAAGCCAAGTGATTTTTAAGTCAAACACAAGATTTTATTTAAAAAAACCCACTACTCAGTTCACACCTGCCCCAAAATAAAATCTTTTCATTGTCAGTAGATGTCGTTGGCAAGGTTTCCAGGGCATCGGTTGTGAAAGCTGAGAAAAATTAAGTGTGTTATTTTTCTGCTTTCTCCTTATGACTCTTTTGTGTTCAGCCTAAATAAGGTTTCTAACAGTCAGCTTAGAGGTCAGGAGACTGCAACGCTTTTCTTGCTTGCCCAGGGCATTGCAACCCATTTGTTTTTTGAATGTTAATCTCTATTGCTCAAGATCAAAGTGGTTAAAGACTGATGAGCTGAAAAAACAAAGTTCCCGATTTTAAATTATTATTTTCCATACAACTACAGTATTTCAGTGCCCAGAAACCTGGAAGAGGCTTTGCTGCGACAGCTGCTGTGTATGTCCTCAAGTTGAGTTTATCCTCATCCCTGAAATTTTTGCAGTCCATAAAATCCCAGATGTCTTGTAAATACTCCTTTCTAAGCTGGCTTCAATAAAGGGAGTGAATAACCACTTTCCAGGAACAGGTAGAAAGCATGGAGGAACTGCTGTTCAGAGGAACGTCTACTCCAATTATTGTGTCTCTTCTCCAGGGATGGAGGTGATTTAAGGTTTACCCTGGTCTTCCGGAGAGAGAGGGAGAGAGGACTTCTCCCTTGCTGACCTTTCAAATCAGCACATTTGATTTCCTGGGTACTGTGTAATCCTAGGTTGTCAAGGACTGGAGCAGGCTGCCCAGGGAGGTTGTGGAGTCACCATCCCTGGAGGGATTTAAGAGACATGTGCATGTGGTGCTCAGGGACACGGTTTAAGGTAGACTTGGCAGTGCTGTGTTGGCGGTTGGACACGATGATCTTAAAGGTCTTCTCCAACCAGAACAATTCTATAAATTCTATGGTTCTATATTATTACGCTAAATATTCTATAATGTTATTGTATATTGTATTTTTATACTGTTCGTGTTATGTTAGCATCCTTGAAAGCTTGTATACTTTATGATAACTCATATAGCTTGTTCACTCTGTCCCTTACAAATACTGTCATGGAGAGGGATTATCATTCTTACGTGAAACGTGGTTCCACGGCGCTATGAGCCACCAGCATTTCTGTCACCTCCTTCTTTCAGTTGGAGACTGTCAGCACATTTCAGCCAGGAATAAACTAGCACATTCTTACCAAGTCATAATTAGTGGATACGTGAGACGCTGCCTTCTCAGTGAAAATAAACATGGCAGCAGTCTGACAGAAATCCTCAGCAGTTTGTGTTCAGTGGGGATGAGAAGGGCATTTGCATGGGTAAAAGGTAGCGACCCCAGGTGGGACCTGACAGCAAAGCCACTGGGCTAATGCTGCACCTTGACTCATGTGCTGTGTCATCTTCAGTGTTACACCAACCAGCTCAGCTTCTGACACGCAAAACCTTCCATCTCATAACTGATGCAACACCTGCTTCGGGTGGCGATCCTCTAAAACCTCCTGTGGTCATGGGCCTGTTTAACAGGATAGAGGTATTCAAGGAATCCCAGTCCGGTCTAATGAAATTAGAGCTTACGTGTCTTCTTTTGGTCTGCTTTTAATATATTAAATCTATATTTTTCTTTTATTTCCTCGTATTGTAGAATAATAATGATTTTTTTCCATAGTAGGAAAAAGGAAAGCACTGAAATTGAAAAATAAGACTTGATAAAATTGAAAGTGGATGTTCCCAAAAATACAGAACTCCCCTAACAGAAACCCACTGTCCCCAAAGGCGTAAAGTTGTCAATATATACCTCCCACTTACAAAGAGGAGTATACTTTCTGTGCCTGAAGAGTTGGATAGCTTTCTACAGCTGATTTTCCATCCACATCTCCTTTGGGCTGGGCTGGGTTTTCTGTGTCCTCAGTTATTCTTTCGCTCATGTGAGCATCTTCAGTTCAGAAATTGAGCCATTTATCCATGGCTAGGAATTCAAAAGCATATTTAGTCAAGCGATGCGTGTTCTTTGTTATTACCTTGCAGAGTGACCTCCTAGGAAAGAACGAACGCGTTGACATCTACAGTTGATAATCTATTGATTCACGGTAGAAAACAAAGGCAATCAACGGGAGGGCTGTAATTGTTTCATTAAGTCCTATGAAGAGCACATTGTACATTGATCCGGAATGCCCTGGAGCTGCAGCTCTGCAATGTCATGACTCTCCCCGTGGGCACCTTGTTTTTCAATTTGCTGGTACGTGAAAGTGCTTTGATAGTCTCGGAGCATCCCAGTGTGACTGTGGGCAGGTAAGCTGCTCTGAAATCGAGACAGATATAGTTGTTGAGGCCTTCTGAAGTGACCCTGCTTTTATCAAAATTAAGGTCAGGGGAATCAAATATACTGGTATCTGGCCTCCAGCGAGCCTGAGCTCTCTTCTGAACAGGCTCCAAGGGGTATAATCGCTTCTTCTTACACTGCCTCGAGCAGAAATGATGTGGTGTTTTTAAAAGTCAGTGGTCTGTTCCCACTAGAAGTCCTGCAGTTGCTAGCGATGTGTCACAACAGTTGGATATTTAATAAGTTTGATTCTGACATAACAAGGAAGAGGTTTCTCAGCTCCCTGTTCTGGCCAACATCTGGGATCCTTCTCAATCCTCTCTATGCCGTTGTTCATTAGGGTATTTTACAGTAAGTAAAATCAGGATTACAATCTCCTGAACCTTCTAGTCATCTTACAAATGCAACACACAACTGTCTGTGCAACTTGTTTTTACTGGAGATAGAAATCGTCCGGATCAAGAAAGAACTGTACTACAGCAACGCTGTAAACACTTGTACTTCTTAAAAGGTTAAAGTTAGGGTGTAACGTGAATTTGTAAGCTCCGTGGTTTGTTTTAATTGTGTCAGAATGGCCACACATCTTGTGATTACTCTGAAATAATCCCTTTTCTGAAAGTTGTCGTGCACGGCCTTTGCCTGCTCCTTACTTCACACCTGCGGCAGGAACTTTGGTGTGTTTGGTCCCTAAAGGTCTCATACTTGTCATACTTCTCAACGATTTTCCCTATAGAAATGTGTGTGGAAAGATGGCATCTGGCCCTTAGATGCAGCATCTGAGATTTTTCGGTGTTCTTGCTGAGTTAATCCTCCTGTTTTTCAAGGATTGTACTAATAAGTAAGGCCATAAATTACCTGCAGTATTTCTTTTGTTCTTAACCTGAAACAAGAAAAATGGAAGGCTTTTAAGGTGCCAACTACTTGCTTAGTTGCCAGCAGTTTTAAGGCTCTCCGGTTTTGAGGCTTTTCAAGTAAGCGTGGTCATATTTGAAGTGAAAGAGCTTTCCTGAAACCCCTCAGCCAAACAACCAGAGCAGTTACAGCCCTTCTCATGGTGGTGGGACAAAACCTTCACCAATGGTTCTGATGTTTATAGCTTGGAATACTTCGCGCACATGTTCCAACTTTGCATTCACAACATTTGTTAAACCAACAAGTCTGTAGCAGACATGATAGCTACCATCAGGAAACTTGTTTGACAGTTTAAACAGACAGCATCTGTGTTTCCTACATTTCATAGTACACACAAAGAACGTGGATTGCCCGTAGCTCAATTAATTCAAGATGTTGTCGCATGATGGAACTCTGTTTTGGAGATGTTAAAAACATCTAATTGAAAAAAGGGATTTTCCTCTTGTATTTGGCTGAGTTTCATCAATATCACCTCCTCGGTGGAATATGATGGAGGGCGGTTGGCTTGAGCTTGGGGAATTAAGATAAATTGGTGTACATCAAGGCTGTTCTCCTGTGCTTCCAGCTATGTCTTGTTGAAAGTGATTTCAGGATTTTCAAATCAATGTAAGTGACTTGAATTGAGTAGCACTTAAACAGCTTTTAAAATAACACTGTGACTGTCACAGTTGTCAACAAAAAGGAAGTCAAAAAAGCAAAGAAGCCTCAAATGCAGCAAAGTCAAAATGCTGGGCTGCTGGTGCTGTGAAGCCAGGGTAGTGGCAGGAAATCAGGAGTTTTCTAGTTGCACGATGGGAGGCATCCTATATGTGCGTCCTTTATATTGTGTAATTTGTATCGTACATCATTGCCTTAATGATAACTCAAAATCGTCATTCTCTGTGTCAGTGGAGGAAAAAACTAAATACTGAGCCTGATCCAAAGCACTGCGCGTCGAAATGCCACACAGCGGTACCGCCAGCCGCTGCGGGTGAGCGTAGCGCCCCTGATAAAGGACGCTTCTGGTAGGGAACGGTTGCGTTGCACAGCTTGGGCTCAGCAGACCGCATAAACAGATGCTTAAGGCTAAGCCCAGGAGGAATGTTTTGATGAGGTGGACTCCAGGAGAGCCAGGACACCGCAGAATGGTCCAGCGTTGCGATTTGCTATAGAGGACTTAAACGTTACGACATTTTGGTTGTAATTAATAGGACCGTGTTTTGGCACCTGCTTCAGGGTTTTCCAGATTTATGATGCTATAAGGAACTAAGATAAAAGAAAAATTTTCTCTTCTATTACCAAATCCCTTCAATTTGTCTAAAAACTGGATGAAGGGAAGAAGTGGGAACATTTTCCCAGAAGCTGTAATCACGGATCAAATTGCGATAGCCGTGTTGAATGATATCTGAGCCCGTGATTTCATCTGTTGGCTTCGGTGAGGCTCTTTGCAGGGTGAGTTATTATTCAGTGTGTTGTGTCTGAGCCTCTGACTCTTGCCTCCGGTATCGTGAAGCACTTTTTTCTACAGGAGCAGGTTTCTATGGGGACTGTCAATCTGTGCCATGGCGTGAGCTGGCACGGTGGCTGGTCTCTGGTGGAAACAGTCCACAAACATACCAGGTTTGTGTCAGTGCCTTTACTGGATGTCTGCTCAGAAATCCTTCCCCACACAGCTTCCTGGCTCTGTAAATAGAGGACATGCAGCAAAAATCATACACACTTATTTGAAAATCTATGGGCTGACCTGACTATTATCTCTGGGGAGGACTCCTCGGGTCAGTCAAAGTGAATTAAAACCAAATGTGTCTGTTTGTCATGTTTACTCTTTCCATAAACAGAGTGCATATGCAGTGTGCAGCTGCTATACTGAAAGGGTTTTTTCCCCTGGTATTTGTGGGATCTGTACTCTAAGAGCATTTTGTATTGATGGCGCTGTAGAAAGAGCAAGCGATGCTGGACCGTTTCACAATTCCTTTGACAAACTGTCTGGAAGAATTTCAGGTAAGGTAAGATAACAGTGAAGTTGGAGCTGAGACAGTACACGGTACATTTGAGTAAATAAAAACTAACAGAAAGTCAATGTCTTTCCCCTCTGCTTCTCTCAGCTCCGGAAGAAATGAGACAAAAAGGCACAGAACGTTTCCTTGGGGGAAGATTACCATTTATTTTTATTGATGAGGGCCCTCAGGCTGTGACCTCAAACACTCCTGGCAGTTTCTTCCCCTGCTTTAGTCACTCCTCACTGCTGATTTTTGCTGTGACGGAGTGGTTTGTGGTCCCTTTCGGCAGTGAAGGCTCCTCAGAGCCAGAGCTGCTGTGATGCTCTGTCTCTGCGGTGCAGCTGGCTGGGCTTGTTGCTAACGCGAGGGGCAAAGCCTGACAAGAAGAATATGTTGAGCCACTTAATCTTTTGAAAGCACAGTTCTTTCTCCCGTAAAAGAAAGGATGATATTTTTCAGCCCCACCAGGAACTTTGGCATCCTCAGGCAAGGGATGGTAAATGCGAAGAGCTACTATGAGCACTGCGGGAGGGTGAAAGTCCACCAAGCAGTTGCTCTGTTGAGAAAATGACAGACGTCGTGAAGCTCAAGGACAGACTCGATATAAATTACACAATAGATGCAAAGAGCATTTTTAAAAATGAAAAAAAAATAGCTGAATGGAAATGATTGAGCAACGGGGAGCTGGACCAACTCACCTCCAAAGGTCTTCCCACCGAAATTATTCTCCAATTCTATGATGGAATGAAAACTGAAATTAGATCCCCATGAGAACTGTGGGAGCAGATGAGGAACATGTGTGTGGATTGTGCAGATGAGGATTGTGTGGCTAACCCACGCCAGGGTCAGTGGGGAAGAACAGCTTGGATCAAGCTCTGTAGAGGATGGCTAAAGTGCTTGATGGGTTCGTGCAAGACTTTGACTCCTGTGCTTATGGCAAATTAATGGCATTTTTTACCTGAAAATGGAGAAAGACCGTTTTGCCACGCAGGTGCAAGGTTGTCCAGTGACGGCAAAAGCACAGAATAGGAACTTGACCCAGCAACATAGCATTCACCAGCCTAAACGCTCTTGTGCTTTATTCCCTGTGTGTAAATGAGGATGCCCTTTCTTCTGGGTATTTTTTTGTATCATTAACCAGGTCCCTGGGTAGTGGGATCTACAGAAGATGACGGCGATCAGTGGAAAAGGGTGTTGAAATTTTAAGGGAAAGGTATCATGTAGTCCATCTGCTGAGAAGCCAGCCACAGCAGCTGTAAGAACTCGGTGCTGAGCATGGCTTTTCGCTTGGCATAGGCGTAACTCCTGTTGTGCTGCAGCCAGCCCCCATGCCTGGGTATGCAGGTTGCTGAATCAGCTGATGGAGCAGAACTTCATCTTTGCCTGAGCTAGCGGGAAGCCTCAAGCTGGCTTTGACCTGGTGGTTGTCTTTCCTTGTTTTTTTTCCCCGGCAATTTCGCATGTAGGCAATAACCATGTCCTTCTCCCTCCTTTTAGCAGGATGGTTTCCTTTCCAAACCCCACCATTTTAGGGGTCTGGATGAGCTCTCTTTTTCCTGCTCTCTTCTTGTCCCATCCCTGGCTGAGGCGGGGGGGAACATGTGATGGGACCCATCAACCTGCGGGAAGTACACATAATGAAACCCTTTCCTGGTTGAATAGGCTTGCAGAATGTCAACCAATTTCCCCAGCCAGCCAGGACCTTTCGGACTCATTCTATATCCTTTTATTGCCGTTGCCATAGCGAAAGACACTAATTCACCTTTGTGTGAAACTTAATAAAAATCAGCCCATCATTCACTTGTCTGTAGACCATTAGAAATGCTTGTGCTGAATTTTAGAGATGGGCTTTTCACAACCTATTAATCCCCTCGCTGAAGAGTCGGTTATCTCATTCTCTTGTGCGGGTTCTCTACAGGACACCGAGGAGTCGCCGTACTTGGTTTGACTGCGCTCATCTAGAAACAGGCAAAAAGGCACGTAGTTACTGCAGCTTAATTTAAATGCCAAGATTACCTTTGGGATGAGTGTTCTTTGCTCTTCGGAGGAGAACAGAGATGTCTGGGAAACCCTAAATTGATCAGACACTGATCAGAAATAGTTTTTTTTGGGCTAAATTAAAGGATCTCTTTTACAGATACCGAGACTTGCACTTGGGTTGTTGAGCGAGTTGACAGGGCAGCATATTGTGCAGAGCTGGCTTCCAAGTGCCAGGATGCTGTGGGTCAGTCTACCTGGATTGGATGTCACTAGAAGACCAAAGACACCAATTTACCCTTTCCATGGAAAGAGCTGCTTGTGGTTTGACGGTGTATGGACACCGTTACTCCTGTCAGGAGCTGCTGGCCATAAAGCCTTGTTTCTTCGTGTTCTCTAAAACCAGCCTAAAAAGGCAGCAGGAAGCAAACAGGTGGAAACAAACCAGTCTGAGCACTGGGATGTAAATTCAATAGGTTTTTTGGTGTTTCATTTTACAGCAAGCATTTTGGCAGTAGTGCAAGATTTGGAGTGCCTGGACAGTTGTGCGATAAATGAATGATTCTCACATTCAAGCTAATGCAGCGGCTACGACCAGACTTGGATCACTGCAAAGAGCTTTATCCTACCCCCAAAAAACCCAGATCCAAACTACGAGGAGGGATCCCTCTGGCACGGGACGGCTGAGCTGCGGCCAGTCCCCGGACCGCGGCGGGGATCCCCGCATTGTGCTCCGGGCATAAATGCTCTCAATGAGATTAGCGTGGAGAAGGGGCGAAAGGCTGTGGGAAAACCTGCGTGTGTCATATTTCTCTCGTCGGCTGTCGCAGCTGAGCGTCGCCGCTCGGCCGACAATAGGGTTAAAAAAGTTAAGAGAAACTGTTGTAGCTTGATTTTGAATTATGTATTCATGAATCTGCATAAAAGCCTTTCAGCTGCCGTATTGTTGTTTAAAGCACAATCTGGGAATTGTGAGAGGGGACGGGGCGAGAGGGATGGAGAAGCGCAGAGGGTGAAAAACGTGGAAAACTAAGACTTAAGCAAAGGAGAGTGACAAATTGTATGAAATGAGATTTTCTTCCCTGCTTACGCTGCGCCTACGAAACAGGTTTTCATGTGGAAATGCTGACTCCTCTCCCAACCTATTAATACAAGTATTTTCTCTCGAGGCTAAGCGCTTCGAGCCCTGAAGAGGGCATGGAGGAAAGCTGTAGATGCAGATAGCTGCTCTGCTGATCCTCACTCACGTGGGTACCACTGGATTTCCCTGTCTTTTATGCAGGGATGATGAGCAGTGAGTTACCCTGGTTTGCCTAGTGCCAGGCTGTAACAATTACATGGGGTTTTTTCCCCATGGATTACGTAGGAAATATAACAGGGGGGAAATATTTTCTCGTCCCAAAATCCATTCCAAAATGCAAGAGCCTTTAATCATGCTGTGGTAGACCCTCCTCAAAGCCTTCAAGACCCTTGTTCAGTGTGCCAAATGTGCTCCTCGACTCAGAGCACACATCCCCTTTATTCCACAGTGCTGCAAAGTCGAAGAAGTTTCTTTCTGCTCCAAGCCAATGTACAATTTGCCTGAGTGTGCCCAAATAAACTAGCTGATTTGGCACAGCTAGCATAAAATTCATTAGTAAAACATACATTATGAAGTCCCCAATCAGCTAGATGTGGCCTGCGTTGCTGCTGAACAAACGTGCACATTGTCAGTTGTGACAGCCTCTGGAATTGGGCCCAAAGCTGCAATAGCTTAAAGCACAGGGATTTTCCATAGCATCTATTTTTAGTAATTATATAGACTTTGCTTAGAGTGATACCTGGGCTCCTCTTGATGTTCAATGTATTTATTCTCCCTGTGAGGTCAGAAGGAATGAACACAAGCCAGTTTAGCTGTGTTGTAGCTGTTTTCTGCTGAATAGCTGGAAACTGGTGAGGTTTATGTTTCTTGTCTATAGGCGAGGCACAACCACGATATGCAACAAGTTTGAGGCCTTTTTAATGCATTAGATGCAATTAAACATATTTCCAGAAACGCTAGGTGTCTGCCTGCTATAGGTGGAAGTTTGTGTGCTGTGTTTCTCTCACCCCTCATATTTTTCTTAACATCTTTTCTATGTAAAATATCACCCTTTATATAGAATTAAACATAGTCCATTTTGCATATTGACACTGTTTTCACTTCCAGGAACTTATGAGCCAAGGAGGAGTTGCACTTGCTTTAACTGAGTTGTAAAGTGATTTTTTTGGAAGTGACTTGTTTTGGTTCCTCATCCTCTGCCTGGAGCACCGGCTGCTGAGCCATTCCCGCGTGGGCTGTCCGGTTTTGCTCGCTGGGTCTTGCTTCCATCATGTAGCTGCACTCACCGTGTGGGGCTGTTCTGTGAGCCCGCCTGTGGCTCTCCTCTGTGAAGCCACAGCTGACCCTGTTTCTGCCGACTTCTTCCTTTTGTGCCATCTGGGCTGAGTTTTTCTCTCCTGCCACTCATGTTATCTTTTGGTCTGCCTTGACTGTGGTTTTTTTAAGTTAGTACCTGTCTTCTGTGACTCATGTTTTGCTGTTGTTTGGCTTGTTACCGTATGCCATTGCCTTGAGTCGCTGGAGGATGAATAGGCTCCATCCAAACCAACAGGTTTTTCCTTGGGCTGTTGTTTTTAAAGCTGCACAGACTCGTTCTCCTGTCAGCCATGGTACCCTTTGCATGTCTGCTTTCTCTTTCCTGTGTGTTTGACCAGCAGATAAACCCTCTGGCTTCCCTCAGATTTGAGTGCTGTCTCTGCATTGTGATGTCAGCTCTTTCAGCTACTGAGATTGCTGTAAAATTCCTTCGAATAAAATCTGGGCTTGTATGTACAGCTGCTCTCTCACCTTGCCTCTTATGGCACTTGATGAATTTTGGCCTGTTCCAGAAAATGAATGGTTTTACTGTTTTATTCGCTCAGTGTGAAGCTCTGTTGGGTTGCCTGGAAGCTCCCTCTGAGATGTGCAGGTGCTGGAAATAGGTGGCCAGGGTCTGGCTCTGCGAGGCTGTTTGCACGGCATGGCTCCCTGCAGCCCGGCTGGAAACGGCTTTCCGGGGCACAACCACGTCTTCCTCCTCCACTGCCGCAGCCGCGCAGAGCTGTCTCCTGTTTACTTTGGCTGCATCCCGCGTGTTTTCTTCACGATGCTCTGAACTGCATGGGACCAGCCTGTCTTTCCTCACTGGTGTTGCCCCCGCCTTTCCTTCCCCCCCAGCACGAGTCTGTGGCTCCATTCGCTCTGCCATGTAGCTGCTGTTTAGTGTTCTTCACCTGGAACTGGACTGCCACTTGTTCCACGTATGCTGGTGAACTAGCTGTTAGCCATCCTCAGGGCAGGCACCTACAGGGTCTTCGTGTCTGTTCAAGTTCTGCCCTGGATGTTCTCCTCAGTAGAGTTACCCAACTCTTCAGTGCTGCTTTTCCCAGGAAATGGCTCTGACAGTCCTTCACTAGACCTTTGTAAGCTGGATATCCTGGCCCCTGACTTTAAAAATGCTTTTTCCATCGGAATTTACATTCATGCTCCTCCCACAAAGCCCCTACCTCAGGCCACCACACTTGGTTCTCCACTATTGGCTGTCATCCTTCATTCCTCCTTCTGGGCTGTCCAGCTGCCGCCGCAGCGTGCAGGCATTGCTCTTAAGCCCAGAACAGTTTCTCTTAAAAATGTCTTCTGTTGAAGAAAGTTTATTCCTCTGTCCTGCGAATGATCCCACCCCTATTTGGCAAGCCGTGTTGTCTTCCAAATTAAACACAGAGCCCTGGAGTGTTTTGCTCTGCGGTGCAAGTATGCTTCCCTTCTTTTTCTTAGTGATTTTTCTGCAGGACATGGGTGAAAAGAGCGATATCTCTCTACAGCCTCTTTCTGTTTGACATCACAGGACTCTCTGAACACTTTTATTAGGTGTTCTAGAGTTCATTATTCCTGGCAATGGCACATCATCAACTTCTTGCCTCTTTTCCCTCGTGAGATAGAAACTTTACTTTCCTTTTCTCCTGTTTATTTCCCTCTTGGTAAGCTCTGAAGTCAGACCCAGTTCTTGCTTCCATTGCTTGCACAAGTGTTTTTACTCTTCAAACCCAAGTTGCTTGGCAGCCTGAGTCCAATGGGATGGGTCCAAACTTGTTTTCTTCTTAACCCTATGTGAGATTCATTAGTTAGAGCCTTTGCTATCCTTGTATGTCTGTCACCCCTCAGATGTGTGACAGATGTGTGTGAGGGAAGTCCATGTTCATAAACTGTGCACGTTGGCTCACATGAGAACCTGGGCTTCAACACACAATGAAATTTCCCTGTGTCAGCAGGGATTTGGGAACAAGGCTCGTGTGTCCTCCTGACCTTTTGCAAAAGTGGTTCAATTCATCTTAACGGAATCATAAATCACAGAATGGTTTAGGTTGGAAGGGACCTCAAAAATCACCTAGTTCCAACCCCCCTGCCGTGGTCAGGGTCACCCTCCACTAGACCAGGTTGCTCCAAGCCTCATCCAGCCTGGCCTTGGACACTCCCAGGGATGGGGCACCCACAGCTTCTCTGGGCAACCTGTCCCAGTGCTCCCCACCCTCTCCAGGGAAAAGTTACTCCTGATATCCAATCTAAATCTCCCAGCTTTCAATTTAAACCCGTTACTGCTTGTCCTGTCACTGCAGGACCTTGTAAAAAGTCGCCCCCAGCTTCCTTGTAGCCCCCTCCCCAGCACTGGGAGGTGCTACAAGGTCTCCCTGGACCCTTTTCTTCAGGCTGAACAAGCCCAACTCTCCCAGCCTGTGCCCATGGCAGAGGTGCTCCAGCCCTCTGAGCATCTTCGTGGCCTCCTCTGGACTCATTCCAACTGGTCTATATCCTCCTTATGCTGAGGGCTCCACAGCTGGATGCAGCACTCCAGGTGGGGTCTCACGAGAGCAGAGTAGAGGGGGAGAATCCCCTCCCTCGCCCTGCTGGCTGTGCTGCTCTGGTTACAGCCCAGGATACAGTTGGCTTTCTGGGCGGCCAGCGCACACGACCGGCTCGTGCAGCTTTTCATCCCCCAGTACCCTCAAGTCCTTCTCCTTAAGGAATCTGCAGTGAGAGAGTGTTTTGCTAATTCATACTACTTTGCCTTCGCTCTGGGCTAAAAACATGCATGGAGTGAGCTGTAGTGCCTCAGCTGATGGGCACTGAATCATGCAGTGAACTCCTGTGAGATGTCCTGCTTCAGACATGCTGGCCACAAGTAGCCGTGGAGGAGGTTGGCTGCTGTGGGCCCGCTGTGGCCACCTCGCTCACACCAGCCTCGCTGTACCAGCAGGTGATTCACCTCTGTCGAGGGCAGGGGCTATCCTTGACTAGAGGTCTGTGCAGCACCTTGTGAGTTGTAGCCCTCGGGTGATACTTTGAGTCAATAACCATAATACCAGTATTCAGGTAAACCGGTAAATTATGGCCTTGATGAATCCTTGCTGTTGATTCCCACTCCAGAGCGGTGGTTACAATGGATGATTGTGAGGCACCGTGATTTCAAAGACTGGTTTGAATTACTCTCTCTCATTTGCCTGTCTATGGACAGACCACCTAGTCCCCTGGAGATCCCAATCAGCGTGAACAAAGAGTTCTAGGTTTTATGGAAAATGCTTGGTGGATTTACTGCTGTGAGACGATTAACATTCTTGAGGTAATTTTAAATTAAATGAAAGAAACCATAGCATCAAACTGTAGCATTTCCAAATAACTTCTGTAATGGAATAGCATGTCTAGATGTCTGTGACATGTTTGATTTCTTTGAGGCTGGATTTCTAATTTTATTTAACCAGTGCATGAAACCTTACAACCAGAGGGCTGAGATGTGCTTTTTCGGAAAAGCATGAATACCTTCTTGGCAATACTTGAGAGGAAAAACTGAGGTAGATTGTAGGGCATAGGCCAACAAGCTTGTCACTTTGGATGTAGAAAATGAGGTCATAATGAATGTTTTTTCTGCTCTTTTTAAGCAGATTGACGGGTAAAATATTACGCAGAATAGCAAGTTGGTTGTGTAATCTTTATTTTCTGTTTATTGAATATTGACCCACTTCTGCATGATTTAAGGGGAGGAAGGAAATATGAAATAAGGAGAATATGTTACCAAATACTGGGCTTTTCTAAGCACTGTTCTCATAGGCAATATGTTTTACTTGAATACCATGCTACATACATGAAATTTTTGAATGTTACCACCCTCGTAACATATGAATAAAGGAGTCAGATTGCATTGATTTTGATTTAGGTTGTATTTCTCCTGAATGGCAGTCATAACAAAGGGTTTGCATTGCTACTTGCTTTGGAAAATAGTATTTGATTGCTCTCAACTGAAAAAACCTAGGCTGCATGGGAAAAGCAACACTTCAAGGAAAATGGTCCTTCTCCCAAGAAGTTCTTAAAGGACTGTGATTTATTGCAGCAAAACGCAGTGAGGGATTTTATTCTAATTCATACGTAAGAAAATAGTAATAAAGTCATGTTTCTGAAGCAATCTTTTTTCATGCAGTTAAAGACTTGTATTTGTTCATGGCCCTGGGTCTGGTGTATAAGTGGTGGAGAGCAGGAGGGGCTTCTTAAAACTCTGTTTTAAAATGGTATGTCGAGAGTTAAAGCATAAACCCACTTGGATCTAGATAAGACTCTGGGGATCGTCAATAATGAAGAAAATGAGTTAGACAGGAAAAGTAAATACTTGCTCATATAAGAGTGCTAATGTATGTTTAAAAGCCCAAACTCTGAAATCCTTATGGAATTGAACAAATACTTCTTTTTTTTTCTTTTCTTTTCTTTTTTTTTTAAGTAAATTGCCTCTTTCTATATTAGCAGCTTTGCTTGGTGTTGACTTAAAGCCACCTCTTGTGTTCGGCACCCTTGACCCTCCCCTCGGTGCCACTCCAGCCGGTGACAGTTCTCCCCCAAGTTTCGGTAGAGCCAGCATCAGCCCCTCGATGAGCAGCACTCTGCCGCGGGAGCAGAAACCGCCGTAGCTGCGGTATTTCCCGGGCGTGCCTTGCATCTCCCACCTCCTGGCACTGTTTCGTTAGCCCTCACAGCTATCGTGTCCCAGAGTCGTCGTTTCAAACCGACCCTAATGAGTTTCTCAACGTAACCCATGATGGTGTCGCGAAGCTGATTCCCAGAGGTATTTCCTACATAACTGACTGTCTTCTGTTCCCCCTCACGGCTGACCGTGCCTACGTTCAGTGTCATGAGGTGGTAGTTGCAGCCAGGCTTTCTGATGTCACTTGTAAACAGATTCAGATGCTTTTTTAACTACAAGAGAAGATGGAAGCAGCTTAAAAAAAAAAAAAAAAAAAAAAAGAAGTTAGCTATTCACCATACAAATTTTTCAGTGAGAAGGGGCTTTGCTGGAGAGGGATAAGTGTTGCCGAAAGGGTAGCTACTACAGCGTGCGTTTCATGGCATCCTACTACACGTGCAAATTCACTTAACTCTGTATCGGGGTACCTGTAAGGATGTATATCTGAATTTGAACCTGCCCTTATGCTGAGATGCATTTGTACTCATGCCCTCTTGATGGTTGAGAGTAGGATTTGTGAAAGCATGCAGCGGCTGGGAATTAATGGGATTTGCACTCCTAAATCAGCCAGACACTTCAATTTTTTTTTTTTTTCTTTTTTCTTTTCCTATTCAGCTCAAATCAGAAAAGCCAAAATCAGGTCTCCTCACCAGTCCTACCTTTCCTTCCAAAGGCTGTGCTTACCCTAAGCCTGAATTTGTCCTTTTGTCTTTGCAGGTAGCATAATGCTGACTTTCATACTTTCGACTTCCTGCATAGGGCCTCATCTGTCCTGCGATGCCAGGGCTTGAGAAGTAGCTTAAAAGACCACATTGTAGAAACTGGCTAACAATCCTATGGGATTTTTCCCCCTTGCTGTTTAATAAGGAAGTTGCCTCTACATATTCCTTAAACACTATTTTTGTAAACCTCCGTGGCATTTAGGGAAGTGTCAGGATTTGCTAACATTCCTCTAATCCTTTGTATGAGCCCTTTTGAGGTGGGATGAATCCCACTGACAGTTTGCTTTCTTCTTGAAAATATTTATAAGGTTGGATGCAAAAATTGGACTGAACGTGATCTTTTAAATCAAGGAGCAGATTGATTCAGGGTATATTATTAACTGCTAGAACTACTTAGGAAGTAAGCAAAAAATTGTCCAAAATGGTAATTGAATAAGTTACACAAAGGAGTAAGAGAGAGCTGCTGGGTGAATACGAGTTTAATCAGACCTGATTGCGATGTAGAATTTCCCGCTCATCCTAATTCCAGTTGGGACCTTTCATCTGGTACGGCCATGTCTCTGAAGCCCTACAGATACAGTATTTGCAAACTTAATCAGGAGCAACAGGTTTTTCTCATGACCTGTTGTATAGCCTCCCTTCTGAATGGGCTGTTGTGCCGCTGCATCTGCAAGCGGCTCTGGCTGCAGCATAAAGAGCTCTGCTCTGCCCTTGTGCCCCTCTGTATTTCACACTGGTGCGTGGAAATGGCACTACACGTCTCTGCTTTCAAGTGACACCGAATGGTTCATTTTCTCCTCTATTCACTGAGGATTTAATTGCCCTGCACATCAAAAGCGGAATATCCCCCAATTACCATCCTCCTTCCTAGAAAATAGCTAACTGCCTATCTCAGGAAATTTGCCAAGAGATCCAGGCACCCGGAGGAGAATGGAAGTGTCCAAACACAGGCCAGTGGAGCAGGGAAAAAAAGGAACTGGCACAGACAAGCAGGTGTTCACGCACTCCTATTTTAGTGGGGTGCACCTCCATCTGCAGAACATCCCATCTCCTGCAGAGTGGTGATTTTTAGCAGCAGCAAAGGGAGATACACACAAGTGCCTTCTGACGACTCGCAGTGCTTACACCCTTCCATCCCAAACGAAGGTGCGTGGCATCGCTTACAACTTCGATGGTGCCTTAGCAGTGTTTTTGCAAGGCGCTAGGTACCCTTGCCTTAAAAATACTTCTCTCCACCCCCTGCAGCTTAAGCTATTTCCCGGTTATAAAGAATTATTTGAGGAAAAAATCAGGTCAGATCCAACCCGCTTCAAGAACGAGGACTTTTGTGAAAAACGAGCTATGGGGTTGTTAAGTACAAACTTACAGACAGAGCTGACTTTTTCATCAAAAGGTGGTAATCCCACCGACGCTGGAAATTCAAACTCTCGAAATTTCAAGAGAATGCTCCTGTGTTCTTGCTTCCTCCTCACCCCCTTTTCTGCCTGGATTTCTTTTGTACCTGTTTTACCCGCCCGCTAGAAGATGAAGCTCTGTTCTGTCGGGTTTTTCTAAATAAACCCCCAATGTGACTGCATTCCTGCTGTACGGGAAGCTTGCTGGGTGTTTGTAAGGACTTTCCAGCTTTGCTGCAGTGTAGATCTGAGCCAGAAATGTTGGCTCCAACAGTTTGCCATCTCGTACAGGAGTCAGGAAACTTTCCAGGCTGATTGTAGAGATACGTCTTCAAAAGAAACTAGGAATTTGGAGAAGACTTCACTGGAGCTGCGTATCAAGGCAAAGAATGCCTTTGAATTGGTAAGCGAAGAGAATATTATTCAAACTCCCTAGAGGTTGCTTAGGTAGGACAGTCTGGGAGAAAACTGGTAGTGACTTGAAACCTTTCCAAAGAGACTTCCAGGCACGAAAATTGACTTCTGCTCATGTCCTGCATCCAAACCCTTTCCAGGATGCCTGAGAAATGCTTCGCTTGGCTGATGCCACTGGCTCTCTGTTACACGTATGTTACTGCAGCAACTTCGAGTGCCTGTCGGTAAATCAAAGGATTACACGGTGAAGAAAATGGAGAGGGACAGAAGTGTTTTCAAGTTTCTCCTGGATGGAGGCAAGCACGAGGAGACGGTGCTCTTGGGAAGGCTGTTTAAGCAGCTGGAAAAAATGCCATTTGTCAGAGAATTATGATAGTCTAGTCTAGACAAGACTAGAATCAGTTTCCAAATCCTGACAAATTAATGTGTGCTGCAGCTTGGAAATACAATTCAGATTTTCACAAAGGTTTCTGTTGCATTAGGATAGGTACATGTGCATTAGCACAGGCAGAGGGAAAATTCCACTTGGTGTACCTTGTGGATTTTATCCCTGTGGTTTGTAAGGTGCTATCAGTCACTAGGACCACAAACATAGCAGGATGTTTGCAAATGCTCAATTCAGGCTAGTGGAAAGCCTTTTTTTCCCTTGGCACTAGCTAAAATAACCCACGGGCTGTCATTCAGACCTGGACTGCAGACAAGCAGGTGGTGAGCAGAGACGTCACCTCATTGGAGTGAACAGGCAAGTGTAGCTGGAGATCATCTCTGTAAACAGGATAATCAAAGTCAAATTTAAATCTTCTTACTGGTTTTGTTGGATATATTTCCCGTGCTACTTTTACATGTTGGACCCCCCCTGCCCCTTCTCTCTCCTCCTCCTGAGAAGGTGGGCGTGATGCTGCAGGTCGTGCTTTGCTGGGGTAGCAGCCTAGCTGGCCAAACACTCATGGTACTTTATAATTTAGCCTATCAGCAGTATCTAATGTCGGCACCAAGTTCCCGTTTGCTACTGAGCATAAGACAACCATCTGTTTATTGCCTCAGGAAAAAAAACCTGCATGCTTTTATAGGTGTAATAAAACACAATTTCATTGTCTGTGCGGGGTTATGGCTCTTACTTTTCACCAAGACTGAGAAGACTTGGAGACGTCAGCTCCAGCATTCCCTGTTGCTGTCGGCTTCTTTCAAACTGTCACGACCTGTTTCATTAAAAGCTGTTCCCCCTCCGCGCTCCCCGAGTGTTGTGTTTAACGGCAGATTTTCCCTGCTAGCATTGGTTTTCATTATTGGTCTTTGCACTTCTAGCATCTGGGAGTAGCGTATAGAGCATATGTTCATATAATTTATTTATATTTAGGGAAAGTGTGGTGTAGGTTGTGCAACGTTAAATTCCCCTTCGGATGGCTGTTTCCTTGATGTGTTAGCACGGTGTTTTCGGAGCATTAGTGTTTCCTGTAGTAAAGACTTGATTCACTGTTGTGTCGTACCATGAATCCCCTGAGACCCCTACAATGATATTTTTAGTTTCAAATGAGGGTTCTGATGCTGTGTGAGGCGCCGTGGTCAAAAAACTCCTATTTCTCTTTCCCTCAACTTCTCTTTCCCTCAACTTCTCTTTATGCTGTTGTCTTTTGGCTCTTGTCTGCTGGTGGAGACCGAGGTCAATACTCTTCAAAATAAAATTGGATGGCATAATTATTGTTCCGGCTCAGTTAAAAGCTTGAATGTTTCCATATTAATGTCTGTCATTCTCTTATTTTGCATGACAGCGCTTCTGACTGCGAGCTGCCAAGAACAGTTTGAACATTAAAGATGCATGAGTAAAAAACACAGTATTTTTTTAAGCCAGTCCATTTGAATGTCTTAGAAATATGCGTTCATATCACATCAAAACTGCCAGCAGTGGCAGGGTTTTTCCTTTGCAGAAAGGGGGCCTTGTAAATAGTTGTATTCATTGGAGTTAAAGTTAGGTTTCTGTGGTGTTGACTTGCAGCCAGCTTTTCCCACAGGGCAATTTATTTAACGAAAAAAAAAAAGCCCTAAAATAGTAACGTGCCTATGACATATTCTATGAACTGGAGAGTCCATTTGGACTAAAGCTGTCTTTGTATTTCTTTCGTCCACGGTGTCTTAAAGGAATAGCGTGGCAGGAAGCTAACTTCCCTTTCTGACCTAGGGAGTGTGCAACATTTTTCTCCGATTTGAGCTTTTATAGGTGTATTCTATGGGATTATAGTTAGAGAAAAGGAATAAAACTTTTTCTCGACTCACTGGCCTGGAGGAGTTTGCCCAGGACTTGGTCCATGAAGATACCCTTGGTTCTCCCACTGGGCTGCTTGGATTTAAGGAAAAAAAAAAAATTCAGATGGATGTCAGTGTATTTTTTTAAAAGAGAAAATAGTAAATTTTATGAACTGACCAGCACTTACGTACATCACTGAACAAGTAACTTGCATTGCACACTGTAGTTCCCTTATCTTGGTACCCTCCAAAGGCAGAAGACCTGTTTCCCCACAGAACTGCCCATTTGGGTAACAGCGAGTTCTCTTCCGGCCTTTTGGCCAGGGTTGGAAGTAAATCTTGGACTTTCCCCTGAGCAGACATTGTTCATTTTACCTCTCTCTCCTGCTTTCTCCTGGCACGGCTCCACGACACCTTGGAGCATGGCCTGCCAGCACACCACTGGAGTCCGCAGGAGCAAGGACTCTCCCATGTTGAGTTTGTCAGTATGAAACTTAGGGAAAAAAATTTTTCCCTCATTCAACTGAATACAGGAAGGGAAATGTGGTGCTGTTGATTTTCACAGGGAATTAGGATCTGCTTGCTTGAGTCCTCTACCCACCTCTGCTTCGGTCTGCCAGATGGTCTTCTGGGCAAGTTGCAGGTGGATGACTATTTTGATTTCTTTTGTGAAAGGTCTCATGGATATTGTTGGAAAAAGTGACTTAGAGTTCAGGTATTATTATCGTATGTTTTATTCCTCCGTCCTCCTGAGTAAGTCAAGGGGATGAAATACCAATACCTGTATCTTTTGGCAATATCTGCTTTGTGCAAGGTTCTTTATCCATAAAAGCTATCTACCGACTATCAGTCCCAGGTGGCGTTGCTCTACCCGCAAATCAATTACTAGTAAAATGAGCCCCCACATATGCACATTACATTATTTGATTTTGCGGGGAGAAAAATGTACCAAAGGAGGTTAGATTTCAACCCTCCTTTTTTGGTTTCTGCTAACATCCTTGTCTGATTCACCGCTACAGCTGAACCTTGCAGGTTTCCTTGAGCAAAGCGCAGCCAAGGTGGAGTCTTAAAGACGGTCATAAATCAACCGAGATACAATAGCTCTTTTTGACACCTCCCGTAAGCCCCTTGTGAATTCCACCGGGTTAATTTGCAACGTACTGTAGTTTTAAAAAACAAAATCCGCATTTTGAGGGCAACGTTACTGAGGAGTTATTCATAGAGATCAGTCACCCAGAAAAAAGCCACACATCAAAGGAAAATCTTTAAACAGGACCTCAGCTACTAACAATTACAAAATGAATGCACGATGCTTTATTATCAAGGGAACTTCATAAACTTTATGGCGGTACAGTAAGGCAGTATAACTAACCGCAGTGGCTAAACGTCCTTCCAGTAGTGGTCTAGATCTGAGGCTGTAGGAATAGTAGTGCATGTCTTCTGTCCTCTGCTCACTCTTTGGCTCAGAAGGAATACCTTCCCTTCTCTACCTCCCACCTTTTTATTTTTCATTAGCATCCTATTAAAGGGAGCCAAAAAGTCTGAGAAACAACATGTTTTGTTTCTTAGCATGCAAACCCCAGCTTCTCTGAAAGATTTGTGTTTATCTTGTAGGCTACACCTAACTTCTGTTCATTTTTATTTGAGGTTTCAGTAGACCAGGAGCCTCTAAAGCCAACTAGCCATATCTGCCTCTATCAAGGCATACAGAATGGGCATGTGAAGGTGCACAGAAGGAGTAGGATCAATAAACTGATTAGAAGATGCACTGAGAGTCCCTTACAAAGCTACCGAGATCTGTGATTTTTTTTTTTTTGTCCCGTCAGACTTTGCTTAGGTTTGGAATTTTTTTTTTTCATTTTCTAAAAAAATGAACTTCTCTGCTTCCCATTGAGGTCAATTAATGGCAGTGAATAAATGTGAATAAATGAATAAAGCATTCTCCACTCCTTTCTTTTTAAAGCTTTGTCTATGGCAAAGTCTCTCTGTATCTTGAGTGGAGAAAATGAACCGTTCTGCCTTTTTTTTTTTTTTGGAAGGGTATGACAGCTAAACTAACATTTCTGCCTGCCAGCTTGTTTTGGGGTGTGAAATTGAATCGAAGGCAAGAAAGAATGGTATAAGGTTTGAAAAGCAAGCTTTTTTGGACATTTTAGGTGTGTAGAAAGACCTGTTTCTGTTTGCATTACGTGAAACTCGTAGGGAGGGCTTTCAGAGTTCCCCCTTGCCTGTTTGCGTTGGCACGTACTGCAGCAAAGCTATTGAGCATCTGCCATCAGGCTCGTGTTTCTTCTGAACGGGGGCTTGGGGGAAGAAGGCTTGAAGGGGCTGGGGGGTGAACTTGGATTTAGCCAGCCGGTTGACTTTTTAATTACTTATTCCTTTATTTATTGAAGAAAATGGAGTTTGATCAGCTTCTTGGGCACAGCCTGCGTTTTAAGCTGGCTCGCTGGAAGCGGGGACTGGAGCCTGCGTGGCGGGTCGTCTCCTCGCTCCGGCCATGCCGGAGTGCTGGCATTTCTAGCAGAGGCAGAAAAGCTTTTCCCTTCCGCACACAACCTTTTGCTTCTGCGGTGCCAGTAAAAATAAGAAAGTGGCATGGCTTAAATGGCAGACCTCCCTCAAAATAACTGTGGTCATGAGCTGAGGGCAGAAATTGTTCCTTCTCTGTAGCATATGTGAGACAAATGATTTGCGTGATTCTTTCTTTCCCGTGCCCCTTGTTTAAAAGAGGGTTCAGTTTTTTGAGCGGTTTCCTTCAAGGAAGTGTATGAGAGCTATTAAACACGTATTTCTCTTGGAAATACCACCACAGCCTTCTTTTTCTTGCACTGGAGAAAAGTAGTATATTAAGATATTTCCGCTGAATGGAATTCCATCGTACACTGTTATTGGGCTGTTCTGCTCAGTCTTATCTATTCTTTGTCATTTTTAGTGGTTCCTCTGGCAACAAATCATTTTGTTGACAATCCAGCCTGGGAATTTCTCTAATTTACTCCATGACACACTTCAGTAGGTGGAGGAACAGGGAAAACAGAGGAATGCTGAAGCGCTTTTGCACACCCCCACTTACTGGCATCCTGAGATTAAAGTTCTTTTTCTCACCACAAACCCCTGACCCCTCTGCTTTCTTGTAACTCAGCATCCTCTAGATGGCCCTTAGGCACAGCTTACTGCATGATATGTGCAGATAGCTTAATAATAGGGTTTCCTGCTGCGAGGGTCTTATGGATTCTGCGAAATCCCAGAGGGATTCAAGGGAATCTGCATGATAATGCACTGTTTGGTACAGGTCTGTGCACCCAGCGGGTACACAAAAGGTAACGGAAACTAAATGTGTCAGGCATCATCTTTCTAATCCAATGTGGGGTCTGTTTAATCTCTTTCAAAAGATGTCTTAAGAACTCCCAGTGTCTTCATTGAGCGCTGGGCTTTCACCCCTGCCCGTATGGGGGCTGGGGCTGTTGGGTGGTGGGGCTCTGCTGAGTTCTGCTCCACATCGTAGACGGAGTTTTGCTTAATTAACACATAGAAGCACGTCTGCTGCTAACCCATCCTTGCCACTTGCTTCAGCCCGGGCAGGAGGCTGCGATACTCAGTCTGTAATCCTATGAACAGCTCGTTGAGGGGCAGGAAGGGAGAATTGGGAATTGCTTCTCTTTCTGTCTCAGCTAGGAGAAATAGAAAAACCCTTGGACCTGATGCAGTCAGGGCAGAAAGTGTCAGACTATCCCGGCTTCAGTGATGCTACCGCTAGACTCCAACACCTCGGCACACCTATGCTTCCACGGGCACCAGCTCACTTCACAGAAGCATAAGGCCTCCTGCATAGGGTGGCTCAGACCCCAAGCTCTAGACTCAAGATTCACACAAGAAATGTGTGTTGGATAATAATGAAGTCTTATGGCCCTGAAAGTTCTAGTAAGGAACTGGGGAGGAGAAACGTCTGGGTTCTTGGAGGATTTAATGTGATGTTAACCAATAGTAAAGGACGAGTAATATACCTGGAAGAAAATGAATGTGTTGAGCAAGAAAAATGGATGAAAAATAAAGAATTGGTACAGGCAGGCCAATCTTTTATCAATATTGATCTTTGCCCACTTGTGTAGTTTTGCAGTAGTAACTTTTGGCTAGTTTGGACAGCATAAGGCATCAGATCAAAGAGTAAAAATGAGGGGCGTGGGTTCAGATAATGAGAACGACTGATAAATCAAGCAACTTTTTTTCTCAGTGCTCAGATATCATCTTTATTGTAAAATTCTGAGTGAGCCTAGGAAGAAAATCTGAATAAAATGGTAAAAATCAGCAAAGGGCACAGTTCAGAGCAGCGTACACATCCTGCGGATGAGAGCTGGCGGTACTGGTTGTGACTTGGTTGAGCTACGCTATGTCTGTGTATAAGAAGCTGTAGACTTTGCAAGGACACAAAAGAAGGGGTGAGGCAGGAGAAAAATGCAGAATCCCTTTCTTTTAATCCACCTTCCAATGTTTGGCTTAGTGTAAGTAATAACAAAAGAACAGTGTGTATTTATTAACCAAACGCTAAAACTTGTATATAAATGTCTATAGAAAGCAAACCGTAACAGTTGTGAAACCAGTCAAGCTCTATCCCTCCTCGTTGGCACTGGGATCCTCAGTTTTGCCCAATTGCTGTCAAACAGGGCTTCAGTTGTGCTCCTGGGTCAAAGGAGCTGTGTCTTTCCAGGGTATTGACCACCACCATCACCAACCTGCACTCCCCAGACAAAGGGATGATCTTCTAGGTCCAAGTCCCTGTGGGCATGCCCAGGGAAAACCCTCACCAACTCCCACGGGGATGAGCCCATCTCTGCGTTCAGCCAGGAACAGAGATTGCAGCAGAGCCTTTGTGCATCGTCAGCCTCAAATTGCCTCGGCCACTGCACCTCCCGTCTCCTTCGTTCAGCTTTCAGTAACACAGAAAGTGGCATTTCGGGTGAAATGTTGGAATTGTTTCAGGGATGCCAGTCACCACGCAGGCCTTGATCTTCTAAAGACCCACCTGGAGTCCCAAGTTACTCTTTTAATTGGTGCTTAGGGTGATGTGGTGGTGGTAGATACACCAGGAATGCCCAGCAGGAAGAGGCTAAAGCTGTTGCAGCCAGAACTAGCGCGTCAATAAACCTGTATATCAATAACTGTTTACAGATTGACACCCTGGGACAAATTCTGGACTTTAAATGTTTCCGGCGAGGCATTGGTGCTGGTCTTTACCACTCGAGGGCAGAGGCCCCAGGGTTTGCTAGCAGGGCTTTTAATTACCTTAATACCGTTTCAGTTGATGACAGGAAACTGGAGCATACGACATAATGCCCTTCTGTATCTCTCCTGGCCTTCTCTGACGGTATTGTGTGGTCAGAGCCGGTGGAAACGTTTCAATTGCAAATGAAAATGTGAAAATACATTGAATATTTTAAAAAGTTCCAGACTTTAATAAAAATGTAGCTATCCCTTCATTTGTTTTAAATAGCTCTTTCATGTGTTGGGACAAAGGGACATTGTATTAATTGTGAAGTGTGAAATGTTTTTCTTGTTTGCTTGGGACAACAACTGGGAATACATGGATTTGCCTATTCACGCTTTATTGTTATGACAACATTTTTTTCACAAAGTATTTGAAAGCCAGCGTTATGAAAGGAATAAAGTTGGCTATAAATCTGGAGGAGTTTCATGCTTTTGTTTTAAGCTTGCGTGTATGAGCTTTGTCAAAATAGTGAGTCTTTCATCCATGGTGTCTGCCTGATTCAAGGGTTCTTTTCTTGTTCAAATATCCTTTAGTAAAACCCATTTGACTGGAAGGCTGTGCAAACATGAGCTGGCTATGATAAGAGTTCTGCATGAAATCTTTAACGTGCTTCATCAGCATGTTTTTTTCAGCGGTGTGCCCTAGTAAATATTATTTTTTCCCCTCTAAGTTCATTTTCTTGAAGTGCATTTCTTATTTATAATTGCTGTAATTTTGTGATGGGTTTATGACAATGAGCCATTATGCTTTAGGTGAAATGTTAATCCACTGTGGATTAGTGTTACTTGAAAAATACTGCCCTAGTCCAAGCAGTGTTACTAAACCAAGCTGCATCAGAACTGAGGTCCCAGCCACGATGGGGTTTACAACAGATCTGTTTTCTACATCTCTCTTGCCTAAGCGAGCTGCCCGTCAAGCTTTCTTTAGCACCAAAATGCTAAAAGGCGGCGTGAGTATCTAATCCTGTAACTTTGCTAAGGACAGAAAAGGTGCTAGAGGAGAACACATTAATCAGCTTAATCGAAATTGAGACACATGGTTTTTCATTTCAAATGTGGTTGTCCTATGCGAGTGCATCATTGCACAGGCGGGAACTGAGAACAGAAGTGTTCGTTTAAACCCCGCCTCAGCTCTGTCACATCCCGGGTAGTTATAGAAAAAGTAGCTTTTTTTCCCCTGAAACAAACTAGTTGTCTCATGCAATAAACAACCCATTTTCTCTGGCTAGTTTGGTTCTGCAACTGGTTTGTAGGAAGAAGAAGAAGTAAAGCTTTCCTTTGAAAAACTCTTTGTTTCGCTGCTGTTCATTCCTGTGTTGTTGTTTTAAAGTCTGAGCTTTTCCAGCTCCTATTAATCTCCGCTCACCTTTGCTTTTCTTGGTAAAAGTCTACGTTGGCACAGAGCTCTGAGACAGGAAAAAAGGAGAAGTTTTACCGCGTGCCTCTGCTAAACACTAACTAATAACGTGCTGGATATTTTCCACTCCACCCAAGCTGCATAATTGTTCACCATGTGAAATGAAGTTAATTCTGTGTAATGTTTTGAGGAGTAATTTTAATCAGGGTTGTGGAGAAACTGCTCTCAAGTCTGGAAATGTAAGTGCTTCCTGTAGTAAACAAATCTTGTGGTTTTAGCATTTCACTTAACTTGATTTTTCAGATGACAGAACATGTTCCTTCTCTTGCCCTGTGGTCTTCAAGGTTTAGGAGCACTTCTGTAGCCCAATTTAATTTGTTCCTCTCTTAAATCAGGTAAAGGGGACAGAGAAGGGGGTAGTTTTGGTCTTTGACAAGTCAGGAAAAGTCTTGACTGTGACTTCTTTCGTGTCGCCTGTCCTTCCTGCAGCAAGAGCCTAAGTCTGTGGTGATGTCCTCTGAAAATTAGTAGCTTCTTTGCAGAGTGCACATGGGATCAGTGCCTTGTTGGAAGAATACGTGTGGAAACTGGTGAGTGCGAGTTGATTTGACGCTCTTCAGCACATGGCAGTGACTGCAGGCACCTGAGCCAAATGGACCTACCCAGTAAATCTCGACTTCTGGCAGCGGCTGCCGGGATGAATTTGGTCCATAGGTCTTAAGCAATCTTTATTGCATGCCATACACTCCCTGGTGCTTTCAAGGCTCCTAAATACACAAGCCTAGTTCCAGTCTAACGTTTGAAAGCAGTAAGAAGTTGCAAAATGAGTGGCTGGTAACAGTACTTCTATTGCATAGTAGTTAACAAGGAGTTGTTCATATTTGGGATGGAAGAGCCTGATCTGTGTTCTTCTTGGGCTGTCTCAAACTGTGGCTAAAAAGGCCAAGGTGCTTAGTGGTCCAGAGAAATGATAAAACAGAAATTCAAAAATGACATTTTTCTTTGCTAGGCATGTTATCCACAGGCACATGAAATGGGTTGTAAATTCTCTAAGAACTGCAAGAATACATTAAGGAAAAGAATACCCAGACTGGCTGGCTATTCATTCATTTAGAATCACAGAATCACAGACTGGTTTGGGTTGGAAGGGACCTTCAAGCCCATCTAGTTCCAACCCCCTGTCAAGGGCAGGGACACCCTCCACTAGACCAGGTATTCATTTAGTATAGCTATATTACAGGTTCGAGCTTCCCATCACTGCAGGCTCCTGTGTGCTGCCAGGCAGTGTGTCAAAGCAAAGGGGCAGCAGGAAGTAGGGACCACAAATCATGGTGGGTGTAGTGTGTGTATTTGTGTGAACACCCACCACTGGTCACAAATGCAACCCTTGGAAGCACACTTCCTGAGAAACTGTGAATGGTTGCAAATCAGGACATTTTTAAAGTACCCTCCAATATTTCCATGTAATTCTTTACTTTTATGAATTTTCCGTTAATAATTTCGTTTCCCAGAATGTTTCCGGAGAGGAAACACGAACCGGAAAGTCACGGTCAGTTTAATAGATATGTAAATAGGAAGAGGGTGGTGTGATGCAGGGGTTATTGACGCTTAGCAATACTCCTCCATTTACTATAGGTTATCACCATTTCACACCGCTGTTGGAAGTCTAAAGTACCAGTCCCATGAGCTATCCCGTCTCCCTCTTTTATTAAATTCTTTGTCATAGATTTGTCCTTTGCCAAACACATTACCTGCTATTTTAAAACTGAGAATCTCCAGATGTTATTTTTTTTGCTAAGGCAGGTTTAATGTTCCCCCTGAAAAATACCATGGCAAACAAAAGATGCACGCTGTTACAGAAATGACAGGTTTCTTTTTTTGGCAGGTGTTCAGTGGGCTGGGAGTGCAGGGAGTGCCTGCTGAAGTTCACGATTCCCCAATTGCGAGAGATGTCTTTTCATTCCGCACTGCAGCCAAAAGGGATGCGCAGCTTTTGTTACTGAGCAGCATCCGTGGGACAGGCTTTACCCTGGAAGAGCAACGCTGCAAGGCTTTAAAGGGCTTGGGCTTCTCCTCGTTGGACTTTATACCTTAAAGTGCTTCTCTGTAGTAAACACTGTCCCCCTTCGTGCAGCATCTGCACCTTGGTGATGTTCCAGCTGTTGCACCTCCCTCCGTTTGGGAGGCAGACTCGCACTGCTCCCATTTTACAGAGAAGACCTGGAAAGCAGAATTAAATGGCTTGTGCAGTGTCTCGAAGGGACGGAGCTGAATTCTGAACTTTGGTCTCCCAAGACCCTCACCAGCATCATAATTCCTTTCCCTTGTTCCAAAGGTTTCTGCTAAATGAGCCCAAACGGACACCACCATCCTGAGGGGATGCGGCCCCTTCTGCTTGGCCCAGAAAAAGCTGCTGGATGCTTGGGTGGAGCTTGTGAAGGTTTCCCAAATGACTGCTGCCCGTGCAGTGCTGGGGAGGGTTTTATGTCACATCTGGATGATGCCCCATCCCTGGGAGTGTCCAAGGCCAGGCTGGATGAGGCTTGGAGCAACCTGGTCTAGTGGAGGGTGTCCCTGCCCAGGGCAGGGGGGTTGGAAGTAGATGGTCTGTAAGGTCCCTTCCAACGCAAACCATTCTGTGATTCTGTGGTCTGAAGCACTTGTCAAACGTTGAGCACAATAACTTGGGATGTGGAGACTGCAGAGGTCATTGGGCTGCAACGGAGTCCAAGGTATGCACGCTGCCAAGGTGAACTGTGTGTAAAACATGTATTTAACAGAAGAGTACAGCATTGATTTTCTATGACCTGGAAGATTTCACAAATTATTTTGGCACTCCATCTTGTTACCTAAGCTGTTTAAAGAGATACTGCATATCCATTAAAAACAACCCTGGCAGCTCAGCCTTCCCTTGTCCTTCCTTGCGTAAGCACACCTGAGCTGGGTCCGCTTCCTCTCAAAAGCATCCTCCAGTAGTGCCCTTCCCTGTGTGTTAACCTGATTTATCATTTCTCACGGCATGAAACACTGACTTCTTCATTCAGCCTATTTCTTTTATCACCAGCATAATCTGTGGTTCTGTTGGCAACACGGTAACGGCAAACCAGGATTTTATAAGATTTAAATGTATTGGGTTTTTTAAACATTAAAGATTTCAACCTGCATTTTCTACAGGCAAAGCAGGTTCTGATTCTGGTGCAGTGTGGGTTTTACCTTGGGTGAAGCTTAGAGATGTACATTAACTGTACCCTTCGATCTTCTTCCTCGTCCTTCGTGAGTGACCTTCAGAGCAATCCGCTGGCGGAGGAGCTCGGCAGGAGGACGTATGTCTGGCTGCTTCATCTGTGTGTGGAGACACTGGATCAACACCTGCAACACGCAGCTAGGATTGGGTACCACGTATTGTAGCCTTCACTTCCCAGAGCTCCCCTGCCTACGTGGGGACAGAACAGACTGTCAGCTTCTGTTGCAGCCATCTAATAACCCACCATCTGGTTTTCATTTTTAATTTAGACACGAGCAATAGACCTGAATCGAAACCGTGGTTCCAGATCCCACGAGGGTTGCTAGAAATTCTTCAGAGTTTAATAATTAAATAAACAAAAAAAATTATTGAATCTCTCAGCAGAAATCCACGGAGCTGTGCACGTGCCTGCCGTGAGCAACGGCACGCTGATTACCTCATTCGTTCCAGCCCCCGCGCTGTTAGGACTTGTTCCTTGTCACATCTCAAGTCTGTACCATAATTTCTTCAGGGCAAGGGCTGTGTGTGTTTTCTTGGTAATGTATCTATGGGAATAACATAAAATACTAATGGTATTAACAGCAAGTGTGAAAGGTAATTTGAAAACTGGAATTCATTTTGACATTTGGCTCTTCAATTCATCTTGAGTAATCAGCCAGAAAACAGGGAGAAGAAAGAAATAACCCCCTCCAATGTACTTAAAATTAGGATCTGAAATTAGAAATGCCACCAAAGCCATGATTGCTGTCAAGGAAATGGCCAGTGAAATCAGCAGCCGTGCCAGCACGGCTCATGAGCCCAGCTCAACCCCACCCTGATGTGGGCACCAGGACATGTGCTTCCCCTTGGTGTCTCAGGGCTGCAAGCAAGGGTGGTGTGACGGGGTGGGCACAGCGCAGATCCCACTAGGGCTGTGGCAAACAGCTTGGGCACAAAAGGAGGAGAGGTTGCGTCGGACCGCAGCATTGTCCTTGGAGCCTGGTTTGGGGATAAATCAGTCCTGCCAGGTGGAGCCATGACTCAGAGGGACCACTCCTACTCCTGATTCCTCTCCTGTCCAGACGTGGTTCCCTCCCTACAGCCTATGTCATCTCCTTGTCCTCTTCAGCCCTGGTGATGCGTTCCCAGCCTGGCAGCCCAGGGTAGGTGTCTACCTGGAAAACTGAAGGAGCATTAGCATAGGAGAATAATATTATCAAAA
Source organism: Rhynochetos jubatus (assembly GCA_027574665.1). Lineage (NCBI taxonomy): Eukaryota > Metazoa > Chordata > Aves > Eurypygiformes > Rhynochetidae > Rhynochetos > Rhynochetos jubatus. Next base: position 37,135,118 of record CM050655.1, on the reverse strand, counting down.
TACAGGATGTGAGGGTGAGACTTTCCAGGAACTGTCTCAAGATACTGAGGACTGAAGAGTCATCAGGGTCAAGCTTTACAAAGGAGCTAGGTCCTGAAAGACCTTTTCCTCTGCCTTGAAGTGGTAATGTTACAGGAGAAAGAGAAAAATCTCTCCTCCTGGTGCACATCACTCGGAGATAAAAAAAGCTGAGTGAGCTCATGGACTTCAACGGCATCATGCTGCTCTGTGTAACAAGAAATGATTGCTAGAGATACTGCTCTTGCGGTAAATGCTGGACTTCAGCTTCTGTATTTCTTCTAGTGCCTCCAAATTAGTATAAAGTGAAACCGTTGCAGCTTACAGATTTTGAATCTAGAATTGTGTTGCCTGTGTATCACCGCACATCAACTTGGCAGATCTAAGGGCTGCGGCATCTTAGCTCAGCTTCTGTGTTCCCACAAGTCTGACATCTCCAGCCTCTCCTGGCTGTGTCAACATGAGTGGAGGACTTCATCCGTGGTGTCAAAGGGTCGAAAAGCATTTATGGGGTGAACAGGAGAATCTCTGCACAAGGAAGACAGAGAATGGTCTAGCCCTTTTCTCCCCAAGCATAATGCATATATTGACTGTTGTGAGTCTGTGGTACCCAGTTTTTGTTGTTCTGTCTCCAGTTTGGGGAGTCAGAGGCTACGTTGGGATTCTCAGCAGCATCTCAGACAGCCCTCAGTAAAGAAATGGATGCCATCAAATGGGTAAACCTTCCAAAAAGGACTGTGTCGCTGGCTGCAGGCACTTCCACCATGTGCTCCTATTCCCCTTGGGGCAGTAAGCAGGGCAGAAGCCAGACTCCCATGGAGTGGAGCCAGGTTACAGGGATGCAGCAGGGCTGGATTTGCTGTGTCACAGCAAGGGTTTCATCTGGAGACTGCCGGTGGGAGAAGTCGGCTGGAGCTGCTTGGCTGGATGCTGGCAGAGCAATGAGAGACGTTTCCCTCCTTTTGGCATCGCGCACAGTTTCATCTGTTTTGCTTCTCCCTGACATGCCAGCATGGTGAACAGGCTGACAGCATTTGTCTAGCATAAGTGCCAGCAGAGAAGAAGGTGAGTGGAGCAGCAGAACTGCTGAGAGTCATGAGGAAATTATGTGGGGCTGGGACAGACTTCCCTCTGGGTCTTACCCCTGTTTTAAAACCTGGAATATAGTCTCAGAGTTGATTAGAGAGAGCTTCTACCTTCCTCCAGCTCCAGCCCTACACATGAGACGGTATCTGAGCAGCTGAGTTGGAGGGACTGTTGTCATCCCAGTGCCTCTACTATTATTCCTCCCCTAGGAAAACAAGCATGTGGCTCTGTGCATGGCAAGAGGATTTGAGCATTGCGTTCAGGCCTGGATCTCTGAATGGAAAGACTGAGCTCTGCACACCACGGAGCAAAGCTCCTTGAAGCTTTCTGCCCAGAAGCTGTGTCTCCTGTGCCAACTCTCAGCTATGCCCATCTTTCCCAGAACAGCATGCAAACCCATCCTACTTTCTGCTCCTAATTGCAAGGAGCCCAACATTAGGACTGGGATACGTGGGTACGGTCATGCTCCAGCTTTGGAAAAGCTGGTTGATAGGAGTACACCGCTGAAAATATCCACTATGGAGGTGATCCCACAGAGTTCATCTAATGTGAAGGAAACAGCTTTTGTCTGAGTCTGCCAGACAAGAAATGAGAATTTTTTTCACAGACGTTTCAGCGTCTGCCTGACTGTTGCAACCGTCCTATTATTTGCTGCATCATTCCTCCTCCTGCTGCAGGAGGGAGGTGGAACACAGCCCTGCTGCTTAATCACTTGCCTTTACTGCTCACTTGTGGCTAATACTTGCTCCTCAGCATTACAAGTGGAATGCAGTAGCGCTGCTTTGCCTTACCTCCCTGTAGCTGAGAACCAGGCCAATATCATCAAAATTCAAGGCATTCCTTTCCCAAACGCACTTTACATGGAAAAGTACCCTTAACTCTCTCTAGCCCTGAATACCAGGCTTGAGGGCCTCTTTACCTGCCAGTGATGCTGGGCAAGGTTACAGCCCTGATAAATCACAGGCAGCTGGGGAAAGGGCAGTGGCTCTTGTTTCACCACTTGAAAGGCAACTTGCAAAAATTGGTTGGAATTCAGCCTGTCATTTTGCACCCACAGATTTGAACCCATAATCAGATGTGAGCTTGGATCTCGTCTGCTGCAGTCCTAATGCCATCACTATGCGTATTGCCTGCCTGCTCCAAAGGAACACTTAGATAATTAAGCACCTAAATGTCTTTAGTTTTTCCCACCACTAGTTATGAACAGAGAATGAAAAGGTCCTCATTCGGTGTCTGTGAGTGCTCCCTGCAGCTTTCCCATTTATCCCAGGCTGCTTCCCTAAGAGGAGCCCTCTGACATGCTACTCCAAACGGAATTGTTTGGTTTAAAATTAAAAACAAAACCCCAAACCCACACACTTCCTAAAATGAGGCTTAGTTTAGAGGGCCGTCTTTAAAACGTATTTATTTTCTTTCCTTTTCCAAATGCAGACTTCAGGAAAATGTCAAATGCAGCGCTCAGGGCTCGGGGCTGTGCCTGCGGGCAGCCGGAGCCTTGGCATCGCTTCCGGGGGAACACTGCTCCGCGCAGCCTGGCAGAAAACTCTCATTTTTACGGGTGTTCCTGCCACAGCAGAATTTGGAGGAGGGCACGGAGGGGCTTAATGGCACAGCCTTGTTGTTCTTGTTGTCACTGGTGCAAAAATGCAGTTAAATTATAAAACTGCAGCCCCTGCTTCATGGTGGGAAAATGGTCCTCCGGTCTGCCTCCTCGCTTGAAATGTCACCCTGCACCTGAAATAAAAAGTAATGGAAGTAAAATGAAAAAAAGAAACATGTTTTTTCATTTCTTTTCTAGGTGTATGTAGTATGAAAGGGGAAGGCGTATTTTTGCTGGGATGCTAATCGATGGAATCACTGAAATTTGCGTGTACCGCTGGGTGATGTCATATTTAACCACGTTCATTCACGTAACGGTGGGCTTCCCTCACAGAATGAAGTTGAATGGAAAGAAATAACTTGAATTACTTTGAAATAGGTGATTCTCATACGTACCTTGTTCTTTTACTAAGAAAAATGGAAGTCTCTGAACAGAAGAAACCGTTGCGTCATCAGGTTTTGGAAGTCCGCTCGTCTCTGCTGTGGGAGTGTGAGCTCAGTGATCTGACTGATTTCCAGCTGGAAGTGAACGTCGTCTGGGTGTGATCCCAATGCCCAAACACACTGACTGTGGATGGAGGCTGGAGACTTCTCCAGAGAAGGCAGCGATGCCAGACAGACATCGCTTACAATGAAGTCAGGGGCGGGAGTCGCGTTCAGTTCTGAGGCTCCGGTCTCGTCCGTGTTTCTCAGTCTGGATCATGATTAATGCTGTGTCCAGGTTGAAAATTTAGATTTTTTTATAACTGGGCACTGAATTTGCTTTTGCTGTTTCTTGACTCATTTGAACCTGTGTTAGGCAAAGCCTTTTTCCTTCCCTGGAAAATCTCTATAAATCTCTTATCACGCATCCTTTTTGGGAAGCTTCGGATTTTCCTCTCCATCTTGCCTTTCAGTCTGGAACTCGCAGCACACGTATGCTTGTCATAAGCACATACTTCTTTTTATGTCTTGAGATACATATTCTGCTTTCCACCCTTCGGTTGGATTCATTACCTTGCTTTGCTGCAATTTAGGCTGTAAAATCTACGGGACAGGAATTTTACTCGTGTGTGAAGACCACACCCACGGTGGTACGCAAACACTCATGCAGAAGGCGTATTGTGTATTTCCATGGGCTACTGGTGTGTTTTCAGGAGCAGCTCTTTTCTGCAGAGGCACAAACAGTGTGGAAATCAAGTGGAATTTGTATCTTTGTAATAAGCTCCCAGAGATTAATTACCTTGTGCTCCTTGTCACGTTCAAACTCTGTGGAGCACCAAGATAATATCAGATACCATGTAGGCAGTAGCTGGGTGGAAGACCACTCACAAAACCTCCAGGATTTGGGCATTCATAACGTAAATCTAGTGGTTATGAATTTGCTAGGAGCCATGACGTGCCGGAGGTTCCCGTCTCCCCGAGGAGTTGTCGCAACAGAACCCTGATCGCTCACAGCCACTGACGTTTCCATGAAGGGATGCTCGTCCCAACCTCTTGGCCCACTTCCCAGTAAGGATAATCGGATTTGATTTTTTTTCCACTTGCATTTCCACTGCTTGTGAAACGCCATACGGTATTTACTCCACACTTGCTGGCCTTCACTGTTGAGCAGTATTGCTGGATGCTGTTACCTGTCCCAGCGCTGGAAGTGGTGGGGGGGTTGTGAGGCTGTGCAGGCTCCTTCGAGATGAAAGACCCTGTCTTAGGAATATCAGGTTTTATTATTTATTCAAAGGATGTTTTCATGACACTGCAATTTCTAACCCAGCATGGCGAGGCCGTAAAATAACAGTGAGTCTGTTTAGAAGAATGTGTTTTATTTGGCACATTTTGGGAATAGAAGTACAAAGAAAGAAAATAAAGTTGCCGTGTTTATGGGAGCTGGGTTCTCTGTCCGTTGGTAACCACTTACCACAAATAACTGCTTGCTGGTGCCCACACATGATATTTTAAGATCCGAGCTCTTAAAAAGAAGCCCTTAAACATCAGCAATATTTAGTGCAGTACAGCCTTCTGGCCACCACATAATGGCTGCAGTGTTTTTTATGAAAATGAAACTCATCACATTCTGGGCTTTGCTTTAAGACCTCACATCAATCACTCAACCCCAAGCCGTGCCTCACACCTTTTCAATTCCCACAGCCTTGTTCTTTCCATTACGTTAGTCTTAATGTCTCTTTTCTGCCTTCTTCCTCGCTGCCTGCTCCTTGAGGAAATATGCTCTCTCCGAAGCTGTTTGCTGAACAACTCTCTTTTAGTGATCTAGAGGAGAGAGGGAAGCCTGGACAAGTCCAGAAGGCAGACAGGACTAGGGCACAGTTATTGGCTCTTTCGTACAATAAGAACTAACTGGGCACAGGTAGGGAAAAGATCAAGCAGCAGGTAAGACAAGTAAAGGAAGAATTATTTTTGTCCCATACAAAATGAACTGTGGGACTCATTGCCACAGGATATTGTGAAGAACAGAAATAGAAAGGATTAAAATGAACGAGACAAATGAATGAAGTCTGAATTCGTCACTCATTATGAAACACGATGACTCAGATGAAACAAGCTGCTGAGAACGTCCCCAGAAAGCTGGTAGGAGCTGTGAGGACCAGGCGTCTGCTGCTGGTCCTATGGGAAGTGGGATGGATCTGACTCAGAGCCATTTGTATGTGCTTTTCAATCATGCCACCCATAAGCAGCAAAACAATTACAAATCATAATTACAAACTGTTTCAAACCATATACATGCAGTTAATTTAAGGTTAGCATTTGCCTTACTGGTGAAATGACCCAGTTCTTTAACCGTTTAATCTCTGTTTCCTTCTTTCTGCCTGATACTGTCTTTCTCCTACACGGCCATGATTTTTGCTTGCATGCCTCTCAGGGCTATGACCGTGCCTTTGATTCTGTAAGGTTGTCTCATGCAAGTAGAAAAAGTACAATAACTTCACTCCTTCACTCTTACTTTCTTCCATTCCTTGACAACCCCATACACTATCGCTCTCCCTTGCTCCTTAGCCTCCTCTCTAAACAGCAGACAATAAATGCTGCACAAAGTCTTCCTGTCGAGCAGACAAATAGGTGGGACCTTTCCAAAGCACTTGGTCCTGCCTGAGTCTCTTGTCACAGACCCTCCTGGTGAAAGTGGGCTTCAATAAGCAACGAGGCCAACGGCGAGTGACTGAAAACTCTTCCCTCTATTTGGCTTTGAAAACCCACCACCCACTGGTTGTTTTGGATTAGGGTTTTGGCCTGTGATCGTTGAACTACACGACATGTCATGAGAATATATGTTGCAAACAGAACAGAAAGCTGTTCCGTGGCCATTCGTTGCCTATACAGTGCCTCAGCATCACTATACGATGCGACTCGGATAGTGCAGGCTGCGCTCAGCTGAATTTCGTGCACCGTGACTGCGCTCTTTCCATTCCAGGATTACGATACCACGAAGGAAACGAAAGATAAACCACGCCTTCAGAAACCTCATTTATCTTGTCCCTTCTCATCGGAGATGTTGGTATACAAAGAGATACTGATGGGCTTTGTTTCAGTGCCCTGTGGAGGATGCCGGGCGGTCGGGCGATGCTTAGTGCTGCTAGTCACCAGATGTCCCGATGCTGCAAGCGCAAATGCGCCCACAGTAAACAATCGGGGACAATGGGGGCTCTAAGGAGGAGGAATGGGTTTGTACCAGGGCTAGTAACTGTACCTGAAATAACAAAGGGGCAATTCAGCCCATTGGGACGGCGTACCGCGGCACAGCGCAGAAAGAATGAATGGGGAAAGATTAGCAAGGCTTGGCTTGTGCAGGCTGGCACATGATAACGTTATTGGTTCTGTCATTTGATGCTGGGTAAAGAATGCAGAAGGAGAGTGCTTTTAGTCAGCTAAGTTAGCATACGATGTTCGTAAGGTTATTTTCTGGTATTCTCTGCTACGCTCCCTTTTTTCATCCCCTGACTCATTCGTCTTCTCCTTTCATCTGGTGATATTCACAGTTATCAGGCAGCAACACGACCGTGGGATTCCTTGCACAGCAGAGTCGGTGCTGGCCCATTGGATCGATACACTCACAGATTCCTGGGGTGGCTTATCAGGAGTTCGGGCAGACTTTGAACAGACCAAAAACTGTATCTGGGCTGGGGCATTCATAATGGAGTAAACGTAACTGCAAATTCTGAGAAAAAAAAAAAGATGGTCTGCTGGATTTTTGTACCTTGAGGAGTTGGATAGCTCTGTTTAGGAGGGTGAGTATGCACTGAGAAACCCAATGTCGGGCATCTGGGCCTGAAGATGTTGGTTTGTTCTCTCTGCGACACATTTTGTAACACAGAAATCTTAACGTAAATAGTAGCAGATGTAGAACTGCCCATTGCCATGAAGAAAAGGAGTTGGGCAAGCAAACAAGCAAACGCAGCTGAGAGAATGAAGGTCCCATAACTCACGGTGCATTTGTTTACTTACCTTGGCATGAGACGCAGGTGTGAGTTCGTTCTTTGTTTCTTTCTGCAGGCTGGAAAAATACCTGCCTGCTCCTTGCCATGCAGGTAGAATAACTTGAGTACTGAATAATATTCTTTAAAGCTGTGCTTTGCCACCTTTTTTAATGAAAAGTCACATACCTTTTGGAAAAAGAAGTCCAAGGCCCAGCTAAAGTTAAATAAATAAATTCTTCAAACTGTTTCATGCAAGGCTCCAACAATGGTTTTCATTTATTCTCCTCACCTCTCCCTGAAATAAGCTGAATTTTGAATGTTCGTGGATTACTCTCTCCAGTTTTGCTTCCTGGCACGGTTCTTTGCACATTTTCACCTCTCAGGTGGTGCAAATCCCCACAGCTGCCTTGACCGGAGCCTGCAGACACTTTACACACTCTCTCCTTGGTTGTATTTTGAATTTTAATCTTTTGAATTTTAAACCTTTCAAGGATGTTTTTCACAAATACTTTTTGATCTTAGCCAGTTTAGACCCTTGTATTGAGAGTTCAGTGGTATCTTCTGTGAGGGCAAAGAGCAGTAACGAGGATGGCTAAGCGGAGCCCAGGTAGGAGCTGCTGGCTGCAGAGGAACTGGTTTTGGGGAGGACTGGACAAATCCAGCCTCAGGAGAGGGAGTTTAGTTTTCAGAACTAAATCCAGCTGTGGGAAAGCCCCTTCTGGAGCTCCAGGTGGGAGGAGGTGTCCTTGCAGGGCCTTGCTGGATGGCACTTGGGCCACCCTGAATCCGTGGGATGGATGAAGGGGAGAAAACGAGTATGTGTAAATAGTAACCTGGGTGGACTGAGAAGCAGTATCTGGTGTGTGGAGAGGCAGAAGCTGGAGAGCAGGGAGAGAGAGGAAGAGCGGGGAGCAAGAGGAAGAGCAGACAGCTGCTCTGTGGATGGTCCGTGTATTTGGCTAATGATGGTAATAAAGCAGGATTAGCTGCTAGTCCTGGATTGATGGCCATGCCAATTGCCAGACACTCTGCTTCCCTTCTGGGAGTAAACGATGGTGGTGGCATGTGGAAATTACTTTTTAAAGCTAATTAGCTGGGTGTTAAGTCTCATCAGACAGTTAACATTTCAGGCAAGTACAACCTGGGTGTAATTGCAGCCCCCGTAAATTTGTTTGTCCCATTAATACCTGTCACCATCAATTATTTAATTCCTCCTCAGCTGTTTGAATGCTTGTTTCAAACGGGCTTTGCATGGATATGTTTATTTGTTTCTGGTACTGCCAGAAGATACCAGAAGCTCTTCAAACCAGGAGGAGATGTGTTTCCTGCTCCATGAGCTCTGTAATCTGGGGGTAAGTGATTAAGTGGGGGACTTGAGAAAGATAGTGAAGGTAGGGTGCTGGTACACCTTTGTTTTGATGCTACAAAATCCATGGGAGAGCACTAGGGTGAGGGCAAGCCCAGGTTTGAGAGGGTTGGTGTTTAGAGGACCTGGTTCAGGTCTCGTAGATGTGACTAGGAGCTCCCACCAAAACAAATGGAGCCTGAGTCACGCAGGAGAATCCTGCTCCTGTTTATAGCAGCAATGGGAAAACCATAGCAGCAGGAAAACAAACTCTGGGAGAGAGAACAGACAACTGAGACGGCCCCAGAGAGAGGAGTGAGTAGGAGCTGGACAGGGAGGACGGAGGGGAAGAGCGTCGCCTGTCCTGGAGCGCTGGGGAAGTGCAAGAGAGGTGAATTGTCCCTGCCAGCCTGATAAGGAAAATAATACTTGGGGAAAAATCTTTATTAGAGCTGACTCAAACATTTTTGCCATATCTTAAATTGGAATGTTTGCTTTTACTGCTGTTGAGTTTCTCTTCTTCTGGCTGCTGAACCTCTGCTGAAATGTTTGTGGCACAGATGGCTCCCTGGTAATTGCTGTGTAGGTCCTTTCAGGAATAATATGCCCCTCCAGGACAGCATTTTTTATTATTATTTTTTTTTTTAAATGGCACCTATTTGATGTGAGTATCAATTGGAGAGAGCAATAAAGAAGTGGGCTGACAGGTGAAAACCCTTCTCTTGATCTCCTTGTGCTTATCTTTAATGCTTTTAAGCTTACCATATCAACATAATTAATTAAGGTGGCATTTCTGTGGTCAGATGGAGAGTGCTCATTTGGCTCACAGCTGCTCAGCTGACATGTAAGCAAGCGTTTCTGTGCAGTGCATATGTGGCACGCTGCAGTCCAGGCGACCGAGCATAGGAGTTTATTTTGGAAACTGCTAATGGCTTTGTTTGCACATTTATTCCCTTTGCTGAGCGAGGCTGCAAACTCTTACTGTGACCTTTTGTGTTACTATGATAAGAAGCTGTTTTGGAGGAACGTAGGTCTGGTGCTTTGGACACCCAGGAGCCTTTGCAAAGACCTTCAGCCCGTCTACGCGGAGGGAAGTACGACCCTGTGTGCAGCTGGAATCCATAGGCAGGATGTTTGCTAGGGTAAATATTTAGAACTTAGGCATAGGAATTTAGAAATAAAAAGAGGGCAATGTATATACTTCCTCAAGGAACTGGACTGCTCATTTTGAGGGTCCAGTTTCGGTGGCATCTCCCACCGTGCCAGGACTGCTTCAAGTTGACTTCCAATGGAGCAGAGAGATGCATGAGGAGGGGAATGCCCCTTCCTCCCGCCTTCACTGGGGAACCCTGCTAAGTTGGCAGATGCCAATTGAAAAGGGGCTTTTGGTTTCTAAAAGGGGAAATAGCAAACCACCCTGAAGATGGAGCAGCGGCAGACCTCACAAAGTGTTATTCTGCCTTCAGACTCTCTCTTAAGCATAACTGCAGAAAATTAAAGTCTGAATGTTAATTTTTGTATAAGAAACAAACTATACATTGTGAATGTTCTTTATTTTGGCACTGGAACTGCAAACAAGGCATGTCATATTGCCATTGTAAATTAACCCCAAACAATTAGCTCTAATTTACTTTCAAGTTTTGGTAACATTGGTTTCCATATATGTCCTCAGCTTCTATTAGTAGGAAAAGTCTAGTTATATGAATCGTAATTTAGAACAAGAAAAACTGAATTATGAAGATATTCCTGCTAAAAGTCCTGTGTGTTGTGGCTTGCTTTTTTCTTTTTCTTGCTTAAATAAGTAGCTTGAAACTGGCCGTTTTAAAAAGAACAGTGCTTGTTGCTTTTGCAGTGTCCTTTTCAGGTCGTGCATAAAATAATATATAAAATGAGGCATATTTCCATCGCTGCCATTCTAGAGTGAACAAAGCTTGTTATTAGATGTCTAGCCCAGTTTGTTTGATTTGAACTGCAGTCAGAGGGATGAGTGCATACTTGACATTTCTTCCGCAGTAAAATGTGTAAAGCAATGCCAGCCCAGGCTCCGTTATGGGAAACCAGTAAAATCCATTCAGTATGTTCATGAGCAACAACTCTTGACTTTTAATAAACTTACAAAGTATAGAACCACTTTTGGCTGCCTATGATCCATTCTTCTACTTTTTGATGTTTTAAAAAGATAGTGTAGGTTTTCTTAGATATGGAAAAAATACTAGCAAAATCCATGTTTGTTTTCATGGAGCTGAGCCTGTTTATATTGCCCACGCTAAGGATTATGTGCCCTCGAATGGGAGAGGAATCTTGTCTACAGCTGTTGTGGAGAACCATTCTCGTAAAAGATAATGGAGAAAAAGTGAAGAACTTTCTTAATAAATACATAAGTAATGAGAATAGACGAGAGATTAGGAACAGTGACCTTAGCTCAGTTCCTTGAACCCTGGACGTACTTTAAGTACGTCCCTGATGAACAAATAATGTGAGCATATCTTTAAGATTTATTAGCTTCAGTGGGGCTCACATATGTTCAATAACAATGTATAATAAACACTCTGCTGAATTGGGGCTCCAGGTTTGCTTTTAAATCCTGGGTAATGGTATTTGTCCAGCTTGTCCTGATAGTTACAGATAAAACCACTCCCTGTGTTCAAAGTACTGTTATCCATGCTTAAAAATGTTAAAGAAATAGACAAAGTGTATTTGTCTGATTCCTTGGAGATGCCCGTTTCATCTGGCCAATGGTTCACCATTCTTGCTGGTGCTCTTCAGTGCATCAGCTTGAAGTACTGTGCTAATTAAAAGATCTGACTTGCCTTCTCTTTTAAGGCCTAAGACCTTCACACCAAGGATGTTCTATTTCCAGCTCTTGGTCCAAGCTCCAGGAGGAAGTGGCATTTCACTGAAGTCACTGAGAAGCCACCAGCTGCCTAATGGGCCCTACCTAAAACATGGGCAGACTAGTGCCTTTTATCCTAGAAATGTAAACTCTCTCTCTTGCTCATGTCCCAGCAAATTGATCAAGAAGGCATCTTTTCCTACAACTGCAAAACCAGAAGGTCCCAGAAAACAGGGCAGCTATTTCAAACTTCTTGATGCTACCGTAGCTGAGCCAGGAGAGCTTGGCTGGTCACTCTCAGGGCAGAGGAACACCAGGAGCTCACATCTGGGGCATTTCCACTGTAGGGTGTGTTCTTTGTTTCTTCATTCCCTGCCCACCAAAATGCAGAGGAGATAAAAGGGGGATAAAGAGAGACTGAGTGTAATACACCCTCCAAATCCGCTGCTAGGCAATTAGCAAAACCTAAACTCTCTGGCAAGGACTTAATATGACTTTTGAGTCGTGACTATGACAGAAGGATGCTATGGATCAATACCATAATCAGTTATTCATCTCTTCAAATATTGCTGTACAAGCTCCAGGCATTGCTCATGTATCTCTTTTTCACTTAATGGAGTTATTTATGTATCTTTAGGTATGCACAAACCCTTTTTTGTCACAGCAGTCGGTTAACCCACCTAAAGGCCGATACAAGACCAGCAATCGTGCACAGAAGTGGCTGTTAATGCACACCTTTGTGCTGGAGCCCTGTCAAGGCTCCCTCCGACAAGCTGCGTTAGGCAGGCTGGAGGGATGCTCTAACTCACACCCAGTGGCTACAAGCTCAGCCAAGGCTGATGTTGTGGGAGACATCCTGGCTCTGCTTCTTTCCAGCAGCAGCAGGAAGCGGTTTGAGTTCCTCCTTTGGGTTTACGCCACCCAAACGTGGATATTTTTTTTTTTTGGTAAATAAAGAATGCGTGCAGCTTACTTGACCTTGGTAAATAACAGCGTGACCGTATGCGTAAGCTTGAAGCTGGTGCAGAGTTCATGACTTTGAGAGGCTGGTCTGGCAACCAGGGAGCTACCAGCAACCACAACCTGGTTTTAGTGTTTCAGCCTTCGCAAGCAAGAAGGCAGTATTAATGCTGTCATGCTGATGGTGCAGCACAACCCCCATAGCAGATGTTTACGAGATCAGTGCAGAGCAGGTGATAATGGATCAAAAGCAGGAAGTCTACATCTATTTGAGATCCATTTCTAAGTGAACAAAAAGGAAACATTTCCATGCCAACTGCACTAGCACGTGAACAAGAACACATCCTCCCAACGTTCACCTTGGGAGAGCATCCTGATTAGGGATCTGCCTCTCCACCACAGGGTCCTACCTGCTTTGGGGTTTTCTAGTTGCTTCCCTCCTCTGATCTTAAGTGAACCACTTTGTCCTGGCTCTGTAACACAAATGTCTCAGCAAGGGCACTGATGAGATGCAGGATCTTCCAGGTACAGGCAACCTCTTGGTAGGAGCAGAGCCCTGCCAGGCTGCTGAAGGCTAAGTCCCGATATGCTAAATAATAGGGTTAATCCATAAAAACTCCAGATGAGGAGGAGTATACTGGTGGCCAAACAGCATTGCTGGATGATGTAATTAATCTGTGGTACTGTAGCGTATGCACAATAACAACTCCATACCTTTTCCCCAAATTATGGAAGAAGTTGGGTAGCTGGGAACATCTATGAAGTGACTTTTGCACTCGAGTCTGGATTTGTGATTACAAAGTGTAACTGGGTTGGTTTCACTTGAAGAATGAGAACAAGATGTCACAGATTGCTGTAGCACATGCAGTAAACTGGGGCTCTTAGTCACTGTCAGTTGTTTTTCTGGTGGCTGGCAGCTATCACTTGAATTTTCCTAACTAGTTTGAGTCTCACATGTGCCCCCTAATCAATTCGTTATGGAGAAGAGACAGAGCTCTTCATCTATAAAGATGGGGTTTTTTTTAATCACTGTAAATTCATGTTTCCTTCATGAAATCCCCACTTTGGGATGTCTGTGGTGTCTTTAAACTGTCTGTCTCAAAGCGTTTATATAAAGGTTCAGGGTTAATACCTGCTAGTAGTAGTTTTCCTTAACACTTCGCATCAGAGAGTGTAACTAACATTTTACTCTTTATTGGTTTGCTGTCCGGGGGAAACTTTACAAATCTTTTTTCTGAAGATTAATCAGGTCGTCCAAAACAGACATTAATATGAGGATGAAGTCTTCTGTAAACAAAATTATGTTTAATGTTCCCGCTTCCAAGTGGTTCTCAGTACTGTTGGATTTCTTAAATCCTCGCTGTGGGCTTCCTAATAGTTTATGGTGGTGTGATGTTTTCATTCTCTGTGTAAAAGCAGGGAGCTACTGCTCTGCCATTTCTGCTGTCAGCCGTTAGTCTGCATTCACCACTCCTTAAACGCAATTCATGTTTTGTGCTTCAGCTCTTCTGTTGTTCTGAAGATAAAACAACATAGTTTGCGTGCATTCCTTTTTATGGATCGCTTTTTTTGGTGCATTTTGATTAAGATAATCTGTCAAAGAAGTGTGTGACTGGCAGTGACAAACTGAGCCTTGTGTCGGTGTTGGTTCCTGTTGGGACGTTTTCAGTAGTGGTCTGGTGGCATTAAAGATGGAGATGAGGGAAGATAGTATGTCCCCAATGGAGCTAATTGGAAAAACTCCCATAAAATTCAGCAGAATCAGGATTTAATCCCTGCTATTTTACAGTAAAGCAAAGCTACATCAGAGAGAAGCCTTTAAAAAAAAGATTATTAGAGAACAGTTGTGATCTTGCATGTGAAATATATTTAATTATAATGATTTTTCCATTATCTCTAGAGAGTTTAGGGACATTCAGTGGGACCTTCTTTTCTTTTTGGAAAATACTTTGCCCATTGTGGGCACTAGGAGAGGAAAAAATTGAAATAAGATGTCTCCAATTGCAGTTGGAAATGTAATACAATGGGAGAGGGCTGAGACCCACAGGGAAGCCGGTGGCAGCACTCCCATTGACCTTAATGGGAGCTGGACCACGTCCCACACGGCCTCGGAGACATTTGTGGGAAAAAAACGTCTACTGTAAAACTGAAAGATGAGAATGAAGAAACGCATGAATTTCAAAACTTTGTGGCTGAAGTGGGGTAAGCGCCAAAACCCGCCGAAGCAAACACAAAGTCAACGGTCAGGCTGACTTTGACTCGGCTATGTCTGTCTTTTTGTTTTGCAGAAAACTCTGTCAGTTTGTTAGCTACTACTCTTAGGAAAATACCTCTTCATCACGCAGATAATATACATTAGCAACATTCCTCCTTTGGATAACTGATATACTGGATTTAATCCAAAATCAGAGGAGTGGGATTATTTGTGTGTTTGCAATCCTCCCTAATGAAGTCCACTGGGAGCTTCTGACCTCTGCTGTCTGGCACTTCCCCACCCAGAGGTCCTCAGGGTTGTCTCCTGTGGGGTCAGCCAGCACATGATGTGATGAGACTGGTGGGTAAGGGCTGGTCCTCGGGGTTGTCTCCTGTGGGGTCAGCCAGCACATGATATGATGAGCCCGGTGGGTAAGGGCTGGGTCACCTTGCAGCTTGGGGGGAGGCTGGCAAAAAGGGGTCCGATGATGACGGGGTGTCAACAACTACTGCGAGGCGAGGTAGAGCATGGTGGTGTACAAATGTTGCCACCTTGCTGGTTTTTAAAGACAGCAGCAAGATGAGGAGGAGTTTTCATTAGAGGTAAAATATTTTCTGGTCTTGAAATCCAGCTGAGGAAAAGCTTAATGGTGAAATGTGGTGAAATGTGCTTCACCCAGAGGAAAAGGAATACCTAAAGGACTGGAGAAAGGGAGTGAAAATGTCTTCTACATCAACAGTTCAGAGTCAACAAAGGCCCCAAAGCCCTCAAGTTGCCATTTTTTCAACTCAGAAAAGATCATGGTTCAGCTCCTGGCAGTCGGGTGTCCGATGTACAAGTGTGGGCATCAGAGACCTAGAGATGGAATGAACGCAGAGCCTAATCCAAGGAACCAGAACGAGCTTTGCTCCCTGTCTCTCCAAGCATGTCAATTCTCCAAATTACATGAAACAATTTCCAGAACTTTTAACAAAGCAGGGCTTGCTAACACCAGCTTTGTAAGAAATTAGGAGGGTCCTCACCCCCAAACATAGCTCAGCTAGGCAAAGACCGATTAAGGCACAGCGACACACAGAAAGAGCACAGCTCCCAAGAAAAGGGTTGCTTGTGCTTCCAGAAGAACTTGCTAGAAGCCACAATGCGTCTTGGAAGAAACAGGGATCATATTTCAGCCTTGGATTTTAGGCACACGTTGTGACAGCCCGCGGCAGACATGCCAGGAACTTCATTCCGTAAATCACATTTCTTGCAAAGGAGGCCTCTGTGCTCAGTAGTAGTAGCATTTGTTTCTTCTTTTTCTTGGCTGCTTTGCTTGGAAGTAGTGTAAAGACTTAACCCTGGTGAGAAGGACCTGCAGAGAAATAATGGAGTATGTGAGAGCTCCGGCTTTTGCCTTGTTAAATGAAACTCGGTCTATATAAACACCCTTGAAAAAACCCACTGGTAATGCTGCAAACACAGGGTTCGGCAGCGGGCTGTTTTCATTTAGCTTTTTGGCAGCATTTTTAACAAGAATACGGGTTTTTTGTGACTTTCAAACCAGACACATCATCTTGGATGAACTATAGTGGTAATAAAAGCATTGCGAATATCTCTATTTCTAACCAAGGTTTTGCTGGAAACATCTTACTACTTGAAGGAGAAATAGAGCCTTCATGTGCCGAGTGTAACAACTTGCTTAGAAGTGAGTGTGTACTAAAGTGTATTCCTGTATTTACTCGCACCCCAGAGTAAAGCTGGGGTGATAAATACTGAGCAAACCAAGGGCTGGGAACACTATCACACCATCTTCTTATGGGTGGCTTTTACTTTCATCTCGCCATACTGCGGGAACTTCAGAAGCTGGTGACCTGATGTACCTCGCCTTCTCCCTCTGAAGTATGCGATGTGTTTAGCGTAATAGTGTTTCGTATACCCAAGGCTGGCGTCTCCGCGAATGGTTTGTTTGTAGAGTATGTTCAGTCAGGGGGTGAGGGTGAGGAAGGTCTCTGTTGTCAGGAAAGGAGATGCTGCAGTCTGGAGCAATGTCTGCTTTGAACACTTCTGAATAAATATTTTGCGGAGAAACGTATAGAGAGAGCTGTGATGTTCAGCTTGACTGTAGTGGCAGCCCTAAGGAAATGTAGTGGAGACAGTCATCATGAAAAGGGTTTAATTAGCAAAAGCACTCACTGATTTGTGGAACAGATGCGAGCAGCTGCAATTCAAAGTTCCTGCCTCCAGCAGAGATACTGAACCCCATCATCAGCTCTCACAGCCAACCACCCCCGGTAATCCTCTGCGTATCTGTCTAGCTCCAGACTAAGGTTAAGGAGGAATTTACCCTCGAACGGAAAGATACTTCAGAAACTTTCCCAATAGCTAAAAACTTTCTAGCACCCAGCTGACTTCCAAGCCTTCCCTGGTTTTGTGTCATTGCCAGCTGGTAAAGTTGGCATAAATTGTCACTGTTAATCCTGAGTAGCACAACTCTGTTCATTGTACTAACAAATTCAGTCTAAGTTTTATTCTGGTCTGTTCTGATCCCATTCTCCCAGAAGGGATATACCCATCTTCCTCTAGCCGAGAGTCCTTTCCAGTCTTATGCTATCAGCAAAATTCATCAATGTGCTCTTACTTCCTGTGCCAAGAATATCAATAAAAATATTCAATATATTCAGCCCCAAAACCAAGCTTCTGGGAGCTCTGCACTTTGACTCCCTCCATGCTGTCAGTGCCCTTTCAGATGCTACCTCCAGCTTCCCTGAGAATTTCCCTCTGGTGAAAGGATTGCCAGAAACCTGGGGCTCTGCCAGTTCTTCTGCCCAAAAACTGGGGGAAGCCCTCTATGACCTGGGATAAGACTGCTGGCTGGTCCCTGGGACAAGAGAGGCCCCATTCCGGCATGCTCCTCCATCCCTGGTGCTTCATATTCTCTCACCCTGCTAATTGCCAGCCAGATGCTGAAAGACTTAAGTTGTCCAAGGGTTTGATTTGTGTTTCAATTATTTTGCTGTATAAAATACTATAAGAATGTGAAGAAGCCCCCCAAAAAGCGATAATTTCCATAGTGAGTACTCTTAGTTAGTACAGAGATGAGAAAAATCACCAACGGTTGACTTCAGAGGCTATGCCAAAAATAAACGGAAGGCAGTCTGGAAATAGGTGAAGGAAGGAGAGAATGGGGAGATGACTTGGGTAAGCTAAGCTCTGCAATGCTTCTGTCTTCTGTAGTGTTCTGAGGTGGCTGAAATATGCCTCTTCTGCCCTTGGACATGCAAGCAGCAGCCTCTCGCTCTGTAGCACAAAGCCAAGAAGTGCATCTATTTAAAGATGGCCAGAAAATGCAGAACTCTTGAAACTGGAGTTGTCCCACAGCGAAAGCACGTTTGTTTGTTACCAGCCTTAATAATGAAGACTTGAGTGTGAAAATAAATTGCCTCTTTCACAAAAATGTTAGATTTACGAGAATCGTAGGTAATGGGATGTTTGTCACCAAGAGCCCTCCAGTACCTCGTGGCGTTGACTAAAACACAGGCTTGCCGTCTGTGATGGTATGTCATCAAACAGCTGCTTGGTACCAGTGCAGCTTTTTTCCACAAAAACATGGCATCTGCACAGAGGAGCTTCTCCTGCTCTGGAGCAGAGCTTCCCTCTGAGGGCGCCAATCGCGCTCTGCTCTGTGCACCCCAGCAGCTGCACACGCAACCACCGTTGACCCTGGCGGAAATCATCGCTTCCAAATGCATCGCCTGTTCCCGTGCAGAAAGCCAGGGACCTTGCCGTGACCAAGGTTTTTGCTTTGTCACCTCTGTTCTCCTTCGCCCAGCAAAGGGAACAGCTCTCGGATGTCCATGAACCACAGCGCGCTGCAGGATATTTGAAAAAGGAGTAAGAGTGCAGTACTCTTGTTGTGCTGGTCACTATTTCACCCCGTGCGGCGTGCCATAAGGCATGCAGTGAGTTAACTTTGTGTTACGCTATCGCTTGGAGTTAGAAGTCAGCCTCTCTGCATGAATGCTGCCCACGCAAAGGGGAGAGCTGTCAAGCTGCAACACGCCGGAGACACCAAGACACACCTACTGGAATGGTGCTTCGCCTCCCCCATCGCCTTGCCTTGCTGTAGTCTTCAAAAGTTGAACGGAAAATAACGATCAGGTACTGTATTGTTTATTTTTGAATTTTCTGTGCCAAACACAATAAACGTTCCCTGCTCTGTGAAGTGTAGACCGTCACAGAATCAGCCCATTTGCAGTAAGTTTTCCTGCTGATTTGTGACTGTGCACGGCTATAGCTTTTTGTTATACTTTGGGCTTCTGGTGAGAACAGCAGCCACAGCCCTGCGTACGCTGCTCTGTGGTACGCCGGGTTCGTGTTGGTGTTGCAGTTTAACAATGTTTGATGCAGCACGACCCACTGTAACATGTGAGATGGGATGGGGGGGCTCTCAGGTCCCCATACCCTTCTGTGTGAGCTGTGATACTTCAGGCATGTCACTAGGAGCCAGGAATTGCTGAGACACAACTTCACCTCAAGAGGAGTTGCTGGTGCTGTTGGCACTACTGTGTGTCTGCTTCCATAACCTGTTTGCTGCACATCTTCTCCCTCCTGTAGCCCCTCGGAGTATTTAATTGACAGAAAGAAAATGGTTGCAGTAGTGCTATGGGTGTGTAACGACAGGCTTCGGAGTGGGAGATGGACAGGGTCAAAGCATGTGAGGAGAACCTCTAAGAACAAGGACTGTGCAGAGAGCACTTGATGGTGGGAACAAGCATGAGCATTTCCCTCCTTGGTGTGTGTGACTGGGGCTGTGTCTGGCCTTGGGACGGTGCCCTTGGCTGGAGCGTGGGGACCAGGGAGGGAAACGGGGGAGAGGGAGTGACCTGTGGCTCCAAAGGCTGGAGCCACCAGCAAACCTGGGACGTGCTGTCCCTGCTGTCAGTCACACACCACAGCTGGTGCAGGCTAGGAGCATGCTCCTGCCACACTGACCATGCTTTATTTTATTTCAAATGTTAAATTAGTCTAAATAAAAGATTGGATAACCAACCTTCATTCGGGTTACTCAGGAAATTCCTGTATAGTAAATTTACACTTTGCTTACTGGCTATTCCGTGCGCACTCTCTCCAACACTATGTGCGTCACCCCACGTTCTCTGCGTGGACGAGCCATTAGTGCAAGGGCACTGGTGTGGGGAAAGGACTCTTTAATGAAGCGAAGTTATAATGAGGTTCTGCGCCTGAAAGCTGAAGCTGAAGAATTCAGACCAGTAATAAGGTGTGCATTCTTGGCCACTGGAGAATTTAATATCTGAAACAATTTGCCTAGGGACATGACAAATTCTCTCTTTGAAAATTTAAATTAAGATGGGGTTATTTTTTCTGAACAATCTGGTTCAACCAGAAGTTATGGTCTTGATGCTGGAGGTACTGGGAGCAAGTAAATGACCCAGGCGATGCAAGAGTTCAGACCAGACCCTGCGAGTCTCCACTTGGTTGAAATAAAATGTTTTGAATGGCATATTACAGCATTGCTTAAACTCATGTTTTGAATCTTAACCTCCCCTGCATGAAAAAATAGGGGAAAAGTAAGAACAAATGACATTTTCTGAATGGTTTGTTCTGTGATGTATTTTTATTTTTTTATCTATTCCTCCAAAAATTTCTTACTTACATTAAATGTGCTTGACCTAAAAGGAACCAGATCACCTCTGTAGAGCTTCCTGATATCTTTTCTTATCCTGGGGAATGGGTGACTGCCTGCCTGATAGAATACCAGTGCTAAGGGATAATTCACCAGGAAATACCACAGGCCAAGTAATGAACTGCACAGCACAGCAGCCCTCTTTCTACTCATTTTCCTGCAAAAACAATCCGTGTGCTTAAATATTTAAAGAATGCAAAATAAAGCAGCGGTAGTGACTTTGGGGTATTAAGCATATTTTTCTACTCTTCCCTTAGTATACTGCTGTGTAGGGGCGGGGGGGGAGTTACCAAAGCTCCTATATCTGACAGGGCACAGACCTCCCTGGCCGGAGCAGGACTGCTCCTTCTCCTCCCGCTCCCTTGCGGAGGAGCTGTAGCTACAACGCAGTGGCATCCAAACCACTGCTACCTGCCCCCGTGACCCCTGACTCCATGACCACCTGCAGTTGAGTTAGGACAAGTATGGGCATGGAAATACTACACCACTGGGAATACTTTGGCTGGCAGAGGGTAACAAGGCTGTTATGACGCCTGTGCTGAACAGTTAGGTACAGGTTTTTGATAAGAAGGAAAGGAAAAGGCAAGTAAGAAGAGGATGTTTGATACAATCCCATAGAAGTATCCTGCACAACCCGGGAGTACCCTACACAGTCTCTCAGCATTGTATAGATCTTTAAATTAGTCTGGTAATGATGAGCTCCATGAATCCTTGTGCTTATTTCAGCTGATTCTATACAAAAGCCTTGAAGAAAAAGGAAAAGAAAGGCTAAGTCTGCTTTACTTTTCTCTGTCGTTAATGATAGCGGTGAATAAGTGTGGTTTGGGAGTGCCAAACTTAATTGTGTTGTGTGTGAATAATGATGAGTCTTCTCTTAGTCCTCTGGAATTAGGTAAACAAGAAAGTGCTTTTTGGGGAAATCAATGTAGTGATTCCAGTATGTCCTGTGATTTTACATATAAATTTATTTGGTCAGCTGGTTTGATTAGCACTCAGACTGTGTCCCCACAACTACATCAGTCAGACTCCCTCTCTTGTGCTTTAGGACCTCATTTTAATACATGGTTTTGGGTATTTTAACTTGTAATTTTACTGTGAACAGAACAGCGTGAGAGGAGGACTGAATTTGTAGTTTACTTCATGTGAAGGTCTTGTGAAAAGCAGGTAATGCCCAGGGGATAAAATACTGGAAAATGATTCTTTGATTTGTTATCATCCTAAAGGCAGGACTCATCATCTTGCCAGTGCTAAGTTGTTCTTCATTGTGTGTAATGTAGCTTTGCAAATTTCTATGACTTTTTTTGAACTTATTGCCTGGTAGCTATTGAAACTAACAGAAAAATTCATGCTTTCATTTAATAAATGGCACACTTTGTGGGGGAAGTATATTTGCAGATAAGAACTTTCATTTTTAAAGGGAAAAGAACACTTTACTGAAAAGCATCCTGGGGAAAAGAGCATATGTTTATCTCCCTGTGTTTACTGAAAATAGACAGGTGGAAGAATTTTCCATCCAAAAGTTCCCTTTACTGGTGCTGAGGCATGGACCTGAAAAGCTCTGCTGTGTTGTGATCCCTGGTTGGTGCTCAGGGCTGGCAGCTGGGAAAGTTCTTGTGTTCTTCTGCCTTCGTGGCTTTCGTCAGCAGAGACGTGCGGGGTGGCATTTTAAGGTTGTAGCTTGCCAGGAGACTGTGTACTAGGTTGGGAAGAATACCCCCTCGACAGGCAAGGCAGTGAGATTTATACATAGAGTTTCAAGGCTTGCATTTGAGAAGTGCATGTAGATAATTTTTGCTGGGCAGATGTTTTTTACTAGCCCTGAAACACGCTGTGTTTTTAAATGTTTCATGCTGTTTGGCCAGTAAATTATTTAAGGGAACTAGCAGTTAATCTTTAGTGTCCTAGCCTTGACTCTGGCTCTGCTCTTCAAGCTCATATTTACGCTAGAGCAAATGTTTCTGCTGACAAATTCACAGTGATTTTTCATGTTGTTGGCGTGGTCTGGCACATCTCTCCAAGGAAAACAAATCTTTTCTTGATATCAAAAGGGGAATATTTACCTAAGGAGAAACTGAAGAAAGGCTGGTTATTTGGGTGTACCTTCCACCAGAAGACAAACCCATCCTTATGCTTAAGTCTTGAAAGATTTTATTGACTTCAAACAGAAAGAGAAAACATCATCTTAACGAGAAAGAGAGCATACCATAAGCTCTTGACAAATACATATATTTGTACTCCCTCACAGAGCAGAGCTGGAACCAAACAGTGAATTAAGATGATCACTAAACTTCTGTAGATGAGGCACATGTGCAGTGTCCAGAAACCCTAGTCGTTGACAGATGGGATGGCCAACTAGCTGCCTATACCTTTTATTTTTGATGTTACTGTAAGATGTAGACAGCCTGGCATACTGGATATAGGTGCAAACACTGTGTAAGAGACTACCCCATCTCAAATGAATGGATAGTGTCCCCAGGACAGACAGAAATAGGTTGTAAAAAGGACTCCAGATTGACTGAAGCTTTTCTTCCAGAAGTGTTAGTGTGAACTCAAAGTGTCATTGGCAAATATTTCTTCCTTCTGCTGCTCTTCTGATGACAGGATTTCCTGTTTCAGGTTTTAGTCCTGCAGGTAGTAAAATATCCATGTTTTAAGTAGCAGGGAGTGCTGAAATGAGGCATCAGGTGTGACCCTCTTGGGACGTGTGTTCCCCTGTGACTAAGAGCTCAGCACTCGACCTGCTGGTGCCTTTAACTGTGAGACTGTACGAGTAAAGGGAGATGTGGCGCTGAGGTGCTCCCTGTCAGTAGGGTCCGCTCCATAACAAACAGATAGGAGCAGACATAACCAGGTGTATATAAACATAACCAAGTGTGTAACTGAGCCTTGCCCCGACACAGTGATATGCTGAATGGAAAACTGCTCTCAGGGAGATTGCTTGTATGAAAGCGATACCCAGCCCTCACACGGAAATAATTTCCATTGCTTATCTGCAAGCCCCTCTGCAGAGTGGGTGAGTCGAAGTCAAATATTACACTTTAAAAGACAATTACGTGTCCTTCACTTCCTCAAGTCCCTCAAAAGCCAAATAGTGCTATCTAATCTAAACCACCCCAGCTCTTCTCCATCCCCTCAGACACATGCTGTGCATTACATTTTTGCAGAAATTCATTGCAGTCTGGTTCAGCAATCCCTTTGAAGTCCTTGGGAGCTTATCTGTACTCCAGCAAGCAAGGGTGTGTCTCCCGGCCAGCTTGCAGGCGACCGTAAAGCAGAAATTTATCCCAGAGGCCACAGGTGCCTCTGAGTGGATTTTTTTTCTGAGTATTGAGAAATTTCCAGAATTCACCCCAGAATAAAGGGCTGCATCCTGAGCCTGTAACTTGGCCTGAGGTGCTGCTGAGTGTGAATGGGAATGTAGTGTGGGACACATCAGTGTCTTGTGGCTATCGTCCATAAGAGGTTAAAAAAAAGTTTCAAGAAAGCACAGAAAATGGTCATAGCTGCCTTTCGGTACAAAGGGAAGGTGGCACGAGGCAGCTGACTGGCTTCCTGTCAGTCTCAGGCAAATCCCAGCATTTCAGAGAACATAACCCCCCAGGTGCACCCACCAGCGTCAAACTTCCCCTGCCCAGCTCCGCTCACGCTCTCTGGAGGGTGACGAGACCCCCCTACCCATACACCCAGGGTCCTACATCCATCACCATTCCCTTCCCTGGTAACCACAAATGCCTTCCCTAAAAGAGCTGGAAAATGCTTTTACTGCCACAGGAGAGGAAAAAAAAAAAAAAGGTCTGACATTAATCCTGAGAGGAAAATGGCTGAGCAAGTATTTATGTTGATTTAAGGCTGTTCTTGTTACATTCTTGAAACTACTGAGGTTATCTCGTAATCCATCTGAACTGCAGCTTGCGGCATTTTGAGCTAATTTTCAATTGGGCTGCACTTAACTATTCTTTACCTCCTTCTGCCTCCCAGTATATGTGGAAAAATGTACATCAGGTTTTGGAGCCCCTAACCCATGGCCTCTGAGGTATCTCCACATCAGAAAATAGAGACAGGCATTCCTTGAGAAGAAATTTTGGGGGCTGAGGAGACTTGTGACTCTGCTGAGAGGGGACAGATTTACAGTGCTGGGGTTTGGCTAGAGAAGGGTTCAGCCGAGCAGCGCTCTCTCTGTTTATTTTCTGAATGCTTTGAGTGAATGCACGTCTCTATAGATGTTTAGAGAGCGGCAGTGCTGGAGATGAGGTTTATTTATTCACAAGATATGTATCATGCAAACAGCTGCAAACTGCTTCTCCTCACTGCTCTGTTAATGCACTCAACTCCCACCCCAGCAGACCACCCGATATGGCAGGGAGAGGCAGCGTGGCTCCCGGCAGCAGAGCTCTACGTCGCCAGGAGCCCACTGCCTCTTCGCCAGCAAGTGTCATACCCCTGGACTTATCAGCCCCTGGAGCTGGAGCTCCATGCAGCAGGCTGAAAGGTGGATGAAAAGCTGGACATGAGCCAACAGCGTGTGCTGGCAGCTCAGAAAGCCAACCGTATCCTGGGCTGTACCCAGAGCAGCATGGCCAGCAGGACGAGGGAGGGGATTCTCCCCCTCTACTCAGCTCTCATGAGACCCCACCTGCAGTTCTGTGTCCAGCTCTGGAGCCCCCAACATCAGGAGGTTATCAACTGATTGGAGTGAGTCCAGAGGAGGCCACGAAGATACTCCGAGGGCTGGAGCACCTCTGCTATGGGGACAGGCTGGGAGAGTTGGGCTTGTTCAGCCTGGAGAAGAGAAGGCTCTGGGGAGACCTTAGAGCCCCTTCCAGTACCTGAAGGGGCTACAGGAAAGCTGGCAGGGAAGGGACTTTTTACAAGGGCTTGTAGTGACAGGATAAGGGGTAATGGGTTTAAACTGAGAGAGAGTAGATTTAGACTAGATATAAGGCAGAAATATTTTACGATGAGAGTAATGAAGCTCTGGCACAGGTTGCCCAGAGTGGTGATGGATGCCCCATTCCTGGAAACATTCAAGGTCAGGTTGGACAGGGCTCTGAGCAACCTGATCTAGTTGAAGATGTCCCTGCTCATGCAGGTGGGTTGGACCAGATGACCTTTAAAAGTCCCTTCCAACCCAAACCATTCTGTGATTCTAATGTGAACAGATAATTTCCTCTGGTGAAGTTAATTTCCTTCTCCCACCCTTCCCTCTGTTAAGAGGAGAGCTCCAAATGGGTGACAGACTTGTCAAGTTTTTGGATGCAAGGCACAAGGAAGAATTTTCTCCTGGGCCCATTTGGTGATCTTCTCAGCATCCAAGAAAATGAAGACTCAATACTAAATCCTGGGTGTGACATATCCAAGGACCAGACAGATTTTCCTGGAGGACAAAGCAACTGGATGTCTTTAACCAGATGGAATCAGAGCATGATTTTCCTTTGGTATTTTTTGCTAGTCATTTCCTGAGGAAAGTGGGGTTAAACCCATTATTTTTCACATCCCTTTTGGAAAAGGCTCCTTACACCAAACCCCCCAGAAATCAGGGTATCTCAGGCAGGCCAGGGTATGTGCAGAGAAACCTTGTATTTCCCCCATCATGTCCTGGCCTCCTGACAGTTTTAGTGAGAGCACCTGCCTTCCACCCTTTCAGCTTCTTTTCCCTTTCATCCCTTCTTGTGCCTCTCCCCAAACCAGGGGACCCACTGACCCCTGGGCCTCACCACCGCATGGGAGGAGACCCATCGCTTGTAGTTACCGCTGCCGGTTGGTTTATGGAGACAGGGTTAAACAGTGTGTTATTTCTTATCTGCAAACGATGGTTTTCCTGTTGAACACAATTACAAATCCAGCTCCTTTGCTTTCAGCTCAATTTTTCACCGCTTGCTTTCCCCCCTCCCAGTCCCTCTTGGTTCTACGCTGGAGATCACAGTAGTTTCTGTTTAAAATGTTTCAGCTTCTCTGTTTTCCAGAATTTAATTGGGAGCCTGTTGCTACATGCTGAGAAGGGTGGGACTCCCGATTCCTTTTTTTTTTTTTTCCTTTCCCCTCAGAAAGTAGATTGTTGAATGTAAGGCTTCAGGGAATAAAATTTGCAGGAGAGAGATTACCTTGTATGTTTGTACCATGGGGCTACCTCACTGGCCAACACTCTATTTCACCCTTTGCATGCCATGGAAAGCTCTTATTAGTGCTCTCCTTCCTATGCTTTTCCAGTCCTCTGTGGTGAAAATGAAATGCTTATTTGCATGTAATGAGGCTGAATACACCAGTAAAACTTGGAGCCCCGTTTAAAAGGCTTCTGGGAGATTTATCGTCTGTCACTGATCATCGTTATGGCCTGTTTCAAAGGACACGCAATATTTTGGGACCCATCCAGCCCGGGGAGGTGGGGAGAGGAGATGGCTTGTAAGAGGCCATGTGTTGTGAAGTAGCCCTCCATGGGGACGCTCATGGGACAGGGGTCCTGGGGATCCCCAGCCAGGGCTGCCTGTCTGTGCCCAGGGTGAGGAGCGCAGTGCAGGACAGGGGACAGCACAGCAGGACACCCCCGTTCTCCCGCACACGCCGCTTCCTCGCAGGAAGCATTGTGGGGGATCTGCTGGGATGTTTTGCATTTTTTGTGGCCTGTGTTTATGCTCTTAGGACCTGATCTTCCCAAACAGCCGAGGGCCAGGGCCAGGAAGCACTATTTCTCGCTGTGCACAGCCAGCTGGAAGGCAACGCTGAGCAAGGTCCCGGAGCGCTCAGCGCTCACTCAGCACCTCGCCGCCGAGGTTAAGGCATGTGCTGCAAGGTGGGATGTGTGCCGGCTTCACCGGCATCTGGTCAAATCTGTGCTGGCTGGGACGTGTGTTCTGGGACACAGCCGCCACCTTTCCATGTCAGGCTGTGGCTGAGCGCGCTGTGTGGTTTTCTCCATCTCCAAGATTTTGTGCAGCTTGCTCTCGGTCTTTACACTCATGACTATTTCAGACTGAACGAGCAACATCTCTAAGACTTTATCAACCTTGTTTATAACATTCCTCTTGCCCAAAATGCTCGTGTTACCTGCTCATCAAATGCAAGGTGGTCGGATAATCAAGTCCTGTTAGCTCTCCTTGGCAAATTAAAGAAGCACTATCTCTAGCTAACGTTAACAACCAGCAAAAGGGCTCCTGCACATCGACACAAACCTGGTGTATTCCTCCCACTAGAGGACGGTAGCTGGTGTACGCAGTCATCAGTAGCATTTTACAACAGAAGCAAGAATAAAACAGCCCTACCCTTCCTGTAGAAACATGTTCCTTTCTAGTGGTTTTCACATAATGAATCCCAGTGAATATTTAACTAAGTCTCCCCTGTAATCAAGTTTCTGGCCTCCTTACTTGTACCCACAATGTAAAACATTTCCTGATCCATGGTGTTTAGCAGCCCTGGGAGTCTCCAGCAGTGTCTGTTTCTCTGCTCAGCTGATGTCCGAAGAGATGCACAGTTGTTATTGGGGTTTTCTCATCCAGCAATCACCGATAAGACCCTTGCTACCCTTTCAGAGATGGAAAGGACCTCAACTTGGCCATCTAAATCAAAAGCAGCGCTGAAATCTTGCTGTATATTCACACACACATAAATATTCATTGCTATGTGTATGAATATTCAGTAACTCAAGTCTAGGTTTCATGCAAACTGAGCTTCCCTGTAACCCTCCCTTTAAAACACAAAAGGATGAAAGAGAAAAGTGGTGTTTCTGGGTCTATGTGAGCAGGGAAAGAGGATGGTTTGGGTCTGTGTGGTGACTTGGGGAACCTTTCTATGATAAAACCTAAGACTTATCAAGCTTTGGAACAGGCTGCCCAGGGAAATAGTTGAGTCACCATCCCTGGAGGTGTTTAAAAGACTTCGGGACATGGTTTAGTGGTTGTCTTTGCAGCGTTAGGTTTACAGTGGGGTTCAATGATCGTAAAGGTCTTTCCAACCTAAATAATTCTGTGATTCTATGACATTTGTTTAAGGAACTCCACATGCCTGTATCAAATAGCAAATCCCTATTTGTGTTTGGGCTTTCCCTGCCTGACCATTACCTTTTTATCCCATTTTTGGACTGCAGCTTGTGAACGTGGTTACAGAGTTAACAAACAAGGGCTGTTAAACCTCGATGCACCTCTGTTTACATGGAGGCTTTCTAGGGCAGGTCACTGGCTTCTCTCCAAGGCAATCCAGTTTCTCAAGTGAAATTGTGGGTACCTTAATCACCTGGCAAAGTGGAGGAGGAGGTCATCTTACAGTGGGAACTGGAGCCGATTGATAAAAGACATGGCTTTCACTGATGGAGAGACGCAGGAAGAAGCAAATTCCTGTGAAAACTACTGTAGGAGATAGAGAAGTAAAATTATGTGCAAAGGACGGGAGAGAAGAAAGATTATGAACTGCTTGGAGAATGCTGACTTAAAGATGCTTGAGGGATGAGAAGAATGAGGCAGGGAAGCAGTCGTAGGCATTTAGTGCTTCATTACCCAGGGTTGTGGAAAATAAAAAATGACGTTTATTTCATTTTTGTTGAACTGCTGCAGAGTGACTGTGCGTGTTTGTGTCTGCAGCTGGGCCTCTGAAAGAGCAAAGTGGGAATCCGGAGCTTGGCACTGCAGCGAAGGATGTGGGAAGCAGAAGGGGTCTGCAGGGATTCGGTGGTGTGGGACGGCTAGGTCACAGGACCCTGCCCAGAAAGAACAGAATGCCTGCACTGTGGATCCCTGCCATAGAATTTTCTGTCCCTTCCAGGCTTTAAACTGTAACAGGAACCCCGGTGTAAGCCTGACTTCACACCTTCTGCTCTGAGGTTGTGCCTGAAAGTCAGAGCAGACTTGCTGAACCCTGTGGTGTCACCAGAGAAAAATCTGATCTGATGTAACGTTGCATGGGAAGCAGCCACAACCACCAGTTGGTCTAGTTAGACAACAGAGCCTCAGTAAAACAAACCAGCATGTATTGATCAACTAGAAGCAGAAATAAGAAGTGCATGGGCCAACAAGCCAAATATATCCAAGATCTGTAAAAGAAAGACAAATAGTCTTTGCAGCCTTTGTCTTCTCATTTTTGTAAGTCTGGCTCTGTCTTGCTGTGCCCTGCTCAGCGCTGAAAAGGGGTTTATTCACATGGTTTCTCTGAGGCCTGCTTTAGGGGAGCTCACTGTTAAAAGATATTCTCCAATGGATGCTGCTTTCCACTCCTTTAGAAAAGATACTGTTCCCCACAAGCCAGAGGTGCTCTACCAGGACAGCGTGTGACAAATTCTTTATGAGAGAATACATAATAAATTGAGGATTTTCTTTTATTTTGATTATTTAGTATTCAATATTTGCATTATGGAAGTGCCTGGAGGTTCCAGCTGAGATCAGTGTCCTATTGTTCTAAGCCATGCATAAAAACATGGTCAGAGATGAGGAGCTTACCATCTAAATAGATGAACTGGATAAAGGGTGGGAGACAGGAAGCATCTATTATTCTCATTTCATAGCTGGAGAGCTTGGACACAGACAAATTAAGTGCCTTTCCCAGGACTGTGTAGGAAAGCCGATGTAGAAGGGCAGAAAGCATCCAACGTCCAGCATCCCAGTGTAATACACCCTCCTCGTAACACACCACATTTCCTGTTTAAATATAGCGTGCAACAGTGTAATAATAGCAACAAATGTTTTTTGAATCTTTTCCTTAAGATGTACAAAATGAGAGGAGTATCAGAAAGGTTACAAGGCTACAAGGCATAACAGTCTGGAGGGAGTGCTGATACTCAAAATGCCATTACAAGACACTGACACGATAGTAGTGAAAGTTAGCTCTTTTTTTTCCCCAACTGCTTGGCCTTACTGCCTGAAGCAGTGGCTCTTAGAAGATTCTGCTATGCATAATGCAGAGAGAGATCAAAAATTGATAGGCAAAAGTATTTAATTTGTCTTATTCTGTAGCTTAACCAAAATGAGCTTTTTTTTGTTGATAAACACCCAGTAAAACCATCCCTTTGTGGGCTGGTAACTGCAGCCCCCCACTTCCTATATACATTTTGCGGCAGAACTTGGTAGTCCATCTGCTTCACACTTTTATGGTTCATTATTTGATCCACTGGCATTAAAATAAGGAAATCCTTACCTTAATTTTGCAGTTCAGCAGCATCTTGAAGGAATAGTAGTAGAGACTATGGTAAGTAGTAGAGACTAGTGACGAAGTCTCTCAATAGCAGTTTTTATGTTGAAAGGGTTCATGTTTATATGAATATGAAGTGACTTTCCCCTAAGACACTGACAAATAGATAGAGCAACTTTGCTCATCTTAAAAAAAAGAAAGATTTTCAGAAATGGGTTCTTATGATTTACTTCTTTGGCACCCTAAAAGCAAAGTTCAAAGCTGCTGGGAAAAGGAGCCATAAATACTTTGGAAACCAGGTAAACATTGTAGCTGCCAGAGTCTGGGTTTAGGCACTTAGCTTTAGAAGAACTTTAAAAAAAATTAATTTTGGACAAGATTTAATTGTATTTACCGTGGTCAAGCAAAAATTTTGGACAAGACAGCTTGAATAACAGAGAAGAAACGTTGCTTCCCGTTGTCTTTCGTGGAGAAGCTAATCCCTCAGCGACGTGCGTGGCTGAATTAGGATCTAGAGGATCTCTCCATGTAGTTCTCTACAACTTTAATGTGTGGGTTTTCTTAATAATTATTTATTTGATTTTCTGTATTATAATTCTATTTTATCAGGTAGATGGAAATGTGACACGTTAGCAGGTCCAGCACCTGGAGAATACACCAGTACTGGAGACCGTGCTCCCTCCAGGTACCTGTGGCCCCCCTTGCCATCTGCCTGCCATGTGGCAGGAGCCTGGCCTTGCTCCTCGCTGGGCTCCCAGGGAGGAGATGGTGTCGGCACAGCCCTGACTACCCTAATACCTCCAGCACTTAAAAGAAATGTCAGAGGCTCCGTGAGGACTAGATCTGAGGAGCGCTCAGCAGCTCTGTGGTATGTTTTTTTCTGACGTGGCTTTTCCCACACTACTGGAAGGCATTGGTTGCCTATCATCTCACCTCATCTCTCTGTAGACACAAGCTCTTTGTCTCCTGCTTCACCTTCCACCTTCATCCCTAAAAGCCCTTGAGCTGGGCTCTTGGGAATCCAGCCCAGGAGCTGCCTGAAGTCAGGCACATCTTACTGCCAGGCAAAAGAGATGCCCAGGTGGGAATGAATTAATCTCCTCGCCTCTTCCTTCACCATGGTGGAGATTTGGCCCTGTCCAGCTGCTCCTTCCCTGCGGCTGGAGCCCCTCGCTTGTGCCATGCCCCTGTTGAACATTAACTGTACCCCTGCCTGCGGAGGGGGGACCGGGGTCCAGCTGACAGCAGTGACAAAGAGCTGGCAGGGCTGAAAGATTCAATTTAACTTTCTTTCTCCTCCTCCCCCCCCAGTTTCCATATGCGAGGGGGGACAGCACTGTTCCTGCTTTTGAAACTTGCGGTGCAAAGGAGCATTGGTGTCCTCATTTTCCTTCCTCCCTATTGATGTATCATTGCCAGGATGAAAAAGGACGTCTCAAGAGCTTTTGAAAAAATGGGTGACTACTCAAGACATTTTATAAAGGAGGAAGAATGGGAGAGAAAATAGGACTCGGTAGGGGGTAGAAGGAGGCTGAATGTGTGCCTTGTCTGTCTTTTCTTTCGCTTGAAACCTGGAGCTGTTGTTCCTATTTCAGTTCAAACTGTCACCTTTAGTTCATGATGGCTTTACTGCCCTTGCTCCTGAACCTCAACAGATTGGGGCTTATTTACCTATTCACACTCCGCTGTGGAACCTCATTAATAGGCTTATTAGCCACACCATTCACGTGCAGGAGGGCTCACAGAAAAGATCCCAGCCACTTTGAGAGGAGGAGGAAAAAACTGTAAAGAGATTATGCTCTCATTCAGCAGCCTAACTGCTATGAAAGGCTCCCTGGGCCCACTGAGATCTCTTGAAGCCTAAATATGATGACAGAATTGATCCTTCCCCCCTCCCTTTTAATTCCAAACATGCTTCTGCTTTTCTCAGATGGAGGAGTTGGGCTGTTGTGGGCCACTTTAGGAGAATGTGGCTCATTTAAGAGAAAAGGCTGCTATTGATAGACTGCTATCTTTTCATCCCAAAAAAGAATAAATTCTGACAAGTGCTTCCAGACATTGGAAATAGGTGTTCTGATTTGTCATTTTTAGTGGAATGCTTCCTTTTCTTTCAGAGTATGCAAAGATATCGATGAATGGGGAAAGGTATTGCAGCTTCCTGTGTCAGACAATAATTTATGTGAGAATGCGTTAACAATGTTTTCAATGGGTGATGGACATGCCCGGAGCTGGGAAAATTGCATCTTGACTGTGACATCTCAGCTTCTCAATTAGAACATTTAGGTATCTGTTGCTTTAAGAACACAAAAAATAAACCTGTGTTTCTAATCGATTACAAATTTTTCTGCCATCCCTTGTAAAGCCTGCATTACTGCTGGTGATGGTGGGAAAGTACATTCTGGGAGGTAAGTACATGTTCTAGAGAAAACTTGTTTACAAGTTTTCAGTGTCTGGAAGTATGTAAATAGAGAGCTACACTATGCTGTGCCACCACAGTCCTTGAAAATCCCCTTGATCGATATTGCACACAACATATAAAATGTACTTAAGGGTTATGCTTAAATAAAGTAACATTAAATTGATCAACACTGATTTAATTTGAGGCAGCCACCACTTATTGATTTTGTTGTCAAGCTGATTCTACAGAGCAAGCATTACAGGGGCTCTGTATTAGAAACCTTTTAGTTAATGGTATCTAAAGCAAATGCTTTATTAAGCGAGTATCGGGTTAAGTTATACTGAATTTTAAATACCAATATGATGCAGTTTTAAATCTCTGTGTCCAGGCAAATGATATTTGCATAACGCTCTGACAACTTTCCCTGTTTGGGCACCAGACGCACATTTGCTAACGGTGAGCTGTCAGGCGAACTCACGAGGCAGCTGGAACCGGCGGTTGTACTAAAAGGCTCCTAAACCGAGGGTGATTTTTTTGGGAGTGGGTGTTATCCAATCATCCTCTCAGGCTGCAACAGGCCAGCCACGGACTCCCTGCCAAAACAACTTCTGGAGTGGTTTCCAGGGAAGCTGGTTGTGCTGGTACCGGGTTTTTTTGGGGGGGATGCAGATGCTGCCCCGCATCACCCTGCTGCGTGCAGGGAACCGGCCGGGTGCCACGGGCCAGGCCCGAAGCAGACCTTCCCGGCGGGACATGCCGGGCTCCCCCCGTTCCTTTCCAACCCGTGGGACAACTTTTAGTGGAGCATTCCAAGCGGAGCTGTGCAGGATTCCTCCCCTTCCAGCCCCGCGCCCGCCGTGGGATGCGCTTCCCCGCTCCCTTGGGGATGCGGCGGCCGGAGCCCCGCTCCCCTCTCTCCCCCTCTGTTTTCTGAGCTGCCACATCCCCGTTTCGGTTCTGGCTGCCCCGGGGAAGCAGCCGCGACCCCCGGCTGGGGCGGTGGCTGAGCGCAGCCCTTCCGCGGGAGCGGAGAGCTCCGCGCCGGGCAGGGCCGGGCCGGGCGGCGGGGGAAGGGGCCGCCGCGATTGGCAGAGCCGAGCATCGCCGTCCAGGAAACGGCTCGGGTTGCAGCGGGGGGAGTGACCAGGGGAGGGAGGAAGGGAGCCGGAGGAGTGCGCCGGGAGAGGGAACGGGGAGGGGGGGGTGGAGGAAAAAAAAAAACCACCCACCACCAACCCACCCCAAAACCACCACCCACCCACCCGAGGGGGGTTGTCGGCTTGACAAAGCTGCGGCGGCTCGGGGCGGGAGGCTGGATGGAGCGGAGCGGGACCCGCGGCGCTCTGCTCGGCGATGCCCCCGCGGGGGAGGAGGCTGCTGGCGCCGGGCACGGCGGGCTCGCCCCTCTGAGGCGGTAGCCGCTGCAGCCGAGCGAGGGGACGGGACGGGACGCCGGGCCGGCTCCTGCCTCGCCGCTTCTGCCCCAGCCGCGTCCCGCGGGGGATGCGCCCCGCTGCGCCGCTGCGGGTTTGCCAGCCGGCCCCGCTGGGGCTGCCTGCGGAGTGACCGCGGCCGCGGAGGAGTTTCTTCCCGTCCCGAGGAGCCGCCGCTCGGCACCGCGTCTCAACCCGCCTGTTGCGGGGGGAGCGGACCCTTCCCGCGGAGCTTTCCGGCTGCAGGTAACGGCAGCGGGCTGGGCTGGCCGGGGGAGCGGGGCGGAGGGAAGGGGCAGCCCCTACCAAGCGAGGCGGTGGAGGACTGGGAGTCCCGGCGCTTCCCGTGTGCTCCCCGGCAGCACTCCCGGCTCCGGGCGCGGAGCCTCGCACCTGGTGCACGCCGGTACCGGGGAGCGGTGTGCCGGTGCGGGGCTCGGGCAGCCCCCGAGGGCGGGCTGCGGCGCGGGGCTTCGCTCCCCCGCTGCTCCCCGGCGGGGCTGCGGGTCGGTTGGTTCTGTCACTTGATCATCCCTGCGGTGTCGGGGAGGGGGAAGCCTGAGCAACCCCGCTGGGTCCGTGCCGGTCCCCCCCCCCCCCGCCTCGCGTCCCGGCCGCTGGAGGCACGGATATCTCTGGGGACGGGCTCCAGCGGTGACAGCAGGATGGCCAGCGGGGGATGAGGGAGGGAGGCTCAGCCCCGGGGGAGCAACATCCCGATTCGGATGCCAGTATCGGCTCGGCGGGATGTGCGAAGCCCGGCGCAGCCGAGGAGCGGGAGGTCCTCCCCCGCCGCGGTGCTCGGGGAGAGGGGCCGGCGGTACGTAGCTGCCCCCCGTCTGAGATAAGGGGAGAAAGAAATCCTCGATGAAATATATATTTAAATGCAAAACGGCCCCTTCAAACAGGGACCCATTATGCGTTTGGTGTGAAACGCTATCAACATTTAAAACTTCATTGTCTCCTTTGTACCAAATCCCTGTAAATCTTCCACTAGCCTTTACTCATTTTCATCTGAAAAGCCTGTTTGGGCTGAATAGACAGCAATCAGCAGCCTCTGGACTTCTGTCTCTCTCTGGAATGTCAATTAAAATGCAGATTTTTTTTTTTCCTCCCCCCTGATCTCTTAGTGGCAAAAGACTTGAGAAAAACAGGATAGTCCTGGAAAGCAAATGAAAGAACTTCAAACAATGAAAAAGTACTGAAGCTGCCAGCCGGTTCCCATTAGTCCTCCAGAATTAATGTTTAATAGCTGTGTAGCTCAGATTTGTTTGGATATGGAACTATGATGAAGAGTCTTGTCAGATATAAATATATATGCACATATATAGAGAGAGAGATGCGCATGTATTTGTGTGTGTGTGTGTGTACAAAGCTGTTAGCTTGAAAGCTTCACGTACCTGTTTTTTTCTGATGGAGCTACTGGGCTTTTAGGGCACTTGAGTTTTCTTTGTGGAGGGAAGATCCATATTTCGTTCCGATTTAGCTGTTCCCTGCCTAATGGAGAAAGATGCTGAAGGGTTTATACAATGAGCAGTGTATTGATTTGGTTAACATACTCTACAAATTGTAGTCTCCCTGGGGAGTGATAAACATCTTATAAACAACAATGGAAGTAGATTAAAAAGAACACTGAGCATTGCATTTAATTAATGCCACTGCTGAACAAGTACTACTTGTTTGCGTGTGCGAGTGTGTCTTAAACTGAGGTACAGCTTGGAGGAATTTGGTTGGGCTCCCAAACCAGTCTGCTTTCCCATGCTTGTCAGTTTGGCAAAGAAATTTGGGCAGGTATGTGACGAGGTGAAAATTGACTTGATGAGCGAGTGGCAAGGAGAGCCATCAATCATTGGAGGGTGACAACTCCTCCCCAAAGTGTAGGCTGAGGAGAGAGACAGAGTTCCCTTTCAAGGGGAAAAATAAACACTACGTGTGGCTTTCACTGAGTCTGAGACTCCAGGAGGGATTATGGTATTGTAGTCAGGAAGCCAGAATTGTGGAGGCCAAAAAGCATGCTGGGGCTGTGTTCCAAACATTGAGATAGAGGTACATAATTATCCGGCGCAGGAGGTCTTTCCAGACACTCGTCCCCCAGCAACTCTGGCGATTAAACTATGAAAAGAATTTGGTTTCGCTTCATCTTCGTTGGACTCCGCTTCTTTTGGGAAAGGACAACCCTCGAACCCTGGTCGCTGTCGTGGTGGTAGAAAGTGGTTTGGCTCCATGGATGGGTCCGGAGCTCTGCTTTTTGCTTTGCTACACCTTTGCAAGCCGTGGTTTTGAGTTTGCTGCTGCCCTGTGGACGAAGAGCCCCTTCCCTCTGCTGGCAGATGTTCAGGTGCAGGAGCTGGCAGAAGTCTTCAGGTGGGAGGACGGGTGGTCAAGCAGCCTTGTGCTGCACTTCAGGATTTAGGATGAGGGTAGGAACCACAAACGTGCTTTCAATGGCCT
This sequence comes from Rhynochetos jubatus, assembly GCA_027574665.1. NCBI lineage: Eukaryota > Metazoa > Chordata > Aves > Eurypygiformes > Rhynochetidae > Rhynochetos > Rhynochetos jubatus. The sequence goes on along the minus strand of CM050655.1, from coordinate 37,098,605 downwards.
TTAATGTAGCCTAAAGATCTGAAACAGCTGAAATGTGAGTGGAATTAATGCTGTTAGAGCCTGAAGTAACTGCTGGCATTCTGGTATCTTTTAGTTTTGCAATGTTCTGATTAAATTTTGCATTATCTACATAGTCTTTAATCTGGCTTTACAGGGTGATTTATAGAAATTAAATTAGCATTACATTCAGTCTGTTCATTAAGGCTTCTACCCACTTTACAGCTGGATAAACTGAGCTACAGAGCTGTGGCTGTCAGACGGCGAGTCGGGAGGTTGACCTGGGTGGCAGCGGCTGGGAGGACTTGCTCCAGGTCCTTCACCAAACACGGAACCCGTTCAGGAGACGGAGCTCTAGTTGGTTCTGCACCTGCTCTGTGCTTATTTAGAGAAGCGCTCGGCGAGCTCTTTGCAGATGTTTGTGCCGTGGTCTGGTGGTGGTTTCACTAGAGATTTGGTAGTATTTACTAGCTTGTGGTCTGGGATGCTCGCCTTATGCTTAAGCCTCTAAAGGAGGGACAGAGCTCTGAACCGATAGCAGGTGAGGTGAAAAAGCTTGCCCTGAAGTATCAGGAATTCACCTCAATTACTGTGTATTAATTATTTTGCCCAAGTGCCTTATTTATGTCATCTAAGATCTGTTTCTACTGACTCCAGAAGTTGTTGTATATAGTACCCAAGATGAAAGATGCCTCAACAGCATTTCTGTCCTTAGCACTGTGAACTTGGTTTGTACGTAGCAGGTAGCGAAAGGCTAATAAAGTTGGAATAAACTTTTTAACGGTTGTCTTTATAAAGGGAGAATATTTGTCCATGTTTCTGTGTAGTGTATGCTGAGGTACCACACCACATCCAAATAGCAGAGGGTTTTGAGAGATTTGCCTTTACTCTCTCTGCCTTTTTGTTTTTAAAGGCAGGCAGAAGGGAAAAAGAAGTTTTATGTTCCCCTTCAAGATAAGTGCTCTCTAAGCTTCAGTTGGGTTTCACCACGTGTAAGATGAATCACTGGCCAGATTAGAACAATTGCTGCAGTTACTTGTTTTATCCGTTTACTGAGGTTTACCATTTATTTTTGAAGCGGAAAATCAGGCCTCATTTTCTGGTTGAGCGGTTAAATCACCCTGTGAGGATGCTCTTCTGACCCTCACCTGGCATCTTAGTGTGGTGGCAACAGGGTCCCCTGAAGGGAGTGCCAATTACTTTGGTACTGCTTCTCTTCTGTCTTCCATCAGCCCGTGCCTGGATTACCATTCAACTCCATCCGTTTAAATTAGTTTTACTGGGAACAAAATAGACCTTTTTTTCATCCCATCTGAAAAATATGTATCAATAAGCATCGTTGAGAGAGAGATTGAGGACAGAAACGCCTGAGCGTGCTGTGCAGTTTAGCACGTATGAATGGAAAACGATGCTGGGGAGGTCTCCTGTGAAACTGCAGTCTGTACTGCACTTTATACAGATTTTAATTGCCTGTAACGTGGTGTAGCTAAGCAGTGTCCCTGCAAAGACTGGAGCCTTTCGCCTGTACAGGACTTTTGGGTTTTGAAAGGATGCTGAACTGAGGTAGAAGGTCCATCCATAGGGGAGCTGGAAGTCCTGAGGTGAAATGAAGTTTTAAGGATTATCCAAGGCTAAAGTGTATTTTTCAACTGTTTTTCTTGTGGAAAATTACTGATTTCTTGCAAAGTCAGCTGGCTGCAGAATTGCTTAGGTGAAGGAATGAAAAAAGAAGCAAACTTGCCGTAAACCTTCAAACAATAACAAGAACGTAATTTGTATAATTGTGGTAATTTTGCAGCATTACAGGTTATATGCCTGCACATGTGTGTGCCTCTCGTTTCTTATAAACTGTATATTTTTCTGTCCGTAAAATAGTTCTCTAAATACGTGCTGAGAAGTGATTTTGTGAAAACAAGGAGGACTTGGTTACGCCTCAGGTGATGATGGAAACTGCTAACAGAAAATGAAAAGTCACTCAATTTTCACATATTCTTGAAGCTGGAAAACTGTTTTTCCCATCCTCCTCCTCCCCTTCTCACCTCAGCTCTGTTCAGGGCTTTCTCAAGTTTTTTGGCTTGCTGTTTAAGATGGTTTCGCTGACAGTGTTAAATCTCTCTCCTCTCCACAGCAACAGCCCTCGTTCCAAGGGAGGAGTATTAACCTGGCCGAAGGCACTGCTTTCTCTCCATGCGTCTCTAGAGGTGTTCAGATGGGATTAAAGTCCACATGGAGATATGGAAATGGACCAGGATTTTACTCTAAAAAGATGGTCAGCTGGGATTCGGGTTGCCTTATCTGCCTGGTGGTGGTCACCATGGCTGGACTTGCCCTGGCTCGACCTTCGTTTAATTTAGTTGTTGAAGACGCCACGCTGGAACCTGAAGGTAAACCAGTTTAGAGTCCTTAATTCCACAAAATAAATTCCTTTTAAATGCCTGAACATCTGAAGTGGAAATCAACAGCTTTATGTGTTTTGGTAAAGTAACAGATTAGCCCTCAACAGTTGTGTGTTTTGACTTTCCTTGCACGTGGGCTGTGTTCGTGCAAGCATGTGTTTATTTCGTATTATGCAAGCAAGTGGTGTCAGTGACTTCACTTGGGACTGTCATCATGTTGTATAATCCAAGTTTTCAGGAATAGGTCTTTAAGGAAACAAGTCTGTTGCACTTTCATACGTGTTACATCTTGCTATCTCAAGAAATGAAATGGCTATATAGCTGCGTGTCTGTGATTCTCTTAACTTGAGAAGTTCAGAGAAAAATCCCAATAGTTTTGAATCATGCAGCCTGAATGTTTAATTTCGCCAGGCATTTTGCAAAAAAATGGTGTTGCAGCTTTATCGGTGTTTGTACTTAGAATATATTTCCCTATTGTTGTTAGTATCCAAGAACAGTCAGAACAGTGTCTGGGTTGCAGGTTCTGGAAGTGTAAATGGTGAGATCTGAATAGCGAGGACTGCAGTTTATTACTGTGAAAGCACAAGCTAATTGAAACCTTTACACTGGGAGAGATGTTTTGATAAAGTCTCCCAATCTGAGCTTGCACCTGTTGGTATATTCTCGTAGGTCTATCTGTTCCTCAAGCTTTGCAAGGTGGTTTTCCTCTCTAAAGAGTGAAGGAGAGGCTGCTTTCTTTTATTGTCGTGAGCTGATTGTGATTTTACTGTATTGTGTAGGATCTTCCCTGCTCTCTGAGCACCTTGGGGGGAAAGTGAGGCTTCCTTCGTAAGGTTTTACCTGTCCTTCGTAGGAGTGATTACATTTCTAATAACTCAACTGTCAAACCAGTAGTCCATAGAGCATATCTGATCCGGCAAGCTTGCTGGAGGGAATTTGGCTTTTACACATTCTACTACTCATGTCCACGGCTACGGCTTTGTTTTTATTTAATACATTTTCATGCAAAACTTGTTTGTTTCTATCTGCTGCCTCTAAAAATAGTTGTCACTAGCTAACACATTTTTAGAACCCATTCCAAGTACATTTTTATTGATGGCAGGGGATGAACTATTTAGAGACGATGAGCCCTCCTCCCTAGCAAGCATTCCTGAACAAAATTAACAAAGTATAGCAATATTGTCATCTGTCAGCCAGAGGGATTGCTGATAGCAAAGAATTTTGGGTGTCTTTTCCTTCTTTTGAAGGTAACTCATGAATTTAAAAAGAAAAAAAGCCCAGTACTCATCACCACTTAGTGTATGATTTTTTTTTTTAATGGCACATCTGGTGCCTTTTTGGCTTTTCAGAGGAATGATAAAATCACGAATAATTCTGGTTTCAGATGAGCTGTTTGTAGTGAGTCCCGTAGTTTGGGGGTTAAGTCAGAAAGAGCATGATTGCATGATTGGTGGAGTATTTTACAGGGAAAAGAGTAATTTTTTTTTGAAGGATGTCTGATAATTTTTCAGCTTTTTAGGGAAAGAATAACTTTTATTATTTTAAAAAGCACAGTTTAATAATATGCTTCTTCCACAGTGAATATCTAGGGGGTGGAATCTGGGTTTTATCAAAGTGTAAATTGTTGAAAGGATTTAAAATTTGTTCCCAGGGCAGGAATGTTACTGACATGAAACAATTGTAAATGTGAGAACTCGAATCATTACCAGAAAGGAGAAAAAATCCATGCGTCTAAGTTAATGGTATAATAAGAGCTTTTATGTTGCAGAATACAGGGAATTGTGTGGGATTTATATCTGAGATTTGGGAAATAAAACCTCCTTTATGTACTTCCTTAAACCTCTTAAAAAAAGAAAAAGAAAAAAAAAACCCCACCCCCCCCAACTTTTTACACAATCACCTTCTCTGGGTTCCATCACTGCCACCCACAAACCCTCCAAACAAAACAAAAAACCCTTCAAAAATCTCTTCAAAGACAAAGCAGACTTCTTTTTTTCTTTTTTCTAATTTAGTAGATGCCAAACATTTTGGCTGCAGCTAATTTGGAGGGTCAGGTGCTCTAATAATGTGAATTTTTGGTAGTGCTGCTGACACTGCAGTCATTAGAGCTATGACATTTCATACCAGCTGAGAAGGTCATCAGGGCCATGACCTTTTGTGACACATGTTGATCTGTTCCTTAATCTTCCTTCAGGGACATGCCCTAATATTTTTATTTTTTTTTAATGTTAGGTGCTTTTATTGTTACTATTTATTGTCTTAGTGACTCAGAATATGCAAAAAGCTGTATGCAACCTTTACAGGAATTCAGATTGTGGCTCTTTGTTCCTTTGATTGTAATAGAGAATATACTCATCTCTTAGCTAAACATAGCTTCAGGGATGTTTGCAAGTGTTTTCTTCAGCGGGTCTGGTGAAGTCTGTAGTGTAGCACAAGCAATATATGTGCAGGGTACGTGCAAGACATGCATGGAGGTACTTTGACTATGAATAACCAAAAGTAATCTGGTCTCTTTGGTACTACGCTTCTCTTGGATGCTTTTATAAAATGCTGGACTCATGGAGCTGGCACATGGGAAAGTTTTTACACTGACGATATCTCGAGCCCTTGTAAATTATAACGTCAATATTGATATTGTGGATGCTCACTAAGGGCAGGATCCTGAGTGTGGTTATTATTGGTTGTGATGCTTTGTTCCTTAAGCAGGGATGGTTGAAGTCTGAAGCTGTTAAGCGGTGTGAGTAGAAACAGGAGTAGGAGTCAGTTTGGGGACCGTCAACTGTTGAATTACATCTTGCATCCAGTGTCTGCCTATATGTTTTTTATCCTAGGGAGTATAAAGACTTTGCTTTTAAATATTTAGAAATAAGTCCACCCCAGTGTGTACAAAGGAGCCATTCTCTTTCAGTGTACGCGGGCTATGAAGGCCTTTGAGAGCCAACATTTCAAAAGGGCTTTGACCGCACACATAGGTTGAAGGCTTACTTTGTGAACTGAATAATTAGTTTAGACATATATTTGATAAATAGCAAGCTCTCCCTTGACCTTCCCTTGCCCAAGCTGTGTGTTATCGTTCTGCTGGGCAGCTAATTTAGTCTCTTCCCCACATGCAATGCCTTGACGCTGTCCTTGGAGCACCCACTCGGAGCCCTCGCCTGGTGCAGAAACTGTGTTTCAGTTCTTTTAATTTAGGTCAGATTTCAAAGGACTAATTTAAGCTTTTCACAAGGGATAGCCTAATTCTGTGTCCTGTGAAAAACATATTAGTTCAAAATGGCCTTAAATGTGCATTTGGAAGGTTCCTGGAAGCAGCAGTGAAGGAGAAAGGCCTTCTTTAATGGGTGATCTGTGCCGCTGGGCCCTAACGTGAGTCACGATTTATCATTTGGGTTTTAACTTGGTCACAGCTCTTTGCTGGCACTAAACAACACATAAATATGAACATATTCAGTGCAGCAGCTAGGACAATGCTGTCCTTTTGGTAAGAAGTTGCATAGTATCAGCAATATGCCTTCATTTCTGTAAAGATGTTGGCAGTGCTTGCTTAAAGGTTAATGTCGCCTGCAGTCACAGCGGTTAGCGCAGCCCACTCGAGATCCTTCGTTAGGATCCTGCCTGAATCAGGATGTGAGATTTTGAGGTGCTTCTTGGGCTCCCAGGGAGCGGGCAGGGACGCAGCTTGTGGAGGCGGGATGCTGTGATGGTGGGATGGCCCCTGTTCCACAGGGAGCAGGTGCTCCCCATCCATGGGTGCTCCTCATGCTGGTGCCACCCTGCTTGAGAGGTTGCAGTGCTGGGGGGGACCCTGCACGGTGGTGGCCCTCTTCCTGGGGCAGAGGGGGTGGAGAAGCACCAGGATGCTGCTTCTAATCTGGTAGGAAAAATAAAGCGGAAAGTTCACCCAGGGTTCCCTTGTTACCGTTGGTTTTTGTTTGTTTGTTTGTGTTTGCTTTTTTTTTTTTTTACAAGAACAGTGGCTTTGATATCTGCAAGTTATGATTAACAATTCAAACAGATCAGTTAAATCGGAAGGTTGGTAGGGGATTGTTTGTGTGGTGGTTTTTTGTTTTGTTTTTTTTTTTTTTTTTTTTTTAGGAAGGGCAATTATCACAGCCCATTATGGAGGAATGTGACATCCCCACAGCTTTGGGTGAGGGTTGGATGCCCTTTCAGGGATCCGGTTCAGTAAGTTATGTCGCCCAGTACGGGAATTACTAGCTGAGATTCTGGGGAATTGTACAAGCAGCCAGATTAAATCAGTCTTAATGTGTCCATTCTGCCTTTAAAATCCGCAGTCCTTTAGCAGGGGCAGGGTCCTGAGCTGCAAACTAATTGTGCCTGGGTAGGGGTGTTATTTACAGTCGGTGTTGATGGGACGCTGGGAGTTGGTAATGTGTCAGCGTGGCAACTGTTTTACAAAGTAGCACAAATAATTTCATGTTTCGGTCTTATCTGCCATACAATTGCAGCTTTTTGAAGGAAAATGCTAACTTTTAGGAATTTCATTCCTTTCGTGATTTTTTTTTTTTTGATCCAGAAGATTTTCAAAGATGCTGAGTTGTGGGGTTTTTAGCTTTATTTTTTAAACCACTTGTATAGATAAAACCTCAAACCAGCTACTGACTCCCATAGATGCATTATTTTCTGATTTTAAAATAGCTCTTCCTTGACAGAGAACTTGCAACAAATCTCAGACTATAGTAACTTTGTAGAGGAGAGTTACAAACCTTTGAGAGCAGAATTCACAATGAAAATGTTGACGTCTCCAGTTATGCAAGGTTGTGTACGCATGGAACGATGGACTATTGTGGTGTTTTAATAATAACCGTAGCATAGCTCTTAATGAGCATGTTTCTATATCCAGCTTTCCAGCTTCAGTAGAAATGGTCTTTGGGCTTTAAACAAGTCCATTCTAAGAAAATAGTAGTCTTTGAATGAGTATTTAGTTTAGGAACAGATGGGAACACAAGAAGAATACTTAACTATCCCTTTTTCTATCATTCATAGAGAAAAATTCCTGATTAGGAGTGCCAGATTTTAAAGTGTTAAACATTTTGTGAGTCCTCAAGGTTGAAGCTTTACAGGGAAAGCAGAGACTTTCTTCAAAGCAGCACTCCTTAGCAATATAAATCTGTGTTTTTAAAAGGACCATCAGCCACTTAGGCAAGTTACATCTTGTCTGTTTGTAATGGTGCACCTGGTTTAACTAGAAGAGAAAATTTATTTCAGCGTAGTTAAATAAACACAAAATTCATGCTGAAAAGACATCAGGAACCCAAAACATGTCCGAAAGGATGAAGAGTCTGGAGTTTTGCACCACTGTGGTGGAGGGTTTGGCTCCCGGTTGCAGGCGGGACACGCTGTGCTCCTCCATCGCAGCCGCTCAGGTGGGAATGTCTTCTGCAAAGTCGGTCAGGACGCACCGATGCGTGTTTGTGGTGGCTGTGGGAAACCGGACAATATTTGATCTGGCGTGGGGCCTGCCAGGGTAAAATTATCCTTACAGCAATTTGGGGACCGATTTCAACAGAGGTCTGAATATCGCTTTAGCTTCGGCACGTCGTGACTTATGTCTGTACCGTTTTTCTTTTTGGATTTGGCACAGCATGCCCCAGATCAGAGATGCAGTCTGTAGTACTGAGGGATAAACTGACTTTTAAGCTGATTGAAAGAGAAGTTGGAGCAACTTTGAGTACAGGCAAATCTTAAATAAAGACCAGATTTGCAAGAGTGCAGCAGCCAACAGCTCCTGTTATAATTACGAAACGTGTGCTGGGAACGCCGAGCTGTTCTGGAAGTTTGGCCCTTCGGGTTTCAGTCGGAGTCGAGAGCGTCAGCGAAAGCGCATTTACTGCTTGGGGACTGCACCTCCTCAACGAGGAGTTGCAAAATAAGATATTCTGTAAGAAAGGTAAATGTTTATCTTGAATAAATAAAAAAAAAAACTACCAAAAAACTTTGTAAACCAGTTTATAATTCGTTCCCCAATCATGTACATCTCCAGGGTATCCTTTCCCATCTCATAATTATTGCTGCTGGGGTTTGTTTTTGGTTGGTTTTTTTTTTTTTTTTTTTAATAGAACCCTATTTTTAGGTTTTGGTTTTCCTGGACTTACTTCTGAATATCAGAGTAGTCAGCACCTGGTATAGAGAGGAGTCTTAAGGGCTTCACTTTCTGCTGGTTCAGTCCTTTTGCTCCTAGTCGCCACACAAATGACATTATCCGTATCAAAGAGAGGGACAGAAAGCCAAACTAAGCTCTAGCTGAATTCTACTGTGCCCGCTTCCTTCGCTTGCCTTGCTATTATTATTTTAATTGTATTTTTAAAATGACTGTAAGTGAAAGCATTTGGTGAACCTCAGCGAAGCTGAGGAGTTGAAGTCTGACCTACTTTCATTCCCCTCTTCGCATGCCGTTGCAAGTTGTGTGTAATTATTGCTTTTCCTCCCCCGCAAAAGAACTGGCTCATCAGTTTGGGACATGAACCGATGTCGGGCAGCCTCGCAAAGCGCCTTACGGTAGCAAAGCCACAAGAACTTGAGAGGAGGGGAAAATTCCTTCGAATCAAGGGAACTGCTTGCAATTGTGAGGGAGTGCTGGGGACTGGAAGAGTGAGAAAAGGGGATGAGAAGGTGGTTGGGGAGAAGAAAATAATATTTTGGCTATATATTAATTTTTTTCCTCCAAGTTTCTGTTTTGAAAGGAGTTTTGTGACATGGTAGTTATCTCCTGAAGTGTTCTCTTGGGGACTTGTGGTTATGTATGCGTGGGTTTTGGGTTGGATGCTGTGCTGGGCACACTTCAGCAGTCTGCACTGACCGGGACAACTCGGTAGGAGGTTAAATCGTGGTTGGATGGGACCGAACTTGATCAGAGCACTGTGCCGCGACTTGGTCCTGCACCTAATAAAAAGTTGTGATGCAGAAAAACTATGCAAGGTTGGTTACTCTGTTCTTTGGGGTGACCTATCTGGGTGCGCGGGGGAAGAGGTGAGCTGCTGGCAGGACCGGCTGCTGGGCAGCAAGGGAGAGCGGGCTTTTGTGAGACTCGCTTTGCAAGTTTGTGAAGTGCCCTGTTCAGCGTCTCCGTGTTGCAATGTTTAATCTGTTTCAAGGAAAGTAATACGATTTGTAATTCTGAACGCCACCCAACAGGTCTTAAAAATCGTTTTAAAACCCCAGTTGAAATTTTGAGTTGTCCTTGAGCTTGGGTCCACTAAACATAATTTAATCACAAAAAATAATCCTGTTTAGATATTAGTGTTGAAGTACCTGGATTAATCTGATATTGTTTACTCCCAGGGGAGCACAGGTATTTCAGATGTGCAGGATTAACACGGAGGCTCTGTAATAAATCCCAGCTCAGTAATAGCCCTTGTAACAACTCAGAAGCATTAGAACCATCTTCCACTAGTAAGGCAAAGTGCCCAGGAGTCACTGCTACAGTAAGGAGGTGTCTGCAAGTTAAAAATAGCCCTTGGCATGTAAATGGTTGTGGGCCACCTGGAAGGGCAGATAACCAGCCTAGCTTTTAACTTCAGGGCTTCTCTGCTGCTTGTGCGTTGCTCCCAGGTACCGCTGGTGACTGTGCGGAGCTGGAATTAAATTAACTCATCTCATGTCTTTTCACTACATGTTGCTCTCTGGTTAAAGGGAGCCTGGTATGCCTTGAAGCTTCGAAGTATTTGGAGAATATCCTATGGTTTGAGTGTTGTGGATAGCACTTTCAAAAGTGCGGAGAGGATGTTTTGGGGATATTGTTTCCAGTGACATTTTTTTCAAATCCCGCTTTAGGAAGTGGGGGAAGATGAATTTCAGGGGAACAGGCAAGATGAGACTTCCAGATGAGCTGCTAAAATTAAGAGGATTTGTATAGTCAAGTAAAAATGGGACCGCATACAAAGGAAACCACTGCTGACTTGCTCATAGGGAGTCTGAACAGATGTTCTCTGCATCCAGAACTAACACTTGAAGATGAAATTGTGCAATTTTTAACCTCACAGTTGTAATGTGTTTCTTTTGCATGTTGACTAGTAATAGTCCCAGACATGGCCTTTGGCAAACCTGTAAGAAAAAGGTTGTGTTTTTCTGTTTGGATTTATGGTATGTTCTGTTATGTTTTTATGTTGCTCCTGAAATGTAAATAAAGAACCTGAAAAAAGCTACAGATTGGAATAGGTGCAAGAAAATATTAAAACCAAGCAAAACCCTTTGCAACTATGTGCTCATCCATTTTCCCAAGGCTGTGTATCTACATGGAGCCTTTCCCAAGCAGACTTTAATGCTGAGTTGGACAATGGGAGTTGATTAAATTGCTCTGCCACTTGGTTATGTGTAGAATACAGTCAGGAAGATTTGATGTTCTGCTGTTGCTGAAAGTAAAAATAATGAGAAAATGATCCTAGTCTTGGATTCTGCTTTTTAGAAAGAGAGAAGGTTAATTTTTTTTCAGCTTTTCATTTGAGGTTCTGGCAAAAGGTGATACATTTCCCCTTTGTATTGTATAATAGATTACATGAGAAGGCTCTTCTGTAATGAGTTTGAGGAGTAGTTAATTATTTTTGAGATTGGGTTACATGTGTGCTGGGTTTGCCTTGTGCTCCCCAGTACACTTAGCACTGAGACTATCGCTGTTACCTTAAGCAGCTGATGGAGTTGAGATTTGGTGCCTGGAACCAAAAGTTCAAATCCTGAAGATGTCCTGGAGTTTCTCATCATACTGGTGAAATTATAAAAGGCAGAACAATCATTTTAGGGGTTTTGGCTGCTCAAGGTTGGGAGTGTTTTCTCCCTCCTTGGTTACTAAGTCATTGTGCAGAAGATGTACTGATGCTTTGCTGCTTCTTGCTCAGTCCTATATCTGGAAAGAAATCTACGGTGACTGTTGTATAAAGAAGTCTTCATCCTGTAAGGAGCAGACCGTGAAGAATGGGGACAAACAGGAAGAAATTGCAGGGCAGTTCCCAGCAGCAGGAGGTGGCCTTGCTGGTCTCTGCGCTGTTTACTTTGAACTTGGCATGCTCTGAGTCTTCCCTGGCTTGGCTTCCAAAAGCATAAAGCACACAGCCAAGCCCACGAGCATGTGATACTTGGCATTTTTGACGCATGTTGCGTGGTTGTGCAGCCGTAACTCAACGATCACAACTATAAGGACAGGTAGGAGCAAGCAGGCTGCAAGTTGTAGGAATTTTTAAACTCTTCATGAAGCCTAGACAAGTACACTACCTTTTTTTTTTTTCCTTTGGAGGAGTCTTCTTCCTTTAACTGTGGGGTGAGACGCATCAACCCAACTAACTGCTTTGCAGCTATCAAACCCATGCTGAAATAGTCCGTGTATCACACCCCACGTCAGCCAACACGCCAACACAGGGAACCTCATGAGGTTTGTTCCCACTGTTCTCTTATGAGGGGTGTGATGAGGCCCTTGTGTCTGTAGCCAGAGCTAAATACTGCTTGGGGGTAGTTGTCTCAAGGAGTTGCTGTTCCATAATTGCTCATCTGCCAGAGAGCATTACACCAGGCAGATAGATGTAATCCTGCAGGGGTAACTTCTCGGTGCATCTGCAGAGCTTTTTTCTTGGCAAGGGGGTCCTGCAAGCGGTAAAACTCTGCTGCTCACCAGAATTATTTATTTTTCGATGTCTTCAAAGCTTAGGAAAACAAGTTAGTGCAGTGTAATATTTTCCCTTAGTCGTGCTGACATTGGCAAGGATTTCAATTGGAGGAGATTCACTTTTTTTATGATCTTAGTATATGTAACACTCAATAGGAGTTGACATGATGCTGAAGGTCTGCGCTTTAGCAGGTCAGTGTGGCTGGAAGCTCTACGCATGCAGAGTACCAGGCACGTATTATGTGGCAACACTTTGTTTTGCCAATGATGTTCACTTCCAGAGCAAAAGGGTTCTTCCTGTTCCTCAGATGATAATATTTTTGTTTTAGGTCTGGTTTAATCTCTTGTACCCATCAGATGACTAGGTCCTGATAGAATAAGGGTAACAGGGTTAAAGAAGATGCCAGGAAAAAAATATCTCAATTTATTTTGGAGAGTCGGCGGTTCAATGTTTTGTGGAAATCTCTGCTTTCAAATAGAGCAACCCAGGAGCTTGTTTTTAAGGAGTGAGTGGAGTCTTAGTCTGCCACATATTTATGTTTGCAACTATCCGAGCTATCTCTTGATGCTTTGTGTTTGAAGTTTTTCTACAAGGTCTAGATCTTTTTCGGTCAGATTTGAACAATTAATGTTTTTATACGTTAGAGAGGTGGGAAATGATTCCTGCTCTTTGGAGTGTTGTTGAGTGACAAGGGATTTATATTTATTTATTTATTTAGTGTCTTAAGATTATTGAAGGAGCTGCAGTAACTTGGAAAGTATTTTATCAGAACAGAGACTTCCTGATTATGCCTGGCAGAGGGAGAGCTGGGCATAGCTGGCAGTGAGCGGACTGACGGAAACACAGTACAAATAAGTCAGCAGGAATCCAGTGACTTTGGAGAAGCAGATGGATGAATTGCAAACACTGTTTTGTCCCCCTTTGCATAAGGAGATGTGCTTTGCCTCTGTGGCTTTGGTTTGCCATTAGCTAACAAGTCCCCATGGCCAGGAATGACCCTTTGTTTAAACCAGTGGCCGTTTCTTTTGTAGGCTGAGTTTGACATCCATCCTCTTATCTAAAGAGGACCTGGAGCTACTCTTAATATTAGCCTGGCAACTTAAATAGACAGAGGAGCCCATCAGCTTATGCCAGGGAGATTGAAGGGAAGGTTGCAAACCTGACTTGATGAAACCTGGCTCTCCCAGAGCGAGTGTGAAGGCTTGGGTTTGACTCAGAGTCACGGGGCCCATGGCTGTTCCGCTTCAGGCATAGTTCGACGACGTCCCCATTCCACATTGCTCACCCAGTGTGGTCTCGTTGGATCTTCCTCAATGACAGGAAGACCAGGAGAAGGGGTAGGAGAGGCAGGAGGAGTGGTAGTGGTTGGCAGCCTGGTGTTCCCTGTGGGGCCATTCAATTTTGCAATGAACCTCTTGGATTCTTGACAGGTCAGGCCTGTTGACCCTTCTGGGCACGCTATGGTGAGTGTTTAGTTATTTACTAAAGCCTTTTGAAGCGAAAGTGGCTTGATGGGGTCTGAGGCTTTTGTGTTGGGGAGAGTTGTGTGAGAATCTTTGCTGGGGTTAGCTATTAGCTGATTGTTTAATTATTTGGCTCTGTAACTAAGTAACTAAATGCCTTGAGCCTTAAGATAAGCAGCTCTTTGTTAACATTGTAATAAATGGAGACTAATAATAATAATAATTTAAAACCTAAGGAAGTAGCAATCTCTCGTTTCGGTGACTGAATCTTGAACAGAAGCATGATTTGGAATCTAATTGCGTATCTCATGATGTGAAACAGAGCATTCAGAATGTCCCCAGTCCTCTATCGCGGTCATGGTTTTTATACAAATGGTATTTACTCCCATTTGACGGCTGGATGGCATAAACCATGCTGGGAGACTGTATGAGCAGGCAAAGCAAAAGTTCCCATCTGTTTATTTAACAGCAGCTTGGTTTTCCATGGCTGTATTGTTCCGTAGCTCCACCTGTGAAGTTTAAATACACTGTGTGCACCACTATTGCAAATAGGGATGTAGGTGAGAGCAGACAACGGCAGAATCCGCGGGCCCTCCATTGTCTTCCAGTGTTTAAGAACACCGCCAGAAGTTTTGCATGTGCCTTTTTTACTTGTTTGCTTTTTAAGGGGTGACAGACAGGTGTTCTTCACGTCACGTAATGCACCTTTGCAGTAGAAACTAATGCCATAATCCCAGGATTTGCAGGAGAACTTGCTTAGAAAGGAATCCTGTGCCACCTTCCCGCCGCCGTGCAGAGCTCGCCCAGCAGATTTACAGCCTGGTGGTGATGGCTGAAGGACTCGGTTTCCAGGCAGAGCTTACGAGAGGGCTGCAGGAGCAGGGATGTGATGCCAGATCATCAAGCCTTGCTTGGTGCTGCAGGCTTTGCAAGGCCATCTCCCATCTAGCTGTTTCAATAAGGGAAAATGTGGGAGGATGCTGCTGAAAACACCAGAAGATGGGTACATGCAATGGCTGAGCAAACTCTCAGCCTTATTTCTTTGCTATGCTCAAAAGAGTGGAAGCAGATAAAGAATCCTGATGTCAGCCTCAGGGGAACCATTGATTTGGTGGTACAGCGTGTGCATGAGTTCAGAATTTGTCCCTAAACTTCAGAGGAGTGTGAAAAATCCTTGTGCAGGGTCCTGGAGAGGGAGTTAACTTTGCAGCATGGGTTGTTTATGTGCTGCCGGGAATTTTTGAACAGTATAAACTAGTTGCTTTTCGCAGTGAAGCTGTTGGGCGGACTCATGCCTCAGAATCCCACCTGTTCTCTGTTTGCTTTTGGGCACCATTTCAAACCCACACTGGGAAAAGTTTATAGGCAAACATTATAAAAAGTGACAGTCTTAAGTGCTGCTACATTCTCGTTTGGCAACACGAAGGCTTACCTGAAATAACTCACTATTTCCAAGCATGACTTCATTATTTCATGACAACACTTTGTGCCGTATCTTCCCTGATGCTCTAGAGAGAAAGAAATGGAGAAGGATAATATTTACCAAACGCTAATACTTGTTTGAAACTTGCTTTTCTTCTGTTTGTTAGCAATTTTCCTTGTAAAAGTAATTTTTTTGTAATTTGGAAGTAAATTGCTGTTCTTGAGTTTGGATTTGTGTTGAAAGACTCAGTGTAAATTTGGGAATGGTAGTTTAAAAAAAGATGAAATCAAGGATGAAAGGTAGAAAACAACTGATCCGCCCAGGAGGATGCTGCAACTTGTGTGACGAGTTTCCTGGGGCTCTTCAGCAAAAGCTGCTAATGCACTTAAGAGGGTTGAGTGATCTTTACCCATGGTGGCTTTTAAAAAGTTTAAACAAAGACGTTCTTAAAGACTCCTGTACATTGTTGGCACAGCGTAAACTCTGTGAAAGAATTTTCTCTGCAGGTAGAGCGTTACAAAGAAGCTTAAAAACTTCAAAGTAAACTAGCTAGCTTTTTTTTTTTTTTAAATTGTCAGTGAAATCTGAATTAAAAAAAACCTCGAATATATTGAAATATACTCATTACTGATATGAAATATATGTGGAAAGGAGCCTGTGCTCCTGGAAATCAGATTTCTAACAGCATAGGGTAGTACTCAGTGAAACACCTGCGTTGCAGATCTGTGGATTCTTGACTGTATCAGCAAGACTGAATTAGTTTATAAGGAGTATGAAGCCGTGTTATAGCTTGTCCTAGACTTTGAGATGGAACTTTGCACACTTCAAAGTTTAGACTTTGTTATAAAATGTAAATCCAAGAATATCTACAGTCTTCATAATTGGTCTATTTTATGTGGGTTTATGGCCTTCTGGCCACTGTCTTGGTGTGATGCACGTGTCAAATCTGTTGTTTGAGACACCATGTTTGCCCTGGGGACAAAGCTAGGAGAAGCTTTGCAAGGGTGCATGCTGGATCTGTTCTCCCTTTGCTTCAGGCAGGCTCCCACTGAACTCCCCAAATTTACATGATTCCAGGATGAGTGGGAGGAGAAACTGGGCAGGCTATTTTCAAGTGCATCAGTGTAACCCAATATTTGAATGCATGAGTGTCCCTCTAGGGTGGCTGCTTCTGGTACCCATAGAATCATAGAGTCTCTTGCGTTGGAAGGGACCCATAAGGCTCATTGAGTCCCACTCCCTATGCCTTGCAGGACTACTTAAAATTTAACTACTGACAGAGCTGCAGCATTTCCAAGCTGCCATCCAAGGGCTGACTCAGGTGTGATGCTTGTTTCAGGCTTCTCTGAAAGTGTGATGCAAAAATGACAACGCCCCAGGGACAGGGAACATGGCTTTCAGGGTTTTGGTATTCTGGGAAGCAAGGGTGGACACGGAGGAGTCACCTATTTTAATATTCCCTCGGGCTGCCAAACAGAAAGAGGTGTGTGCGTTATTTATCTATGCACACAGCTGGTGTCTGCGAAGGACGGGTGCACGCCGGGAGCAGCTCCCTGCGATGTGACCCTCCTCGTCAGCAAACACAGGATGCCTTCATGCTGCTTTCCCTTATTTACTTTTCATGCTGACCTTGGTGAGGCCAGGAGGCTTGTGGGAGAGGGATGCTGTGGTGTGGAGAGGGAGAAACCACCGACAAAAGCAGTCCCTGTATGTGGCACAGCCCGGGTGTGTCCTAGGTGTGGTGTGGGGTCCCCCCACCCTGTGCCGAGCTGTTGCGGCTGCCCCTGTGGAGTCTGTCCCGAGTGCCCAGGGCTGCAGTTCCCTTTCCCCTGCTGGGAGTCAGCCCTGGAAAAGGGTGATGAAGACTGAGGAACTATAGGCAGATACGGTTTTCCAAGGATTTTTTTTTTTTTTTAGAGTGCTTTGACATTCTTCTTGTTATTTGGTTACAAACGGGAATTGATGGATGAGCTGTTTTGTTTTGAACTTCTGCGTACGCTGTGACTTTGAAAGCTTTGTGTTCCTGGATTTCTGCTGTGTTCTGGTCAGGAGAGGCTCTGAAATAAGAAATGAAGCAAAAATAAAAGAAACAGTTACTATCGCTGGGAGCAGAGTTGGCAGTGAAGGCAAATGTAGAGACTGTGGGAAGGATGCAGGGAGAAAAATAAAGGACATCCTATATGCTGTGTATAGGAACTAATGTTTGTTAGCTTAACTAAGTGAAGGGGGTTTTGTCCATTCTTTTCTTCCAACACAGCTCTCCAGTTTTATTTTAAAAAAGCAACTTACAGAGTTAGACAAGGAGTGATATTCATTTGAATCATAGACACAAATGCTGAGCTATAAAACTGAGTTTGCTTTTCGAACAACTCCTGGCACCTCCCAATCCTTTGAAACGCTGGGCTCAGAAGGGCACATCTCCCCAAGATATGCTCCCCGTGACCGGCGAGAAGGGTCATGGCTTTGCGTGGCGCTTGGGACAAGCGCCGAGACACGGATCGAAAGGGAACGAGCTTTCTTTGTGGCTAACTTTTTGAAAATAAAGCGTATCCCATACCTGCCTATGGTTCAGTTTTACAAGACAGCTTGCTGGGCTAATCTGGATGAGACTTTTTTATTTAAGATAACTTGATTTCTATGGATGCTAAGGGCCTTCACTGACTTGTGTTGGAAATTCTCTCCTTTCCCTTCTCTTTCTTCTTTTTTCCTCCTTTCCTTCCACCTTCGCAGAGCCGCCAACCAAATACCAAATCTCTCAGCCAGATGTATATTCAGCCCTTCCAGGAGAACCGCTTGAGTTGCGCTGTCAATTGAAAGACGCCGTCATGATCAGTTGGACTAAGGATGGGGTCCCTTTGGGGCCTGACAATAGGACAGTGATTATTGGGGAGTACTTACAAATTAAGGATGCTACACCCAGAGATTCGGGCCTCTATGCTTGCACTGCTGTTAGGACCCTAGACAGTGATACTCTGTACTTCATTGTAAATGTTACAGGTGAGTTAAACACAGGTTTTTGCATGTAGAAGCTGTAAAATGTGACATAAAGGCACATTATGGTATAATGTGAAACAGTCCACTCAGGCACAACGAGTTGAGCTGAGTTCTGTAGTTATTTTGGGTATTTTCCCACTTCTGACCCTGAAACAAACTCAGTTTGTATATACTCCTCTTACATTATGGGATGTATAGCGATTAACAGCTGCTGAACAGCCCTCTGTTTTATGTCACTATGACAGGATTAAATTATACAGAGACGCTGCGATGATGATAAAGCCAGTAAAAGGAATACAAGGTGTGGTTTTTTTCCCCCCGCATCAGAAGAGAAAAGGTGGTATTCTACATCCTTTAGAGATAAATTGTTCTGGAGACACTCAGTTCTACTCAACTGAATGTCTTTAAGAAAAATAAAAATTGTAAGTGGAAAGAGATTTTTTTTTTTTTTTTTTTGAGTTAGCAAGCTCCCTTTGGAAGCTTTGTAGTATTTCAGAACTATCAGCTAGTTTTCATAGAATTTTCAAAGAGTAACACACATTTTGTGGCTGGATTTTCTTTTTCTGTAGCTTCTGCACAACTAACATAACATCTGTTCTCCTTGATAGAAAATCTAAGATGTAGCATATTCGTTGATTTTTCTGCAAAATAGGCTGGTTTAAAGACTTGATTATTTTTAATGTGCAGATGCTCTTTCCTCTGGGGATGATGAAGACGACAATGATGGGTCCGAGGACTTTGTGAATGACAGCAACCAGATGAGTAAGTAACAGCGAACTGCCAGAAGTCACTAGCAAGATCCACGTGGAAAATAATGTCCCGTCTTTCGCACTCCTGTCTTCAGAGCTTCTTAATTGTTAATTGCATGGGCTGTCAAATAGTGGTGTCTTTGTCCTTTTCCATTTTCTGTTTCCTACAGTTCGTAACTTGGAAAAGAAAAATAAATTAATATTCTTCTAAACACGCTTTACTGGTCTGTACTTTCTTTCTCCCTTCTTGCTAGCTCTTCTGCAGTTTCCTTTCTTCCTACACTGCAGTTCAGTCTTTGTCTGGTTTAGACTCTCACAGATGAACTAACTTTCCTTGAACCTGAGCTGAAATCTAAGAGAAGAAGATCCAGCTCACTTTGTTAAAAGATGGTACGGAAACTTTAAAAATAAAATTAAGTTGTAATGAGGCAAATCCTTCAATCCTTAATCTTGGCAGAAATCTCTCCAGGGAGCATGAATTTGGAGACAATGAGGTTCTTTTGTCTGCAAGGGACCTCAAGGTTTGTCACAAAGAAAGCAATCCAGCACTAAAAACACATTTTATGTTACTTATGCATGATGAAAATGGGCTAAAAGAGTCTTAAAACTATCAGAATGTTAAACTTCAGTCCCTTTAGAGAATTTAGAATGCTATTAATAGGCTCTAAATAGAGCAGTTTCTAAGAAAAAAAGAAGTGAAATTCATATTGGTTCCTTATGCCCCTGTGCACTGTTGCAAAAATCCCCACAGTCACTGTTGGTTTGCTGTTGCTCGTGCTCTGGAAAGTCAGTAACAGGCAGAACACAGAAATCCTTCATGGGAGATGTCAGCTAGTTACCGAATGCGGTAGCCAGGTTGTGTATTACTCCTCAGCCTGATTAGTAATTGGCAGCTGTACTGTATGCTCGAAACACTCGTTTGGGTGATAAAGTACGAGCCTGACTTCAGCTCCCCTAGTTAGTTACTGTTGTATACGACTGCCCCTGGTCTGGAGCTGTGAAACACTAGATGCTATTTAAAATGATAGAAGTTCTTAGCTGCCTGTTTGGCCCCTGCCATCTGTTAGTGTGATTAACCCGCTCTGGTTCACAGGTGCAGCTTGAAGTGGCTGAGGTTAAGCAGCTGGAGACTGCTCTGACAAAGGAATGCGGTGGCAAAGATAATTGGCGAGTTTGGAAAAGGAACACTGCTTTTAAGAGAAGTTTTCTAGGCAAAACCCACCAAACCAGACAGTGTTGGTGTTCCCCTGAAAAGGACTCGTGGGTAGAAATGGCTTTTAGGAAGCATCCCTATGTCTGTTACCGCTTCAGAGCTTTATTGGTGTTGGTGAGAAAAGGGCTTGCAGTGTTTTCAGTGTGCTAGCGGTGTGCTTCAAGTCTGTGCTGATGGCTTTGGGGGTTCGTTGTGAGCACAAACAACTTTTGGAAGTGCATGTAGACAAGGGCAAAAACCAGAAAAGGACCTGATCTCAAGGCAACTATGCTCTGTAATGCCGATTCCTACCCTTGCTTGCAATAGGGAGAACTACCCAGCGGTGTCCTCTGTAGCACCAGTGATGCTCTTGTAACATGAGCTATCATTTTAAGCTACTGTTAATCAATCTTGATTCAGGAGCTGGTGAAAGGCCATTGACAATTTCCGTCTGCCAGGGACAGGGTGTGCGCTTCATCTGGGGTCAGTCACACTTTCCCTGCTCACACTGAAAGATGCCTCTAGACCGTGAACATCTAAACGTCTCGGATGGCGGGGAGAGCACAAACCCTCTCAGCGTAGAAGAGGGGAAACTGCAAGAAGATAGATTGCTCCTGAGCAGAGCGTTGCACAAGCAAATCCTCATGGGATTGCTTTTTGCAAGGTGCCCACAAACCTCTGGGGCTTCTTGCGAGCTGCAGATGAGCGCAGGGAGTAGCGCAGCCTTCCTCCCCGTGTTTGAGTGCTCAGCGGGAAGGGCTGCAGCCGGAAGAATGATCATGGCACCGCATCCCTGCAAGCCGTCTGTTTTCAATGAAAAGTTGCATCATAGTAACTCAGTTGGATTAATGCGATGCTGCTGAAAGAGGGTTGTGATTTGGCAAGATCAGAGCTCTATGAAAGTTAGGGGTGGGACTTGGTGTGATGCTTTTGCAAACCACTGAGGCTTGCAGATCTAGTGTCTTCTAAGCCTTCCCATCAGTGTTCTTCTAGATATTTATATCGTGTCCAAAAGGCCACAATTAATATAAGATCATAGAATCTTTTAGGTTGGAAAAGACCTGTAAGATCTGTTAACCCAACATTGTGGAGGCCAGGACTAAACCATGTCCCTCAGCAGAATCTATACTTCTTTTCAGTACCTTGAGGGATGGTGACTCCCCTGCCTCCCTGGGCAGCTTGGTTCAATGCCTGACAGCCCTTTCCATGAAGACTTTTTCCCTAATATCCCATCTAAACCTCCCCTGGCACAACTTGAGGCCATTTCCTCTTGTCCTATTGTTTGTCACTTGGGAGAAGAGAGCAACCTCCACTCTCTGCACCCTCCTTTCAGGGAGTTGTAGGGAGCGACAAGGTCTCCCCTGAACCTCCTCCAGGCTGAACCCCCCCAGCTCCCTCAGCCGCTCCTCACAGGAATTGTGCTCCAGACCCTTCCCCAGCTCCGTTCCCGTCTCTGGACATGCTCCAGCCCCTCAGGGTCTTTCCTGCAGTGAAGGGCCCAAAACTGACCTCAGGATGTGAGGTGCAAGATACAACAATACTCTTGCAAGTGAATGAGGAGTTGAGAGTTAGTCTTGTTCCGCCCTGAGCGTGGATGTGGCAGGAGTGGTGTGCAATGGCCAAATGCCCGCTGTCATCTTCTCCTGCCTGTGTTAGGCAGACCTTGGGGAAGTCCAGGACCTCTCTGGAGTCCCTGGTTGCTGCTCTTCAAGGGAAGTCTTTAAGCGTTTCCTAAGTCATGGTTTGAGCTTTGCAGATCTAAAACAATTTAACTGATAATTTACATACAAATTACAGCTGCGATCATTAAGGATAAGCAATGGAAATTGGCCTGGCTGTGCCTTTACTGATGGAAACAAAAGGCCATAGTCTTCAAAGGTTGTTCCTTTTTTGATGAAACAATTCTGATAAAGTCCAGCTGTCCTGGCATGTTAATTATGATGTGATGAGGCAGGAAATGGCTGCAGTGCCTTCCACAGGAAACTGAACCTTGGCATTCTCATTCCTGCATATTTAAAACTAAAGCAAACCTTTTAGAGCTGTTTTATTTACAATGATAAGTATTCTTTTCAGCTTTTTTATTTTCTTTGCCTCTGTTACAAATGTTTTTTTCAGAGGCCAAGGTTTTCAAGCACAAAAAGAGGCTGTTGAGGAAATCTAGTGTAATTTTTCAAGGCTGCCCAGAAAATCCAACTGCTCTGGAAGTCAGCAGAGGCTGTAAGTGGCTCGGTAGCCATGAGGAGCAACTCGTTCTTGGGAGAGGAGGGCACTGGCGTGTCCACATGTGCATTTGACCATTTGCCCTGTGTGTATTTTTAAGTAAAAGGCATGCATAGCAGATTTCTGCGTTTCTGTCCTTTTAGCTTGACAGATATTTTAACTGTCTGAAAAAAACACTGTGGTAGATTTGTTCCAGACTGCATCCTGAATAGCTTTTTATTACTTCCAGCTTTTGTTGAAGGGATTAGTGCTTGTGGGGAAGGTGCAGGATTGGTTCCACTGCAAAATAGTTCTCTCTCTCCACAAAATGCCTTTGTTGGCAACTCAGTTTTTCCCTTTGTTACCCTGAAGTGGTGCCTTAGCTTGGTTCTGGAGGGCCACCTCCAAGGACGCTGACAGGGACTTCCTTTTTACAAAGCTAAGGGCTGATCATCAGTTCCTACTGGCCGCAGTGGAGAATACATTGTTGGTATTTTGCCTCGTCCTCATCACGTTTTTGAGAGGTAGCCCTAATTTAAGGGATTTCTATAATCCTGACTTGATGCTGGCAAGGCCACAGCTGTTATGATGTTTGCACTGAGGTCCACCAACAGTCATTTAGTCTGGAGACCCCTGGGTAGCCCTGAAGATCTGCTATTCTGCCTTGAATTCTAGTCAGGCGACTGGAAGCTTTATGACTTTTTTCCTTATCACCCTTTAAACAATTTCTTCTGGGCCAAGCAATGGTAAATTGGCACCAAGAACAAAAAGTATCTAAATGTAATCCACATGCTGTTCTTTTCATGCCTTGAAGAATTTCAGAAAGGATGAAACAAGGTTCAAATTCATCAAATCCTGTAGAGTGGAAACCCACTCAAGGGAGCAGTAAAAATTGGATGTTGCCTAGAAGTGTTTTTTAATTAAAGGTCAAATACAATAGTACTGAAAACCTTGAGGGGCAGGGGGGGAGTTGAGGTACTGATTTCAGGTGCACCATTGCCCGCTCGAGGTGCTTGTTGGACAGGTTTGGAGTTGACTACTTTTGCATTTCTTTGTATTAGATAAATCCAAATAAAAATTGAGGAGTCCTGTAGTGAAGTGGTCCCCTGGGCTGCCTAATTTCAATTTCACATGCAGGAGATTTGCCTGATTAGATGTAATGTATTTGCAGTGGAGTGCAGTGTGGGTCAGCAGGATATTTTCTTCACTAATGAGAGCTCTAAAAGCAATCAGGAATTCCCACCCGTTCCCCTGCTGCTTGTTACCACTACGTGCCAGAGTCTGCCCAGTCCTTACTGGGAACTTTTAACAATGGTGCTACCTACTTCCACCTGTCCTGCAAGCAGCCATGGGATGCGACGGACACAGACTGTGATGGTATATATTTGTTAACTACACTTTCTGTTGTTTTTAGTGAATCTGGATGTTTTTCCACTCAAGACAAACAGAAGCAGTACAAGGTGCTTTTAGGTTACAATCATTTTATCAATAAAGAAACGCTGTGTGTTAATTGGATCAGTCGCCGTATGAAAGCGCAAAATGAGGGCGAGCGTTACGGTCTGTGGATGTTGCCTTTTTCTCTTTTCCCTTAAACGTACTGAGGAGCTGCCTACATACGTTGCTACTGCCTAGTGAAAAATGGTAGGTTGTCTTGAAGTGTTTTCAGGCGGCGTTTTTGACATGTGACGTCCGCATGTTTTTCTCCAGGCTCCCCTGTAATTCGGGAGCGTTGCAGGTTATGCAGAGGGTTGTGCGAGGGGAAGCTTTCCCAAGCCACCCTTTCTCCCAGCCCAGGGTGTTTCCTTTCCCCCTCTCTCCGTGACACAGACCTGAGCTTTTCTTCGTTCCTGCCTGTGTCCCTCTGGCCTCTTCTCTGCTCCCACCTCTTCCATAGAGCAAAGCTTTTCCTACCTGTGCATTTGTTGTATATCAGTATCAGTCTTATCGTAGCACTTCTCGTCCAGGAGAAGAGTTTTTTAAAGGGTGGTGGTTGATGGAAAAGGAGGTTATATGCAGGAAAACCAGAGGATGAGCCGCACTATAATGTAGTAGAAACCAGGCTGCACGAAGCAACCTTGTTTGGGGAACTGTTGGCGGCTGGATTCTGACCCATTCGGATGCCCTGGTCCTGGGCTGCTCCCTGATGGGAGCTCCTCCAGGGCTGGGTCCATCCAGCTGCGAGCTGTGGAGGCTACGCTTGCCAGTGACTGCATCCAAGCTTTTTATGCTCTATACGTGTGAGAAGGCGTGTGTGATGGACTTGATGAGAAGTGACCATGCAGGTTGCAAAGTTGCTGGGCTGGCATTGCTTGTTTAGGGTCAAACACAGGCATTCTGCTCTGTCTGAGATACCAATATGATTATTTTGAGTGGTTGATTGGCTTTGACCTACCACAGTTTTCTTTGACTTTGTGGAGATTGTGGGTGGGATGCAGGAGTGGTCACCTTACTTTGTGGTAGATGTTCAGCTGGCTAGAGAAAATGTTACCACTGTAGTGGTGTACTAGTTAAAGGACACTAAAATGTCCTTTAAGTGTATCAGTACCAACATGTAATTCCACCTTTGCCTGGTATACTTCTAATGTAATTTGGTCTTTGCGTGGAGTAATTAATTCCTTTGGTTGGCTTTGTGTAAAGTCATCCTGGTTCTAGCAAATAATGCTAACAGTGATTTTCCTTGCATCCCTAATTCATCTTACTCTGTGTAACAATTTCTTAGTGTTGCAGTTAAATTTTCAATAGTTACCTGATTTTCTATTTTGATTACATGAACAAATTTGCTTTGCTTTTCTACTTCATTAATTTTAACACTAATTGCCACTTCGGGCAAAAAAAAAAAAATCACTTATCGTTCTTAGCATCATTATAAGACTTGATTTTAGAATGTTTTCTTTATACTGAGAGAGACGTTGTTAAAGGATTTATTCTTGTATTTTCTATCCAGCTGTATTTTTATTTAGGGAGGAGGGTAGCAGGATTTCTGAGTTTGCACTGATTGTAAGAACTGCTATAAATATTTGAGGAACGGAAGGGTTTATTTATAGTGGAGTGTTAGACTGCTAATGAAGGAAATGAAACAGGGCTGAGAGAAACAGAGTTATTTTTCTGGACCCCTCTAGTCCTGAAAATTCCACATTAATCTCATTTGCTTCAGGAAAACTCCATTGTAAAAGAAATTAATGTTTCCTCCTATTAAACAGATCTTGAATCTTTAACTTTTTAAGAACTGTTATGGTGAGACAACTGCTGCGATGCCGCGAAGGCACTGTGCAATGTAGCCAGGGTGGTGCATGAATCCTGAGTGTGGGATAACCTTGTATATGGATCTGGCTATCCAAATTTGCTTCTTGGAGGGTACAAACGGATGGGTAGTTGTATGTTTTGTTCTACTGTGTTTTCTGTACTGTTACGTGATAAATGATTGAGAACCTGGATGAGATGGGGGGTTTCCGTGCACTTCCCATGCTCCTCGTGTGGGCACAGGCTGGGCCAGGGCATGGCAAGGGTGAGTGAGAGCCAGGCGAGCCTTGCCTGGAGCTGGTAAAAGTGATCACTTGGGTAAATATTGGCTGAGAGAGACTCTCTTTTTGTGCCACAGTGTTGGACATCACTGAACGTGTGGGCTTTGACAGGCTCAGGAGTGGGAAATCTCTGCAAAATGATAAATGCTGTTGCTGAGCTTTGTTGATCCATATGTACTTATTCAGTTTCTTTCTCTTTGGTTAAGGTTTTAGAAGTATATTCCATTTGTAAATATATTTTAGTGGTTTGTATGAGAGTAACAGCACAGTTCACCTTGCCATCGTACACTGTTAGCTTTACCACGCTGCCAGGCAGGTAGGTATGTTTATCCCCCTTCTAACAGATGGGGAAAGGTTAAGGCTGCTGCTTCCAACCGGTCTTCTGACTTTGTCTGGCATCACAACGAGGTCCATGAATTCAGTTTGCTGAGCACTCACAGTAACTCAGCTCGGGGTCAAAAGCGTCTGATCATTTGAGTCCGTTGAAAACTCTGTCCCTCTGTCTTACTTGATGTGCACAAAACAAAGGATATCTGTGGTTAATTATTGGGATTTTGTCATGAATTATGTACTCAAAGTTGCAGACTGAGCTGTTTGCAAAACTCTGGTCGACACTTGCGACATACGATTTCCAGTCGTGTACTCTTTCTAAACCACGCTTAAAATGAATACGTTTAGCGCTTTACGTCTGTGGAAGGGGCTGGAAAGGGAGCTCGGTTTCCGAGTGCTGATGTTTCTGGATGTCTCCCTTTGGAACAGGGGCGCCTTACTGGACACATACGGACAAAATGGAGAAGAGGCTGCACGCAGTGCCAGCAGCAAACACCGTCAAGTTCCGTTGTCCAGCGATGGGAAACCCAACACCAACCATGAGATGGCTGAAAAATGGGAAAGAGTTTAAACAAGAGCATCGTATTGGCGGATACAAGGTACATTCTCATGATGTGATTTTGCAATTTCTGTTCTTGACCAAGGGTATTATAAAAAAAAAAAACCACAAACAAAAAAAAAACCCAACAAAAAACCCAACAAAACCCAAACCAAAAACTTGCTGAAGTCAAC
Organism: Rhynochetos jubatus; assembly: GCA_027574665.1. NCBI lineage: Eukaryota > Metazoa > Chordata > Aves > Eurypygiformes > Rhynochetidae > Rhynochetos > Rhynochetos jubatus. The sequence continues at coordinate 37,071,995 of CM050655.1, read as the reverse complement.
AGAAAATATTTTAATGGCCTTGGATCAAGTGTAGAAACAAAAAAAAAAAAGTAACTGTTTTCTTCTGGGTAAGGGTGGGTGGTTTCTTTGGCGGTTACTGAGCACTAATTCGGTATTTTCTTTTTTTCCTCAAATTCAAGCTTGTAGCATAGCAGTGCAGCTAAGGATTATTTATAGAGACTTACTTGGAAAACTAAAGACTGACTTTGCAAAGCAGAGTAAGATTGTTTTGCCCTATTCATTTTCAGCTGTATTGTTAAAAACATGACCATCCTCTCTGGTGATTGTAGGCAGTTTAATAAAGGAAGGGTTGGAAGTCAGAAGTTATTATTTTCTAAAGGGTTTATGGTCTGTGAAACTGAAATGGGAAGCAGGATTTGAGGGAAAGGAACAGCAATTACTTACAAGGGTTTGTTTGAATTTTAAACAGCTTCAGATTAGATGTTTCATTCTAAATTGGTGGTTACTGATTAAGAGAGAGTTTTAGGGAGGCTAGCTAGCATGGTGGGTTTATGTATGGACCTTTGGCCTCCCAGTATCTGCCTAGGTCAGGTCAGAAGTCAGGATTCGGTCACCTTATCCTGCTCCTCACAGGGAATGGGAGTGCATGACTTCGATGACAAATTGCAAGCACTGCCCTTGCCATCCTGCTCCGCATTTCGGAGTTACCATAACCTCCTCGGTGGATTCCTCATGTACCCGACACCTCAGCAGCTTCTCTCCAAAGATGAGAAGTTTCCGAGCTAGTCACATTGTGTCACGGTTGTCAGTCCCAGCCTGGAACTTCTGCTGAGGAGCTCAGTGATTTGTAATGGTCATTAAGACAGAAGTTAACGGAATTTTCGAGATGACGAAGTAAGCTCAAGACTTGAGTCCTAGGGTCTGCCTGCCCTGGTACTGCACCGCTGCCTTAGCCCAGCGATTGCCCTGTTTTTGGGGTGCCCTGTTTTGCGATACCCTGATGGAGCCAGGGTGTATATTGCTTCGTTTTCTCTTGACTCAGACCCTGCTTGGTATAAAAACCCCCACTTTTTCCAGTGCAGAGGAGGACAAGCTGTAGTCTCCTTTCCTCTCTAGCTAGATTTACTGTACAAAGTGTCAATTTTTCCAACATTTGTGTTAGCAGAGAGTGGAGCCCAGAAAATCTCCCTGCATGAACACTAATTATCTAAGTAGACTTTTCCATCTATGTTTGCTTACACCATAAATTACTGTTGCTTATGAGTGTACACCTGGCAACACCTTCTGCCTTTCATAATGCTGTGGAGTGTTAACAGGTTGGCTACAATTCAGTGGTTTTCACCTTTCTCAGTGCTTTTTTAAAAACAAAAAAAGGCGCCAATTAAAAAAAAACCCCAAACTAATCCTGTCTTGGAAAATAAACTGTTTCGGTACTGAGACATTATTTTAAGACTTTACATCTCATGAAGGGGAAATCAAGATACCGCTCTTGAAAGCCATGAAGGAAAATTTGTGTCTTGCAAGGCAGGATGGAGATACCTGATGTTTGGGTTTGGGAGGGAGATCTTTGGTGGGGTAAATCAGCCCACCTGCGGCTCTGTGCTGCCACTACTAGCTTGTGTTATGGGTCTGGGTGAGCTCATTGAGACTTGTGCCCATTAAGTGGCACAAATTAAATTTTTGCTCATGTGTTTTAAACACCTACAATTTCCTAGGTATGTATGTACTCTGGGAAGAAACCACAGATGCCTGTTCCTAAAGCCAGCTGGATAAGTGAAGTATATACCTATGATTCTGAATCATAACTTACATCTCATTAATCTAAAGGAAAAAAAAAAGAGGGGACACAGCTGTGGAATTCAGACTTTCTTGTTGTTCAGAAATACATCACATCTTGAATGATCTGGTAGCATTTGCTTCTCAGTGCCATTCTGCTTACCAAATCCAGGCATATTGTAGATTCTGTCGGTGTTTTAAATAACCATCTCTTTAAGATGGAAGCTTGTTTTCAGTGAATTGCGTGTTAAAGGATGAGGCCTCTGGAGCTTCTGGAGGCTGTGTCCTCTTCTTGTTACAGGGGCAGGATGAGGTCACTGTGGGCTTACTCAAAATTATTCTGGAATAAAGAGGGGAATTGTATTTTCTTGACACCTCTAACCGACAAAATTGTAATGAAGGAATCCTCAGAAAGGACTGAGTCTTTCCATGCTGTTCAGCCAGATATTAGAGCAACTCATGATAATTCTTGGTACGCTGGCTTGTCTTGAATCTGAGCTCTGCTATTTGTAAAACATTTTTGTTGGGAGATCTTCATATTCATAATGCTTTGAGCAACTAGAGTAGCTGGGACCAAACTTGCTGAATCCGCCATCACCAGTTGATGTAACACCATCCGTTCCTTTCGGAAGAGACAATCATCCCTTGAAGGCTTTAGGAACAAAGTAAAGGGAAGGAAAATGTGAGGTTTCCAGTAATCCTCCAGCCACCCCTCTCCTGCTTCTTTGAGCTAAGAAATCTCTTCTTTGTATTCCCATTATCGCAATCAGATAGTGACCTGTAACAGTTTGTCCCTCTGACTGGGGAATGTCTTGAGTCAATTTGCACTCAGGCAGGCTAGCAGAAGGGTGTATGTGCTGGCCAAGATACCTTCCAGAGCGAAATTCCTCCACCGTGACTAATTCTGGGCGGTGAATTTCAAAATCAAACCTTTCATGATTTTTCAAGGTACGCCTGAAGTTCCTACAGCAAGGAGAAAGGAATCAGTTGTTGAATGTCTAAATCCTTTTTAGTGTTTTTGTTTTAATCTGTCTCTAAAGCGACAACAGCTCTTGTTTGTGCATTTAAAGGCATTTTATTAAGTTCTTTGAGTGAATAACCTCGATCCTCTATGAGACACCACAGGAGCCTTTACTTTTCTGTACACCACCCGGAAAGCAAATGTACTTCTGTCAGTTGTTACTGTTAATACTTAAACAAGTGTGTGTTTTCACCTATGCATTTTGATAAGCTTCATCACTACAGTCGTCTTGTACACATTTAAATTCAGCCAGGTAAACACAAGGTGAAGAAAGAGTTCTGACCATACGGGAAGCGTAAAGCCTGTGGCTCTTGTGTGGATGTTCTGCACTTGTTCTCTCTACCTGAGCAGTACCAGTAGATGTCTGAACTGTGCTGATTTTGTAGGGAATCATATTTTGGTTTGTAATTCTTTCTTTTGAAGCTCACTTAAAACTGACTTCATTTTACCTTTTTTTTTTTTTGAGTGACAGCTTTTCATGATGTATGTGTTCACTGAATGTATTTTAACATTAAACCCAATTTTTTTATATGATAGTACAAAAGCAAAACATTTCTATGAAACATTCCTTGCCCATTCCTAGATTTCTGACTAATATTTCTTGGCATTTTGATTCCAGTTTAGGTGTCCCACCTCCAAGCTGTATCTTAAGGGTACAGTTGTAAATATTTGATACTGATAATTTAGTTTAAAAATTGAATTGTTTGGAGAGAATGTTTGGAAGATCTGGTTAAAAATTTGATGGAAAAGATGGCCAAAAGCACCTCAGTAATTTGCTGGAAGTGTCCATGCCTGGTCAGGAAAAAAAACACGTTGAGATTATATTTATCTCAATAAATTGCCATTTGTGGGTGTGAAGCACAGATAAAACATGAAAACAGGTATTGCAAAGCAATAAAATAAAAACAGGAAGAGGGCAAAAGCAGGTATTAAACTGTGTTGACAAAGTATCTGAAAGGTCAAGCTGTGATTGGAGATACTTGGAATGAGGTTGTTCCCGGAATTTTCTTATGTCAAGAAAAGGCCATGACAAATTGGAAGGGGTGCCCTGAAGATCAGGTGATGGAGTGTGTGGGCATTCTCCAGGATTTTGAAAGAACTCAATATGAAGTAGGGCTTCAGGGAACAAAATAGTAGAAAAAAGAGAATCGTAGCTGGCAAGGAGCTAGTCAGATTGGAGAGCTGGAAGAGTTTCCCACAACTGATAAATCTCTGGCTGTGGACACTTGTCCTTTTCCAGACTCCATTGCCTGCTGAGGGTGCTCCAGCTTTCTGCCCCTTGTTGCTCCCCTCATGTTTTTTCCTAGTGGATTAGTTCACATGAGCTCCTTAATAGGTTCTGTCTGCCAGATAGGCTCATGTCATCTATGTAAACAGCTTAAAAGGACCCAGCTGATATTAGCCAGGAAAACCTACTAGGGGATATTTGGAGAGCTGTAGGAATGGTGTCTTCAGTTAGAAGGACCCAAGTGAGCAACTAGGAGGGAGCTGATGGCTTTAAACTGCATTACCAAAGAGACCATCTACTTGCAACTGCACTCACAAGGGTACGGTTTTTGTTTGGTTTAGGGTTTTTTTTTCCCCCAAAATGTTTCTCATTTGTGTTGTAGTCCATCCACATGCAGAAGCTGGCGTAAGAACTGTGTACTGTGGGAGCACTGATGTGAACCTCTTTTGAAACTAGTTTTTGCACGCAATGTTGATGCTGGTTGTCAGTAACGGCACCAGTTTGGCTGCCCAAAGACCGGCTTTACTGGGACTAGGTAGCGAAGGCAGGTAACTCAAGATGACCACGTTAACAAAACCCATGCAATCAGGGTGTTGCAAACAGCGTGGCTGCAGGGACGTGCCACGATCGTAGTGTGACAGCGAGTGAAAGGTTCAGTGTGGGAACCTTGGGCAGAAGATGCCGTCATCCCGAGCAAAGGGGAGTTTTTCTGGGCTTTGAAATGCTGCACTTGAAACCAGAAAGCACTAAGCCGACAAGCTGCATCTAGTTGAATCCAGATCCGTGACATAAATCCAGTTTTGTGATGATGTGTCATAAATGCTTTGGGCCTCTACAGCAGTTGTTTAGCTTAAACTGAAGAGGCTTAAGCTGTTGTTTTATTATAAAGATATTATCTCTTCTCGCTGGAGTTACAAGAAGGGAAATTGCACAAATATTTTTAATATTGCCATCCAGTGTATCCACTTGTGGCTGGAAGTTAGTTATGTTTTCTTATTGAATGCTAAACAATTTCTTGTGTTTTCCTATTGAATTAATTACTTACAGCTTGTTACAATTTTTATTTTGTTTTAACTTTCATGGAACCATCATCTGCTCTTCCTGTTTTGCAGACAAATTGGTTAAAAACTCTTGCTCTGATTCTGAGAACTGTGGTGTAATTTGTAATGGCAAAAAGTTCAGGTCACTTTGACCAACTCTTCCTCAAAATAGCTCATAAAAGAAGTAAAATATTCAAAATATGCAGCTGTTGTATTTGTTATTTACCAATGGTTTTTGACAGTAAACCCAAACTTTGATATTCAAGGTTGCTTAGCAGAATAACGAGACAATAAAATAACACTGATAGACCCTTTCTAGCTTTATAAACTTGTTTCTTAGCTCTTCGTAGTGTGGAAAAAATATAATGAATATATAGTTTCGGTGTATGAAATGTCACTGAATAGCCAATAAATTTTTCTGTTGTACTGCACTGAATTACTGCTTTCCATTTGGCTGATTAAAATGACTGCACCATCAAGAAGGGGGGCATGGGGAGGCATAAGTTTGGGCTGGAGATTCTGAGGTCGTGTCACATATTTCTGTGACATTAGGTTGGCATCCATGCTCTTCACCTGCTGTGGGAGTCTCATCTACATTTTCTTTTGCTTTTCAAAGCCCACACGGCCAGTATTTAGCCAATATTATTAACCCATAACCTGGCAATAATAGTAATATCCCGCTAAAGAGCTGATCACTAGCTGTGGGGACTAGGAAAGTCAGGAGCCTCTTACAGAGAGGACTCTTCTTCCAGGCTTTGAACTGAAGGCATTTTTACCTCCAGCAAGTGTGACGGATGAGTCTTGGCACCGGGGACGCAGCCCTGCCTGCCTTTTCCGACTGGAGAAGGACCTACACAATAGTCAGGCATGAAGCAGGATTTCAGAGCTATAGTTGTAATGATCTTTTAAGAATGTAGAGTTACTGGAAATGTCACTGAATGGCCAATAAATTTTTCTGTTGTACTGCACTGAATTACTACTTTCCATTTGGCTGATGAAAATGACTGCACCAGGTTGTATTTTATTCCATTTGCTAAAATACGTACTTTGCAATTTAAAAGTTGTACATCACAGCTACATAACGTTAGGATTTTTGAGTGCTTTGTCAAAAATGTAATGCTAAAACAAGGGATTAGTGGATAGCCAGCAAAAGGTCATTTTGTGAGCCAACTTATGATACAGGAAATATATATGTGTACCGGATGGCTCTATATCCTTCCAGTGTTGGACTGTGTCCTGTTTTCTGCAAGACCAATGCCAGCGCTCCTTTTGAGTTCAAATGGGAACAGAATCAGCACCTTTAATACATTCTGTCTGAGAAGGATTGTATGAAATAAATGTATATCCTTACGCTCTGTTTTCATGAGGATTTTCTTGAGGTGTGCCTTCTCACGAGGCAGCATCTTCATTTCTTTCTTGTGGTACCCCAGAGCACAAGAGATGTGGCCACGCTGTGTGTCTGCAGGAGGGGTCCCAAACGTTGCCCTGCTGTTTCTCCAAAACACGGGCTTTGTAATTGAGCTATTAGAGAAAGATGGACACTTGGATGTTAGGGGATCATATCCATCCCATATTGCTGGTGGGTAGTTAATATCATCAGATGATTGTTTGGAGATGGATGGGAAATATCCTGCGGGTGTGAATTTGCTTTGGAGTGGGTTGAGAGGTGAAGCCTGGCAAGACAACTGCTGCTGATGGTGCCACCCTCGTAAGCCTGGTAGGGACTGAGTGTGCACCGATGTCTGCAGTGCTCGCATCAGGGACGAGGTACATTTATAGCAGAATGCATGAAAGCTTTCACTGCTGCAGCCGTGCTGGACCTGATCAGGAAGGAATAAAGTATTTCGGGGTCCAGAACTGTCAAATGAGCACAGAAGAGGCTTTTACAATGGATTACAAAAGGTTAACTATTCAGAAAGCAGTTCTTTTGGAGGGGGAGAGGGTGAAGCGTGCTAGTGAAGTTCCCAACCTCTCCGGTTACAACCCGCCAGGTCCGTAACCAGCACTGGAGTCTCATCATGGAGAGCGTGGTCCCGTCCGACAAAGGGAATTACACGTGCATAGTGGAAAACCAGTACGGGTCCATCAACCACACCTACCATCTCGATGTTGTCGGTAAGTAAGACTTGGTCACGTGTAAAGTGATGTTTTTAATTCATGAGTTTCTCTTAAAACCTTGAGAAGTAAGCTGGTACATTTTGCATTAATTAAAGATAACATTTCACTACGCAACCAATTGCTACGTAACTTTATATATTCATCTGTCTCGCTTGTGCCTGGAGGACTAATCTACCCGTGCCTCGGCAGAGGTGTAATATCCATGTGTGCAAATGAGCTCGTGTTGCTGGGATACACCTACAGGCTTACCGTGCAGAACAAATAATAAATACTGATGCAATTTTAATCATCAGCATTACGATTTAATTATTACTAGTACAACTGTACTAACAGGAATTTCAGTAACTGCAGTTATGAGAACTGTCAAGTGATCCTTTAGATTGCTGCTGTTATAGTTGAAATGATTTTTTTTGGTAATGGAAAGCTAGATACTGACTTTGGTGAAGCTAGTGCAGATCTGGAGCTTCGGAAAGGTACTTTGCATTCAAAGCAGTAGAGCAGAGATCTGACCATAGCCCGTTGTGTGGACTCTGAGTAGTCCCTGAAACACAGATGACAGAAACTGTGAAGGAGTGTTTTACCTGATGACAAATTCTAAAAAGCTGTGTGAATTCTTAGTAGCAAAGCTGTGATTCAGTAAGACTATTAAGCACATGCTTAGTATCATTAACTTAATAATACCAAAATCCTGTTGACTTTAATAAGGCTTACACGTATTTATTTAAGTGCTTAGCTAAATTAGGGCTTGAAATCTCAGGAACCAGCTCTGTTTACCCCTACCCTTTCTGATTAGCCTGCATGGGTGTGAGCAGTTTTGTTGACTCTGAAGGCTTTGCTGTCCAAAAGTATTCAGTTTGGCTGTGATAATAGGACCTGCTGGTAGTACCTTTGGGTGTCTGAGTTGCAGTTTCTGAAGTATGTCATGAATGGGCTTTACTCTGTCCGGGCTTGTGAGGTGATCTGAGTGTCACAAACTCAGCGAATAAAACTGTTGGTCAGTCAGTATTGAAAGGAGAAAGGAGTTTGATTATTGTAATAATCAAATAACTCTTTTTGGCTGGTGACTGACAGACCACCTTCCATGGAGTGTCTTGCTGTGAGTTTGGGTTTATATGACCAAAACAGTGCCAAGATTTTCATTTCCTTATTCCTTGATTGTGTTTTTACATGAATAAAAGTGCATCCCTTGCATTATTTTGGACAGTCTGTAAAAGTAATGTCTTAGTTTGTCTGAGACCACTTAAATCGCACCCCCAAATGCAGAACCAAGCAAATGCCAGCTTCTCAGACAGCAAGAAATTGAAACATTCCCTATAAAAATGCCAGTGAGAGTTAGCCTTTGTGGAGCAGGGGAGGATTTTGTGACGGGGATGCCATCAGACTGAAGCCCTAACACCAGCCTCAATACATTTAAGTTTTCAAAGCCAGTCTGTGAACTACCCAACTCACCCAGACTTGGGTTTAGGTAGTCAACACTGAAAGCAGTGAGGATTTTTATAGCCTTAGCAATATTTTGTCGTCCTCGGTAGAGCGAGCTGTGGGTATTGTTGAGGTGAACCCAGCGACTGGTGCAGCAGCAACAGCTGCCAGAGATGGCAGTGAATTCTGCTCTGCGTGCCTCTGTCCTCTGCTGACCACCTCGCCAGACAGAGGGCTTGGGCTGCTCATCTGGCTTGCAAGGGATGAGGCTTGACTTAGAGAGCCTGGTCCAGGAAGAATGTAAGGGGATGATGAGTTGTAGCTTTTTTTTGGATGTGTTTTTGTTGTTGTTTTGAAATTTTTTTCCTTAATTCTTTAGTAAGTCTAGATTAATTCAACCTTTATTTTTTTTTGTTTAAAGCTGTTTTGTTTAACAGGCTACACGGGAGGAAGGAGTTACTTTTGCAGTACTGGGAGTTTCTCTTGCTGAAATGAAACTGGTTGAAAATTCCCCTTCCCTTCTCCGTCCCCTGCTCCTTTTCCTTGTCGCCACCCCAGTCCCAATCTGGCATGTTTCACGTTGACCATAAATTTCTTCACCTATAGTTTTTTCTAGCAAATGTGTTCATAGATGATGCGGTCACTTGAGCAAATATTTGTCAGAATCCCTCTCACCTCCTCTCCCCCTGTGAGCCTTTTGAATGTCTCACATTGAGGAATATTACGCAGAAGTTTATTTTTCCTGGCAGTAAGTTGTAGTGACCTGCATGAATGAATGGAATGGTAATAAGGATTATGTCATTTATTTAAATGTCTATTCCTTTCCTATAGAGAGGTGGAAAAGTAAATAATGAGGTTTTTCAAAAGCGACTAGTGATTTGGGCTGCAGGGTACCCAGCTGATGGCACCCAAAGGAAACCCTGATTTTCCCTGGGTGACTGTTCAGCATTTTCTGACACTTGGATACTGTGAGATAGCAAACCAATCACCCAAGGTGATTTCTACAAACCCCAGTCTGCATCTTGGAGTTCTGCGTACTTAATAATTTTACTTCCTTGAATTTCATGTGTTAAAGGGTGTAATTGTTAATTTACTTAGAAAACAAATGTATGGGAATGCACACCCTAAGATAGCTGTGTTGGATTTACTCCGGGTCTCTCCAGAGAGACTGCACCGGGACTTCAACCAGAAAGGGGGACTGATGTTGGAGAGCTCAGCCATTTCTGTGTTGCTGAAGGCTTGTAATAATTGTGGAGGTTGGGCGTAAAATTGCTGAGACAGTGCATTAAGGCTGGCCAGAAAGGGAAACCCTTGACAGCTTTTCCAGTTAAGACAGTTCCACAGAAGTTAATTTTATGCCTTTTTTTTTTCTTTACTGTTTTCATACGGATTTTCAGTTCCCACAGAGTGGTGGAGAGTTATGGATGTTTGTTTAGAAGCAATTGCGTATGTAGACCGCATCTTAGAAACTGAAGGTCATAATTTTAGGTCAAGTTGTGTGTGGAAAACTGTCAGTTGAAAGCCTCTGAAATTGCTTTTCCTATACGGTTTAACTGGTTCCAGAGCTGATTAAGTGTAAATAATAGCAAATGGTATTAAACGTGGTAACGTATTCCACTAACATGAGCATCTGACTATATGGTGTAATGTAGAGAACCCTCTGATTATGTCACAGATTTGGGAGGTATCCCAGCAAAAATCGTGCCAAATAATGACACAATGCTAGTTAGGAATATCCAGTATTACTTGATGCCAATAATTTTCCAAACCTTGAACTCTTTTGACAATTAAAAGCCTGGAGCCAGCAGGGCTGAGTAGTTTTCAGTCCAGTCAGAATGTAGGTGTGAAGTATTCTCGTTTTTACCTTGTAATTACTTGCAAGAACCCTCTTAAAATAGTCAGCTCAGATGGTCTCATTCAAATTTACAAATCTGGCAACACTGTTGCACCGAATTTTTTACAATGGGAGTAGAAAAGACTGAATAAAAAAAGCAGCAAGTTGTTGGCAGCCTCTCTGTTGCACAGGATACTTGTGCACATTGACGGTGTGAGCCGGGATTTGTCCAGTTGAGTTGGCTGGGATATTCTGTGTTGGACAAAGTTCTTTAAATGTTTGGGATACCCCAATCGACTGCCTCTTCCTCTCTCTTCCTACTCTGTTTCAAAACAGGGACTTAAGCAGGCTGCAGGGTTTGGCTCGAGGATACAAATGTGTTAGTGGCAAACCATGGAACGGTTTGGGTTGGAAGGAACCTTAAAGCCCATCTAGTTCCAAGCCCCCTGCCATGGGCAGGGTCACCTTCCACTAGGCCAGGTTGATCCAACCTGGGCTTGAACACTTCCAGGGTGGCGATACACAGCTCTGTGAGGATCCGGTGAAAGGGAGATGAGTCAGTTTTAGCTTTTTACTGGGCTACTAAGCAGAGGCTTCAATTAATATTGGATACTTATTGTCCAAGGCAGCGTGCCAGCACACAGTAATTGCTTACAACTGAAATACGGGCAGGTTGGCAGAAGGAAATGTCACTGTCCCTTTTATAGATGAAAGACCGAGCTGTGGAGCGATGAAGTTTCTTGCCCTGGGTCACACAGGAAGCTGGTGGCAGAGCCAAAAAGTAAAGCTGGTGCTTGAATCCTAATCCAGTACCTTAATTAAAAGAATGTTCTTTCCCTTGTACAGTTTAGCCCATCAGCTGGTTTTTTACATGCAGCTGAAGTGCCTTTTTATTCTTTTGTGTTTAACAGTAGGTAGAAACTCACATTTTTATAGTAGGCTTACTAATAGACTAACTCCATTCTCATTAAACATATATAAAGTCATGCAGTCTTAAGGGAGAATGAATGAAAACGATGTGGTTTTCACTTACGAGTTGTATTGTAGTGAATCCGGGTTGTAGGAAGCAACGTGGGAATACAGCTACTGAGACTTGTATATAATTAGATCACTCTTGGATTGCAATTATCGCTAGTGTACAATTTCAGCAGCGGCAGTTCTGTTTAAGCATGGAAGTAACTAATTGAATTTATATTTTAACGGGAAAAAAAAAAGAAAAAGGTTAGTCTTTGAACAGTCGTAGTGCAGGTAGCCATTTCTGTCCTATTTAATGTCATCACCCGGGGAAACAAAAGATGGTTTGGTTTGAGATGAAGTTCGGCACATTACCTCATTTACTGGGTTTTGTAAGCGGCTGCCATAGCACAACACATCTTCCAAGAATGTGTAAGAAGACCCTGCTGTTTATTATAAAAATGAGCATAACTTGTGACAAATATTTATTTTTTTAAAGTCCTTTTGCAGCCAGTTTAGCTGTACTTTGACCAGTTCCTAATTCAACTAATAGCCATGCCTTTGGCTCTCGCTACAGAGGAGTGAACTCCAGAGGTGGCAGAGTACCACGCAGTTGTCCCTTAACAGAAATTCCTATTTTCATATGAAAACAGTGTGAGAATAACTTCCCATCCAGGAAGCATTTTAAATTACTTTCAGCTTAAAGCTTGTGCCCCAGAAATCTCATGTATGAGTGGCTTTACTGACGGATGTGCAGAAAAACACTTTTATTCTGAACTCTTGGAGGTTTTAGAGGACTGCAGGATGAATTTTAGTCTTGGTTTTTACGGCACGTTTCTAAAAAAAACCTGATTAAAATGGATTCAACTTTTTGCTGTTGGTACTCCACTGTTTATATTTTCCTTAGTTGAGGCAGAAGAAAAAGCTTTGCTTTTGTTTCTGGTCAGTTTTATTTTTGGATTTGCATGTGCTTTCAGAGTCTCTGGCTGCGAATATGGCACGGATGCCTGTATGGGTTTTTTTAAAGACATGTTTCCACTTTATCGTTCCCAAATTTATAAAAACATGCATTGCTGTTTGGGGTTTTTTTTGCCAACACTTGTTTTGTCAAAACAAAGTTCAGAATTAGTTTGACTTAGCTATAGTACATTCCTTAATTTCCAAAGAATTATTTTTAGGATTCACGTTACATACGACAAAGGAGCTGACACCAACTAAACACGCTCCTTGCACGTTGCATCACTCATGTCTGGCAGGAGTTAAACGTAGGTATTGCAACCAAGCCTAAACTTGCATTGCTGGCAGGTGTGCTTGTCGTTGTTGACTGGCTCTTCGCGTGGACAAGCTTTGGCTTGACGTCTTCACCCAAGCGCTTGCGGCATGGGACGTGATGAGACAGGGGCTGGAAGCATGAAGGAATCCACGCTGATGCTTGCCCCCAGGTGTTTGGTTAGGCTGAGAGGGGTGAAGGCTTAATTTAATGTACTGATAAGCCCGAGTACGGACTTTACACCTGGCACTGGGCTTTTGGCAAGGCGTGTGCATCTGAGAAGAAATTACGCAAATTGTTTAGCGCTGGAGGCTGTGCAGTTCACTCCTGAAAACAAAGACTGCAGTGTGATGGTTTCGGCCAAGGGAAAATGAAAGCTTATGGGGGTTTTTTTACCCTCTTTCTTAATAAGGTAAAAATATTCCAACCCCCTAGTTTTATAGCGTTAGAGCTTCTGATTTCATTGGAGTAGCCTGGCTAAATTACATTTTATGGACAAATACTAGTGTCATTACTTCATCTGCTGGGTGAACAGTGAATTTGTCATGTTTGGAATGCTTCCTGCAGAGTCTGCTGGGGGAGGACTGGTCTCCCTGTCCCACTTTCTGCCTTATTACAGCCCCAAGGCAGGTATTTCTCTGTCTTTTGATGAATGATGAACAGGATATTGTTTCAGCTGTTATTATCATTTTTAATCATGCCTTCTAATTCATGCAGTATCCTACTCGTGGAAGTGCAAGTAGGAATTTGCAGTTCTCCGAAGTTGCTAACAGGACTGTTGCCTTGTTTAACATGTGATTGGCACATGTCAAAAGCCATGTCTGTGCCTAATCAAAGGGCTTTTTGACCGGGGACAGTCTTTTCTCAACAATTTTGTTACTGAAGAAAATTGGCAGTGTGTTTGGCAGTAAATTGGTAATATTACCTCCTCTTAAAAACGAAACAAAACCAAAACAAAAAAGCATGAATTATCACAAATACAGAAAAAATCGTAAATGAACCATGATACAGAGTGGATGAATGGACCATATTAAAGGCAAACACAAGGTTATTAATTATGGCTGCCTTATTAATGAGTATCTTGCACATGCATTTATTCATGTTGTCCCTGAGCGTGGGATGAAACGCAGAGATGGGACAGTCCTGTGGCTGCAGTGGAATAACTACCTGTGGTGGGTGAGATGAATCCTAAGTGAGACCACCACGCTGGTGTTTTTGGGATTAAACTAGGATTAAAGGAGATGTAGCAGAGGTGGAAGTGGACGGAGATGACACTCAGCAATAGGCACCAGGGGTTGTGCGTTACTGCAGTGAGCCAAGGCTGGGGGTGATGGCCCTGGGAACATACAAGAGTGAAAGGCTGTGGGGGGCCTTCCCAGGGGTTTACAGCACAGAAGAGAAAATACCTTGAGGGATGGGTACCAGAGTGAGATAGGTAAGGAGGTGAGAGATCTGGCAGTACCAAAGTGGAGACAAATCAGTAAAACATGACATTCTGTGGCTATTAGAGAAAAGGTTGCGCTTACAACCTTCATGTTGGTATCCTCTCACTGCTCTGCAAACCACTGTGTGACTGGAAATCCAGAGGTGGCTGTGTTTTACAGTTTTTCAGGATTTTAAGTCATTAGGTCATTTTTGGATTATGAGCATTCCCGTGGTGCAGCTTCAACAGCAGTTGCTTCATTTAAACATAAAAATAAAGTGAAATGTAATTTAATTATAACTTAAAAGCCATGTTAAAAGTCACAGTTTGGTAAGCACTTTTGAGTGTTGAACTGCTCTGTAAATATAAAATAGTATTTTTTCAGGTTTCTCTTTAAAAAATTGCATGAGTACACTGAAGTTTTTGACTGTTCATGAAAGAAAAACACTGATACTGTCAGGTCTTGAGCTGAGTGACAAACTCGGTGTATGTATGCGACGGTACATTGCTTGGAATGAAGTTAATTTTTAACATTTTTTACAAGATGCTTGTGAAAGTCTGAACTATATATATATATATTTTAGGGAATTTTAATCACCCTCACAAATTAGGTGATCAAAATCATGGAATCGCAGCCTGGTTTGGGTTGGAAGGGACCTTAAAGACCATCCAGTTCCAACCCCCCCGCCATGGGCAGGGACACCTTCCACCAGACCAGGTTGCTCCAAGCCTCACCCAGCCGTGCCTTGGACACTCCAGGGATGAGGCATCCACAGCTTCTCTGGGAAGTTGTCCATAAGTTGCGTTGTTACTTTACAAGTGAATATGCCTGTGTTGGTTAGCGTTTATGTCTGCAGCACGGTTTCTGCTATTGAATTGGGTTATATGCGTCACTGAACAACATTTCCTTTCAGCAGTTGGTTTCAAATGCACGTTTCCTTTGATATCTGTCCTCATACGCTACCTAGAGTGTTTGTGAAACCCACCTACGTCTGTATTTGAATGAATATTCCTACAAATTACTTTTCTTCACCTCCACTGTTCAGCGAAATTTTCTCAGAAAGCAGTTCTGTCACCTGTTGCTCAGCTAGAGGCTGATGATGGTGGTCTTGGCTTTGTAGGACACTGGCCATTCAGATATGTATGCCCAAGGGCAAGAAAAGGTGGGTACAAAAGAAAGGTCAACATCTGTAGAAAATAACAGAGAAAAACTTTCTTGTTTTAGAGCACAAGGTTTGTGTCCAAGCATGGCCAGCCTAAGAGCTTGCAAGAATCTTTATGAATCCAGGTTGCATCTTTACCTGGATTTACCTGTACTACTTGAAATATGATGATAAATGCGTATAATCAGGGTTTCCCCAAGAGCAGTCATCTTCAGCATCAGGTCCAGCGATTAGAACAGGGTACAGATCCTGTATTGCAGAAATGAGCGTGATCCTGGTGGAGGGACATCTCCCCTCCTGACATGGGACACCATGATGGCAAACCTCATCACCAGGGGAGGCAGGCCCAAAGGCTGCATGAGGTCCAACGTAGACGTGTCTTGGGGCTGTGCACAGGTATGTTTGGTCCTTCAGTCAACTTCACACCTGCGTGCCTCAATAGAGCAAGTGTGCTGTGTAAGAAGAGGGGGAGAAGTGTAGAAATGCAAGATGACTTTTAAAGGTTTACATAATCTTTTCCACTTTAAAGGCAGAGCTGTTTTCAGGAAAGGAAATTTGGAGAGTGAAAAATATGCAGTCAGGTCACAATAACAACAGCAGTAACAAGTCCCACTGTGTGCTTTATGGCATTTCTGGGTGCACTGGTGAGTTAAACCCGCTGCAGCTGGGAGAGGACATCATCCCCGTGGGAGAGATGCTTGTTGCCAGGCATACGGTAAACCTTTGGCGGGGGCCGCTGGAGAGCGCCGTCCAACGATGCTGGACCCCGGCATTGTCTCTGGTTATTATAAAGCAGCTGAGTGCTGGGAGCTGTGCGCAGTACAAAGGATGATATCTGTGTGTAAAAATTAATGCAGTCTCTGTAAGCGTCCAGAGCAATAAAATTTTACCACTTGTCTGTGAGAAGTCACAAGTTGTTTTTCATAGTCTCTTGTAGCCTTTTTCTTTTAGGCTACACTGAAAAGAATTTCAATGAAAATTTCAGCTGCTCAGTGTTCTTTTTCCCATGTTTTCTCATACCAAAATAAGGCTTCTCCTCACTTTGTTCAGACATATATGAAGCTTTTTTTTATGCATGCACTGTGTGAGGGATACTGAGCTCTAAGATTAGGGTGGTACAGCTTTTGCTGCTATGACTTGTTCTGCTCCATAATGAAACTCATAATGTGTCGGCCTGACAACAGGGCTTTGCTTTAAGGACAAAGGATAGCTTTTAACTAGTTGTGATAGTGAAAACAGAACAAAAAGTAAAAATCACAGACATCAACAGGCTTTGTATCAAGCCAAGTAAGCCAGGCTTGCTTGCTTTCTTCTCCCCGGCTTGCTGCCATATGAGAAGGAGCTGTGCAGATGAACTTACGCTGTAAAAGTGTTATGCGAGGATGGATCTTAGCTAAAATGCACATAGGACAGCAAGCTGAAGCTATGCAGTAGAGCTATCCAAAGAGACAGATGGGATAGCATCAGTGGGAGTTTGCCTGCTGGAGAAACTGCCATTACTTCAAGTTGGAGGTGAAGGTGGTAAAGCCAAGGACAAAGAGTTTGAATACACCTGCTCTGTTTCTGTAAAGATTTAAAAAAGGCACTGCCTTTTACTCAGCTGGCCTGGGTGAGTAGGAGGGCTCAGGTGGCACAAGGAAGTTGGATGGGGTGGCAAAGGCTTTGCTGTGGGTAGGAGGCTGCCTGATTCTGGTGTTTGTGATGACATTTTAACCTTTAGAACTGACATTCTTTAATAGTCAGTATTAAAATGTTTAATTTTATGAAAGAGTTTCCCGTGACTGCAGGGAATAGATGGAGTCTGGTGTCTCTGCTCTCTCACTTCATGTGGATTGCAGACACTGGTCCACAAACCAAAACAGAGATGGATGTTTGGGCCCAGTACTTAGCAATGGTGAAGAGTGTGAGACAGCAGCAGAAAGAAATGCCTCAAGTTTATATAAAATGCTCTTAAATTGAGGACAGAGGGAGTTTAGGTAGTGTTTATGGAGGTTAGTCCCTCACTGCCATCTGCATGAGCAGATCCCTGTGCTGCTGCACTCCTCCACAGGTTCATTCGTGTGGGCCAGTAGCTCCAGCTGCAGTGATAGCCCTTTGAGCTCTTGGCCACAGAGATGACTTGTTCAGGTAGCGTTGGGCCAATAGGAAATGCTCCTGCTGTACAGGAACATTGAATGGTACAGACAATTATGTACAGGAACATTGAATAGTACAGACATTTGTTGACTAATGCCCACTGATAAAAGATGCCACCATTTGTAATGTTGGCCATGCTGGTCTGATCCATAAGCTGTTCTGCTAGTCTGCCTGAAGGGCTTCTGTTCTTGCCAGGGATGGTCTTTATCTCTTAGTGTTTAATGACATTGGTCTGTTATTCCTTGTAGCCTTAAAGATTTTCTGATTCCGCAGAGTTTGGGAAGAAAACATTGTCCCTAACTCGTTGTGGCTGCTACCTTGGCATGCATAAATTACCTAGGAAGCGATGATTTGAGGGGTGTATGTATGTATGTACATATAAATGCAACATGACAGCTGAGCAGCACTTCTGATTTGGCTGTAAACAACATGCAGAGCTTCATATTATGCAGAAAGGAAACCAAACTGACGTGCAGCTGGTAGAAGCTGCTCAGCTCCTGGCGCACATACACATAGTGTATGACGTTAATTAGTAGAGGCATTTTGCCTACACCTCCTCGGTAGTTTCTGATCTTTTTCTGAGCCACCAGCACTCAACCTCACTCCTCCACGCCATGGAGCAAATAGTGGAGTTAGCAGTGTTTTCCTTCCAGCGGTTCATAGAGCACAGGCCCCCATAAGCAATTGCTTATTGCTGGAGAAAGGAAGTGAAGGTTTGGCTTGGCCCATGTGTAGAAAGCTACTTTGAAGGAGGAAATTCCTGTGGGGACTCTGACATCTGTTTGGTTGGACCCCTCCTAAGCCACTCCACCTAAGGCTATGGGGAGCAAGGGTAGTTTCAAACTGGGTCCTTTGTATGAACCTGGATAATGCTGGGTTTGTAGAGAAAGTTGATTTGTAATTCCTCATCCCTTGGCTGTTCCTGGAACTCTCCTCAAGAGAGCTCTCTTAATTCAGAGAGCAATAATTAATCCAGTCTCTGAGTGCTTGTGAACTGAGGCTGGACTTGCAGCTTGTGTAGGTGGCATCTTTGATGGAGGACAATGATCCTTGTTTCGCTCCTTCCAAGCTGCTTCATTTGCTGTCAGCTAGAGCAGGATAGAAACTTCACACGTCTTCAGTCAATGAATGGTGAGAGATTGATAAACATTTAATCTTTCTCTTAATGATTGCTATTTAGCCCAAATGGATAATGATCAGGGACTGTTATCCTGTGGTTGGCCCTGTCGCTTTAGTAAATGCCTTCATCCAATAGTAGGTATCCACACCACCAAAAAACATCGTCAGAGACAGCAGTAATAATGTCTGTGTGTACAGTCTCAAGAGGGACACCAAAAATTGAGCGTAGACACAGTGACTTGCACAGGTAGAGAGAGTTGTTCCCTCAGGCTGTGGCTGAAATGATTGTTAGTGCCACTTCTGAGAGGAAATGACTGTTTCAGGTTTGGGGTGGCACGGGGTGCACTGGCCCTGTGGGAAGCTGGACCTGTACCTAAGAGGTTTCAGCTTCCTGTCAACTCCAGGCAGCAGTTGAGGCACCTGAGAAGTTAGCATATAACCATTTTCTGTGGGAGCAGTTTTGGTGATCCCATGGGTACAGTTTTGAAGAGGGCATGAGGAGGAGGCTCTGGACATCCCAGAGATAGGCGACACCACTGCCTTCCCACTCCATGAGGCTTGTCCATGGTTCATTAGGTGGCGTGAAGGATGTGTTGGGCAGATGTGCATCTGTCTGTAAATTACCTGCCAAGGAAATCCGCAGACGTGATGTGTTGTTGGATAGGAGAGGACACAGAGTTAATCTGGGGACAGAGCCACATACAAACATGTTCCTCTATCAGCACTGCTGCTCCCTTGAGCCCCGTGGCCTTCGGGGACCTCCTGTGTTAGGTACACGGCTCAGTGGAAATGGTGGGAGAGTGCTGCCTACCTGGTGAAGATGAAACACGAGGGAGAAATATTTCAGTCCAAGCGTATGATGAAAAGTCTGTGATTAATTTTTTTTTTAAGGCTGAAGGGTTAATCTTGCAAGTTTGAGATGCTAAGCCAAAGCCAAGGCAAGAGGCTGTGATTACAGTCTGTCCTAAAACACCCTAGGATGCTTTTGAGACCCATAATTTACAGGATAATTAGCATTTTCGAGAGCAGCAGATGTTGCACAATTAGAAAGAAGGTGGTTTTCACTGAATAGGGTCCAGGCTGCTGCTGAAGACTTCCCGAGCTCGGAGTCGGGCAGAATAAGCAACTAGAACTGAACATGCTGTGCTGACCAGAGCAAGTGAAGAAGAGGGCATGGCAGGCCTGTGTTTTCAGTTAAGCAGCTGGAACTGCTTCATTTTTTATTCAGTGATGACCAAATACATAAAATCTCTACCAGGGGTTATCGATCCAGGACGATTACTGGTGCGCCGAGATGCATCATTTGAGGGAGCCCGCTGTAACTTCACAGTGACAGCCATCAAGATGACTCCTTAGGAGTCAGTAACATTTCAAAACTGGTATGGAAAACTGATAAATGTGTCTAATTAAAATTGTGGAAAAGAATTAGGTAACTTTTTTCTCCCCCTCCCTTCCCCCCTTTAATTGAGGATCTCTCCGTTGTCCCCAGAACTCATGTTTGTCCTTGAATTTGCTATTCAGCTCTTACTTTCCTAGCCTGCACTTGAATCACACATTTGCAAGGAGAGGAAACAAGCACATTCAAAAGGACAAAATAAGAGTGTAGTTTGCATTTTTTTTTAAATGAATCAGTTGCCTTATCCAAAGCCCATTGAATTCCATGTGAGTTTTTCCCCTGACTTCAATGGGCTTTGGTTCTGGCTTTTAGCTCCCATGAAAGGTCCTGAACTGTCTGTGCTAGGGTGACAAGGAGGCTTGGATAGACAATTACCAGAGCTCTTCTCGGCTCCTGGCACAGCCAGGTTGCTAAGGAGACTTGGCCTCGGGATGGGCCCCAGAGCTCACCCCTTCCGGGGTTTTTGTCTCCTCTCCCTGCCAAGGCACTCCAGTAGCGGCAGAGCCACTCTTCCAGTCACAATACACTCTGCTTCGGCCTCTGGCAGCAGCCAGTCCTGCCCTACATCTTCCCTCCGCCGGCGAGCTTGGCAAGCAGCCTCTCTTCCCACTGTTTTTCCATCCCTGCACCCACTGCCTTAGGACCAGAGTGGTGGGATTGGATCTCATGGTCTCTGTTGGCTGTGAAACCTGGTTTTTGGCCCCTATGACCTGTGTCCGTACTGCAGCATCTTCATCTCATGCGTTTGCATCACGACTTTCTTGTCTCTCTCCTCTCTCATTTCCCCCTGTGTTGGCTGCAGCTGGTCAGCAAAAGAAATTGGAGGAGATAAAGCTGAGGATGGGAGAGACATGAGGTCCTTCTGCAGAAACTACCTGTCCGGACACTTAAACTTCTTAAAGAGCTAATTCTCAGGACCCCTTTGTGGAGTGTGTGGGCTCCAGTGGTCATCTCCAGGATAGTCCTTCCAGTCATTTCTCCATCATCTAGGGCGGGATGGCTTCCCGTCTGTCTCCAGTGTCCTGCAGGGCTGGGAGCTTCCTGGGCAGCTTTTCAAGCTTTCTTGGATCCTTTGCAGTTTTCTCTCTATGGGGGAAGGTTTTCTGAAGTTTTAACATTAACAGGATAAATGACAGCTTTTTCTACGCCATCGGGCAGGTCTCTTTGTCAGTTGTCTTTTTAGATAACGAGTCTGTTTGTCTACAGATAAGCAGAATTCTGAGCAGAAATGCTCAAGCTCTGGGCATTTTTATGGTGGTGTAAAATTTAGATGCTCGTAGCCTTGATCATGATATTCCACATGTGAGCAATTGGTTTTGCTCTACCTTTTGTAGGTAATTGACCCCCCAAAGGGGGATGTTGTTGTGGTTTTTTTTAATCTCAGCTGCAAATTGGAGAAAGCAAGCTGGTGGTTATTTGGCTCAATAACTTTCAGATCAGTATACAGAATTTTTAAAATTTTTAACATTTTTAAACATCCATTACATTTGGTGTTAACTATCCATTGCATATCAGTCGAACCAGGAAGGTCTGCTTAAGAAAGCAGGGCATACCTGAAAAACCTTGTAGATCTGTACGTATTTCACTAAGTAACTAATATTTATGGTGATAAAATTAATAACTACCATTTATGGTCTTTATGACATAGTATTCACTACGATTGAAGACAGCTACTCTTTGGGGTGATTTTCTGTATTATAGTATATGCTGTTGACTTGGTTTTGAAACGTGTTATCAGTGAGAACGAAATACTAAAGTTGCTGTGGTCAAGTAGCAAAGATGTGTTTCTTGAGGTTTTGATTCAATTCAATATTAATGAGCAAGAGAAATATTGGAATCAACTGGGATACAGAGCTATAAACTTGGTTGCCTCCTTGTTTCATAGGAAAATGCTGTTTGAGTTAAATAGCTAGAGATATTACGGTCACTATAGTTAAGCTATGAACCTGATTTATAATAATAAGGTCATGCAAAGCAAATAATAAAATTAGTTTCACCAGTGTCCTCATTTTGGCTGGAAGAGAGTTAATTTTCTTTCTAATAGCTGGTATAGTGCTGTGTTTCGGATTTAGTAGGAGAATAATGTTGATAACACACTGATGTTTTTAGTTGTTCCTAAGTAGTTGCAGTGCTTGTACTCAGTCAAGGACTTTTCAGCTTCCCATGCTCTGCTAGTGAGGAGGCGCACAAGAAGCTAGGAAGGGACATAGCTGACCCAGAGTGGCCAAAGGGATATTCCATGCCATATAGCATCATGCCCACTATATAAAACTGGGGTTGGCCAGAGCTGGGTATCGCTGCTCGGGGATGGGCTGTCGATCACTGGCTAGTGAGCAGTTGTTATACCGTGCATCACTTCTTTTTGTATATTCCTTTATCAGTAGTATTATTGTTGTTATTATTATTATTTCCTCTTTCTTTGCTGTCCTATTAAACTGTTTCTATCTCAACCCATGAGGTTTGGGTTTTTTTTTGATTCTCTTCCCCATCCTACCTTGGGGGGGAGCAAATGAGTGGCTGTGTGGTGCTTAGCTGCCGGATGGGACTAAACCACGACAACCAGCCTTTTAAGTTGTCTTGTTTTGGTTTGTTTTTTTTTTTTTTTAAGGCAACTTTTGACTCTTGTACTAGTCTTTAGAAAAAAGAGAAAACGCCATTCCCATCTAGTATTACTGTAGCCAGTTCCTTGAGTGACGATACCTGCGTACAAATGTAAGGCTTGTATTTTAAGCACTAAATAGTGATGTGAGATTGATGAGTGCGGTTTTGACAGTACCTGTGCTTAAGCAGAGTCCTTAGGTGCGTGTGGTTTGCAGAGAAATATCAAAGACAGGGTAACAGTCTTGAATTACTATTTCCAAGAAATAATACTGTACAGAATTCTACGTGGTCGTTTGTAGTTAGTGGCAGATTCTCCGTATTTAGTTCCCCCCCAGTACAGTGTACGTGTTGGGGTATTGGACTCCAGGATTGTCACGAAACCCTGATGAATTTGCATCCTGATGGTTATGTTGTTCTGTGTTCTTTGCCTGTGTGGGCACAGGAATACTCCCTTCTGCTCAAGTGGGGGAGTTGATGAACACTGATTGTTGCTCCATATGTCGGGGGGCAGCTAAAGTTTGTTTTTAACACTTTTACCCGTAGAGGAGAAATTTAACAAATGTCTTACCTATACATGCGCACACACTTTATTTAATTGTTTCAAAGGAATTTGGGACCAAGAATGTGAGAACTTTTCTTTTTATTTTGCCTCCTCTCTTTCTGCAGAGGAAATGTTTGACAGTCATCAATAAAAGATTAAATCATTGATGGCTATCGGGATAAACTAAACACATTTTGTGTGTTGATGCTGGCATAGTAGGAACTTTTCCAAGATGTTTCAGGCCTCATTCTCTGGTTTGTTTAAGGGCAGAGGATAAGGTCACAAAGGAAATCAAACCCTGATGTGGAGAAATGAAACATGAGGCCTACTGACTTCTAAAAAACATTTTAAATAACATTCTCTAAGGTTTCATTTTATACTGAAGGCAGCTGTAATAAGTTTTGGAAGATGGTGTAAGGTTTCCATTAAAGAGAGGTTTTTGCTTGCTGTTTTTGTACCCAAATGAAGGAGCGAGGGAGTTGGAATTAGAGCTTATTTAGTATAAGGTGAGAAACTCAAAGTTCTCTCCAGAACTGTAAAATAGTAATTTATATGTTCTACTGTAATTTACAAATTAAAAAATATTAAACTGTTCCTAGGTCTTTGAAAATGACACACATAGCCATGGGATAATTTAATAACTGCAACACAAATGCACTTTTGCCACAAGTAAAATAAGACTGCTGCTTTGTAGTATGCTGCCAGCGTAACCTCAGTGAATAAATTCCCAGTAGATGTTTGCCGCATGCCAAATATATTGGACTGTATAAAAGATCCCATTGTTCCACGGGCATCATTATTTGCTATTACACTCGCAATGTTTGGTTGTGAAACAGTTTATTGGAAACTAGTATGTTTAAGAAGGATCGCTTGATTTGAAATTCAGTTGATTTGGCTCATAATGTCAAAGCTTTTACAGCGTGCAGCCTCTAAAGATAAACATTGAGGTACGCTGTTCTTTACTTCAAGAGAATTCCTGGAGAAAGGCTGGGAAATGGGTGTTTCACTTCTAATTCATAGGTTGAAGGTATAGGTCAGTATTAACTTTGTTTTCTTAGAAGAAGAAGAGGGCAGGGTTAAGGTTGCATGAAGAAGGCGGTGAGTTCCCAGTGAGGCTGGTGAAGTAGCAGCTCTGAAGGTTTTCTGGGGCGGGTGGCAGTGTCCATCCTTCTCCACGATAATATTATTTGGTATCCAGGACTATTGTTTAGAGGACTTTCCCTGCCATGATGCTTGAATGAATGTTTTTTAAGATATGCTCACTTGCCGTTGGTGGCCTGGGGAGCTGGGCTCATGGCCTGGGGAGCTGGGCTCATGCCCTGCCCACCATCAAGAAGGCTTTAGCAGCTTTTAAATCAGGCTTAGTGAGGGTGATGGAAAGCTGCCTCCCTGTCATAGCTGAGGGCGAGGCTCCCATTGCTGCTTTGCCCAAAATCTGTGTTTCGCACCCACAAAACTGGGCTGGGAGTGCTGGCTGCAGTGGCTTTCTGGGTACCCCGATGGTACAGGGTGCGCTCGGTACACCCAGCGATGTAAGCTCGACCCAGAACATTTGATTAGTGCTTAAGGAAGTCCATACATTAAAATCTCTGTTGGCTCACATTAAGTACACTGCAGTTTTCCAGGGAACTTTGATAGAATCACAGGACGGTTTGGGTTGGAAGGGACCTAAAGGTCATCCAGTTCCAACCCCCTGCCATGGGCAGGGACACCCTCCACCAGACCAGGTTGCTCCAAGCCTCATCCAGCCTGGCCTTGAACTTTGTATTTCCCCTGCTCAGAATAAGAATGAGCTGGTATTTCTGCTGCTGTGTGTGGGTAAAGTAGAGAGTGGCTGTCATGGTAGCCCTGGTCAGCGCGTTTTGAAAAGTCGAGGTGTCTGGTACATGCATCCCGCGCGAGGAGTTTAAGTCCTGAGGCTTCTGCTGCTGGTTTTGAGCAATTCCCTTTGGTTTCATACATTAATCAGTTTTTAAAATTAATAATATTTCTTTGTATTTTGTGAAGGTTTAGTCTAATCTGAATTTTTTTAGAATGGTTTAAAGGATACAAATAGCTCGAAATAAAAAAAAAGGGAAGATATTTTACTTAATTCTTGCTGAGTTGAACTATGAAAAACGCTTGAAGGTTTTAAGCGTGCTTTCTCCCCTCCCCCCAAATAGCTATTCTTTATATTACAAGTGTAGTGCTCAAGTCGTCTCCTTTGAACTGTAGTTTTTGTTATACGTTTTGGCTGCAGTGTTATTTCGGAGGAGTCAGCCAACAGGCTTACAGGGCTTTTTGGCTCGAGTTCACTTACAGTTTTCTTGGCAGCTCTGCTTATTTATGCATCTTTATTTCCCTCTCTCTTGCCCCCCTTCCCCACCCGAACAGAGCGATCACCGCACAGGCCCATCCTCCAAGCTGGCCTTCCAGCAAACGCCTCTGCCGTCGTCGGAGGTGACGTGGAGTTTGTCTGCAAAGTCTACAGTGATGCTCAGCCTCACATTCAGTGGATAAAACATGTCGAGAAGAATGGCAGTAAATACGGACCAGATGGGCTGCCCTATCTTCAGGTTTTAAAGGTGAGGCTTCACAGATGCCGGCGAGGGTGATGACTTCTTTAAAGTGTTGAATCTATTTGATGTAAATCCAAGAATTTTGAGATCTGAACTTCTTCTGAAAATAGAAGTGTTTGTGTTACAAATTAAATAATGAGTTAGATAAACATTTGATAGTCTAAATGCTAATTGTGCAGCTTATAGGCACTTCTGCTTGGTTTTTTTTACTTCTGTGAAGTCCTTCATCTCTGAATGTTTCAGGCGTGACTTATTCAGAAAAAAATGAAAACCCTCCTAAAGATCACCACTGACATTTACGTTTCGGTAGAGCGTGTCCAAAACATACCCGGGAGACTCTACTCCATTTCTTTCACGTTTCTTCAGCCTCTTTTATTGTAAAGTAACGTGGCACCAAGAGCTTGTTGGCAGGGTTGGGTTTTCCGGATGCTGAGCCTGCAGAGATGTCCGCTTTTCACCTGCATCATATCAGTGGTGTCATTCCTGCTGGCAGACGTTTTGAGCAAGCCAGACCAAGGAAACTCCAGCGTTTTCCGAGCTGGGTGGCATTGCCAAAACTCATCATGTTGGCAGGCAGGACAGCCAGCTCTGTACCATCTTATTCCACCGTACCAGCCCAAGTGCTTTTTCCCCCCGGTGATGCTGTATTCTAACTCCTCATGTGATGCTTTGGATTTAAAAAAAAACAAACCCCAAACCCTCAATGTTTTGATGCTGATACCTGTATGAAGTGGAAGGCATAATCTTATGACGTGTTGGTGGTGGGACCGTAGACAGATCGGTGTCCGTCTTGGGCAGCAGTGACGTTGTTCTCCTGTGTTATTGGTCTATTCTAGCATTCGGGGATAAATAGTTCCAATGCTGAAGTGCTGACACTGTACAATGTGACAGAGGCGGACGCAGGAGAATATATTTGTAAGGTCTCCAATTATATAGGGGAGGCCAACCAGTCTGCCTGGCTCTCTGTTCTGCCAAGTATACAAGGTAACACTGTTTTTTAAAGCAAGCTGGATGTAGAAGCTGGAAAAAGTGGTGCTTTGGGAGACTGCAGGCAGCTTGTAGGATAACTCTTTGGCCTTGTGGTATATGTGTAATCCTTCTTCGGTGATGCAACTGGTATTACACCAGCAGCCATGGAAAAATTCCCACAATACTCTGTGTGTACCATTAAGCACAGTTTTCTAACACTGAGCTTTATTCTCTCTTTTGTTTGGTGTCTTTGTGTCTGTGTGTTTATGTCCAGTTTTGTTAATTCTGTATACTTTACAGTTCACATATAGGGTACTTGCTGAATAATGTAATTATAGCCTAGTTAGTGTATATTTATATATATCTACTCACTGAAATATTCACATAAGTACCCACTGAGGCATAACTCAGGTAACTATTAACTTCCACGTCACCTCTGACTATGCAGGAGGATTTTCCAGTTGTTATTCACCTTGTTAGTAACTTGGTAATAACCCATCAATAGCCATTAAGACTGGCAACAATGCAACTACAACTCATAACTAAATTTCCTTTAAAATAGTCTGGTAAAAATGTGTTTATTCCCTCATGTACTTCAGAGTAACAATTTTGGATGGAACAGAGTGAAAAAGCAGGAAACAATAATTTTTCTAAGTCTCCACTGCAGAGATGTTGACACTGATGCCCTGCTGTGCCCATCTGGGGACAGCTGGAAAGGTCCAGGTCTAAGTTTTACTCTGTTTGTGTGAGCTTGGTTAATCACTGATACACTGATTGGCTTGTTGCATAACTTGTCAAGCCAGAGATTTAGCAAGTCCGGAAGGAGGCCAGAAAAAAACACTCCTGGATTATTATTTTTTTAAACTCTCTAATATTTAGAAAAAGATATTTTGTCTCTATTTGAGGTCCAGTTTTTTTTCCAAATCTCTGAAACCCATGACTGTTTCTGAACAAGACCTGAGCTACCTTCCTGCTTTCTTCACTGTACTTCTAAGCAAACCACCAAACATTACCAGACCTCAGGATAAACTGAGATTTGGCAACACCAACACCGCACAACATGCAAAATTTAAGTGTATTGCGGTGGATGATGCAAGGACCATACATGCTTAAGACAGCTATGAAGTTGGGACATTTGGAGCAGGATTTGCCTTTTCTTTTATCCTTTCAGTGTATATTTTTATAGTAAATTCTTTCCTCTGAAACAGGTAACTACATGTGAAGGAGCCCGCATTCTGTCCTACTTTGTGTTCTTTGTTTTTCTTTCAACTTCCTTTTATTAAAAAAGATGAAGAAAAAAAAAAAAAAGCAGCTTTGTGGGTTAATTTTTCCATGTCGTTTGATTGCATGCATGTTTAGGTGGTGAGTTTAGGTCTGGTGAAGGGTGTTGATTACTTTCTGAGGTGAGCTGGGACCTGTTGGTAAACGCCTTTTGGATGAGGGATTGTGGATGGGGAAGGAGCTTTGCATCTCTCCACCTCTGCCTTTACAAAGTGCAAAGCCCTGTGGCTCCATCTCCCTATCCACAAGAATTCTCTCAATGTCTAGCTTTTTCTCTTGCTTCCCTCTTGTTTTTTTTTTTTAGGCTGCCGGTGTTAACACCACGGACAAAGAAATTGAGGTTCTCTATATACGGAATGTAACTTTTGAGGATGCTGGGGAGTATACATGCTTGGCGGGTAATTCTATTGGGATATCCTTTCACACTGCATGGTTGACAGTTCTGCCAGGTATACACTGCTCTCTTTCTGTGGTTTTTCCTCTTTTTTTTTTTTTTTCCCCTTGTTGGTTGCTGCAGAATTAGCACGGCTTCTGTCTCAGAAAAGGACATTTACAGTGATTTTTTTTTTTTTAACACAGTTATCTCAAGTCGGTGTATCGTCTTGTAACGTATTGTAACTCCAAAAACCTAACAACAACCAAAAAAGGGGGGGGAATGGCTATTGCACGTAATTGAAATATTTTTATATCTGTTAAATGTTCATCAGAAATGCTAAGGAGCTGCAGTTCCTTAGCACTTCAGTGAGATAACTGAAAATCAGCCCTTTAATCACTGTAAATTTTTTCAAGAGGAGGAAATTCAAAGTTTCTTATGAAGCTTTGGAACTAATTTGGCCACAATCATATACTGGTTTGTCAAAATACTTGAGCCATTTAGTGTACTTAAATTTACATATCATCCAAATCTCTTACGGAAATTCTAACTTTAATGCCAACGGATCGTGTACAGAAGCAGTGCCTTCCATATCTTGGGAATCGGCTCCGTGCATCTTTAAACATTGCATGCTCTAAGGAAACGAGTAGTCATTTGCTTTTACTGCAAAGCATGTCTTGCTTTTCTGGGGTTGATGATGTTTCTGTCCTTTAAAGAAACAAACATCAATGATGTGCTTTATTGCCTGAAAACTGTTATCAGCTGTTAGAAGATGTAACTGTAGTTGGTTTTGACACTAGTCAAATCTTCTCATTTATAACTGTTGGCAGCTGCCTTAGGAGTTCTTTTGAAAAAAACATGAACCACCTGAGGTTTGCTGGGTCATCTTGTGCTTACCGTTTAATTGTTACCATATAATAATTACCATTGTTAATCCTAAGCAAAAGGCACCAAACCTGCATGTGCGCGTTGCTGAGGTTCATATTACAGGGAGTGAAATGTTCTCACTTTCTGCAGATAATTTCTTACCCTTTATTAAAATACGTTGAACGAGGCAACTTTATTACACCTCACTCTTACGTGAACACCGAGCCTGCGTGCTCTGTCACCAAGCAGGCAAAGCAACACTTGTGTAGAGCTTGCTTCTGCTAGCAGCGTTGGCATTTTGCAAGTGCCTGAACAGCGTTTTTTAACCCATTTTTCTTGAATGAAAGTTTTTTATGAGCCTAGAATGAGGCACAAGGAAATTTCAGCTTGGATGTTCATTGCTTGCGGAGTGACCGCTGATGGCTGTGGAATGCTGTTTATCCGGGGCTTGAATCCCAGATAAGGGATTTAGGGACAGTGTTTGCGCATACAACTGTCTTGAAGATAATTTCAAAATGGTTTCAATCAGAGCAACAGCTATGTGGAACCACTCCCACTAAAATCTAATCTCAGACTAGCAACCACTGATGAGGTTACTTGAAATATGCAGTCCTCACAAAAGAGGACTCGTTAATTAACGTATTGCTAGCAATTCAGCTTTTGCTTGCTTCTATGATTTTTAACCTGACACTGGGCTCCTCAAAGGAGCTCCAGGGAGTTAGGCACCCGGCATGAACCACAGCAAGTTAAGCAGCTGCGCAGCCGGGTCCCCAAAACACTCTTGAAATCCCTAACCTCAATTTAGAAACACAACGAGGGACCGATTCATCCTGCCTTCCCTCTGTATTTTGAGATCCCAGTGAAAAGTTTGGATAAACAGGCAATGCAGACGCAAGCCCAAACATCTGTTTGCAAATTTAGACACTTTTCTTTTAGGCTAGCTAATTCAATATTTAATCTTTAGATGCGTCTTTATGTGGCTAAAAAGAATTACAGTGGTTTTGAAGTTTGACTCGAGCGACAAAATAAACCTGAGCCTAGTTTGAACACCATTTTTTTCATGTAAAATCACGCTTGAACATCTAATATTTCAGCATGTATGTATCTACCTGTCCAGACAGACACATGTATATGCCTATATATGTATACATACCGGCACAAGCTCACACTCGGTGGCAAACTGAGAAGTCCAAGCAGTGATCTAGAAAGAGGAATGACTCTCAGATTGCAAGATGGCCTAAACATCCACAGTATTCTGTATGCCACACAGTCACTGCGAGAATTGCTGATACTGTACCATTTCATGTTATTCCAAGCACTGTACTGAATTACGCTTGCACTGTGTGCTAACTCTGTGGCATGATTGTTCCCTCCTAAAAACTTCCAATCCAGCTCCTGAAAAAGAAAAAGAATATCCGACATCTCCAGACTACTTGGAAATAGCAATTTACTGCATAGGGGTCTTCTTAATTGCCTGCATGGTGCTGACAGTCATCCTGTGCCGCATGAAGAACACCACCAAGAAGCCCGATTTCAGCAGCCAGCCCGCTGTCCATAAGCTGACAAAGCGAATCCCTCTGCGCAGACAGGTAACAGAAAGTAGATAAAGAGTTTAAAAAACTTTTACCAAACCACTAAGCCAGCGCATCCTTCGGATGAAAGCTTTGGAAAGGGGAATAAATAAGCCTTAAACCAAATTGCAGTAGGGGTGGGATTTAATCTGGTACCTACGAGACTGGTGTGGGAAGAAAGTACATTGTAGTACAGCAGTGTGTTTCTCAAGGTGAGGGAATCGGGGCAGGGATGTTAGAGGAGAAATGTGAAAAATGGAATATGATCTGTATTAGCAGTATATAGATGGGAAAAAAAAAAAGTATTTTAAGTATTTTGGGGCCTGATCCCACAGGTCATTGAAGGCAATGGAAATACTTTTACTGACTTAATGGACTTTGGAACAGAATACTGTTTAATTGTGTATTTATAATGTTTTCTAAGGTGACTGTTATGAAGTAACTAGGTACTACATACAGGGAGGTATTTTTCAGGAAGAATTTTGAAGACTGAGGGGAGGGAATTTCATAGCCAAGCATCCAAACCCCACCCCAAAACAGAAAAAAAGACTAATATAGAAAAAGTCGGGGAGATCTTGGACAGTTTGCTGATGCTTTTGAGTGAGGAACAAAAGCAAATGTCAGATTTAAAATGCACAGCACAGCATCGTATGAAATGTATTTTACAGTTGCTTGTAGCTAACAACGAGGGTTGCTGGAGAGGGCAATACCACGAGCAACAAACCTGTTGAACAAGTAGCAGGACTTTGGCTTTGCAACAGGCCATCACTTGCCAAAAGAACCTTCATTCCCACACACCATCCTCTCCTGAATCACTTGTTTCTTTTGAAGCTGGAGTTTAATATGTGTTGATTTTCTTGCAGCAGGTCTTCAGGATAGACCCCTGAACCCACCAAATCCCCACCCCCAGGTCTCAGCCCTGCGAGGTGGAGGGGTGTTGGCACCTGAGTCTGTGGTTCACTATGTTCAAACTAGGGACCATCTGTGGGGGTTGGATCCAGGCTCTGGTCAGGGGGGTTGGATCTGTGTGTTTAGTTCGGGTCCATCTGCACCATGAATAGGTTGTGGAGAATTGCTGCAGAGTGTTTTTACAGCCTGTCCAGGGTATTGTCACTGCCAGCGTAATGCACGTACCGCAAAAATAGTTCTTCAGTGTGGGTAAGTGTTGGACATTTAGATGCACAATCACACAGGGTTCAGATGGAGCTTCGTCTTGGGATCTGGGACAGTATTAGTTTTTTCTGAACCCGTGTTTCATGGTTTAGGAATCTCCTTGGTTAAAAATACTACAGAGTTGTAATGCTCTAGCCATCTTCCTCTGAAGTGCAATGTTTTACAAAATCTTGAGGTGTGGGTCATGAACTTTGTTTGATCTGAAAAATATTTGACTTGGTTTTATGAGCAAAAATGTTAATTCTTATTTTTTATGAGTTTCTCTGCCACTTTTGTGGGTTTTTTCTTTGTTTGGGTTTTTTATTTGTTTGTTTGTGGGGGGTTTTTTGTAATGTTTCAGTTTTACCCATTTGCTTGGAACTCGCTGGGAAGAAGAGGGACTTTTGACACTGAGTGTATCAGAAAGAGCAATGAGACACCCTCAGCTCAATTCACACATCTCTGTGGGTAAAAATCCGTGTAGCTTTCTCGACAACAAAGGCTTTTCAAATTTTATATACTTAAATATACTTAACCAGAGAGATACATGTATCAGCTGCTTAGATAAAAGAATTTACTAGATCTCTGCCTGAATATAAAAGCATCATAATGACTCAGAGATAAGTTGACGGCATAAAAAATACGTAGGGTTTGGTGTGAGCTCAGCTGTGTCAGTTGGAAGTGGTTCCTTGGGGGGAGAGTGTTATTTCATTGTGTGTGACAGCAGTGCCAACCGCTGCCCTCAGTTTGGTTATTTATCATTAAATGATGCAATATGGACCTTCTCCAAAGCTATTGTTTTCACAAAGGAAAAGAAATCTCTGTCTTACATGCTTGTCAGATAGGGTTTTATCAGTTTGTTTTTCTGTATTTTCTTAGCAAAAACGGCATTTTGCTTTTAAGAGTGGGAATAATGTTTGAAACCCAGTATGTATTTGAAAGTGCGAATCCTATTTCAACCCCTAAGCAAAAATTCCACTACTCTCAATTCTCCCAAGTGCTTTTCTTATTAACAGGAGTTTCTCATTGAAGGGCTTTCTGCTTTCGTATCTTCATAGAGGAAAATATAACTACTGTTAAGTGTTAAAAGAAATCTGTATTTCGGTTTTGATGATTCCCTCGTCATTTCCCTAAATGTTTGAGTTAGCTTGCTAAGGCAGGATGAGATGAGCAGTCCCTGAAGACTTGCTCATCAACAGTGAAGATTCCTTCATGTTTCAGTTAGCATCTCCTTGGTCTCTAAGGCTGCAGCAGTTGTTTAGTTTCTCCATTTTTAAAGCTGATTTTGGGCGTCGGAATTGTTGTCAGAAATCAAGAATTAAAAATATAACCTGGGAGGTGTTTTATTTAATGGGTATGTGTGTCTGGATTATTCAACTCTGTTTTGTTGTATTGTCCAGGCTCACTTTTTTGTTTCAGTTTATTTGTATTTCAGAGGGTTTTATTTTTCTCTCAGTAAACCTTTATCTATTGATCACAGCAGGGTCTCTCTTGCCTTTTTGCTGTGTGTGGGAGGAACATAGAAAGTGGCCGAGCTGTCGGGAGGATGGGTGAGGGCGAGCAGGGGAGATGCTCATGGCAGGTAGACTATGTGAGCTGGGCAGAGATCTGGGGCTGGGTGATGGGATTTGTTGGAATTCCAGAGAAATGAGGCCATAGATTGGGGAATTCTGGATATTGTTTTCAAAGCTCTCTGCTGCTGGGTCAAGCTCCCTAAGGATCTGGATATGAAAATAATCCTGGTTCGCAAAGAGGCATTTGCATGACTGTGATACCATCGTGTCTAAGCGGGATAAGAGTCTTGCTGAGTAACATATGGTTTGGTTTGCAGGCTGGATTCTCGTACACTATTTAGTCTGAGCTACTACAGGGTTTTATCATTCCCCACATGCAGGCATTTTTTTTCCTGCCAAAATGTGGTTCTCTTCACATTCGTAAGAAGGGTCATGATGAAGTCAGGAATTATCAGTTCCCTCCCCCTACAATCCTCAGCCTCACTAGGATCTGGTACTTGGTTTTGAAATAGAAACTGCTTACAGGGAAATCCAGCAAGCAGTTCTTCTTGATGTGAAAGCAGAGGGGTGCAGTGCTCTGTGGGTGTTAACCCTGTTCTGCATGGAAGTACCAGGTTGCGAGGGAGGAGGTATTTGTAAGGTTGACCATCACAAGCCAATCTGCAGTATAGTCTTTGGGTGACAGGTTAACTGAACCTAAAGGTGAAGAGCAGTGGCCTTCAATAGGATATACATCTATTTTGTAGAACTTTCTTTTATTTAACAAATAAACTATAATTGAAACAGGCAAAAAGGCAGTCCTGACTCTTGTGACTTGCCTAGTCAAGTACAAGTGTTTGTCATCACTAGAACATTTTGTTAGTGCTATTGCGGTTAATCTGTCAAATTTCGGACCACCCTCAACTTGGGTGTATGTACATGTCTTAAATAGGGAGGAGTGGTTTCTTATGCTTACTATTTTAAATACATACCCATTAATTTATATCTACTGTTGTTGAGTCTAATCCTTCAAAAAGATATGAGTGCATTTGGGATGAACAGATCCTGATTGGTTTAAAGTAAGACTTAAGCTTACCCTGCAAAATAGCTAATTCAAAAGCATGATGGCAGCTGGAACATGAAAAAAAAGAAAACTAACCTGGAACAAGTAAAGTAACATAGTATTTCATTGGTATTGAGCTGTAAATATGTCATTCATTTTGAGGAATAGTCTCTGAAATGCAGAGATTGATACACAGCTGTCAGTAGGATTTGTTGCAAGGAATTTACCTTAATAATTATTTTAGTTTTTTCCTTTGTCCTTGGATTTCTCTACATGGAAACCATTGACTTGCCTGGTAGTACTCATTTGTTATGTTGTTGTAGAAGTATTTCAGGAGAGCTTTTCATGAAGGGGCGCGTGTTTTAAATGTCAGTACTTAACATTAGGAATGCTCAGCTTCATGTAGTAAATTTAACCTTATATTTTCCTAGATCAGATCACTCAGATGGACTGTTTCTATCAGCAGCTAATAGCATTATGTACTAATTATATTTATGTACATATATGCATATGACCTCAAATTAACTTTTATAGGAGAGCCTTCAAAAAGACTGACAATTATAGGAAATCACTGCATGGCTGCTAAAATCTCACAGCATGAGTGCCAGAACTGACAGATCTAGGCTTCGGGACATGGTGTAAATCATCAGTAGAGGAAAACACCCTTCATAATCAATTACAGACAATTACACACTGCTCTGCAGCTGATTTTGCCACATGGCATTTAAAGATTCCAGCAAAGATTTGTTTGTTTTAAATGCTCCGCTGCTTAGAAATGCTTGTAAAGCATTATCTCAGAGCTGATTAAATAGAGTGTGTTGGCCAAAGGAAAAATATGTCGTTAAAATGGGGATATAATGATGCATTGATGCATGAGGTTTGGACACAGTGGGCTTTTCTTCTGAAGTGCAGATATGGAGCTAAAGATCTCTCTGAAGCTGGTACTTTCCTTGGCTCTGGCCTTCTGAAAGCAGAAGGGAAGCACACAGAGAATATTTTATGGTGGAGGTCTACCTTCCTGTTGAGCTTAACATATACCACAATAGTCCTTTCAGTGTTCTGCTCAAGTCAAGCTGACTTCTGCCTTCCTTGCTTTAATTAAGCAATTAAAATAGTGTAGTGTCATTGCTTACAACATGGTCACCAACACACTGAATGGACCTTGGAGATGTCTAGTTCATCTACATCAGGTGCCCTTCCTTTCTTCTCTGTCCTGGCTCTGCTTCCTTCCTTTATCTCTGAGAAGCACATGTGGGTGGGCTGGGTGATGGCCCAAGAAGTCCGTGCATTTTGAATAGATGTCCAGCTGCTGCTTCTTGACACCTGGTAGACCCCAAAGTGGCCCTGGGGGTTGTGTATTGGCCATGTACAATTACAAGCTTGCTGCAAAAACTCAGTATGGTCTGTATGGTGCCTGTGTCAGATGTACCTTGAAACTCTGCGTAACTGAAAGCAAAAAGAGCATCTGTGCCCTTGAAAGCAGCTCCACACCCTGAAATGTGGCGTTCATGGCAGGAGTTTCCCTGGTTCTTAACCTGCATGGGGGGTTTGGAGAGCAGTGTAGTGGGTAGCAAGCTGGAAAAAGGCTTTCTCTGTGCTATTACTTAAATGTATACATGTAGATTGACGTTGACCATGTCTACTGGCCTTGGAGTAGGTAGGGTTTTCCTCATGGTTTTATAGTGCACTTAAGACAATGAAAAAAAGATGCTTAAGGCGTGAGTTCAAAGGTTAATTCTTTACTATTGCAAAAAAGGTGAAAGGCCATTTTGAAACAGAAAATCTCCTCCAACCACAGGCCAAGCCTGGGTTGGCTTCATCTTTTCTGGAGCAGATTTTTATAGCCCTTGAGCTCCTGTAACTCCTTGTACTGCTCCAGTTAATCAATCAGAAGAATATTCCCTGGGAGTACAGTCCATTTTTCTTCTCCCAGACACTGAGTAGTTCCTCTGGATTTCCCATCATTCTTATCCACGTTAATGCACTTTGGTTACCTACAGCATCTCTGGCCAATCATCCAGTTATTGTGTGAAGTAAACATGTGCAATTGTGTTAAAAGGGAAATTGGCAGAGTCTTTCATCTGGGTTTTTTTTTATCCTTTACATTATTACTATTTAACATCTGAGTTGAAGTGCATCACCGGAGTATCTCAGTTTATTCCAAGTTTACATTTATAGGTTTTAACCGTGCTAAGAGTGCTGAATTGTGAGTGTAAGAGCTAGTGAAAAGATAAAACTCTGTCAGGGATCTGAACAGCATTTAATACAAATATTGTATTCATGAAAAAAAAAAAAAAGACCCCAGAACATTTTTGGCCATTTTTGATACTTAAGGGATAACTAAATTTTGCACTTTCACGTCCATGCCTTCCCAACATCCCATGAAAACAGTGGCTGTGATGACAAAGGAAGGAGAGAAAGTAAAGGCAATGTTAGCAAATCAATTGATAACTTGAGTAAAGTTCTTGGTAGAAGGGATGGTCCGTAGATTTTGGAAACATGAAGGAAGTGGTCATGGAGGGTTAGGAATAGGTTCTCAGTGAGAGAGATTTAAAAATGGAAATGAGAAATAAGAGAAATTAAATTCAGGGGAAGGCGGGGGCAGAGAGGAGTCGCCACATTCATTGTGGGGTTTTGCACACTTCTTAGTGCTGAGTTAGTTCAGTTCATCATTTTAAACTGTAGTGAAATAATAAAAATGAGCAAAAAGTATGTAAAAGTCTACTTCCAGCATGGGTTCTCATGCTGACCTGCCATGCAGCTCTGCAGGTCCAGCAGGTATGTTCCCCTCTAGGCTGGGCATAGCAGCATCTCTCTCAAGGAACTCTTCCGTATTCGCTTGCTGATTTATTTAGAGCTACGCAGTCTGCCTTAAATAGTAGTTTTCCGTTTGTGTCCCAAGTGGTCAACATATTTATTAGCCTAGAGGAATGTGCCAGGTACTTATATTTGCTGAAAATAAACATTGACATTAACGATAGTTGGATGGACAAGGGGAAAAGCAGTCCACCTCTCTTATTTGAATGGTAGCCTTATTTGTGCAGTTACACTCTCTTGTACCATAGATACCACATCTCGCATGCAGAAGCTGGAGTTTCTGATTTCAAGAAAGGTCTGTTGGTCAGCTGTCAGATTTTTTTTTGTATAGCAGTCCTTAATGCTTGCTTTCTTATGAAGCCTCTTTCCAGTCTTAATCTCTGGTCTTTGAAAAATGTGTCAGGAACCCAACCCCATTTGATGAGATGGGTTTGAGGATGTTGACCTGCAGAAGGACCTCTCAAACAAAACAGGTTGTCAGAGTCATGATGAGACATTTGTTTGAGAGCCTTAGCCTTGTCTTATCAAAATACATTGTGTAAGAGCATGACATGGTTGCAAAAGCCTGAAGAGCTCAAGTAATTCCGTGGGCTGAGACTGTAATCGCTAATTGGACTTGAAATACAGGAGCGCTAAGTTGTGCTTTATCAGGTGTCATAGAGACAAGAGGATTTTGTGTTCTTATCACTGTGTCACTGATTTGCACTCTAATGCTGTTAGGATCTATTTGTTGATAATTGCTTTTTTTTTATCTTGTTATAAGAACAAAATTGTAGCCCGGTGGCACTTAAGCAAGCAAACCCTGGTGTCACAGTTGACTCCAGGTGATGAGGATGAAGGTTGAGAGTGGGGGGTTCTTCTGATGCTCTAGGCTTTCAGCTTGGGCAGGGTCCCAGCGATGCTGGCCGAGAAGCCACCTCCTGCTGCCTGATGTGAGGATGGGTACCATTGATGTGACTGCAAAACAGCCTTCATCCCACCTTGGCCACCAGATCTGGGCTTGGCCAAGACTGTCGTGACTGTTGTGACCTGAAGAGAGAAGAAGGATTCACATTAAAGGGAGGGGACAGAGTGGCAATACAAGCATTTTTGTTTTGTGCTCATATTCACTTAAAACTCTGAGGTCAGCAGGCTGCTGCTTGCAGGTTTGAGGAAAGAGCCTTATGGAAGATACACCATTCGCACCAAAGCAGGTTTTGTTACGTGGATGGGAATAGCTGCCCCCTTCCTCAAAGCAGTTATCATTAGGTACCTTTGGTGCTGTAAGGAAAATGGAT
The DNA here is from genome assembly GCA_027574665.1 of Rhynochetos jubatus. NCBI lineage: Eukaryota > Metazoa > Chordata > Aves > Eurypygiformes > Rhynochetidae > Rhynochetos > Rhynochetos jubatus. The sequence goes on along the minus strand of CM050655.1, from coordinate 37,033,574 downwards.
TGTTGTTGAGGCTGATGAGAAATCATACTCCAAAGTGAATTGCGTTTCACAGCGTTAGACACTATGAATTATTTTTATGAGTTCTTCTCCACGTTGCCTGCAGAATCTTTAATTAAGAATGCAGTTAACTGAAAGCTTAAGTATCCCCCAATTAGGGTGATGATAGCTTTTTGATGCTTTCAATATTGCATGCTTGGAAAAGATGCGAGAGAATCCAGCATTTCCTACACAGTAATGTGCATGTGATCCTGATCATTGACATTGATGAAAAGTACGTGAGTGTTTGGAAAAATACCATTTTTTCAATTAAAAATTGAAAGTTTCAGTTTAATAGTAACACCAAAAAGTAGTAAAGTGTGTGCTCATTTGAGAAAAGAAGGTGATGGGCAACTGGAAGTGAGTGCAAGAACAGAGCTTATTGGTAATCTCTGCTCACAGTATAAGCTGCCCACTTAGGTATTTGAGGATGATGATACAAATAACCTCAGTTGATTAAAAAAATTAATTTGATAAACAAAAAGAGGGAAAAGCTTCTTTTGTTTATCTTTTGAATGAATGTATTTGAAATTTACATGGTTTTTGACCTATGGCACAAACTCACAGCCTTGGCAGCATTTAGAGCCAGTAATGTGCTTACAAAGGAGGATAGATGTCAGAATAGTGCACTAGAAACTAGACTGTAGATTCAGGCACTTCCCAATACCGCTGCTCTGAGCTGGCTTGGTTATCAGGTGCTGCTGTTTCTCAGATATTGGGCCAAGATTACATCTCCGTCTTTCTGTTTTTCTTTTTGCATCTTGTATTGCAACAACAGGTGTCGGCTGACTCGAGCTCCTCCATGAATTCCAACACACCTCTGGTGAGGATAACTACTCGCCTCTCCTCTACTGCCGATGCCCCCATGCTGGCAGGAGTCTCGGAATATGAACTGCCAGAAGACCCGAAATGGGAGTTTCCAAGAGATAAGTATGTAGCCTGTTTCCCTTAACGCTACCCGTGCCCGTCTGAACAGCAGGACACACCAGGGGAGGGTTCAGTTAACTGAAATCAGTTTGTTTAAACAGAAACTAAATTTTCTCTGCCTGCTGTTCTGATTTTATTTTCAGGTTTTTTGAGGGTTTTCAGACACTCTGCTGAAATGTAACTGTTAGAAAAAGGGTGAATCTGAAATCTTATTTCAAAATATATATGACCTAGACTGGGAGAGATAGCCACATAGAAGCATTGTTGAAGGGCAGTAGAGATTTCCCCAAGCAGTGCTTCTGTACCATGTTTCTTAGTCGATTACTTAATTTGTTAGTATTTATAAAATAGGCAATACAATATCATGTAAGAGATAAAGTCTAGAATATGGTATTAGACAACCTTTTCTTAGGACTCTGGGTAGGATTTTGTGTTGGTTTAGTATTAGCCTATATTAATGGAGATGATGATTTTTGATTTCGGGGGACATGGTGCGTATTGTCTGCATATATGCACAACTTCTGTGGCTTAACAGTATTGCGTTTCAAGCACAGCACACTGAATTTTGATATATGCCAATTCATATGGCTATGTAATATTTTCTTCAAAGCCTGTTGACTAACATGCAAAAGGAGCTTCTGAAGAATCTAATTAAAGCTGTAACCGTATTTCTTAATATAAAAAAGACATATAAAAGAGAGATTACATTAACACAGGTAGAACCATGATTATATATTAAAGTTAGTATAAACTTTAAGGAGTCTTTAGGTGGCTTTGAGAAAATAGCACCTTTTATCACAAACAGTTCTCTTTGAAAGTTCAGGGTTGTAACATTTGGATAGAAGAGCTGTAATTTTGAACCTTCTGACAACTGTTCTGGAAATTATTTTAATGATGTAGCTGACAACTAGTGCAAAATGCTGTAATTGCCACCTGCATTATTCCAGTCAACAGTGGGGGCCTGTATATGTATTTCTGTCAGCCCATGCCCTGGGGGGATACACTAAATACGGAAAATTTTAGAGTGCTAAACATGTAAAACCAACATTCAGCACAAATGTAGGTGGAGCAGATTTGCAATGAAAGGAGGCTATTTAGAGGCAGTTTATTAGGTTGGGGGGCAGGAGGCACACAATGAGGGGTTTGTTACTTTAGTCCTAGCAGGGCAATAGCACATAAATTAACCAGTTTCCAATGCAAATGTTTGTTCTCTGCCAAGATCCTAAATTCAATTTTAGTTCTGGAGAAAATGCAGGATGACCTCAGCATAGCATACACTGCCCTTCAGTCTTTGCACCTTTTTAAACTCACGTTTGCTTTAGAAACCAATCCAAAACAGCTTGAGGAATTCTCACCGAGGCAAGGACCGCATTTGACAAGGAGTCTGCGGGCTGCCCTCGGGAGAGACCACCTCCCGCTTCTGTCTTGTGCCTGAGCAGATAAGCGGGCTTTTCAAACCACCCAGCCCTGGTCTAACACTTTTCTGTTGATGGTACCACAACCTCTCCCTGTATTTCATGGGGGAAGACAGAAGACTGTGCTTTTACGAATGAGTTCCTGTGTATATCACATCTGTGAATCCTGCTTTTGACCATGGAAAGCCTTAAGAACTCGGTTATGAAAATGCTTTTACGAATCTGGACCCTACACTGGATAACGTTAGCAGCTTCAAACTGGCCAAGCGTCCTCCCTGATTTCTGCCGTGGCACTGCTTCTGGCTGTTAGATGATACTCCCTGCGAGTAAAGGAGCCTGAATCTGGCCCTTGAGCACTTAGGCTGGAACCAAAAAAGATTTTTGCCTGGAGGCTTTGAGGTTTCTTTTTTATTTTATCTCTTTATCCTCATAAAGTTGATATCGACCTCTCTGTGTCTGTTACAGTTGAGCAGGTTTTGCAGCTGGGTAGATGCTCCACAAAAATGCATTTTACACAGCCCACTTAACTTTTTAAAAGAGCAGTCATTTTCTTAGGCTGATACTGTGATTATATCCGAGTTTCAGTTCCACCCCCTGGTCTCTGCTTCCCTCTCCCTGAGCAGAGCCCGGGTGCTGCTGACAGGAGACATCTCCTGTTACTCCCAGACATGACATTTGTGGCAGCAAAGAGCCTGCAGCCAAGAAATGGCCTCTTAACCCCAGCTGTGGGTAAATAAAGCGTCCCGTCTCGCCCCTTAAAGGATCAAAGCGCGGGGGAATGTGCGCGAGTGTCAGAAGCGTGGTCTTGCTGTGGGTGGGGAGGCTCTGGAGAAGGCGGCTCGTGGAGGATGCTCAGCCCTGCCAAGTGCCTCGGCCCGCGGAGGTGATGCCTTTGTGATGGTGTGGGCCTCTGCCCCAGTGGCACCACGGCCTGTGGTGAAGGATGGAGCCATCGCTCACAGCGTGGGGTCATCCCAGACGGCTTTAACCTGGGCTCTGGCAGCAGTAACCCCTCCCCTGCCTTCCCTGGCACTTGCTGGCCTTTTCCCTTCTCTGGCCTTCGTCCTCCCTCCTCTCTCCCCCAAGCAGGCGGCCCTCTGGCCTCCTCATCAGCCACACAAAAGAGAAAAGGAGTGTGTGATAATCACCTGCAGCGGCACCCAAACATGGTGTCTCAGACTTTGCGTCTGTCCTGTCTCATCCCTTCGGCGCAGGAGATCACGAGGCAAATGTTACGGTCTGCGTCCCCAAACAGAAAGCAAGAATATGAATGTTGAGCTAAAATTAAGCTGCCTGAGAGCGTTTTTGAGTTCCTTTCTGCCTGCACAGTGCCGTTACATCACAGAAGTTAGTAATACTTAAAACATGTCCCTGCTCTTAATACCACCCTTTGCCATACAAACCGTCAGCGGCCTGCAACACACACGAAGAAACTTTTATCTCCTTGCGGTCACTGTGCAGAAGACGATGGTCCGTGTGACAGTGACAGGAGAAGCTTGCATGTTGCTGCCCGCTCCTGGATTCCAGACGCGGTCTGATGCTTTTTGAAAGCTCTGCCCCTCCACGCCGTGCCTCGCCGCTTAACCATCGAGCACAGCCTCTTATTACAAGGAGAGGGAGAGCTTAAAAGCTGGGTTTAGCGACTGGTCTGCCCGCAGGAGATGCTCGCCATGCTGCCACTAAGAAAACCCGCTGCAGCACGCGTGAAAACCGATGTGCGCCCAGAGTCTCATTAGTTCCATATGATAAATGCTTCATGCTAGAGCAAGTTGTTGAAAGCTTTTTATATTTAGCCCTGGAATTTCACTGGCTGCATCCCTTCACCAGATGCCGTGTGCTAATCTCCTGCTTACACCTCCAGGCTGACGCTGGGTAAACCCTTGGGAGAAGGTTGCTTTGGGCAAGTGGTCATGGCCGAAGCGGTGGGGATTGACAAAGACAGGCCAAAAGAAGCGGTGACTGTGGCGGTGAAGATGTTGAAAGGTAAGAAAATGGGCTGATTAGGGATCAGGGTGGGTGATGTGGAAGTTCTCATCCGCAAAAAAGTTTCTTTTGTTCCATCTGAACTCTGTCATCGTGGGGTGGGGGGGTCAAAGAGCACATAGCTGACCTCAGCCTTCAGCAGTTTGGGGTGTAAATCTGTGCCCTTGACAGCCTGTTTATCTTGAGCAGTGAGTATTTAGGAACCAGGAGATGTATTAGCATAGTATGGGTGTCTCTGCTTTTAGTTTAGTTCATGTCAGAGGCTGTCCATGTGCAGATCCTAGTCCATTCAGTCCAGGTGGTTGGTGCCTGTTTATTTGAAATTTAACTGTAAGGTTAGATTGTAGAAAAGGCACAGTTATTGTAGGCTTGATAGCTAAGGAGAGCGTTTTTATGTCGGATATTACTGTTTTGCCTTTTAACATATAACACTGAAGAGGTGGTCAGTCCAGGTTGAGACTTTCTTAGGACATAACATGTGACTTTGTATAACATAGAGTGTATACTGGAACCCAAACCCCAAATTCTGCATTTTGAAGCACACATTTTACACCAGCTGGTGAGCCTTAGTGGAGTTTGGGCTGGCACGCTAAAATTACAAAGTGAACCTCTGTCTTGTACAGATGATGCTACAGAAAAAGATCTCTCTGACCTGGTGTCAGAGATGGAGATGATGAAGATGATTGGGAAGCACAAAAATATCATCAATCTCCTTGGAGCCTGTACCCAGGATGGTGAGTAGAGAAAAAAAACGAAAAACAACGTAAGCCAGGACTTTCTGACAGGTCTGCATAAGTCTCATTAATCATAATTTTTCAAGAGTTTTTAAGGAAACAGTCATGCCGTGATGGGATTTTTAGATATTTCCCTAGCTTAGCAGCAATATTTTAACTTCTGTCTCTCATTACGCTTGCAGCTTTAATATGAGAAAGGGTACTATATCATATGAAAACACTCTAATCCCTTGCTGTAGGGAAAAAGTGACATTTTGCAGGGGCTTTACCCACGCCTGTTGTTCTGAATTGTCAGCTCTGCTTTAGTGGAACTTGTATCCCGTGAATGTGAAACGAGCACTTTTACTCTCTGAAGACCACATTGTTTTTATTAAAAGCTAATTATGTCACATAAAGCGATGCAGAGTGGCATAAACCTCTGGAAATTAAAAGGTCTTAAGAAGCACTTTTGCCTTGTTTGAGATCTCACAGCCCTCTTTCATTGAAAATGCTTGCTTTTCAGTGCATGGCATGGTCTGGAAGGAATAGCACTGGGTCAGGGTTTAGGTACTTCCTGCCACTAACCTGCTGTGGAGCTTTGGGCAGGTCACTTCACCAAGTCCGCACCTCCTTTTCTTTCAAATTTGTTCTTACAGATTTCACCATTAAACATATATTAATTCAGTTTATTTTTATGGAACGCTAAAAGCTTCTTTACATAAATACATGTTACCCTTTGACCTTGCTCCAGTTTTCACACGGTTCTGTTTATCCAAAGGTCCCTTGTACGTTATAGTAGAATATGCTTCCAAAGGAAACCTGCGCGAGTACCTGCGAGCACGCCGCCCCCCGGGGATGGAGTATTCGTTTGATATTAACAGGGTGCCAGAAGAGCAGATGACATTCAAGGACCTAGTGTCATGCACATACCAGTTGGCAAGAGGCATGGAGTACCTGGCTTCACAAAAAGTAGGTAGACCTCAGCAAATACTGCACAGAGAGCATGGTGCGTCTGTGTTTGGCACTTGTTTAGTTTTGTTCTCGTCGCGGTTATGCTCAGGAATTTGCTGGAAGAAGGACCTTTTTCAAACAAGTTGCGTAATCCATACTCTGTAAGATCAGTGGGAAAATTCTTACGCTTGGATTTTTTAATCTCTGTTTAACGACATTGCTAAAACGAGGCCCAGAGTGGATCATTTAAAGTAAACATTGCGTACATATCTGCACTTTGAATTCATAAGCACAGGTGGTCACTTGATTATACGAGTCACATTACTCCACCCAAGAGACAGCAGGCACCATTTGCCTTCTGTTTCCAGTCAAATCGACCAAATCAACTCGCGTAGCGATGTAGAATAAATGAATTCAGTTAGCGAAAGGATTTACAGGATGGTAAGAGGCAGAGCTGAGAAGACCACAAGTTGCCAGGGCAGAAACACTAAGCAGAAAAGGCAAAAATAAGTGGAGTGTGTTAGTCACTCTAAATTATGCTCTTTACTTAAAACTGGTGTTTGTCAGGAAGGCAAGCTTGTTAAAAGAATTTATTTATCCTGTCATGTCCCTGGACACTTATTTCTTCAAACATTTTTTTAAACCAGTAATTTGATTAAATTATAGTTATGAAGCCTTAAATAGCCTCGTATAACTCTGTAAACATATTGTGGCTTGGTGGACGGGCAGTCATGAATACCCCGGGTGGTGTTTGGATCCAGTGTCTAAACCAGAGCACCAGATATTGATGATAAGCACTTCCTGCAAGGTGTGGAGTGGTTAGTGGGGTTTATACTGATTTCCAGCCGTGACCCCTCCCAAGTATTGCAGCGGGTTTTAACCAAAGACCAGAGCTGAGTGTAAACCTCCAGTCCCCGTTGTGTGGAGTCATGATTTATTTATTGCCTTTCTGCACTTGTGGAGGTGAGGGGGAGGCAAAATTGAGGTCTAATTTTGCTTTTATTCTTTTGTTTTGAAACAGTAATTTTTAGCCTAGGAGAGTAGACAGGGTGACATGCATGGCACCAAGACAAAATCTTCTAATGGAGTAAGCATGAGTGTCGTGTAGGGTGAAGCACCTTAGGATATCTCTTTCTAAGAGAAACGAAACATTTGCCTGGCAAGGAGTCATGTCCCAAGAAAACAGAACTGTTGTGAAAGGAAAAAATAAATCTTTTGATTGGCGAATCTTGAGAACAAGCGTCCGCTTGAGAAGCTCTGAAGTGCTGTTGGAGGACGCTGCCAAGAAGGTGTGCGGCTCGCACAGACGTACACGGCAGAACCATTTCATCCTCGATCCGGTTCCTTGGCAAGAACACTTGATCAGCGCTGTGCCTGACATGACAGAGCGTGAGGCATTGCACAAGGCAGAGGGAAAACAAAGGCAGCACGTAGTAAAACTGCGCAATCCAGTTCTTCAGATATCCCACCATTTCTGTTTGTGTTTCACTAGTTCTTCTCCCCTTAGGGATCCATTTATTGAGCTGGTCTTCTCACGGTATTTCAGTCATGCAGGAACTGTGAGAAGGCCAGTGTTCTTGTTATTTCAATCCAGTAAATGGCTCACTGAGACCTCAAAAAGGAAAAAAGAAAAAAGAGGAATATGTGAAGGTTTAGGGAACCTACTTTTTGCCTTACAAGAAGTTTTTGCCTTGCAAGCAATTCTACATTGGAAATGGGATGTTGTTTCTAAGCTGGGTGGATGCTTTTCAACATTCTGTTGATGTGCCCTCTCCATCGTTCCAGTGCTGTGCAAGAACACAGGGGAGCTCCAGGTGCAGGGGCTGGCCCAGATCATTGCAGAGAGACAGCAAATCACTGTCAGGAGCCAGGGGGTTGGCTGTGAAACCTGTCAGATATGGAAGGCAGTAATGGCAGCGTTTTGATAGGCAGAGTCTCGCTTGTAAAACTGTGGGGTGTGACCAAGCAGAAGTGTACTGAGAGAAGATTCCAGGGTTTGAATCATTTGGTGTATTCAGACAGTGGTGTTCCTTGGCATTTGAGATGCTCTGTGGTACCCGCAGCCTGCTGCGCTGGAAAGGCATGTGCCTGCTGGGGATCCTGTGTCATCCCAGGTAATGTCATCAAGACACCATGGATATCACAGGGCATCTCGGATAACAATGTGTACTTCTATACGGGCAACTGAACTGAGCTCCTGGTGTCCCAGAGGATGTTCTTGTAGGGCTTCAGAAGAGGGACAGTGAGGTAGGAAGGCTGATCGATATTGTCTCTGCTACTGTAGCGTTCTGATGTTGAATTAGAAGGCTGGTTTGACGTTGAAAGCAGGTCCTGGTGTTTGGTCCTGTGCCCATGAAGGCGTTGCTGGAGCAAGCTTTTCTTGGCAGTTCCCCATGGCTAACCCAGTGAGGAGCAGAGCTTTGTACGCTCACTTCACCAGTGCAGGATAAGAGATCTCAGAAAATTGCTGGGGCAAGTTATAATGCAAGAAAGAAATTGGCTGTTGTACAGGTTTTTTTGTAGTGGTTCAGTCCAGCATGTCTGTGCACATGCTGAAATAAAGAGTACAACAAGAGTACAAAGAGCGATCCAAAATTGAGGAGGGGAAAAAAGTGATATTTAACTCGAAGTCGAATATCCTGAGGAGACTCCAAATGCAACGTTGCTTACCATGCCCCTGCTGCCACCTTCTATTAACCCCACCGACCTATCTAGCTTAAGCATGGGAATAATATCCAGAGCGGTGACAACGTCCTTTCAGTGTCAAGAATCAGTTGCAAGTGTTCAGGATAATGCTGATACGAAAGAAGAAACTCTGAGATAACGTGGTTAGTTTCAGTGTCAAAGCTGTTATAAAAGCAAACAGCCGAGCCCAGGGTGTTTTGGGGTTTTTTTCCTTTTCATAATTAAATTGTTATAGTCTTACGGTAAATACACACACCCTCAACATCTACCTTAAAATTATATACTGTGGCTATATCTCACGTTAACATCTTTTATATTAAAAACAGTTGTCCTGATCCAGACTGTCAGGTTTTAGCTCTGATGAGATGATATAATTTAAGAGGAGCAACATAATGAAACGCCCATTAACAGTTAGTTGCAAGGAAAGTGCTGCAATACCTGTACCTGGGCACGTGTAACGGAGTGAATCACAAAAAGCATGGCACAGTTTGGGTCACCACCCAAGCTTTCAGCCTTAGGAAAGTGTAAGTCTTAATAAACCAGGCTTTTCTGGGAGGGTTCTTAGGGCCGTTGTTCAAACTGGAAACACCAGCTGAGGGGATGGGTTGCAGTTATGAAGACAGTCACGTTTCACAGGCTGGTAGTAAACGTGTGGCTCTCCCACCTTGTGATTTAGGTTAAAATCTATAAAGGAGACAATTATGGTGTAAAAGGAACTTCACTTTTACAAGTTTATTTCAGTGGGTCTTTTTTTTTTTTCTTTCCAGTGTATCCATCGAGACTTGGCTGCAAGAAATGTTTTGGTAACTGAAAATAACGTCATGAAAATAGCAGACTTTGGTTTAGCCAGAGACATCAACAATATAGATTATTATAAAAAGACTACTAATGTAAGTGGATGGTTTTCTTATCTCTGGAAACAAGTGTTTCTTTCAGTGATTCGCTTCAAAACTGTGGTTACAAATTTAATGGGCTTCTTGCCCAGCAACCTCACTTTTGATCGCAGGCAGAAAGCAGGGATCAAGGACATAAGCAGTTCTGTCCCCTCTTACAGTGGCAGTTAGTTAGAAAGATAACCACAGAGGCTGTATATTGTATGATTTATTAGAAATTCTAAAACACAAGTATTGTTTCTTGTGTGTCCCTGACTCCAAGCACTTGAAATAAGTGGAAATAAATCGTGTTGATTCCAGCTCATTTTCTGTCAAACCTAGGGTGTTGAAAAACACTGTACAGACAGGGCCAGCAATAACCAGAATAACAATCCTCTTTATGTGTGGTACTGCCACATACAGCTTTATGCCTTTTGCCTGTGCTCATGTACAAGTTATGGTGGTAGTGTCCAAGCGGGGTTAGAGGTTGAGAAGATGGATTGTTACTCCTATTCTGTCACCGTTTTGCTGTTTAACTACACCAAATCAAGAAGATAGAAAGTTTCAGATGTAGTTATTGATGCCTCGTTTGAACAGCTTACACCTCCTTCTCAGGGGATCTCAAGATCCTACACTTGGGTTTTGGTTGGAATGTTGCAGACCTCATTTAGTTCTACAGGCTTTAGTATTTTACAAATATTAGTTGTTATTAACTAATGTTAAGTGGCTTATCTCTGAAAATAAAGCACTAGGCGATTCATTGAATTCTAATGGTAGTATCTGCCTACTTCCAAAAGGGTATGTTGGTACTTGGAGTGAATTGAACCTTCCTTACATCAAAATCAGTGCGATTCCTGGGCTCTGAGCAGAGCAGACTTTGTGGACAAAGCAACAGGCCGTTGTGACTCTTCGAGCTTTGGGCCACTGCAAAAGGTGGAACAGGAAAACAAAATTCTTGGGTTTAGTTGTCAGCTTATTTTTGCAGGCAGGCCTCTTTTTCAAAGGATTATTGCTGGTTATTTTTGACTTCAAAGAGCCATAGTGGAATCATCTTGTAATTTTGATCTGCTTATCCTATCGTTCTCCTGCAAGCAGTCTGGGAACTTTCTGGTCACCCTTGATGCATTTAAATTTATCTTCAGTGTTTATATCCATTTTTCTTAATGGTCCTCCTGCTTTAGCCTATTTTACTGTATTTGCCTGAAAACGTTAAAGGTAGGTTATGTGCTGGTTTGCATTAGCAGACTGTTCTCTGAGAACTGATTAATCTTTTTAAAATTCGGTGTTGTAATCCTGTAAATTGCCACCATTTTGATTTTTCTTTCCTTCCCCTCCAAACCTACAGGGACGGCTTCCAGTAAAGTGGATGGCTCCAGAAGCTCTGTTTGACAGAGTTTACACACACCAAAGTGATGTGTAAGTGGCTTTATTTGAATTGGGGTTTGGGGGGGTGGGAAGGAGGGTTGTTTTGGTTGGTATTTGTTAAAGTTTGGGGTATTTTCAATGTATTTTCCTGTTGTCCTTTACCTTTAAGCGTTTTCATTCTGTTTCACATATTAATAGATGGAACAGGACTTGCCCTTAGAAAGTGAGGATTTTATGGTAGACTGCTAACCAGTGCTCTGTTACTAATCTGCCCAGCTTCAAAGCACATGAAAGGTGGAAAATGCTAACCTCCTTCTGTCAGTGCGGAAGTTTCCCCCCTTGAACTTATTTACGGATGTGCAGCTACAAAGAGTCTATCTAATTTGCTTGGCTTTTGACATACTCTGGACTTCCTTCAGGTTTAAAAAAAAAAGGAGGGGGGGGGGGGGGGGGGAAAGAATGAAAAGAAAGTTCCTGTAAACTTCATATAAAAAAAATTGTGCTAAGATTAGGTATAATAAAACACAAGCTGGATATACTGGAATAGTTTCCTCTGTTTTTTAGGAGTGTTGTAGCTTCCCAGCAGTACTTCACATGTAGTGGGAAATCATTGGACTCTGACACTTCAAAATCTTTTAATGTCTGCGCAGAGTCGCTGGCTGATGCAACCGCTCAGGATTTATTCTGCTTCCTATTACATAGGCCCGTCTACAGTACTCGTGTGCGTTGTGCGTGAAGCAGACGCGTAGGTTTTTAATGCAGTGCAGATGAAGATCTGACGTTTCTTATTTCTCCAGGAGAAAGCTGTTAACTGTAAAGGGCTAGATGCTTCCCAGCACAGGTGTAAAAGGTTATACATGTCAGCACAGGGTTAAAAAAGGGGGAGGGTGGAGAAAATAAGAGGCATCTCTTTTTTTAACCTAGGTGCACTTCCTGAGCTCCTCTCTCCTTAAGAAAGGCATTTACTGAGGCTTTTCCTGCAACCTTTATATTATTTACAAAGGAAACTATATACACGGGTTAAGGGTGGATCAAACTTTGGTTTTAAAATAACATCTTGGCAAAATATTCAAGTGAACGTGAAGTAAACTAGCTCACTGGTTCAGGACTGAAAGTCAGCCTGAGCTCCTCGGCAGCCAGGGAGCACGAGGATTTCAGTGCTGGAGCTTGGGACACTCTTGGCCCCTTGATGGCTTTGAAGATGGCTAAAGATAATATTATTATAAGTTTGTGCAAACAGTTTATGAAGATACGCTGCTGCGGAGAAGCTCGGGAGCCAGTGCAAGCTGTGTGCTGCTGCTCACCTGGCAAAGCCGCCTGCCAAAGAGCCCTACGGTGCCAGCAAGGCATGATGAGGCAGGCTCGGGAGGAGGTGGCAAGCAGGCAGCAACACTGGCCTAAAATTATCCTCCTTCATTTCATAACAAAAATTAATTAAAAGAAAAATAGAAGAGCAGAATGATGCGAAATATTTTTGGTTTGAACAGCCTGCTTTTTCCACAATATCCCGCCGCATAAATGCAATCCGTGAGGGTTCTGTAAATAATTACGCCGTGAGGACGCGGTTCTTTGCAGTAGCCCTGGAAACTCGGGTGCTCAGAGCACACCAGACAAGGGCCGAGAGCGTGTTTGCGAACGCGCTCAGCTCGGTCTGTATTGTGTCTGCCGCCCGTGCATCTCAGGCGCTTCACAGGTTGATGTCCCGCTCAGGGCGGTCGGAGTTGGGCAGGTGCTGATTTAGGCATCTCCTAAGGGATCGGCAATCATTGTATCTGCTGCAGACACATCTCTGTTTTCAGCAGTAGGGCAGACCTACTGATGCAGTTTTCTCTTTGTTTTGTAGTTGGTCATTTGGTGTGTTAATGTGGGAGATCTTCACATTAGGAGGATCGCCCTACCCAGGAATCCCAGTGGAGGAACTTTTTAAGCTGCTTAAAGAAGGGCACCGAATGGATAAACCTGCCAACTGCACCAATGAACTGTAAGGACCCTTTATTTGCTGTACCAGGATTGAAGGGCACAATTCACGTGGTTAATGCTACCCCCAGTGGGGTCAAACATTTTCACAATTGCTTGACTGTAAAACTGTGGATATATGTATAGAAAAAAAAGGTATGAAAAGGTCTTTGGGAAACGTTTGACCGAGGATACTTTACATGTCCTGCTGTGAACCCATTGAAAAAAAGAAGAGATCATATACAAACCGGTCTGTCAGTGTTTTTACACCCATATTTGTTTTATTTTAATCTCATGAGCGCGTGTTCCACTACTGCTGAGTAAGGTACATCAGGCTGGTTTTGGGCACAACAAAATGTATCTGGGCACTCCATTCACACAGCGTTACTCCTGGTGATGAGGGGAGAGCGTTTTCCCTTTCTGATATTTCAGTATAGCACTTAACTGTTTTTTTTCTTCCCATTTCAATTTCTTCACAAAGATCATAATCCCTAACATGCAGAAATATTTAAGCATGTGTAATTTAATAGCATTAGCATTGAAAATCCTGGGACAGAAAGCTACAGAGTCAAGTCCACATAAAGGTGATTTAGGCACTGGGCAAGAGAGATACAGGAGTAGAAATGCACCTTGGAGGGAAGGGAGTATCGCAGAGTTTTGGGGAAGTCAGTGGTCCGTGTGTAGGACTGTGGCTGATCGCCGCTTTACTTGTGCTGAAGAACACTCACTGTGTATGAAAAGGTTTACGAGAAGGACACGTGATTTTAATTAAGCCAAGAAAATGTGTATTTCTTACAGCTATATGATGATGAGAGATTGCTGGCATGCTGTGCCTTCACAGAGACCGACTTTTAAACAGTTGGTAGAGGACTTGGATCGGATTCTCACTCTCACAACTAATGAGGTAGGTAAATTGTTTCCCTCCATAAGCTGCTGATCAGGACAAATGGTTCAGGAGACAGATGGAATTTATTCAGTTATAAAACCCTGCCCGAGTTCTCTTCTTGTTCTGTTTGTCGTTGTCCTCTGAGGTTACACGCAGCTAAACTATGTATCCTATGAAATCCTCGGTTTCTTGCCATTATGCCTTGATTTATGTAACTAAACAGAAACACATCTTTAAAGTGGTTTTGTTTATTTCTCGTTGCATCTTTTGATGTTTTTAGCATAGCAGTATTGAGGGACTACACACGGCAGGTTGAGAGGCAATGTTGAAACATAAACATGAATTTCATGTGACTGAGAGATGTAGAGTTCATGGTGTTTTTCATTTATCGACTCGGTTTGATTCCCAGCCATGATATCTAGGTCAGAAGAGGAGAAATTGTCAATGGTAGATTAGAGATTACATGTCTGAGAGTGAATTAGGTTCACTGAAATAGCTCTCTGCGGAGGGAACGAGGACCCAGGGGGAACCCGCAAACAGCCATTCAATTATCCAAAGGTCCTGCCTAACACTGCTTCAGGTTGGGGTGTATGAATGCAAAAAGGTTTTATTTGAAGAGCGTTCTTTCAGAGGTCTGAGATATTATTAGCTTTAGCAAGGAGCATGCTGATTAGGGTATTCACACAGGAGTTGGTTCTCTTATCACTAAATCACACGCACCTTTGAGGAAGATCACAAGCGATGGAAATGTTGGTTCTTTTGGTTGAAAGTTCGTTTGAGAGAAAATGCTTGGTGATCCAGAAGTATTTTCACAAATTCCTGAGAAATGGGAGGAGAAAAGAGGACAAAACCTTTACAGAAGAAAGTTGCAACAACTTGTTTTGACCATTTCCAAATAAATTTTTCAGATTTGCTGTGATTATAGCACTTGTTTACAAGGGGCGGGAAAGTAGAAAAGAAAAAGATTTGGATCACTTCATATTGGTCCTCCACATTGCTTTCTAGTTTTTCAGAATTGTCAGAGAAATAAAGAATGGATTATTAAGCAGCCTTGGGAAAGGCTGTATGCAATAGCCGTGACAGGAGAACCTGAGTAGAGAGATGCCTTTCTTTTATGATCATCGTTTGCCCAGTAGATCCAGTTGAAAAATATTTTGACTTCAGTAGCAGCTGTGAGTTTATCTGGGTTCTGTTTTGTAAGGTTTACTCTAAGCAGTGGCACCTTCAGGGATGGCTCAGAGGCGAGGCAGGAATACGCGCTCCCTGTGGAGTCGGTAACGCAGCTCTGCGTACCATCACCGTTTTCCCCTCATCCCGTCCTGATTGCATCTTTTCCTGCCTAATTTATACGTGATTTCACAAGACGGGTTGGAGGTGGGCTGGCTGCCACCGCGGAGTGTGGGGGGGCTTGGACTGCGTATGCTTTTGCAAATTCAAGAAGGAGGTTCTGGGCTGTAATTCTGAGCCTGGGAAAGGATATTGCTTTCTTTTTTGTGTTTAACCATCTTGCCTTCCCAATTCTGTACTGCTCGTGGACCTGGAATGCTCTCAAAGGTAACCTGAAAAGGCCTTTAGGGTTATGTAAATTACTTTAGACTAGAATTATAGGAAAAACGGCTGGAAAAAGCTCAGGAACACATCCAGTCCATCTGATCGGTCTATGGCAGGATCCACTATACGTTTGTCATTCCTGACAGATGTTTATGTAACTTGTCCTTAAAGATCTCCACCGCTGCATTTCCACATCGCCCCTTGACAGTCTATTGCTTTGTTTCGTTAGCCTCACTTCTTGAAAGTTTTTTCCTAATCTCTAATCTTTCAACATAAGATATTGCCTTTGTCCTATTTACCCTGGACATAGAAAGCAAATTATTCCGCTTGTCTTTGCAGCACATTTTATGTTCCTGAAAACTTGGCACGTTCTCACGAAGTGTCTCCTGAGAACTCCAGCGTTGTCCCATTTTCCTCCATAGCTTTTGAGGTGTTGTGTAACCTGCACGGTTTTCCTGAAGCGCAGGTCCTTCATGCGTCTGAGTGGTGGTATTTCTGCCTGTCCTCTCCACAGTGCCACTCTCCCTTTGCCCCCAGAACGACACAGCTGACACAGGGTCAGCCTGCTTTTACCCAGCAACTCAAAGAATTGTTAGGGCAGCCAATAATACCTTCTTTTGCATTTGTGCAAGTAATTATTTCTGCTGAAGTGGTAATGTCTTGTTCTCCACACTGAATCATCACCTCCTGGGGGCTTTTTGTTGGTGTTATCTTTTTCCCCCAAAAGACCCCGTTTCCCAGAGTATCGTGTAATGGTTTCCCAAGTCACATGAGTGGAAGTCACCAAGAGTCAGCATCATGGCTGTGTTATTCTGTCAATACCAGGAACCAACCTGGTACTGGAAACTTCTTGTGCCCCTTCATGCGACTCCGTCCCTTGACTTTGGATAAGGAGGCTGGAGCAGGGATAAGGATCCCACTTTCAGTGCTGAATTTGTAACTGAATTACATCTAGCCATTTGATATGATGAGCCATGCCTGATATTCCGTGGGAAAGTCCTGTTTCTTCAAATACTGGAATACATTATTCTTCAGTCTGTCTAGAAAGTGCTGGATTATTTCTGGATATGTAGGACTAGTTTTCCTAATGTGTAAATATGTGTCAAGATCATCCCCATGGATCTTCTAAAAGCCTAGGTGGCAAGATTGGCAGTTAATCAGAGATCTAAACTGCCTCCTCTTGCTGCCTACTGTATTTGTCAGCATTTTAAAACTTGTGTGTGTGTCCTCCCCCCTTCTAAAGCGGTGACCATTTTTTAACTATAATATGGTAACGATTGAATTTCTGACTTCGTTTCTCAGTTAAAGTATTTTACCCCAAACCTAAGCACAGCAGCATAAAATCCTGACTGAGGTGGAAGACTTGTCTCGTCAATGCGATCATAACTTGTGGTTTTGCAAATGAAGAGATTGCATTTAAATGAATGCAGCTGCCTTTAGAACTTGAAAGAGAAGGAACATTTCAAGGGGAAAAATAACTTTATTCTCCTGCCAAAACTGTTGTTTCTAGCAAAAGAGCCTTAACCCAAAACTTGGATTCAGCAGATATTATTTCCTTTTTTAATGACTGCTTTGGTCATGGCTACTCTGGGACGGACACACACACACACACACATATACAGTGTAAAAAACCCAAATCCTAGTGAATTTAATTTTGTTTTCCTTTTGGTTGTTTTTTGCATGTATGCCACTGCATGTCTAAACACAAATTTAATATCACAGAATATAAACCAGATATTCAAACTGACCAAAATAATATAAAGTTGGAAGTATCTTTCCCTCTCCAAATCATTACCATGTGCTAAAGGAAAATGGTTCTATTTAGGATGAAATTTCATATTTATCATTGTGAGTGAAAAGTCTACTTTTGATGTGGTTGGCATGTTTATTTCCACTGACGCGGCTAATGCTGGTGATGTTGGACTTCAGAAAAGCACCGTGTTATTGGTTTGTTTTTTCTTTCTCTATCCAAGCTCCTCGTTTTATGAGATATTTAAGCGACAGGCAGTTTTGAATGCAATTGCCTTACAGAAATGGGTGTCATTTTTACACTGTTCTTTTACCCACTGTGAAATCAAGCCAAATCAGGGCGGTGGTAACGTGTGGTAGGATGGTGGTAACGTGTCAGTTTTACTCATTGTTTAAAATTGCAATTTATTTCTTTTGTCATAGGAGTATCTGGACCTCAGTGGGCCTCTCGAACAGTATTCACCTAGTTACCCTGACACGAGGAGTTCGTGTTCTTCAGGTGATGACTCTGTTTTTTCTCCTGATCCAATGCCTTATGAACCTTGTCTTCCCAAGTACCAACACATGAATGGAAGTGTTAAAACATGAAAAGAAATCATGCAAAGGAATAAAGAGACAAGAACACCAAGCTACCTACCGTATGCAAAACAAAAATCTTTTCTCCAGGACCTTAATGTTTCTGCTTGTACATATGAAATATGGGAGGGGAAAAAAAAAGAAAACTTGGAGGAAAGCTGTCAGAACTTACATAAAGAATCTCATAATTTGCAACTTTTAAATATTTCCAACAAAGAAGAATGTTTATGAGCTGTGTCTAGATACCCATCGCTATCAATTTTCTGGCTTCCTGTAAGCTGCAACAGACTTTGTTTGTACAATGGACCAGTTGGACTTGAGGCAAACTCCGGGTCTGCCTTTCTTGTTTATTTTGTAATATTTGGAGAAAATATATGTTGGCACACCCTTACAGAGCACAAATGCAGTATATAGGTGCTGGATGTATGTAAATATATTCAAAATATGTATAAATATATATTATATATATTTACAATGAATTATTTTTTGTATTGATTTAAAAATGGATGTCCCAATCCACCTAGCAAATGAGTCTCTTTTTTAACAGCTATTTGCTAAATGCTGTTCTTACACAGAATTTCTTAATTTTCACCATCCAAAGGTGGAAAATACTTTGCTTTCAGGGAAAATGGTATATCATTAATTTATTAACTAATTGGTAATGTACAAAACAGTTAATCGTTTATAGGGTTGTTGTGTTTTTGTAATTTAAATGGCATTTCTATGCAGGCAGCACAGAGAACTAGTAGATATATTGCTCAGACTTTACTAGTTTTCAGATCTTTAAAAAAAGAAATATTTACAGTATATAACTAATTTTGGGGAATTAAACTTTTGATTTATTTGTGTGTAAAAACTGCAGTGTCAGATGACTGTTCTTATCAAAACCAAATCCTTTAACAAGAAAGTCTTTTATTCTCAGTACCCGTCACTTTAACAGTTTAGCTCTTTAGCAATGTTTCCCATGGCCAAAAAGCAGAATCATTCCATGCACCAAAACCCAAGGAATATTTTAAAGAGGGTTCCTAAAGTAAGGAAAGACACGTATTTGTCTATAACCATAGCAGAATGTACTGCTCTAAAAGGAGCTGAGCTTCTACCCTGAGTTGCACATGCATCAAATTAACTACAATTCTCTTCCCTGAGATGGATAATAGGTTCCAGATCTTTTGGCCTGGGTCTTTTTTGCCTTTTAGACTATTCCTCTATTGTAACTTAAGTTAAAAAGAAAGAAGTTGTTTATAATGACAATGTGCCATAGGAATATCAGCATCTTTTTAAGGGATTTATTCATGCTGACTCCAGTGTTTCCTTCTGATCCGTTCCATAACAGTAGGTATAGCACTGGCCTCTGCTAAAATACCACTGTTGTTGGTATCCTTTTACGGAACTTTTGTGTTTTTACTTCCAGAACACTCACACTGATACGGCCATGAAATATGAATGCAAATTACAGTGTTTTATGTGGTGGTTTGTTTTGGGTTTTTTTGTTTGTTTGTTTTGTTTTTTTAAATTGGGTAAAAGAAGATATTAAAATCTGTTAACTTTTGTACTGACAATAAAACGTTTCTACAGATATTAATGTTAAAATTGCAAAATAAATGTCATGCAGCTTATTTTTCCTAATCCTTTGTGTCATACAAAATGGTTTCCTGAACATCAAGTGATGGAACACATCCAGAAATACTTCCTTTTGACCTTATCGTAGATCCTATATTACAAAGAAGTCCTTTCAGGAATAATACTTTTGCCTCTGTGTTATAAGACGTCTGCTGATGAATAACATGGGTTATTTGAGTAAACATACGTACGAGTTTTGGCGTTTGTGGGGTGGGCACGCTATTTGCTGGAAAATGGTTTGAAGTGTTCATTGTGTAGACATAAATTATAGTCTCTTTTTATTTAGTCAGGCGGTATCCTTTGATTAGTGAGGTTTCTCATTCATACTGGAGACACTGGAGGACCATTTGTATAGGAGGTTCTAAAAAACCATAACAGATGGAAAGAGAGCCATCATGGAAAGACTGGAAAAGGTTGGGGGGTTTTTTAAGTTGAAAACAGAAGGAAGACACACCAAAATAGCTGCTGCTTGAGACAGAAATGGGAGCTTTATGATCACGTTACTGTTGCAGGTTAGCCAGAAAAGGGTTATTGAACCGGGTCTTCACCACATGCTGTGCAAATGCTCCAGCCACCAAACTATTCTTTGGTTTCTTTTTGTCTCTCTCTACTTTGACCAGAAATCCCACACCAATCCAAGAAACTTTCTAAAAAAGTGCCTGTTAAAAACTGGTGTTTTCCAACTAAGAATTATCTGATTGAAAAATTCCCACTGGTTCTACTAAGAAAAGAACAATTCCCCTTCCCCACGCCATCTATTACTGCAGCAATGGAGGCTGCTGTCTGACGGAAACCACAGCAGTCGTGAAGACTCGCGTCTCGTTTTAAGATTCTCTTAAAGGGTAGTGGAAGATCTTGACTCTTGTTCTGCTCCTATTGCAGTGAATTTAAATGCATCTTTACTATTTTGATACCTTTTTAACATCGCAGTACGTAAATGCTCAGAAACTTGATGGAAAGGCGCTGTTAAATAATGTAAACTTATTTAGT
Source organism: Rhynochetos jubatus (assembly GCA_027574665.1). NCBI lineage: Eukaryota > Metazoa > Chordata > Aves > Eurypygiformes > Rhynochetidae > Rhynochetos > Rhynochetos jubatus. The sequence goes on along the minus strand of CM050655.1, from coordinate 37,013,299 downwards.
TACCCTGATTATGTTTTAAGAAGTTTATTTGCTTTTCCTTTGTTCGTTTTTGGTTTAGTTTTCAAAGATTTAGATTTGCACCTTGGAGATATACCACAATGTCACCAACATTTGCTGAAGCATATTATGCCGTTTTCCTAATTTTGTAGCGTAATAGTCCCTGGATTAAGCTTCCATTCTTTCCTGCCATCTGAGGACTTTCTTCTCCACTGCCTGCTGTCTAATTTCCCTGTATGACAGCACTGGCTCTAGAGCAGGCACAGAAGTGCTCAGTTCTGGAGTTGCAAGAGGAAACTAGGCAGCAGAAAACCAAACCTGGCATTGAAATTTGTCCGAAGGGGAAATATTCCTTATTGCCATGCCTACCTTTGGCTCTTTCCTGAGAAGAAGGGGTTAGGCATGTGGATTGCTCTCTCATCTAAAAATAGAGTTGCCATTAATAACAGGAGCAATAACGAAGAGTAGTGTTATGTCAGGAAGTGAATTTATATTGATGTGGATAACGAGGATGATGTTGTGTATAATCAGTTTCCTGCAGCCCCTAATTGTTTCTTGCCCCCTGCTTAAGTATTGATTCTGATCATCTCTTCATAATATAAGAGAAAATACGGCTATAGAAACCAGGTTTGTTACAGCTCAAATCCATAAACAAATTAATATTTCCTATTTTGCCTTTTTTCCCACTTTTTACTGTAATACAGCACGTAGCATGGGGTATACACATCAGATAAGATACAGCTACTGGTGTGTCGCTTGTCTGTTGGTTGCATATCATTCAATATCTGTTTTGTTACGCTTTTACAAAAGTTGAAGAACATTTTGCATTTCAAATTTGTCAAGAGATAAGTAAATTTACTGTTTTGTTTCTGGAAGAAACATGAGTAAAGCCGTAGACAAAATCTAACCGTTTTCATGTCTAGCCCCTGAGGGAGGAGCACCACAAAACCCTGAGGCCTAGAGACCATGTTTTAGTGAGTCAGTGATCTCAATGTAATTAATTAAACCTAGAGAAGGTTATGGGCTGTCTTGATCCGAGATAAGCTGCAGTTAGAGCCAAGTACATTTTAGTAATAAAGGTCTCTCCATAAAAGCCCCAGATCCAGTGCCTGAAAGGTGGAGGAAGACCCATCCAGGCTAGGTGGAAAGGCACGCCTTTCAGATGGTGGAGGCAGTCAGTGGTAGGATCAGCAAACTAATGGGTGCCATTGACCTTCTCCCAGTTGGACCAAACATCATCTCCTGGGGCCCCACAGTAGGCACAATCCATGTGCTGGTTTTAATTGGGATCGAGTTCATTTTACTCACAGTAGTTAGTCTGAGGCCACGTTTTGGCCGTGCTAGGAATGATATTGGCAGCATACTAACATCATCTGTCCATTCTGTAATGAGAAAGTTCTATATCTGCATAATTTGATCTAATTATTATAAAAATATTTCATTTTCCACAGTAAATGTAATAAAATCATTGTGGCGAAGCATAAGTTGCCTCCAACAATTTGTGCTTGCGAAGATCATCGATCCTCTGTGCCTGTAGATAGCTCTGTACTTCTGAGCTTTTGTCGCCGCGAGTCCTGAATGTTCCAAGTAGCTTAAACCCAGTAGACTTCGTGGGGCCAGTCTGCTTTTTAATCCCATTTCACCTGTGCAGAACTCCTGTTAAACGGATTTTTCCATAGAACTCCTAAAGGAGACAGAAGGTGGAGGCGGTCATTCTCTTCACAAGGATGTATGGAGACAGAACAAGGGTAGGAAGCACCAGTTGCTTCAGGGTATTTCTGTCTGGATCTTCACCCTGAGACCGCTTGGGCACTGGGATAAGCTGCCTAGAGACGCAGTGGAATCTGCCTGGCTGTAGGTATTCAAGACTTGACAGGGATGTGGATGACCTGATCTAAGGCCCTGCTTTCAACACCAGCTTGGCCAAGATGATCTCCACGGTCCTTTCCAGCTGAAATGTTTCTGTGATTTTGCTGATGTGGGTTATTGGCCAGAGGCAACCCAGGTCTGCTGAGGAGCTCTGGATAGCTGCGCTGGCTCATGTTGAGGTTGTCAGTGGGATGTATTGGCCAGTAAATTCAATTTAGTGATGCATGTAACAAGGGAGTGATCCCCCTCTGTTAAGGCATTTGGCTTTTCAAAGTCAGGTCCTGGCTTGTTTTTGATTATCGCAGGGAGCTAGAAACTTTCTGATTGAATTCCTATGCAGTGGAAAACACTTTATCAACAGCTTTCTAAAGCGTGAATGTCTTGCAGAAGATAAAGTATTTTGACCTTACCAGAATGACGTGACCCTGTTGGTATCATCTTGTCAGATGGAAATGAAGTCATTTTATGTTGCAACTATTTAATAGTAGACAATAATATATAAAGTCAGAATGGAGAACTTTGATTATATCAAAAGAGAATGATTAGACTAACTGAAAGTGACACCCAGCTATTGCAAATAATTGCACTTTTAAAATGTCTGTTTCGAGTTCAGACTGATGATGAGTTTTTTCTCCAAGTAACAGTTTCTTGAGGAATATACTTCTAGTGTATCAATGATGTTTATATTGCTCAGAGCACTTAGCAATATTTTGTGAGGCTTTTGCACCAGCGATTATCCCCTACAACCAGACCGCTGTGAGTGAGAGCAGGAGCCAGTATATCTCAGGGGGGTTTGTGAGGAGTCTGGTACCATTCCCACTGACCAGCACCATGCGCTGGGACCAGGTTTCCTCCCCTAAAATAGTGCATTACATGGCCAGCTTTTCCAAATCCTCGAAGGGTTTCCAGGGAGGACTAATATTTCCTTGTGGCAGAGGAGCAACTCATCTCCTCTGCTATGGCATCGTGCCTTTGAATTGTCTGAGGCAATAAGGAGAGAGTGGAGAAATAGGACAGCAGATGAGCGCCCCGGTGTCACTGCTGTCTGGAGAAATCTATGGCCCGTTACACTGCAACCAAAGTGAATTACTATTTATGGAAAAAAGAAATCAATACTGCCAAGGACTGTTTTAAAGTCATGTCAGAGAAGGTAGCCAAGGTGCAATATTTTGTCTAGACGTGTTTCCCTGGCACAACTATAATTTTTTTAGGGCTATTGAGCGGCAGACAGTAGGTTCTTTTCCACAGGTTTGTTGCCACAGAGATGCACAAACTGACAGTTGAATGCTGCTGTGTTTCTAAATCCAGTAAGGGAGGGATCTGCCATGGGAATGATGGCTTGGGTACTCAGAAGAGCAGACTACATCCAGTTCTGGAAAGAGTGGGTGTGACACCACTGGAGAAACAGAGCAGCATCTGCTGGCCTGCAATGAGGTTTCCTGAGGAGAGCAATCAAGCACCGTGGCAGAAGGACGCCTTTATTCTTAGCTGGGCCAGCTGTTTTCGGAAGGGATAGGGCAGAGCCCCAGTGTCTGCTGGTGCAAAATCAGTTTGGAGATGGGGGACCTTTTCAGTGAAGCCTTGGCACTGGTGGTGCAGAAGATGCACACGGAGGCCTTCAGCTGGAGATCGATGCTCTGCCACAAGCGAGCAATATGCTGTGAGAAAAGAGGTGAGAGAAGAAAACTTGCGCAGTTGGCCCTGGCTCTTAATTCAAAGTGTTTCCTCATGAAGAATGTTCATTTTCTCCTCATCAGCTCCAGGAAGCCGCTAACCCAAATGCCTGTGTGCTCATCTCCTGTGGAGCTGCCAGTGGGTTTGAAATGAGACTGCTAGCATGCTATTTGCCTGGCACATCTAACTTTGCTGAAGCATTTTCTTTCATGAATACCCACTCCTCTTACCAGTTTTCCTGACAATATTTCACTTACTTACACTTTCAAATATGATGTTTTAAAAGAATTATTTGCATTTTTCAGGTCATAGATTTGGGGAAAAACGCAAAACAAAATAAAAACCACCAAGGGTTTCTGAAAGGGAAGGGTAAGTAATAAAACTTTGCCTATATATATTTCCAAATTCATATTTTCCCTCTCTTTTAAAATTTCCAAGACTTGTTCCCTGACAGCTGTTACAACAAATGGTGGATTTCTTCAGCTGATGTAATCCAAGACTTCATTCCTGTCAGAGGAGATGTAATATTTATTTATTTATCAGCTGGTCAATGAAGTATGTTCCATTGGTTTGTTTTTTAATGTTCAGTAGCCCTTTTTTATTAAATAAAACACCCAGTAAAAGAGTGTATTTATCTCTAATTATCTATATAGCCCAGATCTGTACAAGAATTTTTGTAGGTCCAGCCCTATAGGCTGGTAAATCATTAATGCCATATAAATATTCAATAGTCGCATAGGAGACGTAGTCGTGACAGGGTTCTGGAAGAGTCAATAAAAATGTTACTAACCAGATAAAAATTCTGAAGGACTGTTTTTGTTGTGAGTTGGAAGTGTTGGGTTTTTTTCCCCTTAGTATTTGGCAGTGCTGTGCTTGCTCCTCATTTGACTTTTTGCTGCATTGTTCACAAACACTCTGTGGATCCTCATCTGGCTTAATAGTCGAGAAAGAACGATTACATTCAGGGTGGTTCCAACAAGTCTTAAAATCACCCCAGAATTTCATGCCTGCTTTCCCTTTCCGTACTGACTGTCCTGAATATGAAGGATGTCACTTGGATCCAGGCTTGGATCTTGCAATCTCTATTTTTCCGCGTATGGAAGTTGGTTTCGCAGTTACATAGTGTATGTGCTGAGCTCCCTTTATCCTTGGTGTTGCCATAAACAGGGAGGAAAAATCTGCTGTGGCTTTCTTTAGGCTTTGTTTCACTCGTTGCAGACACATGAGAAGGGAAGAGGCTGCAGTCCGCTGCTTTTCGCAGTGCCGCATTCGTTGTCTTTCTTGCTGGAGCCTCCTCCACCTCCTGCCCTCACACCCGCAGCCCACAGCACACGCCACATCAGTAGTTAAAATACATACATCCTCAAAGACTTTCATATTTTGCTGAGATTTCTTTGTAACTCGACTACAGACAGCCGTTGCTCCATTAATCAACTCCCTCTGTTTGACAAGCAGTAGATTTATGGTACTGCGTTGATGAAACCAAAACGCAATTAAACGCAATCAATCAGTTCAGCTGAAGTTTCCACACACTGCTCGCGAAATCCTTGTCAAACGTCGGTATTGCTGGGGCTTTGAGAAGCGTGGTGTGAAAACAAAGGAAAGACGGTAGTTTTTCCAGGGTATTCTCAGTCTCTCAGAATACAGTCCTGAAGGTCTAACTGTGGGTTTTTTTAAGAAATAAAGAGCCAAGGGGAAGACAAGAATCTAGGGGATTATTTTTGGTCCTGGGGTAGGAGTGGGGGTAGAAGGAACATCAGATGATGAAGTGGTAAGTCACTAAGTCTGTATGGTTTCTGCAGGCGCGATGTCTGCTTTCCCTCTGAGTGGCACAGCAGTCACGAACGGTATGTTCCTTTTCGGGGGGAACATTCCCACTTCATTAATTAATAGCAAAGATAATGATATAAACATGGCGAAGTTGCATGCTGGATTTGTAAACACTTTCTTAAACAGCTTTCTTGAGTAATTTCTTAAACAGAGTTCTTGATTTCCACAATGTTTCTGTGAACACCCATACTCCAGCAACTGACTTCCAGAAAGCTACCATCAAGCAGAAATAGCTTTATTCTTTCTTTCTTTTTTTCTATCTATCTATCTATCTATCTATCTATCTATCTATCTATCTATCTATCTATCTGCTATTTAATGCAATTTTTTTCCTGGAAGCAGCTGTAATATTCATGTAGTGAGACCAAAATATTTTTAGGTTTTCTTCTTGCATCCATTGTATACCCTTTGAGGAGAAATGCTCAGTATCCCTGGAGGTTACACACATTAACAAATGCACTGTCAATATTGTTGTTATATCTGTTGCAACTAGAAGCATGTGTAAATTAGTATGTGCTCTGCATGTAGGATGAAGAGGGAAAGATGCTCAGATATTAGTGTCTGTGCTCCGTATGCCGTCCACATATTGAATTGATTCTTACGTAGGAGATCAAGAATATATTCCTATATGCACAGGGGGAGGGATGTCCTAAGAGCTTTTTAACTCAATAGAAAAAATCTGACAGATTTCTGACAGTGAAAGAAGATGGGACTCAGTTTTTGCAGCAATAAACGAGCAAAGTTTTAAAAAACAAACCTTTGTCTTTTAATTCATGGGCTAGGTCACTTAATAAATCCTTTGGTGTTTCTGGCACATAATTCTGTGTTTCATAGTCAAGAAAGGCCAGTAGTCGTTCTCGTGTATTTATTTTTCATTACAGTCCCATCTTTATCTAAACTACTTCTGTTTTGACTCTGCTGTGGAGCCAGTACCCAAGACTCACCATAAAAAAGTAACAAGGATCTCTCTCAGCAAAATCTGCGTACATTTGATGTCATTAAAAGTAGGCCTTTTGCCAGCAGCCACATGATTAAGTTTCTTACGGTGCCAGAGTAACGCGGTGAGGAAGTTGTCTCCATCTCTAAATCCCCAATTTGTGTCGTTCTTCAAAAGGCAGAGAATAGCGGGTGTGATGCTTGGCTTCTGGCACACTGTTTTGAGAAAGGTGCTTCACACACCAAGTACCACCTTCTGGTGGTGCAATGGCCATGGACACCCAGATTAGCTGTGAGCGTTTCAAATGCTGCGACTGTGTCTGTAGGAAATTATCCCTGTGTATTTATCCCCCATGTCCTTGGCCATTTCAGGACAATAATTAGTTACAGAGCAGCTCCACATGAAAGGAACGTGTTGACCGCTTCAAAACACACAGCCACCTCACAGAAACACGATGGTCCCGCACTGCAGAGGATGGCCGGGCAGGCTATGGCTGTGCAGAGGGTGACTGTGGGCACACCCGTCAGGAGCCACAGAAAGGAGCCACCTTGCTGCAGAGATTTTTGTTTCCCGTAATTAACAGAAAAATGTTGAATTCTCTGGAATCTTGTGGTAACTGGTGTGATTGGGGAAGCACTCGTGTATGATGTATCTATGCTAAGCTTAGTGTGATAGGAGGTTTTCAGGTTGCAATTCTGGATCAGCATCTCGGACCACAGAGTCCGATGGCTTGCTGCGACCGGTGCTCAGTACCCGGAGCATGTCGCTGCTGTTTGCTGCCTCCAGAAGGGCTGCCAGGATGCTTTGGAGAAAGGCACTACAACTGCAAAACCTAGTCCTTGAGCGAGACGTTGCTTGTAAGGTTGATCTCCCTGCGAACACCGCCCCTGCTCCATGTTGCTGTACCAGCTTCCCACAGCTTCTCTGCCTATAGCACCAGTACCGGGGGGAAAGCAGCTGATGGGGGTAAAAGTGTGTTCTCACACGTGCTTTTGCCCCCAAAAGGGACCTACACCCTTGTTAAAGCTCCCCAAGCCACATGTGCTTGACCCACATCAATGCTACTGGCTGCAGGAGCGAGTGACTTATAGCCTGGCCTTACCGATGGCCACTTTACCTCCTAAAAAATGAATCTCAGTTTTATTGTAGAACAAAAAACCACTTTCAGTGCCTCTGTAGTATGATCTTCTGAAGACAGCTACTGCATTGACCATATAGCCTGGACACTGCACGCACTCCGCTGGATTTTGGATTTGGTTTAAATTTTCCAATTGTTAATTTTATAATGTGTCCCTCAGGTCCCTTATTAATGGACAGCTTACAGAGGAGGTCTGGGTTACTGTTTACCACAGACCTCAATACTCTGGCATCCCTTGAGTCAAATTGAGCTCTCAGGCTTCTGCTTGCCAAGTTAAATCCTTTTAGCATTTTTATAATCTCCAAACACACGTTCCTTCATCTCTCGGACTCGGTCTCTGCAATTCAGTAAGCATTTGTTGTTTGAAATCAGATCATGATGAAATCTCTTAATAGTCGCTCTATGAAAATATTTTGTTTAAAAAACACTCAAAACTTAATTGGAATGAAAATACCAGCAGCTGGATTGTAGTTTGAAGTTGTAAGTCTGAGAAGCAGCTGGAACAGCAGGATTCAGAGACACTTCTAAATCTTCCTCTTCCTACAGGAACATTTCAAGGCTGCTCTATTTTGGCAGGCAGTGAAAAGGACCACTTGAATTTAGACTTCTTTGACCAAGACCGTATGCTGCTGTTACATCTGTCACTTAGCCTTGCACACAGAGTGCAAAAAAACGTTGTGCACTTTTCTAAGTTTTTTAAAGGTTCTGATGAGCTCCACGTATTACCAAAGCATCATTGCCATTACTGCCATATCTGAATAATGTTCTAGTAGAGAAATTAATTTCTTCTCAGCTCCTCTATTAAGACTTAATGAAAAATATGCTGCAAAGAAAGATTTTGGATGACTTCTTCATTGGATGAGGGATTACTCCCTCAGTTGTATTGAGTCTGGCTCTTAACTTGTCCTAAACCAGAGATCTAATTAAACTAATACAAGCATTTGTGAACTTGCTAGACAATTTTTGTTATGTTTTATTTATACTTCGCCTGAGAAGTTGTTAAGATTCAAATAGACCTGGAATATGCACAGTAACATCCCTACTATGAGTTCACTTGGCAAAATATTTTAAGTTTTCAGACCATTTCCCTGTCCAATTGCTACTAGATAAAATTCCTTCCATTACAAGAGCTAATTGATAAAGCTGGAATTAATTGCCTGGGGAAATTGCCTTCTCTGGGTAAAAGTAATCTTCACGCACAGCATAGAAGCTTCTTGTTTGTATCTGAAAAGACTGGCTCTTCAATATGACCACTGTAGAACATTTTGGTTTAGATAAAGAGGAAAATGAATTTATAAAATCAGGACTAAGAATTACATGCAAACCCCCCTCCCAGTCCCCATCAATTAATGTAAATTTGTTGGAGCAGCATTCCTTTCATTGGATGTTTACTTTCAAATTACACTTATGACCAACAGGATATTTGGATGCCTAAAACATTTTTTAGAATTACATTTTCTCGAATACAATAATCCAAACTTGGTTCATAACACAACGAAAATGTCAGCAACCTCAGAAGCCCAAAAGGAGCCCGTGCACTGCGCCTGAACGAGGCATCTTGCTCTCTGTCAGCATCAATACAGTCGCTCCAGTGTGGACTTTTGGGAATTTAAAAAGGCACCCAAAATGGTTTAGCCATGACTGCAATCTTAACAATACTGATGAGCTTTTGGGTTTGGGTTTTGGTGTTTTTTTATAACACAGCGTACCAACTGAGATCAGGAGGCATTAACAGCTGAGCATGGTTGCAAAACTAAATGGTTAAGGATATAAATCAGACTTGTAGCTTGAAGGAGTTATCCTTCTTTTAACTGCAACTGAACAACCTAATTATCCCAAGGTAACCACAGCTATGAGAATGAGGAGAGAGGGAGCAAGTATGTTTTAATGCAGAACGGGAAACGTTATCTCCTGTTACTCAAAGTCACTCTGCCCTGACCATACAGTAAATCATCTATTACAGGATAAAGTATGCTCCATATATGCATTTTGCTTATTTTTTCTCAGCAGCATTATTTCAGTGGCTGTAAGCAACTAGTTTTGTGCTTCAGGTATTTGAGACAAATCGGATTTTTCTGGCTTTTTAATTCCTCATCAAGTGTTTGATTAAGTGCATGGACATTATGTGCCTGCAGTTAAAGCTGAAACTCATTAGTGCAGTCAGAACTGTAGTTTTCACTTTTCCCTAGTAATTTCTGTGGGAAAAAAACTTGGGAGATGTGACTGGAGAGGTATCCGCCTTGTTCATTTAAAGGGTCTCCTGAAACTCCTACTTGGAGCGGAGTTCTCTTGCCCTCTCCCTTACAGCACTGCTGTAAAACCCTGACATCAGTTCAACAAACAGGTTGAATACTTCATGCATGTCCTTTCTTCCCACTGAAATAATGCTGAGCATAAATCGTGTCCTCATATGCTGGTTCCTGTGTCAGTGAGGTGGAGGTGGACTGTGGGAAAGGGTTTTTAGGGGCCTTGGTTACCCATATCCAAGCAAGACCCAGGCTCAGGGCCATAAAGCAGGAATCTCCTTGGGTACAGGAGCACGTTCAGAGTAACCAGGACATACCGCAGTTCTGGATTACCTTTCTGGGCCCACCTCCAAGTTGATGCCAGCAGCGTTCGAGTCAAAATTGTCCCGAGGAGGAGGTGGTCCATAGCAAATATAAACAAATCACTTCTAGCAGTTGACAATTCTGGAAGTCTGTTTTGTTTTGTTTTGTGGGGTTTTTTTGTGTGTGTGTGGTTTTTTGTTTGTTTGTTTTTGTGGGGGTTTGTTTGTTTGTTTTATTAATCACCTTCCAAATTCTATACTATGAAGATGCCTTTCTGGACAACACTCTAGACAGCAGGAGCATCTCATCAGTTTGGCAGTTTGAAATGGACACAGATTAAAAATGTGATGCAGCCTAGACCTGGTGAATCTTTGCCAAAATATTCTTTGACTATTTGTTTGGATTTTTAACTGAATTTGGCCTTGTTCCCCTTTGGAGCTCATACACTAAGAGCAGTCTTCCCACTCCTGACCATGTATAAAAGCAACCTTTAAAAGCATCTGCTTCAGCAGATGTTAAGTTTTGTACTTGCCACGTTTACATCACAGATACAGTAAATGTAGGTATTGGTCTGATGGAGTGGGACAGAACAAACTGGTAGCAGTGGCTGGAAAATATGGCTGGGGAGACAGAGGTTGATCAGTATCAGATAAAACAGCTCTAGCACAGAGCATTTAGCAGCTCTATGAAGAAATAATGAAAGAAGGGAAATTAAAAAAGAGAAGAAAAGAAATCCTGATGTGGTTGTAATAATGAGAACATCCAAACAGGTTCTAATCTGTTCATGGACTCTGTACTTTCAGGGAAGTTAAATCTGTCAAATACTTTATTGCCTTGAACATTCATTTGAGCAATCAGGGAGTTCATTCCACTCCTAAATAAGCATATAAACCAACAGAGAATCCTTATTTTCAAAAATAGCTAACTGCCATATGGCCAAAACCTGAGATTCTCAATATAATCTGTTCAATCCGTTTTCCTTTATCGTATTGCAGTAGCCAGAATCCCAGATTGCTGGATGAGGTTTACCTTTCTGAAGAGAGTAATTTTTTAAAAATTATTTTATGGGACATATCCCAGAGCACAAGCCCTCAGCTGTAGTCTGCTGAAACTCATAGCTGAATGCCATCGTTGTATTGATCAGTTGAGTATCACCAAAGACGTTTGACAATTACGGATTCATTCCTGAGATCATATTAAATCTTAAATTAAGTTTCTGAATTACTAAAGTAAGTGAGAGCATCAGCAAGTATAAATGAAGAAATGAATATAAATGAATAACCACGGAAGTTGCATCAATTTATGCAAACTGAGTTTGTGAGCTGTAGTTTATTTTGTGCCAAGTGCATGCTCCTTCATTGTTAAGTTACTGTCATGGTATCTGGTTGTGGCCATTTGATTACAAAATAATTTTGTTGTAAAAAAAAAAAGCTGTCTTCTAATACAAATATTCAGTGTTCAGGATTTTATGTGCTCTGAAGATATCAAGTAATAAGCAAACCTTTTCTTCACAATTCTGAATATACCCTTGAGCACAATGGATTTTAAAATCCACTCTAACACTTTGCTATCTGAAAGGAGGCTGTACATTGTGCAATAGTTTAGAGGAGATGAGATTATTTTTAAAAGCTCAGGGTTTGAGAAACAGTTCAACGTCTACTGATGCTGGACTACGCGTAAAGTCTTTTTTTACATCTATGATTCCGTGAGCAAAATTATGTTGATGACCTTCCTGGAACTGATTAAAGGCAGGGGTGGTGGGGGGGGGTGGATGGGATGGGAAGAAACCCATGACTGCACACCTACTGATGTCTTCCAGGGAATCACCACTGCCAGTCTGAGCCAATGCTCTCAGAAGCAATCCCTATATTCAGGGACCGTAGCTGCTGTATTGTAGTGTATGAGAATATTCCCCTTGTAATTGAATTTTTCTCCCATTTGTGCATCTTTTCCATGCTAAAGCTTTTGTTAACCTAGTTCCTATTAGTTAAAAGAGAAACACCTGACCAGCATGCTGCTCCACGGCAAGGTAAAAACTGTCTTTGCTGAAAGCAGAATTATGTGGCTTTGAGAATGAGTGCCTGTTGATAATATCTTTAGCGTTATCTATTGTGAAATGAGAGATATTTAGGTGTTGGGGAAGTATTTGATTTTCCTGGGTTGTTTCGCTGCTACTTCACCACTGTCCTGAAAGACAAATTTGAAAGGACAGAAAGCAGCAGAGGAATCTACTTTTACTGCGTGTATTATTCAGAAGAGGGACTTTGCTGCTTTCTTATAAATCATATAATAAAGAATAAATAAAAGCTATTTTAAATTTTGTTGCAATATTTTATTATAACCATCAATATAATGACTGTAATTCTAGGGTAACTGACACTCAGTAGTCCATCTAACATTACAGTAACCCCAATTATTTGATATTTCACATCCCAAAGCTGACTAAAAGATGCCCAAAGTAGGACTTTGAGGCTGAGGTGCTTCAGCAGAATTGCAGTTGTGTGATTGTGTAGGCGTTCCCGGGGGGTGGGTTTGGCTGTAACCCTGAGCAGGTGGATGCAGTTGTGTGATGAGGTACATACAGAAGTGCTGCAGCTGGTGCTGCTTGCAGAGTGCCTTGTAAGGGGCTAAGGCCTAGGGGGGAGCTGGGCTGTGTGAGTGGATGCCTGCCTGTGTCCCACACCCTGAGGAGGACGTTGCTGTGTGTGAGGAGTCTCTCCATCTGCCTGATGAAGCTACGTTGCTCTGGGGCAGATGAAGTGAAGACCAACTGAGCAAGAGGTATGACCTCCTGTGGCTGTCAGTCATCTGCTAGCAGCCAGGGCCTCCATTTTTCTGGGTGTCACCCCCAACCCCTGTGCTCGATCCTTGCGCTGATCAGTCTTTTCCTGGGTTTTCTTCCCTTTGACAGCAGTACAGCTTTGGGCTGGAGGAGCAGGGCAGCTGGTGCCCCTGGCTGCTGAGCAGGAGCAGTGCAAGCAGAGCCCCAGGCTGGAGAAACGACGTGTGGGCCCCTCTCCCTGGATCGTGTCTGTCCCGCACCGTGGCCACATCTAGCCTTCTCCCAAGGTGAGTGCATCCTCGCGTGAGCGTGCTGTGTGTGTCAGCGTCCTTGGGAAGGTTGTCTCTGCTCTTCAGAGCTCGTTTCTGTTGGCATAGGGTGCCGTTTCCACTAGGCCGCTGGCCCAGTGCTGCGACACATCCGTCCCAAGTTGCTTTGTTGGTACAAAGTAGGTGCTTGGCTGAGGGTTTGTTCTGAGCACCGGGTAGCTCGGCATTGTGGTGTCTATTTTGGAAAGCAAGCACCCTTGAAGCGTGGCAGGAAAGTATCTATTTCTATCAATTGTGAGGTATTACTGAGAAGCAGGGTTGGAAAACGTGTACTCTGGAATATGAATGGTAAAAATTGTAATGTCTGATCGTTTCATATGTTCGTATTGGTGAAGTGACAAAACCCTTTCTTCCAAAGTCTTTCTCTTTAACAAAAACTTAAGCAAGTTATGTAAATATGTGTTTTCTAAAGAAAGCTGTGTAAATGTAGGTGGTCTTTTCTTGTGTAGCAATAATATTATGTCTCTAAGCTCCCAGCAGTTTATTCCTTTAACATCTGCTGAGATAAAAATGAGTTTTGATTTGTGATAGTCACTGTGGCTTCTGTGGCAGTTAGTGTACACCTGCAATAGCTGTAGCCTGGTCACCAAACTGTTCAGTGAAACCATGATGCACAGGCAGCAAATTATCTTAGAGAACAGTTCGTCTGATCTATTACTGGCGGGTAGGCGTGTAAATGTTGATGTCACCAGGCATGCATCATTCAAGCTATTCAGGATTTATAGCCAATCAGGCACTGTTTGGACCTGTTTCTCTGCTAAGTCAGATTTTATCAATTTTTAAATGTATGGATGCATTTAGTTATAAGCTTACACCTAATGCTGTGACCTGCTTTCTAGGAATAGGTACAAGCATTTGTTTTCCCAGGTTAGGGTGCCTAAAGCTCAACAAGCAACCTGAAGATGAGTTGTCATGCAATCATTAATGGCAGCCAATATTTAATTTAAAGAATTGCATTATATTTTATTTCTGTTGCGTATACCCCGCCTGCCTGATCCTGACTTTAATGGCTCATTATATTCCAATGAAATTACTATTGATATACACTGGGAAGAGTGAGAGCAGAGTCAAGCTGTTTGTACTGAATATTTCCCTTTACAGAGTATCTGGGGGTGGAATTCAGGTGCCAGTGGGATGAAACAGCCCTGGTATTGCACGGCCATGGCTTTCTGCAGCACTGGCTTGAGGCTGGCCTGGTGGGACAGAGTGCTAAGGCTGAGGTTAGCTTTTTACAGCCATGGTCATGCAGCATTGGGTATGAGTGTTTTATCGTAGGCCTGAAAGTAGCTGGATTTTTCTCTAATTATGTGCTTTTGTGTAATTGTTGCAGCTCCTATGCAGTGCATTACTGGCAAGGGAGCAGGCAGGGGATTGGAAGGGCTGGGGTTGTGCTGGTGTAACACATACCTGCGAAGAGCTTTGTTGGCCGTGTTTTTACGAAGTGTTAAGGAGCTCACCCTCATGTTAGCGGCCGTCAGCCTTTCCTTGGCAGCCGTCTGCTGCTGCCTCCCTTGCACGGCTGCTCGCTCACTACAGAGAGAACTTGCCCAAGTCAGCCCAGAGCCTCTGTTGCTGGAAACAGCCAGCCATGGCCCAAGTGGATATGCTCTGCTGCTTTGCAGGTTCTGCCCCCCATCAGCGATGAGGGAAGAGAAGTTGTGAGCAGACCGGTTACCTTGTGGGGAGCTCACAGGAAGCCAAAACAGCGTTCAGTCCTGTGTCCCAGGATGGGGCACTGTGCCAAAAATGGGCTCACACAGGGCCTTAAAAGATCCTCTCTGCCTGCCTGTGTAGCTTCTGATGATTGTAATTAAATGCAATAAGTGTTGCTGCCATGCTGATGAAGACTAGGGCTGAGCAAGCCTTACAAAGGCTGCCCTGAGCTGCAGGACTCCCGGGGAGGCAGAAGCAAAGTGTCTCTGGTGCTGTAATGCACCTTGCAAAACACTCTCTCAGCCCTCCCTGGCTGCAAGGTACATTCCTCATTGGGGATCCAAATTTAGTGATGTCTTCAACAAACCTGATTTTAGTCCTGCACTATGTTACATTTGGTTCCTGATTTTTTTTTTTTTTCCCCAGTGTTCTGCTGCTTTATGAAACACAGGCTAGGTTAAGGAAAACTTGCCATTAAATAGGACTGTAAACCAGAACAGCCTGAATTTTTGCTGGACCTTTCTATAAACTATGTATTTTTAAGTGTTCAGTAAATTGAACAAATTCTTCCAGATTTATTGTAGCTACCCTAATGAACCCCAGTCAGACCAGTGGACTTTAAGCTGCACTGGGAGGAGTGAGCTTTCATTCTTTGCTGTGACAGATGGATAGGAAAGCGGGAACAGTAAATTTTTGTTGCCTGGAGGACTGGGCATTTTTGCTGCCTAAACTCTGTCCCATAGGTTAGAGGATGCACACCCCACAAGCATGTTAAATAAGTCTTTGAGCTTCTCATCATATACTTAGATTTGAGTGAACCTATTAAAGCCAACAGTTCTGGTGAAATGCTCTACTGACAATTATAAAGCCATCGTATGCGTTCCTTTCCATGTGTAATTTGCTAATGATATTTCAATAAATGGCTGGGGAAGTGAGAGGGAGCATGTGTCTGACCTCCTGACCTCACAGCTGTATTCAGGGAATTGTATACTTCAATGATGTCTTTTATACAAGCCTGTGCTTGGTTAATTTTAAAAATAATTATGCTGAGTTTTCATAGAAATGAGAGGTGGAATGTTCCAGTATGCAAAAAAAGCTTACGATACTACTAAAACCATAAAGAACCTTGATTTTTACCAGGACATAAGCATTATTTAAGACTGCATTTCCTTATCATTGTGAGTGGGGTTAAATATGACACTTTTAAGTACAGCTTCGCTGCTGCTCTTTAAGAGTAATACCCCATAAAATAGAGCTTCCGTTTGTTTTTATATACTGATGTTGATTCTTAATGCTTTGAGGCTGAGAGGCTCAGCTGAGTTGCTCTGAAAACCAAGGAGTTGTTTTATTCTGTAGTGAGGCATCACCTGACAGAATTCCCTTTACGTTAAGCAGTGTGCAATCAGCTAATTCCTGCTAGGGCTCCTTGAGAATCCCGTTCTACAAGGATAGGTCTATACAATGGTTGCATCTACTTTTTTGCTTTTAGTTTTATAACTATAATACTTATAGCAGAGCATCACAAGTTGCTGTACCGGTGCAAGTGCAACGGACAGTGATGTAGAGATTGTAAGCATGTGTGGAGGGTGTGAAAGTGGAAACCTTTTAAAATGGCTTTGGTTTTGGAGGAAGCCAGATGTTGTTACACTCTGATTGCCAGACTAAACCTACAAATGAAAACGTAATCATTTCAGAACATTGAATATCAAGATGTAAATATACATATACAAACACACGTATCATTGGTGGAACGGTTTGGGCTGGAAGGGACCTTAAAGACTGTCTTGTTCCAACCCCTCTGCCGTGAGCAAGGACACCTTCCGCTAGACCAGGTTGATAAAATGGAAGTACTACTAGTGGTCCTCTGGAAACAGATACCTTTATTTTGAAGTTTAATGGTATGGCAGGAATTCTACGAAGACGTTAACACAGGAAAGTTAGAGTAATATTTTGAGATTCACTTTTAACTACATCTGGATGTCTATTCCATTGTGCCTAGCACTGCTGTAAATAAAGCAGGCCAGATGTGTGTTTTCAGTGTCAGCCTTCCCATTCTTTCCTGAGTTACTTTTAATTGATGATGATCAACATCTGAGTTATAGAATGAAACTTGCTGTTCCCATCTGTCATCTCCCTTTCTCAGTCCTAAAAATGTCCAAGGAGCAAGGCCTCAGGCAGGTGGACTCCCACCCCATCCTGCTCACTCCAGTACACTTGCTGCATAGCTCAGTGTATTCTCTACATCATCTTGGTTGAGTCCTCTGCCTGTCTGATCTGTAAGGTGAAGCATGTGCTTTTCCAATTGTCAGGGCATTCACAGGTTATTTTTTTTTGGGGGGGGAATAAACCAAGAAAAAAGCCAAAAACACCTATTTGACTTCAATATTGTCATATGCTTGACATGTTACTTCGTATGGTACCTAGTAAAATGAGACTGTGCAAATTGTATGGGTGCAAAAATTAGCATTACATAGTCAATAAATCACGCAAGGAATTTGGTATCTGTGTACTTAATCTAAATTTGTTAACACTGGCAAGATAAAGGTCATTTTGACTCCACGCCGACTCTTGAAACTGGGACTCTGTTCAGAAATTTGAAGTTTCTTCATCCAGCTGTGTACATGTGCCTTGTTATCTAATACTTTAATTGCTAACAAAACAGTGGGTAGTAGAGAATATACTGTTCTGTGTCAATATTTAAGCAGGACTTGACTTACAGCTTGCGTTTATTCACCTTGGAGAGTGAGAATTTTTGCCTCACTTGAATAATAGGGCAAAGAAAAAGCAGAGTTTGAACTTGCTCCTGTGGTTTGTACTTACTATAAGCAAATAAGGAAAATATGTGAGCTACTTTTGAAACCTGTCTTTCTCGCCTGTCTTTTTTTGGAGACTTAGGAACTGTTGAGACCCCACAAGTGTCTGGGACCTTTCTCCTTCTCCTTTTTTCCTTCCCAGTGGTAGAGAAAAATTCTCTGGCTTGTTTCTGAATATTTGTTTAAATTCTTAAAATTTTTCCGAGGAGATTAGCAACTGTAACTGTCTCCCCTTTTCTTATCACTCCTTGAAAGGCTGAACATGGGGATGGGGACTTCTGCAGGCATAGATGCAAGGGGAGCTGAGAAGAGAAAGTCTAAATTGCTTGGATTTAGGTACAGAAATCACCACCTTTGCTGTATATCTCCACCACCTTCTCAGTGTCTATGCCCAAAAGATATTTTCACTTAGAGCTTTAAAACTTGCTCTTTTCCCTGCAGAAAAGTCTGATTCTTGCTGTGGAGGAAATTAAAATAGGAGATGCCATCCTAATCCCGTGAAGCTTTAAAACATTTGTAATGACAATTAGGAAGGAGGTGGTGAAGAGGGATTATTTTATATTTTTCCCCAAACTGCACGTGGGAGAAGCAGCAACACGGAGCTGTGAAACCTGCCATGTGCAGGGGCTCGGTTTGGATATTTTGCCTGGAATCTGTTGGAGTGCCTTTAAAGGATCTGTTTGTTTTTAATACCTCGTGTTCACCAATCCGTGATAACATTAACAAACCAAGTCTTGAGGAAGCTGCATACTTTGATCATTCCTGAAAATCTCTCCTGAGTTGATCCTGCTTCAAACTTTCCCTTCCAAGTTTAATCCTTGTATCTAATTTTTCACAGTTTCTGTGCTACATGGGGACGTGAATTAAATGTGGAGCAAAATAAAGCCCCTGTATCAGACGCAGAAGATGTATTCTACCTTTGTCCTCTGAAATAAGACAATATTGTAACTCAAATACAGCAGAGTTTATGGCTGTACTGTGTATGCATCATAGGACCCTAGAAGCTAGGAATGTAGGTACTGGACTGCTGCTTCTAATTCAAGTCTCATTATTAGTTCAAGACCTGGATTATGGCTGTAAAAAAAAAAAAAAGTGGTGATATTGTAGGGTGTGGGGTTGGGTTTTTTTTTTGTTTTGTGCTTGTCAGGGTGTTTTTATCTTTAATCAGAGGATATGTACAAAGAGCACGTTCACCATCAGTTAAAGCTATGTGAAGCTCATTGAAGAGAGGAAGAAGAGGCAGCAAGCTTTGAACAAAGAACCTGTTCTCCAAAGATGTGCACGTATGTCGTGCTTTTAAAAATAAATCTCTGCCAAATCTGACTAGGTTTGTTGGGGGAAATGACTGGAACTTGTTGGTGGGGCTCTACCTGTCCCTCAGTGGGGGGACAGAATAGTGCACCTGGGGTCTAGACTCATGCGTGTGGTGCATGGAAATATAAAGGGAAGCAGAGTGAGAGTTGGATGAGCTGCGTTTAGCAAGCTGCCCAACAGTTTTAAGCCTTTCTATGACAGACAGATTTCAATTTGTTTTCAAGGTGAGTTTAGGACATTTTTTCTTAGCTGGTTTCAAATCCCAGCATAGCTTTTGATTCCAAACCAGAATTTTCTTCCAAGTCCTAGATCTAATCCAGATTTTTCTGCACCTCAGATCAAATCTTGCTGATAAAAGTCCAATGCCAAACCAATCCGGGAACACTAGATTTAAGTGTTTAATTGCTTTACAGTAATTTCAATTCTTACTCATACATATCTTCAGTAGGAGTACTTATTGCAAGGGCCCTACGTTATGGCATGTTGAGGAACAAAAGTATGCAGTGTAGAAGTTAATTTTTATTCTTGGAGCAGAGAAGTTTTAAGTCTGCAGCTCAGTATTGCTAAAACTGAATATAAAAGAAACCTTGTCTATTGTTCCTATCTCTAATATTTAGCCAGGTGCTAGACCAGCTAAAATCTGAGATCCTTTTTATTAAACTTCTGGAATGTGGGCCTTTTAGAGTTTGTTTATAAGGCTTATTGTAACAGTGAGCAGTAGAAGATATCTTTTCTTCTCATGGAGCCTGAAATTCTCATATGATCTCTAAATGTTGATGCTTTAAGCAAAAAATATCAAATGCTTTTTAGAATTATAAGTATGGGAGGTCATCTAAATGGGTGAAATTAGAAAGATTTCTGGATGTGAAAGAACCAAGGTAGTAATGTCTGAAGCAGCTCAAAATCCAGCCAAATCTAAACAGTTTTACATAGGTCTATTTTCTTCAGGCTTTCCCATTAAAAGACATAGATCCAATACCCTGTATCATGGCAATGATTTTGAATTTGTAGGAGAATTGATATCTGATGGCAAGAAAAGGTCTTCCTAAATTACTTGTGATAAATGTGTGGACACAAAGCAGGTTTTGCAGTTAGGAGTAAGAGTGGTTTCCTTCTAATCCTAGTACTTACCTTCTAGTGTCCTCTGTGATATCTTGCTTCTAAAAGTCAGTTTTTGTCTAAGTCCAGCAGACCTTTGAAACATAGTTTATAAGAAATGTTTTTCCTTCCACTGCAGTTAAATCCATGCCTTCTGAGATTTCCTATGCCATTAACTTTAAATGTGCATTTTTGGGTCTTTTCCCCACGTCGGGTATTGGCAGACTGCAAAGAATGACTGTGCCAGTTGTTCTCAATCATTCCCTTGACAGTATTATCCATGTAATATGGTCAAAGCAGAGTCTATGTGGATTGTCTGATGCTTAATTACCTGATATAAAATGTACTTTGGGCACTCGTATGTAACCAAATTACTCAACTCCTTTTGCATTCTTCCCCGCTTTGTCCTTCTCCATGGTTTACTTTTATGAACTGTCATTTCACAAAAAAAAAAAACAAAAAAACAACAACCCAGCAACAACAAACCGAAACCAGGAGTCCTGTTTCAGTGCTGGTTTGGATTAAGATAGCACATAACATAAATATAAGAATCAGTTTGTGGGCTAGCTTCACTTCTCATCCTTTCCCACTTTGTATTTGAACCCAGGGCAGCATGACTGCTCTGGGGCATATGACTTTTTCATTGCTTGTGCCTGCTAATATATGTATCTTTAAAAAAAACAATGGCCAATTAATGACATTCATGACTTGTGTGTGATTTCTGGCACCTGGTTCACGCAGAGATGTTCATGGTATCATTTCTTCTACTCTATGGGTGTGTGTGGATCTAAATTTACAAATGAGTTCTGAGCTCCCAGAAGACGTGTTACTCAAATGTGGATCCAGAGGCCTTAAAACTCTGGAGGTATTAGTAGGTAGATGAGTGCTTCAGGGGAAGTATTTCTGTAGTAATTCTAAAAACCTCTACATCTCTCCTTGCCTGTTTTGTTGCTGTCACTAGACAAGTGCTCCATTATCTGCAGTGCTAACGTCGACATGGGGACAGCTTTGTCATGTTTGTTACAAGCTGTTCTTAGGTAGTGTGTTCCAAATAATGGAACTTAAAACAAATGGTTTAAATTGCAGAGACTGTCACTTAGAGCTAAAATCATGCCAAACTTTGTGTTGCTTTGAAACTTTAATCAGCCACCTTTTGCATTTAATTGCTCTTTTGGCAGGCTAGAGAAAGGAAGTGGAGATTTTTAACAATTTCATATCAACATGAACCAGAAAGAATTTGAGACAAAGAAATGGTCTTTTTCTAACTCAAAGATGCTCTGCTGGCCAAGCATCCCAAGTTTTTTGCAAGCATCAGAGTTGGGAGGTTAGGGTTTGGTGTTTTTTTTTTTTTTTTTTTTTGAGAAAAGCTGGTTAGCCTCCTTTATCATGGAAGACTTTATGCAATTTAGGTAAATGCACGTGCTGCTCCCATTCAGAGCACGTCCTGCCTAACACATCACACCTACCTAATGTTCCACGCCACCGGACTAGCCTCTTGGAAGGTTTTGTGGGGCTCTGATACACGTTGAAAAGTAACAAAACTGGTGTCTCATACTCCTAGGTAAATTTACTTGTGTATCTGTATCCTCGGTTGTATTTTCTGCAGTAGATGTGCACTACAGCATTACTGACTTGCACCTCACTGCTGAACATCACGAGCATAGATAGCTGTGGCCAAAGGCATCGTTATCAGTAAGGTCTGTCCTCTCCTGATTCATCCACTAAAAATGTAATGGTGCGGTGGTTAATCAAGAAAGTGGCTGTTTGTCATTAATATCCACTTTACTTTAAACTTATTTAAGTGTTGGAAACCTCAGAAACTGCTATTCCACTTGCTTATAATGTGCTCTTTGTTTTCTGTTTGGCTTATCTTTAAGCACAATACAATCTTAAGGAAGCACACCCACTCCCTGATGTTTTCCTTGGGAGCCAGAAATGTGTGCTGCAGCGTATTTAGGCAGTTGCAAGTAAAAGCGAAGTGTGTGTTATGAAAGGTGCGGGGGATGGTAGTGGTAGGATGCAGGAAATTATACTCGACTTTAAAGGTTGCAGATCCAGGCTAAAACCAAAGTTATGACACTTTCTGATTTGAAATTGTGCAGCTGAAGTCAAAAAGCTCAACTAGCAAACGCGAAAACATTCAGCTTGCCTTGCTTGATGGATGGCTTTTTAAGGCTGGTACACCTTGTCTTATGAGTACAGCCAGGGTTTTTTTTTTTTCAAGTTCAGCAGCTAAACTGAAACTAACCATTGTTCAAATACTTTTGTAATGAGAGAATCTTGTTTACTTTAACGGTTTCCTTTCCTAACAGGCATGCTGTTTTTCCCAGCCTGCAATGTTTCTTCTTTCCTTGTTCCATTTCCAATAGTGACATTATCCCTGTCTCTTTGGGTAATTAATTCTGATTTCTTTGCCAAACTTTTTTTCTAAATATTGAGTCTTTCTTAGAAGTCATGGTTTTTATTTTAACTAATACTGTTAATACAAAAGGCTTAACTTTATACTTGGCTGCCTTGGGAGGCTACCCAGATAGTCCAGATCTAGTATGTGTGTGTGTGTGTGTGTGTATATATATGTGTGTGTTGGGGGGGAGATGAGTGAAAATACAATGTTTAAGGATTCTGGTCTTGCAGGTGGGAGACACAACACCATTGTGCATAGTGTGAGCCACTCCTGTGCGTGGGCAATGGTACTGCAGCCCAAAGCCTGATCTGGCTGTGGATCCAAACTCACTCATTTATGGGCATTCCCCCCTCTAACAGCTTGTCTGTGAGAGGATAGCAGCCTACTACTACGTTACTTACTGGAGTTGCTGTTTTTTTAAAGGTGCTCAATCTCTGTTCTGAACATCTCATTGGTCTTCAGAGCCCTGTAGGATTATCCATATCTGTAATCTCAGCCTCTATTTGTTTTTGGCATATGACCCTTTGCTTTCTGCTGCATTCTGAAAATAGCTCCAAGCATCAAAGTAAAAACGGTTGACTTCAAAATAAAATAATACATATGGTTTTTGTCCCCTTGCTGCTGCTTTCACAAAACTCCAAATTGTATACAGACACCAGATATGAGACCTCATTTTAGAATTCCTTTAAATTTCACAGGGATTCACTCTTGAATGCTGAAATTGTGAAGTCATTTGTGATTTTTGGTTCAGTCACAAATCAATAACACTGGAGTCCTATTCGGATGCTGCTGAAAACTCAATTTAAAAGCTGTTAAATCAGAGCTCTCCCAGAATCAGAAGTGCCTTTACAATTTAAGGACATTTTTTTCTTTCTCTGAATAAAAATCAAGCCTTGTTTTAGATTTCAAATTTAACCCTGACTTTTTAAATTTAAGTGCAGTTTGTGAACCATTGCTGACATCTTGTTCTGTCTTGATCAGAGCAAGTTTGAGACAAGGCTGGTTTTCTATTAAATAAATAAGCATTCTATTTCATTGATACTACTTAACTGAAAAGGTCAGCCCCTTTGTTTCTAAAGCTGTAGTATACGAATCTGAAACATAAACCATTAGTATCAACAGTGAAAACCATGGTGTAGTCAAGCATTTGTCACAATGAATGTAAAAATAAACAACCTGTTCCCCCAAGACCTCTGTGCTATTTAGAGCTGAATGAAAACTTCATTGAATAAAATAATCAGTTTTACATGCTTTTTTTTGTTCTATGAATGCTGTTTGAGAGATTATGTCTTCCTCAAAGGTATCTACACAAAGTGCTTGATTTTTTAAAAAATGCTTAATCTCCAGTGTAGAGCATAAAAGCAGGTCTTCAATCCCTCTTTTACACCATCATAATATTTGTAAATATAAACAAGGTTTAAAAGTTGTATTACTGGTTTTCTGCATTTGAAAAATTAACGAAGTACATTTTTCGGTGATATAGTTGGTAGAGGTTACCTCCTGGCTTTTGTCATTCCATCACAGCTGCAGCACTGGTATTTGCTCTTCAGAGTTTCTGTTGTATGAATTAATGTAGGAAGGGATTTATTTTTTCAAGTCCATTCTTGCTAAGTCTTATTTTGGCTACTAGAAAAAAAAAAAAATTGGTCTAGGAAAGCAAACCAGAAAGGATGGGCATATACTAGGTTGTGTTAAATATTGGTCCCTTTCCCTTACACACTCACTGGCTTTTGTTGGTCTCTGTAAATTTCCTCACTGCAAAAGTTTGCCTGTATGACAGAAGGGACTGTTCCTGCTGGGGTTTGCTTGTAGGCTGTATACTTGCATTTGTATAGTAATTAAATGTTTCCTGTAACGTTTTGATTCTCGCTATCAACTAGGGAGGCAGAATATCATGGAAAAACGTGACACTTCAAAACAATCCCACAGACAGCAAACACGTATGTTAAGCAAATATTCTTTAGTTACTAGATTGCCTTGATGTCAATGACAGCTGAACCAGCCCTGTATTTGTGGCCACTGCAAAACTCGGATTTAATAAACAGCCTGACCTGCTTGTAGCTGGAAGCAGCTGGTGCAGTCCTAGCAGTTGGAGAAGGCAAAGGAGTCTGGTCTGCGCTGAGCAGCGGTCACTCAGAGCACTGTTCTGGGGCAAAACCTCCTGGACCTGCCACAGGAGAAGCCTAAGCTCTGAGAGGGAGAGTTAAGGTTCTCCCAACCTGCTTGGCAAATGCAAGGCTGAGGAGAGACAAGTGGCATGTCCTGAGTGCACCCCCTCTCCCATGGTGACCATGACCTCTGAGAGACTATCGCACTGGTGCGGTCACAGCGGGTGCCCTGCTCAAGGAATGTGGTGTTTGTATTGGCAAAGAGCCTCCGGAGTAGGCCATGAGAGATGTAGGCTGTGGGATGACTTGTTCGGATGAAGGACTGTGCTAGATTGACTTCAGGAACATCTCAATGATTATAGGTCTATGACTGCATTTAAAAGGTTTTGGGTTGTGAGACCAGATGTGTCAGGTCCATTTACTCACAGAGATTTTATTTATCTTTACACCTGTTCCTCTAAGTGGTGGTTGCATTTCCTTTGATGTTGTCTTCTACTTAAGTCTGTAATAATTCACTTAAGTCTATGAAAATAGTACAGGAAAAATAATTGTTTCTATAAAGTGTCTGATAATATTTCCATAATTAAATTTCTGCCAAATGAAGGCAATGCAATTACAGGTCTTCTGAAGTACCTTAGTGAATCAGAGCCTGGTTCTGGCTTTGTTTTTGAGGCTGTTTCATAAGCAGAAACTAGCTAAATCTTACGTGCAGCTCTGGGTATCAGCTATGTGCTTTGTTAGAACCGCATCCATCACGACAGCGTCAGGGATGTAGCACGGTGTTTTGTCTTATCTTCTGTCTCGGGAATTGTGTGTTCTCATACCTAGACGGTTGGCTCATTAAAACAAGTGGGTTATTGCTGAGCACAAAAAAGAACAGAACAGAGAGAGATGCTGGGGTTTTTTTAAGAGTTGGATTTATA
Organism: Rhynochetos jubatus; assembly: GCA_027574665.1. Classification (NCBI taxonomy): domain Eukaryota; kingdom Metazoa; phylum Chordata; class Aves; order Eurypygiformes; family Rhynochetidae; genus Rhynochetos; species Rhynochetos jubatus. The sequence continues at coordinate 36,987,881 of CM050655.1, read as the reverse complement.
GCTGCGTGTTGTAATCAGACATCACAAATTCTTTCACAAGAACTATAAAACAAGTTTTCTCGTGAGAAGGAAAGAGGGGGGAGCGGGAAAGGCAAGTATGCTGTCCTCCATTAAACCATTGTGAATTTCTAGTTTAGTGCAAGCTTGAGGGGGAAAAGGGGACCTAGCAGTAAATCATCTGTGCAGCTCTTGGCCATAAAGTTTCTTGAGCAGTCAAAACTGCCAGGGCTTGTTTGGATGACTTATTCCTAGGCAGGGGGGTGGAAGAAAGTTTATAATACAGCTGCAAACTTTTGCTGTCTGTAGTGTCGTTGTTTACATTATGTGATAACGTGCTACAGAAACCTCCTTCCATTTCAAAGGTGACATTTTCCTCTCTGGCCTTGTTTTGAGATGATTTAACCTAGCCAATGGAGCAGGGAGCTGGAATTGTCTCGGCACTGGTGCGTGTTGGTTAGGTCTTTGCAGTGAACAGGGGGTTTGGTAAGGGATGTGGCAGCCTGGTCAGGCAGGGTTGGAGTTGGGGAGACCTGTGGAGTCTGACTGGGGTTTGAATTAGGCCCTTGAATGCTTTCCAAGGAGAGGTGGCAGGGGCCGTTATCCAAATTGGATGACTGACTGATTGCTTTGTGTTGAGATTGGAAGGGAGAAGGGTGCCAGTTGGCTTGGGTGACTGGTAGCTCTTGAATAACCTACCTGTTGCCCTGAAAAGACTGCCAACATTTTACGCTGTCATTAGATCCTCTCCATTAGGCCAAGTCCAAAATGTTTATTGCTTATCTCAATCAACAAAATTTGATCAAAGAACTTCATCACTGTACAATATTTCAAGTTGTTATTATGCAAACTGTGTGCTGTAGTTGGAGGGGCTATTTTCAGCAGGAGGCAACACATCCAGGGGTACAGTTACCTGTGCAGACTGTCACCGCCGGGATGAGCGATGCAAATGCTGAAGCAGCTTAAGAAAAATACTCCTGCAGACCAGCAGAACTTGCCCATAATGGTGTTATATAGTGCACATTGATACAAATCAACTGACAAATTAGGGGAGGATAAACATATCTTAAATATGTATTTTAGATGAGCAACTTGAAAATCTGTAAGAATATACTAGAATTGATTCTTCAACTATGTTTCTGGGGGGATATGAAGGAAACTAGGCCTGAATCACGAGTGTATTTCTCTCTCTTCTGAAATTTTCTCCTCCCTCTCTCGTGTGCACTAAGATGACCAGTATCCTGAGACTTCTGACTAATGCTTGAGATGAGTATCTTTTAAATTAAACAGAACACGGTCTGACCTGTCTCTGTCTTAAATTTCTTAATAGTATGAAATATAGCCTTTAAACAATCTTTGAGCTGTGGTTCCCCCTTCTCCTCTTAATCGAAGGTATGATTAGTGCTTAATGGACCTTGAAAAGCACCTTTATTTATAATGGCTGCAGGTTGCTCTTGCTTAGATATGATCTCCAGTGTTCTGGTTTCTCTTGAAATGAAACCCAAAATAGCTATACACGTACTCAGTTATTAAGTTCATATATACCACATTTTTTTTCAGAACCACCTTCTTTGGCAAATGATTTAATTTATATATATAACTTCTTTTACACCAAAAACAATGGACTTCTTTGTGCTGGGCAGGACTGATAATGCAGTATCTATTACACAGATACACCAGGGTATCAGGTGCCAAGAAGTACTTTTCACAAGGGAGGACATCTGAATCCAGGACGTTTATTCTGCATCCGAGGAGGTGCAGTGAGAGCAACAGATAGCACACTCATACCAACTACATTTTGCTGCATAAAGGGCTCAGAAGTCCTCAAAATGCCAGCCTGCGTGAGTCTAAACTGATTATCTGCCATGCCTTACTTTTATCCCTGGATTCCAGCAAGTATCAGTGCTTTAAGAATTTCAGCCCAAGCAGGCAAAGACCCAAATTGATTCCAGTAACATTTTTTTCTATTAAATAAAACCTTCTAGGTCAGAATTAAGGTAAAAAACTGTATCAGTTATTTTGTTCTCAATAAGGAGATGCACAGACATTTTTCGAAGGACTGATCTTATAAATCACACAGCCTTTCTCATACCTGCCTAACCCAACTCAGAGTAGAAACTGAGAGGGGTGAAGCTCTCGGAGCTGGTAGATGGTCTTGTGGGACAGGATAAACAGTCATTACCTTTGCTAATGATGTTGAATCCCTGTGATATGCTAATCTCAAAGTAACAGTGCCCACACCACACTACCTAATTAAATTTCTTAGGAATAGATTACAGTGGGATTACTGTTTTTCTCTGTGCTGCCACCAGATCCTAATGCAAAACTAGCCAATGTTCAGGTATGTTTGCATTGTTGGTGTAGGTGGGACAGATTTGTGTTTATTAACAGCAGTGTTATAGTAATGGATAGAGGCTTGGGCTGGGATTGGGGCTGCATCACTCTCAGCAGCGTACATTAAAGCTAAGCAAGCCCAGTGATACAAGGTGCCAGTATCAAATCTGGAAAGAGCACTAATGATCTCCAAAATCTCTGTTTAGTTACATAATCAGAGATAATACTTTTCAATATAGTGTTTATTATTTTGAATAATGCTCCAATTTTGACATACAATACCTGCTCACCTGGATTATGTAATTTTCAGCCATGCTAATTTTATAATAATTAGAAGCCTTGGGGCTGGATATCATGTTTTCCAGAGTTCCTATCATCTGTATTTCTAAGGGCTGAATAAAAAAAAAAAAGGAATTCAAGTGCCTATAAAGCATGGATTTTCATGCTCATCTTGTTAATAACACTTTCAAGGTGGTTGCTCTGATTTCCAACCCCCCAGCCTCTCCCAAAATACAGCTAATGAGCTATCATTTTCTCCTTGGTCTGTGCCAAATCCTGGAAGGTGACTTAATCTGTTGAGAGTCCCTCTCAGTCATTATGCTTTAAGCTTCAATATATGACTCAACAGATAAATATTCAAAAACAGAGCAATTTCTCAGTGCTTTTTTTTCCCACTAAGTTAAGTGGGGTGACAAGGCCAGTGAAGTTTTGATTTCAGAAGATCAAAATGGAATGTGGCTAGTCTGTGCAAAATGAAGGTGGTGAAAAATTACGAAGACTGATGGTACAATGTATCCATAATTTAAATATATTTCCAAATTAGAATAATTGGGATTCTCCATAACTGAAAGCTCTTTTGAAATTGTTCTCTATTTTTAGTTTTACAGATCATTAATGCTATTTCAGAATGTTCTAATATTACATGATTTAGGTCCATGAAGCAATTACATTGGTAGGCAAAAATTGCATGGAAGAATGAGGCAATTTAAAATGTGTCATTTGATAAGAATGAATGGAGAAATAGAAAGTATTTATCCACATAAAATATCTTCCTAAAGGAAGAGATACCTAAATCTAAAAGCCAACTAATTAATGGTTACAATAGGTTGCAAGGTGAAATAATGATTAAGAAATGAGAACTGCAAACAGTGAGACACAGAACTACGATGCAAAACCATGGAGGAGAAGGCTCTCTCACTTTCTGGATTCATTCTTCCATTTCTAGAGCCCATTATTCTTGACGGGATGCTCTCTTATTCTAAATTCCCTTCTAAACACACTCTTCGTAATAACTCTTTTAATTTTAAACTTTTAGCCTAGAATATTCATGGAATAGTCATAGGTTTCTGGTGACATTTAATAGTAGCTCAGTACTATATTGTGGAGGCACACGTGCTTATTTCTCAGAAGATGGGATAATTATGTGGGCATGACTGTTACTGATTGCACCACATTAGGAATTTCAGAAGCAGCAGTTCCTAGTAATTTCTTTTCCCTAGTCCTACTTAAGAGTTGCAAACTAAAAGTTCAGGGCAAGAGTATGGAGGTGTTTTCCAAGCATGATGCTTTTCAGATCAGATTCAGGGGATGGAGCCTGGAAAGATTCACACATGAATCTCTGAATCTTCACTACCAGAAACAATGTTGAGAAATAAGTCTGTGAAGACTTCTGGTTTTGTATCATAAAATATAATGATGTTCTTTATATACCCAGGCAATGTGTTGTTACATGTGTATATTTGTGTGTAGATATTTATATTCTAGTTTATATGGTAAAGAAAAATGGTTCTTTGTTGCTTGTTCTGGATATTTTAGGTATTTGAGGTATTTATTTGCATTGCTGTTTTTAAAATTAATGCTTTAATTGTTTACACGTTACTGATAAGGCCAATGATTTTAATTTCACTGCTCACTGAAAAATGTAAAAGATATTAATCATCTCTTAGGACTACCCACGTTATCTGATAAGAGGTTAAAAGAAAATCCTCTCCCACTTTCCTCAGTCACACATGAGAGAGATGCTGTGATACCCTTCGTCAGTCTTTGGACAGAGAATTGGAAGGATGGGTGCTGTATCTGTATTATATGTCCATGAGATGACATATTTAGAGATGAGCACTGAGCTGCAGGAGGTGTGTTCGAAATGCTCAACCTGAATTGTTTTGCCCCTTTAAGAAGTAAATGTAGTTCTGAAGGAACTGTAGCCTGGGTGCATAGTAGAAGGGCTGGAATAGCTTCACTGTCGTCATTTTTGTTCCTATGCCCAAAGACTGTATCAAATAAATCAGACCTTTTTGTCTGTTGCACTCTTAACTTTCTGGATTGAGACTGTATTCAGCTCAGGCTGCAGACAGAAACGTTCATGATGGGGTTGCTGAGACTCGTAAGCATGACTTGTACTTGGCATGGACCGATTTCAGCTTTAACCCACTTGGATGTAGCACATTTCTTACTAGTTGCTGATTACCGTGATTAGTGCTTATAAATATAGCTTCTTGATTTTATATTTTGATTTCTCTATACCTTTGTTACTCTGAGCTATCTCGATGACTTCAGCAGGTTTACTCAGGAGGCAAAGTACTAACTTTCAAGGTTAAAAGTTTCATGGAGTTGCAACCACTTCTTGTTTTAGTAACTTGGGTTTTGTGACTCAAAACTGTCAGTTTAATATTTATCATGGCAATGACTTCAGTTAATACAGAAATAACTTCTCCTTTGTCATGAGTCTGTCAGTGATGAATAAACATGACCCAACAAAAATTGGGAGCACCACACCTCAGGTCGTGCTTTATTCTGCAGAATAGCTGTGTGGATAGAGCAGTTCTTGTTTGGTGGAGTCGTGGCAGCTTTTTGTGCTTTTGCATTTTTATCTGGTGCTAGTTCCTTTCATAAATTATATGGATTAAAATAATAAAAGATGAAGACTAATGTTGTCTAAGAGGTGGTTAACACCTGATGTGCTGTGGTCTGCAATTTTCTGCCACGAACCCTTCTGTTGGTCTGATCAACCGCCTCCAGATATTTATTTGTGGATTTGTAAACAATCCAGGGATACTGTGCAAGGATGTAGAGTCCCTTGCACCTTATACGGATGGCATTGCAGCATCACAGTATCAGCGCAGCGCCTCGCTGACAGATTGTGATCCCTGGCCATCATCGGAGCAGCATGTATTTCTAACTCCCAATTTGCCCAATATGAGACTCCTGAGGTTGAAAGAAGCAATTGCTTCATTTCTGCTTTTCTCAGATTGTCCTCTCTTTGAGGACAATTTCCTAAACAATCTTGCTGCTCTTAATGAGAAAAGCCCAAAGTGTTTATTGTAACCTGCTTTGAACTGTTAGCAGCTCCAGAGGAGAGAGGTCTTCAAACAGAGCCCGTCTTGTGCCAAAAAGACAGCGCTCAGCAGAGTGGGGTTGAGGTACAGAAGCAGGGCAGCGAGAGAGCAGCGTTAATAAAAACACTGCAAACGAAACGTTAGCACAGGGTGGTGAAAGAGCTCAATTTTATTTTGTTTTCACACATTAGGTTTTGCTTAAAGCAGACAAGTACCAGGGAGAGCGTTCTGAAAAGAGGCTTTGTATAGGAGCTGGGGCTCTATCCATCAGATTTGTCATTTCAGGAATGCAGCCAGATGTATTGACTTACTAGCAATTGCATTGGTGCCATCTGGCCTGCTGGAGGCTGTATTAAAGATGGAAAAAACTGAGCAGAAAGAAATGAAATTTGTTCATCATGCCATTACCCTAGCTGCTTATTTAAAGAGGGGAAAAAATGTAACTTCTTGGCAGGGGTTGTGCTGTTCAAAAAAAAAAAATATATAAGGTTTTAAGGACCACAAGTTTCAAAACCAAGCACTGATGTTTATATGTAGACTTGAAAGCTGGGCCTCACTTTGTCATTTTATGTATATTTTTTTTTTTCATGGAAAAATGCTTCCAAATCCTACTGTTTTGAGTTGGAGAGCAAAAGCCACCCCAAGACCCCTGCCTGGTCCACTACAGCAGAAATATTTATTCATTCTCAGTTCTCTCCCATACTAGTCTAGCTGTCTGAATTGCTGCCACCTCTCAGGAACTGAGATTTGTAGGTGCTGTACTCTCTACTGCTGGCCTATGAATATCTTCATAACTTCTGGATCATTTATTTTCAAACTCATTTACGTTTCTCAGCAGAACTGCTATTCCTGGTATATCAGTATCAATATTACGTTCCTTATTTTAATACTGACACTCCAAATTGTACTTACTTTAAGGAATAAATGCCATGTCTCAATTATTTCCATACCTTTTAGCAAAATGTTTTTCTTAATATTAGTAGGATCAGGGCTAGAGTTAACGTTTATTGACAGAATAAGACCTTTTTCAGTATAGAAAGGCTATAGGGTGAAAAGTGTTCCCCAGCCTTATTGAGGTACAATTTTAAGTATGCCTATATTTATATTTAATTCTACAATTAATCTTCCTGAATCAGCGGTTGGAGGCTGGCATCTTTCTGGGAAGTGATTCCATGTGATTCGCAGGATAAAACCATGGGTCTGAACCGTCTCCTGCTGGAGTTAATGGGAAAAATTTGAAAGTTGGACTGGCTCCTGTAAGAGGCCATAAAGTAATTCCTAGGCATTTTCAACATTTGTTGAAGGTCAGAAGACTTAATTACTGAAAAATGAAACAGTGGAGGTACTAAATTAGATGATTATATATAGTTCTTCAGTAGTCTTCTGTAGATATATTAGATAATTTATTCTAACAATAAGTTGTTTACAATTACTGACAAAAATGGTGAAGCAGAGGACCAGAGTCCTTTATTTTAATTTCTGCTATTTTTTTGGTTTTACCATTTAAGATTAGAAAGTTCTTGAGGGGAGGGAAGTCAGACTTCATAAAATGCTGAGCTAGTTGTGGCTGAAGTCAGTGTTACAGCACTCCCAAACAGATGTGTTAGAAGAATACACAAGAGTTTTAAGATTTCTACAACCATGAAACCTCCATTCTAGTACTGCCAGGGTCTTCACTGGGTGTTGTTTTTTTTTTTTTTCCAACAAGATGAGAAATGCTGGCACAAATGCTGGAAAAGTCAACAGTGACTAAATACCCTTAACAGAAGATGTAATGTTCTTACTCATAGCAAGTCATCGAGCTGTGTGAAAAAAGACCTAGTTCAGCCCTCATTAAAGACCAAGAGAGAGACTTCTGTCCGCTATAGACAACTGGTTTGTGCCTTCTAAGGAAACAGAGCAGCATCATCTGAGCAGTGGCTTTAGCTGGTGCTGCACTATGCTGACCTGTCCATAAACATAATGAAAGCTGGACTCCTTCAAGATTGTACCTAAATGGGATCATAATGCAAAATATCCCCATTGCGTAAAACATCTCAGATAACATGCCTTCTCCTTCTGTATTTGGAAGGATGTTTATCATATCTGTGACAGCCCCCATTTATTTTTTGTGGTGATACAGTCCATCTCCCTACAGCATGACCTGAGTCGCTAAAGTGGCTTTGGGGTTGCTCTGAGAGCTGATGCTTCTGAATGCCCCGGTATGTCCACTGAAGAGCACTGTGGGGTTTTGTTGCCACTCAGTTGTCAGTATTTTGAAAATTAATTTAAATAAATTTGGGTTCCTCCCCCCTTCCTCAACAAAAATCAGTATCTCTGGGAGCAATATTTAGATTATCCCTTCAATGGATTAATTAAAGGATTTAATCTCTGTGCCTTTTGTTTTGTAAATTCAGAATGTTGACATTATTATTGTTAGCAGTAATCTTATGATTATAAGCAGGAAGACGGGAGGGCTCAAGCGTATGACACATAGGACAAAACGCTATTCTGGCCAGGAACCACACACTGAGCGGAACAGTAAGGGTACAAAATATTCTGGGAAAAGAGAAACATTGCCATTTCTCTGCAGGGAACTTCTGCCCATACAGAAGTTGCCACCAGATGCTGGCAGCCCTGCCAGGAAAAAAATACATTTCTAAAACCTTGTGGATAAGTGTTGAGGGAAAGAAGGCAAACCATAGGTTTGAAACTTAAAGAAAAAGTTAGAGTGACAAGAGTTGATATTTATGTTATGGAAGAGACTGCAAAACTCATTTGGGAATAATCATGTTCCCCCCCATGTTCCTCATTCTTAGGTGAACTAGAAGTAGTCCAGCTTGCTTGAAATGGGAAAGATCTTCAGAAGTAGAATGTTTCATCTTTATTTGTAAAGAGTGTATGAATATTACATGCATGAGTTGTGGGCATACATACATAGCGTGTGTGTATTTACATATATTTTAGGTGTGGATAAAGGGCAGATATTGCAGTTTTAATGCATCCTGAGTAACAATACCCGCTCACTGGCTTGCCCAGTAATGCTAATGTGAATAATAGAACTGTAGGAGAAGAACAAATTAATAAACAATACTAAATAAATACAGATATTTAAATATACTGGTTGGAACAATGTAAAATAGTAAATCTTCCACCACTTCTATCATTCACTTAACATTGGTATATATGTTATATACTTGCACAAATGGAAACACATACCTTTTCTGTGCTTTCCTTAGCATTATAGCATCCATAAGATTAAACAAGGACAGTAAAGAGGAGTGGGGGAAGGCAGGAAAACCTTTTTTCTTTTTTGCCAACTGCTTAGGGTGGCTTATTGTTAAATTTCTTTTTTTTTTTTTTTACCGAGCTTCTAGAACCCAGTAAGAGTGACATTTCCTAGTGCTCAGAAGGCATAGATACCATCTTATCTGGTGAGGTAGATGGGATTTTCATATGAGTTTGGAAAAGTTCACCATACTCCAAAAAACCTAAGAGAAAACCACATGGAAAAATGCCTTAAAGTTTGTAGAAAACCTGGAGCAGCACAGCATGTGCATATGTAAATATTTAAACCAAACACAGTGTTTTAGTAGCCTTGGACAACTGTGAAATCAGTGAATGTTTTCTTCATGAATATGAGAACAGCATTTTGTCTGGTTTTTATTAACGCAAACAGGCTAGTGGTAGTGACATAGGTAGTGGCATGAGGTGTATTTACGATAAATAATGGACTGCCAAAGGGGAGAACTGGGCAAGGGACAACTTTCATGTGTTCTCTTTCGTGACGCATGATGCCCTTACTCCGCAGGCCTTTTATCATCTCTGCATGAAAGAAACATGTTTTTGCCAAGTTCACGTGGACTTGATAGCTCTATCTTTGTAGCCTTTTACACAGTACTCCCCAGCCGGCTGGTAAAAATGTAGTCAATCACCTTTAGGCCATTGTCAGGTCAAATCAAACAAAATACAGTAGTTTCTGAAACTTTAAACCCCTGTATGAGTGACAAGAGAAATAAAAGCAAGTGTAAGTCCTGACAAAATAGCTAGAGATAAGCAGCAGTTTCAGTGGCAATCTGAAGGGGATTGAGTGCCTCTTTCAAATACGGTGTCCACAGAGGCTTGTTGACAGCTTACTCTTTATGCTCTTGTTGGTATTCTGCACTCTCAGATAGGATCCAGTTGCCCAGGAAGATATGTCCAAGTCAGAAATTTTAAAACACTATATATAAGGAGAATATATAAAACTCTGCTATTTTAATTCTGAAACTGCCCTAGAGGTGAATCCCTTGAGGCCAATGAAGAGAAGGTCCTGGTGTCACCCTACTCTGCAAAAATTACACCATGAATTCAGCTGCACCAAGACTTTGTCCCTTCTATGTGGAGGAATGAAGCTTCAGTTCTTTGACAGTATGTCTTTTTTTTTTTTTCAACTCCAAATTTCCAATACAAAACATCAACTTTGTGTGTTAAGGTTAAAATTAAAAATACACAGCTGGATGAGAAATGGATCTAAGACCTGTCACTTCTGTTTCACTGTTGAAAGCAGATCCTTATAACTGAAATGGCTCTAGTCATCTTTGTCCATACAGAAGTTCAAGTTCCGATGTTATTAAATGGTTTATTATGCCTAGGTGATTCACTCCATTTTATTTTTTTTTTAAAGTGACTGCTTGCTTTTTTTTCCAATTAATTCGGAAATTTTACTTCGATCTACTTACTCTTATTCTGTTCTTTACTCCACAGCAGTGATAGCTCCAGAATGCTTGTATTAAGCATGAAGCCAACCTCAGTGTTGCAGTTAAAGGGAAAATAATTTGATGATTTACATGCAGACTAATGGGGCATGTGTGAACACATATAAGCATCGTGGGTCTATATGGAAGCTCTTAATGGAACCCTTATAAATAATACTCAAGTTACAAATATTACACCTTATCTGTTATGTGTGCTAGGTGATAATTACTTTGCAGTTCAGTCAAGGTAGGGAAGCAATTTTAGTAAATGTAATAAGTGAAAGCCATTTTCAAACTAATCCCTGACTTTAATGTATAGGAATCTCCAAAACAGTTGGCTTGTTTTTTCAAGTCTGATTTCTAGTTTGTGGTGTTGTTTTTAACCATTAGTGCCACACTGCTTACCACCTCAACCCCTCAGTTTCAGTATGTGATATTTAGTTTATAATTTTCTGATCAAGCTGTCAGAATGCACCTTATGCTGGAAGTAGAAGTATGACATGGAAAACAGGGATATGACAGATGAATTATAGCATATATTTATATGAAACCTAAGACTGGGATATGACAGATCTCTTTGTAGATGCAGATGTGGCGCAGGGGAAATGACTGGAGAAGTATTACTCACTGTATCTTGCACTAAGAAAAGTTGGGGTACTCAAGTAAATTGCTGCCTAGCAGGTTTACAACAAGCGTGACAGCAAACTTCATACGTACACAGGATATTGTGAATCCAAAAGCATCCAGGATTTTAAAAACACCGTGTCTCCTCAGACATGTGCATTTGTGTCTTAAACGTGATGTTTAGGAGCGGTCTGAACAGAAACTGCATCAACCACTGACTGCTAGAATGAGACAAACACTTCATTTTTGTCTTTCTTTTCTGTTAGCCAACACTTGTGGCTGCTGTTTCAGTTTAAATGAGCTTCACTGGACTGAAAGCCTTTAAGGCTTTTTTTCATGGCAAGAGAACTTCAGAATGTGCAAATGGGCCGATCTTGAGTTTGGTGTGAAACTTAGTAGGAAAGGCCAAATAGGCATGGCTAAAATTTAGCATTCCCTGGAAGATGAAGAAATTGTAACTTCCCTACCAACCATGCTGCAGGCTTTCCCACACTTGCACCCTTACCTTCTCCAAAGGTCGACACGTAGCTGAGGAGAAAAATCATGTGTCTGCATCACTTCACTTTTCTCTGTCTCCTTTTGTACCATTTGCCTATGGACAGGGAACAATTGTCTTTTAATCTATGTGTATGGTGAGGAATGTGGCTCAGCTCCTCCCTTCTCGTTAAGTACCCACAGGGACAATCCAGCCTTTCACTATTGCAATTACTGTATCAGATGCTCAGACACAGTATCAATATCATTCTAAAAGACACAATTTTACTATCCTGACATAAAGGCCTTACACTATCAAAATTCTTCTTTAACCATGCCAGGAAAATAATTGAAAGCATATTTAGCTGTATGGATGTAGAAACCTAGAGGAATTTCGTTGGTCTTGTGGTTAGCTAAGGAAAGATGTGGAGAGACATTTAAACCAAGAGTTTGTACAAGCCATATATTCATGTTCCTGTAATTTGAGAGAATACATTTGACAATAGCACTCACTTTATAAACTGGATATGAGGTTCTTCAGGATTGTGCTTGTGTGCCTTTGGCTGCATCAGTAATGTTTTTTGAGAGAAAACTCCAGTCACAGTTCAGGATTTGTTCAGGGAAGGCAACTTGAACCTTTCAAAGTTGATGCACTTGTATCTTTACTGCCATTAAATGCCCTTCAGGTAACGTTTCAGCTCAGCTGAGATTTTTTTTTTCCCTCAAGCAGAATCTCTCTCCAAATGTTTCAGTCAATGCAAACTTTCCATTCAGATCAAAGTGTATAGACTGGCTCTATGTTATCACCTGACAACATTATCATTGGGAATATTAAGCTGTCAACAGCAGATCTGAAGGAATCACTTTCCCAATCTGCAGTGAATTATAGAGGATGGGAGTCTATCACACATAAGTCTTTCCATTTTCTAAGTCTCTGTCTAATACTAATAGTTTCAATCTGACCTCAGACTGGATTTCCCTCTTGTTTTAAGTCATGCTCAAGATACCTTCTAATAGCTTAGGTACAAGATCTGTAGCAATTCAACACATTTGTATACATATTTGTTATTTTTTTAAGTGTATTTAAATCTGTATGTGCCAAGCCTGTGTCTGGAGAGAGAAGTGTTTTTGAATTCTTCACCACTGCTCTGTTATGAAAGCTCTTTCACTTTCTCACTGCATTCCTGATTAATATGTTGTTTGCCTGGCTTTATGCTAACACACACATCATTTGGGACTGAGTGTGGGTCAGTGTCAAGTGGGACAGGATTAGCATGTGGGAGGTTGCTAGTGTTAATGCTTAGCTAGTAGGATTAGGATAAAGCTATAATTGAACAGTTCAACTAACCTGTGATTCATCAAGAGATTTGCAAAAGTACGTTACAGTGGTCAATGAAAGGAACTTTTAAACGCTCAAGGCAATGTCGTACTGCAAAGCTCTAATTGCAAAGAGGCAGCGTTAAGCACTTATCTTGTCTTGCATGTACAAATGTAAGATCCTTTGTTGGTTTTGGCATTGCAGTCTGTGTTTCTGAATGTTTAGAGAGAGTGGGACAATGAGAAATGAAAAAGTGTGTTGTCTAAGCAAGTTCAGAAAGTGGCAGAGGTACGATAGTATTCAGTGAAATCCCATTAGAGAGACAGTATCTGGCTGAATTTGAAGGGACTTGGAATTGATTAAAAAAAAAAAATGTAAAAAGAAAAAAAATCTCCCAGGACCCTTAGAAAAGGTATTTTAAATAGTAAATTGCCAGAGTTGTTATTTGCAGAGATAAAATTTCGCTTGTTTCTCTAATCCTGCCAGTTTGTGGACTAGGGAGGTCACACTGGCTAGAGCAGGTACTTCAAAGTACATGAAGGGCACACAGGCTTTGTGGCGGTCCTCTGTACAGGAAGGATATGTGATAATAGACTGTAAACATGGTCCCCCTAGCCTTGACAAGTCATCCCAAAACTATAATGGGTGATACTGTTGAGAAGTCCACAATGCTCATAAATTCCTAAAAGTTGTACCCTGTTTCCTCCTAAATCCTTATTCCATCCACCACGTAATTGGCCTATGTTAGTGTAGAGAGAGTAATTTCATCATGAGATTTGTCTTGGCTGTGCTCATTTTTTTTGGGAAAAATGGCAGTGAAATAATAGCTTTTGATGACATCATAGCTATGTCTAAGATTAAAACTGCTCCCCTGTGGGGTGTTGGTGGGATTTTTGCTCTATCAGCTTCATGGACATGTGTATTTGTACTGTGCTGGCAGCAGGCCAGTTTCTATGATTGTTTTATTGGGTGTCCAGTGTTATTAAGCCTCTCTGTGGGTTTTTTCCCCCTTTCACGTTTTACTTCTGAACTGCATTTCTGTAACCAATTTGCATTACTTTTTGTTAAGTTTCACATGCTGTGTATCAGCCGACTTACACATCAGATCTAAAGATTCAAAACCCTTTGAATTCTTCTTGGTGACTATGCTATGTTTACTACTAACTCACTCGTAGGTGATGAAGGAATTTAACAAGTTTTCAACCGTTTTCCATCTCTGAGGACATCAATGTACAGGATAGATTAAAAAAACTGTAAAGACCCAAAAAGGGAACATTTAGACATAACTAACAATACAATTTATACCCTGCTGTATAACAATTCTCTTGTGTTCTGGCTTTTATGTGCATTCAGCAATTGCATTATTCTGTTGATTTATGAGGATGAAAAAATCCATTCTTTATGTCTATGAAATGCATAGTAGAGATAAGTCTTGATGTTGTCTCAGGAGAACCAGAGGGGGTACTGAAATATCCAAATCATTAATAAATTTTCATCGTAATAATGTCAAGTTGTTACATGCTAGTCTCCATGAAATCCATAATAGGCTAGAGGCTGTAAAAATATGTATCTTTCCTTAAAGCCTTAAAGCCTTAAAATACTTTTACTGTGGTTTATATTTTAATTTAGCCACACTGATATATTTCTAAGGTTCAATAAAAATAATGTAACGATGTGGGCTGTATCCCATTGCCAGAAAGTATGAATTTCTAAAGATTCAGCAATACCGTCAAATCTGACATCTTACTTTTCATCAGTTCCCTTGATTCCTGTATGGGCCACCCATGAAGTTGTCCAAATGTTGTGCAGAATTTTGTCTGGGGCTTTTCTGAGCTGCTTTTTTTTTTTTTTTTTTGGGGGGGGGGGGGGTGGTGGGTGGGAGTAGAATAGGTGTATCAAGTATGATTACAAAAACAAAAAAAAAAAAAGGAAGGTAAATCACAGAACCGAGGTAGCTGTGAATGTCTTAATTCTGGTATTCCCTCCAGCTGAAGTCAGCAGAACAAAAATGGTGTAAATAGGGTCAGAGTCAGGCTCTTAGTCATGATAAATTCCCTTATGCTAGTGGCAGTATGTTCAGAATGCTTTGAAGTGCTGGTTTGTCAGAGTTCACAACAGTTCATTTCAGCTCCAAATAAAATATTATCTGACTCTGCTGGCTTTCCAGCACCAGTCGATGTAACAGTAGAGCTGTTCTAATTCATTTTATGAATCCAGTTTTCTTACACTAGTTTCTTTATTGGAATTCATACAGAGCTTTCTTTAAACACAGCTTTTCACTGAAGAAAAACAAAAGTGTGTTTATAAAAGACAATAGGGCAGACATCATTTACCTTATAGGGTTGATTTTGAGTTTATGCAACTAAGACAAAGGGAAATGAACACCCCCATGTGGTATAACCTCTGCAAGAGTGTAGCTTTGTTATTTTAAGGCTTGAAATGCCATACCTTTTAAAGTTTGAATTATTGAGAAATATATTCTACAACATGTACTTTGTTCTACAGTATGCAAGCACAAGAGTTTCCTTATGTTTTTAAATTTAGGATACATTTAAAGCAAGACAACTTCCACCTTTTCTGAAGCAGTTTGCAATGTAGGATAAATATTGATTATCCCAGTTCTGAGACTTAAAGAACTTTCCACAGTTGATTTTCTTTTTTAAGCTATTTTAGGTCTAACAGTGTCAGTACTAAGGCTTAAAATAAGCCCAGTTGCTGAGTAGAATCCCTTAAACATTCAGTCTTTAATTCTGATGTCTCTATCTTCTTTCCTTCTCATTGTCTGCTTTGTGAAATTCTGGGAAAAATAGCCACTTGGGACCCCTTTAAGGATTATGAAGCTGTGTGCAAGAAATAGCTAGGACAGTGAGGAATTTCAGGATGTATGTACATGGGGGATCCAATGGCTTGTAACTTTCCACTTTTATCTTCCATCTCTATCAGTTTTGAGTTAAGAAATAGTGTCCTTGGGTAACTGGTTACAGCATAAACAAACTTGTTATTAAGTGAAAATTTTATTTTATACTATTAAATTAGTGGATGCGAAGTACATGACTGACTGCAAAGAATATATCTATTGTATATAAGAGCTGACAATGATACAACCCCACAGGACTGATGTCAGTACAACACTACTAAGAAGCCAGAGTCAACCCAAAGAAATTAGTGAGCAGTGTCTGAAAGATTAAGAATTTATTTTCCATATCTGTTTGTGATAAAATCTAAGATAAATAAATAATAGGAAAAGAAATCTGAAAAGAGCTCATATTTGGGAGGGGAAGGATAGCTGCAGTTGTGAGACATAAAGATGACTTGGGTTTGGTGTAGACCTGACTGCCTGTCTCTGCCTTCCAGCATCCAATCCATGTAGTTGTTCATGTGTGATCATTCTGATCCGAGGAAGGAGGGATGAGGTGGGAAGGAAGCGCTTAGTCTCCTCTCCTACAAAGAGTCCTTGGACCACTTCCCTTCCTTTTGGTCTGAAAGAACCCAGGTCTTCTGTCCTGCAGGTCATTAATTTATTATCTTGAATGCCTTTCTGCACAGAGATTAGGGTATGTCTGCATGAGTGGCTCAGGTGCTAGCATCCAGGTCTGAGGCTGTTTGCTGGCCTAGTCTGAGCTCGGTATCAACTACATAAATCATATTTGAATTAGCAATCCTGTGTCTACCTATATAAGTAACAGATTTTACAGTGTGAAAATTCTTAGAGTCTTAATAGGGTAAGTGGAAACCTGGAGAGGTCATCTAGTCCCAAAGCAGTCAGGTACTGCGAACTATCCCTGACAGACTTTCACCACCCTCTTTTTTTTCTAAAATAAGACAAAAGGGATATTTAGTATTCTGTCCTGTTCAGGTTGGAGTCAGACTTCAGACCTCATGCATGGATATGACAGCCCCTATTTGTGCTTCCCAGTAAGTTTCTGATGGAGCTCTCCTATCCTTTGAGACAAGCGTAGGTGAGAGAGGTGGAATGGCACTGGCTGACTAGTAACAGTTTGATAATGTAGCCTGCAGACATCCTGCTAACAGATTACCAGTTAAAACATAATTTTGGTTAATAGACTAGATAATAACTGGAAATATAGACTAGTATAGAGAGTGTACGTATTTCCATTAATAATGTTGAGTTTTCTCAGAAAACGGGCAGGTTCTGCAAATCCATTTCACAAATCTGCTTCAGCCGGACTAATTATTACTAAGAATTTACAGACCTAAATCTTAAAAGTATAGAAGTCATGTTTGCTTTCTACGGAACGAAAGAGTAATCTATCGCTTGCCCTTCTCGTAAGGGCTGAATGCTCAAACTTTGCCTGCGTCAGCTGCCTCCTAACCAGCTACGGCAAGTTTATTTTTAGTGAGCGAGAGACTGAAAGTTTCATTTTGAGAACTTCAAACAAAGTATAAATCAAGATAGTTTAGTGATAAAAAAGTTTGGCTGGGGATTTCTATTGGCTTTTCTATATGAAATACAACATGAGAGGGGTTTTTTATGGGCACAAAAGTTATTTTTCACCAGCTGTCAGAAATGGCCTGTTTCAGCTTCTTGCACAATTGACCATTGTGATAAGTTGGTGAGTTTGTCCTTTTTATCCATTAGACTGAATAAACACTGGGATTTTGTTCATCCTTTAAATCCTTTATATGGCGTTTCTGAGAGGAGGTAAGCTTTTTATTTACTTGTGTGGCAACTCTTTGAAATATGGCATTATGAATCCTCTCCTTTTCCCTAAAAAAGCATTTCCAACAAGCAAAGAGTTTGACTTTATATGTGGGTTTCAAGGGCTAAAACAATTCCTTAATGTGAAGACACACTATAAGTTTAATTAGACACAGAGCTACTACAGGGTTAGATCAGTAGATTGTTTATATTGTCAGTGCTTTCCAGAAACCGTTTTGACAATGAACTGCTGAAAATAGCTGCAGAAATACCCCAATGAAAACCATGAGTAAAAAAAACCAATCCCCAAGCCTAATTGACACAAAAGAAGGAATAGCTGAAACCCTATCTCAGCTTAGATTATTCTACAAAGAGGCCAGCATTAATTTCTTTTGATGATCGAAGGCAGCTGTCTTGATGCTTTATTTCATATCTGTTTAAAGCTACTACAGAGACGTGAGTGTGAAATACCTTTTCAATTTGAGACAAACCCTGGATGAGGACTGTACAAAGAAGAAGAGATTTCAAAGAGACACAAATATAATATTTCCATGTGTGACAGTTAGTTCTTTAGAAAACTCTTTAAAAGGTTGAAATAAGACAAAAAGAGAAAGGAAGTGCCACAAAAGAGAAATACTTCATCAGGAGCTACTGAAGGTGGTACCAGATCCAGTGATGATGCCCTTGATGCTTATAAAGGTTATTTGACCTGTAACTATTAGAAAAAGAAAAATTTTAGGAAATGTTTCCATCTTGGTATTCTGTCAGGTTGAGTGGAGATTCAGTTGCTTAACAAACATATATTCTGCCCTTTGAGATACAGCTCAAAGCCAGAATACCCTAAAGATCCTTCCAGACTTCTAATGTCTTCTTTACCATTCCTATGGAGGCCTTCTCAGATGTTCTGGAGCATCTTAAATAGCATGGGGTGCTTATATTTAGGCAACTGGCTGCTGTGCAAAGTTATAGACTGAACTGTCAGATTTCTTTCTGGAAAATAACCATATTTAGGAAGAGAATTTTCCCTTGAAAAAGTGAAAAACGTCACTGTTGGGTATATGGTGAGTTAGGCTTCAAAGAAGCTGGAGAGATTGCTTCTAGGAACACAGCTGGTGCCACTCTCTAAATATTTTTACTAAAGGCCCTTGGTAAGTCCTGTGCTGTAATGTTTAGGCCAATAGCAGTATTCTGGAGAGATATGAATTTGCCAAAAGTTATCTTGAATATGCACTTTCACCACAATACATGTACATCTAGACTACAGTCTAGATGTCCATTGTGAGGGTACAGCCACAGTCATTAACAGCAGCCTATGAGCTCATGACTCTTCTGGGTAGCAGTACAGCCACAGTACCTTGGGCTCATTTGGGCGTAGATGAGAGCGCAGCAGACTACCTGGAAAAACAAATCTGTAAGATGTTTATTGAAGGAAAAACTAAAGATATTCTGGTTGACAAACACTACATTTATAAACTTGAGGTGAATCCACTTTTTATGGCAAAAGTTAAAGCTGTAATGAGAAACATTTGGAGACTTAGGTCTCTTCAACACTAGGCAATTTGTTTTCAAGGCTGTGTTGTAGCACAGAGCCCTCAGTAACTGGGTAAGTGAAGTATCCCTTGTGATAGGTGATGTTGCCCTGATCCAGGTAGACCTGCCAACTGCTTTTGACACATGAGGAATAGTTGGCATCTCCACGGGTTAGTAAGAAAGGTAGAGCCATGTTGGAGTGTCGATGTTAGTTTCATTGCAAGGCTTAGACTATGTCTTACTGACTGAGGGGACTTGAGGGATTTATCTGGAACAGGTCTGTCTGTGGGATGAGGTACCTGGCCAGGCTTGGCAGTGGTATTACCTTTTTTCAGCTAATTTTCCAAGCTTTTATTATACAGTTTCACAGGTGCTTCTGTGTTTCTAAGAATTTGTGGCTCATTATCCAGGAAAGAGGTAAACACACTTTTGCCACCCATTTGTCTGTGACTAGATATCTCACTGCATATATTCCAATTCTCTATGACAGTGTATGCTTTTATGGGCTTGTTTGTTGCTGAGCATGAACACACCATCCATTTAACTCTTTCAGAACTTGGTATGAGTGCAGAGGACTAGCTCACCAGTAGGGTGGATTTAGCTTGTAAAACAGAAAGAAAAGGCTGATTATTAAGATCACATTTCAAGTTGTGTCCCTGCAATGACAGAAGGATTTTAAAGATTTCTTCTGATTAGCAGGGTCATTAAAATTATTTATATTACTAGAAATTCTCCGTCTGAACACAGACAGTACTAGTTTGGAAACCACTAATGCCAAGCTCTGCAATAGATTTTTTTTTTTGAGATCCAGTTGGAGTAAAGTACTAAAATACTATTGGGTCCTAGAGCCTTGATTGCTTTGGAAAAGTTAATTTCAGCCGTTACAAAACTTTGTACACTTGTACTTTAACCAGTTTTAATATTACATGTATCCAAAATGAAAATGTGAAATTCCACTTGAAACTTCATTTCACCTCAGATGAAACATGAACTTAATCTTTGCATTCAACCACATTTTTCTTCTTACACTTTTGATTCATTAGGAAAGCATCATGGTGGACTGATTTTTGGGTGGGTCTTCCCCCCCCCCAACTCAAACAGTTGTGTGCATATTTCTATGTGGGACCCCAGTCTAGTTCCAAAACCAATCAAAACATCATGAAAAGGTGCTGAATGCAATGGGTGGCATTTACAGAAGTACATAAGCATGGCAGGTGTCTGGTTGTTTTAGTAAATCATGGACACCCAAGCGATGTCCAAAGAGCCCAGGTCAGTGTTGTGCAAACCTTGATCTATCCCAAGATGGACTTGCAAAGAACAGAAAGGGATATAGCTTTATTGAGACTGTGCTGGTAGGAACTTTTAGACCCATAATGAGATGCTTAATAAGCCTCCCTTTAAGCACTTGATAGGTGGATTGCACTATTATGTTATATGCCTATACATCTAAGGAGACTTAAGATCCAATTCATTGGGAGTTAGGTGGCTCAGCTCCTCAGAAGTATCCCAAGTCAGATGTTTCTCATAATTTAAAAGATTAAGGCTTTTCACTTAACTCACTTTTCCAGTCATCAACAGCTGCTAGAAAGCTGTGTTTGAGCTTCCAAAATATGAAGCAGGCGTATACTGTAAGCTGACATAAAAATTCTTCTGCATTATTGGTACCATCAGTGCCCAAGTCATATACTTTCCATCAATTATGTTAGTCTTTCTCATTCTGATTTTGTGTTTTATTGCATGGGCATGAGAACTTAATTAGCCATTGCTTGAACAAACAAATACGATAACTGTTGAGATAGAAGAAAAAATTCAACCTTATGCCAGTGCATTTCCAGTTCAGATATCTGTATCTGGATTATAACCTTTCTCTGCATAGGTTATTCTCTTGTATTATTCTCTAAAGACTTTGATTCGTGTTTTTGTAAATAATTATCTGGACTATCTGACTTTGTGCTTGGCCATCAAATTTGCTGAGCTAGAAACACTGAGGAAAGGTTAATGTGTTCTCCTGCTGCTGATTATGTCAGAATGGGCTAAGTCTGTGAAATATAAATATCCAGGACACCAAAGCAAATATTCTAATTCCCTTGAACTCATTAGCAAAAGTTTATTTTAATGTGCTGGGATGCAAGCTATTGCTCTCGAATAGAACACAGGGATAGGTTAGGATGGACACAATTAATGCATAAAGCAGGTCAGTATCTATTGGAACTTAATATTTCCTTACTAAAAGCACAGAAATGGCTTAATTTATGAACACAGTCTTAGATACAAATACTTTATTTGATATTTCATCACTTACAGGTAGACTATTTTTTTTTTTTTTTTCTTTCAGTCCATTTAGGTTTCTGTCTTGAATGGCAATAAGGTAAAGCCATTAACAGGCTCATTTTTCACACTAAAAGGAGAATGACAGCAATAATTCAGCATAAGCAGCATATAGGAGTGTGAACACCATGTAGAAAGTCATGTAGCTTATGGAGCTTAAAGTTAAAACATGAGCAGCACATCAGAATCCAAGGAAATATCTGGTACGTTTTTGTTTCATTCCAAAATGTAAGTCTAATATCGTACTTTGTTAACAGGGTGAGCTGCCATTCAGGCTCAATTAAACTGCCAGAACTGTAAAACGATAACAGCAGGAAATTCTTGAAAGATAAATTCAAGATGGTAGCCACAATTGGACTTCTCAACTGATTAAAGTTATAATTATATTGTGAAACATACTTACAGCAAAGCTGGAATGAAATTTTTTTTTTTATTAAAAGAAGTTGTAGAAGAAAACATCTTATCTCACTTCAATGCCATACCCGATACATTCATTCTTGAACTTTGTTTATAGCTTGCAAGGGACAAGGTTTATTTGAACTGGTTATGTTTTGAGTTCATGTGGGTTTCTGCCTTCAACTGCAGAATGTACTCCACAAGTTCTTGTGTCACTCTGCCTGGCTATTCTTTTTGTTGCCGTGCCAGGGTTTATCACCACTCACTTCTGGACAATGTTAATGATGCAGTTACTTCCTCTCTGCCAAACAACCGTAACATTCACCAGACTTCTCCGCATGTTACGGAGCAAGTCAAGTATCATTACCTGAAATGGTAAAAAAAATTAAAAAATAAAAAAGCTAATCCTGTTTATAGAAGGAATTTTGATAGATGCTGAACACCCTTTTGAAAGATTAATGTGAGGAAAGCAGTCATTTTGGATATTGTAGCAGAATTTGATCTGAGTGACACTTCACAATACTCTTTTTTCCTAAAAAAAAAAAAAAAAAAATGTTATGGTAAGGACCTCCTAGTTTTCGTCTTTTGCTGCAATAAACTATTTTAAAGGAAAATGAAAACTAAGCTAACATGATGGAGTAGTGAAATCAGTGATGTGTCACTGCCCAGTGCTGTGTCAGCAAATAGCCTGGTATGGCTGAGTCGGGCAGTTCTCAAACCACAATTTCCGAGTCATCTCTTCCCTTTTGTAACATGCAAAATGTGTTTTATTAAGGGGGTCACAAGGGAACAGGTGGGAACTGTAAAATCTTACAGTGAATGTCAAGGCAGACAAGAGATAAAAGTTAGTACATATGCAATTGAAATTGTGGAGAAAGTTATTTTGTGGAATCCTGAGAAACTGAAATAGCTGTAGAACTTCTGTTGAAGGTCAAGTTTTCCCACAACAAATTTCTTGTAACTGGTTAAAAGACAGTTATGTTTACCTTTGGAAAAATACCACTGTTTTGCCAGCTACACCAGTTGCAGCAACTTTCCAAATATTACATCTTCTTATTTCTTAAGCCTTTTCTTCAAATGAAGGATATTTCTGAAAAGGAAAAACTGACCTATTTAAGGGGCATGCAGACACCATTGTAGATGAATGTATTATAAATTCTATCTACTCATGTGCTTCAGTGTCACACTCCCTGCAGCAGCAAATCTAGGACTGTGTGAAGCTTAGGTAGCCAGTGAAACCTTGTAAAGACTGCACAGCTTGGTGTGAGGCCTGTTGAGTTCTGAGTAAAGCCTACTGAAGTATACACCAGAAGACACTCTTGACTCTCAGAGCTGATATGAAGCCTTATATCAAAGACATGGGAAAAGAGCAAAATCAGAAGCTGTGGTGATATTTCTTTAGAAATATTCTTGTAAGAGATCAATATCATCTGCAGAATTAGCTGGGTGTGGATGGAATGACCTGCTATGCCAAGTCTCTCTTCTCTTTCCAAAGCCTGGGAAACTAACCCAAAACAATCTTTTAAAATGCAATTTTATGACCAGGCAAAAGTTAGTGTGGAAAATGAACGAGCGCAGGCCCATTTAGTTGCTTGCCATTTGCTGTAGCGGCTGATGATAACCTACCCTCCTGCCCAACAAAGTTAAAAAAGAAGAAACAAACAGAAAAAGCTCAACCAAAGGAAAAAATGTCTGAAATATTTTTGACTTTGTGCAAGCCATCTATGGGACCGAGTTTGAGTTTAGTAAGAGTAATGCCAACTGAGTTTAGTGCTGCTTATGCACTGACTGTAAGCCACAGAGGTGGCACTCTGCGTACTTCTAAGGAATGCAGGACGGAAGTGGCTCCCTTTGCCTTACTCAGCTCTTGGGAACAGGTTTGAGGTTTTGCATAATACCACTCTGGTCTTTGAGTTTTTTTCTTTAATATGCAAATAATAAAATTAAAGGAGTTCATGATGAGGTCAGAAAATATTACACGCAACAGCAGTAAGATGGATACCTTGGTTTCTCCTGTTATTTTCCCCATAGATATTTCCTTTTTTGATGGCCCTTTGCCTCTTAGTTATGTATTTGGTTTAGTACCATGAGACGACATAGCATTTTACTTTATTCTTCATTGCTTCAGTAACCTTGCTGTGAACACCGTTTTTTCTGTGACACTGAACAACCAGGCATCTCTAGGTGGTTGTCCAATTACTCAGAAGCCTAAGTGAACAAAAATTGAACAGTGGAGTGAAATATGTTCACAGAATTGTTGTCATCAATTAGGTGAAACTCACATCCATGCTGAAAATGTTATTTGAATGAGTCACCAGGTAGTAGCACATTTCCTGCTAGTGATACAATTTTTAGTTGCCCCTTTTGTTCATACCAAAGGCATGTGTTGGCAGACTTTGGCAGGGCTTGGAGGAAGTCTATGAAAAGTACATAAGAAACTCTTACCTGAAAATGTCAGTGAGACCTCTCCCTTCTCTCAGATGTGTGTCTGTGCGTGACCCACAACCCACTGATGTGTGCTTTGAACTTCACCTGCAGCGCTTACCAAATGGATTTTAGAGCAGTTGCAAGTTGCTGCTCGAATATGATGGATGTCACCTTGCAAGAAAAGACAAATCTCAATGTATGCTGTTCTCATGTATTCTGGCAGAATGCTAAATGGTAGTACCCGTGTGACTCGATGTTTAGCAGGATTAAGATTTGAGAGAAGCTGGGTTTTTGTTGAGAAGCTATTTCATTGTGTCTTGCTTAAACTTTCTCTTCAATTTTTTTAAGTGGAAAAAGCAAATATTTATCAAGGAGCTAATAGTTCAGTAGTTAATCATTGATTTCTAAGGTCATGGCAGTTTTTAGTACATTCAGTCTGATAATCACAGGCTCAACCCTTAACCTTTATAACCATTGCATGCAAGTA
This sequence comes from Rhynochetos jubatus, assembly GCA_027574665.1. Taxonomy (NCBI): domain Eukaryota; kingdom Metazoa; phylum Chordata; class Aves; order Eurypygiformes; family Rhynochetidae; genus Rhynochetos; species Rhynochetos jubatus. The sequence continues at coordinate 36,963,256 of CM050655.1, read as the reverse complement.
GAGCTTGTGGTTTTGAGCAGCTTGGGTATCAAGGATAGCTGCTTCTCTTGTAGTGGTTAAACTTTTGTTTCTGCCTAAGCTATTGCTGAAAGTTTTGAAGGAATGATTTATAGACAATAGGTTGTTTTCAGGATGATGTTACTTCCAGGAGATTGTGCTTTTGCCAAGCAGAAGTTCCTGGCTCAATACAAGTAGTGTGCTGGTGTATGATGTGCAGGAGCCAAGTGGTGGGCAGGGCAGCTCGTGTACTCTGGGGGATGCTTCAAAGAGAACAAGATCTGCCAAAATCTCATCAGTGGATGTTTCATATTAAATATATTGCTGCCAATCCCTCAGAATAAACCTGGTGGTGTAGCCCCAAAACTGGTAGCTGGCCCCTGCTGGATCAGTGCTGGGGATGGTCTTGTGCTGCATGTGGGGAGCATACCTGGATTTCCTGCATGGTGGACACAGAAGAAGCACTTCTCCCTCTTCTCTCCCCTTTGAGCTGTATGAGTGAGGAGGCTCTGACATAGATGGGATCCCTCCCCAAACCATCATCTTTTGAGTGTGTGGTGAAACACCCAAGGAAGTGGTGCTGATAAGGGAGATGTCTTCCCAGCACTGACACTCCCCGCTCCAGCTCTGCAGACATGGCTGGACTAATGTTCATAAATTTAAAATCTCTGGCTGTTGATGATGCAGGAGTAGTTACCCTTGTAATATTGCTGTTCCTTGTCTGGGTGGCTTTCAGGGCTTCCACAGCAGAAGAATGCCCATGGTCCCAGAGAAGCTTCCATTGGAATTATTTTGAAGTTTGGAAAGAGTTCAGTGCTTGGGAAAGGTGCTTTTTCATATAATTATTATAAACCAAAGGTTATGCCAGTCTGCCACTATAGCCTCAAGACCATCCTTTTTATGACGTAAACAGAGACCTGTGGTTTCGTAATTGAGTCTAATTGTCTGTGAGAGTAAATATATAATGGAGAAGGGTCTTGAATATTGAAACCTGAAGGTTTATGACCAAAAGACTGCCTTAAGTTTGGCATTGCAATACTGAAGTGATAACTTCCTGAGATATAGAGCATCAAGTTAGGAGCTTGGGCTCCCTACATCTTGGTCTTCCCTCTGGGTAGGGCACCAGGTCCTGGGTTAGAGAAGTTGTAGGATCAAATACTCTTGGGCAAAGAAAGGATCTGAAACGAACTGCTCATTGAGTCTGTTGATCAGTAGCTGGATCGTAGGTGTTCCTCAGGTCTGACGTGATTATTTTTTTCCTATGTCTAGGAGTAGATATGTAGGTAGCTATATGAGTTAATTGACGGGAAGCATGAGATCTGCCTTCTCAATTCTGTCCAGACAATCAGAGCACCTCTGACTTTGCACAGAGCCACTGGGACATGAGGCAGCTCTGGCGTAACCATATACCTTCTCAAATGGTTATAATGGGCCCATGTGACTGACCCGCGGGCAGCACAAACTTCTTCTGTCACCGTAGACATACCTTAGGTGTCCTAGGGTTTTAAACACCTGAAAAGTTCAGCACTGTTTCAGGGAATGAAATTCTGTAGGTGTCACTTTGGGGAACAACTTTCCCAAAGATAAATAAGTGGCTGGAAGGAAAGGCACAGAGTCCTCTCATCTGAAGCTTTGTATTGCTTTCCCCTGCATTTTTTCCTTCTATTCAGGGGCGGGCGGGGGGGAAAAAAGCTATTCCAGTCTCAGCAAAAATCACTGTTGCCTTGATTTATTTATTTATTTTCTCAGCTGGAAGGCTTTGGAATTTTGTAGGAAAGATGCCAGAACAAGGGACCAACTAATGGTGTGTGAACTTACATAAAACAAGAAGAAAAGTAGTGCCTAAACTTTTCTCCTCCTGGAAGGTCTGTTTTATAATTCACAGTCTCGCTAGGGTTTCTTGCGAAAACAGGATATAACAAAATCTTTTAAAATATACAAAACTCCTATTTTGGTGCTGAAAATATGGGAAAACTAACATTATATACCCCATGGTGAATGTCATAGATGAAAAAAAAAAAGGACATTAAATGCCTGAGTCCCTTTAGGGAGAATATGACGGATTCAAGACAGATGCAGGTGAATAAATCTTCTTTTAATGAATGACACTTAGCTCTGCTGGGCTGTATCAAAAATATTGCCACGGTGTCTGTGCAGCTTCAGCAGCAGGAAGCAGAATTGCCAAAGAGGTAATATCCTGAGTCTGATCAGTGTATCATAATCAAACAGACTCTAAGCAAGAAGGATAGAGTGCCTCACAAACCATATTGGATTAAACAAGCTTGCTAACTATCCGTAATTTCTGTGGGCTCCAATAACTGTCTTAAAGGGCTAGACAGAAGCAGGATCATGGAGTGCATTATTTCGGAAGATCATCTCCCTGCACATTGCTCTTACTGTAATATAGTGATGAATGCATCACTATAGTTAATATTCCATTCTAGACCTCATTTTCCCAGGGTCTATAACTCACCCATAATAATTTGCTGAAGGTTGAAACTTGGCAGACAGGGCTGCAGACCGGGAATTAATTTTGGTAACACTATAATAAGTGCTCTTTAATTAATGTTAAATGAAAATGGAATTCCTAAGAAATTACACACGGCAGTCATGCGACATGCTGAATGAATTCATCATGATTAATGTTAATAAAATGAATATCAAACGTGGTAAGTGGAATTTGCCTTTTATTAAAAAGTGTTGCCAGCATCCTTTTACTGATATTTGGCACCAAATTGCTTTTAAAGGGACAGCATGAGGAAAGCACCACCTGTTTGTAAAAGAAAAGGAAAGTGTGCAGGCAGGTCTTGTGTTAGTATGTGTGTAAGTGCGTCTTAATCCTGTGAACCCTGGCTACTCGTGCAGTCTGGAGTCATTCAGGGCAGCCACCTGAGCTACTGCCAGTGACAGCTCTGCTTCACTTGGAGACTGAAATAAAGACCTCCATCAGTCCCTTCTAGCCAACATAGCTGTGATTGAGTGAATAAGAGTACAATTTAGGGTCTGAATTATATGTGGAGATATCTGTGTGAAAAATATTTTAGGGCTGGAGGCATTAGCTCTTCTAAGGCATTCTCCCACAGAGTAAGACTCACATTGCAGTCAGGGAAAGTATAAAGCAGAAAGGAAAAACCAAAACGTACTAGTCCAAGGAAATCAGCTATTTAGCAACAGCCAGGAAATACAAGGTGAACTTGTTTACCTGTGTTATTTCCCACATTTGCCAATGTCCCATCCATGCTCTTTACCTAATAACATCTTTGACTATAATAATTCAATAGCAACATCTTTGACTATAATAATTCAATAGCTGCCTAAAATTCAGGAATTTTACTTTTCACTGCTCAGTGATCAACTTTTATTTATTCAATTTGATGTTCATTTTATTAATCTTGGACCATGGTGATAAAGTGTAAGAAAATAGGCTTGGAAACTCTATAGAAATGCATCGATGAACACTGGATGGATCATAAATGATCTGATGAATGCTGCTGCAGTTTCTATACTGGAATGCTGGGGGATTACTGGGGCTGCCAGATTTCCCCTTGCTAAGGGTTTAGTGAAAGTCTACTATGCAGGCTGCTCTGGAACAGGGAGAGACCACCTGGGAAACAAGAGATTTCATTAATAGGGGAAGTAGGAATAAATTTCCCCCAGCTCCCAAACAATCTCTTGTGGTGGTCTACAAAGAATCACTATTCCCAGCACAGTAGATGTTAGAGTACCTCACGCAAGAAGTCCCTGTGAGCCAGGTCAATGAGGTAATAAAGGCTTCAATGAGGTAATAATGTGACTCATCTGCTCCATCATATGGCTCTGCCAATGTATCACAGTCTACCCAAGATGGGATCTCCTTATAAAGAGAGGCAATAAATCACCCGAACTGCATGCTCCATGAAGCAACATGGCAGATACAGTTTGCTAGCCTTGAAAGCAAATTTCACTTTGTGAACTTCCAGTTTAATATTTTGATTTTGGTTGAATTTACCAGGAAAGAAATAATCTAGTTTTCTGAATAAAGAATTGAGGGGAAAAAAAATCTGCATTTCAGGAGACAAAATGTTAATTTTGCAAAAAATATATATACACACATTTCCTAGAAAATTCTTGACCAACTGCAGTTCTGTTGCTCAGATAAATGTATTCCAAAATCACCTCTTTCCTTACGAGTGAATAAATAACACTGGTTTAGTCAGTCAGGCTGCTAGATGAATTGCTTGCTTACATGGCATTGATGGCAGCCACACTGTTTCTTCATAGGACATCACAAAATTTGCAGTTGATTACACTCATTTTAGTAGTGCCTTTTTTTTTTTTTCCCAGCAGTTCTGTAGACCTCTTTTTCTTTACTTACATAGTTTATATGATATAAAAAAATCGAAGTCACAAGATTATCCTTGTGAAGACGTTCTGGTCTGTCTCCTGTGATGTTAATGTTATCCCTCCAAACATCCCAGATCTGGCTGAAGGACATACCACTAAACACAGACACACTGGTGCCAAAGAAAACAAAACAAAAAAGTGATAATGTCTCAAACTGTCTCTCTTTGTGTGTCTATAGTGCCTTTTCTTGTAAGGATAATTAAGTATATGGCAAATGAAGAACAAGATAGGCTTTTTTTTTTTTTTGTGGCAGATGTAGGTGTGCAAATTCTGGTATTCATAGAGGATCTTTTTCTGAGCAGACAATTTGAAATCCAGAAAGATTTGACAGGAACCAAATTGCATCACCAACACCACTCTGTCAAGGAAAACAAAACTGGAAAAATTAATAAAACTAAACTGTTTTGACAATTACCGCTGACATAACATCACCAACTGTACGAAACAAGTTATCTGGAATGCTTTGTCTGCTTTATAAATCAAAACAGAGAAGACTTTAATTGAGGTCTTCTGTCTTTCACCCAGCCTAGGGTGAAAACTGTATTTTTATCTGTATTCAACTTATTTTCTCTAAACTATCTGTTAAGGTGATCCCCTTCCTTCCTTCTTGCTTCTCCCTTTGTTCCAGGCAGTAGGGAGCAGAGTGGTACGATGGCATGGTAGGATGCAGGACTCCATGCTGCTCTGCTTCCCTCTGCCCTTGCAGCCACCCCATGGGTCAGTGCTCAGCTCACTCCGGTTGGTTACCTGAAGTTGTGGTTGGGCTTTAAACTTGTTCCTCCCACACCCCAGTGGGAGAATTCTAAGAGTTTTGGTATTTGTCAGGAAGAGAGTCAAGTGGCAACAAAACATGGGCCAAGACAGACAGTGGTGACACCGGCAAACTGATAGGGCACTAAGACATGACAGCACTGTACAGTGTGACTCCTTGTGGATAGCAGCATGTATCTGGCATCAGAAGGGACATTTTATTGCAGATGATGTTGTCCTTGTTCGTCCTGTTTTGTTTTCTGCAATGGTTCTAATAGACCAAACCTTAATATTTTCCCAATTAATGTTTTCTCCAATCCTTTTCCCTAATTCATGCTTTGCAGTCTATTTTGATGGTAAGCTAACAGTATATTAAAAACTATATGAAAATATACCTACATCATCATTATATTGTTAAAAGAAAAAAAACCAACAAACTCGTTGACTGTCTCAGTAGCCTCTTGGCAAGATGACTTCTTGAGATAAACAGCCTATCTCAAGATTTTTTTGGAATTATTCTGCTATTGCAATCAACTGTGTTTTAATGGAGGAGGAGAAATGAAACAGAAAAGTCCAGACTTCAACAGATGGCTTTTAGGTCCTGCATGTACACCCCTGTCCAACAGTCTGTTTACAGTTCAGGCTTATTTTTCTAGTGATCATTTATTTGGAGAGAGATAATAGTGTTGCTTTCCCCCAAGAATGAGTGATATGCTCCATGGGATGGAAGAGAAGGCTCAGTAATTTTGGCCATATAATGTTAATCTTGATGTGCAGCGAACTGTACATCCCCTGAATTCTGTGAAAATCTGAATAGACTGTAGAAAATGCAAAGGTAAATTTCCTTGCTTTTGGTGAAGATACGAGTCAGAAAATATCTACAAAACTGTTGAAATGGTCAAATAGGGTCAAACCAGAGGTTTGTCTGCTGTTTGTTTTTTCCCCTTGCTGACAATGGATTGTAGAAGAGGCCTAAAGAGTTTAGGACTAAAAAAAATATGTAGGAATGAGATTGTAGAAATCCAAATTTTACTAGCAAGAAGGACTGCAAAAGGAAAGAGAGAGTACCCTAAGTTAATGCCGAGTGCTTGTCTCGCATGCTTTCAGTGGCACATAGTTAAAAAATAATCCCTTCAAAGAACAGAGAAACAAGAATTCTGCATTCAAATAGCAAAGGTCTCTCAGAGATCCAGCCTGCCCTGCACACAAACAGAATTAGCGGGAAATACCATGTAACTTTTTTCTGGAAAATCCAACTACATTTAATTTCCAGTGACAAAAATGTGGTGGTCTGATGGAAGTATCTAAAGTTGTATGGTCTGGAAATGGAAGTGAAACATCATATGTGCCATGAATGAACGAACGAAAAGTAAATAAAGACTAATATCCCCTTTTAGCTTAAAAAAAATAAGCTTGTACCAGACCACATTTGTTTTCCCTTGCTCTGAGGGTAACCTACATGTCCAGAGAAATGACATATTTAATAAAAATAACCTCAATTCCTTGTGGGTACTCAAGTTTATTCCACTATAAAAGTTTGCAAGAAAAGGGAGGGAAAAACCCCAAAGACAGGCCTTCGTGTCTGTGTTGAGCATTGGAAGCTGGGGTTAAGTTTGCTCCTTTGTGTGCTGTGTCTGAGAGACATGGGCCAAGATCAGACCTTAAAGACTCAAGTGCTTTACAATGTGCAAGAAGGCATGTTACACAATAAAAAAATGTTTTCCCGTTGAGTGGAATAGCTCAGAGGTACAGATCTTACCAAGGGTGGAGTTCCCAAAAAACAAGACTGGAAAAGACTGTGCTGGCTGGTTACCCAAGGGGCTCTCTCTGTCACAAATGAGTAAGTAGGAGAATGTAATCTGAAGGTTGAACATAGCTGGAAAAGATCCAACAATTTGAACTCATTGGTGTGGAAAATAATTACATACCGACAGGTCTCCAGGGCAAAGAAAGAGAGACAAGGGCTTATATTAACTCTTCATGGTTTCAACAATCAATCAATTGTTATTAAATTGAATAGTATTTCTAGGCATTTTCATACTGTGTGCCAGATATGACACTTATTGTTGTTTCACAGGAGACAGGTGTTTAATTGATAGCAGGAGGAAATAAAACACCTTGTTTTTCAAAAAAATCAGACTTCCCAATAACACAAATTTTTAAAAGTACCTTGATTTGGGTAGATCCTTTAAGGTAGTTATCAGGTCTAACATATAAAGCTTTGAGCAGAGGGTAGCAAGGGAAAGGGAAGTGAGCATAGTGTGAACCAGGTTAGTTGGGAAATTATTCCAAATGAGAATTCAGCTGTTTGTTTGACAGCAGGGTTAAATGGATAGGCTAAACTGTTGATAAATTTGAGGGTCCTAGAGCAGGTTATAGAAGCATTGTCTCTTGCTCCGTTAAAAGCTGAACTGAAGAAAATACACAGAGTGCTGAGTTAAGAGAATTCAGGCATCACTGAGGAAGATGTATGCAAATGAGACCTCAGTTTCTCATTGCCAGGTTTCTGGATCTTTTTTTTTTTTAATAATGGTGTTGGGAAAAACAATATGTGGTGAAACAAGATGTAAACCTACTTCAAGGCAATGTGAGGCACATCACCATTAATCTTATTTCAGCACTGGTGCCAAAAGCTCTGAATTCCATGAGCACTGTTCAGAGCGTTATCTGATTGTCCTTCTCAGCACATGGCATGCTGCAACCCATAGCAAGAAAATTAAATATAATCGTATCAGTGTACTGAAATTACACCCCTTTTCCATACGGGGCCTGTGGGCAATAATCATGTTGTTATCCATTTATCTGCTTCCCTCTAGGAAGTTTTCAGACTAACTAGCCAGAACAAATTCGAAGTTTCTGTCATAATTTCAGGAACTGCAGTGCCAGAGGGCTTCTAACACCTCTGGTATTTCTTGCTTTTTTGCCAGGGAAGGAGGGGCTTCTAGGGTTGGTTGGGTATTTTTATTTTATTTTTTCTTCTCATGTAATATTTTCTTGTATTCTGTTCTCAAGGTGGAGAAAAGTAAGGCTGTAGCATTTAGCCTAAGCCCATGGTCACACTAACAAATGTATTTCCTCTAAATGTTGATACTGTACAAGGTTGAATGACATCACGTTGCTGCTTCCAGTTCATTCTTCCCTTACAAGGGCAATATTGTATGGCAAGTAATTTGTCAGAGATACTAAAAAACAGCTTGGGAGCAACAATAATTGTGAATAGGGTGAGTGGGTTCACTGTTCTGACTTGTTTCAGGGGCTTAACTTTTGGAAAAAAGCCTAAAAAAATATCAGTTTAAAGAAAAAAAAAAAAAAACTAGAACCTGGGGCATTTGCTAGGGCCAGACATTAGTTCCATTTAGACCCTAAACCATCCCACGCTTAATTATAGGTCTGCTGTATTAGCTTGTAGGAGTAGTAAAAGCATGTAACTCGATCTAATCAGATGGGCAGAGGAACTGGGTGCTCTGTGCCAAGCGAGCCCCTGGAACAAAAGGACAAATGTGACTGGAGCAAAGTAGTTTTACAGCACCATAGGAAATTCTTGCAAGACTACTTGATCTGTACAGAAAGAGGAAGAACCAAAATACCTGAAAACTCTGGCGTCTAAGCTCTTCTTGTCCTGTTTCAGTAGGGCACCACCTGAAGTCCTTGGAGAGTTCTCACCAAATGAACCTGCATGGACCAGCACTGCTGGGTTCTCCAACTCACACACATTTGGTTGTCTAAAATCTGTGTGTCCTGCATGCATTCAGCAGAGATTAGTGTCTCCAGGAGGCAAATCAGTCCCTGCAAGACTTGGTGTAAAAGGGTATTGGGAGTTGTCCTCTGTAATTATCAGTCATTCTTGTTTCACTGAAGGGAACTTTGAGCATAGGCTGGATGCCTCCTGAGTTGTCCATCTGGGACAGCTGCTGTGCTGTAGAATAACACCTACTTTATTAGGAATTAATTTTCTCATGCAAATGATCTGTAGATGTGCCCTCATTGTGAGAGCAGAATACTCTGCAATTAATGCAAATTGTTCCTAGGAAAAAACATCATTGGGAAATTACCTTGAACTGAAAAAAGGACATATGCCATGACAAAGTAGCTTTCCTCTAGTCCCTTAAAGACATAATGTTGTCTGCATGATAATTTCTTGAAGTCATAAATGCTTTTATTGAGGAAATTCTTTGCATATTTTAGAAACTTTATGTAGAAATTTGTTTATGTATCTGCTCTCTCTGCTTTCCATGATATTATCTCCTTGCTGACATATGAAGTTTTATGTTGTCAGTGAAGATTAATGAATGTGGCTTATCAAGATTCTCAATTACAGTGTTGCTTTAGATGTTCTGTATCTACATTAGTTTGTTGAATGTCAGTAATCTTTTCATTTTTCACCAATCTAGTTTAAACATTTACTGTTACAGAAAATAAACACCAAATGAATGGGGAGGGAGAAGGAGTTGTCCTCTAGGAGTTTTTTAGTCACCTTAAAGTTGCAACGGTACTGTTCCACGGGTCACAGTACCTCGCTTGTGTTTGCATTTAAATCAAAGTTTCAAAGAGTAAGTTGAGGAAAAACTAAAGTTTTTCTCCTCCTGAAAGAAACGTGGACAAAAGAGGAACAATAAATAGGGAAAACTTTAGTGAAATCAATTAAAAAAACCCCAACAAAATAAAAACAAACCAAAGTTCTCTTGCTTTAAGCTGAGATGTCAGTTAAAAAAGCAAGCAAGTAAACAAACAAAACCCCAAAATGTGCTTAATTCATAATGGAATCTTCCAACCAGAAATCAGGAAAATCAGAGGAAAGCAAACATGGTTCATTAAAATCCTGTATTTCTTCTAGGGTAGAGATAAATGAGCATTTTTCTGTCTGCCACTATTCACCTATCAATTTAGTCGGAGGTCGGGAGACCGCTCTACTCATAGAGCGGTCCCTTATCGAAATAGAAAATCAAATCAGAGTTCAGTGAGTTACTAGAACAGAAAATCACTTCACATGGGAGCAAGCTCTGTTGGATGGCAAAGGCTGGCTTGGCCAGGGTCCCAGTCCTTTCACCAGTAACCCCTCAGGAGGTCAGCCCCCCCAGCCTCCTGGATGCCTCTCCCGGACCTGCTGGGGGCTGCAGACTGTCGTATTCTGGCTCCTTCTCCCCTGGCATTAGAGAGGGATTTCCTCTACATCTCGGCTACTTCTTTCTCTTTTCATCATGCCCTCATTGGAACAATTATAACATGGCCTTTAAATTACAGCATCACAAAAACTGACACTAGTATTATTTAGGAATAGAAAGTGTGAACAGATTAAGTGGAGCATTAAAAAAGAGAACAATCTGATCTGTCAAAGGACAATGACAAATCCTGTGTTTAGGAACAACAAGCATATTATAGATGTGCTACACATTTGTTTGAGTGTGCATGGTTTGTATAAACATTCTTAGCTCATTTAAATAGAAGTTCTGGCTTTGTCTGCACGACACTTTTGTTTCTTACATCCTAAAAAGAGGCCATTAAATACAGCAGAAATTAAAGGGGAAAACTATGACTTTGATTGTGATATAATTTGGTAGGTGGTTAATTGGTAATTAAAGACTGGGTTTGCCTTAGTTGGAGCTTCTTATTTCTTAATACTTATCTGCTATTAGATATCAGACCAACACTTAAGGAAGTGGAAAGATTTTCAACAGTACTGAGCATCCTTTGAAGCAGAGCTGAGAATAAAATGGAGCTTTCATATTCTGAAATGTCAACTTTTGTCTTTTTCTAGTTTGGGAGAAAATATCTTTGAAAGAAAATGCTCTATTATGAAAAGTAGCTTACATTCCATATTTTAAAAAGCATAGTTTTGCCATCTATTGTCTCTAGGCAGTGAATGTTTACTGGGATATGTAATGGAGACCTTGCATTTCCCTTTAACTTTGCTGTCAAGCTATAGGTCCTTGACAAACTTTGTGGTCTTTACATAGAGCTGAATCACTGTAGCACCTCATTAAAAATAATTTAATTGAAACTTCTTTCTCTTCAGTATTTTTGACCTGGTCTTACCGTGCTTTCAATTAATTCAGAAATCTTAGATTCTTCTATAAAAGAAGTAATTTTTTTTTTTATTTGCCCAGGTAGCCTATGCTGTCATTTCAACTTAAATTCATGACACATTTCTGAACTGCTATAACTTCTTAAACTGTAGAGATGGGAAAGTAGGAATGAAATGCTATTACGGAACTACCTCTATGCATTTTAAGTCCTTAATATTTTGTGTATTCCTCTGATTAGTCTTGGTGGTAAATTGCTGTAAGTCCAGCAGTTGAAAACCTGCCTACTAAGTTGTGGTATTAGGGAAAGCATCACTAAGGGAAGAAAGAGGTGCTTGGACATGTATGGTGAACTCCTGTCCTGTTCCTAGTCTGAGGTGGGAGGCCCTGGACCCCTGGGGACCTGAGCTCTGCCAGCCTGCATAGGATGTGACTTGTGCCCCACCCCATGTTCAGCTAGCTGCTGCAGACGGAAAGGTGGAATCAGTATGTCCTTCCCTGCAGGATCTGATTCCGCACCAAGACAACTGCGAGACTTTCACTCTCTGCAGTGGGTGCGAAGCTGGGTGGTGTCTGTGCTGTCAAACTATGCTGTGATTCACCCCTGAGTGCCCAAGGTTTTTTAAATTCTGGCTTTGTATATCCTTCCAGTCTTACTTTTGTTCAGCTCAGTTCTTTTGGCAAGGAAAAACCTTGCTCTGGAAGGCTGCTACCCACCGGCTGGAGAAATCTTACGGGTCACTTTACACATTAACTTTGAGTTTGGCTGCTGAAAGTTAGCCAGTTTTTATATTTAAAGAAATGCAAGTACTGATGCCTGAGCACTCACTGGGGTAGAATTTTACTATTCTCCGCAGAGATATTTTTTCTTTCAAAATAATAAGTAGGAAACACTTACTTATTTACCCTTGGTCCTGACTAAGGGATAGAAAGACTGACATTGTAGTGAAGTTTAAACAGGATAGATATTGGTGATATCCACAGATTACAGAGAAAGGCATCAAAATGGAGCCAGAGTTAAAATAAACTTAGACTATACTGGTTTGAGAGGCATTTGTGTTGTAGCTAATTTGTGTTTGTGACTTTCTTGTTTCCTGAAAGTGTTTTTTTCTGCAAGCTGCTCACAACAGCACAAGCTTAAAAAAAAAAGTACAAAAAAAAAAAAAGTACAAAACAGGTGTAAAAATTGCTGCTGGGTTGTGAACAAAGACCTTGGGGTCTGCATAATACAGAGGAACAAATGTACATCTGAATGCACACCTTTTGGTCTTAGGTTGGCAGTGCGGTTTTGGCACACTGTGCAGTAAACTGAACCCAGCCCGATTAGAGGAAGGCTGGTTACCACACTGGGTTTGAGCCCTTCCATGTACTTCTGGGCTGAGGTTCACGTTTGGAGTTGGTCCAAGCAATGTCTTCATGCTTCAGTGAATCTGTAGACCTCACCAGACTGCCTATATATCAAGAACCTGTTCTTTGGAAAACATTGCACTTGCTAGATAAAATTTCGCTGCATAGTTAACTTCTTGTTGTAGAGCCACTGGAAAATTTACTACTTCGTGTGAATAAAGAGAAACGGGATCAGCTCTTTGGTCACGGCCTGTACTGCACTAATGTTAGTGTAAGAGTAGATGGGGTAGTGCTGCCTGTAAGTTAAATCTGAGAAATTTGATAATGCATTGAAAATCAGGCTCCTACTGTGCTTTTACCCGCTAATTTCACTAGTAGAGTGATGCCAGGTAGTTAAGAATATAAATATTATATAGAAGCAAAAATTTATATATAGCTAGAATGTGGGTTTGTGGGGGGAAAAAAACCCAAGTTGTATTTCAGAACTGAATTCATTTTTTTGTGTGTGATACACATATGGTATCTGTTCATTTGAGAGTACCAAGTTCCCTGTCGTTTTGTGTTTGGCTGCTCTTTTTATTGTTCCTTGTAATGATAAGGAAATGGATTGTCTCAGAATAAATGAACGCCATATGTACCAAATGTACATGAAAACATCAGCTTTTGTGTTCTGTATCACTAAAACCCCACTATGAATCCGTGTTGAAGAAGTTTGTAGGATTTCTTCATATTACATAACAGCTACTCTCTGTAGCTTCTGTATAAACAGTAGTCAAACCCCTTGCTGAAGCAAAAGCTGCTGATGACACGGTGACAGAACCTACGCTGCACGTGTGCTGCTCTGTTATTGCTTACAGAAAAATAATTGAATGAGTGTGAAGTTTCCACGGTATGCTACTTCTGGTTGGGCTGAAACAGCTTGGACGTGCTTTAAAGCAAGTAATGGAGCACTGATGTTTCTGTTTCTTGCATGTGTTTTTCAGGGAAATTTGTTGCTCAGTAACATTAAAATTCTGCATCAAATCACAACAGTTTTGCAGCAAATCCTTTTTTTTTTCATGCTTCCATGTTGATGTGACATTGTTTTGGAGTTTATGTTAGTGTGTAAGATACAGCTCTATTTTGGTTTGGTTTTTTGGTTTTTTTTCCAAATGTCAGCACGAGCGTTGGGTGAAATCAGCTACAGTAAATAACATGCACCAAAAACTTATGGAAAATTTTGAATTTTAGTGAATATGTAATTTAAAATGCGTATTTTTGTCACTTTGTTTCCGATCAGGGACCCAAAAAAAGAGTTAAATATATGATTTAATTAAACAATGCAACATGGATATAATTTTCATCACTGCAGATAGGGAGATTTCAGATGATCTACAGACTTGAGAAAAATTGTTGTAATTCTGAATAATGACTATATATATGTAAGAATTTTTAAGACCAACTGCAAAGATTGAACAGGGGAATTATTATTGTACCTTATGTGAAAATCACTGTCCCAGGTTTCCCAGCTCTGAAATTGCATAATAATTACAAATTTCAAAGGGATTTTTAAGGAGGTTTAGATGCTCAACTCCAAAGAGATTTCACCAGGTCTGTCTTTAGGATTTAAGAAACCTGGGAGTCTGAATTTAGTCTCTTAGCTCCAGTCCTAAATGTATATATTTTTGTATTTCAATACTCTGATGTTTGTTTCCTGTCTTCTATTATGAATTGCACTTTATTCCTCAGTTGTGTATAAAAGACACCACACTGCAATAATGATTAGAACTTGTTGAAAAATTGCACCTGAATAAAAAACTAAACCCCATCACCCAAATAAAAAAAAAAAAGCAAAAAAAAATTTTCACTTCTGTAACAATGCCTGTTGCTGCTTTAAAGGCCTTATTTTAAAATTACAAGGTTTATATTAGTGTCTAAGCTTTATTGTGCCAGATGCTGAATAAAAATAGCCAGGGGATGGCTGTGCCCAATCTACACTGAGGGGTGACTGTGTCCCTCGGACTTCTCACCTGTCAGGAGACAGCTATGGCAGACCTTTAACCTCAGCTCTGCTGCAGCCCCACAAACCCAGGAGCACACGGCTTGCCCTGTCAGACTCTTGCCCCTTCACACACTCCTCTTGCTTTGTCTGATCCTCATATGATGTCCTTGTTAGAAGTTGGTCAGGAAGGAAAATTTGGACTCTGGGGCCATAGCAATATTTCTGTGCCTCATTGGGCTTTCAGGGTAGTCCTCCCCTGGGCAAAAATCTGTAAAATTTTCCAAGCCTGCTGATAAATGATGTGCAAGAGCGGGTGGCTAGCACACACAGCCAGGTGGTAGCCACTAGCATGCACCCAAGACCTGTGGCACCACCAGTCTGGCAACTCTCATTTCTTGCACCATCTACACAGCAGAGACCACTGCAGAGCTTTGGCTGGGGAAGGATTTCATACGTGACCATAACTAGAGCTGCATCCCTGCGACCTGTACCGCTACAAGCGGAGAGTTCTCCGGTGAACCTAGTACAGGAACGTCTGCGATGTTTTAGAGATGAAACAAACGCTTCGGGAGAGTGCAGGCTGAGATGTTGCAATGTCTGTACTAGCCCAAATGGCATGCTGCAGATTTACATGCCGTTCGAGCTCAAATGAAAAATCCTTAATAAATATAGCATATGTTAAATCAAGACATCTATGCAGATATTTAATAGGGTTGTGTGTAAATTACTCTCAGGTATAATCTTTTCAGTAGAACTTTAGAACCATGCACTAGGATAACACTTCCTCTTACAGGGTTGTGCAAAATTATTAAAATTTTGGTATTTGTTATGAAACGCCTTAGGATTTTTCTGTGCAGGAAGAACAGTTGAATAAACTGCCTCTCTGTATATCTGCCAAAATCTTATCTGAAGCAACAAACACTTGCCAGGATTCGTATTTGTTGTTTGAGGAAGTATACCTATGCTTTTGAGAGAGAGCACCAGGGTTTGGTGTGTATGCAGATACTTAGCCAGGTTGTTAACCAGAGAGGTTATAGCAACATATGCTGTAAAGAGACATACATTTTCCAGAGCAAGAAGAAATCCAGAATGCTGTAAGTAATTTTGGAAGGTCGGATGAATGTCCGAAGGCTGACAAGCATTAGGCCTTCATTTTCACAAAGCTTTTAAGCACAAGCTTAATTGTAAACATATGCTTATGAATGTTGCTAACCAGCAAAGTACTTGCATGAAATATTAATTTAACAATAATATAATAGCTTCACAATAATGTTCTCTTGTGCTTTGCCACTTACAAATCTGTAGCTAATGTAAAAATAAATAGCACAAAGGAGACATATATGACTTTGCCTTTCTGTGGCAAAAAGAGTCGTAAAATAGGAGAGGTCATGTGGTAAGTGTGATTTACCTGAAGTTTAAGTACTTTGAAAATGAAACACCAGGAACAGCATAATCAGTCAGGAGAGCAATTAGGGACTCCATTACCACTCCAGAGAAGCAAAAGAGACTGTAATCACTTGCCTGAGGATACGGTTTTCACATACATGCCGAATTCAGTGTGTTTTCTCTGCGTATCAGCAGTATGTAAGTAAGGGAGTGTCTTAAGCTCTTGACAGGAGTAAGAATAATATATAGGGAGCGGAGTGGTTATTTAGGGAATCTGTCTGTCGTAATTTATTTGTTCTGCTTCGTATCTGAAAGTAGTTGCTAAAAATGTTTAAAGCCTGGACTTGCTGAAGGTATGTGGAATGCTTCATTTGATGACAAGATTTGTGATGTGTCCAGTAGACCAGGGACACCAAGGAACCTTTAACTCTGTTGTACAACAGGAATTGCCGTGGTGGGTTTCTAGACAGGCTGCTTCTCTTCCACCTTTCACTCTTCAAGAGGAAGCAGAAAGCCAAACAAGGACAAAGATGACAAATCATTGTTTTTAAAAACATCCATGTGATGAACATTTGGGGTGGGAAAAGGCAGGTGATTCATATCCTTTATATGTACCCTCAAATGCACATGGGAGATGGTGACTGTAGGGTTTAGTTTAACTCCAGGCTAAGCATCTTTCTCTGCGGTAGAAAGAAATTACTTGAGTTGGAGGATTGTGGACTACTCCAAATGTCACGTGTAAAAGTCTAAAGCAGTCGGGAAGTGCGTGTAGGGCTTATCTTTGTTTGGTGTGTATCTTCTGTGTTGACACAAAGTGCAGTAGTATTTTTGACTCTCATACAACGTCTCTTCTGTTCAAAAGAAGCATCCCAGTAGCAGAAGTAAGGGGAAAAGACCAGTTAGTCTGGTGGGTCCCTCACAAGAAGGAATAGGTAGGGTGTTTTCTGGGCCGTGTTGCTAAAAGACTCAGAACAGTACATAGACTCTGAGAGGAGTCCAACTGTTTCAGGACTATAAAACCAACAGTTCATGGGAATTTTCCAGATGGCTAAATATCAGGAGGAGCTTCATGTGACTAAGGATGGTATCTATTTGCAAGTGTTGGCGTAATTTTGTGTTTCTGTTTACAAAAATAAATATTGTAGGAAAATTTGGACATGACATAGTGATGCAATGCTTTTAATAAAGAACAGCAAAAGACTTCAAAAGTGTTGGAAAAGGGTCTGTAGCAGAAAAACATATCCAAATGTGTACTTATCCACAGGTGGTAAAAAGTGAATGACTCTGGTATGTCAAGCTTGGAGGCTTGAACACTTTATTTTCTACCCTTTTTTCATTTTGACATAACGAATGATTTTTAGTGGCCATGAAAGGCCAATAAATGACTCCATGGTTGCACTCTGGTATGATGAAAGATACTAGTTGATATTTATAGAGGATTTACATGGTAAATAGACTGAGAGTAACTACAGGTCCATAATTCTCCTAGCAAGCCCTCCTTTTTGCTTAGACATTTTTCTTTCAGTGTGGGCTTTGTGTATCCATCAAAGATACTCAGACATCTAGTAGCCCTACTGCCCTGACAGGGTTGCTGGACATCTGGACGTGCCAAGTACATTAACATCTATGCGCTCTATAGTTCATGCACGGTAAATCTGGAACATCCAGGAAGTCTCTCCTCTGGTCCCATGCGCTGAGCTGGGCACATGCCCAACAGCTGTTGGCTTCCTGGCAACTACCTGGAAATCTTTTGGAGAAATGGGAGAAAACTGCATAGATCTCACTACAACTGGGGTATAAGGAACTCTGTGCTGCAGCACGCGTGCATAAAACTATTGTGTGGTGATTTTCAGGCCTGGGTTTATAGTGAAGTATAGTTATTTAGTCATATATTTTTTTTTTATTTCTGGGCAGCAGTGTTTAAAGGAGATTTGAAAGGCAAACTAGAGTTGTGTGTGTAGAAACCTGGACTCTGAGTCTTAATCTAACAGTCCAGGCTCCACTTCAAGCTCATAAGTGATTTTCTTGCTGAAGGTAAGCACACATCAGGGCATTTAACAACAGGCAAGCTTAAGCTAATAATACTATTCACACATGCACACACAGTTAAAAACCAAACAAGATTTTGGGAACAGCAGCTAAACTATGAACTGTCCCCTGAAAAATACTCTAGCTTGTTTGGGCTGATCGTTGATGAATTTTAATTCTGTTGCTTGGTTGGTTGTTTTTAATTTTCTTTTTTCTTTTTTTTTTTTTTGGTAACACTTTCAAACTGCATTTGTGGCCTTCCAAAACAGCTTCTGTGCTGTGATGAAAGGCATATTCCTTTACCTCCACGTTCTTCCAGTGCAGTTTTTGTTGAACAGTCTTCCCTTGAACATTAGGAGAAAGCATAATGTATGCTAAATAGTGATCTTGCCCTGGTGGGATTTACAGTTTTCTCGTCTCTGCGATTCCATACAATGTGTCAGGATGCTCAAATTTAACACTTAGGTTAATAATTAATGCAGTGGGAGTGATGGGGTGTTTGCTTTCTCACCAGCCTTGACCTATCATGAAACAAGCTTCTTCACGTTGCTCTTCCTGCCTGGAGTAAACTTTATCCTTGAAATGACAAAGGTCTTTATTTGTCCTTTCATCACGAACAGGTTTGGCCGAAAGGTCCAGTTCTAATGTGCACACATTCTTATTAGTTCAATGTACTTATTCTCTTAATACGCTCCTTGGGTCACTTTTTCCTTTTGTGTTTAGCATAACCTCACTGTATCACTTTTCGTAACTGGCTCTCAGCAGCTTCAGTGCTCTGCAGTTTGAAGTGTCAGATTGTGGGTGGTCCATTTCATTTGAAGTATTTTGAGCCAAATGTGAATAGAAAACAGCTTTTGTTCTGCAATTTTGGACTTTACCCTTAAATACCTACCAGACTGTAGTCATCCGCACATCACCCACTGCCAATAAATAACCTATTTTATTATCCAAGTCTCTAGATGGAGAAGAACATTTTTGCTGAATTCAGCTAGAGGCAGCAGTATACTGGGTTGTCTTTTTTTCCATATGAGAAAGATTTAGATGTTTTATTAGAGTGGCAGTGATGTGATTATTTATTTTGTTATACAAGAATACTGATGCTGAAGTTAAAAACAAAAAGCGGAGTTTAAAAGTTTCTGTGTTATATATTGGGATAAAGGAAAGCAGAATCTGGCCAACAGAGCTTTTCATGTACATGGGGCTAGAATATATGTGCAGCACAGAGATCAAGAAAGCACAGAGTTTGATAGCCGTGATGATGCAATTTTACAGGAGCACTGAGGAATCTTAGCGGAACCCTAGGCTGCATGGATGAGGCATAATAGAAGTGCTTAAAATAGAAATTCTCTCCAGCTCTCTGAAAGCTCATAATCTAGGTGTCAGGCAAAGTCAAACAGGTGGATGAAAGAGGTAAGCAGCACAGATAAAGCTGGCAGATGAATTAATGCTGTAACACGCAGAATATCACAGAAAAGCAGATGCCTGAGCTAGCTATTCTCCTAATCAAAGTTCAACAGGAGTAATACATAGCCATCCCAGCAGAGCTAAGTTTAACAAAAGAATTAGAAGGGTATAAATGTGAATTCAACCTTCAAGTTTTCTCCCCCCCATCCCATTCAAATACTTAAAGTGCTTGCTTTCCTGTCGTCTTGAATTCCCACAAGGATACTGACAGAGCAGTGTGTGGTATCTTGGCCACGGTGCTGCAACAGCTCCTGATTTGAAAGGGTTCAGTTGGATTCTGTCAAAAGTTTTCATTCCCAAGGGGCTTTTCTATTATTTTTATGATACCTCAGAGTTATACTTGTGATGCTGTTGCCCTTCACATAATCTCACAGCTCGTATTTGTGCCTCCCAAGAGAGTCCTTAAAGCACAGATGAAGGGCATTGGGTTAAATCTCATTTTACTAGGCAACCTGCTTTGTATCATCTTCCTTTTTTTTTTCCTTCATAGATCAAGAATGCATTTTTGGCACATTGTACACAAACAAATGCTGTTCTGGGTGGAAGCCTATCTAGTAGTTAAAGTAACGGATTGTGACTCAATGAGTGATTGAGTCAGCCTCTGGACTACTAGTTGAGCATTTTCTATTGATTTATTGTGTGGCTTTAGACGACTGGCTAATGTCTTTGTTTCCCTCTATTCTCTCTCTTACTACTTTGCATGGGTATAATTATATACACATAGACTTTTTTCATCCCATTTAAAAAAGGCTCTTTTAGATCAGGTGAGAGACTTGGATGGGAGCATCCGTGACTGCCTTTGCCCTGGCCTGGGCAGGGTTTCGGTAGTGTAGGTGCTGTGGCCGACTATGGCGAGGGACCCCCTTGCAAGTGTGGGTGCAGGGTGTTTGTGTCTTGGAGGGCAGGAGCATGATCCATTCCTTCATCCTCACTGTTAACTTTGGGCAGGTCCTGGCTGCATGTTATTCCAACCACTTTTGGAAGGCAACTAAATGTGTAGATATTATAGATACAGCTGCTCTAAGGTCATAGTCCTCCATCCCTGTTCCTAATAAACTGCGAGTCTTCTATCCCATCTTATAGACACAGCGCTAACTCTGCCCTGCAAAGCATCAAGTGCTTTGAAATCCTCTCCAAAAATAACTGCTTTTCCTAAAGGAAAATCCCAGGAGCAACAGTTTAAAGGAAATTTCCTGGTTGTGTTAGAGGAGGTAGAAGTTAAGGGTTGGAGGACTTGCTGTGTGCACAGCACAAAGCTGACCTGTGCATCTGCAGAGGTTACTGTGTCACGTATTCAGGATGAATGTGCAATGCTCAGGTCCTCAGACATATAAGGCAGCTTTAAGATGGTGTATCTCTGGGTCTACACACTTTCTGCTACCTCTCGCAAACATGCAGAAATGTGTTAAGTCATTTGTTGTATAGATGATGAATGATAAATCAACTTGTAGCTCAGGGACAGCTACTGGAAAGCCAGGTTTTCCATTTGCTAACAGCCTTTTTATAAGAGAAAATAAAAAGGTCCTTGAATTGCAATACAAAAATGTTGGGGTTTGATAACTACTGTAAACTGATGTTCTGTCAAACCAAACAAGCCTTTGTAGGCTAAACGCAGGTGCGATTGCTTACTTACCTGAGACTTGTATATGCTGTTTATATATAGCGACAGTACTTTTCTAGGCATGTGAGAACACTGATCAACGGGACTTTGAATTAATCTTGCCCTTCTTGGGACATGGATGGCACTGAGTTGTGGGAAAAGGAAGGTGACCTACAGATGTCAGCAAGTCTTATATATGCTGAAGTTGCTGCCTGCGGCGACCTGAGCTCCTGTTTATCAAATCCAAGTGGCTGTTCTTGAAAAGTGATAGGAAGAGCTATGTCCTACCAGTTCAGTCAGAACCTAGAAAGTATATCCAGCTAAAAGCTGTTTTGGCCTCATAGAATTGGGCAGGGGAGAAGCTTCATCGCAGTAGGAGCCACACCACTGAGACAGCACAAAGTCTGTATCAAGTTGCCTCTACAAAGGTGTTCAGAGCTGTGTGGATACGAGTCCCTCAGTGTTTACAGCAGCATGTTCAGTGACCAGCAGGCTTTGTAAAAAGTCTGTGAGTTATTGTAAAAGTAGTGAAAATAATCAGTCAGGGTAGCCTGAGTCATTAAAAATAAATGTTTGGGGTTTTTTTTAATTTTTCTCCCTACTTAATTACAGTGGTTACATGGCACTGACAAAGCCCAAGCATTTTTTGGGCTTGTGTCAAATATTACTTTCATGTTAAGATTTCATTTGCATGTCTTGAGGCTCTGCATTTTTCAAAACCATAAGCTTCCTATCCATCCCTTCAATCTGAATTCTGCTAAAATGGCAAAATCAACCAGTCACTAGTGGAGTTCTGCCTCAGAAACCACTAGTATTGCAATTAGAAAGTAATTTCTAAAGGAAGGAGCCTAAACCAGTAGATCATATTCAGTTTAACGGTTCTGTTGTGTAGCATATCCCATGCATAATGCTAGATAGTTTTTTTTTTCTGCAGCCATAAAAATAAGTGCAATAACTGGTCTCCCATTCAACCTAAGGAAACTTCATTATTTTCTGGAAAGTGTTATAGAAACTTGGTAAATAAATCAAAATATAATCTTATCATTTTAGTGATAAGTTAAATGTTATCAGTGTTATCATTAAAAAAATAATCTGGACAGCGTAAATTCTACAAATTGCTGACTCTGTCAAGAGGTTGATGTTCACACTTAATGCTTTAGTTATAGTACTTGTAAAAACAACTTTGAGGTAAGAGATGACTACATTGTACCATGTATCAGAATCAGCTTTCTTTACGAGTTACTTAGCTTCGATTTTAGAATTTTCTCTTTTTTATGTCCTAGTGGTTTACACCTTGAAAATATCAGTTAAATTATACAGGAACACAGAAAGAGAGAATATTTTTAAGGAATTGGTCTCATAAAATATTGCCTGCTTTGGGCCTTTTAAAACAGAAACCTATAGGACTGCTCAGAATTATGCAACTTCACACTGTTTACTGTCATACTGATTTGCTAACTTTAAAAATTCACAGCTTTTTTTTTTTTCCTGTGCTCATTCTGATTAATAAGACTTGCCTGTTCACTTTAAGGGTGTAACTCAGCCTTACTAAAATCAATATGATTTATACAAGTACTTAAGCATTTGATCAATAATGTTTAAAGGCAGGAGAAAGTATTAGTATGAATAGCCTGACCCTCTGTACAGGATAGATTTGTAAGATTTCTCCAATAAATTGATGTTTGGCTAAAAAACACCTTTGAGAAGGCTATTTGATCTTGATTTGAAGGCTAAGACTTCTTTCACTAACGAGCTCCAACTGTTAGTTATCCTCAGTGTTTTAAATATGTTACTCTCTACCATTTTCCCTTTGTTTGGCTTCATCCTCCTGTCATCAGTTCTTATTTTTCTTTCCCAAAACAATATTTTCTTTCTTGTATAAATACACACTGTAAACAGGCTACTCTTGTTTTTATGTTTGGTAAGCTTAAGTGTGGGTCTCATTTCAAGTACTTCAGCTTGCTGTACAGCTCTCTCTCTCTTACTGGTCAGAAGTAAAGGGGGAGAGATGCCCAAGCGTGGACATATGGGCTTGTAGCATGGCTTTCAACAACTAGTTTTGTTGAATGGAGGTAAAACCTCACAACTTGGACACAGAAGAACTTTCTCGCTTTAAAATCTATTTCACTCCCACATATTCTCCAATAATTGCTAATATAGCATCTCCTGGTGGCACCACAGTCCTGCCCAACCACATTCTTAAACCTCCCACTTCTGCTGCAGCAGCACAGGGCTGTCCTTCAGATCTGAACTGAGTTTCTTAATCATCTCCTTGCTGTGCAGCAGTGATGTTTTTCTTATGCTGTGAAGACAAACTGTAAGACTGTGAAGAGAATATTCTTACATAAAATGAAATTTGTTATTAGTATACTTTTTTTGAAATGAGGAGTGTATGCAGAGGAGCAGATAGACTTTGATCTGCAAAGTGCATTCGGATGGATTGGGTAGACCCCTTGGTGTTTTGTTGGCACACAAAATAGCCCTGTCTGCAGTGTGTTTCTTTTGTCACCTGTGACGTGTTAGTTTGAAAGGGCTGCAGGAGGAGCAGCGATATACAAGAGTATTTTGAGAGTACCATGGTGTCATGGCTGATGTCTTGATTAATGCTGTAGAAAAGCTTCCCCCTTCCCTTTCCCCAAAGAATTCTCCCCCGTGAGGAGAAGGAATAAAGCTAAACATAAACATATAAGCAGAAAATTAAATCCAGCTCCATGTCAGGTAATTTGCTTTAATTATGGAAACTGTAGTTCAATAATACACTGAAGAATGGTGATATATGTGTTCACCTCACCTGCCCAGGCAAGGCTGTATGGCAGATACAGCCAGACTACATGTCTAATCAAAGGAAAGCTGTCTCTGGATATCAGAAAAGCAAATATTTTTAGAATGGTGCTTCAGCCCATTCTTCATAACAAGTACGGAGCAATGTAAGGGTTTCTGCCTTAATCAGCTTGCCATAAGAGTGAGATGTTACTCCACAAATCATGTAGCAGAGCTGTATGTGAATAAATCAACAATCAGTGTGGAGGAGGTATGAGCTGAAAATTAATTCACAAGCAGTTACCAAGCACTCTAATATTGCAACAATATATATTAGATGTATTGGACTGGAAAAAGTAATGGGCATGCCTGTATTGTGGTTCTGGAAGTTGTCAAAGGTAACCTGGCTCCATTGGAAAGCTGGTATGATCGTGTGTGTTTTCAGCTTTCTGTGTCGAGCCTGGCTTGAGATTTGCATCTAGTTTTCTGTTCCTCTGTCAATGTATCAGTTTTATGCAGCATCCTCTGGGATCACTATGCCAGTTATCCCAAATACTGCTGAGCAGAAAGGCATGTAAATGTCCCATGGGGTCTTGTTACGAATATTGATATTGTCACAAATTTATTGGAAAGAACACTGAAGCTCACTAAAGTTCTAAGTGAAACTGCAGACAATTTTGAGTTTGGATAGGCCAAAAACCTGTTTCTGTATTCTGTTCAGTCTCAATTTAATGCAAAATGCAGTGCAGGACATGCCCCAAACCACCTCCTGCTATATAGCAAATGTGGCATTGGAAAAGGAAGGTACTTGTGAAGGTCATATTCCCCCAGGATCAGTTGATTACAGGGTTATAGGTTTGGACTTAGCCTGTATTCTGTGTCAAGTTAGTGGTGAGTCCCATCTTGGAGTCCCAACTGTCCAGTCAAAATATCCCATGCGATTGATGCTGAAAAGTGAAGAGCAAGCCACAGATTTTTAAGTGTGTTCTGAAAGGTTCAGACTACATACTTTCTCAAAACTAATCTTCTCTCGGCTCAATGTTACTCATTTTAGCTCACTTTTAGCTAAAACCTTTATAAATTTGTTAATCTTGCATATATGTTCAATGTCACAATAAATCCTCTACCATTGAGGTACCGTATCCGTTTTACTGACATCTTTCTGTTCCACACCATTAAATACTACTGCTTTAAGAGATAAGCAGAAAGCAAATTGCATGGAAAGGTCATTAAATGTGATTATAGTACACTGTGTATGATGTGACAATTCAGTAGTTTCATAAAATCCCAATCGTATCTCAGTCTTGTCACCCTCAAACATTCAAGAATCCTGAATTAGGCCTGAAAAAATCATGGCCGATTCAAAACTTTTGAGATTTAAAAAAATAAAAATTACATTGTACTCTTTGTCTCATCTCAGAGAAGCAAGAAAAAGGGAGAGGGTCCTTAAGGTCCCTTTTATTCCCTCTGTCTGTCAGGTAGCAGTGGGTCAGGAAGAGGGTGGGTTTTTTCCACCTTTCTCTTAGTTGGCTGGGGCAAAGCAGGCAAAGATGCGTTCTTGCACCCTAATGGAAGGGAGCCTGGTCCGAGCCTGGATCTAGGAAACTGACTTCTGCGTTTAGCAATGGTTGAAACAAGTCCTGATTATCTCTCTCTCTAAAAACAGGCAAATAAAGCTATTTTCTGCTATGACTTGCAAAAAAAGCCACCTCCTAAAGTTTGGCACCTGACTTAGAAATGTCCACAGGGCAACAGCAGTGTGAAAAGAGATAATTGAACATCCATGTGCATGTTCTTCCCTTTGGTCTGTGCTACCCACCCACCCCTCCCGCTGACCAAATAGGTTTTCACCAAAAGAACAGAGGGAAAAACCCTCACTGTGATATACAAAAAGCGAGAACATGGTGAGAGAGGCCCAAGAGTGATAGGAGGGACAAAAGCAAAATGCTCATCAGAATGACTCTTGGTGGACTGTGTGAACTCAAAAGGTTAAAGCCTAATCCCTAAAAAGCCAGTCACTTCTAGCAGTTAATGACCTGCTAGTCTGCTAACCATCAGGAGAGGAAGCCAGGAGCAGTTAACGCTTTCAGAAACACAGTCGTTGCTAACAATAGTAATGAAGCATATCTTGGACTTGTTATTGTATGTGGTGTAGGAGAAACCCAGTAAGTGCTTCAGAATGACAGTGAATAATTGAAATATTGAGGCATAGAGGTGAGGACAGCTATAGATGAGATCCAGGAATGGAACTGGAGCATTACTAATATAGTGGGCAAGCAGAATAGTGCTGGTGTGACCCAGAGGTTGCTGTAAGGCTGGGTACTGAACATTTCCTTCCTGTAGTAAATGCCCAGGAAGGGAATGAAGAAGGAAAGGTGAATGCAAATAAGTGCTGGCAGTCACTTCATGGGCTTACTCTTTGCTTGTCCTTCTGGCTGTCAAAGCAGAGATCTTACAAAACTGTGGTGCCCCAGAGAGTCTGAACTTCCACAAGGAAAGCTGATCATGAGAATCCCTCCTGGAAGTCTCCATCCAGCAGCTCATGTTTCTCTACTTCCCAACAGGAGCCTACAGGTTACTTCCCTCAAAAGAGAGGTGTATGTGATTTCCCGTTGCCCAGTGCTAAACCTGAGGCTTTGCTCTAGACAGCATTGACCGTAATGGAACCATGCTTCAGAGCTAGCCATGCTCTGTTTTCAGCCTCTTATTTATTGTCTTATGTTAGGTAAACAGCCATAGGATGCAAAGGAAGTACCAGAGGATATCTCTGGGGTCTCTGTGCCTGCCCGTGAAGTTTCAAGGACAGGCTCTTCCTATTTGGCTACATTTTTTTGGTGTTCTGCGTGCAGTGACCTGGCCTCTCACTGCTCAGTATTTGTTATACTGCAAGCTGAATGCTTTCATACTTTTTAAAAATAGACTTCTCTGACTAAAGCAGGACCTTGAACGCCCTTGTTTCCATTTGTCTCTTCTTTCAAGAAGTCAATTCAATTATATTAAAAAAATTACAGTGTGATATTTTTCGAACCTTGGCATATAAACTCCTCTATTTTGCTCCTCCCAGACAGCATGGCTATCAATGTGAGCCTTATCACTGCTTTGTAATATCTCATTATTTATATGCAACAAACAGCATTATTCAAACCATTTCTGACAGCACCACTGTTCATGCAAACTTGTCAGGTTCTGTGCAGGCACTGTTTGAAATTAATGGTGTAGATCCTCTTGTTCTTGGGACCCTCTTCTTTTTCTGCCAGATACCAATATCTGTACAAAAAAAGACTTCTTAGGATTCCATGTTAGATCAGTTGTGTTAACTGGCATAGGGATGGGGAAAGCAGAAGCAAGGGGAATCCACTCTTGAGCTGGTATGGAGTCAAATCTGGGTGCGTATAAGTTTCTTCTGTACTGAGGCTTCAGCAATTAGAAGTGGTGATTTATAAGGTTTTGACAAATTTCCATCTGCTCTCATTCCATGTAGTTTTTTTTCCCCTCAGAGTTCAAAGGCTGTCTACTGCAGAGCTGCTCAGCCTTTGTGATATGTAGCTGTCTCTGCGGCTGTCATACATTCTAATTTTAACACTGACGGAGCTCTATGCCTTTATTCAAGAACCACCCTGAATGTCTCCAACAAGCAGAAAATCTATTCTGCCAAAACCCAGCCAACCCATCAGTTTATGAGCTCTCATGCAAAACAGCATTTGTGAAGATAAATCTAATAACACTTAGAAATAGTTGAGCGATGAATGTTGTTGGGAGTTGGAGAGAAATTAATGATGATGACTTTTTGTATAATTTTTTCCCTGACTGCTACCTTCTGCTGCAAAAGTGATTTCATTTTTTGACTGTGCGTAGCCATCAGGGTTTAGCAAAGAACAAAGCAGTTTTTTCCTGACTCTGCGTTTTTGAGCTTTGTGTAAGTACGTATTTCTCAACTTTTCACTCTTTTGTTGTGGAAAGTTACAAATACAAACGTGGAAAAAGGAATAATATTTAGTAACTTGTTCCACCTTCATTGTTTGAAGTTTCATTATAGTAGGGATTATATAACACACGCAGAGAATTAATAGATTCTAAAAACCTAACAACAGGACATATTGTTTAACTAACTCTACTAACACTGAATCCAATTCCTCCCTCAATTACAAATAGGCAATTCCCAGTGTGACAATGAGGGACAAATATGGGAAAAATTCATCATAGTCAGTCAGCCTCAGTTTCACACCTCTAATTTCTTCCCAGAACTATTAGAACACAGGCTGGTTGATTTTAAGAAATGTTAATGTGCATCATTCTATTAGTCCTGCAAACATCAAAACCATCTTTTAGATTTTCTCCACGTTTTCAAATAAGAACCTTTTTCATGATAAATGCCTTTTTTCAAAACAAAGATGAACATCAAATATTCACCATCTTAACTAATATTTAGTCCTTTTAAAAGTGAAACTCTTATTCTCTATAACTAGAGATAAAAAGGGAAAATAAAGTAAATAAGCAATAAAAAAATGAACATTATTTCTCTCATCTCTTCCTCCTTTTCTGCCCTCCAACACTAAGATGAAGTTTTCTAGAGTCCTGCATGGGGAAAACAACTTCCAAGTTGTTGAATCAAAAAGCTTTTCCAAGTCTTGAACAGATTTCACTGGTCTCTAGTCTCACAGGAAGGCCAGCTACAATTTCCTTTTCCCCGATGTGTTCGATGCACACTGGGAAAGTGAGTGGCATGTTCTTTTAGGTGCAAAATGCAGAAATGATTGCAAACACGTTGACGTGTTGTGCAGCCTGGTTTTCCAAGAGGATTGCTCCTACCTTCTTCCTCCTGTCCAGGGATGAATGAAGCCAGGAAAATAATGTTTAGAAACTAAATACAGCCCATCACAAGGTGCAAGAAGTAAGAATTTGCAGTTAAACTGAATTGTTCATAGAGAGGACGGTGACAGAAGCCCAGCCTTTTGTGAGTGAAGTCCCATTAGACAGAAGATAGAGGAATACTTTGAACTTGGGCTGGATGTAAAACGGATAAGGGTTACCAGGGCTGACCTTTTTTGAATTATGATGATCCTAACAGAGAGAGTTAAGTGAAAACTGATGGAGGGAAAGCAGGACTGCAGTTAACTGAAAAAAGAACACATTTGGTTGTTTGAAGGTCCATATGTAAAAGTAGAAAATTTCAGTGGATATCCACAAATAATGAGAGACATAAATTATCTGAGAAACCATCCTTTTGGTTCACAACCACAAGCATAATACTGTGGTCTTTGTTTCCCTAAGCAGTCCATGAGCCTAGGTTTTTTTCTTATTTCTTACTGTGTCAGCATAGCTGACAGCACAGCTTCTTTGTGATGTTAGGGCTTCAAGCGGCTATTAGAGTTAATTTGTTTCTTTATGATTTTTTTTTTTTTGTTTTAGAATCTATTTTCAGAGCTTTGCATTTCATTTCCACAAAGTGCAACGGAACTTACTGCTGCACTCCCATGTGCTACTGGCGATGTTATTACTGTATTTATTATGATAGCAGTGCTTAATAATTATAGTATCAAAGAGTCTCAGTTATGATCCCTTTATTATAAATACCTTATGAATAAAACCAGTTTTTATTATTGAAGAATAACACTGTAAGCAGCAGTTACTTTCAAGGGCAACATAGAGGCCAAAGGTAAAAAATAGGCCAGTGAGATTCCTAAAAGGTTGTGAACAGTAACTGAAATTATTTTACATTTTAACACTTGTTTGTTACCTGAAACAGCAGGAGTCAGCTTTAAATCGAAAGCTGCTTAATGCTTTTTAATTGCCTATTAAACTGTGCAAAATTTTTTTTTACTAATATGACTCTAAATGTTTCATGAAATCATATTCTGACCATCTGAAATACTTTGTTTAATAAGGTTCCACTGATTGTCTCTTTTATATGCTGCAAAGTGCTCTGCTGGTAAGCTGGACAGAATTAGGCACAAGCTATACAGGATTCCAAAATTAGTTCCACTGCAAGACATATGTTTTCAGAAATGGAAAAGCACAGCATGCAGCAACATGAATGTGATTTCTAGGAAACTCAGAAAAGACTTGAAGAAGTTTGGATTGCAGTCGTTATACACACAGTCCTCCTAGTTTCTGCTAGAGAGAAAGCTTTTGTGAAAGAATTTTTATGTACAGCCTGTCAGTTTTAGTATATCTAAATAATTTATAAAACTCTAGGAGGTAATCTCTGACCAGGCTTAGCCATTAGAGCGATCATAATATTATGTAGTGGGTCAGGTTTCCATATTGTAAAGCGAGACCTGATTTGTCAGCCTGTGTCACACAAGTTAGGACTTTAAGTCCAGACTTTGCCTGTGAACTTCAAGTGTGTTGTAATTTATGACTTGCCTGATGCACCTAATGTAGTTTTCCTTTGTTTTGATTCAAGGTTGATATTTGACTAACGAGCAAGGCTTTTGTCCATCTGCCCTTCTGCTTATGTATATTAACTTCCTTATCCTTGCAAGGGTTCAAGAAGTTTTATTGGGAAAAGGCAAATGTCAAAAGTGTAAAGTTACTTTAATAAAACTGACCAAGATCAAGTTTCCTTGCTGGCTGCCTGCCACTGAAAATCCCTTTGTTAGCTTTTTAAAATTTCCTGTGACAAATAAAACCCCTTTTCATTTCTTTCTATCAGAATATGTTTAATTAAAATTTGAAAAAAAAAAACCAACTAAATATTTCATAGCGTAGAGACCCTGGGGGGTACGTTCCTTTAGAATATGCCTGTGTTTGACATTACCATTATTTTAAGGATAGTTCTAAACCTCATGGATGTCAAAAGCACGAAAGAAGAATGAAAAAATATTAATTATATGCCCAAATTTTAGAGTGATTGTATCCTTCAGTTTTCCAGGGATGCTGATAAACGTATCATGAAAAACAGAGCATGAGCTGCTGAGGAAGGTGGGGGGGGGGGGGAGAAAACAAAAAGTATGGTAAATGTGAACACAATGAAATGATTAAAGTAAATGAAAGCACTACTATGCAGCTGGAACAAGCACTTGATATAATGTGCACTGGACTGATAGTTGTAGGAAACACTCGCTGTCCCCATAGCTGCTTTGACTGGCAATATTGAAGTTAGCATAAGGAGCTAGCAAGATCAAATGCAGCATCCAAGTAAATGTTCCAGTATTTGACTGGAAAAAGTAGTGGGTTATGGTTTTGGACATACAGTGTTTGAACTGCATTATGACACATAAAGTACTCGGCATGAATAAATATTTTTTTTAGCAAAACAATTGGACTCCATTAAAATGGAGACTTTTAAAATGCTTGGCATACCTTCATATTTTCTACATGAACAGAAACGTGATCAAGAAAGTAAATACAATATTGGTATCATATACTTACTAGAATATCATCAGTCACAAGTTAAATCTCACAATAAAATTACCTTCTTTATGCTAACCAGGCAATGTGTTTAGTTTCACTTAATAACATAACACAGAGAAGGGCAGGTTGTAGAAATCCCAAGAGGTTTGACATTTGGTCTCTTTAGTCCACATCCTGCATTTTTCTGTTCTGTTGACATGTATTGCAAAGTGTCGTTTCAGTAGAAGCACAACTGCCAGATAAAACTTGTTCTGGCATCCCTGGTGTCTTGATAATGGCCAGCATTCTCACGTGTTCTTCCTTTTGGACTCCTTGGGCCTATTCACGGTGGCTCTGTGTGCTCAGGAAGGATACATTAGTAGTGAAAATGATGCCTGGTCTCAGTGCCGTCATTATGTCAGATAACAAAACCTGAGGCCCCAGAGAGATAAGGTACTTTGCAAATAGTACCTCAAGAAGTAGGAGATAGAGACAAGCCTAACAGAAGCAAATGTGGACTCATTCCAAACATACTTTCTTTTTATCCTCTAAGCACCCTTATTTGATTCTCTTTGTTCCCCTCTCCTCTGAAGAAACAAAATGTCCCTGTGGTCCTTTCCAAATGAGGAACAAGTAGGGTTCAATAGAAGGTTTTGCCAAAACCAATAAACAGAAGTGGCAGTAGCTGTGTTAAAATCCTATCGCTTTTAAAAAACACAAAAGGAGAATTAGCATGGCCTAGCCTTGGGCCAAATCTGCTAATTTTCTGAAGTATGGTGTCATTACAAATTTAAGAAGGATCTCAGGAGTTGATACAAACCATCTGAGCTGGGAGCTGTAGAATTACAAAGGCATTCCAGTGTCTCTGATGAAAGGAATTAACAGGGAGGCCAGGACAGAGGTGGGAAGTCCAAAATGTATGAGAGGCAGACAGGGGTGTAGGCCAAAAGATGTGGGAGGCCATGACAGGGGTAGAGGTTAAAGTGTGGGAGTGCCAGACAGAAGTGGAGGCCAGAAAAGTGTGGGAGGTCAAGACAGTGCATGTCAAGGAAGGTGGTGGATGGCCCACATCCCTGGAAGTGCTCAAGGCCAGTTTAGATGGGACTTTGAGCAACCTGGTCTAGTGGAAGGTTTCCCTGCCCATGGCAGGGGGTTTGGAACTGGATGATCTTTAAGGTCCCTTCCAAACCAAACCAAACCTGTCTGTGATTCTATGATAAAAAGGTGTGGAAGGCTAAAAAATGTGGGATGCCCTGACAGATGCTGAGGCCAAAAACATGTGGCAGGCCTAGACAGAGGTGGACTTACAAAAGGTGTGGGAGACCACGACAGAGGTAGATGCTGAAAGCTGTGGTAGGCCCAGACAAACAAATGTTATGTTCCCAACAATCAATCAATACATTTAGTCCTGTCTTTAAACTTTTCCAGCCACTACTTGGTTTTTGCGTGCTTTGAAAAGAAGTTATGTCAAAAACATAACGCCGGTTCCAAGAATACTCTGATAAACTGTGGAAATGGATCGAGCGTCAGGAACTAGGTGTATGTTGTGTCTCCCCCATGTTGGATTATAACACAGAATAGGTGAGGTACAGCAAAATTTAGAATTGGATCAAAATACAGATTTCTTTAGCTCAAATTTAGTTTAAAAGACCAGCAGTTTGTGTTGCCTCCTGGGCATCTTCAACTATCAACTGATTTCTTTGGGTCATTGTTCAAGGGAGTGTCCCCTGTGTTTTGTAGAAGTTAAACACAGAAAGTTACTTTTAGCTACCCTGAATGAGAGAGTGAAAATGGATATCCAAGAATACTACTACTTTCTTTGTCTTAGATATATAAAACCTAAAAGTAGATATATAGAGAGTTCAGAAATATATTCTTAGGTAGGATATTGCTGCACATTTACAACAGTCTAATTCACTGGATGTATTTTTTAGAAACACCTCCATTCTTTAATAAAAGATGAAAAATCATAGAAGTAGGCTAGGTGGAGGGTATTTTTTCCCTGTTACATTCAGAAAAGGGGGAGAAAACCATGAGCAAATAATACTGTGTGTTTAATTTTAGCTGTGTGGCCAAGCTTCACCATTTCACTTAAAACTAAGAATAAAATACACTATGTATATACAGTCTTTCACCTTCAAGAAGCTCAGTGCACTTTGAATACACCAAAACCTCTTTGCCCCATGTAGTCACAGTGCTGCTCAAAGGTACAATGAAGCTTTTGTTCAGCTGCTTGTAGAAATGCTACGTACCACTGGAGGGTAGGAAGTTAAGAATAATACAGTATATTCAAATATAACTTTTAGGAGTATTTAGGTAGGCTGAATGTAGCTACCTGGAATTTGGCCACAAGACTCAGCCTAACAGCCCTGCTCTTGTGAAAAGTGGAATAAGAGTTTTAATTTTTCCATTCCATTTCCATTAATCACCACAAGCGGTCATGAGGTTTTCCACCACAGCCAACAGTCAAACTTTCCAACAACACGCTTCCTTTTAGCAATA
This sequence comes from Rhynochetos jubatus, assembly GCA_027574665.1. Lineage (NCBI taxonomy): Eukaryota > Metazoa > Chordata > Aves > Eurypygiformes > Rhynochetidae > Rhynochetos > Rhynochetos jubatus. The sequence continues at coordinate 36,929,703 of CM050655.1, read as the reverse complement.
CGTTACCAGGGCACTAGTTCAATGCTGCTTCAGAGTTCAGAGTGCCTCCTACTGAATCACTAACCCAATTTCCCTTCGCATCATGACTTCCCGTCTAAAAATTGACCAGCTCTCCAGACCATCTAGATGATGATCTAAGGGTCTAAATTACAGTGATAACACAAGTTGAGAGCCTGTGTCCTTGTAGAGAGGCTTTTAATTAATCTTCAAGAAATCTTTTAAGTAGATTTCACTTCTCTGACAGTCTAGGTTTAATGTAAAACAGCAATTGCCCTAATCTATAGTAATTTGCTATATTAAACATGAAAGAATTTGGGTAATAAAGAAGATAAATATTTTTTAACCAAATGACCCAAAGTTCTTGAGGGTCTTTGCTGTGTTCTGCATGTATGTAAAGAAAATAATGCAAAGCAAAATGACAAAATCCTCTAATTACATAGCAAAAAATCTCCATATACTGGACACTGGATGCAAGAAGGAAAAAACTGATGGTATGTGATATGATGGGTAAGGACAGTTCTGTAGCTGAAGAAGGCACAAAGAATTGTTGACAGCAATGTTTTGCTGTGAAATTCAGTCCATGCAAATAACTTCCTTGCCAGATGCTGCATTTAATTAAGATAGCTTTAACAAAAATTACTTCCTCCCCTATTAGAGGACAGTATTTACATTTTTGGTCAGCGAGACTGATGTTCTGTAACATTCAAAATAATTGCTGATGATTTAAGAGAGGTTCCTAATTTGACAGTTCCGTACTTTAGGGTAAAAATTATCCATTGTATCTTGTGTTTGTTCCAGTCATAGGATGTTATAGTCACTGTGCATCCTAGCAGGCCTGGCAGCTGTTTCAACGTTATCTCTTCAGGCTGATTTACTTTCTAGCAACACACACAACTGGAATGCCATATTTACACACACATGCTTTGCATTCAAACTAGGAAAAAAAAAAGTACTTTGAGATCTATGGAAATACAGCTTTTTTGCAGAGAAAGATTAATTTTTATACAATTTGTAATAGCTTCTGCTTGCAAAGAAGGCTGCTTCTTTGTAATTCTAAACAGTTTTACTGTTGGTCTTTGGATCACTTGGAAAATAAAAAGAAGAAATATAATGTTTAATTGCTGGGAGAGACTTATACAGATGTCTGTCTCCCCTCTCTGTATTTATATTTTCATTGTATCTTAGCATCTTAGAGTAAGAACAGGTCTTTGTTCACTAGCTACTTGCACATATCCAAACTCAGAAAGACCTAAAAAACCTCAGAATTGTATAACTCAGCTAGGTTTGGTAAAATTTGGGTTTGATGCACATACTGCTTTGAGATCCAGGTGATTTCTGCTTGGTGCTGAGCTTTGGTGTTTGAACACGCAGGCCTGGACTGAGCCCCAGGCTTTTTTGTGTCCTGTGGACAAGGTGGTGATTAGGATCCTGGCAGAGACATAATTCATAAGGAGCCTCAAACTTCAGTCTGACCAAGCTTTTCCTGAGTTGGAAAGCACTTTGAAAACCTTCCCAGGTGGTGACTGTGTAGAGGAATCAGCTGTAGCTGGTAAAGGTCCTTCTTGATAATGTGATGGTGCCCTTACCTTGTATTTTTTGAGTGCCAGGTCACTGCTGCTGCCCACACCCAGAGCAGCCTTTGGTTATGAAGGGATGCAGCAGTCCTTGGGAGACTCTTTACTTAGCTTCTTAAGCTCTTTATTGGTGTTGACTTTGATAGGTCCAACATCCCACAATATTTGGCTTTTGGATATGAGAAATCCAAGACAAACATTAAAAGTGATGGGTAAGTCTGCCTGGTATTCTCTCTTTTCTAAAGGAACTTCAATAATAAGGTTTATTGATAAACAGTGCCAGTAACACAGTTTTCTGAGGCAAAGTCCACACCTGTTTCACCCTGTAAACAGCTTATGGAACAAGCCAATGTGAAACAAGGAACATTACTGTTGCTTTTCTGTAAACTTACTGGAAAAACCTGGGAGATGGATTTACTAAGGACAGACAGAATTGAAAACTTTTAACCACTGGAAAAAATGATTGCACACTTTCTGTTACATGATCTCTTTATGTAGTTTGTCTAATTCACCTGTATTTGTGTAGAGGTGAGCAGACATTTGTGCTGATGAAGGCCATTTCTGCCTGTATTTAAATGATTAAGACCAACATTTTCAACCCAAGGTGCCAGGAGCGTAGCTCAGTAGATCCTGTGAGGGATCAGCACACTTCCCCAGGACCAGGCACTTCTAAAGATGAAACACTTGTTCTCAATAGGGATCATGAACAGCTGTGGTTGTGGAGTTCAAAAACCTATGAGTGAAATGTTTCCACTACATGTTTCTTTGGGACTCCTGGTCTATTTACCCTCAGATGCTGCCTCTTAGAAGTCAGTGGAAATGTTTTTGTTGACCTTTGTGGGCACACTTGAGTTACCTGCCATGTAATAATGTAAAATACATCTAAAAACATTATGTTTCATGCATGTTGTTTCAAAATAATTCTCAGTCCATTAATTATGGTTTGCAAGCTCTTCTTTCGTGGGGCTGCTTTAATGTTGCTGAGTCACACAGGTCAAGTTTTCCTCTTCACAGTTGCATTTCCTTAAAGCATAACCTTGGTGACATTTGTGCCAAGAGGGGAATGGCTCTGTGACAGGATTTGGCCTTTTGTAAATACCCTGAAGAGCCTCTTCTCTCAGGGAAAATATTGTAGTCCACTTAAATAAGACTTTTAAAAGTTTTCCATCTGATGTAGCTCAACACAGGTATTCAGCACAGCTAACTGCAATCAGTCTGAGCTTAGACGAAGTATCTATATAGACCTAGAGCTTATATCTTCTAATCTCACGTCCCATTACCTGTCATCCTGGTGTGCATATCTCTGAACTGCTTCACAGGAAGAAAAGCATTCAAACAGATGTGGCCAGGAAAGCAGCTACTAGTAAAGGTATCTGTAGAGACCAGCACCTACCTCTACTTCTGCTACGTCTTCCCCAGCAGCAGGAAGGATGGGACAGTTTAACCCCCACAGGGAGGCAGGTGGTGAGAAGGTGCTTGCACAGGCAGACACTGGCTGCAGCTGTGCTATTAGAGAGTGCAGGCAGAGATTAGTGCTGATTTTATGGGCACTTCTCCATCCTGGCTCAATGTGTTAAACTGTGTGTGACTTTACACCTGCCTGCTTGACTGCTGATTGGAGTAGAATTTAGGAGAAGCCTTAAGCAGCTGTCAGGGTTCTTTCCTGTTCAAGGTCTGTCAATTAAACGAAGATGTGACCGTGGTGTTTGCCATCTCCCAGCTGAGATGTACATCTGCCTGCATCCTAATTTGGGCATAGCTGCAGTGAGTCAGAAGGCTGTACTGGGCTAATGCCAGCGTTCATGCTTGGATCACACACAATATAGATAGAGGTTGGGACAGTTGCTGTGCCTCTGGCCTGCAGAATCAGGCCATGTGCATTATTCTTGTGTAACCTTGACATTTCACCTGTCTGATTGTTTTGCAGCAATCAAGTATGGTAAAGCTTTACTTGTCCCTGTAAAGAGAGGAAGAGAGAGGTTGCAACCTTTTAAATTTCAGTAAAGGTTTAATTCATAGACTTATAAAGTGACTTGTTTTGGAAGGACCTTAAAGCCCATCTAGTTCCAACCCCCCTGCCATGGGCAGGGACACCCTCTACTAGACCAGGTTGCTCCAAGCCTCATCCAGCCTGGCCTGGGACACTTCCAGGGATGGGGCATCCACGGCTTCTCTGGGCAACCTGTAGCTTCTTTAGATCTAATCTAAATCCACCTTCTTTCAGTTTAAAGATATTGCCCCTTGTCCTGTCACTACATGCCCTTGTAACAAGTCTTCCTCCAGCTTTCAGGTAGCCCCTTCAGGTCCTGGAATCCACCTATGAGCCCCTTGTACAATACTTTCACAAGACTGGGAAAAGATCCCACAGCAGTGGTATAAAAGGGGAGTACATGCTCAAGGGCACTCATCAAATCAGTCTGTTGCCTTGTTCACACTGAAATGAGCTTGGACTCATATCTCATGCACTCTGAGATAACATGTGCCTCTTATAAAATCATGTATTTTGTCATGGGTGTTAAAATGCACTTTTCTCTGTTTCAAGGACGCCAGTGGGAGGAAATCAAAACCTTGCAGAAATGTGTTTTCCCAATTCACTATTATTCCCAGAAGTCAGTGTCTTCCTTCTGTTGTGTCTAATTCAAAAAAGCAGGTTGATCCCTTCACAAGCATCGACCTGTTTTGTAACATGAAAAAGAGTCAGTGCAATCATTTATCTCCCACATTATCTTGGAGCAAGCTGCTCTCCAAGGGTAGCCAGCTTGAACGGCTCACTTTGTTGTCCACAGAGGAGAATCACTCTTCATTCCACTGTCCTTATGCCAAGATGTGGCTTCCAATGAGGTAATTGTTTTGACAGTCTGACAAAAAAAACCCCAAAAAACATTAAAAAGTAAACAGTCATACATTTCTGGTGACTGGGGACATTTGTAAAATGAAGATGCAATATATCCAAACCTTGCCTTAAAACATCAAGACACTACCGAATAATCTGATTTTATAAAAAGGCAACATGTTACAAACCCGGCATTATTAGGTGATGATTTAAATTCTAGTGACTTTCATAGCTGTTGTTCTTAAATGCTGTGTGGTTAGAGTTGAATCTCTACTGCTACACTAATTCTGTGTTTAAGGGAAATAATTTCAAACATCAAAACTTGTTAGTTCCATTTAAGACAAAATTGGCAGAGCATAAATTGTTTTTCTTGAAGCTCCGCAGACTTTTAAAACTGAATCCAAGGTTCTGCCTGTGTTGAGTCGTTTATGTTGCTGTGTGAGGCATTTGCAGTGAACCCTGAACCAGCTCAGACCTAGCTTGGGTTCAGCGCTCACTACAAATATCACCATCATCCTGGGCTGGCAGAGTCCCTGAATGCAAGCTGGGGTTTGTGTTCAGGTTTATGCCGTGGCTTTTTGCACTTAGGTTAATGGCTAAGCATGTCCTGTAGGTTCTGTGTGTCCTGAGTGCTCACTAATATTCTGGGAGAGTGGAGGCTTTGACATCTGGGGGGCTTTGCCATTTTCAAGGCCAAGTGTACTTTTCTGTGTGATATCTGAGAAAGACATTGTTAATGCCAGAGAGGGAGAAAGAAGGTGTCCTTAGCGATTTCTTCATTGATGAAGAGCTTGGATATCAATATGGATTTTCAGAGGTAGACATGTGGGAATATATACACATGTAGAATATGCATATATGCTATTTTAATTTGCAATCTCATCTGACTACAGTGACTTCTAGAGTTTCATATCTTATTGTGTGAGGGAGTAAGAAATGTGATGAGACACCACGGAGACTTAAAGTGTTAAAGACCAAACTTGTACTCAGATTTTTATTTCACCAATTCCTCTAGCCTGGAAGCCACTCATGCTGGTTTTAGGGACGAAACTGTCCTGGCTGATCCTTAGTGTAACTCCATTGGTTTTAATAATCAAGGTGACCATAAATATTTCTGTGAAGTTCCTGTTATCTACAGCATCTGCCAGTACTGACAACACAGAAGTTATTTGAGTTGACTCTCAGGTTCTTCACAGCTAAAGGTTTTACATCTTCTCAAGCCCTGTCCCTATGTCTGGTAACGCTAATGGTGCAGGGTTCCTGTAAATTTTATCGTGATCTAATTTGCAGTTTGGTTGAATATGCATTGCCATACTTATTACAGGAATCTAAGGCTGGGAGCATGGTGGATGTTTTGGGAGCACAGGATTTTCTGGGTTCCTGGCAGGCACTTTCATCTCTCCAGGCTTGAAGCCAGCTTGGTTCTTTGAGGCTCTGCCTCTGCTTGTTCCTTGTCCTAAACAAGGTAGGGTCTGGATCACATATGCGCCAGAAGCAGACTTCTGTTCACCTTGGGAAACTGTGTATTGCTGTTAGCTGGGGCTTCTGCAGCTGGCCTGAGGGCTGCCTGCCTGTGCACGGAGGTCTGGGTGCTCCTGGCTGGGCTTCAACACCCTTGGGTAGTAAGTGCAATGGCCCAGCACCGCCGCGATGGCTGCTGAAAGCTGTGGCTGTGGGAATGTGAGAGATGGTTTCATCTGGGTCTCTGCTATCAGGCAGGATTAACCCCCAACCTTACAGCCATACCAAGCAGACGAAACTTTTGTGGTGTTAGTTCTTGATTGCAGGAATCTAAGCTGGTGGCCTACCTGGAGCTGCCAGATTCAGTGATCAGGAAATTTTAGGTGATCAGTGAGAGGGGGATACAGGCTCAGGCCACACAATAAACTTGTCTTCCCCTTAGTCTCCCAAGGGAAAACTCACTGTCAGAGCATGGTGACATGGAAAGAAGAGGCTCATCCTCTGGACAAAATGAGATCTGCCCACAGGAGACGTCCATATGTTCATAGCTAAATGTACCTCAGAATAATGGACAGTTGTCCTCTCTATGTTTCCTTCACGTATAGGATCTTTCTGTTAAGGCTTCTTGCTCCCCAAATCCCCATTTCTCTCTGTAAAAAAAACCTGTGGGCAGGTTTGATTGTTTAGCTCTATGGAATTTACAAGTTAACCTTTTTCCTTCACATCTCTACCCATGTTACTTCTGTTCCTTATCTCTAAATAGGACCACATCCCTTAGCGGCAATTCTCATGATAAAAGAGCTCATGTGGGATATTTTTAAAAGGAATTGAGCAAGATATATTGGAAAAGGCAGGAAAATTAGCTACTACTTTTTCGAAGTCTTCCCAGGACTTGATTGCGCTTGTTCCAGGCAAGGGGTATACATATTCTCCCTTCTGCCTTTGCCAAGAGCCTTCTTTCCAAAGAAGGCTACGGAGTACATACAGGCGTTGAGAGGGGAACAAGCAGACCCAAGGTGTCTGGCTCTCCTCTCACGTGTCACCAATGATTTCCCACCTCTCTGCATGGATTTCAGAGTGAATGTTCTGACGCAGCCAATAAAAGAACAAAGCAGGGAATTAATACGGAGGATCATGCGTGCTGGACCAGGACATTGCAGGCTTGGTGACACTGCAAGATGGTACCGGGTGCTGCCAAGCTAAGTTGTCCTTTTCGTACCTTTCAATATTTCACTTTGGAAAACTTTTGAAAAATGCATTGACTTTAAAGCCTTGGTGCAGATGGTGGCAAATAGAGTGGTTTTTTTTCGCAAATGGCCTTGTTTTGAGGACTGCTGGGCCTTAGCCAGTAGTATCTGTCTCAGCCACAAGTTTGGAAGACAAGCAAGCCAGAAGGGAGGTTACCCGGGCTGTTAGGTGTGCCACTCACCTAGACATACCTCAGTCACCACTACGTCTGGAAGACTTAAGCCCATGCTATGTAAAATATGCCTGGTACCTTGCCACAGACACTGGAACTAATTTTTAGTCTCGCTGGCACTCTTGCAAGTACGTCAGTAGCTGAAGGGGTATGGAGATTAAGTGACTGAAATGTTCTCAGTACACAAGGTAAAAGCTCTGGGGGCCGGCTGTGCAGCTCTGATTCCAAACCCAGTGTTTTCTGCCAATGGATACCTCGTGAACAGACTCGGTTTTTTAGTCATGACTCAACTAATAATTGGATGGTGCTGTGTTTCTGGCTGTGCTCAATGTACAACTACTGTTCCACTACAACTGCTTGTGGTCATTAACAGACCTCACAAGCACGTTTTGTAAGAGTTTGGGTGTTAGTCCCTGTGCTCTGGTTGGATTCCCCAGTGCCTTCACCTAAATTCCCACTGCATTTTCAAGTGGACACGTTATTTTTTACTCCACTCTTTGCAAACAAAGTGCTGCAGCTAATAAGGGCTGGTTTAGCACCCAGGAGGTACCAGTGCTGGGTGAGGTCATCCTCTTAAGTGCAGTTTTTAAAGTGCATTAAGATCCTCCAAAAAGTGAGATGTAATACAAGGAGGTCTTATTATTTTCATCTACCCTTTGCCATTTCAAAGAATCAAAATGCCCTTACAATAACAACACTGTATCTTCCCTTCACTTGGCATGTTTAATGCAGCACACTTAACTTTAGAAAACCATAACACAGTAGGCTTAGCACTGCCAAAGCCTGGCATAGTTTATTTTCTTCTCTTATGTTTCAGATAGATCCAATACAGCATATGTAAAACAAGAAAGGTTAAAATAAACCATCAGATTCGTTTTACTTGCTTTTAAAAATATTTAAAGACTTTTCTGGATTTATAACTACGGCAGTAACAGTTTCTGCCTTCTGTCATAAGGGGTAAGGTTATGGCTTCATTTTGAAAGCGTCAGCCCTGCAGAAGAGGCATCACAGAAAGAGATACTTGGGTCAGGCATCACCATTAGCCGGTGCTTTTTCACCAAAGCCTGCCACTGAGTTGATCTAGGCCATGAGGTCTAAAGAGTGGTACATTTTTAAAGTAATTACGTGATTTAAGGGAGGAGTTTTTCACTAGTTTTTCTATGGAAAATGTCCTCCTAAATGACTTATGAGGTTTTGATAGGCATTAACCCTGTAGAAAGTCAGAAATTTCTGAAAGGCTACGTGTCCAGTACTTCCCCAAGGCTCATCTGACAACCACCTTTGGAAACCACCTCTTCTTTTTTTAAGAATCTAGCCTGCTTTGGGGAAAATCAATCTCAGTTTCTGTTTTCCATAACTATGACCCTAACTTTCATCTTCAAAATATTCTGTGATGCATGTTCTTTTTACTTGGTGGTGGCATGAGTCAGGATGAAAAGGGGAATAATCAAAGAGAAGCAGAATCTCAACCTGCATTGGTGAAACTTTATCCTGTTTATTAACTCTGCTCTGCGAGCCACAATATGTTGTGCTTGGATCTTGTAACACTCCGTTTTAGAAAATAATAGTCAAAGTGAGTGTTTTAACTGGAGTATGAGGGTTTTAATATAAAAATGTGCCTTTAAATTGATTGCAAATGTACTTTCCAAATATTTTACTTTGTAAAAAGGATTCTTGGAAGAATTCCAGTGACTGGTATTTTCCAGCTAGCTAAATGCAGATAATTCTCCTTTTAAATATGCCTCAAAATGTTTTGTAAATCCTGGCTGTATCGTTCAGAGAAATGGCCTCTACGAAAGAGTGCAAGTTAATCCTCACATCTCTCACCCCTGTGTGGAAGGGGAGGTTCCCATGTTGAATGTGAGACAGAGGAGCTGACCCTGGCTTTGACTGCAGGGAACACAGACATCCTGTGGACACGTAATGGGAACAGCGGTGGTTACAGCTATGCGTCCTCTTCTGTAAGACCAGGGCTGCTCCCTGTCCTAGCTAAACCCATGGAAAAAATGCAGATGATGATAATGACAGCAACAATAACAAAGAACTCAGAATCTTTTATTGTGCATATGACACAACTCTTCCCAGACTGTAGTGCTTCTGTAGGTGCCCACTAACCCCAGGGGTTTGGTTGGTATAGACAGAAGGGTTCAAGTGATGTGTTAAAGCTCAGTCAGAAATGGAGGGGAAGAGAGGAACCTGGTTTTTTAACCTGCAGCTCAAAGGGCAAATGAACCCTCTTTGTGGTGGAGGTATCCCATGAGGTGAACTGAAAGCTGCATGTCTTTCATCCTGTGTTATTTGAATCTAAGGGGAAAATGGGAGATAGTAATTCACTAAAATAATTTTCTGCAGCACCTGCTTTTGACTAAGTCTCTCTAATGGTGTTGAAAGAAGCCAATTTCTCCTTCCTGAAATATTCAGCAAAGCCTCATCAAACAGTTGGGTGAATATAGGCATGATTTCCATCTTCATTAAATTAACATCAGGTATTTGAAAAATCAGTCCTTTAATAAGGTATAAGTATTTTCTTCTTGAAGTAACTGCTTGATTTTCCACACAGGGACTGGCTTCTACTTTTTGTAATAAGAGCAGTTTATGATGGAAGAGCTGCCAGTGCATGTATACTTGCAGATGTGTTCTTCGATAAGACTTAATTAGCAATCTTAGTAATTTTCTACTTAATGTGTTTTTAAAATTTTTCAGAGCTTGAAGCGAGATAGATCTGGATTAAAGAATACAAGCTAGCTATCCATAATTTTGCCTTGATGATCATTTAGTTTGAGTTAGGCTAAATGCAATATAGAACACAAATTTCCCAAACCTGCCTATTCTTAGTCCTGCAAAAGAAAGTGTATTCCTTAATTTTTATTTTATCAGTCCTAGCAAATATCTGTTCATTTAAAATACAGATATTATTGAGTTTCCAGGTTTAAAATGAGTTTTAATCTCTCTCTTTAAGACAATTTTTAAACATCTCACTTAAAAAGGTGGTAAAAATTTTTTGTTGGGGCGGGCATTCTGAAACAAACACATCAACAAAAGATGTTGTCTTGTGGCTTAATTTAGAGGCTCAAGCACTCTTCCACCACTTAGAGCAAGTCTAGAAAAGCAGTTTTCTATCTGACTGCCCAGTTCTTTAACCATGCACATGTCCCAGCCAGCAGCTGCTTCAGACTGCAGTTGTGCAGAAGGGGAGGAGTTGTCAACAGCATCGACTCTGCACAGAGCCTGGGAATTTCACACATTCATCCTCTCAGGATGTAGCGGGGCATGTTGACTTTATACATCTTTTTGCTGCTGGGAGAAATGGAAGAGGAGAGGATAAAAGCAAGAGCAACAAAACCAAACAAGTGTTGGGAACCATTAGACCTGTCTGCTGGGGCTGAGTGCCTGGTCCCTGCTGACTTCTCCCCACAACCAAACTTTTATATTTCATTAAGGCTTTCCAGTTAACGCTTGTTTGTGGTTTCTGCAGAAGAAAATAATGTTTGATTACAAACACAAGTTATTAATTCTTATGCAGGTTCTGCATTTGCTCTGGGTGTGGGTGGGTAGGTTTATAAAACAATCCATTTGTACCAGAGAATATGCTTTTTATGTTCTATTTGAGAGATGGAGCACAAGCCTGTGTTTTCATAGTGTTTGAAGACTCTACTGCCTATCTTAAGAAACCTGGGGACTGGCTGTCAGGAAGCAGACATCAGTTTTGAGGGTCTCATGTAAATCTGGCAGGCAGTGGCTTGCATGCACGTGCTGGCGTTCTCCTATTCCTGCTTACCCTCTTCATGTCCATTTGATGGAGGTGGAAATGATAATGAATCTGACAGGCTCTTCCTTCTGAATGAATTGGTCAAAACCCTCCAGGCAGGTGCTTCTGTCTGAGGTCTGTCTGTCATCCTACTGTCAATCTCAGCAAGCTTCAGCAGCACGTGGAGCTATCGGCATAATTAGATTATATTAAAGTACATCTTAGATAAATCCGTTATCTAAAACTTCTTCACTAATTAATGAAATTATTTTTAGGTTGTAAGGCTGCACTGGTAGTACATATCTTGCTAAAGGTCTTGAGAGGAATGACTGAGGTAGATACTAGAGAAAACACCTGCTGTGTTCATGTTTCTTCTTCAGAATAATGGCCCAGATAGACCCCATGCCCTTCACCCATCTGTGTCGCTAGGAGCCAGGGCCCTGTTGGAAAACATGGATTGCTTTTGAACTTACTACTGGAAAGGTAGCGATTGCTCAAGAGGTCTGTGGCAACTATGAAATATCAGTATATCTATATTTCTATATAGCTCCTTAAATGTTCCATACCCACTCACATTAATAGGCACAAAAACACAGATTCGCATGTTTCCTCTTGGGTTTTGGGTCTGACAGGCCTGTGTAGCATGGATATTTGCTTTCTTGGGCCAAAAGTAGCTCCTCTTTTGCCACGGTTCTACCTTCAGCTCATCTCCCTGTAAACTTCATATGCACGAGGACACAATGGGAATTGCTGATTTCTGTTTTTCTCTGCCTGTGATAAACGCAGACAATAATCCCTGAAATGGGCTCAGAGGCAGCAGGAAAATCTTGGAGGAGGCAGTTCTGCCTCTGAAGCTCCAGGCTGATGTTCATGATCTCTCCAAATCAGATCAGTCTGAACTTCCAGTGCATATGCCTGAACTGGAAAGAGCTCCTGGAGAACAGTGTTAAAATGTTCTCACTGAGAGCGGTGGTAGGTGGAAATAGGTAATGATTGCTGACATGTGCACAGTAAAAACTTTTGTAGTATTTTTACCATGAGAAATTTAAATAGGTCTCTTTTTCCTTTCTTCAAATGATAAATGAGAATAATTTCAGGTTAACAGCTGCAGGGTCTGTTCTACTGTAGATATTCCTGCAAAGCCTCCATTAGCTACCACGATAGGAGCAGCATGTATATATCAAAGACAATAAAACCTTTAAAGCATGCCACAATTTGCCTTTTTCCCCTCATTATGCACACACATGCACCGTCAGTACTGCTGGAAATTGTGCATATTATTGAAACAAGGGAACCTTCAGTATGTGTATGTGTGATTATAAATAGGAAGGGGAAAAAAAACCTCATTCCAGTGAAAATATACTGATTTTAAATAGGAAGCAACCGCCAAATCTCTGGTGATGTAATATATGGTATTAATAATATACTTATCAAAATGCTAAATTGGGTTCCGTATAAATTAAAGTATTTTAAAGTGATTTTTTTAAAGGTTTTCTTGAGAGACGTTAAGTAGAGGAGAACCTTAGCATAGAAAATACAGTCTGTTTCTTAATATATTTTATATCTTTTCAAATATCTAAAGGAACTACTTTTTTGCCATTTCAGCTTCTAGGTAGTGATATAAAGTTACAGAACTACTCTGTAACGAGTCTCACTTGTTGGCCAAACAAGATCTCGTAAGACCATTAGACAAGTTATGTAAGCTGTTTGAACTAAAACTGGCATGTTCCAAAATGACAAATCATCACTGGAGACAAAGCTAAACAAGTAATGCTGTGTACCAGAGAAGTCTGATTCTGCCTATTGTAATATTTTAAGTGATAAATTTCACAAATAGTTAGAAAAATCTTTAAACACAGCCCTATGATATATTTTGTACACAAAGAGATATTACATTAATTTATAGGAGATGTAAAAATATACAAAGAAGAAAGAATATAATAATAGGTGATATGTTTTAAATCTGTAAAATTAACTTTTCAGTGCAAAATTATGGCATGCTGTTGTTGGAAGTCATGGTAATACAAGTAGGAAAAGTTCTTTCAAATGGGAGTATCTGTTATGACCAAATATACTTTATTTCCCTTTTTATCTATAGCTCTGGTCTGGTATCTTGTCATGCACATTACAAAACCTGTCGAAATTAACTGGGAAGTGTTCTGCAAAGTTGCCTAAAACTGCTAGTCTGCTGGATAATTAATAGAAAATTCAATGGTCCTGCCAGATTGTAGCTGTGTATGCATGTGGATGGTCCTTGTCACTGGAGAAGGAGACTCCTAATTAAACCAACCTAACAAAGACCCGTGGTTCTCCAGGCAGGGTCCGACAGGTCAGTGTGCCTCAGAGCACTAAGTGGGTTTTCAGAGATGAGCCACTCCTTCCTGCACAGCAAAACTCCTGCCTTACGCGTGTACATCCACAAACCTTCCTTATTATCCCTAAAGCAACAGCACTAGAGATCTCACTCTCGAGTATATACCTATACACTTTAGTCTGGCCCCCTCCCCAGTGGAGACATTAATCCAATTTTATCCCCCTGACATCCATTTTCATAAGCTTTGAAAACATTTGCCCCTTTATCAGATTTGAGTGAAACTGTTCAAGAGGTTCAAAGAATATTAGATAAGGACAGACATAGAAAGTTGGGCGGACAGTATGGTTCTAAATATTAGAAGGAAAACATATGGAGTAAAAATGGGAGTCCAAGGCATGTCTGAGGGTGGCTGCAGAGGCTGCCCATTGCTCCTCTTGGTTGTGAGCCAACATTTCAGTCATCTGAGGAAAGGGTCTTTGGGGCCTCTTCCTGCTCCCCCCAACACCTTGCTAGGCATTGTTGCTGGAGGATGGAAAGGACAGCCTGCCCTTTTTCTAAGAAAAGCCCATCCTGTTGTGCCTTCAATGCACAAGTGAAACCTACGTAACGTATTACAATGAACCTGTAAGGTGAGAAACATTTTAAAGAACTCAAACACAGAAGCACATAGATAATTAGAGTGCAGTGGGCCACTTTCTGTGTTAGAGCTCTCAGAGCTGTTCTTGAAATCCAGAACAACCCACGGAGATACAGTACAAGAGACACCCTCTCTGATGCATGACCATTATATTGGACTTACTACTAATCTCTGGTAGGCTAGGGGAAAGGGAGCCAAACTGGTGTTTGAGAGCTATTATATTCTTTTGGGGAACTTTAGGGGACAAGGAGAAAATATGGGAAGGACTCAAGATAGCTGTGAGACAGCCCTACCTTTTCCTAGCGGCTTTGTAGGCTTCCAGCTGTCCCAGAGACAGTGGGATGGCAGGTAAGGGAGAGCTACTTCTGGTCCTTCACAGTCCTAACCCACCCACAAGTGTAAGTCACCATAAATGGGAACCAGTATGTGTGTCGTGTAAAATTAATATTCCGATTGTGTGAGGCATAACAACATTTGAAACAAAAAAATTGTGAGTGCCTATAAGGAAAGTAGAAGTGGTTTACTTGCATTCAACACATGTTCAAGTTCATTGTTTCCTCTATTTAGTGCATGATCTGCCAGTGATTTTTTTTTTTGTGTTGCTAGACCCAGAGAGACACCTTACATAACAGCAAAATCAATGGGAAATGTGGAATCCTACTCACAGATTAGGATAAATTGCAGGCTAGTGTGTTCCTTATTGGTTTTTTTTTCCTTGATTTCAGTGGGATTTTTTTTCTGTATGAGCATTACTTAACCTACTTTCTTTTCATTCTGAATGCCATTATCTAGATTCTGTTGTATTTTCACTTCCTCTGGAATAACAGAGTACACCCAACCAGGGACTAGTAATGTGTGTCTGGGATATTTCCCAAGAATAATGTTTTCTGGAGAGTAACGAAAGAATGAGAAGTGCCCATAAAGTGCCCTTTCACAATTGGGAGTTGCAGTTCAGCAGAACAGATTGCACCAGATGCTTGAATCTCTTCCTGTTGAGCATCAAACATGTTTAAATCTTATTGGAACTAAAATGAAGCTCCTTGCTCTATTAAGGCTTATAATACAAGCTTAATTACCTGACGAGTACATTTAGTAGAAGAAACTCAGCAGACAAAAGGCCAAATTAGGACTATGAGAGAGCTCATCAGGGTGGTAGCAGTACTGCTCACACACCACTGTTTTCCTAGGCTCTTCAGAGCAATAGATGAAACACAAAGAAGCTGTCATATAAAGGAGCTTGCAATTGAATCAGACCACACGTGTGATACCTGAGACAAAAGTTTTATTTTTAGGAGAAATAGGGCACTTTGGTATTTTCGGAAACCATAAGAGTTCATGAAGACGAAAAAGGCCCAGCAATGACACCAATAGCACCATTGCAGCACTTGAAACTCGCTTTGCCCTCTCCCTGGGAAGCTTTCTGATGTCAGACCCTTTCCATGTGTCTACCCAAGCCTCAGGTTCCTTTTATCCTGCCTGTGGTGGGGTTTCAGATTTATATTTTCCAAGCTGCTTTTTCTTTTATATAATCCCTCTTTTCCCACCTTCTCTCAGTCCTTTTCTGCCCATCTTCTCTGCTCAACACACTCAGACGTCTCTGGTGATACCGTCCTTTCTAATTTTCTAAATGCATCCTTCTACAACCACTACTTTTTCAAAGGGCTTTGCCACTTCTTACTCCTTTGTTTACCCTGTCACAGTATGCTGGTGGTTTTATTCCTTGAGGGCTGCAGATCCCTGTGAGGTGGTTTTGACTTTAAAATACAGACATGAACAATTTATTTGGACATTTCATTCAGCTCCAGCTGGAGAGAGCTGTGCTGATCTATTGTCACAGTGCCTCCCCAGGATGCATTTAGGAGCTGGTTTGTTAATTTTCCTCTGTTTTCCAGTGGTCACATAATTCACAGGTCTGTATGACCATCAGTTATAGCTGGCATGCTGCTTCTCTGAACATAGGGGAGTTGCAGCAGGACAATTTGGGTCCATCACTACTGGAGTTCACTAAAGATGTAAATTTTGGACCTGGGCTCTGTAAGTTCCCAAGCCCTTGTGCCCTATTGCCACTTCCCTTCGGTGGTTTCTGGATGTTGTAGCTGAAGCCCTACCCTGCAGCACACACATACAGGTCCTGCTGCTTCCAAACGCATCTGGAGAAAGAATTAGTCCCATATCCACAGTGAGTTCAGTTTCAGCACAAGTCGAAGACGTTTTACTTGCATGTGCCCCTTATTGCCTCCATCACTTTGGCACATGTCCTTTAATTCTTCCTTCCTTCTTTCAACCTTAGACTGGATAATGCAAGATGAATCGCTGATAAAATGGTATTTTAAGAAAGAATATGAGAAACAAACTTAAATTCATTGGATCAAGAGAACATGTTCTGCCTCCTGACAGTAGCAATATGGAACTGGTTTGTTTCTAACAGGTAATCTAAGCTGTAATGTCACACAGCGGTTAGTAACACATCACAAGACATCTTCTGGAAAGGAAACACATTGCTTGGCAGTGTTGCACCTGGATATTAAGGACAGATCATAATTTTTAAGGACATTTCATTAATCTGGAAGGTACTGTTTAATGACTTGATGATAGGGTATTCATACACATGTTCATCCATTAAGCTTACTCTACAGAGAAAGCAAGGATAGATGCTGAAACGCAGCTGTGCTATTTTGGTGGTAGAGGAAGGTTATTTAGTGAAAATAAAAAAGGCAAAATATACACAGATTTGAGGGGAGGGTTATGTGTTCGTAACTTAGCACTTCAAAACACCAGCAATACAAATTGTTTATTTAACGCTGGATGTATTGTATGAGAAATACACGCACACACATATATAAATTCTAACACAATTGCCTTTGTTTTTAAAGGAGTTATTTTCTTATTCATGGTTTGTTTTAATTTACTTGCTTGTAAATTATTTTGGCAGAGTCTGGTGAAATGTAGTAAAGGAAACTATGCATTTCCATGCATGTAAAACAGGAAAATAATGTGATTGTGGACAAACAATGTCTTCCATTGTAAGTAGTTTGTTTTTCTCACTGTTACTAAACCCTTTGTAACTATAACAGCCATTGTGATCTGAGAGCAAGTTGGTGCCAGTGGTACATTTTAATGTTAGAAGCAAATGTTAATAGCTTGCCTCTACCACAAAACAGCTTTGAGGCTGTCAGAGAGCTGAAGACTTCCCTCACCTGAAAATCCTTGGGTAGACCAACTTTCGGTAGACAGCTTCAAGAAAAGGGATAATAGTGGCGGAAGGGGCTGATCAAGCACATGGCGTGTCTCTGATCTCTGGTCTTCCTGAAACTGTTGTTGCCAACGTAAATTACAGCTTCCTGGAAGCTCTTCTAGGTTATGCTGGGATGGTGGGAGTGTGTTTACAGCATCATGTTGGTTTGGCTCTTCCTTCCCACTGTGCTTTTCTCAGCTGCCAGACCTTAATTACAGAAAACAATTAGCGTTGCTCCCAACTGCAATGAAATGTGTTTGTGTGACTTGACTAGCAAGTGATACTGTTTGAAATCAGATTGTAATGTTTTGCCATGGATTTAAAAAGATTTTTATTATCCAGGCAAATGCAAATAGCACAATTGGAGTAATATAGTGCCTTTGCATGTGTTCAGGAACTTGTCTGCTCAAATGGTTGGGTAAATATAGACAAAATGAAAGACTTTGTCCACAGACACAGAGTAATACATCTTTAATGTGTATATTTGTAGAGTTTGATGCACGGATAGATGAGCATTTTTGTGCAGATGTGTCCCTCCCTTGCTCTCATTTCCCTTTGTATCTATAAATATAATTTTAAAAAGAAATAGACTTTGAAAGAGGCAAGAGGCTCTAGTAATAGTTTAAATATGTTGAACTCTAGATTTAAATATGTTGCACTCTCTTTCTTCCTCTTTGAAAGGAGTAGTCAGTCATAGTTCTCGCCTAAAGTTAAGCTAAGCAGTGTCTCTGAGGAGAATTTCAAACTCTCTTTCCAAACACCACTGAGCCAAATATGGTTATTATCTGAATTTAATTCAAATCATATGAACCTTGATAGTTTTTGCCATACTAAAGATTTTTTCCTTTTCAATCTGGCAATACATTCATCAAGTTATGGGCAGACCCCACTCACATAAAGGAGTAGTTTTGCGAACTTTATAGCTTAGAGGGTTTTCCAGGTTCAACACACATTTATGATTTCTTTTTAAAGACACCCTAAACAGTCCAATAACTGTGTAATAACAGAACATCACCACACAATTAGCCTTGTGTGAGTCATAAATGAGAGGGGAAAGTAAAGAAAAGAGAAGTTTGAAGAATTATCCTTAAATTGCTGTATCTTGAAAAATATTTCAGTCCTTGCACTCTGTGCAGTCCCTCTCCTTCCCCAGCTCCTGCTCAGTCTGAGAGCTGGTTTGCCTGGATGAACACAGGTGGTTCCCCACAGCCCTGAGTCCTCATTTTGGTTTGGATACTCTCCGAGGACAAGTCTCCTCAATTCTCCAGTATTTTGCAAGGGGATAAAAGTAATAATTACCCACCTACTTCACTGCGGTCCTGTCAGGCTGAATCAATGTCTTCTCAGTGCCTGAGACATGTAAAATGCCATATAAAAATGTGAAATAATATTACTTCCCAAACATACAGCCAGAATTTACACTATTTGGAGGAAAGAGGATGGGGGATAATTACAGACTGAACTTTTAAAATGAGGTACTCAGGAAGGGCACAGTCAGCAGAACAGCAGCCACATCCAGGGTCTCTAAAGACCTCTGTGTTTATGGGCACTCCATGGTTAGAGGTCCTGGAAATTTTCCAGACCTGTTCACTGCAACTCTACAAGTATGTAGAATATTTCCAATTAATACTCCTTGCATGGAAAGTGTGTAGAAAATGCTTTCTCAGTGCACTTTGTATCCACAACCTATTCTATGGACTTTCCTATTTCTTCTCTCCACACAACCATGGCTGCATCTGCTGGACTTTCAGGTCTTTGGCATCGCGGCTGGGTGCTCTTCCGGCACTTAGTTCTGCCCACTGCCCTTTTCAGTGCTCCTGTGAGCCTTGTTACTTTTGATTGTTGTCATATGTATTGGTCTGGACTCATACCCTCTCATTAATTCCCAGTTTAGTGTGTTTATACTGCTGCTCCAGTGGAGCCAGGGTTATCCAGTTTCTAGGAAACACTTATTATTTATCCCTTTGGATACTGCCTGTATTGCCATATTTCAGAATAATTTTCATCCGTGTTATATTTCACTGAGTGGCTGTTTTAATAAAAATTATTTAAAAATTATTGTTGCATCATAGCAACACCCACAGCAACACAACAATATCCGTGGTTAGCTTGTAGGTACCAGAGAGTTGCAAAACATGCACAAATTGCAATATATTGACATTGAGGGTAACTAAATGCAAAAAAGAAGGCTATATAAGGGCAGAAGTGGAACTGAATTTGAACAGCAGACCTCAGAGAAGCTCAGATCAGGGCAGGCTGCTCAGACCTCTCCCTGTTACAAACCGTGTGCTAGTCTGATCACTCTGCAGCTTTCTGGCTTCAGGTTTTTAAAGCCACCTCGGGAGTTTAGGCACCCGAATACCATTAAAATGAACAATCATTCTGTGTCCTTTGGCCTCACAGTTCCATCCTGATGTTATGACAATGTAATAATCTTCTGTTTAGAGGTATTCCTCCTCACGTCATCCAGTAATGACTTACACACCTCTCTGTAGTCTAGTGCAGTATTTTTCTAATAAAAGAACAGTAATACAGTGCAAATAGTAATGATCCACTTGATAAGTGATTTACATTAACCTTTTCTCAACAAATGGCCTAAATACCAGCAAGAATGAGGTGCCCAAGAAGGATTTTAAGAGGCAATAATTTTTTTTTTTTTTTTGCATTGGTTCCATAAGAAAATCATCTGGGACCCAGCAGTGCATGCTTGTTCAGAATGGTTCTTATTAAATTTTGCCTAACATGGATTTAGCACAACCTAAAATTTGGTTTTATAGGTATTTTATAAACTTCTTGGTGGAAAACCTGAAAGCTGACCTTTGATAACAGCTAAATACCTGTTTAAAAAGGGGCTGAAGGCTCATAACTTGGGTAATTATCTAAGAGCTGGCAGTACTTCTTTTCATCTTTCATAGAAGTGTAGTTAGAAATGTATGTTTAACACCTTTTCATACAATAAGCCTTCTTATTTCACCAAAGTCAGGGAATATGAAGAGTGGACCTTATGGCCAAGATGAGGTTGTCTGCTCCAGGGGTACAACAGGCTGAGTGTTTTATAAAAGAAGGCCATTCTACATCCTTCCATCCATCCTTGGAGAGGGATGTACGAGTGTAGAGTGAGACCAGGCCTAAGCCTGCCCGGGCGGTCAGAACCCTGCCACAGGCCAGTGGGAACACTAGTGGGTTCACCCGGCCATCAGTCCTCTGATACCAGAACTAAATGGTGAAGCACTGGCACAGGTTGCCCAGAGAAGCTGTGGGTGCCCCATCCCTGGCTGTCTTCAGGGCCAGGTTGGATGGGGCTTTGAGCAACCTGGTCTAGTGGAAGGTGGGGGTCTAGTGGAGGGGGGTTGGAACTGGATGACCTTTAAGGTCCCTTCCAACCTAAACCATTTTGTGGATGCTATGATTAAATGAAAACTGCTGTAGTCCTGCACAATTTCCCTGTGCTTAATACATTCTGTTGAAGAAGGAAAGCAGTGAGACCTTCTTTCAACAAAGAACTAAAGAGCCAACCAAATTTTTTTAACATTCTGGGAGTGGACTTCAATACACGTTAAGGACAATTGTACCAAAGACCTGAGATGTTACAGATTATCTCCTGGAAACAGCCTTTGGTATAAGATCCAGTAGATACAATCACACATTTTATCATATTGCAATCTCCCCCTTAGCTTCATTTCTTCATTGCTTGAATACTTATACCACCACTTGGCTTAAAGCAAGTTTCAGTTCGGGAAAATCTGAATTTGCTTTTGATTTTGTTTCTTAGGCACCCAGAATCTGGTAAATCTTTGTGAAACAGAATTTTGGCAGCACAGCTAGAACTTGACTACAAAATGAACAGTGATGTTATACTCTGGAGATGTTTCCAACACTTCACTACTGCAAACACTGTGTGCACACATGGTACCATAACAGTGCAGTCATTGTGTAATTTTGGTGCATATTCCATCGGAGGGGGAAAAAGAGATTTTCATAAATAATTTCGTCTTTATTGGGTTTCTTCATGTGTCTAAAAATCCATGTGAATTTTAGTTACAGAGTTAGAGATGGTAATATAAGTTCTTTTACTGTTCCTCTTGCTGCTGTATCTCCACATTTCATTATCTTTAACATATTTATCATGAGAGCACCCACAGGAAATAAAGTAGTTGGGAACCTGTATCTCATTTGGGATAAACTAAAACCTACGCAATGCCTCCCAGCCGGTTCTGAACGGGGTACCTGTGTGTTTCATGGCAGGTGTGGGAAGAGCAAGGAAGGCTGCCCCTGATGCCACCCGAGCAGGCAGTTCCCAAAGCAAGACTGCCATGGGCTGGAAAGGGAGAAACCAAGAGAAGGGTCTTCCTGCACATTACAGAGGAATCAAGAGCAGGGTCTTCCCATGCTTTTCGTGGTCATGACAAGAGCAGAGTGGTTGAGTCATGCCAGCACAGAGTTCCTGCCTGTGAACAGATTTGGGGTAGGACAAGGAGAGAGATGGTCTTTATCACTACACATCTCCTCTCCTGTTTATCATCCTTTATAGAGATATTCTGGCTTGAGGAGGGGCTTGGATTATTTTAAGAGCAAGTGAGTGTAATGGTTGGAATAATTATTCACTAATCATATTCAGAAGAAATTAATGAAAGGTAATGAAAGTGGTATTAAGCCTATTATTACCTTTAGCTATTTACAATTCTTTTCAAATGTACCCTTCTAATTGCTAATTTTTTTTAATAGGGAATGTTTGAATACAGAGTTATTACTGTCGTGGAGTTTGCTGGAATTCTTATGGCAATTAGTGTTTCCTCCACCTTGATTTTTGAATACCGATCCCACTATTCTACGGGAATAACCCATGCAAAATACCCATTGTTAAAAATCAACAGGCTGATTCAGTCTGTTGAAACCGCAGTAAGTTATATTTAACTAAGGCTGGTTAGGTTAATGCACCTTGTGTAATAGAACAAAAAAAAACAGGAAAAAGTTGTTTGCTCATTGGCTCATTTTATTTTCCCCAAATTCCAGCTTTGGAAATAATATATTAAAGCAGCCATTGTACTTTTTGTTTATTTTAGCACAGCCCATACTGAATAAAAATTATTGAAAAGGAAAAGTGTATGGCTCAAAGATTTTACATCAATAAAAAAGCTATTTCTAATTCAGTAAAATTCTGGTAGTGCTGAGATCAATATAAAACCTCTCCATTAACTCAGACTTTATTCTGAACTTTCGTTGCTTAGTTTAATTCAAAATCTTCATTGCAGAGTTGTCATAAGGGTGTCACAATAATCTCTACAGATAGAATGGGTATTCACTTGAAAATTTATAGGCACCTATAAAACATCGTGTGTGCATATATAGGTGAGGATGTTATACAGAAGTTGCAAAGCATATAGTGCTTCATGAAAAAATGAGGAAAGAATTACAAAGAAAGTGCTACCTAGTGAGGTGTCTTGAGATAGAAATAGCACTTGCTGAAAATGTGACAAAGGCTGTCTTGTGTGATCATGTGCTTGGATCAATGGGGATATGAGCAGGAAAGCAACCCCATTATGTATATATATATATAAAAATCTTGAATACGTATTTCAAAATAGCTCTACATATATAAAATCATATCTATTTGTGCACTTTTAAAATTGTATGTAATATTTTATTTGTGTACTTATGCTAAAAATAGCTTTTCCCACTTCTTTATGAGGAGAACAGTATGTGAGAACACACTGAATTGCTGAGTGTTATGTGCCACTAGTAATATTTTTGTTCCTTCATCAACATGTAAAATTTATTATCATACCTAGTACTTTTTAAGCACTCTGATTAGATATGTTAATTATTAAACCCTGGTATTTCATATAATTTGGAATTTGAAATATGGATAATTTTTGGATCAGGATGTATTCTATCGATCTGAGCAATAAAATTATACACTTTATTTTCCTTGGGATTGTAGTTCAGTAAAATCACTTGAGATTGTGGTAGTAGGTCCAGGTCTGACCAAATCCCAAGAACATCCTGCTGCAGGGAAGTCCCATCTCATCTCATCAGGTTTTGGACCCTCTAATTGCAGAACACTGCAGCATCTCTTGCACTAGCTTGGATGTGCCTCCTGCTACACTGTGAGGCAGAACTAAACTTCCACTCATTTTCAACTTGGATCTCCCTCACTTACACTGCAAGCTGTAAATATTAGAATTTGATTAATCTTCCCACCTAATTAGGTGCATTAAATTTAGTTGGGAGAGGGGTGTTCTCAGTCTGCGTTCAGGACATGCATTTTGGGGCTTGGATCTGAAGTTTCGCAGTGAGCTGTCTACAGGTCTACTGCAGCCTTCCAGGAGAGCTTATGCTTTTCCTTTCCTGCAAAACCAGCCATGTGGCCCTGAGCCAAGGTTTCCTTGCTAAGGGCTGAATGAGCCTTTCAGACACTCTTGGCGGACCTCACAGTAATACACACGTGTACCAAGAGGAAAAAATAATCATGAGGACATGGGGCAGATGAATGGAGCTGTGGGCCAGTTTTAGTCCCCAGCTTCGCAAGTTCCTTGATCATTTCCTCAGCAATTACGTGGGCGTAAGATCTGACCACTGATTTTCCTCCCTTCTCTTTGACCGAGGCTATTTTCTTTGTTGTCTTACTATTCCTTGCTGAAGTTACTTGCAATCCTACCCTTCACCAGGCTGTTTTTGTATGAGTCTGCCTGCCCAGCGTCCCTTGCCATAGCAGCCTCAGACTCTTCGGGGTCAAAGTCCTTAAAATCTTATCCCATCCTTGCCTGTTACTCAGAGTTTGCTTTGTTATAATATATCAGGTCCCTCTTCCAAATGGAGCCCTTTTAGATAGTCCCACAATTCATGCCAAGCAGCATCTCTTAAAAGTGAATGCTTAAAAATAAGTCCTCACTGCTGTACCTTTCACTTTCAGTCCCGCTCGATCTGTGTAACAGAACCATTATGTTAAACAAATATATGCTCCACATATTCAAGGCCATGTTGCTTAGGTCTTTTCTAATTAGGCACTCAGATGCTGGATAAGGCTTGCATCTGCAACAAGGGAAAAGCATCTTGATTTGTAAATATGTAAATAATTTAACATGGTTTTGGAAAGAAAAGGAATTTAACCAGCTATGGGTTTAATAATGTTAACTAAATGTGCATGAGAACAATCTAGAGCTGTAAAAAATTCTGACTTTTGTGTTGCAAACTAGCAGTCTACATGACCAAATCTAAGTGCCAGCCTGAACTGCAAGTTCAGCCCATTTACTGTGTCAGCAGCAATCTGTGGCGCAGGTTTGTAAAGCATACAGCAATCCTCCAGCCAAGACCATAACCCTGTCTTTTCTCTCTATCCCAAACACCATCATTCGTTTCCCCGACATGTAATTGTATTTTGTGTATCAAGTCTGATTATGCCATTGTTTCAAACATAATCAGTGGCAAAATAGAACTTTTGATTCCCATTTTTTACTTCTTTTCTCTGGAGTTCTTGAACATGCATAGGTGTCTGCTTACGGGACACATCCAGCCAGACACTACTTTAAAAGCCGATGTTTTGCTTTCATTTGTGTACTTGAATTCTTTTAACACTAGAAAGTTTTCTTACAGTCAGGTACAACTGAAAACCTTTCCGAAACATCTTAAATGCCTATGCAGGGAATTTAACCAAAAGCTCTTGCTTCCTCCTAGGTTTTTATGGCTATCAATTAAATTTATTATACAGCAATGAACCATGCAGGATCTAAACTGACCCAGGATTTACTTTAATGGGTCATTAACTTGTCAAGTTCCCCCTTATTCTTTCTCCTTCCTGATATTTTCTTGTCTTGCCAGAATTCTCATTATCCCAGCTATTAATCCGTTTATTAACTTCGGAGAAGGATATATTTCATTAATGAACATTTAAAAATTAATGATCACACAAATTAGAAGTCTGCGGTAAAAAGATGGAATACATATAGACTTTAGGATATGAGTTTTATTTATGCTCTAAATGAATGACACATGGACAATGGTTAAAACTGGTGGCAAAATCAGTCATTGAAAAGTTAGTTCAAACTATTTAAATTATTTTCCTGACTTCAGTAGTAGATTTACAGAATTGAGTCTTATAGACAATTACTAAAAGTTTATCTTTCCGTAATGTTAAGTTAGAAATAATATTGTAGATCAACCACAAAAGTAACTTCCATAAAAATGTCAGCTGTGCTTTTCATTCTCGTGGCCTTCAAAGGAAGAGACTCGAATTGCAGTTCTGTTGGAACGAAACACTGAAGCCAGTGTAGCTACAGACAACCTCCCAGTTTGTCCCTAGTTTTCCTAGAAAGTATGATCAAATATTTAGGACCTAGTTTTCCTAGAAAGCATGACCAAATGTTTAGGACCTTGTACTGCTGAATGTTTGGAAAATATATGTAATGGGAAGCACACTGGTACAGCCTGCTCAGACACCAACACACAGGATGTGTGCAAAACGGGGGGAAACCACTACATTGGGCCCAGAGTGAAATGATCTGTGGTTTTATCAAATAATAGATTTATAATCTGTCAATAATCAATTTATTTTCCCTTTCTGTAAACATTTCCCAGAAGACACTACAGGGAAAACAGATTAATTGGCGCACACACGCTCATTAGTTTCTTATGGCTGTGCTAATCATCGTGCCTCCTGTGAGACAGCAGTGTCCCAGAACAACTCCCTGAGAGTCAATAGTTTGGTGGTAGCCACGTTTCAGGAGAATCAGGCAGACTATTTTTTAATCTATTTTCTATTTTGATCTATTTATATCTGTGTTACTGTTCAGAATTTTGACTTTTGCACACGTTAGCATTCATAGCATTTTACGTCACTCATTACCACTCTTGCTCAAAAAATATCAGCTCCATAAGAGTTATAAATATCTAATAGGAATAAATGATATTTTTTGCTGGTTTGCATTCATGATAAATTGCCAGAGTGTCTGCATTACACTGCAAATTAATACAAAGTGACATAATTTTGTGTTTGTCTGATGACTGGACAGAGCAATGCAAACTTGGATGGTTTCAGGTTTCATGGAATGCTGTGGAAATGTCAGTGAACTACTATCTACAGGTTGGCATGTACATTCCAGTCTAAGCATATTTTGTAATCTAATTTGATTGATTTTGTAATTTATTAATTAATTTAGTTTGCTGCGGGTTTGACCTCTTCTTGAGTAGAAGGATTCTACTGGCTGCTAAGTTCAGTAAAGCTACAGCATCCTGATGTGTCCTGACTTCATGCCAGAGGGAAATCTGGGTAAAGACCATTTTTTTCCTGAATATTTTGCATTTCATGAAAAGTAAGCCCCAGCATGTGTCTTGCAAATGAGCCATAGTCTGGCCAAGTCCCCAGTCTGACCCACTGAAGGTTAAGTCTCCATGCAGAGGACCCTCAAGGCTCAGCATAGATGAAGTCTGTATCATGCAATGTTGACAGCAGTACTTAACACACATTATGAAGGATAGACTGTGCATGAAGCACTCTTATACCAGCCACAGCAAGAGGAAGTTATACAACACTTGCATAGTATGTCCCTTTGAGCAGAATGCCTTTAATCTTGCAGATGACCCCCATGTTTCTGGTCAATAATAAATAGCTGGAAAGTGTGTCTTGGTCCAGGGCGTTCTAGTGTATCTTCCGAATCATTCACATCTACACGGTAGCTACTCTTCCTTTACCTTATTTAGATATTCACTCAGTCACACATGGGGTTTATATGTCTAACAGGGCATATTAAACTCATGTCTGAACTTGCTGGATCCAGTAGCTTCCCTTGGTATTTTTGTGCGAATGCCTCTAACAAATTCCATCCATCAGCTTCACTCTATTCTTGTAATATCTGTATCTCCGAGTCAGCCTTCTAATGAACATGAAACTACCTCAGCAAGTCCACGACCTAAAAATGACCTGCAGTCATCTTGTAAGTATTTGCACTGAACCACATCACAAGTTATTCTCCCTTTCCAACAATTTATGGACCAGTGGGAATAAGCAGAGCGCTTTTTCCCATAATCCCTTGCATACAGGCTGGAGGCAAGGAGTCTGAAAAGAGTCCAAGGTTGCAATACCTTCATCTCGAGGCTACACAGAACTATTTAAGAGCTGCGTCTTTGTCTTGTTCATTTTAGGGATTTAATACAAATTCCTGGCATCATCTCAAAGCATGTTCTTTAAGTTAATAAGATTATAATATTAAAAGGAAAATAATAATGTGTTCTCAGTGTTATAGCTCCATTGTGCAGATTGATGGGTGGACCTTCTGCCAGGTCACCTTTCTTACGTTTAATAGCAATCGTAGATCTCAAAACCTCATGCAAACTGTAGAAAATTAACAGCAATAAGACCAGTAAATTCTAGTTTGATGGTATTTATTATTTTTTGTTTTGTTTGAAGAGATTTAATGTCTCTTGGAATAAGCTGGAAAAACAAACAAATAACAACGTTGCAACATGTTTACAAAGGTAGGAAGCCTGGGTTTGGGATTCAAAGGTGGCAGTCTGGAATCAGTGCTATTCTTCTCACCTAATGCCCCAGGGAACTGCTGCATTTCTGAACAGAGTGGTGGCACCGCATAAGTTGTGGATAACAGCAGTACCAGCTCGTGACTGATAGCAGTTTCCAAATGCCTGCAGTGCTAATGCAGGTGATGTTATAATGCTCAAACCTCTGGTTGTTCATGTAAGACACAGTGCAATAGCTAAATGTTATTCTAGCTGTCCAAATCAGATGAGAAAGTACACTGTTTTTATGTATTCCTTGATCTTTGCTACTACTTTTCTGATGGATTCAAAACACCTACTTGCAGATCCTGCCTCAGAGCACGTGAAAAAAAAGGGCATATTTGTTGCGGCTTCTTGCTGGTGGACCCTTTCAGAAAGGAATCCTCTGAATGAGGAAACAGCTAAAGACCTGTTAGAACCACCTCAAAAAAACAGAGAAATATCAGATTATTAGACAACTGCATTTTATTCTCTCCTTGATGTGTTTTCAGAGATTAGCTCGTGATTTCTTAGTTCTTTGTTCTGACACTTCTCAGGTTCTAAAGTTCTTGATGCCTATGTGAGAACACCTAAGGATGCTAATTTTGCTTTTTGCTTTTATCCTTGCATCTACCTTGCATCTACCAAAATTTTAAGACCCTTTAATTTGCATACTTTTTCTTCAACAGCAGACAAAAAGGGAACAATAAAGCCCTAATTTGAGAGTCAACCCTTCTAAGATTAAAGGAAAAGAAACTATATGATTAAATTGTCAAAATGTTTCTGCAGAGTGGGTAACTATTGCAATACTTCAAGTTAAAACTTCATCTCCTTTCGTTTTTCTCCATATCGTTACCTGTACTGCTGCCAGGCTAGAAATTTTTCTTGGAGTGTTTGGATTGTTGGAGCAAAATTGGTTGTATTTGTTTACTGGATAAAATATCCCCAAAGGTCATTCGCCATCATGAATATAATTTGCAGCATTATGATGGCTTTTTCCCTAGAAGTTTATCTCTCTCTATTGTCTTACTGGTGATTAAGATTAAATAATTTTTAGGAAGAGAAAAAGCTAAAATACTGGAGTGAATGCAAAAATTCTAGCCTTTGGGGTAGATCAGTCCTATGACCTTTAACTTTTTACTTTTTAGGTGCTAATTAATAAGAAAAAAAGGTGCTACAAATTTTAGCTGATGTAGCACTTAGGATATCATACCTACTAGAACAATAGTACATCCACGTCTTAACAGTCATGCTGCATTGTAAATACCCAGAGATGCTTGCAAATAATTTAGTTTCTGCAATTTACCTAAGTTAAATAAGATTTTCCCCTAATAGATGGAACACCTGTTATTATTGCCTAGGCTACAGATTAGTATTCCTTTCATTTAATTTCTGTTTCAATAGTTATTTAATCTGTGTAAATTAATTTATAATCCATTATGCCTTATTTGTATTACGTTAATCTCTCTTTATTGATTGATCTGCGTGGTTAGGACGTGGGTAAAGTTCTTTTCAACATATTGTTGTGAACGCCTGCTTTTCCTGGTGTTCTCCTGGTCCCAGCTGAGGTGAGAGGTACAACCATTTGCACTTCTAAAAGGCCAGTGGCTAGAAAAGACACCAGGAAAACAAAACACTCTAAAACGATCTGGAGGAAGGATTTGCCTCCTAACAGTCAGGTTCTTTTAAAGACCAATTTTTCAGTAGTTTGTATAACATAAAGCAAGAAGATTGCTTTTTTCCTTCACCTTCAAAGGGAGTGTTTCTATGATCAACTTAGTTTTATAACAATAAATTGTTTAAAATGCAATTTATTTGGAGGCTAGAAAGTGCCTCTCCAGCCACAGTCCTGAAGAAATGCCAGTAGTAATAGTTAAATAATAAACTCATCAGCTGTGCTGATTTCTCAAGCACTAAGGTACAAAGGCATCTGAACTGGTCATGGGTCCCAACAGTTGTAATGAGAAAAATACTTGAAATATTATATTGTTAGCATAATTTTGACAGCAATATAGAACAGTACCTTTTTCTTGGTCACCACATGACAGAAATCTGCTTTGAATTATAGAACTCTTTGAGGGTGCATGGAACCAAGGTCTTAGACATTGCCAGTAAGTGTGGCTATGTCCCACAGCGGCACTGCAAACTTACTGGAAGTGGGACATTCTGTATATCGTAGGACCGAGCAGCAGACATGAGGACATGCTCACATGGCATATTGTGAGCAGACGTGGTCTCATTTTTCCCATGGTCTGAGCTCACTGAGTGTCATGCAGCTGCGGTTAGAATGGCCCTGAGCCCGTGCTGACGCTGTGGGGAAAGGAAGAGCACGCTCCCTCTACTTGACACTGCGCAAGCATCGTCACAGCTTTGGGCAGCTTGTAGCATGGGCACAACAAAGTTGTGGTTTTCAGGTCTCACACAGGTGAGAGGTAAGACCTCCACATAATGCCTTGACTTGCTGGCATCGCCCTTCCAACGGTTTTTGTCCCCAGCTTAGCTCTGCACAACCTGTTGCAGGAGGGAGGAACAAGGGAACTCTCTCCTACCTCATGAGTTGCCACATGTGCAGCATGAGGACATCCCTCTCCACCCAGGTTAAACCTGCTCCTGGCCCTACAAAACTCATGCAAGGGTTGAGCAGGGGTAAGGGCTTTGCATTTCTGTGCATGGTTGGAGTTGAGCATGCTCTGACCTTCATTGTGCTGACCCTTCCAGAGCAATGGAGCATTCAAGCTGAGAAGTAAGGATGAAATTTCAGGGCTGCCAATCATTTTTAGAGCACCTGGGTGTCAAAATTCCTCTGAAAATTGTAGCTCAAATTTTTGTACTGCCTAGAAATTCTGAAACTACTTTTGTAATATCAGTGATTTATTCTGTAGAGAAAGAGAGCTGAGTCCCTTAGAGTTGTGCATTCTAATATTCTTTAATAATGACTACTAGAGAGCTGAACCTTCAAATATGGCAATATTAGTGTGTTAGTGTGTGTGAAAAGCCAGTGGCTCTTTTCTCACTTGCGTGCATCATCAGGTCTGTTTCTACAAGGAGGAGAATATGATTTCAATTATTGCTCTAATCTCCCATGTGGGCAAGGGAGTGGGAGAAGTTTGCTCTTATGCATAAACCGTTGGACCTGTAGTCTCATAAGATTCAACGTTTACAGAATTTGTCCTGTAAATCAGAGCAAATTATTCAGTTCTGTGCTATACATTGTTACATTTGCAACAGTTCATTTCTTCCTTCTATGTATTTTCATATAGTCCCCTGTTCCTTTGGGGAAGCATGAACCTGAAAAAAACATGCAGGGGAATATAAATGATCTGCCCTTTTCCAGCTGACTAATGTGAGCCGTAAAACACTTTAAGATACAAAGGAGACTTAACATCTGGTCAAGTTTACTCATCATAAACACACCTGTATGAAAAGTACTTCTTGTTCTGCGGAGCAGAGCCAAATGAATGATAGACTAAGACATTTCATGTTGTTATATGCAAGACGTCTCTTCTTGCATTTCAGTGGCTAAATTAGAGGTAACTCGATAGTAAAATATGCAGGTAGCCTCAGGACACATCATATGTTCTTTTATTCTGAAACCTTTCTATAATTAAAAATGAAACCTAATTGCAAACTCCTGATTTTTTTTCTAAAATATAAAAAAATTCATATTTTTCAGTGTCATTGTCAATTCAGTCAAATAACAATGTCAGGTCTGGAGCAGCGATGCAAAATTTGTTTTCTTAACAAAATTTACGCTTCGACAACTTCTTATTTGTGAAGGAAAAATAAAAAGAGGCAATATTAGAGATGGCTAAATCTGACGTATTAACCTCACTATCCTAATGGCTTTCAGCTTGGCTTTCCTGGTGGTGTTAGTTATCCCACTGCAAAAACATGGAGCTAGATGACACGCTTTTCTCCTTTTCCTCAGTCTTTCCCTGGGCAGGCTTTTCTCCTTTCCCTCAGTCTTTCCCCAGGCAGGCAGCTGCTGACTCGTTGGCACTGTCCTCCGTGCTTGGAGAAGGCATGGCCCAGCCAGTGGCAGGAGCAGAAGACAGCTCGGAGGGACCAGGCCAGCACAGGCCTAAGTGTGACTGTGCCCAGGAGGGAAGGATCCATTCCTGAAGGGTTTTGTAACCCCTCTGAGCGGAGAGCCAGAGATGTTCTCCAGGGAAGAGGGGGCTGCCAGTGGATGCTCAGTGCTGGCTGCTGTGGTCCCCGTGGTCCTTCTCTGCCATGCAGGGATTCCATCTGGTAATGTTGCTAGGTGAAATGTGTCCTTGTGCTTCAGCAAACCCCAGCTTCCCTAATTGCTACAGCCATACCAAGT
Source organism: Rhynochetos jubatus (assembly GCA_027574665.1). NCBI lineage: Eukaryota > Metazoa > Chordata > Aves > Eurypygiformes > Rhynochetidae > Rhynochetos > Rhynochetos jubatus. The sequence goes on along the minus strand of CM050655.1, from coordinate 36,897,666 downwards.
GGTGTCTATATCTGTAGAGTAAGAAAGAGAAATCACTTTTTCTGGTTATCCCTCTGAGATACCCTGCCGGACTCGGGTTCTGCTGGTGTAATTCATGCTGCTCATGAGCAGCCCTGTTGAATTCACTGGAACTGTTTGCAAAGTAACGTACTACTCAACATGTGTAAATACGCCCGTGCCTGGCCTTATATAAATACAAATCAGCCTGGAGACGGTAAAGTAAATACAAACAAAATTCCTTCACTTCAGCCCAGGAGCAAAAAGAGGAATGGAGAATGGTTCAGCTGTTTTCTTTCCCCCCTCAGCCAACACATAAGTGCCCCTCTGGAGTTTACAGTCTATTACATAGTACCTATTTCTACTAAACCCTGGGTTTATACTAGCAAGAAATACCTTATCTTTCTTCAAAGAAAGGTTACATCTCTGCTTCTACAAGCTGCATGTCTTCCTGCCCCTCTTGAGAATCACTGCTGGCATTTACACCCTTAACACGAGGGCAACCGTTCTACTTTCATCCGCCACCTTTTGTTATTATAACCTTCAGGGACAGGAGCTTATAGCCTGTGTTTTGCAACCCGATGTAATGCAGATTTGGTCTGTGACTGAGTTATGCATGTAACCACCATATCTAAAATTCACAACCCTTACAGCTTATTCCTTTTTTATTTGCAGAGGAATTAAAAAAAAAAAAAAAAAGGGAAAACATTTCAACTTGTGTGTATTTTTGTAAAACCTTAAGAAAACAACCTTACACGGCCCCAAGAAAGTTGAACAGTATTCTTTAAAAAGGAAAACAGTCCTAAATTAAGAGTGGAATTTTAGCCTCAGCTTTGAATTTCCTGGCTTTTGTTGGTTTCTTATATACCCTCATTATTTCAACAGTGTGTTGTTTTTGGTCTGACTAATATTTAGAAATTGTTCCATCCAACCTTTAGATGTCTACTGTTTGAGAATGATTCATTTCTCTTTGACTTCATGAACAGAATTTGCACAGCGGGTCTTTTTCCTGCCCTTTCCTTCCCTCCTCCACACTCCATTTCATTCTATCATAATAACCTGTGCGGTTGCCTTGCAACTCCAGAGAGGTGTGCATTTCAGACTGAGAGCTGTACCTTAGCAGGGATGTGGTTGAGGGAGACAGACAGTCATTTTGCTGGCCCGGGGTGAACAGCCTGAATGAAAGGCACCAGCACAGCGGTACGAGCTGGTACTCAGGTGGGATGCTGGCAGCAATTCTCAACTCAAGTACTGAGTTATTCCAATGGGGTTTGAATAAATTGTGAGAAGAAATTAAAAATTTCTGAAAATATAATTTGAAAAACATCTCTGAAATAGGTTTATCTTTGAATGATTAAATAATTTATCAAAGGTATTCTGTAGGTTTGCACAATAGTAATTGCACAATAGTAGCAGTGGTTTGGGCTCTGGGGCAGACTGGGGAGACTGCCGTCAGCATTAGAAAAACAACTATCGTGTCCTGCTATCATTGTCCTGAACAAACATGAAGTATCCAGAGTGCTCTGTTCTTTGGCAGTAAATTATGGATAATCCTCTAATTTAGGTTTGTGAATGCCAGGGGTCATGTAGCATCCAGAAGCAGAAAACTAATAGTATGCCAAGAGGTGCTGTGTCTTCCTGATGTGCGTAACCAAGGAAGGGATGAAAGAACGTGCCAAGCCATAGCCTAGCCTGCCTTAGTCATAATGGGGTTTATGTAGCAGCTCATGTCCTGGGAAAGAGAGGAAGGATTGCTGGGGCACAGAGTGGCTGATGCAACCAGCTCCGCCAGCACCTCTTATATTCATCTCCCTCTCCTGCAAGGAACTGCAGGACATACGTAGCCCGCTGCCATAGCAACAGTCAGGATGCCAGTCCCATGTTCTGTTCAGTAAACTGTACCAGGCCTCTCTTTCAGAATTTTTTGAAGTGAAAAACAAGTTAGTCAACCAACAACTTAATTGTCACAGTAAGAAGGGGTATCGGTAAAGGGTTATACCAGAAATTAAATCTGTTACAAAAGACGCCATCAAAGAGATGCTGTTTGCAAAAAGTGATATAGAAGAACAGAGTAGGACACAGGAAAAGCCAGAAGAAAAATAAAGACAATGAAATGAGACCACAGCTGATGCAAACATTTCCAGTTTTTATTTGAACAGATCTATTTCTAAGCTTGTTAGCTTCTTACAAAGATGAAATAATTTTTTTGGTGCAATTTTTTTTGCAGAGATATATTTCCAAAATCTTTCAGAGTGCCTGATATTAGGTTACGAGCCACAATCTTCAGAGTAAATGTCACATGGAAAAAGATTTTGTTGCTTGTTAGGCATGGGATTTCTCCTGGCATTGCATAATATCAAGTCTTGTGATCTATTTACATTTAAAACTTGTAAAATCAATGAATGAATGGACACAGAGGGCCCTTGTCTGCAGAAATTCTGAATTGCACCCATTTCCTTATTTAATTTCTAAAGACTGTAAGTGTTCAGTTTTAACTGGGATTTATTTTTCAGCAATGCAAATTTTTCTTAATACTCTCAACAGATGTTAGCAATATACCCACATTCAAGAACACATTTTGTATGTGACCAAACAGTATAATTGCCATATCATTTGGTAAATTGGCATTACAAACAAGTCTCAGGGGAAGTAACATGATTCCTTCTCTATGTCATCACTTTTGAAATTTCCACAGTAAAGAATTAGTGCTTAAAGCTCTTCTTTCTATACCAACATCTCAGATAAATAAGCTTATGTTTGGGACTTGCTATTTCCCAAGAACCTGGCATGGCCTTGTTTTATTACTACAAGTGCCCTTTCACACAGGACAAGCACTTGTGTCGTGTTGCCTTGCAAACAACCCTCAGTATCTGCCCCTTATGGGGCAAAGTGTGCTACACCGTGTATTAAATAGTGGCAGACTGTGGAGAAGTGACAGCGCAGAATTCAACATTTTTGACACTTAATCCCAATACACAAGTTGTGTAGTTTCTTGGTAGCTGTTAGAGCTCTCCTATCACCCATGCCATTCCAGACTGGAAATGTTAAACAGGAACTGTGCTTCACATTTCTCTGGCTAACATAGCCCGTCAAATTACCTCTATCTGCCACAGACGCTATTCCAACATTATTATATTACAAGTAAATGTGTTTGGAATGATGTCTGGCTATCAGCATTCTGTCATTAGAGGAGAGGAAGCAAGACCAATGGTAGACAGATACTGCTATACTGCTATCTAGACTGTAATGAGTCCCTAGGGAAAATTTAAGGGGTAATTGTAACAAGCCTCTGGGTGGACCAAAAAAATATTAGTCAAATCTCCTCTGTTATCCAACTTCCTTCTTTCTTTGAACTGTCAACACTTTCCATGCTTTTTGGCTCAAAATGCCTGTCTTCATCTCAGCTAAGCTCCATATAGCTTTTTACTTCCTTACAAAGTTTTCAAAAAGCTTGAGCCTTCTTAAAGTGTCATTTTGTATGTGGTAGTAAATCTAGCTGAACTGGGTGCACTAATGAATTTGTCAGAGTATTTACATGGAAGAGACGTGGGGAAAAAGTTCACACTGTAATCTGTGCATCTCTAACGTGGAAGTATCATCCAAAACTGAGAGCTTGGTGTCTGTACCTGACTAATGCCTTTCTACAGAAAACCTCTGACTGCTAAAACTAGAAATGGGTGCTTTGTTTAAGGCAATAGATATTGAACAACACCTAGAAAAAGGTGATTTCATCATAGACAGTTTTTATTTTGTTGCAGGAAAATTTGTCTTCGTTTTCATGACTGTGTAAATAACATTGTCTCCAGTCCCAAAATATTTTCCAGTTCAAACAGCCAATTAAATAAAGCTAAAAATCTCTCTATTTAATGGAATAAAGATGATTTCCTGTTGTAGGTGTGTTCTTTTAGGTGTCTGCTGGGACACCTAAGCTCCAGTTTCTAGAGCTGACTTAGGAAAAAGGTGTTTGCAACAACCAAATGTCCATTTGTTCTTTCCATGCTGTCTGGTGTCCTTATGTTACTCTTAGCACTTAAATAAAGAATCAGAGAGACAAGATAATATTAGGAACATGCAGAATACCAAATATTACCATGAGATACCAAACAAGGAAATAAATATTCTCTGAGATGGTGACAGGAGGCATATAGTGGGGAACACTGCGATGAAATTCAGGAAAGTTACAGTGATAGCTACTAGGAATGGCACAGTCTCCTAGCAGATTGCTAGATGACTCTGCTTCTTGGTGTATTTAAAGATGGTCTGGACAATCTATCATAAGGCTGCAATCTTGCCTAAGATCTTTGGTTAATTTGGTTTTTGTCCTGTGGATGTCAGCTATAGGTACTGCTTGGTACCCACTACCTATAGTGTTTGTCCAATGCAGACTTTAGCTCTGCATGACTACTGGAGTTCACAGCCAGCATTTATACCTTATGTTACACAGGAGAAATGATTTGGAGAAATATTGGATCCCGCTCCATTTTTCCTAGAGCAGCTCAGACTTGCTGAAGGCTGCTGAGCAGACTTACCTGTAGGATAGAGTGGAAAAGCTTGCAAACTCCTCGCCATATCAGGTCAGTAGAGAAAGAAGCTGGGCAGCTGTCAATATTTATATTTAGACCTAGAGATGCACAGTTTTCCTTTTTTTTTTTTTGGGTGAGGTGGGACTAGACTAAGAGAGTCAAAATGTTGAGCTTAGCACAAAAATAGCACATTTCTCTGCATTTTCTTTTTCTTTGCTCACAGTTTCCTCCATTGACTTTGGTTTAGCTCTCACTGGACCAACAAGCTCCGAGAGCTCCTATAAAATGCTGAAGTAAAAAAGAGTGCGCCTGCCAGGTGGGATTTTTTTCCCCCAAGTGCTCACAGCTCTAATTCTCACCACATGTGAACAAGTGTTTGCAGTTTTAAAGATGTGTTGAGTAATTGCACATGCGAGACATCTTCTCTTTAATGTTCCCAGTGTGTTCAAAGCCTTTTCGTGAGAACACCCCTGTTAACAATGGAGTTGTGGCCTTTACCTTATGCTTAAATGGGTACTGCTTTGGGTTGATATATAATTGGTAGCACTTGCTTAGTCTTATTTCCTTAGTTTAGCCAATGAAAGACACTGCTATAATCTATTCCTCTCAGGAGCAGGTTCTCAGTCTAGAGAATCTTTCTCTACAAGGTGGTGGAAAGTCTTCTGCAGCTGCCATTACTGTAGGTACCATTTCTTTTGGTAGTAAAATAGGAAACAAGGAGGCTTCTAGCCTCCTCTGTTGGGTGAGGCTGTAAAATGATGTGCTACTTTTGCACACTAATGAAAGGGTTTTATGGTCAAAAGGGATTCTTCCCAGAGAAGAGGGGTAAGGCACTGGCACAGGTTGCCCAGAGAAGCTGTGGATGCCCCATCCCTGGAAGTGTCCAAGGCCAGGCTGGATGAGGCTTGGAGCAACCTGGTCTAGTCGAGGATGTCCCTGCCCATGGCAGGGGGGGTGGAACTGGATGGGTTTTAAGGTCCCTTCCCACCCAAACTGTTATGTGATTCTATGATGATGATGATCCATCAGACAGATGAAATGTGCAAGATACCTGGTCACCTTTTCTATGACACCACAGAAATGACGTGCCACAGCTTCAGCAGCAACTGAACAGTTTTCAACACAGCTGAGGAGGAAGGAGAGATTTATCATCATCCCTGATCCTTCTCTTTCCATGACTGATAACTGGGAGAGGGATGACTTGGGTGATGTCATTTCTGTGCATCAGCATCCAAAAAACCTGTCTTCAGGGGAATCTTTCATAGCCTGCTCAAGTGTCCTGTAGGACAGAGTCCAGCCACCATCTGCAAGAGACTAAACCAAAGAAAAATGGATGTGGAGGGTTAATAGAGCTGTGGGACAGAAACGAAGTACAAACGGTAGAAAACAGGATTTGAAAGCAAGTGAGGGAACAAAGGTAATTGCTGTGAGGTGGGACTCAGATAACAACCATGTTTTCTTAGTTTCTGTAGATTGCTATTCTCCTGCAAAGTAATTTTGTGCCAAAGTGGTACTGAAATGTGTATTACTTCCAAATTGACTGCCTCTAATCATTACTAAAAATGCAATTGGAAACAATGTATTGTTGAAACTCATGGTGAGAAAGCCATAACTCTTCTCTTTTCCTCCATTGGTCTGAAAATGTTGTATAGTCTAGGGTTTTATTTGAAATAACACTCAGTAAATAGTCTGGTAGATGTTTTGTAAATTTTAGGAACTATAGTTAAAAATTATTTACTCCTTGTTATTTCTGGAAAGTGGCTGATGGTAGCCTGTTCTGCACTGCCCTCTGCAAGGGGGAGCACAGACATCCCCATCTTTCTTTACTATGCTTGGAAGAACATCAAAAGTGCCTACAACAAAGACACAGTTTTTAAATCCAAGCAAATGAATGGCAAGCCCCACTTAAATTTATATTTTTGTAGTGATCAAAGCTTTTGGACAAGACCACCACCCTAATGGGCTACGTGCCATACTAGGAAGGCACAGTCCTTGTCCCACACAATGTGGTTGACTTGAATCAGACACAGAAGTTGCACAACTGTGGCCGAGAAGCCACATCTTGGGGCAACCCTCACTGACAGATTTGCAGGCTGAACCCCACAGCAGGTCACACACCCTGAAGCGTGTGAGTGCACTCTCCCTTTGAGCTAACACAGCTGCTCTGTAAGCTGCAAGTAGAGACACTCATGATTTTCAGATCCAGAGGTCTCGGGTTCAATCTCGAGAGAGAAACCCTCTGGAGATGTGCTTACAGTTACAGTGTAATTCAAGGCAGGAAAAAAACAAGTGAGCACATTTAGATTATCAACACCCTTAGAAAGAAATCTGTTCATTAGAGTTAGGACAGGCCCTGTGACTCGTTAGTTGGGAAGAGGTTAATATGCATTTGCAGATATAAAACAGAGCTGATCAGAACAGATTGAGTTCCCTCAGTAGTAGCTTATTACCAAAGAATTAAAGGTTGCAGTGGGATCTGCATCTAAAATTGGAGGAAACTGCTTGGCCAGAAATGCTTTGGTGCTATTATTGTTTTTAACTTGAACTGCTCTTTTCCCTTGTTGGTATTAGCTCTATGATGTATGTGTGGAGAGCAACTGTAACACTTCTCCAGAACGGTATAAACTTGTCATATTAAATTTCTCCTGGAAATTAAGAGGTTTCTAATCAGCAGAGCGGTGAAGTTCTGCAACAGCCTTCCAGGAAAAATGGAGGCCAATAAATTTAACCGTAATGAAGCCTGAACAGTTTATAAAAGGGATTATATGACATAGTTCTTAGAATATTAGGGGGCTGAAATTGATGAACTATGCGGCTTATTTTCCAAACTGTATTCCTATGTCTGGATAGTACAGCCCTTCTCTCATGACACATTTTTGCAGATAATTCTGTGATCATTGCTGTGTGAAGAACACCGGACAGTAAATCCCAGAGTACCGTTTTACAGTGCCCCATATTTACAGCTGCCGAATTTCAGTTTTAAAATATATGCTATGTCAAATTATTTTAATGTTACTTCTTTATGCAGGCAATTGAGGTGGTTGTTATAGGACTGAAGGGAATCTAACTTAACACAAGAACAGCTGCAGCAGGTTAGAAGTCCAGTTAACCCAGTACCTTTTCTCTAACCATGGCTGAAAGAAAAGACTTAATGAGCAGAGCAAGACCGTGGTAGTAATTCTTAAAAGTACTTTCCTAACTTCCAACAGTTTGATGCCTAGGGACTTCCCAGAAAACAGATGTAGTTCCTCTGGGCTTCCTAAGCCCTCCTCTGATTTTTCTTCTCTGAATTCAAGCAGCCACATTTTTAACACATGAAGACTTTCAACACCCTGGTGCTAGGACTTCCAGAACAGACCTGCACACTGCATGGAGAAGCGTTTCCTTTTGATGCTGCCTGCTTGCTTACTTTCATGAACAGGGAACAGTAATCCAGCCTTGCCTTGACTATCTTTGCTACATGTATAAGGACCTTTTCTCCTCTGTTATATCCTTTCTGAGACAGGGAGACACTAAAACATTCAAGGTTCATGTACGCCACATGGATAAGTTGACATAAAGATGTTATTTCTTTTTGTTCTCCATTCCTTTCCCAACATTCAGTTTTCTTTTTGCAATAACTGCTGAGTACTGAGCTATTTTCATAGAACTTTCTATTCTGATAACCATATCTCATTCTTGAATGGCTTCAAACACACTTCTTAAGGCTCTTTTTTTGATGTAGTCTTAGGTTATATTTTAGTAGAAAATACTTCCAGTGTCCCTTACCATTAATAGAAGCTGCTCTTGAGCATGAATATACACTTTTCCCTCCTCCATTAAGGCTCAGTCCTAATTCAGCCTCCAAACCCCTAGCTGGAGTTAGCCATCTTGGCTTCTAGTTTATTTCTGTGTCTGTTTTCCATTATAAAACAAGATACAATCTGTATCTGTCTACAGTTTCTGGTTGCCTCAACACAGGACAGCTGCATAAGGGTTACAGGTCTTGTTGGGGAGCCAGCTAATTGCTCCAGCTATGGACAGTATCTTCTTACTAGCATGTGAAACCTGGGACGATATCAGGACTTTGTTTAGAGAGCAGCTCTGAGATTAAACATTCAATTAAGAAAAATTTTTCAAAACTGGTTTGTTTGGCTGTTTTTCACCCATAAATGAAGTTAAATAATTCACAGCCTTTGTAAAAGGGAGAAAAAAGCCAGGCACATTTGGAGCCTTTTCTTAGACGTTTTGATCCTCACAGAAACAATGGATTTCAGTGTTTACTGTCTGTATTATTTAGGTTACTGGAGAGTGCATTTTATAAGCAAATGCAGGAGTTTCCCACCAACAGTGTAATCTGTGGGAAATAGTAGTGGTAGTCCAGAATGTCAGCGTATTTCCTTCTTCTTACTTAGCTTTATTTAGTCTTTGTCACTAATTGCCATCCATTTTTGGCTGCTAATGTTAATTTTTGGCTGTTTTTCCTTCTCATCTGCTAATTCCCTGAGAGATTGTTTCATACAGTTGGATCAGTAGTTTACATATTTTATCTAGAAACTCATGTTGTTTTCTTACTCTACACAGCTAGTGAAGCAAAATGAAAATTGGAACAGACACACATGAACTTCCCCAAAAAGCAAGCTCCACTGATTTTCTGCTTTGCTAGCGAGTAAATCACAGTGACTTGGTGTGGTGGTTTGACCTTACGGAATTCATATGACCTGTGCTGACTATCCACAGAAGGAGCTAGTTAATAGGGTGCCGTAAGGTTGAACCGGTGCTTGTTATAACTTTAACTCTTGTGGGAGAACTGTTGTTGAATACAGTTGTAGTCACTGACTGACATTTCTGTATGTCTTTCTCCATCCAGGAGAACAGTGACATTTTTTTTCTGGGATTTTTCCAACTATGGCTATGAAGATTAAGTATTCCTGAGTGAAAACAGCTTAATGTCATTAATCACAAAGACAATATAAAAAACCCGAGCTTTTGTCACCGCTCTGGAAAACGTGACCCTATGCAGTGCCTATGGAGAATTGACACTTATAAGGTTTCTTTGAATAAGAAAACCTAATGGTATGAAACACATAGTTTATCTGGTAGATCCTGATTCAGTTTACCTTTTAGATACCTCTACCACCTGCGGATATTCAGTCTTTCCCCCCTGTGTTTAAAATGACAAGCAGAATACCGAAGCATTAAGCCTTGTGCAAAAATGCTCAGTTTCAAACTGACTGAAGGAAATTGTGGTGTGTGAGGGCAGGCATCAGCAAACATTTTAACGGTGATATTGATGTAAGATTGTAATAGAATGCAAGATTTTAAAAAACACTGTAAAGCTTGTGGCCTGTTTTGCAATCCTTGTAGCCACCTAGACTGCTAGAGTAACAAGTGTAAAATGCTCTCTGCTGTCGGTAGTGAAACAAACTGCAAAGCCTCTCAGACTCAAGCTTTCTGTGTTTAAGACTCACTGGGTCATTGATGTAGAGCAATGTCTGGCTGTTGGTATTTAGTTGTAAGCAGCACTAGCAAACGATCATATTTAATTCAGCCTTATAAACTTATGCTCTGTTCCACAGTAGTTTGTCTTTCTCCTACTGAAGTTGGTGCAGTTTACCATGTACATGTGTGTATAATATTGTCAAAGTAGAGAATATATTGACCTCATACTTAATAATAATTTTATATAATGAATCAATCTGTTTTCACAAGAAATTTTCAGTTACAGTTCATTTTTCTCTATCAAGAAAGAAAAAAACAACCCCAAAACAACTGCACGTACACAAGCTTTGTGACTGCACTTACTCGTGTAAACAAACCAGCCAGCACAGCACATGCTGCGGGAGGTAGACCACCCAAATGAATATTCGAGAGGAAGGTTTGAAAATTCCTTTTGTAAAGCCAAAATTTTGACTGAGCTTTTAGAAACTTGACTTTTTGTGCTGCTGGGAAAAACAGTGCAGCTCTTTGTTTGGTGCATGCTGAGGGAGAGATGCACAGATGCTCTTTCCTGAAGGACTTTAACTGTCAGTGCTGTTATTTAACAGCAATAATAAATGATAACATTCTGCCTTTCTGCAGTCACTTTAATCCAAAGAGCACCAAATGTGCTCAAAGAGACTCCTCTAGAGAAACTGTGGATACAGCTGCGAAGGGCAGGATTTCCCCAGCTAGGTAAGCTGGACTAAGCCCATTGGCTTCAGCAGGAGGATGTGCTTCTGTGCAAGTGTCTTAACTCTAATCCACAGGGACCCAAAACCGAGGAAGAACAGTGGCAAGAATGTGGCTTTAGTGATGGAATTATTGACAGAGCTGAAATAAATAAGGAAGTACACCTTCTCTTCATGTCATTTATCATATTTATTATGGGATAAAGGTTCAGTAAGGGGAAGGCTTTGAAATCCAGCAGACAGTAGCCTATCTAGCAGTTAGGAAAATTGTCAAGCTACTGCAGGTTAAGGTAAAGGAAAAATGACCCTTTCAATGCAAATGAGAAACTACCTAGCAAATGTTTGGGATGGAACTGATGTTTTTGTATCTTGGTCAGCTATATTAGGGGAATGGTGTTCTGTTTGAGGTCTCTCTGCATCACCCCATGAAAATAAATAACAGGAATAATCATGGAGAACGGGTAAATACTTTGCCTGTGAGTTTTACTACTGGAAGAAAATAAAAATGCAAGTCTAAAAAGGCCCTGCACTCGATGGGACCTTGTAAGAAAATATTCCAAGTGTTGCACAGTGCTACAACTCCTCTCTTCCATCAGACACGACCTTCCATTCATCGTAGGACCCAAAGTGATAGCGGTTCTTGTGGTGGGCAAGCAGTTATGGAAATATCTAGGACTGTAAGATAGCTCTTCATGTCTGGGGGAAAAACAAGAAATTCATATAGCCATTTTCCTTGCTTTTGGGGTTAGCTTTTGCATGAGCATTCACGTGTCTGACTACTCCTTATGACAGAGAAATTTTTACAGAGGGGACTGTAAGTGTGAGTACGTGGGTATTTTCTGTATGTCACTACATTTTGGCAAGCCACTTGCAGTGTTTTTACCAAAATTGTTCATAAAGGTCCTTGTTCTGGATTATCAGTTTCCTTTGTGAGGCAAGTAAACTAGAAAGGGAGTGAGAGAGTTTGGTTTTCTCTATTGCTTTGATTTCAGCCATTGCTGTTCTACACAGTGGAGGTGTGTAAGAGACAAGTAAAGCAGGTGTGTGCCAATGTGACCTTATCCCATCGAAAGCTGTAGAAAAGAATTAGACACAACCTTGCTGTGAAGGGGGACATGGGGATGACCCCAGGCTGAGAGCCAGGGCTGCACACTGCACAGCAGCTGCTCTGTGGTCTGGGGTCAATCCTGCATCTGAAGCCTTTGTGCATTTGGGTGTTTCTGCTGGCCCGGGTACTTGGCTGCCTGTGGTGCCTGTGCCACGCTGGAAATTGCATGAGTTCGCTGTGTCAGGGCAAGGAGGGGAGACCAAGGGCAGCCTAAACTGCCTCTTTTTACCCAGAAAGTCTGTGCACCTTCAGGGCCAGACCTGGACAAGGAGGCATTGCAGTCATGGTTCATACTTACAGAAACTGTGGAGCTTGAAACCTGGTGAGAAAACCATCTGAGTCCATCGCTTATGTCAAGTCCTACTTAGCGAAGAACAGGGATGAACTTCCAGATGAGGATATTTTCTTTATGAAGTCCTTGGTGCAGCTTTGGTTGGAATATTCCATTTCATTATAGAGCAACCCACTGTTTCTGAATATTTATTTGGTTTTCTTTCTTCATTCCTTTATCTTCAAAGGCTGGTTCATGTTGACATTACCTGTAGAAGGAATTGAAATAGCTGATGTGCATTGAGGGATACACAGAATCATACCAGGTTTTCTGATTATAGCAGTATTGACTAAAATGGAAATAAATATACAGATGAAAAATGTGACCTCAGAGTTTGCATTATTCAAAGGGCTCCTTTTTTTTTTTTAAATGAGCTTTAATAGAATTATATATGTACGTTTTATAATATTGAATCTGGCACACTATTCAAATCTAAAAAAAATTTTCATAGTTGTATTTAATTATTTCTACTTCTTTGAAGCTTAGCATATTTTCACCATATGGCAAGCATTTCATTTTTCCTATTTTTCTAGCGGAGATTAAATTAAAATGGTTATTTGGTTTAGCAAAAACCATCAACCTATATGTGCTGCAAGTCAAGGATTCTGTAAGCTTGTTCTTCACTATCATCCCATATTTTACTTAGCAGCTTGCTCCAAAACCTCTTGAAGTCGGCAAAGCTATTCCCATCATCTTCAGTAGGCTTTGGATCAAACTGTATGAGAACAAGACAGTTCTCCACTCCTGCTGCGAAGCCAGTGACAGGACCACAATACATCGATATTATCATAACTTCCACAAAAATAGTGGCCGTGTGCCACATGATGGGTGGTCTTTTATCCCAGCCTGAGAGAAATTAAGCCAGCAGGGACATAAAATGACAGTGAGACAAGAGGTCTTTTATACCCTAGTTCTCGGAGGAGACTGTCTTGCTATCTGGATTGTTTTGTTTGCCATTCAGTAAAATAGGCACACCACTTATCCCTCCACAGAGTCAACTCCCTTAAGCTCAGATTAAATATGTCTTCTAGGCTGGCACCTTAACTGAAGACCTGGAAGCATTTTCAATCACTGGACCATCGCAGTGGCACTTGACCATTCAGTAGGCTGCTCCCACTACTGAAATACTCACATTACACAGGTTGCAAACTGTAGACGAAAATGATGTTTTGTACCTCCTCTGAAAGCATTAAAAGCATATTTACGTGTATGCATTGATAGCTATGCAGTGATGATAGCATTGTGCACCACCTCACCATGTAACAGTCTAGTTTTCAGAAACTAGCAACATTTATTTCACAAAACTGATCCAAAATCAAAGAAGAAAAACCTGACACATTCTGAAAGCGTTATCTGCTGTTTACTTACATGAGGCTGACATTCCTGTAGAAGGGAGTTATGCCAAGAAAACACGTCAATTCCGTATCTTGCTGCTAAACAAATCAGCCTTGCCCAATGGCTCAGTGGCTAACTCCTAACTGTAACTTAATTAAGGTCATCTAGAGGAAAAGGCTGTAGTATGAGAAAGAGGCTTCGCTCGACAAGACAAATGATGCCTCCTGGATACATTCTGTAACACCTGGGAACAAGCTAAAATTCAATGTTTCTAAGTTCCTTATAGCTGTTTACAATGCCATTCTTTCTGTAAACCTAGTTATTATCACCAATCCCTTACACATTTTCATTTAGATACAAACTCACTTCTTGTAAATAGTGAAGAAAATGTTCCTTTTGTTAAATTTAAATACTTCAGTTCCTAATATTCATCATTGGAGGCAGGTAAGCAACCTATGGAACTTAACTAGGCCTGCTCCTGTGCTCTTATTTAACCACATGCTTTAACTGCTCTGCAGCAGTTGAGCCAAAAAAAGCAGGTTTATGTGGAAACGAGAGAACCTTAAAAAGATCTCATCTAATTCCCCATTCACTGTAGACTTGTTTCTTAGCTCTGTGTCTTGGCTTCTTGCAAGAAGTCTTGGTACTTTTCGAGTGAGGTTCAAACCTTTTCCCTACACCAGGATTTTGTGCTGAGGCTAAAATTAGGAGATGGTATTTCTTTCTATGCATTGGAGTGTCCTGAATTGAGTAACCCTGCCATGAATACAACATAATCTGTGATGTTTGTAGACTCCAGATTCACGTCTGGAAAAAAAATATTTGCTACAAGCAAAGAACCACTCAGCAGGGAGAGAGGAGGTTTGGATTCCAGTCTCTGGATGAATGTTTGTTTAAGGAAATTTAACCCAGTTCCCTAAAAATCAGTTTTTACAATCCCGTGTCCATATGTCTCTTCATCAATCTACCCAGTAATTTCTGAAACTATTGCCCTATCATCAAAAAACTTGACAAGGGACTGGAAAACTCCAAGGTAGAAAATTTCCCTGTAGCAGGAAAAATGACAAAGGAGAGAAAATCACTGCAATACCCTCCACAAGGCGAAAGGCAAAAGCTGAAGCTCACCCGGCCAGCAGCTAAAGCTGACTTAGTTGAAATCTGGAGCCCAATACCTCTACTGAAGTCTGAAAGAATTATGGCTCTAAATTCGGTGTTTAGAATAAAATTGTACTCTTTCTAAAGACAGTTTTCTCTTCTTTTTTTACATTTTTAAACTGATAATCAATACTTTTGTTACTACAGCATGAAAGCTTAGATTGCACTTGACGTAGTGATGCTGTTTCCGTTTAATGCGGTGGGAGTTTTAGCCAGCATTTCTTGCCATGCTATCTTCTTGAATACAGAGTGCAGCTGTGAATACATCTGCTGCTTTGTTTTGTTTTGTTTCACATGTTGCATTGCTTGGTTTGGCTGTCAAGCAGAGGGAGAACTCAGGGTAGGAAGTTGTTGCTGTATCTGTCATCTCACCTGAAGCAGTTCTCAAGATTTCTATAAACTGTATATTCTTTGGCTCTTGTACAAAAATGTGAGAATATTCAGATAGAACTGTAACTGATGCTACATCCGCTTCTTGGAAAAAAAGATTTAATGTAAAGATTAGTCAAGAGAACAAAAGACCTTTCTTCACTTTCATTTATTCAGTGCATATTGAGTTTACTTTTTATCACTCCTTTAGCAAAGAAAAGCGATACACAGCTACATCTCTGTAAGAACACACCCTTCCATTTCAGTCGTGTTACAGAAATTAACTGTGCAGGATCCCAATCATTTGCTTGAGACTCAGAGAATAATTCACATTAAAATGTGAAAAAATGCATTAGCACTCGTTTTAAAAATCATTACATCCAAGCAAACAAACAAGCACACACTGTGTTTCTTCCAGGAAATAACACACTTTTAATTTTATTGCTTTTCATTTCCATGGTTCTTTTACTTAAAGAAGGTCTATTTCCTCTTTTCCTCTGTTTTAGATGATAAATGATTTCTCATTATAATGTAGCTATCAGTCTTCTTTGGGCTATTAGATGTCACTAACTTGAACCAAAGAACCTATACTTTCATTATACTTTTAGTCTTTCATTTTTCCCTGGAAATCTTAAGGCTACACTTGTAAGAGCATGAATTTCAATCTTGAAAGACAGAGATACTCCTTAATTCCATTAATGTTAATCATATCTTATGACACTATGGACCTTGCAGGGTGAAGCTCTTCACTGTGCTTAAATAGTGACATTACTGCTCTCATATTACTGCAGCAAGGGGGCATTAAGCAGTCTCCACCTCTTAGTGTCTCAGGGAATCAAATCTGATCTGTAGGGAGGAAAGAAAGGGATAGATGGAGAGAGTAAGGGGGGGAGGAGAGAAAAAGAAAAAAGCAGCAAGCAGGAAGGTAATGAAGAAAGGAAGGGGAAAAAGGAAGGTTAGAAGAAAGAAAAAGGAGTAATTTGGGTAAAGAGAAATATCGGAAGGCACCAATGAGGAAGTTACAAATTGGGTTTTGCTTTGTTTTCCCCATGGTGCTTACTAACAACAGGATTGTGCATACTCACAGGACAGATCCTGGTGTGGGCTGTGAGGTTTGTACAGACGTGCCTTTAGTGACCTGAAACCATTTAACAGCTGCCCATAAAACAAAAGTAGTGTGCAGAAGAAACCCGTGCATCTCTGTGGTGATGCAGCAGAACAGTAGGCTTCAGCAACATAACCAAGCTACAGACACGTGGAACCTGCTACAAAATCCACGGACGTATCTCCTCTCCCTGTCTCTAGGAGGCTTTCACTCAGGTCCATCACGGTTATGCAGACGGCATCTGACCTCATTTCCTCTGCCCTGTTTTCTTTGTCACCAGCTTTTGCAGAGTGAACCAGTAAATGCTTAGGAAACAAGGACATAATATTCATGTTCTGAGGAGCAAATGACCCGATATCCCCGTAACTCTACTCAGTTTACCATGAACACCTTCCTCCTTGCTGCAGCCAGGAGGCCGGCACAGTACCAGCACTCAAAAATAGCATCAGATACACCGTGAACTTCATGTGTCACTGAAGGAGTTTTCTTACTCCAAAAGCTTCTGACTGACTAAGTCTGGTGGCGGTGGATGTTATTCTTCAGTATATTGCAAACGATGTGCTTAACAGCCAATGCTGTTTCCCTCCTCTCTCTCCTACACACGTTTTACCCTCTAATCTACTGGTGGTGCTTGCAGAATGAATTAGGACTGTGCACACAGATTGCGTGTATTTCCTCTTTAAAGTATAATTTCCATTTTCCAGGTACGGCTGGCTGGGTGCCTGTGTACAGGACATCCAGTTTGTTTTTCCACCAGCCTCCACTGCTGTGGGAGCTCTCTCAGAGATCGAGAAGACGTTTGTCTTTCAGCTTGCCTCCCAAATCTGGGAAGAATGAGCACATAAGCTCAGGCAATATTTACAGGAGTTTCAGCTACAGACATGAGTGCCAAAGGCGGACTATTTTGTTTTCATATTTTGCCTTTGTATTGCTCAGTCAAAACAAGTTAATTTTAAACTGAATGTTTTCATTTGGGGGGAAAAAACAGAGTAACTCTTTGTGGGGTGTTGTTTTTAGTTTCACCAATCCAAAATGACTGACAGAGGCACTCTGATTTCTGTTGTCTATAAGCCCTTCAGGTTTAGACCTTGCAGCATTATTTATTGCTGAATAAACTATTATATTACTTTTTAGACCTTGCGAGTGAAGGATTTACTTCTGGATGAACACTCAGTGTAGGATAGCAGCAGCCGGTGCAGACAGTACCACATCGCCGAAGCGTGAAATCCCACACAAGAGCGTAGGAAAGACTTCTGTTAGGCAGAAGTCCCATTACATTTCATCCCATCGGATTTCTTCTTTTCTCACTGGGTTTTTGTCCTGTCTCACTGCCCTATTATTTTTCTTACCCTATGCAGCATAGAAAGCTGTAAGGACATATGCTAATATTTCCTAATAAAGGATATGACATTCATTCTTAGAATTCTAAGAAAACTTATCTTGGTACGCATTTGGGCGTACTTTCTCCCCAGTGTGTATCTCGGATAGCATGTTGTCATCTTCATCCCTGGCCTGAGGGGGTGGCCAGCTTGTCTCAGTGCATCAGCAGCGTCCATGAAGGGTCCTGCCGAACGATCAGAGCATGTAACGCCCTGACGCCCTCTCTCCATTGCCCAAGCAGTTCTGCTTCTGTTGCCCTTCCAGATTGCTGGGGCGGATTGTCAGTAAGCAAGAACAACGTTAATAGGTTCTGTTTTAATAGTAAGTACCCAGCGTTACTCAGCTAAAGAGTATGACTCCTAAACATCTTTTTATTCAGGAAACCCAATTGTATTTTTATCTGCCGATCGCAAGGATTTCACTTTGGAAGCAGTTAACCAAGCAGCCGAATTAGTGCAGTGTAAGTTGCTTTGTTCTGCTATCAGATGCTCTGTGTCCGCTTCTGACCCTGCTCTTGACATTCTGTGGCTACCACTGAGCCACAGGTTTTATTAGCTCCACACTCGGGTTCTGTACCTGCTGTTTGCTCAGATGAACGGGCCCTGCCTTGCGGAGCAGAACCGTTTGACAGGTTGACTAGCATCTTTCCTTGCACAGCCTGTGAAGGGCATAACATCATTTTAAATTTAGGAGTGCCATCAGGATGCTTTCAAGCTTCACAGCAAACTGTTTCATCTTTTCCTGCTCCCCTCAAGAAGTGTATGTATGAGGGGAGAGACTGCTTCTGAATTATCAGCCCAAAGAAAATGCCATTCTCAACAGTGGGTGAGGCTTTCCCAGCAGAGAAGGGGTCAGAGTCAAAAATTATCTTTATTTTACCCTCTTAAAATTTGTTCTGACAGAATGTGGCACGACTGGATAGTTTAGTGCAGAGGTACTTGAGGGAACTCATTTCCTACCAACCTGTATACCAAAAATATCTTAACCCTAGAGACATGCAGCTTCACCTTGAATAATTGGTCCAGGTATATTTATTTGTAAGAATGTACAGGTATTTCGATAGATGGGAAACACACATGGTAATTGAAAACAAAAACCCTGTGTATTCCTGCTTATGCTGTTCCTTTTCACATTTACCAGACTGAGTATATCCTAAGGGAATAGGATCTACCCATGAAGGTGGATTTACATGGGTGGGTTATCCTACAGAGCTCTGAGAACTAACCCAACCTTTTTATCTGTGTGATTCTAAAGCAGCATGTATCGTGACAGTGCAAACTGGACTAAGCCCCCCCATGTCAGCTGTAAACCAGCTAGCTGAGGTATTGCTAAGCATGGACTCAGCAGTAGGCAGCCACTGAACTGGATACACGCTGTAGCACCAGGACGTTGGGTGAATTCATGCCTCTTAGTGAGCGAACTAAAGATTCTTTTGATTTTGCTTCAGAACAATGTGAAACTCATAGTCTGATTTCATTTCAATATGAACACAGGTGAGGCTTGATGGATTTGGCTGAATTTTGCCTTGAAAGCTAGTGGGGTTTTTTCTTCCTAAGCCAAGTAAAGGCATAGTAGAAACGTGTAAAATATTTGTTTCTGTGACTGTAAATATTAAATCTTGGGCTCTGGCCTTTGCAAACTGAACTGTGGGTTTGTGGTTTGGTGCATTTGCAAACCTCAGGCCATGCTAAGAAAAACTCAGCAAACACAGGCTGGGATTGTTGGCATTGCTGGGCAGTCATCAGATCTCCCTCATCTCAGCTGGCCTCCTTCCTCCCTCCCTAGCAAGGCCTACGTCTCCTAAGGGTACACAGGTATGGGAGCAGTAGAGAGTGCAGGGAAGCGTTGAACGTAAGGGAGTTTTTATTTGGGCGTCGATGGTTTAATTTAAGAACAAAGGGTTAAGCTCTCACGCTCATTTCCTCTAGACAACAGTCAAAATCTTAATGACAAAACAACTTGCTTTTAGAAGAAAAGCTAATCACTAAATTTCTTTTTTATTTCCACAATGTGTGTCACATAGATGGAGCTGAGAGGCAGAGTCCCACCTTCACCAGTCCATGGGGACTGTCCCCATCTAGAAAGACACATTTCCTTCAAAGCATCTCCTCAGCTCATCTACTGTGTGTCTTCCCACTGACTCGGGATGTAAAACATTATGAACTGGGGACCAGACCAGGGGGAGCAGAAAGACAAAGCTTCAGTGCTCCAGGAAATGAAAGGGCATGATCAGTAGAGAAGTTCCTGCATTGCTCTTGCAAAGGTAGAGAACTGAGAAATAAGGGGTGCTGAAATAAAGCTCTTCCTCCTGTCCACATCCAGGAGTAAGTGGCTGAATCACAAAATTCCTATAGCTAGTAAAAGTGTTGGATGAACAAAAATACCTACATCTTCCCATGACTGCAACCTTGGTTTGGTTCTGTAATTACTGTCTGTGAAGTAAACATGACCATAAAAAGGGAAAAGTTTATTTTGTTCCTTTTATTTCCACCCAAAGTCATTTTATTCTTTATATATTTCGTCACATGTCAACGTCCTTGCTTCCAACATTTAAACTTTGGCAAGAAGCAGCGTAAGTCAATAAAAAAGAACTCCAAGTGTCATGCACAATAAAGACTTGGGTATGGTTTTCCAAATGACTGTGAAGTAGAATTTACTGAAAAGCAGGCAAAGAACTCATATCTAGAAATCGAGTCTCTGCTTGTAAAAGTCAGAGGTTAAATTCTTTTTTTAAAAAGCTTTCACACGCATCTCTCAGGCATGTCCTATCCTTGCTTAAATATTTGAGAGGGGGAAAGTAACTGGGACAGATGAGAACATTTCCATAGACGTGTTAGAGATCTGCAGCACAAAACTGAAGCACTTTAAATTAAATATTTCTCATTTTCACTTACCAAGTATTATGTGCTACAATGCAGCTTTCAAAAGGTAGAAGGAAAAGTAAAATAACAGCAACAAGAAGCACATCCCAGCATGTATTTATTTTACTTTGTAATTTAAGTCAGTCCAATTGTGCTGCAGGGTATTGAGTTATGCAATATTAAAGTTTGAAAACTACACCCAAAATTATTTTTGGATCATGTTTAATGAGATATATAACATGGGAATGATTGATTTATTTGCATGTTTTGAGGTTTTGTATTTTGCTGAGCTTGTGCCTAAATTCTCATGCAGGCAGACTTTAAAAAAATCATATTCACAGCAAAGCAAGACAAATACCTTTATCTAACTTCGATGTGCTAATCTGGAGTAAATTTTAAAAGTAGGCATTGGCTGTTACTTGGTCAAAATACAAATTTCTCTTGACTTCCACAGGTTGAGGGAAAAGATCTGTAGCTGCTTTCCTAATTGCCCCACGCACACCTGTAAAAGGGCTGTTCCTGCCAGGTGATGGCTGGTTTCACAGTCCCGTTACTTTTATCCCATGAAGTACTGGTCTTCAGACAGATGGAGTTCATTACTTAATATTTAGTGGCCAACTTAATGGATATCCTTCATTATGTACCTTCTGGTCTGAAAGAATGATGTATCAGGACATTCTCATACCATGTTCCTTCACTGGGAATTGGGAACAAGCATCCACCATCTCTCGCAGCAGCACAGTAGATATTGGACACGTTGCAGAGCTGAGAATTTGGTGAACAGCCCGAAGGCTTTTCCTGCCGTGTTCCGGTGCAACGAATAGCATGGTTTAGGGAGGCCTTTCAGATGTGCCCTACCAGGGCTAATTCTGGTGCTGGCTCATGGCCATCCTGCTCCTGACTCCCTCCGGAGCTTCCCAAAAGCCTCCTCTAGCCCAGAACAGAAATGACCTCCCTGGAGCTGTGCAAACGCAGGGACCGCTTGCCTCTTATCTCCTGCTCAGCCTGTGGAGCCAATACCAAAATCCCTCACTCCTGCAAATCTCTGGGCTGTCCACCAGGTCTAGTTTGTTTCCCACTAAGGAACCCTGATGGTGTTGGGGTTCAGAGGTAAAGCAGTCGGGGGGAATCGGTCACGCTGGGTGAGCGTGAGGGGCTGAGGGCTCAGCCATGTTCCCTGAGCCCTTTCAGGTCACGATCCCCAGCACTAATGGGGGAAATGAGGCTGCTGGAACACCTCTGCCCCATGGATGTTGGCGAGGAGCAGGGCCGCTCGCAGTGCTGGTTGGCAGGGCTGCGCAGAGGCAGCTGCCCACTCCCGCTGCCCACCATCAGCATCCCCAGGGATGCAGTCTGCAGCGGGCAGTCAACCCCCCCTGCTGCGTCCCATGGCAAGATGCCGCTGGGGAGGGCACAGGCTCTTCCAGACCCGCTACCGCCCAAAGCTAAATTGTGTCAAGAGGTCCCTCACACTTCAAAGGAGCTTTGGCTCCATTTCACGCCGGGGGCTGGAGAAGGGGCCGTGTGACAAAGGGGAGCAGAGGAGCACACCTGTAAATGCCAAGCAGGCTGTGACTCGCCTGACGGTCACGAGACCTTCCACCCGTACAAACTAAACCTGAGCACCATGCCTGCTTTTAAGTGGGAAAACTGTACCTCTGTTTCTTGGTTTTAGGCAATCCATTGTCCGTGCCATCTGTCATTTGGACAAAGGGATATTCTCATGACACCTAACCCCATTGCTGCAGGGCGCGAAAGCTTGTCCATTCATTTTAAGGAATATAGAAGCAAATACTTCCACAGCCAGCACTCCTCAGAAACTTTACAGTGACTTCTTTGTACCTTTCCCAGTCAGACTTCCCTACGGGGTAAATTCACAATGAAATGATATTTACCCTTCATCGCTAACGGGACTTATTTTGTTCCACTATTGTTGAGTATCTCCAAGGGCTGGCAAGCTTATTGTTGGGTTGATTTTTGTTATGCTAGGACAGAGAAGAAGGTTCTCTAGTATCACTCCTCTAGATCAGATTTAACTTCACTAAATGGATAACTAAGGATGCATGTCTGGATATAGGTAGCTGAATTAAATGGTGTTACATTATGGATTCTGTTTTAATAGGAGAAGAGAAATACCACAGAACGGGACAAAGAAAATTATAAGCAAGCACCATCCCTATTAATGAAATGTGTCCTGTATTATTTTTTTACATAATGAACGTGTCCCAGGTTTTGCACTCATGCAGTGGGGTACAGCTGTTTTCCAGTTCTGGTTTAACGTTCTGACAATTTGTTGCTTCTCACCTACATAAATGCAGCCTATCCAACAGGAAAATTTAAGACCTAATTCATATTTCCATATTTTTTTCCTATAAAATAAGGATTAGGAACCCCCCTAAATGGTGAGGGGGAAGCCTATGAATGAACATTAGTTTTCACTTTCCATAATCCAAAGAAATAGAAATATATGGAGTAGGATCTGACCCATGAAACAGTGTTTTTCTTTTGGGACTACCAAAATGCATAATTTGACAAAATCCATACTCTCAATCCCATCCACCCAAATGGTGGTCCTGCAGCTCTTATCAATAGCAAAATATTTTATTTATCTTTCCAACGCTTGTATTAGTCTGGTCAATGGGATCACTGGAAAGAAAGAAATGGAAAGAAGGTATGGGTATGAAACGGATCATAAATAAATAATTAAATCTTTGAATTCAGAGCTTCACTTTGGCTGTAATGCTGATGTAAGAAATGGGCACTTGAGAGAGAGGCTTTTGACACCATCATAAATAAACCCATGGCTGAGGAATGCTACTGAGTCGTAGACACAGCTGGAAAAAATATGGAATCTAGCCCTGTTCGCATCTTGCTAATTTTATACCGATCTATCCAGTGGCAGAATGATTGATGTCATTTGTTTTTGTCTCATGCCATTTTAGCTCCAGGAATAACAAAATAGCATAACCAAGCAAATCTCTCTAAAGCATAGAAGAATTTCTATCAGCACTGTTTCCCTAATGGCAAAAGAAATGTCAGCATTAAAAATAATTACAAGCGTAAAAGAAACTCCACAACCAATTAGGGGATGCACTATGTTATCTGCAGAAGGAAGAACTGGGTGTGTTATGTACTGTGCTCAAGGCTAACTGAATTCCTTGGCTTTAGATAGTTTGGCATTAATTACCTGTAATTATTGTTGTCCTTTCATTGAGATTTATGTTGGTCTGAATCATCCTTTAAAACCTAATTAAATCAGCTATTTCCTTTTCTCTTGCTTCCATTCAATCCTGAGTTTATTCTTATTTTTTCATCTTTGGATATTAATCTTTGAAATGTTTATGAACATGTCTAGAGAAGATGGATTTGCATGAAACAGTGAAATGAATGAATGCACCTCGCTGACTCCTGAGAGGTTTTATGCACTCAAGCGACTACATTTTCCAAAGTATTTAAAGATCTTGTTTGATGCCTTTTAGAAATCTGGTTCTGGGCTCACTATGATATTGTCCCCCTGCATATGTGTAAAGTTTCCCCAAGAGCTTGTGTTATGCCCCCTCCTCTGTCAGTCTTCCAGCACCAGGTACTGAGCTTTACGTCTAAAAGAGAAGCCCAGGCTCACAGCTCCATAGTACCCTCAGTTCAGGCTTAACATGAGAGCGAAAGCGATGGCTACTGTAATTGCAGAATTAATACTAATTAATAACTGTCATGGTTGTAAAGGGAATTTTGACTCCATGACAAAGGATCCTCTTTCTTTCTGGCTACTTTTCATATGTGTGCATGTATATGTAGATAAACGCATTTTAAATTCATTTCTGTGCTTCACCCTCAATAAGGAGAGAAGACCTGCTCTCCGTGAACTCCTTTTGTAGCTATAATTTCAAGCTGCAGCGTATTTATTCACTCCCTTTGAAAATGAATCTTTAGAAACTCCACCAGAACTTGCACCTGTGTAAAACTGGTTTCAACGTTGCACCTACCGTGTAGTTAAAAGTAAAACGTGCACGTTTTCAGAATCCCACAGCACGCCAATATTTGCTTTAAATGGATGTGAGCGGGGTCATGGCACAGTCTGTGAGATCCTAGGCCTGAGTTCGTCACTGCTCTTTTTAATTCCTTCTGTATAATCCATGAAAATCAGGAAGTAACAAGAACTCTTTAAGCCACCAGCAGAGAAAAAGATTTCATAAAACAAGAGCAAACCTTGATGGTTGGAATCCAGAACTTGGTCTTATTAAAAAACACAACAGGGGCCCATGTAGACAGAAAATTGTAATGCCTTCAGGTTCTCAATATGCAGAAATGTGAGAATAGCAGTTATTGTCTCCTAAATTAAAGTCCGTCTCATAATCATTAAATGCTTCAGTAATTTTAAGGCGCTGTCCTCAAACTTTTTAATTTGCTCTTAAACTGAAGCACCCCTTACGCCCGAGTTGTACAGTGTACACTCATTGCCGATCCCGGCTTACAGCTTCACTGTGCCTCCTTCCCACGTCATTGCCTCTACTTCCACATAACCGTGCCCTGTGCCACCCCCCTCCTGTGCATACGCAAAGTATGTTTTAATTCCAAGCAACCCCTCAGCATATGCAATTTTCGTCCTGAATTCTACCCACAGGAACAGGGGGATGTGCTGTGCAGAGCTGAGTGAAGGTGTGGCTACACACCGCTCCACCGGGGCCACGGCAGCACCGTCAGGCACGTGGAATCTGACAGGAATATGCACGGAATAGATCTAGAATTTTTTTTCATCCAAGCAGTGGATCAAAAGTGGATCATTTAGCAGAAACAAAAATCCCACAATACTGTTTTGTGGAAGAAAGCAGGTAGTCTTCAATTTAAATGCATTTTCAATCCTGGTAGCTGGCTTCTATAGGGAGGTGGGGGAGCTGAAAACACTTAACGGAACTTTGTGATAATTTTCCCAGCTAATGTCAAAGGAGTAGCAAAGTGAATTGTAGAATCTTACGCCGCAGTTTTTAAAGCCCTTCGCAGATGTATTTTCTAACAGTATGAAAATACATTATTAATCCTTCTAATTGCTTGAAATGTTGTCTGTTAAAGTAATAGGGGAGTAAATTGTTTTAGCTGGAAGTCAATGTCATGCAGCCAAACCACCAAATAACAAAATTCAATTCAAAGCGTGATGGCTTGTGTCACATAAAATCATGTTCACATAAGCAGGAATAAGAGATTTTTATGCTGCTCATGTATTTTGTGTTATAAGAAACTACCCGATCCTGTACAGGGAGGGAGCGTGGATTTACAGAGGATGATAAGAAAGTGTCTGCTCTAGTCCCAATCCTCCATATATTCTAAAGCCTGAACTTGTTCCACATTTCCAGTGCTGTTTAACTTATCTCTTGCTACTCAATAGATGAGAGTTGTCATGGGGTAATTCTGCAGAGGTCACTGGAGTTACACCAGGGATCACTTTCTCCCAGTAAGTGCCAGCAATGTTGACTAGCAGACACAGGAAATTAATGTAGGGGTGCGCCCTGCGAAGCTGAGACATCATCTTCTCTCCAATGCACGTTTATTTCTGGCAAGCTGTGATACAGCCCTGAACTATGCGTATTTCATGCATACTGATGGAACAGTGAGCATTCAAGGGGGCACAGAAAGAGTGTCTTTTTTACTAGAACTATCCTCCAAAATTTTTTGTTGTTTTCTTTTAAGAAAGGAAAAAAGAGCATTACAGTTGATATCCTTCTCGGTGGCACCTCACATTAAATACAAGGGGATGAGAACTCTGTATTGTGAGCCAAAATCAGACCTGATGGCAATCAATATTCAGCAGATCAACATCTGTTTGTATCAGCGGAGAACTGGGAGCAATGCTGTAAACTGAACAGTGTGTGCTGAATGTGAAATGAGTTTTCTGTAGATATCAGGGGCTGGGAGAAACACATAGCTGGTTTTCCAGTGCTAGCTATGTGTTTTCTTCTCAACACATTGGATTGGCTGGGACCGTACAGTGAGCTCAGCCCCCTGTTAGCATCTTGTAATACAATTTCTTGTGTAACTGTCAACATATAATCTTATGTGTAATTAGAGTTTAGGAGCATTACTTAAGGAAATTATAATTAGTGCTGTAATGGTTAGAATAAGGTTTGAAGGCTTCATTTACAGCTAGTAACTGATGATCAGTGCAAACTCTAGAAGTCATAGGGATCTGAAGCATGAAGGGATTCATTTTTCCTTGCTCATGTCCAAGTAAGGAAAAAAAAAAAAAAGACAATATAATTCATGCTTTGACACTGATTAGAAGGAAGAGGGGATGGAGGGAACTGCAAATATACCTCAGTAAAGTGTCCCACTGTTGGATTGCCTAGAGGACCAACAGAAGCTCATTCATGTCCAGCGAATCCTTCCTTTGTCTGGCTCAGACCCTGAACTACATGAGGGACCATCTTATAGCACCTTCCCAGTACCTGAAGGGGTTACAAGGAAGCTGGGGGGGGACTGTTCACAATGGTCTGTAGTGACAGGACAAGGGGTAACGGGTTTAAACTGAAAGCGGGGAAATTGAGATTGGTTATCAGGAAGAAATTCTTCCCATAGAGGGTGGGGAGGCACTGGGACAGGCTGCCCAGAGAAGCTGTGGATGCCCCATCCCTGGAAGTGTCCAAGGCCAGGCTGGATGGGGCTTGGAGCAACCTGGGCTAGTGGAGGGTGTCCCTGCCCATGGCAGGGGGTTGGAACTGGATGGGCTTTAAGGTCCCTTCCAGCCCAAACCAGTCTGTGATCTTCCAAAACAACGTGTGTAGGTCCACAGTTTTATCACTCATTAGAAATCCTACTTTTCCCAGGCTACCTTCTGTGTTCTACAAAGCAGTTTTGTGTTATTATCTTTGACTACATTGTCAGCTAGAGATGAAAAGTGTCCTTTCTAATGAGACATTAGATACATCAGAAGTGATTAATTGCACCAACTTTCAATTAGCTTAAAGTTAAGCTAAGCCAGTCTAAGACATGCTGATCTTTTAGCTTCTTTGTGTACCACCTAGAAGGGCAAAGGCACTCTCAGAGGGCGATTTTCACCATTTATCTTTGAATTCTGTGACTGCAATCACTAGGTTATTTTGGAGGCCTACCTATTACACAGCAAAAATGAGATTTTAGTCCCAAAGTAGTTTTGATGAAGGGAAATGTAAATATCGGCAGAAAATGATAAGCAACAGAATTGTGAGCAAGGGCAAAGGGGAAGTCTTACTAAACACATCTCTAAAGACACCCTCACAAGACACAGCTATTTAGTTCACCTTATTCAAAGGATATTATAAATGTCTATTTTGTGTCCATATGAACAGGACAAGTAGCTGCTTTTCAAGACAAAGCCACTGAAGAAGTGATTTTGCCTTCTTTACTATGTGCTATCACATGAATTGAAGGTTTTGGGCTTTGTTTTTCCTGTCACATATGAAGACACCACTAAAGAAAGCAAGTCATTTCTTCTGCCTTGGGACTTAGCAGTTTTTATCTTACGAAGAAAGCAAGCTGAATCTGGGTCTTGGGTGCGTGAAAAGTCCCCATAGAAAAGACATTCACAGAGATATAGGACTGGATCAGGGCTTTACTGATTTCATTATACTGTTCCTGCAGAAGCGTACCAGCTGCTTCAGAGAAAAGTACAGGAAGCCTTACAGAAGGCAATTATGAAATAACTTGCTGACAGGAAAAAATTCTTACTAGCCCCCGTTAATTAGAGGTTATCTTATGTCCTTGAAGCATGAAGACATACATCCTTTCCAGCAAGATTGTCATGCTATTTATCATTTTTGATCTTCACTAGCTTTTAAACTGCATCTTAAAACACATATTTCTTGGTTCAGCTTCCAAGACTTAATGGCACAAACTGAACAGTGTTTATTTACAACGAAGGCATAAACTGTTTTGTATAAATCATACCAAATTCTTCATTATTGCTAAGGATCACAAAATTGAGTCATCTGGCACCAAAATATAAGCAGAGCTTTGAGGATTTCCCTCATAAATTCAGCAGAACATAATCACATTTTGTAACAATGAATTATAACAAACAAGATGAGTTTTCCTACTTTAAAAATCTGCTATTAATTATTAGCTGGATCAAGCTTCTCTCCACTTATTTGACCTCATGACAAATGTGTTTGGGAAATATCCATCTCTTTATTTATGCCTGTCCCTCTCTGGCATATGATGCTAGGGGACGCACTCAGGCTTACGTCTGACAAGAAGAAATATAAACTAGATGATTGCAGCCCTGAAGCTGGAGGCTGCAGACACGTAACAGTGGTGAGAAACA
Organism: Rhynochetos jubatus; assembly: GCA_027574665.1. Classification (NCBI taxonomy): domain Eukaryota; kingdom Metazoa; phylum Chordata; class Aves; order Eurypygiformes; family Rhynochetidae; genus Rhynochetos; species Rhynochetos jubatus. Next base: position 36,869,063 of record CM050655.1, on the reverse strand, counting down.
CCCAGCCAGAGTCCCTTACAGTGTTTAAATATACCTGTAAGTCGCCCTAGGCAGTTAAAACCAGCTTGCTGTTTCCCTCAACGCTAGACACTGCTAACGAACACTTCTACTGTTTTTACAACTGATCTTTAAAGCAGCACTGCAGAGTACCAGACTGATCATGGAGTAACCCAAGAATTAGGCACACAGCACTCTCAGTCCAAATCTGTATTTGTCTTTGGCCATCCTGCTTCCAGGGGTTTTGGGTAAGGAAAGGGACTGGAAGGCTGACCATGCTCCTTTTAAATCTCCCCCGTTTTCAAGGTGGGTTGTGTTATAGTTGCTTTATTCTCAATTTTTGGCTGGTGGTATTCAGTGTTGCCCGTGCTGCTGTAAGCCATCCTCATGGAATACTAGCGTGCACCCATCTGGTTCAGCTGGGACTGGACAAGTCCCGACCTGCCTCTGCAGCCATTGTGGAAGGACCCCCCCTCGTCTCCCCTTTGCCTGTAGCACTATCAGCTAAGATGTCACAAACTAGATTTGTTTCCACTTACTTATGAGAGCCCTGATATCCAAAAGGGTCTGATCCAGTCTCGTATGCTTTGAAACCTGTCAAGCTGTCTGTGGCTCAAATCAAAGAACCATTTGACATTTCTTGTCATGTATGTCAACGGGTGCCCTTTCAAAGCATACAAATATTGCCTTTGTTCCTGTGGCAGACACCGTCCTGCCCACACCCCTCAGTGCTCCTGGTGTGGTTTCTGTGATTTTTTTCTTCTACTAGAACTTCCTGCCACATCTGTTACTAAACAGAAACCCAAAAGGAAATCAGCTTTCACCTGTCAACTGCCATGTGTGTATGACCTCCCCTTTTCCATCACTTTCCATTAGTGTCTTTCATCATGTCAAGGACTTTTTCACATTTACTTCTTTTTCTATCTGCTCCTTTGGGAAGTACCATTTTCCTTTTGAGCTACAGCCCTTTTATTTGTCACGTTTATTGCATCAACCCTACACGTAACACCGGCTCCTCTTTGTCCTTGGGAAGTGCATCCTTTGGCCTCAGGAAGAGGTCTCCCCATCTGTGTTCCAGTGGTGGCCTTCCTACGAGAAGGGTTACCTTTGGCATCCACTGCTGCTCACCAGCCCGGCTCTGCAGCAGCCTTTTGTACAACAGCTGTTTGGCTCGCTGCGCTCAACTCTTTTCTCTGCCCTACTGACCCAGTGCTACAAAACAGCACTGACTTGCAAAAAAATCAGATGGATGGAGGAGAGACGCGGGAGGTTTTTTTTTTTAATGTGACACCAAAGACCCAAAATTCAAGCAGATTTGGCAGATATTCTGTGCTCTACAGGAAAAAGAACAATCCTAAATCCATAGGCAGAGGATTTCAGATGAAAGAAGCTTAAGTATAAATTGTGTACACAATACAATGGTTGCACAACAGTTGTTCCACATTACACAGCTTAGATTTACGTACTCCCCAAAACTTCCCAGTGTAAATAAACTGTTAGTCTATACTACTTATGAGCATAAAAACACACAGCACTTAAAAATAAACGATGCAACTACCATAAATACACAAAGAATTAAGCAACAGCACATGATTAAAGGCCAACTGCTGACGTGGAAGATCGATATTGCTTGAAGCTATGAATCATTAAAATTTGATTCTTTTCAAACTTACATCAGATTGCTATTATTATTACCAGAACGCAGTGCAATAATTTCTAATTTCACCCGTGCAATGTATTTTTATATATCTAAAAGTACAGGAAGAAATCTTGCCCCACAGAACTTGATCCAAAATTGGCCACTGACCTCCGCAGAACTAAGTGTTCACTCATAGGATTTTCTTCCCTCTTATGGCCTCCACTGCAGTTCAGGGCTTAATAAGATCTAGAGAAGCTCAGAAAATAGCCACTTTATTTCAAGCATCAATCAAAGGTCAGTCTTGTGGAATTTGCAAGCTCAAGTTTACTGGGGATATAGAGTTTTTTTTTGGGGGGGGGGGGGCTGCCTCAAACTGCTCACAACGTCATTGGACTACTTTTGCAGAAGCTCTCTTTCTTCTGAGGGGTTTGAAAGTGTGTCTTTATAGTAAACGTGCTGTTAGGTACTTTCCAGAGGAATCTTTATGTTCATGACCTGACTTGGAAAACATTTCTTAGACACAGTCTTGGTTTCCAGCAAGGTTCTGCCTGGCTCATTTTGGTTTCCGTGAAACACAAAGAGCTCGCGCCTGGCCTAGGGTGATTCAGATCCTCATCTGGTGTTAGATGCCGGCAGCCTCCTGGCACTCCATCGTCCCATCTGGCCACATAACCACATGTCCACAAAACATAAAACTCTCTGGATTTTTCTGCTTCGTTTGATTTTCTGCATGCAAAGGCCATGGTTGCTAGGCCTTACACGTTGTGTTATGATAATGCAAATAACCTGTATGTTGTTCCAACTCTGCTTCTTTCTTTGTTGTTTTCTCTCTGGAGGAAACCTCTGCCTCTTTAAATTCAACTGAATGTTTTTCTTCATGCAACTAGCATAAAGATTTGGCCCAATTCAGGTTCCTCTTTTTTTTTAATGCAGTAATTACTATTTACTAGTATAATTCTCTGTATATCCATGCCCTAGTTACATGTTTTAATATTGACATTTAACTGTTATTGAGGTACTGTTTTGTGAGGACACAAGAAGGACTTTTTATTACCTTACCAATCATTTCAGTGCTTACTTTCATCTGACCCTTATCAGCTTCCATCCAGAAACTTTACTCCTGCGTAGTTAAAAATATAAACATGCACCCACGCACTTATCTCCATGTTCACACACATCCACACAAATAAACGTTTCCAAACATTTCTGGGTGGTAGTGAACTCCTGTCTCTGAGAAACAGGTGTATGGATGATGTAGACCTCCCCGTGCTCATCAGAGGAAGTGGGAGCAAGCGAAAGCAATGACACTGATTATCAAACACTCGTTAACAGAAACTGTCGTGAGGAAAACAGCAATCTAGGGTTGAGCGAATTTGCAGGGTAATGTTATACGTTTGCCTGTGGACCCTCAATTATGACTATATTCCTGGCTTAGTTTTTGACCTACATGGCAGAAAGAAGTACTTTTGGTTTAAGTAAATAAGAAATGCATCTTTTGTTTTGAAATGATGTGGTCCATAAAAGGTACCTCAGAGAAAAATAAACAGGAAAGTCAAGTGTTAATAAGCTTTAACAAGATCTGTGGCAGATCTTGTTTCATTTTTCAAGGTGTTGTCAATTCAGCACACAAAAATAGATGAAATGCTGGGGATCTGGTTTTTGTAGATACTTCACTCCCGAGACAAAATGAGCTGATAGACACTGAGCACCATTAAAGATCTTGCAGTAGCATTTAGCAGTGATGTGAGGTGCTAGGCCTTGGAAAAGAGCTTCTGGGGGCCTTCCCAGTGTCACAAAGCACTGGCTGGCTGGGACTCGGAAGTTAAAAAGGATTTTCTGACCTTCCAAACAACTTGTGTCTGTGGGTATGGGTTCACTCTGATGGATTACGACCTTCTAAGGTATTTGTGAATCTACGTCTCCTTGATATTAGACCTTTAGTGCTAGCCATTAAAGAACTCAAATCACTCCTTCTATCTACTCATAGCATCATGATTTGGTATATCTAGGTCTCTGCCTCCCTCTTCCTTCAAACACATAGACAGATGAGCACTCTGACACCCATACAGCTTCAGCAGGGTGGCTGGGGAGCAACTGCAACCCAGACCAACCTCCAGCAAGGCTGTTGGTCATGACTTAGAACCGAGAGTTATGGTCTAAGTCTCAACTGCCATAAGCAGAGGAGTTCTAATGATGCATTTTTTAAAATAACAATCTGCCCTTTTTTTTTTTTCCTGATTCGTTTTTGAAAGAAGGTGGCAGCCAACATGGTTTTTTATAAGCAGACTAACATCAGTGTGTGCTACATGTGTTTGGGGAACATTTTCCTCCTGGAGGCTACAGGGGATGAGGTGTGGGAAGCGTGTACCTTTGGGGACTCAGTGGAGCAGATGACGTGCCAGGCTGCTTGGCAGGGTCAGGGCTGAGGCAATTCTGGGTTTCAGAAGGGCTCAAAACCAGGGGAAACTTTAAAGCCAGAAAGCGAAAGCCACGTGTAGTTGAGAGGCCTCTGAGGTGAGGCAATAAATGATTAGTGGTTTCCATGATCTCATCTTTTGACTTAGCTGCCCTATTTAGCCTCTGTGACTGTTTACACGGAGCCCTTAGAAACCTGCTTAATGTGAGGCAAGAAGTGTGTGCCCTGCATAAGAACTGGTCTTTCATGTCTTTTTTTAATGCTTTTGAGGTTCTCGTTGAACTTCCTCTCCTCAGTTTTATCCAGTAGTCTATACCGGTAAAGGAAAAGGTAAAGCTTCCACCTACAAAGGGAAGGATGTTTCCTCTTCCCCAGCTCCCACCACAGCTTTAAGAGGCGTCACTGACGATAGACAAAGGCTTGCTCGTTAGCAAGGGCTTCCTGAACAAGGATGATTTTTCTTTTCCTATTTTTGCTAAAACTCCCAAATACATCTTTTGAGCAGCACGTAATCAAAATGTTGGTAGAATAAACTCTGCGTCTTGATTTGTCAATTTTCACATAGGTGCGTTTACAAAATTCCCAAAAGGGACTTACTGATTTACACATCCAAAGTCTGAACCCTCAAAACCCAAGTAAGATTTTCAGTTGTCTAATTTTTCTAGGTGTTTGGTTTCTGCCAGTGAAGTTTTCAACGTACCCACATCCCTGCTTCTGCACAGAAACCTCACTGGGAAGGCTGGTACCTATCTCAGCCTTAAGACATATTGGGCTTCACAGGATTCCCTGCCTGTAAGTCCCAGGTAGATTGGCTCAGAACATAACCATTCTTACAGAAGGAATGGTGCAATCAGATATAAAAATAAGCCACTTGAAAGCAGTTGAAAGTCACTCTGTCATCTCAAGTGAAAATGCTGGCACTTTCCTCAGGAACGCAATGACTCAGGTCCTTAAATAAGACAAAACCAAGTAACTAATAACAAACCCAGGACACCTACATTCCAAAGTAGTGCTTCAGAACTTGTATTTAAACCATTGCCCATGGACCACTGATCAAAGTACTTACCTGTTATGTAAAACCCCAGGAATACGTTTTTCCTTTGGTTGAGGTGACTCAACGCTTACCTCCCACAGACATGCCCTAACCCTAGCCTCTAAAATGTATGGGTTTCTGAAGTGGGGAATTTCTCATGTTAAAGATATTTCACTTTGCATGGAACAACTAAATAGCCCTTGGGCAACTGAGAGTACTTGATAATTATGCTTTAGCCTGTGTTTAAGGATATTAATCTTCCCTGGAGGGAGGTTGGCTGTCCCATACAGTATAGAATAGCAGGTAGGTTGCAAGTGTTGCCAACTGAGGAAGGTGCTTTTCTATTTCTTGACCAAGTATTTGAGCCACGAGCCTCATATTGGGCTTTTTAATTGGTTAATTAGGAAAAGCCTCTTGGAGAAATATTGGTCCAGCCAGCTTGTATGAAGGAGAGAGAGTTTGCTGTGGCTTCAGCCAGCTGCGAGGAAACTGACCCCAGCCCTCTTGCGGTATGCTGCTGCTCTCCAGCCCTCAGGCCCGATGTCTGAGTGATTCCTACCAACCACCTCAATCATTTTGTCTCTGTGGCCACCAGCAGTGTCTCATTCACTTTGCAACCCATGCCCTGGTTCTACCCTGTCGTGTGCTCCCACCGGCGGTACTCTGGTCATCTCTGATAGCATGCTGGCCATGGAGGCATCCCCCAGTTGCACATCCCAGGCAACTGTTCGCTCAGGTCTCATCTGTGATAACAGAATCACCTCATACATGGGAGAGTCTATGACACTTTATGGGCCCCTTAATTATCCACTGGGAGCTACGGATTCTGTGTGGGCTGCTAGCTGAAGAGCCCTGCCTCCGTGGCAATGTAAATGATGACCTCTTCTTTTTGGAAAGAAAGTTGCCATGACTGCCAAACTAAGTGCAGTGTTTATATGTATTGGGCACAGTCTGCACACATCTAACTAATAGTCACTTTACAGTACCGGATTGGTAAATGTCTTAGCTTCTGAACCTCGAATGTATTGAAGGATATCGACATGCTCTGTTTGCTCTGGTCAGGCCTTAGGGCACGTTTAGCAGCAGAGCACTGAACACCAGGCAAAACCTATTGCTTCAGAACTCAGTGATGCCAGTAAGTATTACATGTGTGCCCCTCTTTTTCTGGACAATTCTTGAACTTTCATGACTAATGCCTCCTGAGTTTCCTGGCTCTTTAGCCCAACGTTTATTCTGCTTTCATGCCTGACTTTGGCTGTGATTTAAAGTGAATGCCATGGTAATGTTAAAGGAAGACCTAAAAATCAGATGTTAGAATAAGGAGCTTGAGTATTCCCAAGAACGTTTGTGCTTGGGAACCCACCTACCTGTCTGATAACACTTGCCAAAGATTCTGACCATCTCAGCTCTTTGATTTCCTATTTTCCCTAAAGTTTTTAAACCATCCTTATTCTTAATACACTTTTTTCAGAAAGCCCTGTGGGAACCCTACAGTATCACTGCCCTGGGCAGGACTGCTAATGGAAGAGCTAAAATTCTCTTTTTAGCAAGGTTTTTCTGGCCCAAGCTCATACATACAGTTGCCCACACATTTGCTAATGTGAACAGATACTTTGTGAGTATCTTTGAGAGGAAGGTCAGTTCTGTATTTCAAAAGTTCACAAGTCAAGCTGCACTGAAAGGCCCCTTTAACCTCAACCTTAAGCATCCTCAGCATATCATTAGGAAGATTAGCAAAGCCTTTAGCACCCCACTCAATTTCCTTATGTATGGAAAGGCCTGGCAGATCAAAGGAAACATTACTTCAAATAGCTTGTGACTTAGCTTGAGCTTACCCTTAGTACCACTGACCTCTCAACCGTCATGTTTTCTTCCAGTAGGAATTGCTTTTAAGGACAACAGTTTATCCTCCAAGATCCTTGTTTTGACCTTTCCAGCTTTCCCAATATACCTTGATAAAATGTGTAATTCAAAGAAGTGGCAAACCAAATACGTAGTAAATAAAAAGGGTTTTAAATAGGAAAATAGTTGCAAGTCATAGTTACTGCTGGTTCTGCTAATGAAGTGAGTAAGAATGTGAGTAAAGTTATGTTTATAGATTTGTCTTGTACTTGGCACAAACTCTTCGCAAACACTGAGGTCAATGCTATTTGACCATCTTTGGCGTTTTCCCGCTAGGATGTGAATGATTAAAGATGGCTCAGAGGTTAGCCCTTGCTCTGCATTCTCATCCATATGTGGGTGTGTATGGACCTTTACACACACAGAGAGACCTAGAGACGTCAGCTGAGAGTTTTCCAGCTGCAAGGCCCACCCACATGGATGGGTTGCAAGCATAGGTGCCTGATTCATGAGCATGTTTTTTATAAAACTATATTATTCATTAGCTTAGGGTATTAATCACTTTATTCTATATTTAAATTTCCTTCAGGGGCCTGTTATTTATTCCGTAGGTGTGTTTTAGCATGTTTTAATATGAAATTCACTGTAATTTAATCAGCCCTAAAATATTTCAGGTTCATTACGTACACTTAAAGCTGAATTGAGATATATATGCAATAACCAAGGAACATGGTTTGTAAATAAGATATTTGACCTTTACCTTTTTTCAAAATTACAGCATTGGTAACTGCAGATTAAATTAATCATCTGAAGAAATAAAAATTAGGTACATAATTGTTACTCTAATGTATCTATTTCAGTGTCAGCTGCCATTTCCATTGGAAGTCCCATTTTCATGGCTATATAATTTCACGGTTTCAATTATATGGGGCTTAAACTTTACTTAGTACACTTAACAAATAAGCGTGGCAATTCAAAGTTAAACCACTACACAGTCAGGGCTGGTTCAGAAAGCATCATTTAACAAGAAAAGTGTAAGATTTGTGTTCTAAGGTTTTCGTACATATGGTGAAAAGGAACGTGATAAATTTAGTTTAGATCAGTTTGGTTTGAATTTAATGACTGTGACATTTTAACTGCATTTTAAACTAAGTATTTTGTTACTTCCATTCTATTTCTTTCTTAATTAACTTTCAAACACTGCACCATTCCAACAGCTGGAATATGTATCATTTCCCACATATCATCAATCTCTCATCCTTAGGCAGACGGGGTATGTAAACAGTCTAATACTAATTAGCTGCAATTAAAATCTATCTCAGAAGAAAACATACAGATTTTATACAGTGGTCCAGAATCTTTTGAGTCAGAACCAGAGATATTTTAAAAAAATGTGAGCAATGTAACCCCAAATTCTGTCTCATTTTACTCCGTGATGACTGTGTTCTAACTCTGACTTTGACAGAGAAATGTACCCCTCATACTCTGCTGTCATGTAGATGTTAAATTTGTCAAAATTCCAGTGACTTAGAAGCCTAGAAAGAAAGTCATTAAACTCTGTTGTTTCCAAGAAGATAAATTCCGACTATTAGAGTCTCTTGGTCTAAGAGAATCTGTGCATAATAAAAGAAAAATTAGTTGCCATATGAGAATTTCATGTATTTGTCACTGTTGCTCTCAGAGGCACAAATCGGAATTCAAGTTGATGTACCTGTGAAGTCAGTGCATAGAAAAGAAGATGAGATGATTATCAGACCATCTGAAAGTAGAAGATCTTTTTTTTTTTTTTGCATATATGTTAACAGGGAATGTCATTCCACATATCAGTCCTGCTGCTAGCTGTCACAGCAGCATATCCTGCTGCCGGGACAGGATCCCTAATGCAGGAGTCCTGGGCCACTGGTGGGAGAGCTTAGACATGTCTTCTTTACACAAGCACATATGTATGTATAATGTGAAGCAATATTTATCCTCTCACTCTACACAGAATCATAGAATTGTTCTGGCTGGAAAAGACCTTTAAGATCATTGAGTCCAACCATTAAGGCAGCACTGCCAAACCTACCCTAAACCATGTCCCTAAGCACTATATCAACTCGTCTCTTAAATCCCCCCAGGGATGGTGACTCCACCACTTCCCTGGGCAGCCCACTCCAGTGCCTGACAGCCCTTTCTGTGAAGACATGGGAGCGGCAGAGACCCTGCTGCACTGATGTATTTGGGATGGAGTGGACAATTTCTGCCCGAAAAGTCTCCACAGATTGCTGCTCCCAAGGGCAATCCTACACAGGCGCTGGGACTTTCTCCAAAACCTGTGGTGTGGAGTGGAGAAGATGACGTGGGATACTAGCACAGACCTTTTCCTTGCACACTGGAAGGAAAAGAGCCGTGCAGTGGGCTCCAGTCATATATCATTAGCATGCATAAGACACATTTCCTGCCAAGAACAGCCACTGAGCACTGAAAAATCATAATTTCACAGTAGATTGCCATGCAAGTTGAAATAAATCCCCGAGGCAGTGCACCACACCCTCTGTCCCGAAGCGCGGCATGCAACCCCAGGAACCCTCTGAAGGAGATACTGAACACTCTGTCCTAAATGGTCTTTTTATATACACAGATGCCTTTTTTTATATGTGTGTGTATATATGTAAATGTGTGTATATGAGAGGTAGAGAAGCATCTGGGAAATATAATTCCCTACGAATGACAGCTATTAGTAGAAAGAAATACAAGACTCGATTCCAGCTCTGTGGCATTTGTGTTAAAAAGCAGCTTTAAGGATCTAGCATCACTAAAAAAGGTGACAGTGAATTTTTCTTATCTTTGCTGCCTCCAAACAGAAAATCAGTAAAGGCTTTCCGAGGCTGAACAATCAAATGTGTTTACTGAAAGTTGCCACCAGCTACACACAATTCTGCTTTTGATTCCATAAAAAGATGACCTAAATGTCTACCTTATAATTTACTGTACATTGCCATGCACTTAGTTTTTATCCTAAGTAAGTATTTTAAAATATCTGACATGCTCTTGCCACTGTATTTTTAACAGTATTTTGAGCTGATAATCTTTTTCCTTACTGATTTCTGTATTTTCCTGAGTCAGGTCTTTGCATCATTTACAGTGAACAGAGTAACAACCGTCCTACTGCTAAGAATGTGGGTCTTTAAAACAAATCATGAGAGCTTGAAATTTTTAGGTTTTTCACTTTTCATTTCTGGGTCACATTCAGAAAACAAGAAGTAGTTTTCTCAAATCAATCTTTTCTGCAAGGCTTTCTTGCTCAAAGAGCTTTGTAAACAGAGCTTGTAAAGAGAAGCAGAACTACAGGGCTGAGTTTGGTTAAGACACCAAAACCTACAATAAAATGAAATAATTACCTGAGAAGATGGGTGCGTTTCAGATGTAGGAGCCAGGAATGCCTTCTGCTTGCAATGAAACTGGTAACACAAGAAATTATTGCTTGTGGTAGCTCTGCACAGAAGCCAACAGAGGGAAATACACTCACAAAATAATCTGGAATTACAAGGACTAGAATCTGGTTGTTATTAATGGACGTGGGACCAGCCTCTGGTACCATTGCATATTATTCTTCTAAACCAGCACTGAGTCACACGTTCAGAGTCGAAGACCTTTCATGTAGGAAGCTCTTTAGCGGGTGTGATTGGTTTCAGCTCGATAGGTTGTGCACGTGTTTAAAGTGAGGTATAACATCGCAGGGTTGATCTCACCAAACTTGGTACGTCCTAATTCGCCCTTGTGGTGACTGTCCATTTTAAATGGTAGTGAATAGTGCATTTTGGAACATAACTGTGTCTGAAAGTCGAGGTTGAATATGAAACTTACAATTTATCATTCTGGTAGTAGCAGCTATGAACTGTTCAATGTATGCTACTCTTTGTCAAAGACATGGTGCTTTATGTCTTTTTAACTTCTTTGAAATAGACATGATTTTTGCTTGTACAAGGTGCCTTTTTCAATCTACTGCTCCGTGATGCAGTTCATTAAAACAATATTAAGTGACAAATCTGGATGACTGCGTCTTTGACAATGCAACCTGTAACCGCAACGAGGGCATGCAGACAGATTACCAGCGTGAACACAGAGGTACGAGTGTGCGCCGTAAAAGTGGCAGGTGCATCGCATGACTGCAAAGGGAAACTGCTCTGTTTGGGAAGCCTGGCACAAACACAACGGCCTAAGCAGTGAGGGTTACAATGAGCTCATATTTATTTTAATATTGTTTGCCTCTCTGCTCAAACAACTCCCTGGATTATTTTGACCTCAAGTGTTCACTCTAAAAAGGCGCTTATCTGTAAACACCACCTGCATGGTAGAGCACATCATGAGCCACCGCTGCCACTGTATTGCTTTCTTATCATTCATGATGTGAAAATTCGATTGCCCGTACAGCCAGCCTGCGGGCTGCCAGGCCTTGCAGATGGCAGACACATGTCTGCACAACATTTGCATTTTATAGCTCTGATGAGAACAGTCAATAAAATGAAGGCTTTTCCACCTCTGTCGCTATCTCGGTACAAATTGGCTCTTTTTAGTTGCTGTTTTGTCTCTATCCCTCTAATTTCCAGATGATACTGTTTTTAAATATTTGTACTTAGTTTTGGTATTGGTAAGCAGCTGGCCCACCCATTGGATTTTCCTGAAGCCAACATTTTTTTAGTGTTATCTAGTGTTTTAATTCATTAGCTTCCCTCCCTAGTGAAGGATTAATTTTCATCTTGTCTTACCTGTTATTGTGTTTGTAGTGAAAGTAACTTCTCCAATGTAATTCCTTATTGGCTGGGTTTGTGTGGGTAAATGGTAGACTGGGAGGTGAAAATCAGCTCTCCTCCTCATGCCTGTGCTGCCCTAGGATATGCAATCACCTCGCCCTTGTCAAGGCATTGGCACAGAGACAGTCATGTGCACCTCGAGAAAGTGCTGATATCACTGATCACAGAGAGAGCAGGAGCAAACCTGCGTTTCATACCATGCAACAGCGTATGCTCTGGGTTTGGAATCACTGTGCAGCGTTTCTACAGCGAGGGTTTCTACTCCTTCATCGTCTGAACATTCCGACATCTCCAATGGCTTCTCTGAGGTTATTTAGAACTGGTGAGGACATAACTGGATTAACAAAAACCCAGCTTTTTCCGTTGTCCTATTTCTGAATAGGCAAATGGATGAACCTCTTTAGGGACTGAAGAAGAGAGAGGAAACTCTTCAGACAGCAAAATAGGCAAAACTCAGCTTTGTTTTTATTTAAGCAGATTAACTCACTGAAATATTTCCTATCTCTTTTGGCTCTTGAAAAACAGCTCCAATAAAATTGCAACTTTAGGCAATAAAAATATAAGCTTTGCTTATTTACTGTTTTGTTCAAAAACCCATTCAGGTATGATGTATCAAATACACAAGAGGGGTCTTTATATCGCTTCCTGTACAGAGGAGTCATAGCAGTCATGTAGACTTGAACAGACAGCAGTTTCCATAGGTTTTGTGACATAAAAATACAAGGACACTGATCACACCAAAGGTCTGACTATCTCAGTCGAGTCTCTCTGACAGCATCCATAGGCAAAGAGCAAGAACAGGATAAGCACAGATGATTTCCCCACTCAAACTCTCCCAGCTTCTGACCACTCTCAGCTCAGATGTGGTTTCCACAATTTAGTAACCCTCAGTGGATTTTTATTACGTGAACTTGTCCAATTTCGTCTTAAAACCAGTGAAAACCTTTAACATCTACAACACCATCATTCATGACTTTATAGACCTTGTCATTACCCTGACATTGGCTGCCCCTTTTCTGGGAGAGTCCGAGCTGGTTTGATGGTTTCCACTGGGGGAACTGAGGATGATTTCCACTTTGTCATTATTCAGATAATTTCCAGTTACATAAAGAAGAAATGTCGCAAGTGACAGAACAGTAGATCATCTAGCAATTTGCCCTTGTGAATTATTCTGTGCTGGGAAATGGGAGAGATATGGTTATCCTACATGGATATAATCAACCCATAAAAATCCTGAAGCAACTTTTTATCAAGCTTTCTAGCTCCTTCATGATATAATGATTAGTCTATGGGTATTGGACTTTAAATTGCCAGTACAGGAATGTCTGAGCCATCAGAGGCATGGTACATTTTGGTATCTACAGTATTTACAGGACTCAGAAAACATAAGTTTGGGAAAAATTATTTTTTATAGTCCAAGTGTTTTAAGGGCTTTCTGTTTATTGGAACCAACAGAGGGGTCATTCTCAGACAATATCATTATAATTTCATTATAGTTCTGATAAGAGATTGTAAGTACTACTAGCATAACTTCATTCAGGAACAAGTGGATTAAACAGTGTGAGTTGTTCGAGCTGATAATGATGTTGTCCCTTTGGCCAGAAGCTTTTCTGTAGAGATACATGGAATCTAATTGCCCAAGTGCTCTTTTACACTTCACATGACCATTATTTACACACCTAAATGATATTTCAATCATCTTACTGAGGACAATATCTTAATTATAACCCCAGGTTTAAAGCTGGGCTCAATGTTTATTTTAAGTGCTAGCACCAGAGTAGCAAAATAAATGCCTGTCTTTAGAGCAGTGTGTACAGTCTTACAGGGCTATGAAGAAACCAAAAGCTATAAATCTGGTGGCACCAGGAATAATAGCTCCCATGAATATGTGCTGTTAGAAACTGATGCAGACAGTCATGGTTTGGCTTATCTTCTGGCCTAGCCTGCCATAAACCACATCTTCTTTGGAAACAATGTAGATGCACTAATATAAACCCAAGGAAATGTGATGGCTCTAATGTGGCTACTGAGGTTTTGGTCCAAAGCAGGCTTGTGTCTAGCCAGGTTGGTCTCAGGGTGGAGCAAACATGATTGTCTGCACTTGTTGCTTAGACATGCCTACATGTTTTCAAGCCATCACAAAGTAAAGGGTATGACTGGGTCAGAACTCTAGCTCTTTGTGTCCACAAGCCTTTAGGGTAACTAAAATCAAATTAGTATTTTGTGATCAGGTATATTTACACTAAAGAAGCTAGAAAATGGCTAAGTTGAGGTGCCTGACCACAGTAATTCTTTGACTTTTAGTCCATTTCTCTTTCTACAAGTGACATTTTTGTTTTAAAAAAGAAACACAGTAAAGAAAATAAAGCCAGGAGGAAGGAAATGTGTGTATCTTTGTCAAAAACTTTGCACTGCCATAGTAAATGCAACACAATAGTTCTAGCATCCACTAGAATAGCATCACATTTGCTGCTGACAGTATGATCACTCATTTTTATGGGAGAAAACCAGGAGCTTTTCCCTGTGTTAAGTTCTCATTTTCTTAATCTCATTCACTTGCCGGTAACAGACTTCACAAATTGGACATTTTTCTTTTCAAGCCATGCATGGATGTACATTCTGATTCTACCATTAAACTTAATGGAAAAAAAAAAAAAATTGACCCAACCATGTCAGCACATTTTTATGAGTAAAACCCCAGAGTCTGTTACTCAAACTCTTGGTAGCTTATGAGTTTATATGCAGCTTTGGTAAGGGCTTTTAAATAAGTGAATGTATTTTAAAACAGTGTTTGTCAGAATTCTATATTATTACTTTTTTCCAATTCTGTTGATTTATATGTAATCTTCTCATTTCCTCCCTCTGGCCTGTAAAAATGATCCTCACTGCTATGCTACTCATATAGCAAAAACTGGCCAACTTTAGTTCAAATAAGCTATTTGACTGACTCTAGCCTCAGAGTGTCCACATGCCAAAAATTCACTCGATAATTGTTTGTGTCTCCTAAATCTTCCTTTCCTCATTTTTTCCACTCCATTGAAACCTTTTCTTGACCTAGATATGTGCCCTAATTTAATGCAGTTTCCTTGTATACTTCAGTTGCCCTCAACCTTGTATATATTTTCTTTTCGTCTGTATAACGTGCAGGCTATACACAACATGCTAAGAAGGACCCTCTCGGCTTGTCTTTCTGCCAGATAAACACAAATTACAACACGAGCCCCTAATTAAGTCCCATAGCATCAAAATGGCCCCATTTCCCATCTGGAGTGCTTTGCCTTGTGCTTCTCTAGGGGTGGGTAAAGGCTAAAGGTTAAGGAAGCGGAGCTCATCAACAGTTAACACCATCACTCTAGCACATAAAATACAGACCAACCTCACTCAAATGCTTCTGGGCTTTGGGTAGTCTTCTCACGTGTGTATCCCCCTAAGAAAAAAAAAAACAACAAAACAACCCATCACCCGCAAATGGAGTAAGTCCTCAGAGATTTTGCAGGTTACGAATACAGGGAGTTTTAAATTTACTCCAGCACTAAGAACTGTACTATCAACCCTCATTGAGTTTTCCTGCTTCTACCAGCATGAGCAACAACAACCATGGGTCAAACCCGTGATAATATTATGCACACAGAGTAAAATCAGAGTGGGTTTGGCTTCTTTTCTACTGAAAAAACCCAGACCTAAACTACAGTTCTCTGATCCATTAGGATCCTTTGTGGGACAATTCAAATGGAGGTCTCCATCCCCTAGTAGTCTAAACAGTCCTAAACCTATTGCTTAGATAGAACCTAGGAAACTAAGTTGCTGCAATTAATTAAATAAACTTAAATAAACATGCATATGATATACATTTTTTTTTCTTTTAATAAAAGTGCATTTTCAGGTTGAAAAGGAAAAATTGCAGATTTTTAGACACATTTTTTTTGAGTTATTTTCCCCAAAGTTTAGCTCCAAAAGCTAAAAATTCGTTGGGTGATAGATTTTGTTATTTAAATTTCAGTATTTATTTTAGGAAAGACTTTTAGTTTCATTGCCTTTTGCTAGGTCTTAAATTTCAAAACACAAAGTCTTTACCAAAGCAGTTCCCAAAAAATAGCAGTGTTAGTTAAATAACAAAACCCCTCTAAGCATGTTAAAACATTAAGATTAATTTTTGAAGTAATTGAGGGGGGTTTTGTGCAGTTTTGTTTATTACATTTATTACTGTGTAATACATTTACTGTATTTTTGTACATTTCCAGTTCCCTGATTTAGTGGAATACTTTCATTCTGTTTCCCTTCCAGGAGCAGATATCTACAGTCCCCAGAGAGCATGTGGGCCCCGTAAGTAAGCAGTACTCACTGTGTAAGTTCTTAGGCCACTATGGCCCCTGTCCCAAAGTGCTCAAAGTGAGTAATAGCACAATATTAAACAGTGGTACCCCTGTGCTATATATTTGTGTGCTTCATGTGATACTAAATGAGTGACCCATGAACTTAGATGACTTCCATCAGGTGAGGGACATCTTTCAAGGAGTGGATGACTCCCTGTTGATTGAACGGTCGTTTGGCAGCTCACCTATGGGCAACATCATCTTTTCGTTTAACTTCCATCTGGGTCCATGGAGAACACAGCTTCGTTCACACAACTAGAAGACTCTGACTTACAATCTGCTGCTGCATGATAACCTCTTCTTAATTGGGTGTGTTGTGGGCTTTTCTTTGGCCAATGACTTTAGTTATCACTTTGCAGCCTGCCTGAAAAAGGGCCTAGAACCTCTTAATGAACACTTTGTCTAGGCTTCCTGTCTCCTCTGTCACTGAATGACTGATTATTAATTTCCAGCTATGAATAATTTACATTACATCCTACTTCTTAACCCCAAGGGTATTTCCTTGAATTTATGTGCTTCGGATTTCTACAGAAATCTTCATGCTCCTGCAAAGGCTTCACTGAACACCTGCCTGAAATAAACAGCAACTTTCCGAACAGGTACTCTTAAATATTTGACATCAGTCATAGAAATTAAGACATTTATCTCTGAAGTGCTCTGTTTAATCTAATATGTCACATTCTTCTTTTTTTTTTTTTTTTTTTTTTTTTAATATGGTATTCTTTCACAATTTCTAGTTTCCCAAATAGCTACCCAGCTGTACTTCCTTCCCCAGACACTGGTTCTTGACTAACCCTCTAGTCTTCCCCAGAAATCTCTCTGCAGAGCCTGGGTTATGATTATTGCAATAGATGTTCTGGCAGCTACCAGCCGACCTGGTTATTTCATTATGCTTTTTATCACAATAATTTCTAGTGATCTGGGCTGACTCTGAACGCCCAAGGGGATGTTTTTCCAAACATGTAATTATTCTCAGTTTGCCACTTCAATTGCCAGGACTAAAACCCTGGCCGGTCTCTTGATTAGTTAGAATTAGAGCCTGTGGCTCTGTGCTGTTGATCTCCCTTCCCTGCCTGACCTACATTCCATTGTACACCTGCCATTATGCATTTGCTTAAATCTGGAACAAATTCTGGTACTTGATGTACTGCCAGTCTCAGTTTTTAATTTGGGGAGCTGACTGGGTAACGTAATTTGTCTCTGCATTGACTTGTGGACCTGCCACAGAACTACCGTGCACGTGCTCCTGAGTCAACAAAGCTCACCGGGACGGAGGGCACGTCGGAGGGTGCAGCCTTCGCCCAGCGCCGCGCACTCCTCTCGTGTGCAACAGCACGCGACAGCTTCAGATGCGGCGGCTCGTGATGCTGCTCCTGCTTTCAGCTGGCACTCCATAGGCAGGAAAGTCTGAATGCGAAAAATAAGCACAACACTCAGATAGAAGTTGTGGATTGGAAAAAAGACTCCTGTAGAAGTCATATTTAAAAGTGGCCAGTGTAGTTCAAAGTAAAAAAAAGTTTCTTGGAGAAATATGTTCACTGGCTCTACATAGTTGTTCTTAGGTAGAAGGGATTTGTAGGCTGATTATATCATGTATTACAAAAAATCATAATCAATGTTTCAATCTTACAAATAACAACAGAAACATGATCTAGCCAAAGCCTTGAAAAAAAATGTGCCTCGGAGACAGGAGGCAGCTAAGGTGCTTTCAACAGCTGGCGACAGCTCTGGGGCTATGAAGTAGGGAGCCACAGTTTGTCACCTTCAGGTGAAGTGGTAGATTTTTCCTTTTTTTATTTTAACTTCTGTAACTCAAACTGATATGGGCAGTTGGTCAGAAATCAGGCACACCCAAAATTTAGTGAATACTAGAACATTTCATTCTGAAGAACTCGGTCAGAGCCGTGACTGAAGTCAGACTGGAAAGGTTGACAGTATACACCAGTCCTATCCAGGACAGCCTTTGACACTGCTGTCCTCTAAAAGAGGATCTTTTGGGATGTCCTTGGAGCTCTACCACAGCTGATCATGCATCTCTGCTCCCAGGCAGGGCAGAGGTCTACCCTTCATTTTCACAAGACGACAACAACAGGACCAAAACGATGGGCCTGTTGCCAAAGTATCAATAATTTTGGATACCTGGAGGTCCATGCAAGAGTTGGAACATCCTATTCTTGGAATTAGGCACCTAAATACTGCCAAAAACCCATATGGGTGTCTAAATCGGTAGATCTCACCAGGGTCATATGATCATCTGAGATGTCTAGAATTTAAAGACTTCTATTCTTGGAATACCTCAAAACCACCAGACTCTTCTGATAAGAAATACCCAGATTATCTCCAATATGAGATTTTATTTTAATGAAATGAAATATTTTATTTTAATAAAATCTACTGAAATTTTCAAAGTGGAATAGTTTAGTTAAAATCAGGACAATGGGAAGAGTTTTCAAGTGGCCAGAAATTTTCATGGCTTCAACTGTATGAAATGCACATTAATTATCACTGTAACATATAAGTTCAAATAACGGTGCAACCAGAAACCATTGGCAGAAAAAAAAATGAGTAAAGTTATTAGGACAGATAGCAAAATTATTTTCTTGTGTCAGTCTGCTATCAGTATTGTTTCAGGTGACTATAAATCTAAAATGCTTTCTTCCTTGTTTTTCACGAAGATGGAATTATGCTGAAAAGTACCTCTCAATACTGTAGGTAGCACTGGAGACTGGAATTAAATCTTCAGTGTCCCTGTTTGAAATGTTCACTGTTGTCAAAGAGACAAGGAAATAAACTCTTGTAATTGTTTGCTATTTGGGCAGGAACTTTGCCTTTCTACATGTGTGAAGTGCAAAGCTCGTTTTGGGTGTGACTGTCCTTTCAAAGCTACCATTAATAATAATGTAAATAAGTTGTTGGCTAAGTTCTCAAGCAATTTTGTCCTAAATTCTAGTTTAGGTCACTTTACATTTCAAAGGCAATACCTTGATAAGACATGTTAAACGATCTCCTCATTTAGCTTATTTCATCTGACCTATTAGCACATGAACTATTAGAAGTTCCTGGGTCCCATCTCCACTGTGCTCAGCACAGGCTTTCCATAAGGACTCAGTCACTGGGGTAACGTGCATCTTCAGAAGAGAGGAGCTTCTGGGATTAAACTGAGATGGTTTAATTGTTGAAATTAGGAGATGGGGGTGATGATCGGCCCACTGTTAGATTTACTGTTGTAAATAATATGGGCTTAAGTCCTTTGACTACTATTTTGATACTCAACAATTAGGTGATTTGGTTTGATACAATTTTTTAGAGATCTTTCTAGTTATACTTTCTATAAATAATTATTTATGCAACAAAATCTGTGTCCTTCACCCTCATGACCGAGCCAGAAGTGGTATTGGTTAGTCTGATACCTTTTACCACTAGCAAAATCTCTACCCTGAACTGAGCAATATTTTTCCTCAGAAGAAGGCTTTCAAATACTTATCTTTCATCCTCAAAATTTTGACTTAAACCTAGCAATGAGAAAATTTCAAAACAGCTTTAAAATCCAGAAAGAATTATCAGCTAAATTACTATAACATTTGTAAACTGCACGTAAGGCATGAAGAGTCTAGACTGGATAAAAGATGTGGCCCGTTTATGTGTTTAATTCTAGCATAATTTAAATAATAACAGTCCTTCCATTTGTGACTTTATTTCCCGGAGCAACACTGCGCAGAGTTGTTAGCAGAGATTGGCGGCGGCCAAGCGTCCCTATTCCCACAGCTCACAAGCACAGCAGGACTAGTGCGCAGCATCGCTTCTTCTGAGCAAAGCTCTAGCACGAGCTGTCTTTCAGACCTCTACAATTAGTCATGATATACTTTGCGGTAAAATCTAGGAGATGAATGTGTATGTTAGGGTTTTCAATGGAGCTGAAGGGATTAGAGACAGCTCATAAGAAGCTGGTGCCTACGGCCCTGCAGCTGCCTTTGAAAATCCCAGCAAAATATATTTCTGCTAACAAGGAGGAGTAGGGCCTCCACGTCGCTGATGTTTTTCCAGTCAAGTACCCAACTCCTCTGGGGCCTTTTAGCATTGCAGCCTTAGAGACAACTGAAAAAAAAAACCCTACTGAATCCATGCCAAGTGGGAAAACAGGACAAACAGCCTTCCAAGAGCACAGAAAACAAAGATGAGACAGGAAAAAATAAACGAGGAGAATGATAGTCCTGTTTCATTCTGAAGTGGGGCTTACATAAAATAAATGGTGTTGAGACTGCTTTCCAAGTGGGACATGAGAGAGGGAGATTGCGAAAGAAAAAGCATTTATACATTAAATATCTGGAGTTAGCCCTTTCAGTTATGCTGGAAACTTCAAAGTTTCCAAGGCGTCTTGCAGTAGACTGTGCAAATGGCTAAGAAAGAGTAAAGGTGTCTTGGATCAGGCAGCACCCAATATGTTTATGCAGACTTGATGGGAAGGGACGTGTTTATTCAAGCTGCTAGCCAAAATTATATGTGCTGTTAAGGAAAGGAAAGAATTTATTATTTGTAACAGTGCAATGTTATATATATTAAAGAAACCCACCTAAGAAAAATGGATTTTAAGAAATTTCAAGCCGGGCTTTCACAAACTGGAGAAGGAACCAGGGAGAAGAAAAAAGGGTGAGGGATAGGAAAATACTTAGAGCAGGACTCGTTCTTCACAGAAATTCAACAGTGATCCAGTGTGACACAGCAATCAGGCACTACAGCGAGGTGTGCTCCCATGGAGGCTACACCACAGTCCCACATGCACTAGCACTACGAGCACCTCCGTCCTTGCACACCTGTGGTCATGCATTGCAATAGGGGTCAGAGAGCCAATGTAGCTAAACTCTAAATAGTTTTTCTTATGGACTAAGTTTAACCCAGGTGAATTACCTAAATCAACACACACCCAGTTTGTAGGTACTTTAGAAAATATTCCTCTTTGAATGTGGCATCTCATCGTTAACTTCAAAAAATATGTAACTGCAAACTCCATGATCTTGGGTGTTTGAAAAGTCGCAGAGTAAAGCTGCTGGATTCTGCAGTGACTCAGAAAGGCATGTTTTCTAGCCAGAGCCTACTCACTCTGGACATCGAGCTCAGTCTCATTGCTAGACTGAGTTGCATTTCACTATTGAAGTTTAACTCATGGGTAAGGGGCTCATATAATCTGCCGCAAGGAATTAGTACCGTGCTTAAGGCAAATTGTTTTGCAGGCGTTGCTCTGGGTTTTTAGTTTTGTAATAAATCTAGAGTTTCTTTGTCTTGCTTTATTTTGTGTCAGGCGTAACATTCTCTCACTGGCTTTTCTTCCCCAGATAGTTGAATACTTTACATTTTCAAAGCAAGGGTTTTTTTGCATAAGTATAAATATACTTGTATAAATTTACATACCTCAAAGAACACACAGAATAAAACAGGGGGATGAGAGAAAGGGAGTATAGGGAGAACTTGAGGGGAGCAGGCTAAGGGAGATAAACCCAGAAAAGACAAGTTTTCTCTGTTTCAGTCACTGCTGCTTTTTGACTTACGTTTTTCATGATTTCAAGGGAGCCTGAGGTCATGTTTTGCACAGAGTGCTTGGGAAGATCCCACTATCTAGCAGATGATTTTGTGGACATCGTGGTCCAGTCCCATAGCCTGTCTCCCTTGCCTGCCCACAGACTCTCTAGGTAGAGTGTAGATCTAGGTACTCTAGAGTGTAGATCAGCTGACCCTGGGTGTTTGGCTTTTCTTTTTTTTTTTACAGGAAAGTATGGAAATTCCCTCAGATATTACTTCAACATAAAAGAAAACTCAAGTTTTTAACACAAGTGTTTCTGCCATTTTCTTGTCAAGCCAAACAAGGAAGGGGTGGATACTTTTGTGCTGCCCTTTTTCTAGAAATTCTCTCACAACGTGTTGTTCTCTCACAACATAAACGTTTGCCCAAATCCCAGGGTCTGGATCATTACCAGCCCCATGGGAAAGCAGCAGTCATGGGTCTTACATTGATGGAGGCTATGGTACCCATGATATAATAATAATAATAATTAATAATAACAACAACAACAACAACAACAACAACAATAATAATAATAATAATAATAATAATAAAAATACCCATAGGAAACCAAATGGCTATTCAACAGATATCAGCAATGTGAAGAAGAAAGGATTTTGATGCTGGCTGTGTTTGGAGATTTAGCTGCGATGTGGGGAATATGACGCTTCACACAGCAGTTCACACTTTATCGTCTGGAAGCTGAATTCTTTGGTTTTTTTCCCTAGGCAAATGAAATCTTGCTGCTCTATTCTTCAGATGAAGTTCCTCCTACTGGAAAAGCCCAGACACCTCAGCTTTAATTCCCGTGATCTAACCACTTGGCTTCCCTGCTTAAGCAATTAATTTGTTTGATACCTTAACTCGGTAGAAACAGAAATTGCAATAAAATCTCCAAAACGTTTAGTAGAGTGGATTTTGAAGGTTCATAGGTGGAGATCCTGGGAGCCCTTTACCCTGTAGCTTCATTGAAGTACTTTGCATCTGAACGATTTTAAAAGCAAATCTATGAAAGGAGTTTGTCTCCCATGATTTAAGCACAGTTTTAAAGAACACTTAGCACCCAATAGCTTTGTGCTTTGTGTAAATGTATCAGCTGTTGCCAGTGTTGTTTAATCTGTATCTGTATTACCTTGTATTCACCATCTGTTCCTTGAATAGAACCTCTGTAACAGATTATGTTTAACATTAATTTAATGAAGAAAAATGGACCTGTAATTATGTTTTCTAGTAAACCGATGTCTCAGCTCTCTCTCTGATGCTGTTCGCAGCAGGTGGGAAATGGCAAGGGATTTTTGGTGTCTCAGCAGCCAAAGTGGGTCACGGTTAGGCCCTCTGAAAGGTCACCCTCTGGACCTGGCTGGATTATCTAGTGCACTGCTGGGGTAAACTGGTCCTATCTCCTATGCAAAGAAACATTCTGTACAATAGGACTTATTGGCATTCCTGAATGATGCCACATAAACAATGAATCCCTAATAGTTCAGTTAATTAGGATACACTTATAAAGGAACACATCTGTTAGTTTGGAGGATTCTATTTGATAAATTCAAAGTGATACATGAGTGAGTTTAAACCTATCCGCAGCCCAGTAAGTATACAGAAACTGGGTCCTTGTTCATCTACCATGCTGCTACACACGCCTTAAAAAGCTGCTCAACCCTATTCACTTGGTAAACAGCAATATTCAGGGGAAAACAAGAGGTGGCATTACGCTTGGAACCGAATGTCACAAACCTGGATGATATGTCTGTGGTCCAGCATGGTAGGCTTTTGTCCTCTCACCTTTCTGAACACTTGTAGACTCCAGCACTCTCTCTCTTCCACTTCTCCAGCATATACTTGCTGTCGTGCTCCTTTGCAGTTCTACTCCTCTGTTCAGTATCCTTTCCTCAGAGATCTTACCCTGATGTTGTAGGACTTCAGGACTGTGGTGGAACAAAAAAAAAAAAGGAATGATAACTGAAGCCGAGATGCCACTATTACATCAGAGAACCTTCTTCTAAGAGCTACCTGACTAGTGTCCGCTCAGGTATCTATGCCCCGAAGTCTCTGGGTTGTTAAATTATACCTCTACCTGTAGGGATACCTGAGCTGGGCTCTCCTGAAGCATGCCTGGTTGATCACAAATCAGGATTTATAATTGCTAGAACCTTCTTCATTAAGCCCTGGATGATCATCAGTCACGCTGATGAATGACTCCATTACACACAGGCATAACGCTGCAAAAGCTGAATTGACTGTTATTTCATAAAAGAGGAATCCTGTTTAAAAATATCAAAGTGGGTTAAATGTCATGGATCTTAACAGACTTCCCAAGCTTTAATAGTCTACTTGGTATGGCATATGTTATAATTTATAAGGATTAATTTATTTTATTTCTGTCCAAAATCTTAATTTAAAAAAGAATTTGGGGAGAACATTTATGTCCATAGTCAAAGCTGAATTGCTTTACAAATTCTTGCACTGTGTGCCTGTGATCAAGGATCCGATCCCTTCCGTACCACTGCATGACACATACAGAGTGCTGGGACCCTCGGGAAAAACTTTCTTATCAATCACCTGCGTGTCCCATGCACTGCTATGAAATGCTGCATTTGTATCCTCATATTCAAGAACTAGTAGAACAATCACTAGCAACTCCCTTGCCAGGCTTTTTTCTGAATGTTTAGGAAAGCTGCTGTTAGTTTTACACTATAAGCCCTCCCTGGAATATAGGAATTCAGAACTGTCATGAGAACATGTCAAAATAACTACTAAATCACTCACTTTGAGACAGTATAGCATATTGATTCTGGAAAGGACAGAAATACACTGGTCAGTCAGTATTTTCAAGTGATGCATTAATTTTTTTCAATTTGAAATAGTTGTATTTGGAAGGTTTTAGCAAAGAAATGAATAGTCACTGTATCAACTGATAACCCAGCCCATTTGTACCAACTGGGACACCCCAAAACTCATGAGCCCTGACTCTGTGGCCACGTCCAAGAATCCTAGCTGAGCAGTTCCATCACAAGGGCACGTACATGAGAGGTCTTTGAAGCCTCTCATGTCATGTTGAGAAGGAAAAGCCCAGTTCATACATTGTTTTGAAATTTCTTCCGTGCCTCACAGAGAACATACAAACAAAAAGGAAGTAAAAATATACAAATGAATCTTCCAAGAAAATGTTGCAATGAAAAAAAATGGCAAAGAATTTCCTTTGTTTGCAATAGTAAATACAACGAAAATCTCTACAAACAAACTTCTTTGAGTGATGATATGAGTGGAGTTCACAGCACAGGTCATGAGATCCTGAACCATTACTTCCATTTTGGGAGGAATTCCTGGAAGAAATTCCCCATAACCCTCTGAAGTCTCTTGTATGTGACAGCATGGCAAGGCCTCCAGCTGACTATAGGATTAACACACCACCACCACATCTGTTTAGTGTGGTTTCTTCAGGAGGAAACAAGCTCAGTGTAGAAAGCTGTAACTCCTCACAGATAAATCAGAAGCCTCTGATATTCTAGATATTGGTCATGCAACATGGATGCTGCCATCTTCAGGGCACAAGTCAAACGATAACACACAAACATCAGCCGGATCCAACGGCCGTTGTGAAATCCACTGAGGGTCATCGCCCCGTTCATAACATGTCCCGCAGCCTGCTTCAGCAGGAGGGTCAGCACACAGCCCAGAAGGTCAAGTCCATCCAGAAGTTATGCCCATGATGTTTTTTCCTATGCTTCCATATCCTCTAGTTGGCTGATTTAATCTCGGTACTTCTTCCAAGAGTATGTAATTAATAAACACTGTACTCTGAATTTGTCCTAGCAGGATCTAGCCAAAAGCTAGAGTTTCCTATCAATCAACCTTTTACCTGTGACAAGTGGAGCTGACTTCTATATGAATGATGTGTGCAAAAAGGGGCTCCTAGACGCCAGTCACTGCTGCAGTGCCAACATTGCGGGCTGCGTGCTGTGTGAATGCAGCACATCTGTTAAAATGCAGAGGAGGTTTTTCCCCTGAAATACTTGCAGAGAAAGAACATCTTCACTTTTATTCTGTATTTATTGGTTTAGCTGAAAAATATAAAAAAATACACTTAAAACCTGAATTTAACACAAAGGACACAGGCAGTGTCTTTCACTGCCTTCTGTGTAAGACTCAGGACATTTTCTATACAAAGTTCTCGAAACAATTATTTATTTACTTAACATATTTAATGGATAATGCTCTAATTTTTCCAGCCATTTCTTCAAGTCATATAGCTGTGACCACACGAACGTCCTGTTTCTTCTGTATAGCTGATATTTCACTACAGCACTCTGAAGCAGTACAGTGTAAATCCAGGGACTACACGGCAAAAAAAGAAGGGATTAAAGGGTCAAAAATGCCCGGAACTGCTCCTTTTTTTTTTTTTTCCTTTTTTTAAGTCAATTTGGGAAGATCCAGAAAGTGGCTGGAGATAGCAAAACAACCCCTAACACTATTAAAGAGAACATGCAAAGGGCTCTTAAACACAGAACTTTTAAAATTTTCATATTTTATTACATGAAATGAAATGTTTCATTGCTTACTTTCTTACCTGTTTGGTTTGAGGTTTTTTATTTAAAATCCCAACTGTCACTGTGTTCTTTCCCTTGATTTTCCATGTGGGGAACTGGTACCACAGGCACTGTGAACACTTGCTCCTGAAAAGGAAGAGGTGGGAATAATAAACTGCATAAAAAGTGGCTCTAGAAACAGTTTGCAATGGTTAACTTCAAATTCTGGCCCTGCTAGCCAAGAACATGGATGCTTTTTGAGTACAGTGGAAATATCTAATTTTAACAGATGAAATAAATGGAACTAAGCATGTAATAAGGGTACTATTCAGCAGAGATGGTCCAATAAAGATTACCTAATGAGCATTAGATTGCCTCCTCTAGTTACAAAGTAAAAGCAAATAGCTCCTAAGGTTATGCATTAGCAACAGGCCCTCAGGAAATGCCCAAACCCAAACTTTAAAACATCAATCTCCAGTGCAGAAAATTTAATCTTTTATTTACTAGCAATGATGCTAGTAGGTAGTCCTTGTATGAATATCAAGAAATCATACAGCCTAGTTTTTCACTGTCTTGAAAGCAAGTGAAGACAGCCATGAGAGTACTTCCAGATGTTGAATGAACCCGCCACATTTCACGGATTCAGGGTTTTCTTTTTAAGACCATTTATAGAACTTTGGAAAGAGGGTAGGGTATCATGTTATTAAAAGGTAGGGAGGAGCGTTTTATTTTTACAACAAATTAAAGACATGACTGTTAGTTTTTTGCAATTGCTATTAACATCTGTAGCCCAAAAAGGAAATAGCTCTAGGTACCTATAACTAAAAAAGGTCCTACCATTATATTAATGGATTTGCACCAAAGAATGCGTCCTAAGCTTGGATGTAGCAAGCCGGAAGGCATCCAAACTTTTGACTGGGTCTGACGATATTGTGAATTTCACAGAATTTATAACTATTTAGGCTGCCATGTTCAGTGCAACGAACTTTGTGATCCTTTAAGTATTAATTTCCCAACAACAACAACAAGACTTAGAGAACGACTTCTCAGAAGCAATGTAGAAAAGGGGTGTTTTCTGTGCAGTTGCACGGAAACATGCTAAAAATCACACAGCCAGGCTAGAGGAAAGCAGGAGCAGTAGCCAGTATGTTCTGTAATGATGCTTAATACAGCATTTACCGTCTCAAGAGGAATGAAAGAGTATATACAAATGATAAGAAGGGAGAGAGGAAGATTAGGAATACCCACACATCAAAATAGGAGTACTGCTATTTAAGACGATGTTGAATTAATTCCTTTACTCTAGAGCTGGATTTAGTTGTATGAGAATTGGAAAGAATGATCAGCATATTTAACAATTAACATGGTCTGCATTTTACATTAACAGGCTCTCAATAAGCCAAGTCAGTTTGGTAGCCTTGAGCTTGCCTAATTCTGATTAACTCATATCTTTTATGCAAACATTAACTCACTCCTGGCATGCACTGTTCTTGCAAATATTAATCATGATATAGATTAAACGAACCTGAAGCAGGTTTAGCATACCAAGTTCTAGACAGTGTGGGTGAGCAGTCAACAGCAACGTGCTTGCCAAAGGCAACAAAACAGGGAAAATAACATCATAGAAAACAAACCCTTTTCTGCTTAGTTACACCACACCATAGTCCTACTGCGTGACAAAGAACTGGTATGGCAACTGGCAAATGAACAGGAATTTTAATGATCACTCTGCGAGATGTCTCCATGGGATGATCATGGTTATTCAAAGCAGGTTCTACTTCATGAAGCTGGTGGCTGTATAATAAAGTCTTCTACAGGTCCTAATCTATAAATTATCCTTGTTAGGTGGTGCAAGTAGCTGCATTGTTAAGGCACATATTAGTTCTGCTATACAGAAGCAGAAGTTGGTGCAGGTTCTTACAATGAGATCAGTAAATCATAGATTTCAGATGTCATACACAGCAGGTTAAAGATGCATCTGAAGCTGAGCTTTAGTTCTCCTCCTTTCCTCTCTCTTACCACTGACAACTTTTTATAAAAAATAGCCATCTGGCATCCCATCTGGCTACACGTTCGACCTTACCGTTTCTGGAGTTGCCGTATATGTCTCCAGCACTGCCTTTGTGGAAGAGAAAGGAGTCCTTCCTGAAACTTCACATAATCTGGAACCTTTCAGAAGGTCTGAAACAAACCAGAACGCAAGGGTGGAAATCTACCATTCTGGTTATCAGTAACTCTGAAACAATTAAATGGTGCTGAAGAAAAAGGACAACACCTGGTTTTGTCTTCCAGGTGCCTGAAACAACAATCCCTGTTGCTGAGCTTCAGGAATTAAGGGCAGAAATTGTATTTACCTGCTGCAGTCAGATACGGAGTCTTTAGGGATTCCAAAAACTGCATGAAAATGTGGAGGAGAGAGAAAATAAATAACTGTTATGGAAAGAAAAGTCAGTCAGACGATCTTTATAGTTTTCCACTCAAACAAGAGCATACATGTAAGCCCAGTTGGCTTTTTAAAAAGAATATTATTAACAACAGAGTTGATTTTTAGCCAAGTATTAGGCTTGCTTTAGGAGACACAAATCAACACGATTTACAAGATAGAGCCCAAGGACCTTTAATGTATAGCTTCTTACATATAGAAGGGCAGCTGGTGCTGGGAAGGGCACCACAGGACTCAAAGGAGTCTATCATTCCTTCAGAAGTTGCAAAGTCAAGCCTTTCCTGATATATTGATTTTAATGAATGGGATTCTATCACCTATTTTTGTCCTGTGCATCTGTGAGAGAAGCATCTGATCAGTAACCATCACCTGTAAACGTGTTAATGGTCTCTGTACTGGAAAATTTCTAGCTAGTGTGAGTGAAATCCTTCAGCTGAGATACAAGATGATCCCTTTTTGAATGGGAAAGGTTACTTTCTCCTCAGTGTGGTGGGGATTTGGCATACTACTCCCTTAAAAAATATGAAAAATCTCAACCTGAAACAAACCCAGATATAAATCTAACAGCACCCAAATATATCTCATGATGGAAAGCCTTTAAGGTCACAGCATGAACAGTAGCAGATGAAGCAGACGGACCAACAGCCTAACCGATCAATGACATGGGTGCAGGTCTTGCATTTACACAGTGCTGTAATCAAGAGAAGGTTTACACCACAAAGTGGTGCACAAAGAAAGGCTGTGTGCTTTCCTTTTGCAAAAAGGGAAACTAGCTCTGGAATTAAATAGATGGGTTTAGGCTTGTTGCCACAGTAAATCTCTCCTAAATCCTTTCACCCCACTCCAAGGGTGGGAGTGGGAGGCAGAGGACACGGTAGGGTTAGCCAAGACTTCCATTTCTCCCAAGAGGACTGGAATTGCTTCAGCTGCTAGGACAAGAAGCATGGATTTATGCAGCATGTTTGGAATAGCACTTGTGTTAAGTAATATATATTACTTAAATTATAAATGGTTGGGTTTTTTCCTCTAGCATATGTGAGATGGCTCTACCATTTCTGGAGTAAGGAAAAAACCCACACTTTGAGCTCTTTAAGACAAATGCACACAAAATTTCTGCATAGTGTGTATGATGCTTCCCCACTGAAGTTACAGGGAGTTAGTTGAGTGTGAGGATCCTGGCTGATCTCTTGTTATTTACTCTTTTGATAATGATGCCAGGCACTTCCTAAAGTTACACTGCATCGAGAGAGGAGTCAATGGAAATTTGCTGATCACACCAGCTGTGAATTCATGCTGGAATTTAGTGGAAGAATCACATGCTCCTTGTAGTGGAAAAAAATAAACTCATCCTTGAAACTGATCTCTCTATTATTCAGGTAGTGTGTGTGTATAGAGAGTAACATGATTTCCTGTTGCTCTTTACAGTTTTAAGAAATTAACAGGTGACTTCAAGGACAAAAAGTCCCATCTGTCCCTCCAAGAAAACTCATGAGTAGTCAGCTAGTATGTTTTCCCTAGAAATGGTTTTAGAATAACAGAGGAAGTGATAGAGAATCTGTAGGTGAATTCACATTATAAAGTTATAGCTGTCTTTATCTAGGTCAGGTTATTTATATGAACGTTAATATAGCCACAGTTTCAATCCCTGTTGTTTTAATTTATTTATTTAAAAATTAAAGAATGCCTTTTAGGTTGCCTGCCAGCTGTGTCACAGCCACACAGCCTATCGTGCAAGAGATCAGTCATTTAAAATCAATGCATGACAAAGTGTAGGAAAAAGAAATATTCCCACAAATGCAAACATTATGAGGGAAGTGCTTTATATGTTGTAAGCCACATAGTGAGCTGGCTGTTTGAACTGTGACATTCACTTCTCTCTCCATGTTTATAAATAGCGTTATAAAGGGTGTGTTATATGCTCTAAACTACCCCAAGAACATAATTTTAATATTCCACAATTCATATGCTCATTTACACATGGCGAGAGAATACAATGTTAACATTCAGATTTGCAAGCATCTAAAACCCATATTGTCCTGATGGAAATAATTATGATGAAAGCAAAGCAACGTGCAAAACCGACTTCCAAAATCCTGGGTGACACAAGAAGTCACCGAGCTCCACCATGCACCAAGCACAAACTTTCACTTCATCTGCCTAACTTGTTCAGGACGGTCTCTAGTGCAGAAAATGAACTCATGCCCTGGTTTCTGTGACAGGTCAATTTAGCTTAATACTGCTGGAGAGTTACCTCTTAGGCTGATCAGGATAGCCAGGAAAAAAGAAAAATAAAGGGAATCACTAGACACAATCCAATTAGTCAGTCGGGAGGTGATGTTAAAAGCAAATTTCAATTACAGCATGATTACCAATTGTGGTCGTGTTAGCCTAAGATAAATACACTCATTCTAACACTAGACATGCTGATTTAAGCCTTTATTGGGGACTTGCTATGACAAAGTGTTAGGCAGAAAACGCCCAGAGGCAGCAAGCAGAGCCGTTAGCTGTGGCTGAGGCGCTCACAGTGAATATCACAGTGAAGCCAGCACGGTCTTTGCCTGTTTTCTGCAGCCCTGAGGGGATCACACCAGGGATGAGCCAGGAGCCAACCAGCCCCTCTGGCCCTGGCAATGGTCCCTGTGTGTAAAACAGGGGAGGAGTGGACACAGGGTCATAGTCTGCCTACAAATATCACTATGTGCTCTGGTTATTGAATGCGAGAAAGCCGGTAATGAGAAGGCAAGAGAAAACCTACTGGCATCATAGGAAAGGGAAGACTCTTCCAAAGAAATGAAGCTGAGCTAGAGGGCATGATGGCTTATGCTACATGAGTACAGACCGGAGCCCTTGACTTCCGAAAGCGTGGCCTCCGAGAACCAAGCCATGCACTTAACCCATGCATGAGGAATTTAACATCCAAATAACTGAAAACTTCAGCGTATTTCAGAACAGTTGAGGACTTACATTTCCGAGCGAGTCAATGGGACCACAGATGCTCAGCACTTTGAGAGTCAGCAGTTCTGTCTGTCATCATCTGAGTCGCTCCAGTGGGGGAGGAGTCTGGTACCACTCTCAGAGGAGCTGAAATGGGCTGATGACTTCCACTTCCCACCATATTATCTCCATATGTCTTTGACAGAAGGCTGTGAGAGGCTTTTCCACTTGGAGCGTGCAATAGACTCGAAACAGCTGAATCACAGTCCTGGATTATTAAAACTATTAGAACATAGGAAAATTCAAGGTAACTAAGCATCCAAAGAAACTCCAGCGTCTGCTTTTGTGTGTAATCTGTCACAAAACCAGATGCAGAGTTTGGACCAGAGCAATACAGAAAGCTGAAAATGCCGGCCAACTAAACCGGATCCACTGGGAAAAATGATGGGCATCTCTTTTTCTAATTACACCTTGAAACTTATTTCTCCTCTGTTTGACAAAATTAAATCATCTCAGCAAATCACCATAAACCAACTATCTAATTATTTTCTGAAGACCCCATGATTCTGCCTTTTTGCGGGTCTCCAAGAATTCCATTTCTGCTGCAGAGGACTTTAGAAGTCTGCAATTCTTGGAACAATTAGCTTTCCTTACTGATTAGCCTGAGGATTTCTAGCCATTCAAATGATGAAGCCCAGTTGAGAAATGGCAAATGATAAATCTTCCCCACAGCTTCTCCACCAGAGTGACTGTAAACTCAGCTGCGGTGATGATAGGTAGGTGACAAAATGGCTCATTTGGTCTTATTAAATGACCACAGGTTTATAAACAGGCACTGAGCAAGCAGAAGGGAATTAATTTCAGGAATGCAGTCACATTACTATAGAAAGACTGCACAGGGATAGCCAGACTAACAGCCACTGGTGCAACCAACAACTTCTGTATGGTAGAGAAGACCATTTAAACCAAAAGACTAAGCTGGAAGTTTCTACAGACCAGCAGAAAACCATTTCATGGACAAGGTGAACCCTGTTACACTGTTTTCCTCCACTGTCACCATTCTGCAGTGTTATATTGAAGCTGGGTTCTAGAGGAGTCCTGTTGGGTCTGTCATAAACTTGGATTAGAATACGTGTTATGCAGATGAACGTTTTAGTCCAATCAGCAATGAGAGTCAAAAGGATTGGCCTTGGAACAGGTTGTCAATGTGTCTTCTGCCACCATGCTCTCAAAAATGGATACAGCTGCCTGTCCTAAGGTTTGTCTGGTTGCAGGTAAATAAAAGTTGTTTTTAAGTGATATCTTTAATTCAGTTAACGTTGTTATGGGCTGGAGAGTTAAAATTGGTAGATGATTTTGTCTTGTATGGTCAATAAATGATGCATCGTTTGCTTCTGACAACATAGACTTTTCCATTAAAAAAATAATTAATGAAATATAGAAGAGTTCAGAAATATCCTAGACCATGTCATCTCTTTGTATGGAGTCTTATGCTTTGTATTTTTGATGTAATACCAAAAAAAAAGATACCAAGAATCTGTTGCTGGTTTCTGTTTTCTCTATAAAAATCCCAATCTATCACAAAATGAACCCTTTTCTGTTTACACAGTTTCTCTTCATGAATGTGACCTCTTTAGAGAAGACAGAAAGAAGATTACTTTCCAGTTCTAATTGACAGAGGTTCTCTTTGTTTCAGTAATGTCTCCATTTTGCTGTTTATGAGTTCTAAATAAATATCAGCACATCACATAAATTAAGAAGATTAAATAGGGGCAGCACTAGAAAAATCAAGCCAGGCTTAACCCTGGTGTAAAGGATGAATTAAGCACAATGACATCAAACAGGAACAGGAAACTTTGAAAAACAGTAGGTGATTGTTGGCTCTTAATTTATGAGAAGGATTAGAGAGTAAAAGCTTGAAGAGAGCACACAGGATAGAGTTAAGTGCTTTTCACTACAGAATAATTATGCAGTGTAAGACAAGGGCATCGTCTGCCTGGTCGTCTTACTGCAAAGCACTCTTCTCTAGCCATAGGAAGCCTAAAAACCTCTGGTGTTTTCAAAACTTGTTCTCCATTCCATAGTAATGAGAAATCCAACCCTCCCAATAAATCACTTCAACCTGCCCCTTTTGTTCACATTGTGTCCCCTTGTTCCTCTCTTTATTATTAACTTCAACTCCACGGGGCATTACCATACTTCACATCAAGGACTTACAACCTGCAGTCCGTCACCCACCGCGCTGACAAAGGTGCGATGAAAGCTGTGCATGGCCGACGTTGTGCCTCGGTGATTTCCCTCTGCGTGGTTAAAGCTGTAACTAGTGATCGATGTGACCTCCCTGACCTCTTTCCAACCTGTCTTAGCAGCTCCCCTCTTTGTATGACACTTCTTGATTTAAATACTTGTGCAGCTAGACCGTTTCCTCCGTCCTATTCCAAAAAGATTAGAGTGTGAATGAGGGGAGCGTGGTCGTTTAGAGGTAGGGCATAGCTGTGATATTTCAAAACACACCAGAACTTTAGGAAAACACCAGGAATTTGAGATTATCATTATAGAGCTTGCTACGTTCAGGAATTTCCAAAGAACCCACCACAAGAGCGGTTGCAAGAAGGGCCACAGCTGTGTCACTGAGAAGATGTACATGCATCTCTTTTTTCGTTTTTCTTTAGTAAATAAATACCCACCTTTGAGACACAAACCATCTCCTGAGACTGCCAAAAGGATCTTGTAGGTCCTGAACTAAGCTGCCTTGTAACTGCTAGCACAAACCCCTCAAGGCAGAAGGTACCGCGTCTTGACATCTCTGTGGCTGTAGTTGGCTCCAAGCTAAAAATAAATGTCCCATATCAGAAAATGAAAAGCGTCACAAAAATTCTTTGCCTTGGTCAAAAATGAGGAGGACAGCTGCTTTACTTTTATTCTGACAACCGATTACATTGCATTAAAACCACATTTCTATCTATTAATTGCAAAGTCACATTCCTATTTCCTCTTTTTTTTTTTTTTTTTTTCCAGATTGTCCTCATTGAGGCTTCTGGGAGTATTTAAAGAAACAAAGGAAAATTGATTTTTCCATTTCTTCATATCATCCTTCTGTTTTCAACAACACATTCAGACCACTAACTGAAGTGTGCTGTTTGACCACATCAGATTCATGCATTCTGATAAACTACTGCAGATATCTTACTCTTGTCTCAGCATGCCTGAAACAGTGTATGTAAAAATGTCCTTAAAAGTGGGGAAAATCACAGCAGGAGGAAAAAAAAAGGGGGAGAAGATAGAAATGACAAATTAGCAATGAAAAATGCTACTAAGATGACATATATTTTTGCTTGGCACAAATAAGAAGCTTCTTTTTCATTGCCAAAGTCAAGTCAGATTACTTTGCAGAGTTATGCAAACCTCAAAGTTTTGCCTGGAGGAGATCCTGAAAGAGAATTTGAGGAAGGTTCATTCCAATTCCTGCTATTTGATCCACAAAGGAGAAATACTGCTGGCACTAGCTCAGCACGCCCTGGGATGCTATTGGCCTGTCACCCTTGAAAGAAGAGAAGTATTGCTGGTAGGGAAAAAGGCAAGTGGTCTCCATGCGTGACTTCCAACGAGACCCAGACACAGGGTTTAGAAAATGAGACCTCCACCGCACAGGATCCAAAATCCCCAGTGGTTAGCCGGCTATTTTACACTGGTGCTGCTGTCATCTTCAGTATTTATTTTGTATTTCAGCTCCAGTTACGGATCAGGATCCTTTCACGCATTTGATAAACATAACAAAATCATCAGTTTCTGTGCAAATAGAGATGACCTTTCCTTTTATAGTTCCTGATTTTAGTACCAGCGTGACAGGCTTTTGACAGCATTGGGATGTGGTTTGTTTGTTTGGCATTCCAATACTTTACTGTGTGACACCAAGAAAGATGGAAAAGATTCTTTTGGCAGTTGCATACTCGTAACATGCTATAACTTGCCAGTAGGAAAGGAACAGAACCTGAGCCTGCAGGGACAGCCTGTATTAATGGCCCATTAATCCAAAAAGGGCAGGTAGTGATAGGACAAGGGGTAATGGCTTTAAGCTGAAAGAGGGGAGATTTAGATTGGATATCAGGAAGAAATTCTTCCTGGAGAGGGTGGGGAAGCACTGGGACAGGTTGCCCAGAGAAGCTGTGGATGCCCCATCCCTGGCAGTGTCCAAGGCCAGGCTGGATGGGGCTTGGAGCAACCTGGTCTAGTGGAGGGTGTCCCTGCCCATGGCAGGGGGGTTGGAACTAGATGGGCTTTAAGGTCCCTTCCAACCCAAACCATTCTGTGATGTTGCCTGTCAGGCAAAATAAATTTGAAAACATTTTAAGTAGCTTCTCTGCTTATCAGTAGCATAATGAGCATGAATCTGCCAATTTCTGCAGTCTTCTAGACCGAAGTCAGCCCACTACGCTGAAAGCAGGGGAACGGCCATTAACTTTCAGGATTGTCTTAATATAACTTTAGTGCTCCTTAAGCAAAGCAGCACTTCCCAGGACACTGTCCCCTGTAACTCTTTCTTCTCCCTGACAGAGGGGACTCTGTCAGTGTCACTGACTGCAACTGGAGAACAATCTGCCAAATGCAAAGAAATTGGTTTATCCACTTATTTCCTTTTCCTTGTGCTTTTAGAATTATTATTAATAAATTCTGATTTGCCTTTGTTGTGGCGTACAGCAACAACTGTAACATCGCCTACAGTCGCATCATCCCGGGAGCCAGAGGAAGAACATACCTGTTACCGCTGGGACATTTAATTCACCTCTGCCATCTGAGAGATTAGTCTCCAGACTGCAAATTCAGTAGTGTTAGATGGGACGCAGATGCTCAGCCCCGCACACCTCTTCTTTCTGCTCTGTAACAGAAGTGGGAAGGTTACCTGAGAGAGAAAAAACTGTGAGAAAAAAATTCTCTGACTCCTGTTGGACAGTGAAAACATTTGAACAAATCACAATATATGACTAGAATCATGTCCTAGAATGGGAGACAGGC
Organism: Rhynochetos jubatus; assembly: GCA_027574665.1. NCBI lineage: Eukaryota > Metazoa > Chordata > Aves > Eurypygiformes > Rhynochetidae > Rhynochetos > Rhynochetos jubatus. Next base: position 36,832,497 of record CM050655.1, on the reverse strand, counting down.
ACAGTCCTCTCTCTTCTTTCTTACAACTAAATGTCAGTATAGAGCCATGTGTGACTTTTCACTGTAAAAACAACACATGGGGGTAAACTTCAAATGCTTAAACATCTGATCTCCTGTTTTTTAAAACCTATCGAAATCCCAGGGCTTGTAAACATCCCCTCAGATGATCTCTAAGTTTTTCAATCTGTATTTCTTGTATTATTCCAATAAAGGAAGGAGATGTGTCTTTTGCTGAGAAAGCAAATGTAAACCAGTAGAAGTTCACTGGTGTGTGTTACAGTGCACTTCTGTGGAAAGCAAACTTGTAAAAATTGCTTTCTGGGGTTCCCTATGTATTACCTTACAATTATTTCTCAAGCAAACCTCTCCGGTTTAGCACTGAAAGGATGGGCTTGCTACTGCCTGTCACTGAGAGCTCAACAAAGGGAAAGACGTATTTTCTGGGTCATACTCTCTGAAAAGATCTTATAATGAGAATGTTGAAAAATCTCCCTCACAATATGTGAGCCAGAACCCCAGTTGCCTTCCACTTCTACAGGACTAAGAAAACCCCCTGAAGAGTACCAATAGGTTATTTAAAGACCAAAGTAAATAGATCTAAGCAGACACAGGCATCAGATCGGTGCCTCATGATGGTGAAATCCGTACTGCAACTTTCTGACAAGAGCCTCAAGCTGGGTCTCATCCAAGTCTTTCCACCAGACATTCATTTCAGCCTATAAAGACGGAGATTAGCTTCAGCCAACACCGGGCAGTGATGTATTTTTGTATATCCTAGAAGCTTTAATTGTTGAGGGGACATGACTACAAAGTGTGTTTGTAGGTAAATATAACCCAACTCCACCCCTATCCCAGTCTCTCTGCAGTGTTTTTTTCCCCTGAAATTGCTCCTATACCAATGATGGCTACATGACCTCCAGTTTGCTTGGATCAGGGGGAGAGAGAGGACATGCATGCTAGTAAAATATGACGCAAATACGTGCTAGAGCCTGCAGCTAGAGTCCAGGAAAAGGTTTTTGAGAAAACAAACACACCATGTGGTCCCAGGCCTCTACAGCTCCAAGCTGTATTACTGCCACAACTTCAGACCACTGCTGTGATGGGTTTTATAGGGATGCAGTGACATTAACTAGTATCGTACGTAACCATGGTATTTTCCTAAGTTGTTACAGGTGTAGATGTAAAAACTTCTCAGAGCACTGGACCCGTTACGTGGGCACAGGGCTCCTTCAGTGCAGTCCCATTGACAGCACTCCTGGCTGTGTCCACGAGGAGCAGGACACTCAAGGGCCCAGGAGAAGGGGCTGTTTTCCTTTCATATCTGCTCCTCACGGCAGCTCAACAGCTGTGAAGGTGTCAGCCATGTTACAGCCAAGGGGAAAGCCTATAAAGAGTTGTAGAAAGAATAAGAAATTAAAAGAGCTAATCTGGAATAACTGTATGTACTACTTCTGTGCCTGGAACACTAGAGACAGGCCAAAAGACACATGAAAGTATAATATGACCTCTAGAAAATTTGGAATAATTCTAGAAGAGAGATTTATTTAAACTTCCAATGGTGATCTGCCACTATATAGACCCTAATCCAGAGTAAAATGGGTTAAAAAAAAATCTGCTATTACCAGATTTTAAAAAAAAATATATCAACAAAGCCATAGTACGACTGAAAGACTGGAAGCTGAAGCTACATAAATTCATACTGAAAAAACAGGTGATGACTTTTATTCAATAGCAGTCAATCACTGCAAGAACTTCTCATGCAAGTTTTCCCCATCACTTAAAATTTTAAACAAAAGTTGATGTCTTCCTAAAATATATCCTTTTGTGGAATAATACAGTCTGTCCTGTACAACATAGGAAGTCAAATATTCCCTTCTGGCCTTAATTTACGAATGATTATAAACAGGTTATATAAAGTTACTTGTTCCCATAGAACAAATTTGTCTCCTCCCCACTCGAGGTGATGATATTTTCAAGACATCAAATGAAACGAGCCAAGACAAGGTGTGTTTGACAAAAATGTGCTGTTAGCTTGACATCTGTGAATCACAGCTGTACCTGTGGGGATGTTAGTAAGTAAATCTTGAGGCTGAGATCTTAAAACACACTGGGTAAACAGCCGGTGCTGTGTCACACAACTGGGTGCAGACGTGCCATCCTGGGCTGTTCTGGAGGGGACAACCACACCCTCTGGCTCTGTCTCTACCCCAGTCTCCCCCACTAGTAACGGGGAGGCAAGCTGCATTCACAATTTACAGTGACTATGGTGTGCACCCATGCTTGTTTTCTCAAACAAAACACGCCTGATGAAGGGGTGCGGGGTTTTTTCCTGCCTTGCCGATGTTGTTGCAGCAGCTCTGCAGAGAAGTTACAGGTGGGCTTTGCACTCCATTGGGTCCCACTGTAGAGTCCCATACAACAAAGGCCTGCAGGTGTTTCCCATATCCTTGTGGTTATTCCTCTTGAAACGCATCTGTTGAAATGCATCTTGCCTACTGCTTAAAAAAAACATTGCTTGGCAACGCGGGTTGCTTTCCTTAGCTTTAACTGCCCACCCACACTGAACTGGAGCGCGTTTTATGTTGTTTAGAAAGGCCAGGGGTACAATGCGAGCCTTTGAACAGCGAGGCTTCCCTCCAGAGTGGGAGGCTCCGAGGGGAAAGGTGACCCAGCAATGCGGTAACATTTTTCACCTCGACTTCACTTTGCAGAAGGGCAGCGCTGTAATAGTTGGCACCGACTGCTTTACCACCTGCCGCCTCCTCAGCGTCCCAGCAGAAAACTGCACAAAACCCGGCTTGTCTTTAGGTAATTGGACTTGTAAAGTAGAAGCAGGTCACTTCAACCTTACACATGGCGTCTTATTAAGCACCTCACGATATGTAAAATTAAAACAAATGAAAGAAAATTTCCTAAACCACTTCTGCGGTCACAGGTTGTATAGCTGACTTGAATTTGGTAAGGTTGCCTAGGCTATGAGCCCATACTTCCTATAATCTTTTGGAAAAAACTTTGATTTAATTTCATTTTGCTTCCGTAATAATTACTGATATCCTGTGAAGCAATCAAAACAAAAAAAGGGATCAAAGCAGGGCGTAGAAAAACAGACCCAAAATTTCATCTGGCTTCACATAGATGGAGACTGTACAGAATTTGCTGCTGAATTCTCAGCATGAGCTAATAACTAAGTTGGACTTGCAAAGTGGTCTGGAAGGGGCCTGGAAGTTGTGTTGGACAGTACTAAGCTACTTTGCTCTATTAATTTTATTATAGAAGGAGCATAAGGTTGCTTTTTTTTCTTCCCCAAGATATGGTTTAGAAACAACTGGGAGTTATTTGGATGCTGCCTTCCAAATCCAATGCTTTTTGGTTTTTAATATCGTCATTCACTGGATAGGCCAGCACTTGCCAAATTCTAGCCAGTTCCTTTAGAAGCAGTGCCCAAAGCAGGCAGGACCTCACTAGCACCTAATTGCTTTTGGAAAATAAACATTTTACCTCATATTTCCAATGCTCTGCCTAACAACATGGTAGGTCCAATGCTTCTCATGCATGAAGAGAGATTAATGAGGACTTGAGTACCCACCCCCTCTCCAGACAGCCATCTGTGAATAAGGGGGAAGCATTGCTACCTGGTGTCTACCACTTTGCCTAAACTAGACGGTTAGTTGGGTACAGAATACTGACTTTTAATCAGGCAATGGCTGGTGCAATAAGTCCCTTCCCTACTGCGTAGTTTTAAAAGGGTTTTTTTCACAGAAAACGTTTGCACAGAAAACAGTACTGGTAACTGTAGAAAAGTCTACCAGTATGCTCCTGACCTTGCAGAGCAATTCTCTAAAGTTTCCATAGGATAGCAGTCTACACATTTTTTTTCCCTCATTGTCTGCTAAAAAAAGGTAATTCTTTATATTTTCAGTACAATAGATTCCTTGAAGTGTACATCTTTTTATCCAAATGCTCTGTACATCACATTCCTGTTATTCTGTGCAAAAAGATTATATTATTTCATTTGTTTCCAGTTTGGTGAATTCTAAGCAGCAGTAAGATCTAAATGATGATTCCTAATGTACTGGTATGTTTTGCATAGGACTCCTAAAGTCCCGAAGTCTTTTCTGATTTCCAGTATTGTTGAAGGTATAATAGGAATCTCAGAAGAGTTTCATATGAGCAATTCTAAGCAGACAAAATTCTTCCAGTTATGCTAAATTGGCGTAGGCAGCTACCACAGACTAGTGGGTGTAGTCCGTACTCCTGAAACCAGACTACTAACTAAATGTAGTTACTTACATTATGTGCCTGAAACTTAAACTTTCTTATGTTTTTTAGTATTTTTTGTACCCTCAGGTAACCTCCTATGTAATTTCTCTTAAGAAAGCCCAAAACAATTGGCACATGGTGATGGATTAACGAATGGCAGTCTACTTTCCAATCTTTCTTATTCATCTTTTCCACCTAGCTACCGTCGTCTCCGTGCCCGTGGTACTCTTGCAGCTTTCATCTTTTTTCTGGTTTTTTTGCCTCAGGCACAATAAGTGTTGTAAGGATATGAAACTCTGTTCTAGTCCCTTATTTAGAATCTTATTTAAATGTCCTTTTACCCACAAAGTACAGGTCAACTGCGTTTGAAATAATTGCCCCTAAACAAATCCTGCCTGTTCTACTTGCTTAACAAAGTTGTTCTGTATCCTTATTTACGAAATTTTGGATGGGCAGGGAGAAATAATGCACTACATCATAAAATGTTGAGCTACAGAACCACACGCTTGACGTCTCCATCCATAAACATGTTACCTCATTTCTAACAACCAGTGACACAAAGCTTTACCAAGCGTTATGGAGGGCCATGTGGTTAGCTATTCAAGCAAATGAAAGGTAGCGTTCATAACCAAGGGCTCTTGACCTGGTGATGACCCACTCGCTCCCTGTCTTAAGGGGCTTCTGTGAAAAAAGAACCCACACTAGAGTGCTTGTCTGGGTAGTTTTCTGAGGGGCGGCAGAGGGAATCTCGTTAACTTTGAAAGAGATTTTCCTGAATCTGAGAAAGGCTCCGTCGTGTTTCTCAGATCCATTATACTGCTGGAGTTAAATTAACCAGAATAGCTTTCAGATGCCTGTGCAGTCAGTTACGAACAATACTGGTTGTTCTGCCTCAGATGCACTAAAAATGCAGAACAGCTCTTTCCATAGTGTGACAGCAAACACAATGCTCAAGCGGACTAGACGGACGGAGAAACACGTGGAACAATATAACCCAGGGGTTACCTCAGTCACTTTAAGGACTGCAAAATCTCTTCTGGATGTCTGTAATTGGAAAAAGAGCAGAAGACTAAGAAACTAAAGAACTGCCAGTGGGAAGGCTAAACCAGGTAAAAACAAATCTAATAAGAGGCTGTGGAACTGGCTTCACTTTAAAGCTTGATGTTTTAAATCTGCTTTAAACTCCAGAGATCTCACTGGTGGAACAACAACTGAAAGACCTGAAAAAATTGAACAGGAAATAGACAAGTTAATGCTGTTTACAATACAAAGTGAAATCAGGCATCTCAAGGTGGTGGTGTCAACAACAAGGGCATTTTTACACACCTCACCTCAGAGGGAATCCGGAGTGAGGCATCCAGGACGCCTTTCACAGTGTCCATGAAACCCTTCCTAGTGAAATGCAATGAACATAGAGCCAAGTGCTCCACCAAAGGAGTGCTGGTGGACACCAGCTGCGGTCCACCCTGCACAAGGCGGCTTCAGCACCAGGCTGCTGCCACCCAGCTCCACCTGCACCCAGGAGCCACCTACACTGGTTAGTTTTGTCTGGGATTTATAGTGTGATTTCTGGGTACTAGGAACAGAAGGTCTGCATGAAGGAAAGTGCAAGACAGAAAAGGAATGAAGCAAAAATATAAGAACATGAGAGGCTTGCAGTAAAGATTTAGTAGATGAGGAGAAAAAATAACACCACAGGAAGACAAGAAAACTCCTCAATATGTGAGAACACATCAAAAGGTCTATATAAAAGAAGATATAGAGATATTGGATTGTTCAAGTCTGCACCTTTGTCCAAACTTTGGTAAGAAGTCTATCAAATAATAAAGAAAGGGCATTGTCAAATGCTATTGAATTCAGACCAGCTGAAACTTCGTGCTCAGATCTGAGAAACTGCGAATATAATTTTTGACAAGTACTGATAGAAAGAACAACAAAACTGAAATCTGGAGTGATGATTCTCAGTACTAGACAGTAACATCACTTGGAGGTCATCAGCACGAAATACAAATATTCCATGTAATGTGACCTCAGACAACTGTGTTCTGTATTCAGTCCGGCTCAGATTCTGCTTCAGTCTTTGGTATAGACACCAATATTCACTCTCCAAATGCCAAAAACATAAATGAAATATTTTCAAACCAGTTTTTGAAACAGCTGGGACAGAAGGAGGTGATCTGTAGTCAGATAGCACAAAACCAAATAGAATTGTTTTCACAGGTAGCATCAGCTCCCTTTTTCCAAAGAGTTTTTAATTTGTTCCCACTGTAGCGTTACTGCCTAGTCACCCAGCAACATCAGTCTCGAAAACCAAATAGTTAATAAACCAAAGGCCATTGATCTTTCAAGGCTCTTAAGCTTTGTGAAGGATACCTTTCAGATGGAATCTTTTGCAGAATGATGTTGCATTCACATTGCAATGGAACTGGAGTTTGCTATTCCCCCATTTCTGAGCCTTATGAAAAGAATGGCTGGATCTGTAGACTCTTATCCTCCCACAAGTGCTGGCCTCTTCAGCAAATTCTTGTTGCTGTCTTGTCTTCAGGGAAAGCCTTAGATGTACAGGCTTATCTTAGTGATTTAAACACAGCTACCTAAGGATGTGATGGATTTCCTTTATTTGTGGTCTTCCACTCAAGACTAGATGGATATCTGAGACATGTTATCGCTCAAACAGAGAGAGGTGCCTGATGCAGAAATTACAGGGTCAGATTCAAAGCCCCATGCTACGGGCGAGGTCATGCAAGGTGAGCTTGTACTTCAAACCGGTACATTTACACTATAAATTTCAAAGATGTCTGTAAAAGTATGAAATGCTCAAGGAATTTAATGCAGACCATTTACCTTTTCCTTTTGTCTGAGCTGTAACCCAAGGCTTTGCTTTTCCACCACATCATTTAGAAAGGAAATTAATTTCCCTGCTCACTAGTTTTACTGAAATTATTTAAAGTAATTTCTCAGCTACCACTTACTCGAGCACAGAAACTTTCGTAACCCCAAAGCTCTCTCATTTCAACACTTCCCGACAAGAGCTCCACCTAAAACAAAAATAACTTCTCTCCCTAACCTTTCAACCAGAAGTCCCTATTCAATCTTAAATGTAACCTTAGGGAAAAGATTTCCCTCTCCTTTTAATTCGTATTAGATATTTACTCACTTACCTGTTTCCCCGAAAGGAGTTGGTTCACAGGACAGTCATGGAGCATCACTGAAAGTGAGGGGGGTCTACCTGTGGGGAAGCTCCTTGAAGGGCACGTCTACGCTTGGGAGATCTTCAGGGAAAGGATGGAGTGGATACACACACAAAGAGCACGCTGGCGTTACGGAGCTTCTGCCTGTCCAGGGCCTCTTGGTGCTATAGGAATATAAAATTTAAAACTCATTATATGGTGTTTACTACGTGGCTGTGCGGAAATTGTCCTCCGTAACTGCTCAGGCTCCCCTAACCTCCTCAGTTCCTTATAACTTGGTGGCTTTTTCTGCCTCTTTGGGGAGGGGTTGGAGAGGAGAGGAGAGAGGAGAGGAGAGGAGAGGAGAGGAGAGGAGAGGAGAGGAGAGGAGAGGAGAGGAATAGAAAGTGGGTCCACCCCATCAGACTAGACGTATTCAAAGGTGATAAGCCAAGGCTGACTGAACATGGCTGTTACTGTCCCCACCTAGAGCCAAAGAGAGCACTCGGTTACTACTTTCCTCACCTAGAACCAGCCTTTGCTCTACAGCCAAGTGTCGGCTCAGGGGAAACACCGACAGTGTCCTGTTAACACGTGAGTTTCTGATGTCCTGACACCTTCTGAGGATCAGGCAAGGACAGCGTGTGCCACATTTAACTTCTGTACAGCTGCAAAGGAGGCGTAGGCACGCAGCACGCTGCGTCAAACCGTAGGGTCATTCCTGGAACTTGAGGAAGCTCAAAAGGAGAAGGAAACAATGCTAAAAAAACAAATCTTCTGCTTTATAACAAAACAAGCCAAGGAAGTGCCAAGTTATCGTGAAACGGAAGCAGCTGAAAAATAGTAAAAGAAGTGATACTTGCAGTATTGAGAAAAGAGCTCATTCAAAATACAGTGTTGGGGGGAAAATGGAAACTGAAGTCACGTAACTCTAAACAGAAATGGGATTGTGTTGGCTACCTGCAAAAATACAACTGTAACGCAAATCTCGGGAAGTGAGAGCTGCGAGCTGAGCCTCAGCGGGGGTGGCAGCAGCTGCCCAGATTTCTCAGCACTGGGCCTTTATGAGCTGAGCACTTCACTGAGCATGTTTTCTTTAATATTTATTTTCACAGAATCAGCCTGATCTCATGTTCCAAGAATGAAACCACGGCATGGAAGTGGCATATCTGCTAGTTAATGTCAACATTTGATGTGCAATCAGAGAACAAACAGGATTTCATATTGTGGTAAAAACTGAGTTACTGTGTGCTCTAATTCTGTTTTCTTTGTGTCAGATACATTAAGAGTCTCGTAAAATAGTAAAAGAATTTCATTCTTGCTTGCAAAAAAAACAAAAAAGCACCTACTTCTACAAGTTCAAGCAAAATATTGTAATATCTACCTGGTAATGAAAAGCTTGAAACATCCTTTGTAGAAAATGTCATAATAAAAGACCCCAGTGATTTGCAGAGTACTACACTATCAAGAAGGGAAAGAGCACGCTTAACTGTGAATGCACTACCCTGTAGCAAAAGGAAATTCCTCCCTGACTTAAAAATAGGCAAGGCCAGACCAAGCTATCATACTGAGAGGGTACAGCTAGCTGTCCAACCTCACCAGCTGCAGAAACTAAGCCCTGAGTGATTAACCCAGCTCAACCATGTGCTCTGTTGTCCTCTACTCTTCTGGACAACAGATCACAGGAGATCATGGATCAAACCATGACATCCCATGTTTGGGAAGAACTGAGCTACTGGGACTCCCACTGCTGTAAGAAGGTGCTGCTCAGAACCACCAGGATTTACTCTTGGGCTCACAAATAAGGCAGTTAATGACAGGCACCACTGGCACAGCACTTCTGTAAGTCTCAGAGCAGAAACACCTGCGGCATATCCCACCCTGGCAGGGACATGGAGCTGGTGACCTAACAGACTTTTCCACCTCTAACTTCTGGGGTTTTATGAATTGTCAGTCACACCTACGTGTGATATCACTATAAAATCCCGGCCATGTAAGAAAGCTGGCAAGGTCTCTGGCTGTGCAACTCTGAGGTTTTATGCCTAGCTCTGTCTGAAAGACTGAAAGAAGGCAGAAGGCTTTTAAGGATCAGTGTTGACAGTTGCCTTCACATATATTTGAAGACACAAAATCCAGTTACACAGACAGCTAACTCACCTGCAGTTTGGGCGATAAGACAGACACAACTTTGGAAAAACAGGAAACACTGAAGGAAAAAGAAAAATAAGGCAAACTCTCCAAACACCACCTGATACGGCTTTGGTGTTCAAAAGGTTGGCAAGGATTTCTCTTGGTTGCATGAAGTCCCCAGAGCAAGGCAAGGGAGCTAACGCAGACACTGTACCTGGTCTCTGCGACAGACAGCCAAGTGGGTCAACAGAAGTGATCGAACATGGGTTATCCATGACACCCACCTGGCCACAAAACCCGAACGCTGGGGCAGCTCTTGCTCTTCTGTGCATTTTTCTGTGTAATATGCTGCAGTAGGAAAGTGTCTTTGTTTCAAGCACAATAACAGTTTAAGAAAGTGACATAAATATGCGCAAAACAGAGAGGCAACACTGTTTTCTTCTCCCACTCTAAAATCCTGTAATGGGAAAATAGAATGCTGGAAACCAGGACTTCGAACCATACACCAATACTCTAAACCTGGGACTGTCCTTCATCTCACTGTATAATCATCAGATAGATTTGGGTGTATGCTGTATATATGTATATGGCATCTGTATGCTTCTGGAATTTGGAAGTGGTCATTCTATAGAAGCTTAAATTATGCTATGCAAAAGGGCCACTCAAACTGTAGAGCTGGAAAGCAAAATTACTGAGCCATCTGAGGTGTTTTAAGAGATTTCGGTCCAGGTCCCTCTCCACCATGTCCTCATGTTGAAAGTGTGTGTCCAGAGCTGACGTGGCTTTCCCAGGTGTTTTCTACTGGGACAGAGTGCAGAGTGTGCAGTTAATCATGAGTGCATTCAACTGTCCTGAGGTCTTTGGGCGAACGCTGTTACAGACGTTGAAAAAGTGTTTAATAATCCGAGCCCCATGCCCTGAGCGCAGGCTGGGTTCACGGAAGTTCACACACCTCTTAAGAGGTTTAGGCCAAAATGTAAGCTGGCCAGAGTCAAACTGCCATTTCAGATGGCAGCAGGGACTGCACGCTGCTGGGACTCGCTCCCTGGGAAACCACGGCACGTGTGTCCAAACTGCCCTTTGGCAGTTGCAATGCACTTGTGATGTGAACAAGTATCTGAAGGTGCACCACGACCTGGAGAAACGCCCCCTCAGATCACCCCTAAGTGCCCTCCATCCAGGGCCACTCAGCCCGAGGTTTTCAGTTTCTTTTGGAAGGTGAGTGCATCCCGAATTTCCAGGATTCTGACTGCATCGTAAGGTGTATGCTGAGTATTGCTGCTATTATAAACTGCTGCACAAACTTACTGTGTGCAGTTGCCTACAGTTGACAAAAAATACTTCTTATTACAACTGCCTCACTTTAAAATAATTTCAGTTGAAAATACGTATAATGACCATCCTCATGAGAAATCAGCACAGGGTCTTTGAACCCACCAGGAATGCATTGGCAAGTCAAACCACCCTGTTCTTCCTCCTTTGCCGTACGCTCCCATAAAAAGAAACAGGGCGTGTGGAGGCATTTTTCCTCTGGAGAAGGAGGAGTGTGGAGGAAGACTTTGCCTCTCTCTGTTTGAAGCTGAGGGTGGAACAGATTCAGCAGGTTCTTCTTGCGAATACGAACAAATGCAGTGCTCTAGTGCAGTGGGATAGTGATGAAATGAACACTGTATTCCATGCTATTACACTGCAGAGGCTGTTATGGCATAGCATCAAGCTGTGAAACTCACAAAACAAAAAAAAATAGAGAACTTTTGCCAAAAGAAAGCAAATTATTATTTCTATCTCAGTCTTATGTGAATAGAGGCAATAGGAGAGCTGCCTTGTGTAACCCTTTATTCTTAGGAGAAGAAAAGGATAACATCACCATAAAGAAATAATAAAGTCACACCCACTGTAACAATTTCCCAGGATTTCCTGGTCTTTCCTCTTACGAGATAGGAATGACCCAAACAAACCTTAGATGGCTGAAGGTGAGTTGATCTGCAGGTTCTGCAGCAGTTAGTTAGAAAGAAGATACATAAACTTCCCGGTTCCCCAGGAAGTAGGCTTGGAGAGGAAAGAGACTATTACCCTACACAGATCAACATATATGCAAGGAAGTAACTGCAATAAGGCTGGCTTAGAGAGTCATCTCAAAAAAGTAATGAATTCCCATTGTATTCTCAAGTTAGAAGTTCCCCGCAGAGGTAGCGCTTGCTGCTGCCCTCCTCATCCTCCTGTTTTAAATGCTGTTGAGTATTGCTTGCGTGCTGTTTAGCCTGGAGAAGAGGAGGCTATAGGGAGACTTTAGGTGGGAGTTGGTCCCTTATCCCAGGTGACAAGCAATAGGACAAGAAGAAACAGCCTCGAGTTGCACCAGGGGAGGTTTAGATTGGATATTAGGGAAAATGTCGTCCCAGAAAGGGCTGTCAGGCACTGGAAGGGGCTGCCCAGGGAGGCGGGGGAGTCACCATCCCAGGAGGGATTTAAGAGATGCTCAGGGACATGGGTTAGTGGTGATATTAGCAGTGCTGGGTTAATGGTTGGACCCAAAGCTCTTTTCTTCCAACCTAAACGATTCTATGATTCCATGTAATTTTCTACGTGTATCATATAGTCCTGTACACCATCTGTATAAAGTTTTGTATCACTTCAGACAGTGCAGCAAACTCCTCAACAACGCTGAACCACGCCGTGGCACCGGGGTTTTTTTTCCTGCGCTATACCGATTCAGTATTAAGAGAAGTTAATCATTAGACAGCTAGTTGTACATTAAGACTGACTCCCCTCTTTGTCTTTCAGCGTTATTAAATGCCTTCTTCTTTGAAATGCCACATGAAAGTGATAGATGCCCTTTCCTTAAAAGTCAGGCATCTAGTCAAGTTATGTTTTTTATTAGTTCAGCGACAAAGAGCCCTCCTTGTTTAAATATAGAAGCGCAAAGCAGATAAGGTTAAGTAAGCTGGCTGCTGAGAGCGCGCCAGGTCTGCTCTCTGCTCGGGGGAGCAACTGGAGGGGCAGGGGAGTATTCGCTGAGCGAGGTTGCACCCTGTGAGTTACAGCCTGGAGACGAGGGTACGAGGCGAAAACAAACGAAGCTGAAGCCAAAGATGCAAATGGTCAAATGTATTTGTGATAACACGGTGGAAGGCTGTTGGCATTTCATAAAGACATTTTGAAAGGCAGTTTGGCATGGAAGGTGCTTAAAGCAGCTTCAGAAACAGAGCAAGCTCCCCCCACGAGCACAGAAAAGGGGTGTGTGCACGTGTGCCTGAGTGTGTTTGCTGGCGTGCGGAGGGGGGCGTTATCCTTTAATTAACATTTGTGTTCGGAGAGCTTCAGGGGCGCTGTCAGAAGTAACGCCACCTCCTCAAAAACACACAGACACGCACGGTGCCAAACGAGATGAATGAAGGGGGAGGCAGGAAAGCAGGACTGAGCAAGAGAGCAAGCAAATCCCTTTCTTGAATCACTAAGAAAAAGGGGTCTCCCTAGAGGAACGATAAACTCTATTTTTGTTTACCAGCTTTTACAAGGCAAAACTGTTGCTTGTGAGAAGAAACACCTACTTTGTGTGCCCCCCGTGGAACCACAGGGCAGTCACGTCAGGGCTCAGCTAATGTATAACCTGTATTTACGTGTCAAAAAACCCCTTATTTACATTCTTGATTTACAATCTCTAGTTTTCATAAAAGTCAGTCATCCCCAGAGAAAGAATGCAGAGTAGATTTATAGGATCTACATTATGCTTTAAATCTTAATAGCATTTTTAAAGCATTTTTATGACTCATCCTAAGTAATGTTTTCCCTCTATTTTCAAGACATTACTGTGTGAAAACAGACCCAAATCTTTACCTTAAAAACAAGACTATTTTAGCATCAACTCTAAACATTGTCAGCAATGTCCTTATAAGCCTCTGTTTTCAAGGGTTCACAGCGTAAAATGTGCTTTGTACTAAGGTTTGTCTGATAACATCTCAACCTGCAAGAGCAGTGAATTTGTTTTCACCATCACAGTCAAAATAAAATAAAACTCCGGAGCCTTCTGTAAGTTAGATGAAGGTAAAGGGTCTGATTCTGTGCCTTCTCCCCCACACCAGGCTTCTCTTTTCTTTGAGAAGTCTGCCTGAAATATAGGCCAGCTCAGGATCAGTCCAGTGCAGAGGAGAAAAATCTCAAGCACATTAATCACATACAACAACGTTGGCTGGGACGTGTTTGCACCCATGCATGGACACAGCAATGCAGTGCCGGTTGTTGAGCGGCTCTCTCAAGAACTGACGTCCTTTTAGACAGAAATTTAAACATTATCGAAGAAGTAAGTAGCTAAATGAAGTGTCCTGAAGTGGATTTGTAGAGAACGAGTTTCTTAATCATTTTGTCTAGGAAAACAAGCAGCAAGTAGCTCACGCTAATATGCTATTAAAAATATAAATATATATGCTATGCTCACTAGTAAAATCTTTCAGTGGGCCTACTGACGGCAAGTACATTTAGTACATTTGCAGAAATGCGGTCCTCAGTTAATGATGGATTGCACAGCACAGAGCTATCCGTATTATACCTAAACCTTGTTGCCAGAATCACCCAACTCTCAATGGTCGCACCATTTGGAAGAGTCCTATGAGAGCTGGCTTCACCTGACAGAAACACGTGATGCGGACCAAACAGGTACCCCCAACATCTCCTTGGCCACAAGCCTGATGTTCTCCCCCTCTCTAGCCTTCTGAGGCTTGTGTTCCTGGCTGCCCAATAATTCAACAAGAGAGACAGGCGATACCGCAACAGGGGATGGTCTAGAGTGACCTACACAATTTTGGGAGAACTAGGAACTGTGGAGGCGAGAAAGCCCAGGTCACCCACCTCTCGGCTGATGCAGCAGTCATGTCAGCCATGGAAAAGTTGAGCATTAGTGGCAGTGTCCACAGTTATAGCAGATGCGGTACCATCCCGGGCGGAGGAGAGAGCTCCATGGAGGCAGCTTGGCCAGGTGCTGGGCACTTAAGTCTCGAAACCTGGGCAAGACACAAGATCCAAAACCGAAATACACAGATCACTTTCTTGGTTTAGGTGTCTAAATTCCAGCAAAATGCCATTGTAAGTATGTACTTTTTCCCCTAGATTTTGCCATGAGGGTCTTCAAATTGACTTTCTGAAAATACAGACAAATATATTAGAACTTATTTCATGGCTCAGACTAAGCTACAGTATTTAATTTTACTTTTTAACTTCAGATCTTAGCCTTTTTTTATGATGAAAGAAATTAAAAAGGTTTGAGTTTTGGTTTTGGGGTTTTTTGTGTGTGTGTTTGGTTGGTTTTTAAGGGTATGTTCTAAACTATGGTTATTTAACCCGAAAGTGTTCAAAAATGTGGAAGTTTTGAAGAAGCTGGAGTAAGCATACATCAAATACTATCCACAGAGAAAGAAAAGTAAGTTGGGATCAGCAAACATTTCCAGGGGTTTATAAATATGCTTTAGAGTATCCTGAATATCATTTCAAAGCAATCAGAATATTATCCCACTAAATCAAGTATTTACTCAGGATCAGTCTTGCAAGCTTCAGCCATGTGAGTAGTGTCATCTTTAGTAACAGGATTGCCAAGGTAAAGGCCACTCACCTGAGCACAGGTTTTTACCGCCTGCTGATATTCCCTCAAGTACTTAAAAATCGAAGTTTTCCGCTTACAATAGCATTTGATATGAGAAATAGTTTTAAAAACATCAGTCTCCATTCCAAGTTGGTGACATTTTACAGGTAAACCCAGTGATAAACCTAGCTATTTACTTCGGTAGATGTTTAGATTTTTCAATGCTCTTTCTTCAGGTGTCTGGAAACAAAGCAATTCTTTTAATTTTTACATGTGAAAAATAATAAAAATCTGTATCTACTATGCATAGAAAAAAGCATCAAAATATACCCTCAAATTGTGACACTTTATATTAAAAGTATCTCCTGCATGAAGAATTTATTAATGAATAGCCACAAAGCCTAGCGACTGGTACGCGTTAAAAAGCAATTATATTTTGGATACATATATGCCATTTCCAAAGCCACAACAGACGTCAGTATCAACAGGCAAATAAATTCAAAATTCCTACCTCCTACAATCCCACTGGTAAACAGACATTGATATTTGTGTACAATCTATTAAGTTAAATTCTAAAAGAAGAATAAAGAAAGAAGAAGGAAAAAAAAAAAGAAAAACCCTGGGGACTTATCAACAGCGCTCAAATTACTTCCAGACATCCAGTATCAATGACATATACATGCTTTAACAGGTATGAACACGGGATGTGATTATACCATACTCAGAGTTCTTGGCTTCCGTCAGCCAACCAGTTAAACAGATGCTCAAACTGGCGTGTGTGAGGAGTTGTACCGAAACATCACGGAGCTGCGTGCCAAACACCTCAGCTCCATGCTACTCCGGAGCATGCTTCTGCTGCTCTTCAGCGTTTGAAGTTGAAACTTGAGCGTAGTTTCTGTCCTTTGCTGCATCTTTGCAGCATGGGAGGTGCAAGGAATAGCAAACCTCCCCTCAGCTGTTTCCCGTGCAGAGCAGACTGTGAGGACCATGACCCGGCCCGGAAACCCACAGCTGGTAGCTCATGGAAACCACGGACTGCAAACCCCTGAAAACCCCATCAGCTTTTCTGCCATGGTGAAGGCACCTGAAGACCCTAGGAAAGCTTCTTGAGTCTAGACAGGGACTAGACTGCAAAAGCCCCATCTGGCATCGTGAATCAGCTGCTCTTTTTTTCCTGCTCTACCTGATGGACTCTGTAATGGGCAGCAGCCGAGAACCGCTGCCAGGTAGGGCTCCACATGAAATACTGCAAAGAAAACACCAGCAAGGATCCCTGTCTGCTCACTTCAAGAGTGGTCCAACCAACAGAGTCCTTCTCGCTTTACCTCCCCAAAATACATAGTTGGAATAGCTCCATCGGAACCGAATGGACAAGTACTGTCCCAGAACAGAGCGGTCTAGTGACAAAGCTCTGTCTCCAAAGACCAAGAGTGTATATTCCCGTCTTCTCACAGAACGAGACTCACAGAATGGTTTGGGTTGGAAGGGACCTCAAAAACCATCTAGTGCCAACCCCCCTGCCATGGGCAGGGACACCCTCCACTAGACCAGGTTGCTCCAAGCCTCACCCAGCCTGGCCTTGGACACTGCCAGGGATGGGGCATCCACAGCTTCTCTGGGCAACCTGTCCCAGTGCCTCCCCACCCTCTCTGGGAAGAATTTCTTCCTGATATCCAATCTAAATCTCTCCACTTTCAATTTAAACCCATTACCCCTTGTCCTGTCATTACAGGCCCTTGGAAAAAGCCCCCCCCCAGCTTCCTTGTAGCCCCCCAGGTACTGAAAGGTGCTATAAGGTCTCCCCGGAGCCTTCTCTTCTCAAGGCTGAACGAGCCCAACTCTCTCAGACTTTGAGAAGTGTCTCAAAGGCCACCAGTGGTCACATTTTCTTTGTGATACCAAGTGGCTGGAGCCATGTGGCTTCACATGCTGATAGAAAGGCTTTCCCCCATGAGGCCGGTGGAGCAGGTTGCCCCAAGAGGCTGTGAGGTCTCCATCCTCACAGGTTTCCATCCTCCGAGGTTTCCAAGACTAGAATGCAGGACACCCTGCACAACCTGGTGTGATCCCAGACCTAACCCTTGTCAGGGTGGGAGGGTGGACTAGAGCTTTCCCGAGGTCCCTTCCATCCTGAATTACCCTGAAGTGCTAAGAATTCATTCTCCATCCCTTCCTGTGCCCCCCAAATTAACTTTGTCTAGGAATATTTACACATGCCTTAACATGTTCTTCAGAAAGCCTGCTACACCAAAGGAAAGCTCAGTTAAAGACAGAATTACACCTTTATGCATACTGTCAGCTCTCTCTCATGCATACACTGTATTTTGCTACTGTCAAAGTCACAACCATTTCTCACCCACCCCCCACCCCCAGAGTGATAGCTGCCAGCTGCAGCTTCCAAATGTCCGTTGTAATGAAACGCTTTATTTTCTAAGGTGTCATTTATAGGAACAGGAAATGTTTTTCACCTCCTGAACTTTCCAATAGCTCAGGAACATACTTTTTCTCTCTTAACAAAAGCTTTTGAGAGTTCAGATGTGTAATCTGTGTGGAGGAGTTTATGGCTGAACACACTGGAATACCTGGATGCCAACTGAAACCCAAAAGGCAAGGTCTTTTAAGCTAAACTAGAGAATGTATTTTATACAGACACCAAAAATATTTTACACAGACAGAAAACTAGAGTGTAAGAAACCATGTGAAGCCAGTCACTTTATCTTTTGCCTTTGGACAATCAACCTGTGCTGTTCCTAGCATATGTGTACCTCGGTTTCCTTGAAAACAAACTGTCTCTGGCATAGATTCCAAAATCTCCCCTGGCAATTTTTACTTCAAGATGTTAAATGACAAAGATATGAGCCAAAAACATCAGAGCATGTGATATCATTGTTATTTGAAGTGTGTCTTGCTTACAGTCTGATTTTTTTTCTTTGTCATGCGTATACCATCCAACTGGAGCTTGGGCGCCGACTCACCTTGTGCTAAATAGACACGCTTACATGCTACCTCAGCAACCCGCACGAGTGAGGAAACCCATTCTTTGACAACTCAGGAGTCGTTCCTTTAAGCACTGAATCTCTTGACCACTAGGAGCTGAACATTCACTTAGCAGGAGATAATTAGCATTGACAAGTAGGGACAAGTTATCAGCCACAGACACAAGAATGTGTGTAACTTGTGGAAGCATGAGCTGTTCTTGCTCTAGGATTGCATTAGCTCATACATTCCTCTCTTGAAAGCTTCCTTTTATTAAGTACACACTGTGTATGCCTTAAAGCTAGCGCTCCCTTTTTGGTTGCATCCCATTTGGAGTATGGATAAACCACTTCAGAGAAAATATTTCTGGAGATTATGAGACTAGTATTGGCTAATAGCTTGCACTCCCTACCTTAACTTCATCTCCCGGTGCTGGCTCGCGGTCTGCCGACCTGGGTTCCTTGCGGCATGATCATAAGCAGACGTTGCAAAGGTTTTCTGTGAGATACTGAGTCAGCCAAGGTGTAACGGGGTTTAAGACTGAGTCTTCACCCCAGCTATGGAGACGCTGTTGGAGAAAATTTTGGGGCAGAGAGGCGAGGGAGGGGATCTTGGATTAGGAGTCCATACTGCAATAATTTGGAAAACCAAAAGGTTGTCTGTTGGTTTGCACCCCCAAAAGAACGCAATAGGAAAACAAATACTCCTGGATATCTAATAGCTTTGTGGCCAGCTACTCACTTGGTGGTCAGGTGTTCACAGGTATCTGTGACCTCCAGGCCGCTGACTCGACACTGATGTCCTCATCTGACAGAGTTCCATCCTAGCCAGGACAATCTCAGCCGTGAGATCTGCTTGTGGCACAAGCTATGAAAATTTCAGTCTAAACTAATTACAATTTCTAGTGAAAAATGAAACCTTTCATTCAGTTTTCACCAAAAGCTCTCTGAAAGTTAAGCAACTCCTGTCCTACCTAAACTGAGAGACAAAGTATAAACGACACTGTAAATCAAACACCTGTGGATGGCAAACACCGTTCCTCAATATTGCAGCTACCATAATAAACGGGAACCCTCACAGTACATTATGGACACCCCTGACAGGAGAGATTATTTCAGTTTCCTCATGTGACAGGGCAAAATTCTGGAGTGAAGGCTTAGTAACGAGCAGCTCTGATGACTTCTTTCCCTGCTGGCACACAACAGTTTCATTGACCTCAGATAACTGTGAGATGACCAAATTCCTCAGTAAGGACTAATTAATCTTTCTGTGCCTGTTAATTTTGTGATACTGCTGTATATCTGAATGGATTTATAAGGGAAATAATAGCAGTATGGCTTCTTTTTTTTTTTTTTTTTTCCTTTAAAAACATTAATTGAGACTGATTTCTTACCTTTTCAGAAAAAAAAATTATGCATAGGTTCTCTACATTAGGCCTGGGTCTGCAGAGCTGATTTAAAGCAGTTGTAACCTTAAGTAGTTTATTCTTTGATTTTATTTAGAGGATTTTAAATTTGGGATCAAAATGCTGCCAGAGAAAAACGATAAGCGGTAACCCTAAATAAACTCAAATCTATAAAGATCGTCCATGACAATTGTAATAAATTCCACTCGCAATCTTTTTGTATTGAGAACAATTTCACATACAGAAAAGAAAGGGAAGTTAAACAGAGGAAATCAGATTTGGGTTAGGATAGTATGTTTTACTGGACAAGGTGCTTTACTAAACACAATCTTTGTAAGACCCTTTATAAATAAGGATCCTAATCTGTTAGGCATTTGTGTACACCAGAACGAGTGATCAACACAGGTTAGCTGCCTGCTTTTAAACAAACCCTCAAAAGCTTTAGAGGGGTAAGTAATAACAGAATACTAAGAGGGTATTCAGCGAGCTTCAGAATCATACGCACCAAAAAATTCACCAGGCCCGCTGACCTGTCTACGTGACAGTATTTACTGGAGGAATGTCTTCCTGCTTCTACTGCACAGAATTCCGTGTCTTCTTTTCATCAAAGTTGAGCCAGACAACACTGGAAGGGTCAGGGCAAGGACAGTTTTATGGGTATAAGTTCTTCCAATTGCTTAATTTACCTTGCCCTAAGACGATCCCTGTTGCTTATTTTTAGTGAAATTGTCCTGTTTTTCAGGAAGCCAACCTGCTTTATGTCTGCTTGGAAGAGCCTGACAAGTATTCCCAGGTCTGTCCTGCTTTGGAAAGCTCATCCGAGCAGCTTTGGGTGTTTCAGTCACAAAACCCTTCCCTGTCACTCACGGGTCAGAAACAGCTCATCCATTTGGAGGTTGTTGACGTTGCTTTCTTATGTTACTAGTTTGTTATGGAACCTTAATTTCTTCACCCTGGGATGTTTTAGGTAGCATTTAGGCTTCTGCATAGCAACCTGTGTATGAATCAACGGTGACCAGAGAGGTGTCCGCTGCAGGATACAGAAAAGGTTCACGACGTACAACCAACCACTGCAGTATTTTATCATCTCAAGATTTTGTAATAGGAACAACTGGTTATACAATAACGTACATTCAATGTTTTCCCATCTATTTAGTTTGACTTTTCAGGGGTGAATCTGACACGAGGCTCCTGTAAAATCCTGGTCTGTTATACAGCCTTTTTTTAACCTACAGGTTTCAGAGACGTTGCTATAGGAAGACAGAGATCACCCTCACTTTACAGACAGGTAAGCACAGGACAAAAAAAAAATCAAGTGACTTGCTCAGAGGCTGAGCAAGGTGTAGAATCCAAACACCTGTTTCTTCCTGCTCCTGCCAGGAAAGGCTGGGGCATTGCTTTTGAGATGATGCAGTCAACATCCTAATGAGAAAACATCCTACGGTGCTTTTCTTAGTGATGCTCGCTCAGTTTTACCTTACTTAAACTCCTATGCTGTTATACGTAACCCAGATAAGTTAGTCCAGCCTTTCAGATGAAATTGTGCTGTGCTGTAGGCAGAAACTAAGAGCTGAACGGCTCCAGCGACTTCTTGAGCTTCACGTCTCACTGACTTAAAACATTCGTTACGATCTTCCTGGAAACTTAAAGTTTAATTTGGAAGATGCTCATGGCAAAAGGATTCTGCTGGGTACAGAATGTGAAAATAGCATAGCTAATAAAAGATGCTAATTTACCAGCAAGAAGAGATGACAGCTTCTGCTTTTAAAAAAACCTCAACCAAACCAGAAAAAACCAACCAAATCCATCGACAAACACTAATGATTCCACAATGTTTCCATTCAATTTGAATTCAGGCTCTAGGTTTCCACTGATAGGATGGGATAAAGCGAGTCCTTGCAACGTGCAAGGAATGCGCTGCCTTGTAGAAGGGGAGCAGTGAAGGTTGCCTGCTTCTGAACAGCGTGCTAGGAGACAATGCAGCAATGAAAAGCGACGTTATAGACAGGGATTTTGCTTTTATTTTAACCGCTGATCCTCTTAAAAAATAACAGCTCAAGCTATCATTTATCTCTAGAAATGTCACCAGAATGTGCGACTAAGGGCACATTAGAGCAGACACTTCCTATCAATTAGCAGCATGGGAAGTATTTTGAACATATCCGTGTCTGCGTTTTTCTGCCTCTGGTAGGTAACTCTCCTGATACTACAAGAGACTGCTTGATGAAAGCCGTTGCTGAGGGAAGGAATCGCTATGGCGGGGAATTTCAGAAATGATTTTTCAGGAACTGATATCTGACCAGAAGAAAACCTGCGTTCGGCTCTCAGACAGACGGCGGTGAAACGATGCCTTCGTGAAAGCGCTTCTAAGCGGGAAGGGGATCGGCAAGTCATTTGGCAACACTCACACGCGGCATTTCAGCAGGGGTCTTTGCAAAAAATAGAATAACCCCGTTACATAAAGGCACCAGAAATGCTGAATTTCACTGCGCACGTTGTCTTAGGAAACAGCCCTTTGTACTCTGAAAAGAACTGTAGTGGACAATGACCTAACTGTGTAACAGGGGGGAGACAGCAGTGAAAACCACGGGCCACGTACACGTCCCACTGGGCCCACACGATGAGCCGGTTCTGCCCAGGGAGCTGGGTGACCCTGACGGTCCAACACCCGGTCCAAGGCATCAGCCCTGCCCGGGGCTGGGACCTGGCTGGCACCTGGCAGGTCTCGCTCTGACGTGCGGGAACACCCACAGCTCGACTTCACGGTGAATGGCTAAAGCTGAGACTGGACGAATTCAGTCTGGAAATACAGCGCACGGGCTTTTAGCAGAAGCTATAATTTTAAATGAGACTCCCAGTCTGAAGAGGGCGGCTCAGGGATGACCTCCTGCCTAACCAGCAACGGTGGGGCAGATGCCGAACCTCATGGCATCTTGGGAGACAAGCTGGCTTTTCTACTCTAAGAATTCATGTGTATCAAGTATGAACTTCATTTTTATCCTTTCCCACTGCCCAGAGATGTCAGAAATCAGTTTAATTGCATAGACTGTCAAGAATCCCTGGGAATTATATATATTTTCTCTCTCTCTCTCTCACTCATACAAAATCCATCTTTGCTCTGAATAATTACTGCCAGAGCTGAATCAGAACCTGCCAAAGCTGCAGAAAAGAATCCAACCCTTTTCTACAGACTTTCAAAGCAAATATGAATTTGCTTTGCTAGTCTTTTTTCCCATTTTTTTTTCTTCTTACATGCATTGTCATTTGATTCTCTTTGAATAACTTAACATGAATGAATTTAGTGAAGGCGTGGTACATAAGAAATATTTGGGCAGACTCTCAGCTGGTGTACAATTGGCTTCAGAATACATCCTGAAGATGCATCACAGTGAATTTGAAAAGCTCTCTTGGAGATTATTCACCTCATGTGAATGCAACTGTTCCCATCAGCTATCTCGTTTTAGGGATTTCAGCTACTGAAACAGAGGACAGACCATAGCAGGGGATAGAGCCCAAGCAATTAACTCTTCACTCAGATTTATTACTGAATCCTGAACTGGACTCCCACAGAGAACCTGTAACACTCTTAGTCAAAGGAAACAGAGCAAAATTTTAAATAACTAAATGTTTGGAAGATAAAATTAAACAGCAGCCCATGATTTGAGCACAGAACATAAAAAAAAAAAAAAAAACAAACCCAAACCTGAAAGGACATGAATTGAAACCTTTAATCCCAACAAAGAGTTCATTCTGAGATAATTACTGCCATAAAATCCTCTGCCACGGAGACACTGACAAGAAAACCATCTTCAAAAGTTTCATACGTAAGCAGCATGGAACTTGAGAAAAGAGCTGGCAAGGATGAAACCCTACAGAGATGTGAAAAGAAGGAAAGACTTTGGAGGGAACTGAGCCTTTCAGCGTAAGTCATTCCTCGGTGAAAACATTGTCATTTAGAAGACCCTGAAACAGGAAAAGGATGGGGAAGATCCACGAGCAGAAAGCCTCTTATAAATGAGAAACCAGTGGGTAAAAAAGTGAATAACAACAAACTGGATCTTGAAAAATGGTTGAATCAACTGTCAGCAATGCAAGTGATTAAAACTGAAATCATACCATTTCTAATTCAAGGTGCATGTAGTGCTATAATCTTAAAAAAAAACTACAACAAAAGGCCATCCGCTATTGGGATCCCTCAGTTCTTTTTCCAGCTA
This sequence comes from Rhynochetos jubatus, assembly GCA_027574665.1. Taxonomy (NCBI): domain Eukaryota; kingdom Metazoa; phylum Chordata; class Aves; order Eurypygiformes; family Rhynochetidae; genus Rhynochetos; species Rhynochetos jubatus. Next base: position 36,808,770 of record CM050655.1, on the reverse strand, counting down.
CAATAGTTTCTGAGATGCACAGCAGTAAAACCGGCACTGTCCTTTGCTCCAGTCATGCTTGTTTTGGCACTTCCCCGAGGATGACAGCAACTCCTGGAGCAAAGCAACGTTCAGCCCCTGCCATAGCCGTGCTTCACAAACGTCGGGTTTGGTTTGTATCAGTGGGGAAATGACACGCGCTTTTTAGTGTAAACAAGCTTGGCCAATACCTTAAATCACTTTCCCACTCTCTGCGTACCGGCTAAGAAGCTTTAGGCTCACAAATAAACACGCAAGCAAAGATCTCCACAGTGCTCTTTTCCTCACGAGCAATATTGCTACAAGCCCCTCGAGAGCGGCGTCCGTCGGTACGCTGTGACGTCCCAGGAAAACGCTCCAGTCCGCGCACTGCGGTTCTTCCCTGCTGGTTACTTACTCCTACATATGCTCAGATAAAGATGGCTTTGACATAGGTTTTCCCTGAAAATTCTATATAGCAAAGGGAGGTACTCGTCACGGATCCTTTTGTTGATATGTTGTGAAGTGTTTTCACCAGTTGCACAGCTCGGCAAACATCTCTGCAAAGATGTAACTTGAAATTTGGAAACGAAAGAATTTGGGGCCTTTTCCCTTTTTTCTCAACAAGTCTAGTGACAGAGATATATGTGATATACAGCGAGGTAGCCCCCTAAAAGTGACATTAGTTTAGTTAGCTTTGTGGAAGGCTCAGTAAACTGTTTTTTAATCAGGCTGCTTGTCTTCATGAGCATCCTGGCCCTTCCAGCCACCAAAGATGAATCGTGACTCTTATACTTGCCTGTGAATAAATCTGCTGGAAGGCCTCTTCGGAAGTTTTTGCCCACAGAGCAAGAAGCCACCAGAAATATACATTTTAAGAAGAAGACAAAGCACACTTTTTCAGAGCAGATATTCCTGATCCATATGAGGCTAAATGACAAAACCCCAGAAACAGCCAGCCCTGTGAGCACAGATCAGGGGAACCGATGTTGCCCTGCCAGCAGTGCCCCAATTTGCTGTTGGGCTGGGAGAGGAAAATTCACTTCTCAGATCTCTTACAATAGAAGAGCCAAGCACAGACTGCATCAGTGAACCCAGAATTGCTTCTGGGAGGCAGTTCCCCTGACATCACCAGTGATGACATCATCTTTATTTATGTAAGCAATTTATCACTCTCCTGGGGTGCAAGTGCTGTCGATCCGAGCTGGCTTCCAACTAGACCTGCAGTGAAGCGCTCAGTAACAGTCATTACTCAGAGCCTCTTACTGTCTCCTCAAACTCCTGGGTGAACAGCACAGCTCCCAAGAGCTGAGAGCAAGCAGCCCCCAAACCTGTGGGGCAAGGAGGCACCTTTCCTACCTCCCTGCGCTGCAGTGGGGCCAGCTCCAGCCGCAGCCACAGAAACCAGCCTCCCGCAGAGAAGTGATGCTGTTAGACACTGCCGTCCCCTGGTCCCTCGGGCAGGCACCAGACAGGACCCCAAAAAAGCTGAGAGGATGCCAGTTCCACAAGGACTATGAGCTATCTATATATAATCATTTCTTCAACCCCTGAGTTCAGGGCGTGAGCATGAGCAGCTCTGTGATGTAAAATAGAATTACTTGCTTCATAAATTAACCTGTGTTCCAAGAAAGCATTCGCCAGTACTTACCTTCAGGTTCATCACAAACCCTTCTTGTGTAAAGACACTGCACAGTGCGTCTCTTCAGGCTTCTTGGTGCATTTTCTTTATGGTGACTTACACTCTTTTCTGGTGTGAATGACATGCAAGGTACAAATACATATTCCTTGGTTCCCAACTCATATAACTCAGGAGCCTGTAATATGAAAAGGATGAGGAAAAGAATGGGTTCTGTTGAGGTCAGAGGATGGCACAAGCTCCTAAGAGATGCTGTCACGGTAAAGGCAAGAGGCCTTGCAACATCAGATTCATCACTGCCCTTGTTTTCAGCTAATATAGATAACAGTGGTAGGAAAGAGCTCTATCTAGGGAGTGAGATGCTTTGCTTGAAGCACAGGAGCAAACCTCCCCGTACCCATCATCCACCTAAAGCTCCACAGGGATACACAGTTCGAACGAGACCATGCCCTTTGCAGAGCCGGGCCGCAAGCGACAGCACCACTATGGACGCTCATCGCTAATTATGAATATTAGCTGCAATAAACTCCTTTCTGTGTTGGTTTTTCCAGCTGAAAATGCAGGGATTGCTTCCTGCTGAACTAAAACTGCCCTGGGCTCAGAATTATGTCACGCAGGGCTTCAAGCCTTTAAGACAAGTCTGCATGTTGAAAGAGAATTAGTTTGGTTTTCCTTCCAAGGGGAGCTGATAGGAGTATCGGGTGCATGATACAAGAGTTAATAAACTTTAATAACAGTAGTAAAATATTATTTCAGCATATCTGTTTTCCAAAACACAGTGGTGCCTCTGGTCACTTGGGCTCCCAGTAGTTCTTAGTTTGCTTAAATGTACTAAAACCATACTAAAATCCACAGCCATAATTCGCTGCTCATCAGGAACACCCTACCAGCAAGTGCTGAGGCATATGTCTTTGAAAACCACCAATGAGAACTTTTCCTGTCATAAATTTTCTCTGCTCCTTTCCTCTTCCTCCACATACTCACAAAACATAAGCTACTGTGATCTCTGCTGGCACGCAGGACCTCTGCCCGCAGCTTGCAGGGGATTGCTGGCACAAGCGTCCCCTGGTCCTCCAGGTAAACGCAGGAACAGTTTCCTTTTGTCACTTGGACACGGGCTACCCTTGCTGCGATTTGTGCGTGCCTCAGATCTGCTCTGTTTTCTAGAAAGCACATCTCCGCTGTAAATAATTCAGGGGCAATCCTTCAACACAGAAATAAACTGAACGAGCCTTGACCGCAACCAGCCACCAAGGTTTAAAGCAAACCCTACGCTTCCTCCATCAGATGCAAAATAACGGTCTAAATGGTACTTATTTAACGCGTCTCCAAACACTTCTTGCCTTGGCCGCTCTTGGAGCTGCCCATCTTTAAAACGGAACATGCGGAAGGCAGAAGCCCAACCCTGGTTTGCCCGTGCAGTGCCGGGCCCCAGGCGCCCCATCTGCTGATCTCCGCTGCCCTCTGCTGCCGCAGCCGCGAACTCTCCTGCGGGGTTCGGATGGCGGAACACTTCACGGGGCTGCGCCCGGTGACTTGCTTCAACCCAGACGGCGTGGGACAGGAGGGTCAGCATTAGGGGAAGCTGAAGCTGTAAAGGGAAAGCGCTCACGACAGCTTGCTGAATGGAGTAAAGGGCAGAATAATAATGCTAATAATATGGAAAAACAATAAAAATAATGAAAATGAAATAATACAATACTGTAATAAGCATCATAAGTACATCCAGATATCGATGTGAATTTGGAGACTCTGCTAGTAATATATCCAGAAGGAGAACAGAAAATCTTACAGTGGCGAACTTACCTGTTACGTGTATACAGGGAGGTAAAGGCTCTGATGCTCACGGGAGAAGCAGAGTAGCTGTTTTTCTGCTTTGAATTCCTACTGCAGCCAGAGTCAGGCCACAGCACGGACCGGAGCCATTCCCAGTCCGGAGCTTCGGGATGCTGGGCTGTGCTGAGCTCCCCGGCGGGCAGCCACCACCTTGGAGATTCTGCAGCTACAGCTCGGAAACAAAGCAGCCCAGTTTCACGCTGCCTTCAGGTGGTAGAAGGGTTCTGTGGCTCCTTATTCCGCATGCAGAATCCCCATACCCCTCTCTCTGCTCCTGCAGAGTCTGCTCTTCATTTCTCCCCTCTAGACTCAGCATTTCATCACTCACTGACTTGCACTCTGCACATCATGTGGGGGGTTTGGGGTGTCTTCTTCATTCTGTCTACCTTGTCTGATATTATTTAACTCATTCAGCATTTCTTTGAGTAAAGGCTGAGGAATACCAAGAACTCGACTGCCTATTAAGTCTGCTTGCGATAGCAATTTGTAAGACCAGTCTCACCCCAACCATTTTACAAGGGCCTGTAGTGACAGGACAAGGGGTAATGGGTTTAAACTGAAAGTGGGGAGATTTAGATTGGATATCAGGAAGAAATTCTTCCCGGAGAGGGTGGGGAGCACTGGGACAGGTTGCCCAGAGAAGCTGTGGATGCCCCATCCCTGGCAGTGTCCAAGGCCAGGCTGGATGAGGCTTGGAGCAACCTGGGCTAGTGGAAGGTGTCCCTGCCCATGGCAGGGGTGGGAACTAGATGGTTTTTGAGGTCTCTTCCAACCCAAACTGATCCTATGACACCTCTTGGGTTTGAAAGCTGAAGTCACATAAGATATTATCACAAAGGACTGGAATTTCACAGAAACACAAACATGTTAAAAGTGCATCAGAAATGAAAATGCAGTGGAATGGGAAAGAGAAAAATGTACTTTGTAAATAATTGTGTGGCTGAGGAATTTGCCTGCAAAGCAGTCAGAAAGGACAAACAGATGATTTCAGTTCAGTTCAAAGAATGTGTCTTGGCTTTTTGAGGAGATAGTTGTGGCATAAAACAATAATAAACCCCCTATACATTGGCTTAGTCGTACCGGGAGAAAAAGCTGCTACCAGCAAACATCACATCCAAGACCAGGCGATCACTGACAAATTACCTTCCTGCTCTCTTTTCATACTCGAAGGCTGCTTTTTCTTGCAATGCATTAATCTGCCTTTCAGCTTGCTTTTAATCAAAACCAGGCTTAACTTTGCAGAGTGGAAAAAGAAAGCAGATGCTGAGGGAAACCACAGAATAGAACTGGAAGAAACAGTCAGAAGGAAAAGTCTATTTGGCTTGATAAGTATTTAAGAACTATTTTTCTAGAGGGAAGGGAGAAAGAAAATACTCCATTTTGTTCCAGTTTGGAAAAACAGCTATGCCTGCTGCCTTCTCCCCAGTGTAGGAAGGATGAGCTGGATTGTATACCGTTTTGCATGCAGCAACTCCTCTTCAGTTGTGTAATATACAAAAACCCTACGTTGATAGTTTGCAAAACAGTCCTCTCAGACTGTGGAAATAAAATGTTTGGGTTGTCAGGAATTAAACCCCAAGAAAATACTCCAAAATTGATCTGTTGTTCTTGTGCTAGAGAGGGATTGTGTGCAAGAAACCAGAAGTCATGATGCAATACTTCGATTATTGTAGGTACCAGCTAGAATTTCAGATGCAAGAAATTACTGCAATTACCTTACACGGTAAGGTAAAGAGACTCAGACATTTACAAGTTCATACTTTGTTTTTTGGTTTTGGTTTTTTTTTTCTTCCTTTTAACAATTTCCAGCTACTGATGGTACACACCGTCAACATTTGATGTATGCTACCTCCAGTGCAAATGATTGTTTTGGGATTGTCAAATAGGGATGTTGCAAGTCAAATTTTGTAATTCAAAGTAAAAACAAACCCCTCACATACTTCTCTCTCCCCAGAGGTTTCAATCAAGACCGCGATGGATTCATGTCTGCACCGGCAACCTGAAGCCAGGCCGCCCTAACCCCAAACCCTCACATCTGCGCTCACCTCTCCGTGCCATAGCACTCTGTAAGCATACGGTGAACCACGCAGGGAACTGATCCAGCAAAATGTTAAACTAAAAAAACCCCACAAAGACCTTAAAACAAACCAACCCAATTATTTTCCAGCCAGTTCAGCCTCCAGACATCTCTTGTGACTCTGCCACACAATAAGCAGCACAACGTGAGAGAGAACATATGGAGAGGAGCGTGGGCGTGAGGGAAGTGAACACGGGCATGAGAGCACCTGATTTACTGACCCAGCTCACCAGGGCCTGACTTAGCCCTGTGCTTGTGCAACTGCATAGTAGCTAGCTGAGAGGATGGACAGTGCACACTCCTTTATTCCTCAAAAAGGCATTAGATATAGCCAAAATGCTGTAAAGAGATGCCCAGTTAGTCAAAGAATGAAAAACAGAAGTCATTTGGAGGAATTCTCCTATCAGTCAAGGGGAAGATACTAATTAATACTATTTATATTAAAGAACACCAGATTATCTCAACTTGTTCAGTAGAAACCATGGAGTAAGGATGGGGTGTTCTTGGCTCAGCAGAGATGGGGATGCTCAGAGAAAACTTTCTTCAGCACATGGCTCTGGCTTTAGGTTGGAACCCTTACAAGCAGGGCAGCTCTACCGAACCTCTTCTCCCCACCAAAAAGCAGGTGTGCTAACAGCACAGCTCCCAACCTAGCTCTGTTCGTCTTTGGTCCTAAACAAGGGAGCAGAGCACGAGATCTGTAGCAAGAGAAGCTTCAAAAGCCACTGACCACTTTAATCAGAAAAATCTTGCCTTGTGGTGGTCCTGAGAGGCCAAGCAAAGATTTGCTGTTTTTGTTTTCAGTCAGAAAAGGCCAAAAATAATTCAGAAGTCATAAGGATGCTTCTAAGGAGAGATCAACTTATTCTTAAAATATGAACTTAGAATCACAGGCTGGTTTGGGTTGGAAGGGACCTTAAAGATCATCTAGTTCCCCTTAAGTTCGTATGACTCTCGACATGCCTAATTCTCTGGTTTCAAAGCTACTTCCTCTGTCAGGAGGAGTGGGAATCCCATGCAAAAGGGAGTGTAACGCTGCTGCCTTCGCAGCTGCGTACCAGTGCCAGGATGCCCTTATCACCCAGAAGTGGCTTTGAAACAGCTCCCGCAAGTATTTTCTCAGGCAAATAGAATTTTGTTAAAAAGGATAAATAACTTATTTAATAAACCATACTTTCCATCCCTAGTTGTTCTCCAAATGTCAAGTTCATTGTTTTAATACGTGTCCTCTTGTTCCCAGGGCCATTTTCTTCCGCAACAGAAAGGCAGCTGGTTACCAAACCACCAAGCAGTACACAAAGAGTTCATCTAGGAGTCACAGGAGAAGAAATTTGATGCAGGAGATGATTGCCTAAAATCTGTTCTGACAAAAAGGGATGAAAATAGATTCTTTGGGGCCAGATTATGAGTTTTATGCAAACCAATAGTGCAATGGACTTACAGACACAAAATGTTCACCCTGAACCCATCAATGACTTCTCTCATCAGGTTCACATGGATATCAAAGTTGTGCTGAATTCTTAGAAAGAAATATTAAAAAAAAAAAAAAAAGCAAGCTCTTACTCTTTCCTAAGATGTTGTTATTCTACTGCTCACCAGCAATTAAATTTTTGGTTTGGCTTTTAGAACACAATTTTGGGCAGCTAGTGATCACCCAAACCAAACCCAGTTCCCATTAAGGAAACTGCGACCATCCTTGTTTTCTCCCTCTGGGGCCAGATGCTACAAAACACCATCTCTCAGATTATTTACTCAGACCCTGAACACATCAACATTTGGACAAGGTTTCCTTGATGTATAATATATGCCTCTATCTGGCTGTAACATCCCTAAATTGGCAGACTGTTTGCATGTTAATGAAAGTAAATTATAAGTAATTTGCATATAGTACTAATTATTTTTACACTGCAATAACATCATTCACTTTGTCATTTTCTAGAGATTATTCCCACTGATTCAAATGTATGTATATATACACAACATTCACCTACATTTTCGGAGTGCTTCAGAAACTGATCCAAGTCAGGCAAATTTAGATGCTGTTAATCAGTAAGATTAATTTACAGTGCATGCCTTCATTGTGAGGCACATCATACTCCAATTAAAACTGTAATTAGGGTTACCTTATACTGAAACCAAGCCGCTAGTTTTCTTTAGTTAACACAAAAATAGAACAAGTACACCCATTATCATAAAACTGAAATAATTTGGACTTCCTTTCTTTAAGAATCACATCAGGAAATGAAAAAATTAACTCCATCTTTATAATTAAGTACCAGCACGGAAGTCCCATGATAATACTTACTGCAAGCTTCTCTCAGGTTGTAAAACCACAGCGCACGGATCTAGAAAGAGCACGTCTGCGGGACTGAATGAGCTTCACGCAGCACGTACAAGTTTCAGAATGCTTCGCTGTAATGAAAACATCCTGTAGACCCCATCATACGTGTGTCGGCCATACAAGTCCAGAATGATTCATGTAATACAATGAAGGGGGTAACCATTAGCGTAAGATGTTCTCCACCTAGAAGTTCTCTATCTAGACAACTCTAATGTCCAAAAACCTACTTATTTATGGACAAAGGTCCCGGCCTTTTGCAAATGAATCTTAAAATAGCTACTGAATAATCTGCTGCGATACTCACATCACACTTCATTAATGTAAGGCTGACGTTCAAAGACAGATGAATAAAGAATGTCTACGCAATGGTTTGCAAACCCAATTCCTCTACCGCTTCTTCACTCCTAAGAACAGACACACACAGGTTCCAGAATTACGGCTGCGTTACAGCCTTCGCTGTTGACAGAAGCTTCAAAATGCAAAACCTGGAAAATACAGATTATAAACTGCAATTGCTGCTTGAAGTATTCCCAGTGGTTGGGGAAAGGAATTCTCAAAGGGATGAAAAGGAGCTAAAAATCATATTTATTGGAAACTTTTTAAAATTCACTCAGTTCACTCTCTTCATATGTTCCAAACTCCCAGAGCTGTCCTTCAAACATACAAGTGAGTGCCCCACACTTCATTCTGCACGAGCCAATTACACATCACATGTTTACCTGTCCTTTCTTTTTAAACACCTCCTAAGCCAAAGTGACAAAAGCATCTGAAGAGCCCAGAGGAAGGTTATGTGAACTGGGATGGAGAGAAACAGGACTTCACTGACATGGGTTGCTGAGTGCATTTCACGCTTTAGAGAAGTTAATTAACTACATTGATCTGAGTGTACCTGCCTCCTAGACAAAACCAAGATGTTCAGTGCTCGCTGGCATCAGCTGAGAAGCAAGGAAAAGTCTTGTTGATTTCTCTTCTTGTCTGTGGGGCAGCGTGAAAACAGAAAGGAAGGGGGTGTGTTTCATCGCTCACTGCCATGCTGTTCAAAATCAGTCAGCGCAGTCAATGTCCTGTACGCTTTTTACGCTTGCTAGTAAAGGTGGGGAAACAATATTATTAAAGCCAACATTTCATTAGTACTAATATGGAAAACGTGACTAATATGCACAAGGATAATCACTTCCTCGACTGAAACCAGCCCTAAGCATCGTGCAGGTGCAGAAGGCAAAACGACAATTAGACACAATCAGCCTCCAATCCCAGTGCAACAGACGGCATTTTTGTACTAAATAAAGACACCCAGAGAAGCTGAAAGTTTGCTTTTATTACTGCAGTGTGACTGCATCATCTAAATAAACTTTTCAATCACTTTTACACTGTATTTTCATCGTAAGGGTTTCAACAGGGAATGCCACACAGTATTCTGCAACCTTCACACTTAGAATAGAAACATTCAGTATTAAAAGGCCTTTGCAACGTGGTTCTTTTAAAAACATTAGGCTTATAAATCCAAGTGTTATTAAAGCAGATTTTTTCCAGACCCGCTGACAAACAATTCTATGTAATCTGACGAAGAAGTATGCATGTGCTTACATTAACTCTGAAGTAACCTTGACCGTGAGTACTGCTACCAAAACCAGGAGCTGGAATTGAGCAGCGTTGTAGTAGTCAGTGTGAGACACAATTGAAGCCATTGTTAATGACAGTTAATTTTACTCAACTCTGCTACTCACTAGTTAAAACTTAAGGCAAATTTCACTGTAAACTTAATTTCCCAACCTACAGTAAGTAAGTAAGCGTTGTTCATAATACACTGAACGGAAAGTACTCATGGCGTATGTAAGATGTGGTAAGAAGAAATGATACGGTGCAGGTAAAACATTTGGTTTTCCATTTAGAGCAGTGAAATTCACATTTTTCAATTTGTATGAAAACCCTCATTACTGAAAAGCCTAACCTTTCAAATCTTGTCAGAAATTCTATTTCAGATTTGAATTAAAAGGTGTGTGGAGTTCAAGAGACGTCCTGAAGCTGGTGCCACTCTAGGAAGGAATGTAGAATACATACCCACAAATACTCAAACAGAAGGACAATCCAATGCACTATTACTTTAAGGGACAAGCCATGAATTACATTCAAATGAGAGACCTTTTACATGATATGATCCTTTTCACTACCGTGTACTCAACTTCAGTAGCGCCAACACCTTGGTATAAAGAATAATTTTATTTTTTAGCCAAGACTACTTTTCATATGCAACATTCTTCAGTTTGCAAGGGCAATTTAACATCAGCATCCACTCCTCACTATACAATTTCTCAATCAGTAATAAATAGAAAAGATATATCTGACATAAGAAACCATAATGCAATCAAGTACTTGAATACTGGCACAAAAAAAACCAAGAAAAGATGTTATTTGTTTCATCCTTAACATCTGGACCATGACATGTGTTAGGATAAAAAGTATCTAATCATAAAGCCAACATTTTGGCCTTGCACAATGCTTTTTCTACCTATTGTTAATCAAACATTCAAATAACAAAACCAATAACTGCGGAGACAGCGTTAGCAGTCTCCTGAATATTCTGCAGGAGCCTACCTTGCTGCTTTTGAGGTAGGATCTTCCATCCTTTGATCCCATGAACCAGCCAACATGAGGCAGAACTTAGTCCCTAAGGTGTGCAGGGAGTGCACGCTTAAGAATAACATGGGATGTAACAATACTTTCATTGAAATAAAGGACCGTTTTATGGATTTTTGGAATGTTAGGAGACTTTCGTAAGTAAACCTGTTACAAGGTTCCATTCCAGACAGTTATGAAAATGACAATACAGTGAAATGATTTAAAATAACAGTAATTTTAAACAGAATAATTGGATTGAGAAAACACAACGTTCCAGGAAAGAACCATGCGTTGTGTGATCTGTATTTATTCTTTAAATATATTTATAGTTTTATAGTACAGATTGAAACATTTATACATATAAATACAAACAGCAGTCAAGAACTATAAAGATTTGGATTTCAGAAGTAAATGGAGTAGACTTTTACACAGGTATAGAACTCTTTCAGCACATTTTTAAATTTGACTTCTGTTAGAGTTGGAAAAGTTGGAAATATTCTTCTATAATTTTATCATAGGCTTCTTTCCCCTCTCATGACAATGAAGACAATGATAACATAAAAAAAAGCCAAACATGAAACAGTTCCTAATCTTGCCTCCACACACATGTAGCATTTGCTCAAATCGCACGTATCAGCTATTACAGTGATTGAAGAGAAAAATGTATCCTCACCCAGTGGAATCTCAGTCCGATAAACAAAATCCTTACTCTTGTGTCACTTCCTCTTTAGGCTGTTTGAGCTCAATCAGTAACTCTTTACCAGTTTCTCCAGCTTTTGAGGCAAAGAGTATGGCTCCCTGTTTAAAGCCCAGGAGCTTCAAGCTTCTGGCATAATCTGCATATACAGCATGGATCAATTTATGTAAATGAAGCATTAAGGAAAACACAAATAGATAGCAAAAGGAAAAAAACTCAGGTTTTTTTCCCTCCTCCCTCCTTCTCTCTCCCAAGCTGAAAAAATGCTGAATATTGCTGCCAACTGGGCTAGTCCAACATTTTTCAGCCCAAATGAAGATACTAATGTCGCTTTAAATTCTACTACTGAACGCATATTAGCACGTATCACGCAATGGTCAGTCTGCTATAAGCTGAATCAGATACATTTCAGGAAAGCTGAAGTACCTACCATAATACTGTGTCACAACTTGCAAAAGGAATCAAGAAAGAGGGAGGTCACACTACAAAAGCTGTTCGTTAGTTAGATGTATCTGGAGTTATCTACATGACTTAGCAGGTTTGGGTTTTTGATTTGCAAACTGAAATCAGTGATGACTCCGTAAAACACAGTAAGGTATTATTTACATACGCATTATACTTACTGCATATACCTAAATACAAAAGTTAGAGCAACTTTTCGAGACCACCAGGTTAGAGTGCAGACTGTAGCGAGCCATACTTCAGACACCTTTTGAATAACTCACTACAGCTTCAGCTCATCTGATCTTGACCTTTAATTTCCTTTGTCTTGGAACTGACTCCTTCGTAAAGAACTTGAATCGCTAAACCAGTACGTTGGTGTACAGAGGGGTTCAAAGCAGGGTTTTCTTCTCCTGAGATAGTGTTTAAAATATAACCACCCCTGAATTCACTACAGTCTGCAGCAATATATCTGCAAGGAACATTTTATCATCTGCTCTTTCCTATGTTTATTTGTTTTCACTTTTAGTTTGTTTTCCAGTGCCACTGGCCTCAGAGCATCAGGAGGCAGTAACGTTATGGATTTATGCAAATGACTCCTTCTCACTTGTGTTGTCATACCTCCTTCAAACTACGTAACCTGGAAATTACAAAAAGGAACTCCTATTCCTGTGCAGACTAGTTCACCCAATTTCGGCTCATGCATACTCACTCTATGGGTACAGATGCAAAACCAGGATTTCAGAAAAAGGATATTTGTATCATCATTAAGTTCAAATGCCCCGTACTTCAGACAAGCTTCAACAAATAAAGCTGCTCTGTCGAAGTACCTCATACTGTTACATGGAAAAAAAAAAGAGAATACTTTGTTAGGGCAGGAAAACAGAAAAACATTCCAGGACATTTCATCAAAACACCTGCACTCAGGCCTTCTAAAATTTTGCACCTGGGTCTGGAGTGGCAAATCTCCTCGGCACTGAGGCTCAACAAGGCTTCAGATCATCACCAAGGTTAAACAGTCTCATCTGGCTGCCACTATGGCACATACAGTCCCCCATCATGCACTGCTCTCAGTTTCCAGTGTTGCTCCACCCTGCCCTCTGCGCCTTCATGCTTTGCAGGCCTTAAGCACCCACGACATCACAACAGTGCTGAGGGTTCTCCTCGTGGCAGTGAATGCTGCTACCCAGCTCCTTGGCAGTGTGTAGGAACAGGGCATGCTGTCCCCACGTACTGTCTCGTGCTCCCCTCACACCCGTGGGCACTGCCGTCTCCCCAAGCTGCTGACATCCTCTCCTCCTCCTCGCTTGCAAGGAACTGACATTTGGTGCACAATTTTTGAAAGATCAAAGCTCAGCTTACTCAGAAATAATCATAGCTACCATAAATTATTACTGCTTGGTCAATGGGTGCTAGCAATCTTAAAGTCTGCAGTAAATTAAATGCCAGTGTATTTACTGAAATGCCAACAAAAAGATCAGTTCAAGCCCACAGAAATGACGTACTACTGAGGTTAAAGTTAATTAAAAACATGCTACAATAGAAACACATGTCAGAAATCAAACTGGAAGGCCCCTCCCTCCCCCCTGACTTCTGAGTCACAAGTGCTTAAATAACAATTGCGCTGTTATCTTTACCTGTGCAACATCTCTGCAACTTTTGTAAAGCATCCAAGTGACAAGAGGACAAGAATGGCTTTGGACTTCTGGTTGACTTGTGGAGAGCAAAGGTGATCTACCCAACGCTTTAACACATCAGCACACTCCTCTGAGTTCAAACGAACCTTGAAGAGATGGGAAAGTCACTCGTGAATTCTCAGCTGTTAACTAAAGAGAGCACTCTGCTTCTCGTTCATTTTCTCCAGTGAAACACCTTGGGCAAAAGCAACAGCACCTGAAATTACCCCTTTTATTATTAAAAGTGCACTTATCCCTTGAATGAATACAATATAAAGGAAAATTAGAAATATATCTAGGCACAAAAATGATCCACTCAGGTCATTCCACATTTACATGTGCTGAACACAGTTTTTACCGCAAGGCTTTTCTAAAACCTCAAGTATCAAGACATTAAAAATCTTTACCCTTTACTGGAGACTTAAGGACAAAACACCTTTATTTTTCCTAAGAGTGGGATTCACTCATTTAGAAAACCTGAGTACGACGTTTTCCATACTTTCTACAGGAAACATAAGAGAAATTTTAGACACTGAAAGCTCATCCTTACTGACTCCTGTCCATTACAATGTGGAGAATTAATGCTGTATCTAGGCACTTCTAGTTATGTCTGCACAGCAAAACAGAAGTTGATGCACATTTACGTGGTTAGGGCTAACTTTAAAATTGGCACGCATGCCACATGGACCTCTGCACAAAGTCACTGCCTGATTACTTCTCCGCTTCCACGGTTTTTGTAGTTTATTATGAACTTTTAACTGCTGCAGTTATATGCAAGCTCACAAACCACTGCTCAAATATTAGAAAATTGAGCATTCCAACCATTTTTGGCCCTAGCCCCATCACTTGGATGACCAGGGCAGAGCTCTGTAGTCAAAAGGCTGATGAACCTGTCAACACTGACTGAACAGACTGGCTTGTTACAGCTTAACACATGGAAAGAACTGAAGATGGTATTTCAAATTGCTGCTTCGGTTTTAACTTTGGAGCACTTCAGCACCCTCATCAGCCTTCACACCTACATGCACTGAGTAGGTCATTTACGTTAGCAAACTGAAAATTGAGAAATCACAAACCTTTGCAAGCCATGCTGCACGATTCCATTCGCTGTAAGTCTGCAAGTAACGGCAGGCATCCGCAGCCTTATCGATCAGACACAGTAACTGTACACCTTCTGGAAAATAAAAAGCACACTATATAATAAGTTAAGGGGGGGAAAAAGAAAGAGTTGCTATATAACTGTCAGCAGATCATTCATCCCCAGAAAAATGATCTCTCATATCCTTTGTATGACAAGATGATGGTGAAAACCCCTAATTTCTACCACCTGGCTCTCCAAACAGGCTGTGTCAGTTGTTGTCTCGTGTTCCTGGGCTACAGTACTCAGGACCTCACAAAGCTCTTATTTATTTTTGTCGTAAATACAAATGACAAGTAGTTCAGTGGACTTCTCATCATAAAGAGATAATGATCAAATGAACAGATTTCATAAATAATCCTTTATTTTAGTAATTACACTATGGACAACATTACATTAAGAGTGAAGAACTAACTGTCCGCAGAGTGGAAAGTATTTTTTCCAGACAAGTAGACATTTGTACTTTCTCTGTCATTGACTATTTCAGTCAATCATCATATTGTGAACATCTACTGAGCATAATTAACCTGTACATGTAAGAAAGCACACTTTCTGAAACAAGTTCTGAACTGGAAATGAAACTAAGGCCATATTTCAACTTCAGTAGTAAGAATCCATTTTAAAATGAACTGTTTAATTAGGAAAAAGGAACACATGCAGCTTTATGTGCTCAGTAACTTTTACTGCAAACAGTTGCTAAGAGAATTACTCTAGAAATACATTTTCCAATGAAAATGAATCAAAACGAGTTGAGCTTTATAACTGAGTTACGGCTCATTTTTGGGTTAACTACTGTAGACAGTGCACACTATAACGTATGCAACATGTAAGATCTATCACAACTTTCCGCTCTCCCACAAGCAGCGTTAATAAGACAATAACTAATAGAATTACTAGTTTATAAGCAAACGTAAAATTAAAGTCCCATTTACCTGCGAGCTTTCCGCTGGCGATCATGTTGGTTGCTACCAGTTTAATGGTACTTTGAGAAGGACCTGATGAGGTGACAGTTGTGACCAAGCAAGCTTTGAGCGAATCGCAGTAGTAATGTGCATTCTCTGAACTTGTTTCTAACAGTAATTGTACTGCTCTGTCAGTCTGCTC
The DNA here is from genome assembly GCA_027574665.1 of Rhynochetos jubatus. Classification (NCBI taxonomy): domain Eukaryota; kingdom Metazoa; phylum Chordata; class Aves; order Eurypygiformes; family Rhynochetidae; genus Rhynochetos; species Rhynochetos jubatus. The sequence goes on along the minus strand of CM050655.1, from coordinate 36,793,205 downwards.
AGAGAAAAAAAAAACACAGACAAAACAACCGTGATCATAACATACTCACTTTTAAACAAAAGCCTTTATATTTTTACCCTTTTTAAGACATGAAACTTATTCTAAAACAGACTACAAAAATATCTACCAGCACAGTCATAATTAAGATGCTAGTTCAATAAAGCATCCTTAGTAATGATAGCATTTAAACACCCACTGTGAATATACTGTTTAACCACAGACTAGCCTTTCTAGAAGAGGTGAAAGGAAAATTTATTTCAGAATCTTTATTTCCTTGTTTACATAATCTTTGGCAGAGTTACAAAAGGAAGAGTATCATTTAAAATAAGCAGAGGAGAAATAAAATCGTAAAGATGCAGCAATTGGCCAGGATCTCAAGGACGGATTCAATACCTGATATTTTAAAACAAAGGTAGAATTGATGCATTTAAAATGTTAGCTACCGCTGAGCACCTACCAGCGGGGCTCATTACACTGCCCGCGGGCACCTCTCTCCAAATCGAATGAATCGCTGCAGGCACCTCCTCTCTGCCTGTTATTGAAATGAGGTGCCCAACTTTTAGAGAGGGCAGTGTGGTGGCTGGTCAAGCTGATGGCTTAGATAATTACAGAAACAATAGAAAGCCACAGGAAATCCATATTAAAATACAGCAATTCAATAAACTGGCATTTTTAAATTTCTATAAACTGGAGTTTTAAACAGACTATCTATAAGCTAAATATATTTCTGTCATCTTTTACTGGTAACATTTGTTGACATGCTCAAATGCCCAGTGGCATAGAAATCATTTAAGTTTGAGCTAGTTATACCAAAGCTGGGTTTGGAGATAGATGCAGCACAACTATGTTAGAATGGAACAGCTCATGATATATCCTGTACAAATGCAACAATATTCTCACCGGGGGCTCGGTGAGCAGCTCTGCACAGTGTCTCACTGCTCAGTACAGATCTGCCAGAAGCTTAGGTACATCCTTTCTTATCTAAAATGAGAGTACTAAGTGCAGACTGAATTATCCCAGAGACGTTAAGTTTTAGTTATTTCTGGGAAACTCAAAATGTAATTTTTCTTTTCTAGTCACAAGATGGAAAGGAAGATTTTTATAGGGGTCCCATGAAAACAAACAGTCCGAAGCTGCACCAAACATTACCATATACCATGTCATTACACAGAGTCTGCAGCGTAGGAACATAGTAAGACAGCAAAAACTGTGCACTGGGTGAATAAAAGCATGAAATAACACATATGAGTTAAACAAAACTTTACTTGAATAGGATAAATACATAAAACGGACGTGGAAGAAGAAGAAAAAATTCAAATATTACCCACAAACCTGGCCCAAGAGAAGAAGTTGATCAGCACATTTCCTGGTATGATCGTACGTTGATCTCTTCACTTCCTGGAGATTTACCCTTTCAAGCTGGAATTTCTGCATGAATAAGGAAAAACATATTAAATATAAGTCTACCATAAGAAGTAAACCCAAGCATTTAAAAGATACAGAAGTGTTTTGAGAGGTTTTAGAACACCCCCTATTTTTAAACAATAGAGAGTGATTTAGTCCAGAGTGGTATGTTACTAATAAAAGTGAAATATGTAGAGTGAAAAGCTATAGGATAATAAGGTTACAATAAGAAGAGCGTTTATGGTGCTGATGACATTCTTGTTAAATATAGTTCTGAGCTCCTTGAAATACCTGGAAGTAATAATTTTCACATAGTATGTCGTAACATATATCCAAGGGATTAACCAATTGTTCTTGAAGGACAGTTGTGTCCGTTGGTTTTGCAGGTTTTTCCTGGGATAAGCTGTGCAAATAGTGGGCAGCAATAGTCCAGAAATGCAGTTCGGATTCATCCCCATACAGTCTGAGAAGATAAAAATCAGGATATGAAATATGTGTGTATTTTTTCGTATGTCACATAAAAATATTACACATCTAAAATCTCTTTTTAAAAAACCCACGCATTCTTGTGGGCAGAAGTACGTTGCATTATCAATGGGACAAAGTAGGAGAAAAGAATAAGGAATGACATTCAGTAGGAAGAGGTTGGGCAGGAACGACAGCAACTGAACTCAGTGAATGTTCACCATACAGACTTACTAAGCCTGAAAAACATCTCTGAATAGAGACAGACTAAAATTAACCTAAACTACTACCTAAACTACTACACTAGCTAGAGTTTAGGTGGAAGAATGACAACAAACAAATACACTTGAAATAAAAAATAGGCTTTCCCCTGTTTAACATTTCCATTATCAGTCCTGAAAACACTCTAAAATACGGGTAACAAAGGATTTTAGGAACTGCACTGAGTGAGAGTTAGTTGAGTACTTCAACACATTCTTACGCATTAGGATCAAGATTTTATTAGGAAACATTTAATATAATTATCTGAATCTCTACTACCTGGCAACTAGGAGACATCTTTGCAAGAGAGTAAAATCGGGATCAAGCAGAAGTTTCTTTATGTCACTGCAAAGAGAGAAAGCCATAAACAATCTGTTCTGTTTGGTTAACAGTCTGGTTTTGAGAACAAACAGGATATATCACCTAGGAACCGCAAAAAATCTCAAACAAAACGACACAATTTCTTTTCTAAACTGAAAAAATGCATCTATCAAAACAACTTCAACAGGAATTAAACATAACTTGAAATGTAATTGATCTCAAGAAGCATGTCACTCACTAAGTACAAATGGTGAGTCTGCCAGGAACCCCTTATTCTTGTAATAAAGGGAACAACCCTAAGGGTGAACATGAAGCTGTAAACTGGTCTGCAGTGATTCTAAAAATTGCAAGATTAAATTAATTACAAATAATTTTTCAAATATGTAGTGCCACAGCATAATAGATCTAGATGCATGAATTTAGGTTTTCTACACATCCTTCACACTCGATAAAAATACAGTTCCTGGATTCCGTCACACTTTACACACTCAGAACAGTACATTTTGACTGCTGAGTTAATATTTAACAAACTACTTTGAGACAATTTGCTTATTTAAGAAAATATTTCTGAGATCGTATTATGGAGGGGTTTTTTTAATTACACAATATAGAAATAAAAATTTGAAATCTTCAATAAAATGAGTAAAGCGCCACCCTTAGGAATTACACAAAAATAAAAATGAACTGAGTTTAAAATAAAAGCTGTCATTAATCAAGCTTATCTTCAGAGAGGCAAAAAGCATTCTTTCCTCATTAAGTTGTGAACTGCCACAAATTTCAGGGTTTTTTTTACTTCCCTGAATTCACTAGCTTACTCAAATATGAATAGGAAAACTCTTACTTGGACAATGAATTCAACTGCTCTTGAAGAAGGTTTTTAATATTTTCATTCTCTGGATAATCACTGGGTAAAAAGAAGATAAAAAGGAAAAGGTTTCCTTTATTACCAAAACAACAGAATTATCTGAAATGGAAGAGTATTACTGGTGGTAGAAAAACACAAGAAGATATATGGAACAATCTTTCATATTCTTATGGTAAGTCATTCATGCCATATTCTTTGTCGAGTTACTAGTTTCAAAACAGCAATGAAAAATCGGTTTTGCTTTCCCTCAACCTTGAAGTCATTGCCACCAATCTTTCTTTTCCCACTTTTATTCATTAACCTTGAAATTAATGAAGATGACAGCGCCTAGCCCATTACTGCGTGACCACCAACAGTAGACAAACACGATAATGAGACAGAAAGTTACTCCTACTGTGACGTGAAGCAGGGCTCACTAAAAGGAAAGACAGGTCTATTGCGCTATCAGTTAGACTGTCACTTTCAATTACACTTTAGGAACCAACTCTGACTATTCTTTGATGAACTTCTTAACAAAAAGAACACACAGGTGTTCTCTGAAGTAATATAACCTGTAAACGACAAAAATATTGCCATCAGCTCAGACAGCAGTTTTCAATAGCCAAGGGCTTCTGAAAGTCAAAAGAAACAAAATACTTGACCTAAAGCCTTTCCAATTCACTACTTTCAGTAATAAACAGTGACACTATTATCTCCAAAGAGTGAGGAAACGTATACATCTAAGTTATTTGCAGAGAAAGACTAATAAAAGATGTAGGGTTTACAAAAATAATAACATTTTAGAGAGAAAGATACATTTTTGCTTACATGTTTATAATATCTAAAGAATATTTTTTATTCCATGGCTGATGCAGTAAGAATGCTTTTAAAGCTAATGAAGCCCTTGGAACAAGCAGATAGGGACACCACACAGGTTCTGAAACAAAAAGAAGAGATTCATCGTGGAGAGGCTAATGTGCAATAACACTGTGTTCAGTAACCATAAAATGTATCACCTTGTTTGCAAGCACCAGAAGATGATCATAAATCACAGTCTTTTCATATCCACAGCATGGGTTACTAGACATAAAAGCTTATCTTCACACTCAAGCAAAAGCATTTCATAGAAGGTACAGTGTTATCAACCACGCTCAAATGAGAATTTCAGGACGTTCCATACTGAAATTTGCCATAGGCTCCTGGAATACATTATGCTGGCATTAAGTAGAGCTGTATACAAAGATTATTGCTACTACAAGGACATGCTGGAAAAGAACTAGAGCTGTACCAAAATGTACCACAGTGTACATTTTAGTTTTACTTTGCAACCGCAGTTTCTACAGTACACTACAAGCACTAACATCCATCATCCCTAAAGGATGTTGTGATGTTTAACACATGTCAATATTACCAAAGAAATAAGATGAAAATTTTAGTACTAACTGTTGCCATACACATTCAAAAGTCAGTAAGTCTATATTTGGTACAAGGTTTGGATGAGATGCAGTAAACACTACCCAGTGTTTACTCTTACTTAGGAGTAAAACAAGTACCAACCAGCTACATTATTAAATAGCCAGCAATTCCCTGTACTTCATATACACTGAATGATGTCAGAATCCTGTAAATGTGATTTTGTAATTAACAGATTATCACAGTGTAGAGGCAGAAGAATAGCTAAAGCACAGGCAGCCTTAGCCCTGACGCATCCTAATTCCAGCGTGCTTGGTTTTAGAGCGTTAATTTTTATAGCTTAAATTACAGAACATTCATTTGATTGTAAAAATAGCTGTGATAAATTATGTGTTTCCTCAAATATTCCATAACACAGGTCCCAACATTACAATTTTGTTTATTACATATGCCTTAATCAGAATCTACATGTATTAAAGGAAATTGTATGTGTAAAAGCAGCTATTTGGATCATCAGTAATGAAAAACTAGAAAAACAATTACTTGCATCTATGAAAATCACTGTGGGGACACCTAGTCCTGTACACATGATAATTCTCTGTTCTAACAGAAGTGCTGAATGTTTTTATGGTCCACGTTCAAAATGAAATATCTAGAGGTTAACAGCAAAAAAGAAATCAACATACCTATTAAGTCCTGTTCATCCATTCTAAAACACGATGGTTTCATGGACAAATCTAGAACCCTAATGCACCCATCATCTGATGCCAAGACCACCTTGTCTGAAGTGCACCAGTCCACATCCAGGACTCGAAAATTGACGTTCCTTCCACTTCTTAAACTGCTCACCATTTGTACCTCGAAAAGTTATTTGTCATTTTTAGTAGGCCTTCCATCACACAGCGTAATACACACTCACATGCCCATGAGGCATACCACAAAATTTGCAATAAAAGGTGAAGTTAGTCATAAATCATTTTAATGATGGTCTCTTCAGGAGAGCAGGGAATTTAGAAACCTTGGAATAGGTTACATGGTTGCCCTGAAACAATACTTCTTCCCAGCTGATAGCTAAGAAAAGATCCTTTTGAGCACAGCTGTACAGCTGCCTTCTTGTTATCTTTTCTGACATCAAATTTCCACAGTAAACTGGTGGAAATTTATACTCCCTTCTTAATTCCAGTCCCTGACCTAGCATACGTGCATGAAGGGGGAAGTGGGGTTCTCATTAAATAACTCATGCTCTTTATAAACATGTACTTCCTTGATAAATACTGAACCTGTCTAAAACTACGTTTAGCCGTACTACTAACATAACATTATGGGAATAGGATGGTTTTGTTTGATGTCCACAAACAAAACAGATAAACAAAACCTTCCAAACTGCCCTTTTAACCTAACCACAGGTCAGCAGTTATTTTGTAACCCTTCTGTAGCATCACAGAACATCACAATTGTTCATACAGGGTGTCGTGGTTTAACCCCCGCTGCCAACTGAGCACCACACAGCCCCTCACACACTCACTCCCCCTCCAGCAGGATGGGGGAGAGAATCGGAAGAGTGAAAGTGAGGAAACTTGTGGTTTGAGATAAGAACAGTTTAATAATTGAAAAAAAGATTATTAATAATAATAATAAACTGTAATGAAAATGTAAACAATAAAAAGAGAGAGAAAGAAAACCCAAGACAGACTAGTGGTGCAAACTGAAAAAAAAAGCCGTTGCTCACCACCAACTGACTGATTCCCAGCCAGTCCCCAAGTATCAGCCAGCCAGCCAGCCTTCCCTAATATATATGCTGAGCATGATATCATATGGTACGGAGCATCCCTTTGGCCAGTTTAGGTCAGGAGTTCTGGCTGTGCCCCCTCCCAGCTTCTTTTGCAGCCCCAGCCTACTTGCTGGCAGGGCAGTGTGAGAAGCTGAAAAGTCGTCGACTTCCTGTAAGCACTGCTCAGTACAACTAAAATGTCAGTGTGTTATCAACATTACTCTGATCCTAAATCCGAACACCAGCTACTAGGAAGAAAATTAACTTTATCCCAGTCAAAACCAGGACATCAGGAAGTATTAACAAAGCCTCCACTGCAATCAATTTTCTGCTGTTCCCTTTCACTTGTTCTACAGCAAACCACAGAGTTAGAGAGATGCAATGTACAACAGCTCTAGAGCGCGATTACTCTTAGCACTGAGGGAATTAAAGAAAAATGTGGAAATATCAGATGACTGGTTGTAGGCAAGGTGAAATTCTGTGGAAAGGATTATATGGATAATAGGTCTGAGACTATAACACATTCCTACAGATACTCTGAAACATTTTCAGCTGAAAATAGGAATTAGTTTTAAATGCTTTCATGTGAGAAACTCTTTCTCTTTTCCCCAAAAAAAGAGAGGGAATAGCTACAGAAATATCCCATGGCATCACAACCATTTAAATGTTCTTGAAGGAGAGTCTTGTGGGATAATATTCTATCTATATAATTCACAGCTGTGGGGTCCTACCTGCTGTCCCACTCATCAAGGGCAAGTTTCATATTGCTCAAATTAAGTGTCTGAGTTAGGAACTGCTCACTACAAAGTTAACAGAAAAAACCTGAAATCCTTCTTCCATACCCTCATACCCTGAACATACTCTGGGGGGGCCACGTTAAAACAGTACAATTATCTTTCTTTCCCCATGATACTATAATCCCCTGAGAGACCTAGGAAACAAACCGCAGAAGGTTTCTGAACATTACTCCAAAATTTCTGAGTAAGATGAGAAGCTAGACAACATTAATTAACAAGTGTCTAGCTTTCTGGTCTTCTCTAACAAATTAAATCCGTACGCTGAAGAATACATACTCTTTAATATGCACAGTAGTTAAGAAACCTCTAGTAAAAATACTCTCTTGTCTACAGATTAAACTCTAAGATTGAAGCCTTCCCATTAAACTTTCAGTGTCTGCCTCAAAAACATTACGAGAGAATGTCAAAGAGTATCCCAGAGACACTGTCAGCTTTTGGAGTGAAAGGTACTTTTCATTGATGACAGCCTAAAAATGCTTTATAGGAACTAAAAGTCCTCTGAGAAATACCATACAACTTTATTATACAACTGTCAGCACGACATCATGACTAAGTCAAACTTAATCCCTGATCTATCCTGATTTTCAGAAGTAATATGCATATTTTACAAAGAAGCACATACAGAAATAACAGCTATTTACCTCTTTTGAATCCCAAATTTCTGCTCCATCATTGTACATCGCAAGAAGCTTTTGATTTCCTTTCCCTGGGGCAAAACGTATCTTTTTCACCCAGCTGCGGTGTGTAGGAATGCCCCTAAGGAAAGAAAAGCACAAGATGACTATCAATCACTCTATACCTAATACTGCGGGTAGTTAAAATGCTTTCCATGAACACTGCAGATCCTATGGTACAGGCTGAAAAGAACAATCTCTATATATACATATACAAATGGTTATGCAAATTACCATGAAAACCAAGAAAGACTATGTGCTGGACATAAATATTACAATACTTAACGTTTAAGCCACTTGAGATTTAACACATGAAAAATATCTAGCGTTTTAAAAAAACATTGATAAAATGTTCCTCCATCTGAAAACACCAAATAGCACTGTAACACAGTAGGCATTTTCTGAAATTTTATTTCAAAACACTTGCATTTTTTACCTCAAACACCACATATGACCTCCTACAGTGAAGAACAAAAATGAGGGGGGGAAAATCCATTCTAACACTCATTATCTGTGTTTGTCAGATTTAATTTGCATTCATACCTGGATACTCTAGCTTTCAAATCCCAGAAATTTAAGTTTCCATCAACATCTCCAAGAACCAGGATATCCCCTTTCCAGGCGATACATGTAATGCTACCCATACTTCCCTGGAAATATTTTAAAAAGCAGAATAAAATATTTTAATTAATAGAGCCAAACATAGGAACAAACATTTCAACATTAGTATTTCTTTTTTTTTTTTTAATATTATATGACATGATAGACCGAATTCTGCTCAGTTAAAATGGAAACAATTCTACTGAATACAGTAATTTATCAAATCATACATGCTTTAATATGCTTCAAGAGACATTTCGTTGTAAGAAATTTTCGGTTTCAAGCAATGGAAATCACTGTTCTGATTCTTGTTGCAAGGAAACACCAACATGACTGACCTCATTAAACAGCACAAGCATATACTAAAGTAGGAAACAGCAAGAACAAAAAAAGAATTTCTATTTCTAAGTTAAATTTATCAAAACCTTCAAGAACTATCGGAAACTTCAATTGAAAAAAGAAGACAGACTGTTCTTCAGAGTACCTGTAAAAAGTCCAAACTTAGAAGTCACAAAAGAGTGCTCTGGCCCACCCAAACCCTCGTTGTGACATTAAAAAAATCTATTAACAGAGCATAGTTATGTCTCTGTAACACCCTCTTTGTTATTTAAGCTTTTTGTATATGCTTTACAAAGTTCTTACATAGACATCATGTAATTTATTCAGAAAGCAAGTCAGGGCCTACGAAGATTCTAACTTGTAAAAAAATCATTTCAACAGAGTTTTCAATAGAAAAAACTCTAAGATGATGAAAAAAAGAATAGCTGCCACTTTTTTTCTGGCAATCATAGCTAAGAAGAAAAATTAAAGCATCATCAATACAAAAAACTGGAACTCACATCAGGAGGAATTCTTGCACTGTCTTTTACTGAGTTTCCTTCTACTGTGAGATGATAAACCTGCCCATCAGCTCCTGTAAACACAAAGTGCTCCCTGGCAGAAATGTTCTGGCTCAGCTCCGATTTGCTTTCGGCTTCCTGCAACAAGCTTTAAAAAGAACACAATGAGAGACAAGTATTTGTTTCTTGAAATTAGAATTGCAAGGCAAATACTGCCTAACTAATGCACAGAGGCAGCACAAAAATGCGTATTTCCCTCAAAATAATTTACCAGAAGCAACAGTTAAATCATTTATACACTTGTGGAAATGTCTGGGGGCAAATAAAGAGTTTTACTTCAAGAACCAGGTAACCAACGGACGGCTACAGACACACCTGAGAGAGACAGGTACCCTGTAAAGCAGTAAACCAAATTCCACATCTAAAAACGAAAGGGAGGCCCATAAAGTTACTTTGCCAGGTATATACTCAAGAATCAGTTGCAAAATATTTTGTTCTTAAGCACGATGACATGTGGTGAAAAACCAACAAATGCAGAATAACATTACATCAGAATAAGAAATACCTGATAACAGAAGATTCTACGCTGCTAACTTCAGTATCCGATGCAACCGTCTGTCGGGCCATGGCCTCACGGGCTGCTAACTGCTTCTTCCTCAGGCTTTTTAAGTTATGAGAAGGTGACCACTCCTGTGAAAAATTGTCCAGGAAAAATGGAAGAGACAAATGTTTACTCCCTGAAATTACTGGGGGTTTTTCTGTTCCTTATAATGGTTTCAATGGAGATTGCTTTCTATGATACCTCCCAGCAGCACCCAAGGAACAGACCAGATTTTTCCATGGGTACCTCCTTTTTTCTTGCCTCTATTTGAGGACAGATGAAAACAGAAGGGTGGTAACACTTATCTGCAGGCTACAGATAGGATAAAGTTTTGCTGCAAAATTGTTCATAGATTTTTTTACTATCTCAACCTATTACATGTAATAAACAGTGAGTAACAGATTTCATTCCTTACCAAAGCGGTCGCTGTAGGGAAGTTTTTAGACATTTCTCTGAGCAGAGTGCATGTTCTGACATCCCAGATCTCCAGTGGTTTGTCTTTAAATACTACAGCTAGATATTGCCTAAAACATACAAGAATTTACTACATCAAAAGTAATAATTTCATTTTAATTTGAACATTTTACTTTACACGTTGTTCCTACCAGCACTCTGGAAACCCTCAAACACTAAGAGGAAGCACAGTAAATTAATTTGGCTCAAATCCCACTCTGAAGCTTGTGATTTCCTTGAGTTACTGAGGCGCAAGAGTCTGTCTGAAAAAGACCTCCTTCAAAGCTAAAAGAATGAGGAATTTCTGTCACGTGTTACCGCTCAAGAGACAAGGGAAGGAATTCAGAGAAAGCAGCAGCACGTCTAATTTACCCATGCTCAGACGGAATTGATGACTGCACAGATATCAGAAAGACACACCAACACTGTAGGCTGGACAGATTTTTTTCCTCTGCTCCAGACGCATAACACTTCCCTAATCCAGTGATAAATGAACATAAAATCCTCTTACACTAAACCACTTGTCAGTTGTGTTTTCGGACCTTTCAGCTGTGGAGCTAGATGAGTAAAACACTTTCAATCTACCACTTTTCACCTTTAACTTGAAAACACACAGAGGCTCTGCAGCTGTATGTGCTCTTCTCAACTGCATTAACTTATGTTCAAGTGAACTACCCTTTCTTGTTCTCGCTTAACATTCTAGTCTCTTCATCTAAGCCCACGGGTGTTCTTAATTTTTAATGTATTAATAAGACAGTTATATGGTTGAACTCTTCCAAATTCTATGGAACACATACATACTTCCAAAAATATTACTATGCAAGGTAGAGAACATTATTTTTTTTATTCCACTGTAACTTTTTAAACTTTTAAAATTTAGACAGTGCCTTATTGACTCCATTTACACAGGAAAGTAAAGTAGTCTCACAGAGTACTACTCTGGTTATTTTTGACCAGGGTTTCCTGTCACAGACCTGATCTCAAAATAAGCATGACAGTAAACAATTTGGTTGTTTATCAGCTGACTTCTCAAACAACAATACCTCACAACTGATTTTCCAGTAGACAATTATTATAAAGGTGTGAAATAAATACTTAGAGAAATAAAAAAGTGAAAAATCATCCCACATTTAATGCCTATATTCTAGTTTTAATGCTTAAGTTATAGAAAAGGGAATTACCTCATAACATAATCAAAGTTAACAAAAATTGTACAGCGCTTTTATTCTCCCTAATCTTATCAAAATGCCCGTTCAGTGAACACAATTCTTAAAACACCTGAAATATTAATGCCTGACCTTGCAACATGATTGGACCCTGAAGTGACAAAGCCAACCCCAGACACATTCACAGCTTTTGTACTTTGAAGTAATATTCTTAAGTATTTTTCTCTTGAAGCTGTTGCACACTTTTCTATACTCTCTGGAGCCTGTTTTCCTGGAATTTCTATTATTTCTATCAAGTCAGGAGGATCGTGCAGTACAGTAAAATTTATAAACATCACAAGGGTAATCTACTTACTTCAGATGAGACACCTTTATCATTTCAATGGCTGGCTCGTCATTGCCTCGCTCCCCACGAAAAGCAATGCTTCTGCCTGGAACATAAAAAAGCAAACCAATAGTTACTAAAATAAATATAAATATAGAAATCGTTCATAAACTCTTCTGTTTATGAACAGAAATAGTTTATTAACTAAACCTGAATGTTTCCAAGTAACTTGCCGTGTCTTACATTATTCTTGTCGTTGTTGCAGTTTTACTGCGTTTCAAAGGGCTAAATATGATGCCTAATATCATACCTGACCGGCTTCCAGAGTACAACTACTGAAATAGCTGCATATTCAGCATACTGTAAACATACAGAGAGAGTTCAAAGAGTTATTATTTTCCACTCGAAGCCAATGAGATATACACTTGACTCCCCAAGGAGAAATTCATGAGTAGATTTCAGAGTTTGTAAGATAAAGTATCTCTAACATAAACTAATATTATATTTAGAAGTCTGGAAGTATTTCCATGCTGCAGTACTAACTACACTTAACAGAACCACTCCTTCTCTCCTGCCAAAAGAATGAACACTGCTGAATAGCCGTAAGAACTTATAATCTTATCCCCAACAAAACTGTGACCTACCTGTAGTGAGTGCTGCAGAACTAGAGGCGTTGTATTATCTCACTAAACTAAATAATGATTGACCAACACCAGAGTATCGCTGAATCTCCTATGAAGGTTTCATCCTCCTTAGCTTTCATGGAGAATTCAAGTTTTCAAACTTCAGCCACTCTTGTGGCTACTCACAGCTAAATTCCTTATGCCAGTTATGGGAACAAACCCAGTTATCAACAATGCTAGTTAGAGCTCTCGTGTCAGAGGCCAGCCTGGAGGAAACCTTCCACATCTATTTTCTGCATTAGTGATCAAATACAATAAGAACTTTCTTCCTTAATGTTGTTCAGAAACATAAATGGGAATTTTGTCAAAGTGTTCATGAAGTAAATACAAAAACTTTCCCAGAACTAAAACTGAAAGTTGGTCTAATTAGTGACGGAAGAGCCAACAATCAGAGAGTTAAGTAGCTATGCCTTTCTTGTAAATTTTTAAAAGAGGAAAAGCACCTTTTTTTAAGCAAAACATATGCTAAGGTGCCAGGTATTCACATTTACTTGGAACTTGGTTGTGCAGGAATACTAAGCCTTTTATCACTTATAAATGTTTTAATACTGATTTACAAGCTGAGTGAAAAAATCAAATCGCATTTTACAAGAAATTAATTTACCAAGTACATATCTTTTCTGTTTTGATTTTAAACAAATGAACAAAAGACATTAATCAGGAAAAAAATTACACTACTGTTGTTAAAAGAATAGCCTATTTGTGCACCACCCTGTAAATACAAAAATTGAGTCTTTTCAATAAGCTGAAATTAAAATAATAATAATAATTTAAAAAATCACTTTATGCTACATAAAGCAATTCAGAATTATCCATGTGTTCCAAGATCCCAGCTCTTCAATTAGCAATTAAATAGCTTCAGGCTTTTCTATTCAAAAATGAAACTGTTGAAGTGCTTCCTATTTTGGTCTGTTTAGTCTTCAAAATTATACCTCCTGGTTTGTGCAAATACTGAACCCAATCACAAATATATTTGTCATCCAATATAAGGCCAGAGTGGTTGAAAAACACACACAATCTGACTGTTAGTTTTGCTATCAACTGTATCTTTTAAAAGTTACTTATTTTTTAGCTCTTTCAATTCTTTGTAAGCAGTATCCAATTTCATTATTCAAATACCCATTTTACATTCACACACAGACTCAAATTCTGGCCACGTGCCTGGCCTACCTTGAAAAATTATCTGTTGCTGATAAAAACCACAATAAACGTTTCAACGCTATTTCAGGTGCGCTTGAAACACGGGGTGTACTACGACAAAACGTATTTGGAAATATATGCATTTTGTGAAGAAAATACACCGCTAGTACGCATGCCGCGCAAACGCTTCTAAACCTCCTGCTGACACACGTTCACTCTTTTAATAAGTCCCAGGCACAGACATCTCTGCACAGGTCTTGTTTCAAGTCTGTCTGTAGAGCACCAGATGGAAGACGTTACATAGCTTCAGAAGGACAGAAGAGCAGATTCAGTTAAAACTCCTCTTTATTATTTTGTTGTGACAACAGAAGGAAAACAAAAAAAGGTAGTAAGAACTTCTGTCACTCCCCAGCAAATCTGTTAACCTCTTGGACAGATTTCTCAAGAAATACTAACCTGTCGGTAGGTCCACCAGCTGCAGCTCGTTGCGTACTAGCCCCAGATTGTTAGGTGTTGATGTGGCAAAGGAAATAAACCCAGTCAAGCTTATCCACTCAATTCCCCTGTCATCAGAAGAGAGTACATGGAGCATATTAGCCAAAATATCCGAACGGCTAGAAAATAGCCTGGATTGAAGTATAATATTATTTTTCATGCATATTCTTCAATTTGAAAAGAGCACAGAAGAAATTTTTTTACGTCTTGTAGAAACACTACCTTTAAGCACAAAAAGCTATGGGTGTACAACTATGACGTAAATATAAACTTACCAAATTAGATTAAAGAACAGCTTTCTTTTCAGACTGCGCTGGTTCTTGTTTGATTAAATTTCAGTCAGAAACACTGGTAACTTCTGCAAAAGTCCCTCACAGATACTCAGCAACAGAGCGGACTAAAAATCACTGTTCTCATTAAAACAGTTCTTTACCAGGTGGGAAGAACTGTAAAGTAACTCGAATTTGCCAGCATACAGAAAAACATTCATATGGATAGCAGCGTGGGGAGACGTGACTCTTTCAGTCCAGAGAGAGGAGAAACAAAGTTGATATAATCAGAGAGGCCCTGCAGAGATTTAACAGGCTACCACAAAAGAACTGAAAACCTGATTTATTTTTTTCTCTCTTTCAGATCATGCCAAGGCAGCCACAAACGAAATTACCTGGAATTTTTGCAAGGATGTAAAGTTACACTGAATATAACATAATATCAGCACATATGGATTCTAAGCAAATTCTTGGGATGTACCACAGGCCACAACAGCACAGAAAGCAGCACTAGGTGGTACTGTTCCAAAACAATAGCCCTGCCATCCCCATTTCCCACACACGCTTTGTGTCAGCATACATAGTTGAGTGCTTTATCTGTGAAATAAATCAAGTAACTAATCTAAAGGAAAATTGAGCCTGTTCTAATACATACATATGCCCAAGTTCGTTTTAACACCGATAAAAGGATTCAGGTTTTCCTCAAATCCTTCAAACACAAATTACTTAAGAAGTATTTCCAGGACGACTAAGCCTTCTGTTACATCAGTTGTAAAACCATGGTCTGTTTTGCAAGGTTATATGTGAAACTAGAGAAAGGTAAGTAACAGTATTTATGATTTACTGGCAGTAAATTCAACTCACATTGCATTAAGTGGAAATTTCCTAAATGCAATGTAGATGGGTGAAAGCAAAAAGCAATCACATAGTATTTTGCACATGTAAGTTACTACCATATTTATCTTTCTTTTTTTCAGTTCACACTTTAAAAAAATAGGAAGCTTTGTTCCTAAATCCTCTAGTAAAGTTGAAAATTTAGGAGGCAGTCCTTTTCCCACCAGGACCCAAGAAAGTTCAACTAATAATTTCAATCAAATTGAGTAGTATTCAATTATTAATCACAACATTACAGGAATGATTGAATAGAAATCGACAATTGCAATGTGTAACACTGCAACTCTCCAAAGGGTCGTAAATACAGGGAGCTTTCAGAAAAGATATGGATTCTGACATCTTTCTAATTTTCACCTATTACTCTGCTACGTTTTTTGGACAAAGCACAGAATACTCATAAGGCATTGGCATTGCCCGTAGTTATTCACCATTCTCGTTCAAAGACCTGAGGCATTTTCTATACTTCTTTCATCAGCTCAGATTTAACAGGACAGGCCCTTCTTCTTTGCTGCTGGCTGGTCGTCTGTCAATACCAATAAAAATCTACAGAAACCCAAGACACTCATAACGAAAAGGAAACCTTAGCTTAGCTAACTGCTTGCACCTGAAAAAATACAATTTTTGTTATTGTCATACACGTAAATTAAGAATCTGAAGACAGTGGTTCAAGTTTTAATGAAGGAAAGAAGTAATTCTTTCCCTATTGAAATATGTCCATTGCAGAATTTCCTAATAAAATACAACTTTGTCTTTTAGAATTAAGGGTTATAGTCAGCTGTCAACTATTTCTCAGCCTGGATCTGTTCTTTTAAAATATGAAACTCAGGGATTCTATACATTCAGCTTGTCTCAGTTACTTCAGGGGTAAAATTCAGTTGTTTTGATTCATGTTTCCAATGCAAACAAATTACAGGGTTTTTGTTTTTTACAAATTACATAAACAGAAATGACTTTTCTAGTGGGGAATGGATTATTGTGATTTTATGACAAGGCAGCTGCTACTTAAATTAATTATAACATTATACGAAAAGCAGAAAGGTAAAATAAAACCGTATCTTAAAGACCACAGCATTAAAGTCTCAATCACATTATCAGAAAATACTTTCAGCTACAAATTTTATTGTTTAAAAAAAAATTTTCTTTGCATTTCAAAAGCATTTGTATGGTCTACATGTCCAAAAGTGAAAAGTCAGCAATGGAACAAGTTTTTCCATTTTAAGAAGATGAAGGTTAAGAAAAAGAAATTACATGATACATCTCGGCTAATTGTACATCCTGCAATGGAGTCTTCAGAATTCAATTCCAAATACACTGTATTTCATTGCGAGACTGTGTGCGCTTGTCAGGCAACGCGTATTTATCAGTGCGCAGAAATAAATCCACCACGCCAACACCCGTAGGACAGAAGTGGTAAATATTTTTCATTCATCTTTCTCTACGTGAGGATTTTTTTTAAGGTGGTGATGAATGTTTGCGAAGCAGTCTCCCAAGGGGGAGTCAGCTTAAATTCAACTGCTAAAACTTGGACGTAATGCAGTAATTTCCAAGTTTTGCCTAAAGGCAATGCACAATCTCGTTACAGTCAGTGAAGATTTTAATTGTAAAAATTAGAGCTGTTGCAACCTTGAACTTGTTGAACTTTGGTGAAAAAGAATGGGAAGCACTGCTTTAGTCACTGAATAAGCAAAAGTAGCAGTGAGAGGCATTGCAACTGCACCACTGAACTAGAAGCTACATCACAACACATTTTATTTATGTCTTGAGCATATTACCCTCTGCACTGAAGATGTATTATCAACTCCTATCTTAGCACAAGAGCTTAGATTGGTCCACTTAGCAGACAGAACAAGCATCAGACTTTAGTTATTTCATGGTTCTTCTAATTCCTCTTAGTAATAAGAATTAATTGCATTTTTCTGTATCCTGCTTGAAGAAAGCCGGACCTCCTGCTCACAGCTTCCTTCAGCCAGCATACATGCTATAGTCTGCCTCTATTCCCCCTCTCTCACTCATGCTGCTAGGAGTAGCCAGATGGACCTTTCTTCTCCATGAGCTCTGAAGCATTTCTGCTGCTTCTTGCCTCGGTCTCCTAATAAAAACCAAAATAAACTCGAAGGAAAATTATTTACTCACATAATCCTAAACAAATAGTGAAATAGCTAAGTAATAATCACAGCCAAATTGAATATTCAAGGTTACTCATGAGTATGAACTGTCTTAAACAGAGGACAGAAAAACAATCTGCACTACTCCTAATCACGATACAGAAATGCAAAGTTTAAAAATAATTAAATAATCTGTATGTGACTATATGTGTAGCTTCTATAAAAGAACACTTTAATCTCAAGAAAAAAAATTAAAAAGTCAATTGCTAGCCCCTAGACAACTCAGTGCCCATTATTTTAGCACAGTTGATATGTAAAGGACAGTTGCCACTTCAAATACCTCAGTTTTATTACACTCTCTTCTCAAACGACAAGGCACCAGAAACTCTCCTGGCCTTGAGTTACAATTTCAGGGTATTCTCAATTACATACTCAATTAACAGTGTTCCCTGACAGTGTATTTTCAGATGAAACAGAGGCATTATCCAACCTATTTGCATTTTAGACTATTGGGCTTGTGTGGCAAGGTTTTGGTAGCGGGGGGAGTTACAGGGGTGGCTTCTGGAAGCTTCCCCTATGTCCAAAAGGGCCAATGCCAGCTGGCTCCAAGACAGACCTGCCACTGGCCAAGGCTGAGCCCATCAGTGGTGGTGGTAGTGCCTCTGGGACAACACGTTCAAGAAGGGGGCGGGGGGGGAAAAACCCTGGGCAACTGCAGAGAGTATGTGCATAAAACAAAGACCTTAGCCTCATGAAGGCTTCATGCCACAACTCTGATACAAATTTTCACTACTATTACTACTAAAGAGAAGTGCTTTATTTTCTACCTGTGTGGAACAATGTAACCAGCAAGCACCATCTTGACTATCTTTGCCATTAGTTATCCAAGACGTTATGTCATTGTGTACACACAAAGACACAGTATCAGCTTTAAAACTTACTCTGTGCCTTACTTAGGATGGATAAATACTGAGTCCTGTATTCCGTCTTTAAAATGTCTTAAAGATAAAATTAAAAACGTGGACTTTACTTAGGGTTACAACTGTCTCAATAGCAATTTCAGCCCCAAGGGAGCAATGGAAATAAACCCTGGCATATAAACCAGAATTATTTCAAAGGACACAACCTGTGAGTGATGACAGTTACATAAATATGACACTGGAACAAGGTCTCTTACGCTAGAAAGATCTACATGTACTAACAAAACTGGAAGAAGCTGATATGCACCCCAGATTAGCAGGCAGAGATACAACTCAAATATTGATTTCAATGTAATTTGCACCCTAATTTTGTCAGTGTGTTACTGCTTATACATAGCAAGACACTGTTAGGGTGGACTACTCAACAGGTAATTTTCAAGAGTGTCATTAACAATGAAACAAGACACCCACATTGCTGGTACAGTGTTTGGTACATGTTTTAGTATCTGTCTCCAGAAGGATTATAGGAGGAATTAAAATAAAAATCTTACTTGACTTCACAGGAATGGATGCTTAACTCTTTGTGTAAGAGTCCACTTGTAAGATGAAACACCAGGACAGAGCCGTTACTGGTACCTACAAAATGTGATTTAAAAAAATATATATAGAGCAGTTTTAATTTTCTTTTCCATACTTCAATGAAAATGCAGGCTTTACAGCTATTTCTTCTTTTTTTTTTTTTTTTTTTTTTTTAACATGGAACTATTACATTCTCCAATTTCTGAAAAGATATTTTGATTTATAGTGCTTAAATCCCAAACATTCTCTGCAGCCAGTGAAATCCATTTGGATCAAGACATTTTCCTGAGCCTATTTCTAGATACTGCAGGAAATCTGTCCGTTCCTGCATTTCCACAACATACCTGATTGCAGGAGAAAGCAAAAATTTCCTTTTGTTTTGATGACTCAAGATGAGTAAATGCCTCAAGGAAGAGTATTAACTGTTATCCACCAATCATCTCAGAGGAGAATCATGGGTAGATTTTTACCAAATCACTAAAGCAATTCTGCTTTCTCATCCCTGAAATAATGACCCCTTTCAAATTGCAAATCAATAACTTCGTAGCTATTAGCTTCAATTAGATCAAAAACCTCCTGAACCACTGAAAGTTTCAATTTTCTATTAAACACTAGGAAGGCTTACTTGTTCTTCTCTTTTTTCTTTACACTCACACCCAAATCTATTAAATACAACAGTGGGCACCTAAAGAACCATTCAGGTACTTTAATCCTAGGATGCTGCAGACGTTGCTGTAAATCCACTTTACCTACACATTATTTGTATCAGAGACAGTGTGGCCAGCAGGACCAGGGCAGGGATCGTATTCGAGGCCGCACCTCCAGTCCTGGGGTCAGTTTCGGGCCCCTCATTCCAAGAGAGATATTGACGGGCTGGAGCATGTCCAGAGAATGGAACAGAGCTGGGGCAGGGTCTGGAGCACAATTCCTGTGAGGAGCAGCTGAGGGAGCTGGGGGTATTCAGCCTGGAGAAGAGGAGGCTCAGGGTAGACTTTATCACTCCCTACAGCTCCCTGAAAGGAGGGTGCAGGGAGTGTGTGACAGTCAGTCTTCTCTGGCAAAGATGAGATGAGAGGACGTGAGGAAACGGACTCAAGTTGTGCCAGCGGAAGATTAGATTGGATATTATGAAAAATTCCTTCATGGAAAGGGCTGTGAGGTATTGGAACAGGCTGCCCAGGGAGGTGGTGGAGTCACCATTCATGGAGGTATTCAACAGATGTGTGGATGAGGTGCTGAGGGACATGGTTTAATGGTGGACTGGGCAATGTCAGGTTAACAGTTGGACTTGATGATCTTAAAGGTTTTTTCCAATGTAGGATTCTATGGTTAGTTTCCTAATCTTTACAGTTCACCTGTTTTACCAGCTACAGCTTATATAAAATCAAAAATTACATTTTAGTAGCATCAGATCATGTAATGATAGCTTGTGCTCTAGAACGTAGGCAACTAGTGATGGTACTGCACACATAAATGCACGCATTATTATGGCATTTTAATTACTGGAGTGAGATGCTCTTTGAGAGCGTAACATCCACCTTTGCAATACCTTCCCACCCCGTCCAAAACCCTAAGGAGGTTCTATAGCACAGGCAACCTTAAGAATAACCTATCTCCCAAGTCTGACTTGCGACAGGGACAGCCTTGAGAGGCAGCCCGGAATCAACTGATATCTTAGGTATACCAAGATCACATTTGAACAACCCATACCCAGAGGCCAAATTTTACAACCTACTACAATCTTTAAATGACAGCATCTCTGGGTCTACCATCCGAGAGAAAGACAGCAGCCTGTATGGATACACCATGTAATCCCTGGTGTGGTCTGAAAAAAGACCATGCCAGAAAAATCAGATTTAAATAGGGAAAATTCACAAGTTAATAAATCAGGTGCCCACTGGCAACTATTCTAATATCTATATGAGTTTAACTACATCTGTAATAAGACAGAATAGATTAACTCAGGATAAATAATGTGCTTTAAGTGTATCTTGAGGTACTTACATCAAAACAAAAGTACAGTTTTTTTAAGGTCACTTATTCTAGGAATGCAGTGCTGCAGAAGTCTGTATTTACTGATGTTCACAATGAAGTGTGAGCAGCATGCAAAACACGGCGTGTACCAACAGACCAATATCATAGTCAATGAAAAGCTAAATACAAACTTGCTGGTATATTGCCATTTTTCAGGCTGCATTACTTACATTCAAGGCAGGAGAAAAGAAACCAAAGTAGATTTTTTTGTTTTTCTGCGTTAGTATCTATATTTGTTTTTAATCTAGAATATGTTATGTTCACATCAACCAATAAACTATTCAAGTTACTTACCGACAGCAAGGATTGGCTCATACTGTTTAATATTTTTGGTTGTAAGAGGTGGGCACATGCGGATAGCAAATGGAGGCAAAGGAAGTCCTGAAAGGAGTCCAGTCAGCAGAAATTTGAGGTGCACTTCTTGCAGAAAAGAACTTTTTAATCGTTCTTCGCCAGCAACTGTGCCTTGCCCTGCTTAAAAATTAAAGCTCCTGTTAGTATTAAATTTTAATATGGGATGTTAATACGGAAGTTAACAGCCACAGGAGTTTATGAAGTAAAAATTAGAAATAAACTAAGCATATGTATTAGCACTGTTCATTTAACAAGGCATTCCTTCCTGTTGAACTATGTATAATAAAACTTTCTAAAAGACTGTACTTCAGGTACTTTCTCCAATACGAGCTCTTTCCTAAAACTAAGAAGAAAAAAAAGAAAATGCATAGGGGAAAAAAAGTAAGTGCAACAATTTCAGTCTTCTTCCAGAACTGAAGGTTAGTTTAAATTGTCTTCATCTGATTAACATTACTTTTAAAAAATGAAGGGGTTTTGGCCAAATTCCATTTTAATTTTTTTTTTCTTAGTAACAATGAACTTTGAATATTGGTTCCCAACATCAAATCCTCAAAAAGATTAATTTGATAATTTCTTTACCAAACAGGAATTATTTTCTTTCAGAATTAATATATAAATTGCATAGAAAATCATTCTAACATGTTTGGT
The DNA here is from genome assembly GCA_027574665.1 of Rhynochetos jubatus. Taxonomy (NCBI): domain Eukaryota; kingdom Metazoa; phylum Chordata; class Aves; order Eurypygiformes; family Rhynochetidae; genus Rhynochetos; species Rhynochetos jubatus. The sequence continues at coordinate 36,771,150 of CM050655.1, read as the reverse complement.
TATCAAGTAAGCTAAGAGGAACAATGATTCAAAAATTCAAGAAATCAGTAAGAGTTATATTAGTGAAGAAATTCTTACCAATCATGTTGTCTAATGAGAGGTCTGGAAGTCTATTTTGGAATGCTCCTACGGGAATACCACAGAATGAGACTGGGGAATATAAAGGTGATGCACTTGAACTGCTGTAAAAGAAACGAAAACAAGTTCCTAACGCAAACTGCATTGCCCGTTCACTTAGATTCTTGATTTTGTTTTTCCCCCAGGTTGTTCTTTCAGTATTCCTAGCACTTATTGCAGAATATTTTGAGAAGATTATTCCCAACATCAACTTCCATGAACAACTGTGCCAGGAAATAATGCACACAATAATGTACATAATTTAGCATAACTTTCATCTTCCTTACTGAGATATTTATAAATAACAGAAGAACACAGGGATGTATCCCTTGTTCTGAAGTTCACCTGAGCATTGAATAGCAGCTTTTAAATACGTTGTGTATTAATATGTATAGCTATGTTAATGAATACACATAAGGAATCATCATAAATACTTCAACATTTAAGAACAGATTCCCAAACTTGGGGAACGTTTTTTGGTAATGTATATAAACTTCTTATGTAGGTTCCAGATGACAAAACCCGTAACTACAGCAATGCCTTTCACCTAAACACATGAAACAGGATTGTCTCCACATAATACAAAGCTACAACAGAAACCTACACTAATAGCTCTCTTCAGTCTCGAGATGTCTATGCATCAGGTTTCTGTGTTGTTTTCCCTGGAGACTGGGTTCCAGCGCAATCTCCATCTAAAATAGACCCAAACAGGCCCTGCAGCCTTGGCAATCCTGTCTCACTGAGCTGAGGACAGGTCTATGACATAAGCAAAGTTCAAAGACTATCGACTGCACCTATCTTTACGCACAAATGCAGTTTAAGGACTGTACAAAGCCATTTTCTTTAAAATCTCACTTTAACCGAATTTTGAGTTCAAATTTTAATTAATCAAATCCAGCAAGATCAAGAGCTAATGGAGGAGGAGTCCTTCAAAATGCATTAAAGACTGTGCCAACTAGAAATACGCTTCACTTTCCAGTACAATACAACCATATCCACAATCCTCTAGGCTCAGTGGTTCTTATATCATTACGATTTTCCTGGTTACAGAATCATGACAAAAAACCAATGTTTTAGAAACGAGCCTGACTCCAAGAAGTAAAACCCAGCAACATATGGATTGTAAACAGCTCTCTTGGATATGCATCACAAAGAATCCATCTAACAGTACTTTTGAGAACACCAAGAATAAAAATATTAAATCACCAATAAGCAACAAAAGGATCTATGTTGAAAATCCAGTACTTCTGACATTTAGAAGAGTAATAAGAATTCTGTGTTTCTTTTATGGCAGTAAATTACGTCTTTTATTCAACAGTGCTTTAAAAGTTTATTGCAACAGAATGACCTTAATACACTGAATGTATAAAGAACTCTACTACTTCATATAGTATTTTTAGAGGCTGCTCAAAAACTAAAACTCTTAAAGGCTTTGTATACAAAATATTGTTTATACCACTATATTCCAGCCACCTGCTGTGCAGCCCCATATTGCTGTGTCAAATTCACAGAAAACTAGCAGTAAACCTTTCCCCGACTGACAATGTAGTCCTTTCCAGGCTCATTTTTCAGTCCTGTCCTGTGACTGAAAGTGAGGGATTACTTCCCGAAGAAAGCCAAATGAGAAGAAAACATTCCACAAAGTAATGTGAGCGTTCATTCCCATATTTATTTCCTTACTCCAACCACTTATTATGGGATTAGTTTTTAAAGAAAGAAGGGTACATACAGTTCCTTCACTTCCTCACAGCAAGGGAACTACTCTATGTGGATGATATATTTTGTTCCTCTTCCTTTCATTCATACACACGTACTACACGTCACACTGCCATACACACAAGGACATCGCTGTCACTTTTAGAATATAATTACATACTACATGCCCCTTGTAACAGATGGAAGCTTTGATAAGAAAAATAAATCCTGTTACCTGTTACGCACATTTCTGCTAGAAACACTGGATTTTAACTCCCAGATCATTACCCTGCCATCACTGACTATGAGAGCTGCAGAATTCTCATTCACTGGGCAACACACCATACTGAAGGGTCGAACTGTTTTCGTTACCCTGATCGCATCACACTGACTTCTTAAATCATAAATCAGCTCCTGAACTGGGTCTGGATCTGCAACATCAATGTCCCAGAGAGAACAAACAATTAGCACAGAAAACATAGGATGTGATTGATCAACAGAGGTAAATTTACAGAGTGACTGAGCTCTTTGGCTAAAATCCACATGCTTCCTGTGCAACAATTAGGAAAAATAATCAAAAACTCAATACCATTGATCTTGCTGTATACAACACAGCTCTAAAGTTCTCCAAAATATAACTCTGTCATTAAAATATCTTATTCCACTTGAATGTTGCAAAATGTAAAAAATTACTGTTTCATATCTGGGGAGAAAAAACTCATTTGGTTTATTGATAAATCAGGAAATAAGTAATGTTGTAGCTCACTAGAAATTACCAAACTGCCTAAGCCAAAACAAAGAAATTAAATCGAACAAAAAAAATATAACTTATTTATATTTATAGAACTATTTTCCTTTCTTTCCAGTCTCCTCTATTATGAAACATTACTAAGAATGTATTTTTAAACATAAAACCAGCACAGAGACAAATTTTTAATAATTTAAGTTTTACTGTAAGTTTAAGCCCATGCCTTAGTTCTAAAATCAATTCTTAGAACTGACCAAATGACTTCCAAAACCTTGTGTTTGCCTGAAAAATTGGGGTTTTTTTAAATATAAAAAGAGCAAACTAATCACCTTTTATTTAAAACTTTCTTGTATATGTGACTGTTAGGCCACTTCAGGATTAAAGACTTGCTTAGTGATAAAAGGATTTTCAGAATATGACCACATTATTTCACACTAAACATCAGGAAGTCAGAAACAATGTGGGGAGAATTCAGCATAAATTTTAATATCAATTTAATGCATAAAATAAACAACCCCAACACTCCAAGGGCTGTAACTGACCATCCTGTATGAGGCATCATGGTTAATACTGGTGTATTAATTAAAATGTCTCAAAGTTAATTTCCGGATAGTTTTGATGCAAAACTTACCTGGCTCTTCATTTGGAGTTCCAGTCATACTGCAGTTAGATCTGCGAACTCTTAAAGTTATACAACCATTTTCATGCAGGCAAAATAACCCATCACGTTGAAAACATGGAATTACCTAGTTAAGGAGATACCCCATTACATCGGGTTATCAAAATGTTATCCTTTGCAAAGTACACTTGCAAACAAACATACAATTTCTGATGTATAAGCAAGTCACTAAAGATATTACCAATAACGTCGCTCTTCAATGAATTTCTTGAGCTACAGTACAAATTCACTGAATGTCTTTCTTTGAACTGGTTGCTGGGTTTTTTGTTGTTTGTTTGTTTGAAAACACTGTTGTACTTTATTTATGCTTTCTATATATTAAAAACAAACACACTAACAAAAACAAACCGACAACAAAGCCAGCAAAACCCGAATACTTTATTCCTTTGGTATCAGAATTCATGATTCCAGGAGAATAAAAAGAGGCTTCAGTAAGACCTCAGACTAGACTTAAAATTCAGCTAAGGCAGATGCCCAAAGAACTAGTATAAACCTCCCTATAAAAAGCTAAACCACCAGAGAATGAAATATCCTTTCTCCACAGCGCTGTTTCCGCCCTGGTAGCTTCTGTAACACCACAGAATGAAATGGGTTTGCTGCAGACTTCAGAAAATTAAACAATGCTTGGTTCAGAGCAGATTTTTCCCCTGGTAAGCTAACTTCTTCTCATCCTCTACAACTGATCAAAACACAGCTATCACCGAGTCATGCACGTACATATGATCTTAATAAACAATTACAAGGGCAGAAACCGATGAAATTTTCATTACCTGTAGGAAAGGCACACCTGTTCTTTCAATTGCAATCACACCCACTGTCTGATTCACTTCCAAGTCAAGAATCAAAATTTCTCTGGGATACAGTAACAGCATGTAGTTTCTTTTGGAAGGCAAATACGACAGCTGAAGGCAGTCATTGAGTGTTACGGATTCAGCACTGTAAAACATCAGATATAAACTTTAATCGATTTCAGTATCAACAAATATATCAAGTTCAAAATAAAATTAATAGTGTAAATTTTCCTGCAGCTGCTTTTTTTTCCAAGTATTCGCTATTTTCATCAGTAGGGAACTGGAGATTTCCATGTAATTGCTACAGCAGTGCAAAGCATCACTGACCTTTAAAAGACACACACTCTGTTGACTTTTGCCTAAATACGAGTATAGAGTAATTTTTAAAATAATAGTAATTCAAATGGAACAAGTGTAAATCTTGCACATCTCAAATACAAAGCAATTCAATTAGGAACAGTGCTAGCTGCCATGACATTTACTCCTATTCATGGGAAATTACCCTTAAACATACTGCTTATTTTCTATTTTTATATTATTATGCATATTACTTCCTTTTGAAATGAACTGAACCAGCCTATCAAGAATACCATTCTTCAAACTCAAAAGAAAATTGCAAAGTTCAGGAGTGTTTGTCATTTTTTGACTGTTAACAGGAGATTGGTTTCAAGGTAAGGAAGTTCATTAGGTACAGGCAATCCAATGAATAGTATTTATGTCACGCTGAAAAAAATCATCCTCATACTGTGCTCAGGTTTGAAGGTCTCGTAACTGATTTAACATGCCATCCCTCTGAGAGGCTTTGTCTGGTTTTAATCTCCTCATTCTACCACACACTAAACCCTCCTTACGCTCTTCTTGCATCGTATTCAGAAGTATTATCCACCTTTTCTCTCTGACCGCTTTCCTGACAATTTCCTGCCCCTCTTTCCTCAAAGTTTCACCAAACTAATATAAAACCAGATGAATTGCTGCTACATTTTTTTCTTGCCCTTTTTCCATTCTACTCTTTTCAGGTGTTCTGGATGGAAAAGGAGGGAGGAAAGAGAAGACCACCATGCCCTTAGCAATATTCATATATAACTCAGAATGCAACTAGGAGAATGCAGGAAAAGGGTATCTTTGCTGATTTGCTGTTCTTACAGGGCACACATAAGGCTGCAGCGGCACAGCTACTGTCCCAGTATCTGCCAATCAGGTGTTCTGTCTGATGCAGCACAGACTAGGCATTATAGAACACAAAATGACAAGATCATGCCCTTGAACTTCATACAAACCCCACAATTTCTTAAATTATTATCAGAGGAAGTATCATCAAGTCCTCTCCCCAGTTTGCAATTTAAACACCTTACTAAAAGACAGTATAAATTTCCTATCTGCACTAAATTTTGGTGTCCAGTGCTAACTGCTAATACAGTCTGATTAGTTTGTTCTCAAATTTGCTAGACGCTGCGAAATACTTTTATTACTGAAATCGAAAGTACAAAAGGAAAAAGAGAAATACAACACACAAAACGTGGTCTAGAGAATTTCTAAACAAAAAGAAATAATCTCAAAATGCAATAACTTCAGTTTTGAAAGGTCAGAAAATAGACAAATGTATAAACAAAATTAGAATTTATATACTATTAAATTTAAAAATGCCTCCTACTGCTGTATCATGTTCAACATCAGAGTGACAACTCTTCTCAGATATCAGTACTTACAGAATTTTTAATCTCTTATTATATCCCTTCCCATTCCACAACTGAAATGAATTGTGTTAGCCCATCATCCTTCCTCCCCCGCACCAACCCCCAAGAAAGATGTTTCTGAATTTACACCTGCATGAAAATCTGTTAGCGAAGGGAGAACACTGTGTCATTAACTTATGTAAAACAGGCTGGGATGATATGGCTGTTTTTATGAACAGAACTAATTTCCTCATACAGGAAATCCAACAGTCTGCCTACCCCAATCTATTTTCTTTTTTAAAACTAATTATCTTACAGACTTTAATCTAATTATATCTATAAAATACACAGGTATACAAAACGTTATCCAAGAAAAAAAATATGTGCAACCTACCTTGGTTTTTCATTACTGATTAAGATTTTTACTTTATCAAGGGCCTTTTTGGCTCCCGTAGCAGCAGCCAGCTTGTTGTGAGAAGGACTGGAATGGGGACTAGAGATGTAAACTTTCTTCCCTGAGCTGGCAGGAGCTTTAGAAGGCGAGAAGTCGGAGATGAACACTATTCCTTCACTGGTGAGCACTGTACCAAGAAAAACAACTTCTATTACAGCAAAATACAATCTGCACTTTGATCGTGAAGTTCTATTTTAATGACATTTGGGGGGGGAGAAATGCTAACAACTTTACTAATACTGTATTAGTATTACACACAATTCTAGACAATCTGCACCTTCTACGGAAAGAGCTGCATATGGTCCTTTACAATTAATTATGTCCAAAAAAACTCAATTATTCAAAATTAAGTCCATACTAAAATAAAATACTGTGGGAAATACTGGCAGAAAGCTCTTGTTTCTCCAACACAGTCATTCTCTCTCACCAACTATTTTTCTTTAAGCACCACAATGCAAATAGGAGGCAGGGCTGCCCACGCTGGCTATATCATCATTCATTGTTCTCAGGCAGACCATGGCTCAAAGAACCATTCAGTCACAATATTTATGTTACATCATAAAGATTTAGCTAAGCTGTAAAGATGTAGCTTTTACTACATGTTTATACAAAAAAAAGGTGGTTTTTTTAGATTGAATGGTATAGCAGATTAAAAAAAAAAAAGACTATTACAAAGACTGGAAACTGCACTGTCTCATTATAGGTCAGGATTGATCAAGCTAAATTAAAGAATAAAATGATGACTCATTTATGACTACTTTATACATGCAAACTTACAAGCTAGGCGTGATGGATCAAAGGGGTCAAATGAAAAAGACAGAATATTTTCAGCATAACTTTTCTTCCAAAGTTTGGTGCCCGTGTCTGCATTCCACAGTACAATATAGTTAGGCGGATGAACGGCAAGCAGTAAATCTCTAGAAGCATCTTGATTCCACAACCACTGCATGTCTGTCAAAAGAAAGAAAGAACAACTAACAGTGAAAATTATTTTCAAGAAAAGATTTATTTTAAAACTATTTTTCTTTTGCAATACCTCATCTTTAAATAAATGAACAGTGATTTGTTATAACAAGGTGTTTCTATTTCACAGTTCTAAAAAATAAGTTCATTTTACCACCTGAATTTATGTTTTTAATAAGCAGGAATACACTGGGTTGCACATGTCCACACACATGCACACAACCCGCATCCGATCTGAAGACGTCAGACCTTTTCATCCACTGAATTCCTACCTGAACCAACACACTGTTTGGTACAGAACCACTGCAGAGTCAAAATGAAAAGAACCATACAGTATCCCAGTTAATATTTGGGGTGACACCATGAACCACACAACATCCCAAATTAATGTTTGAGATGGTATCAATATTGGACCTGGAAACAAAGGTCTTCTCCACTTCAAATACCTTTGAACAGATTATCTTAAGTTTAAGAGTAAAATGAAACTGACTGTAGCACACAATCATGACTACACAGTGCTTAAACGCTAGGGTCAATCTGAAGAGGTATAGCTGTCGAACATCACAGTTGGGCATCTTTTAAACACTCACGATATATGGACATAAAAGACTAAATTTTTTGTCAGTAAGAACAGAAAGCCACATCAGTTACTTGAAAGGAGCTGTATCAGAGCTACCGACATGCTCCATGGAGCAGTGTTTTAGATGACAGAACGGGTCAGGCAGGCAGCAGATAAAATGTCCCCGAGTCCAGCTCCTACCATGCACTGCATGGCCTCACCAAGTCATGGCTTCTCTACAGCATGTTCCTACACACATGGCAAAATATCTTCCTTCCTCAGCCATTCTGTTTTACCAACTCATCTTTTTTAGAGCTAGTAAGTGCTTTGCTGAAAAGAAGAGAAAAAAAATTATCCAGCCATGCGTGTCCTGATCAGTTACACTGTACGTATACAGAAGGTTAACAACTCCTCAGCCCAGTGCAGCCTTTGGATCAAATAAAGAAGAGTGCCTTGCACTGACACCACTTTTCTCCTCATTGAAACACTGAGGCTCCAGCTGTTACCCTACAAAGCTCTTGCAGGTAACACACAGAGAACCAGCAGATCACTCTGGTGCTCAACCTCGGCATTTGCACCATTTTCTACAGGCTTGTAAAAGCAGCCAGAGGATGTTTTTACAGATGGAAAGATGGATGGAAAGGAAAAGCAGCTGCTTTTGTTAGAGGTTATTGGTGAATCAAATCAGGGACTGAGGAAAGAACAGAATTTTAATTCTGTTGCTTACTAGCTTTTTTTCTCAGCCAGCAGACTGGAAAGATTTCACTGGGTCTGAAAATCTGGAGAAATCTTCAAACGACATGGTCAAAACTCCACCAAATATTCAGCGAATTATTGTCAGGAGTAAATAAAACAGGACTTACAACACCCACAAAAAAGAAATAAAACTAAGAAAATTAACTGCAGTCAATAGAACAAATTACCAGTGTCCCACTACCAGACTTAAGACACCTATAATGTTGCACCTACTTTCACAGGACTTATAAAAACAGGATAATAACAAAACCCAGACTACCTAACTTCATAAGTGGATTTTCATAGAATTCAAAATAGGAAACAGGCATAACACAAGCCTCAAGTTTTTAAAATAGTGTAAATAAATTGTTTTTAGAAACTCATGATGGTAGTTTCTTGGGGGGCAGGATAGTGTTCTAAATTTTACTTTACAAATAATTTGTAGACATATTGCTAGCGTGGACAGTAATAAGCAGATATCCAGAACCTGCAGCAGAGCACGTAGGTGCTGCGGTACATGCAGAGTTATCCCTCCCAGCTAACTGAGAGCACCAGCAGGATGCTGGAAGCAGTCACTCCCAGCATCAGCTCAGGTACTAGGCAGCAGACCAGCCACAGCAGTGCAGCCACAGAGTACAACTATCAACTACAAACTGCGCCAATTGAAGCAACAGTAAAAATTATATGGGGTGTGTGGTGCAACAAGGAATGAAGTCTAGATCTTTGGATTCCCTTTTCTGAGTTCTAACCACTGCCTGAACTTTTTCATTGATGAAGTACAAGCTGCTAACCAATGAATGGGACCATTTGATGGATATTACCTAACTAATTGATGAGCACATAAAGAAGCAAGGAAAAAGACAATTATTCCTTTCCATGTTCTCTTAATTGTGTTATATACCTGGCCAGTGGCTACACTTCCTGTTCCCTATCCTTCATCAGGCAAATTAAGATAGTAGACCTCCACACCAGCCTACTACATGTTTCTGCCTCTAGCACAAGCAAACATAAGTCTTCTATAGCTTACAACAAATGCATAGCTCCTTTCTCCATGCTTTTGTTTGTTTGTGGTTTTTTGTGGGACTTTGGTTGTTTGGCTGGGTTTTGCTTTTGTTTTTCACTTCCGCTGAGACCTGTGAAATCCCTGAACAAGATCATGTTTGGGGTTTTTTTCTGGTAATGGTACAAAGAATCCTCAAACATTCAGCTGCCCAGAACTGTTTGGGTAGAGTTTATTGGGTATTTTTCAGGCCTTCCCAGCTGCACTGGGCTACCACCCACAGAACAGAATCAAAAGCAGCAAGTATCACCACTAAACTGTCTTCTCAAATGAAAGTCAAACTCAGTTATTTATACCATCTCAAAACTTCCTCTCTCTCATCTGTCTGTGTCAATCCTTACCATTTATGTACTTGACATTGTAATTATTATGTCAATCAATAACATGAATAAAAATAGATTGTAACTTTTCTTTTTAAAAGATCTTGGAAAAAGATCTTACCATAAAGAATTAAACCAGCATCCCTCTGGGAGACTGTAAGTCTTACATTTACAGAGAAAACGAGCAGACAAACATAGTGAAAGCTGGCAATCCCAACAGCAAGACTCAATGGCAGAACTGGGCACAGTTTGCAAAACCAAGGTGATGGATTTGTACGCAATGCTCCATAAAGTAACCTCCACACAAACATCATGCACTATTACCTTGAATTGGTTTGGCATGCTCTTGTATTTCACAACGAGCTGTTCCTGTTGCCACATCCCAAACAATTATTTTTCCAGTAACATCAGCAGAAGCTAAACGTAAAGAATATGGAGAGCCAATATTGTGATGGTAATTTTCTTTAGCCCACTTAACCTGAAGACAGAGATAAAAATTGGTCAAAGGAGGCAAACACGTATAATAAAGACACCACACTTCCTATTTTTCACATGGATAAACAAATCGTGAACAACTCAACAAAAAAGCTCAGTAACAGTCACAGTTAATAGCACCTGTGTAAGCATACCTTTAAGTTACCACCACTTAGGCAAATATAAGGTGTGCTGCAACCGTGCTGCATGACTGCATGGTTGGTATTTTCAAATTACAACAGTCCTTGCTCCTGAAAGTAACTACAACAATCCATAAACACATGCAGTGTATGTTAAAAGCTTACTCAAATATTTAGAAGAAGGTCCTGTGCGGACCTACAAACCTATACCCACTGTTTTCTAACTTTTATATACATCCTAAAACATGTCACTTTCCTAATCTCTTAAATATAACCGTTATGGTATTGAACAGGAAGGAAGTTTGGTATTTCATCTATATGTTGTCTTGTGTCAAGCTATTGCTGACATTTGCTATCCTTTTGGTCCTTTTCAGCACGTCACCACAACTGATTTCCACATACCACTTTCTGGTTTGGGATTTCAAGCTGCATGGACTTGCAAGTTGGCAATACTCAGAAAAACTGCGCGTCTTCAAACTGGAAACATTCTGTCTGAGATTATAAGGAGGTAACACTGATTCCTTCCTTATCTATTCAGTATGGATTTGTTTTGCTATCTGCTTTAAAGGTGAACTTCTGCCCCTAAGAGAGACTGAAGACAGCAACAGAATAAAGAAAACTTACTGCTAAGCTAATGGGAGTGTACCTACTACAAAAATGATGCTGTAGCTGGCTAGCTGTGTGCTGTCACAGTATCTGACAGAGAAAGGGTGAGGCCAAACACAACACTTTCTGCAGATTTTGAAAGTGTGACATTAAAAAAAATGGAAACAGAATTATCATGAGGCACCAGTAACTTTGCAATGTGAATTAAACTTATAGCAGCATTCAGATTTATAGCAGCAGTATCCACCTTCGTGCTACCTCTCTCAGAGGTGTGACCAGGATGTATCTCAAAAGCCTGGCTGAATAAATTAAACAAACATTACACATGCACGGCAAGCAATCTTCAAAGAGCTCTAGCTATAAACCCAAAGCGTGTTTCTACCAGAATAACAAAGAATTCTTAGGAGAGTCTCCTCTACCTGCAAATTCCAGTTTTGCAATTCCCAATTCCCTGCTGTTCAAAAAAAATTACCCATCAGGATACCTGCACGTAGCTATGTAGCTATTAAAAAAAGTAATTATAGATGCCTGCAAAGCTATTTCTTCCTCAGTAAATTATATATTACTTTGAAGCAAATTCCAGGTCTAGAAAACATCATTTTCCAAGGGAGAAGCTGTGACCAAGTTATGACCAACGCAAAGGACACCTTTAACACAATCAGTCTCAACCAGAGCTCATGCGGCTCTCTCACGCTAAGGCCCCTTTTCTCACTGTAGTCACCTTCTTTCAACACAGCCCCCACACATGAACCGACCCCTCTGCTAAAAGGAATTATTTTCTTACTGTACTGGTCACTGCCTCTCCACCCTGACTTCAAACTCCAGCAGGATTGATTCAAAACAGGAACTAGAGGTGAAGTTTTTTTAATTTTCACAATCTACCTCACTTGATTTAAAGAACTTTATCGCTGTTTATGAATATATCAAAACAAACAAAAAATCAATCCTCAACCAAAAAATTGTTCCTGTAATTACATTTTCTTATGTCAAAGCACTCTTTCAAGTACTCTTTTTAAAGGTACCAAAAAAAAAAAAATCAGATGTAATTCACTCCGTACGAAGTTATCAGTACCCCACAAACACCACGTGGATATAACTGACATGAATCCATCCTCACTGAAGCCATTACCTACTCCAGACACAGTTACGACAGCCGAAGGCCAGGAAGTATTGAAATAAATACAGTTAAACAGACTGGAGAAGGATTATGAAACAATCGCTTTTCTCTTTGCACTTTTATTGCAGATAGTGGTGTTTTTTGGAATGTTTCAAAGCTAAAGCATGGGTTTTGGAGAAGATCCCATGTAGACCGAGTCTGCTGGTGTGAACCACTACTACAAAGAGTTCAAGTCAGACATACACAGCAGACTTCTTACACATCCCCTCCAGCCTATTTACACTCTTAGCATTTACACACACAAAGAAGAGTCAGTTGGGAATCGAAGAAAATTCCTTACAAATTCACATAAAGGTATCTGCAGTGATCAAGGCCTCATAATAATTTCTCATCTAATGTCTACTTCTTAGAACAGAACTTTTCATTCTTGTTATAAATCAGTCATTTTCTTCCAGTCTATTTCAGTTAATAAAGCATCAGATAGTGATAGTGGAAAACTATCTCAGAAATTATATAAAAACTATTTGGACTTCAGTAGTTGATTTCCACTGAAATGTTACTTCTCAAAGCCACTGAACGTAACTGAAGCACAATAAAATGCTATCATTACATGGATCGAAAACTAATTTTGCTATAACTTATTATCTAAGCTAAATGAAAATTTTAAAGCAGAGTCATCATCGTAGCTGCTACCTCCATACCACTTTCATTTTCTAAATACTACACAATTACAGATATTGTAGATTTGTGCATTTTAAAGGGTAGCCTGAAGACAACTGAGCTAAGGGTATGCTTACCCAGACAAGTTGCCTTAAGGCAAGGAAAGGTGTTGATTCACAGTGCTGCTTACTCCATAGGTGCTGTTGTGTACACCTTTGCACTGAGGCAATTGAGAAATAACCTTCCCTTACTTAAAGGCAGGTAAATTGCCCCACTTTTGTCACCAGAGAGATTATTTGTATCAGTGGCACAAACTCTAAGCTGACAGCAATGTTTGGACAAGTATACAAACATCCTGGAAGAAATCAGTTTTCTGTCCTTTGTGACATTTTAGCATTATTTTTAAACATGCCACAGCACTCAAGTCTCCAAAACTGACATAAAGTATCTAATTTGAAACCTAACCCTTCTATCTTCCTTTTTGCTAGGCAGTTTCAGAATTCTCTCTAATCAAGCAAAACTAATTCCTAAACAACAACCATTTTTAAAAGCTTCTGTATCATTGTATCTATGGCTCCTGGCCAAGATCTTACATGGATCCGTATCAGTTTTGCCCTACCCAATATTTTCACTTGGGATTTGAACAGTTTATTTATTATTACAAAAAAACGCCCTTAATTGGACTCTCTAGCACAGAAATACCTTATACTATATAAAGATACAAAACCACCACCACCTGCATAACTATATAATATACTGGAATTTCAAAACCACACACCAAAAAAGTGGAAGCTCTTCAGTGTGCAGAAAGACATCATCAGAACACGATGGCTCAGAAGTCAGTAAATTATCAAACCCAAAGACGAAATAAATGTGTTTAATTTCACAATACCAGCGTGGCCATATCTGATATAGTATTACCATATATATGTGAAGATGGTCTATTTAAAGAAAATTACACATGGGGGGGGGAGGGGGGGGGGGGAGAAACCCTGTGCAAAAAAACTTTCTAGAAGGAACATTCAAACTTTTTTCCTTCATTACAAAAGAAACCAAAGCCCTCTATCTAAAAGTCTAGTTTTCTTCATGAACTACTGACTGTCTCCTAATACAGCATTTGGCCTAAGGACTATCAAACATTACATCTGCTGGCCAAACATTCCTCTAAATCCACTGTCAAAGAAATTATGTATCAAAGAAATACATCCTGTTTCACACTTTGACCCAAAGTCAAACTCTCTGTGATTTCAAGTCAAGGGCCTTCAAAGGAAAGTACAGGTACCCTACATTTCGGCTTAAATTCTAGCCATTTTTTATCACTAAAATAAAAGTCCAGCTTTGTCTGCTATTGTTCTTTTCTGTAGGTAAGAACAGAAGTAAAAACTTAAAAGTAACTTTCTAGTCAAACGGTGCACTTGTTACCTTCATAACAGGAAAGATCAGCAGGGACATCAACAAAGAGATCCAATGGATATTTTGTGATATTCCTTTGAAATTCTGTCATGCTAAAAGCTTTCTCAGAAACATTTTTATGTGTGTTCTGTAACCCTACCAAATATGTTTCTATATATCTAAAGGTATATCAACCACAGCTCAAATTTCAGCATGTATGGCTTGATTTAGCTACAAAAGTGATCACTTAAAATATACGTATTTTACACCGTATATTATGTGATAATCAAGTGCAACAGAATTTCAAGTATTTACAGTGATTTGGAAAAATAATATATACACCAGAATCAAGTATTATACCTTGAAACATGTACATCTCACCTTGACAACACTAGCTTTGTGTCTTTCCAAAACCTGCAAAGTCTGAGCAGTATTGGCATCAACTATCAGCACAAGAGAATGACATCCATATGCAATCAAACCTTGCCAGCCCCTAGAAAAGGACATATCATCATCAAAGGAAAAAAGAACAAAACCCACTTCACATCAAGAATGAGGCTTTTTTTTTTTTTCATGTTGAATACACGCTACTAGACACAAACTTCATACAGTAAAAATTATTTAGTAACATAAAACTTAAAAGCATTATAAAATGTCACTGCTGAACACTCTGTGGATGGAACACTAAGATACCACAAAGCCCCTCTTTGTGTCCAGCTGTAAAAACCCTCTTCTGTAAATTTAAGATGTCACATCAGAATTAGTGAAGAGCATTTTCCCAAATTTGCATAAGCATGCAGGTAAGCAACATATTTGCAAATATATAATTAAATGGGTTTTGGGGGCTTTTTCGGGACAAAAAAGGAGCATGTGAACAACGAATAGAGTAATATGAAAATCTGCTGAGGCCTGACTGACTTCAGGAGAGGTTAACGCGACCACTAATGGCAATTACAGAGCTATGGTGAGCACCAAGCAGGCAAGAACAGTCAAAGGAATCATAGAATGGTTTGGGTTGGAAGGGACCTTAAACATCATCTAGTTCCAACCTCCCTGCCATGGGCAGGGACACCCTCCACTAGCCCAGGTTGCTCCAAGCCTCATCCAGCCTGGCCTTGGACACTGCCAGGGATGGGGCATCCACTGTGAAAAACAAAGTTTCAAACTAAGAACTTCTGAGACCTTCAGTGCTCACTGCTGTGGCGGCTGACAAACCTAAAGGCTCCAGTTTTAAAAAGTGACTTGGTTCCGCTCATCCATTTTCCCTGCATAAGATTCGGCAGCATTAGGGTAATACTTCAGAGCACAGCCGGGTGAACTCCTGTTCAGAGCAACGAATACAAACCCCAGTATATGTACTGGCTTTGTATAGCAAATCTCAAGAATAACACAGAAACCAGCAGAAGCTGCCCTGATCTCTACAGTTCGCTGCACCAAGACGTCTTGGTGCAGAGAAGCAAATGGCACTGCCAAACGGCACGGCCCATGCTCATCCATGGCCACGGCTTTGTTCTTGCTTGAAAGCTGGACAGGAGCAGCGGCTGATGCGAAGGAGAGACCCGGGACCTCAGCCGCCCCCCTCCCCTCCCCGAGCCCGGCAGACCGCCCCCTCTCCCGCGGCCCGGCCCCTCACCAGTCCGCCGCCCCCCTGTTCGGCGCGCTGAGGGCGCCCGTCAGGGTCCGCGCCGGCAGCTTGATGTTCACCGTGAAGCGCTGCATGGCGAGGCCGAGGAACGCGGGGCCCGGCGGGGCGGCCCAAGCGCGGGCAGCCGGTGACCGTGCAGGCCGCGGGCCTACCCAGCGCCGCCGCGCAGGAAGCACCGCCTCGGCGGTGCCGCTGGTCCGCGCTGCCGAGGTCCGCCGGGGCCCCGCGGCTCGGGAACGGCAGTTCCGGGGCCGGCCACGCCCGTCACCGCTCGGCGAGGGTGAGCTGGGCCGCGGCGGCCGCCTTGTTGCGGGCCGGGCTTCACAGCGCGGAGGCTGCCCGCATCCCGCCCGCCCAGGCTGAGGACCGGGGTGTCTGGTGACCAACCGCAGAGCAGCCACCCGGGCCTGGGGACACGGGTTCTGCCTCGGTGGGTTTAAATGACACAGCCTGGACGGAAAACAGGCCGCGGGAATGCCAAAGGCCCGTCTGCCTTCGCTTAACGGCTCCAGGACAACTTGTGCTTGTTGACAGTGTGCGCCCGGGACACCCGCAGAGGGCTCCCCGCCACATCTCCGGGTGCATGGATGCTGCAGGACCCGCTACACTGCTTAATTTCTATCACCATACACATTTCTGCCCCAAAGTTACCTCTTAAATGGCAAAATGCAACAGTGACAGCATCTTGCAGTAACCACCATGTTGCCGCTCCATCCCACAATAGCAGGATGAAACACCTTGCACCACAAGGCACCAAATCCTTCCTAATGCAACTCATCCTCCAACCTGCCCCCAAAATGTCACTTGAGCTCCGCACAGCCACCCAGGCTGACGCATCCACGTGCAAGAACACACCAGGCTGCCGAGCTTTGAAACATCCAGAGCTTTTCTTTCTGTGCCACAGCACTAAAATGATGGCCAGAATTACGTCGCTCCAGGCACTTAACACACATGCACTGTTCGGGGGTTTGTTTCTCTTCAAAACAGAGATGGCCAGTAATTGTTTATTTATTTTTTTCACAGTGAAAATGATGCCACTAGACGGCCAAAGTTGGCATGACTGTAATGCCAGCCACACGTTTTCGCAAGGGCATAGTGTCACTTTGCCACAGAATATGCAGTAACTGCTGTTCCTCTTCTTTTCTTCTTAAGCACAATTGAATTTGTGCAAGTGAGAACTCAAGAAACAACCTACAGCTGTTGTCTTTTCCAACTCTTCTAAAGGAATTTGCTTGTAAAACATAGTACATTGCTCAACACCATTTTCAGGTCACTTCAATACTGAAACTTACTTCTCAAAAACTCCTTCTCCCAAAATCTCTCTCTTTATACTTGAAAGCTGAAAAATAATTTTTTTTCAAGAAGTAGAGGGATTTTTTTTTCCTTTTTCTTTGCTATCCTTTGAGGACAACATGCTCTGTACCTCCAGAGATCAATTCCGCAGCAGCCTGAGAAGTCACTCCTGAATTTTGTTTTTTTGGTAATTCATTTTTTCCCTCTATGTCCTTGGACACCCTGCTCCTGCTCATGTTTTCAGAGGGCTTTGGTGGTTTGCTTGGCTTGTTGGATTGGAATTTTGAGAGTGCTTTGGAATTACTTTTGCACAACAGAGACGTAGGCTCTTCTTGACTATTTTCTGTCAATTTTCTTGACATCAGTAAACCAATAAATTAAATACTTAAAAGAAATAGATATTTCAGGGTAGTTGAAGATAAGGACAAAGGTACCAGAAGAAGAGGGGGGGGGGGGAAAGGAGGAAGTGAGGGCTGTGTCACCAAATAATAGGTTAAAAATTAAGAACCCGAGGGTGGTTTTCAGGGTCAGATAGGGTGAGTGCATCAGCCAGATGAATACGTATGCCAAGTTTGTCAGAGGGATAGAAAGGAGATGAGGAAGAGGTTTGTGAGCAATGACAAGGATCACTGGAAGAGCTGAAAGGAATAGAAATGTTGTGACATGTCAGACGGGAAGAAGAGCTGTGCGCTGGATAAACTATGTGCGATTCTGGGGGTCCATCCATAGCTACACACCAACGCAGAGGCTGACGCACAGCAAATGGACAAGAACTAAAACCAGAGATGCCAAATTTGTCTTTCAGGTGGTTAACAGTATGCACTCGTTTATGTCTTGTTTTTCATTTATTCACTGCTAAGCAAGAATGCAAAATACTCACATCAAGGCTCATAGTCTTCTCGTTCATCTGTAAATACAATGATAACACTTTTGATTGCTATTCAAACAATAAATATCAAACTTTAAGCTGTTCAACTGCATAGTCAGTAATTCTATTAGACCCACTAAAACCTCTTGGACTCCCAAGTGTCCAAAATATGATACTCAGTAGGAGAGACTTCATTCTGGATAGCTTGAGCTCCAGTTGTCCTCTCAAAGTACATATAGAGAATGAGAGTGTGGGTGATCATAAAAAAAGATAAAGCGGAAAACTTCAGATTAAATAATGAGAAGTATGGGCTTACATAGCTTGTGGCTAATGATTCTAAATAATTTTTCTGTGAGTTTGAACAAGAAAAATATGGGAGCAAGGTAGAGATATGTGCACAGTCTCCCTCTTTTAGGTTTCTCTTTTAGATAATAATTACTGCAGGAAAAGTCCTGTGAAAGCTTCTGGGACTTCTTTAATTTCCATGGCCTTGAGGTAGAGCTCCAGGAACTCCTGGGATCCACCAGAGAAGCACAACGACTGTAGAATGTGCGCTGTTGCATTCCATTATACAAAACCCGGGTTGAAATCAGGATATGTAACTAATTCATATATGCTATAGGGCAGAGTTATATTTGCATTACAAATTATGTTGTTATTGCCTTAATGTTATCAGTTCTACTCCATGTACTTAAGGCTTCTTAGGTTCTCTCCTAGTTAAGCGTTCCTTGTTGAACGGGGGCCAACAGTGAAAACCACGCACAGAACTGATGCCGTTATCTCTATCCCTGCACAGTTGTCCTTTGCCTTGTACAGCCTCACGGCCATGTGTACAGCTTACACATCCCTAGCTCCATGCCACGTCCTCTGTGGAGGCTGGAACCTCCTCCAATAGCAGACAGCTCATCTGAAACCAGCTGTCCTTCTGCACCTGCAGCTTGGGACCACGGAGTGTAAAGGCAGATATGGCACAGCCGTGTCACATCCCAGACCCTGTGATCAAGGAAGCAATACAGGAAGGCCGTTCCCTTGAGAACACACGTTCCCCATCACTTGACCTGACATGACACTGCCTTTTCTCAAGAAGACAGATGAGAGGTCTGCGTTCAGAGTCAGCAGAGAATTAGGTTCTCTTTCAGGAAAGCACTCCTCTTCAACAAAGGAGTGTGAGCAATCACATCCTTATTCAGCAAAGCATGCTGTGCAACAAAACACTTCAGCTATTTCTAAAGCTGCACTAAAGAAAGGGGATGGAAACATCTCAAGGCATCCCTGAATACCAGTGGAATTCAATATGCTCTCCTGGCATTGAGCATTAGTGTGGATAACTTTGTTATCTGAAATCAAGCAATTTTTTTTTTTCTTTTCAAAGGGAATGCATCTGAAGTCAAGATTCATTTAACCACAACCTAGCTCTATAACTCTAATAGGGAACTCAGTATTTCACTTTGTATTTTCAGAAAAAAATATTAAATAAAAAGTATTACTGATAGAGATTCTATTTCTGAGACTTCAGAGTCCTGCCAAAATTAACATAAAAATAAACTCAATCTGTGAATTTCAGAGTGTGAAATATTTGGCCCCTCGATCCCTATGAGCTTTATGCAAAACCAGATTATTTTGACCAAAGGCTCAAATACTTGTCTCCCAAATGATTTCAGCTCAAAAATTATCCAGAAACTCTCCTCCAAGGGAGCATGTGAGGTCTA
The DNA here is from genome assembly GCA_027574665.1 of Rhynochetos jubatus. Lineage (NCBI taxonomy): Eukaryota > Metazoa > Chordata > Aves > Eurypygiformes > Rhynochetidae > Rhynochetos > Rhynochetos jubatus. The sequence continues at coordinate 36,751,452 of CM050655.1, read as the reverse complement.
ATCCAGTTCCAATGAACTAGCTGGATGTGTAAATGTAAACTTTCAAAGGTAGTGGAGCAAACTGTGAAAAAACCTCTAAGGATTGCCTGCAGTCTCCCTTTGTTTTGACTAAGTGTCATCAAAGGAAAAACATATCAAGTGGTTTGCTGCTTTTCCCCAAAAGTATTTTCCTTAGCCTTGAGCATTTCTCTTTTTTGAAGAGTCCAAAAAGATGATGAAATGTAGAAGAAAAGATTATGTTATTCACAAATTAAACTTAATTTCTGTGCTGCTAGTTTTGTTCCACGTCTCTCTGATTTCATCCTGGCCTGAAGTGTCTGTGACTGCCCAAACACAGTCACAGAGAGGATCTGGCCCTTACATTTCCTTTTGTGTCCTTTCTTGGAATATTTCTGCCGATGAACATTCCCCCACCTCCCCAAAATATATTGCATTAGTTTACAGCTGGGGTAGATTTCCCATCTGTCATTATTAAAGAGAATTTTCATTACATTTAAGAGTTTGGGTTTCAGGTGTGATTTCAGGAAATCTCATTTAGGGACAGCTATTAAGAGAACAGTCCTTTACCAGCAATGCTCCTGGCATTGTGCCTGGTAAGTGATGTTGACAACCTATGTCAGGGCTTCTTTTAGCCCTTTTTGGGGGCAGAATTCTCACCTCACTGGTGTCTGTTCTCAGTGTCCATCTCAGTACGTGTCTGAGGAGACCCAGAATGAGAGCAGGCATCTGGTCAACACGCGAAGGGCATGTTGAGTACAGGACAGCATGAGATTCCTGCTGCTGTATTGTGGGATGGGTCTGTGTCATTCACGCTGCCTGTGGTTGCTGGAGATCCTGTGCATAAGAGCAACAGATTATGTCCTTTATTGCTTTTAAATGTGGGCATGCATATTATTTTCTCTTCGGCCTGGCTGTGGTAGACTTTCGTAAAGGAAAACTCCAAAACTATGTAGGAGCTGGAACCATAAAGTGTAATGAAGCTGGACCGCAATATTGGAGTGGCCTAATCCTCTGAATGAGGGATGAAAAGAATCATAAAAGATGTAAAGCTTTTATAAAAATAAGAGAGGATTGTTCTGTTACCCCAGCAACATGTCTTCCAGGTATTGGTGCCAGAAATAATTAACTGGAATAATCTTGAACAGGTAAATTACTGCTGTATCAACGTTGACTGTCATAATAGTTGGTTAAATACTTGGAAACACAGCATCAGAGAAGTCATAAATAAAATAAAAGAAGGCTAATGAATAGGACAGGGAGCTCAGTCTTGTTGTACCACAAACTTGCCAGTTTCTAAATCATGCTACCTTACCTAATGCTGACCAGTGCAGCCCTATGCATTAAACTGTACCCAGGGAGCGTGAGTTTGTCAGAATCTACATCTCTCTGTTTCATTTCCCACCCAGTTAAAGATAAAGAAGCACTTTTTTTCTTCCCCTTTTCTCTTACCTGTTCAGTTTATAAGATCTTGAGAGAGGTCTGTTACTCTGCATTTGTGGAGTGTCGCATGCCCAGAACTCACAGAAGTTTGGAGTTAAATTGCAACCTAGAGGCCCTACATGAAAATACTATGGCAAAAGAAAAACGGTGTCCCGGTCCATCCTGTAATATCTTATACACTGACAATGTGAAAAATCTGCCAGGAAATACGTCAGAGAAACAGACACAGATCTGAAATACGGGTGTAATCACCCACAGACACAAACAAGGAATGAGAATACTAATCCCAGATGTCCACATGCAGTGCACATTTGATCAATCTGGAGTTCAAAAATTAGGTTTTTTCCTAATAAAGGAAATAAAAATCTCCAATAACATAACCCTGAGCTTTTCTAGTGGTGACTGTTGCTAACGCTAAGACACTGGGTCTCATGTACGCGCATCTGCTGTAGGTAAGCATGGGAGATTGAAGCTTGGAGTATTTCAGAGCTTTGGAAATGTCCTGGCAATATGAGAAAGCACTTGTTTACTGTTTTATTAGATAAATACACAAAGTAATATTTCTTGTAGCTACTAAGCCATTTATCAGCATCAGGGCATTTTACTATAAGATACAGGATAAGAGTAACAGTGATGTGAAGTTGGGATTTGAAATCTGTGTGAAATAATGCAGTGTACTCAAGACTAATAAACCAATCAGTGTTTCTGACAACCCAATGTTCCATAACATAAAAGTTTCAGGAAGAAGAAATCTCTAAGAAGATATGCTTCATGAAAAAATCATGGAAAATGAAGTAAAGACTGATTTTAAGAGCCATCTGCACCTCCACAACTACAGCTAATGAAAATGTGAATGTAGTCATTTACTGAATTTGATAAAGTGCATACTGAGAAATAGAAGTTTTCTCATGTATATTGCATATAAAATGGGAGGAAAAGGTTTTAATCCATGTTATTAGTGTTTTGGGTCGTGTAGGGTTGTTTTAAACTAAATTCACAAATTCAAATATGTGGAAACCAGGTAACCATGTATATGCGGCAAAGTGTTATCACACAAGAACACATCAAAGTTTATGTTGGATAGAGCCTACAAATTATTCTTGTGGGAGCATAAACCTTTAGAAATCTTATTTCATAATGTGTAACATTTTCATTAAATGGTTTCACATTCTTTGGAAAATTGTATACTGGGACTTGTCTGGTTCCAGTATCAAGGGAAGTCTGGGAGTCGATGTCAAAATGTGGTCCCGCCTCAAGGGTTTAAGATGGAAGACATCCATGGACAATCAATAATTCAACCTGTGGCAGTGCGATCTGCATGTGGCAAGGAAATAAACAGCCTAGCATATCAGTCACTTGAGCTGTGATGGTTCCTGCACTGCTCTCTGTCCTCTACAAACTAGGGCGTGAATTCTGTCGTCTGCCTGGTTTGTGACTGATGCTGTGAAACTTTGGGCCTCTGAACCTCTTAAGCTCAAGGGAAACTGAGGATGCCTAAAGCTTGGTAAGGTAATATGATATAAAGAATCAAATAAAAGGCTAAGATGACTTGTGAAAGATAAAATCCCTGTTTAAACAAACACGGCATTAGCAAGCAGACAGTGACATTATTTAAAGTAAGATTTTTTTCATTCCGTTTGATGGGCCTCCAGTCCTTGTGGCGCTTACTCAGCCATCAGTTGATACTAAGAATGACACTACTGTTACAGACTAGGGCTGTATTGCCAGCAGATCCCCTGAGAGGTAGATCAGCGGCTTTAGGTAAGTTTCTGATAAGGCATTACATATTCAGTCTCAGTGGAGGCTTTGTAATTGCTCATTTTTTCTGGTAAGATAACTTTTAATAGTGTTACACAATGGTTTGCTACGGGGTTTGGGTTCTTTGGGGAAACATACTGCTCTTTTTTCATAAGTGTCCTGAAATAATGCTTTGATCGCTTTGATATACTGGCATATGTATTAGGTGGAAGACCACAGCCTTGCAGGTAAACAGAAGCAAACATAGAAATTCCAGGAAAATTCTGGAGATATGATGCACAAAGCTTTCTGCTTTCTTATTGGACACAGCAATGACCTGTGACTTCTCTCTAGCTGTGCCATGATTTCTTTTTCCTCTGGAGTAACTATAAATTGGTCACAGGCAGAAAGAGAAGATAAAGGTTTTGAAACACAAGGTGTAAGTGCACCAGAGTTTCTGGTCAACATGATTTGGGATTTGTCACCTTTCCAGTTTAAATAAAGCGAAGAATGGTCACCCAGGAACCATTCTGTAAGAATCAGAAAATCATGCAGCAGCCTGACAGAACAAAATTATGATCTATGCAATTTGTATATTGGGAGCAGAACAAAATATCCAGATGAGACAGTAATTCTACACAGCTACTGGAATCCAAATATTAAATTAAAATGTTAAAATAATCTTCTGAAGTTGGTTCACTGGTGATGCTTTACAGGCTACTTCGCAGGTTGTGGCTCTTGGACATGCAGGGGAAGGACACTGGTGCATCCTGGAGGAAGGAATAGCAAACGTCCTTTGAAGTTTGCTTAAAGGATGACAGGCGGCTCTGGAAAAGGCTCTGAAAGCAAACCAGCTTGGTGAAAAGCACCAAAGCGTGGGACGCTGGCTATGGGGAGCTGTGTGATTTGGACAGCCTCCACCTCAGCCAAGGGGAAGGTGTCTGTCTGTGGGACAGGCTGACTGGAGCAGGTAGAGGGCAGCTCTGCAGAAACATCGCACGTGTGAGAAGTGGAAAGAAGTGGAAGTTGATAGCAATTAGTTTAGATTAGAGTGTGGGAACCACGAGATAGAGAAAAATATATGGTCAGTGGAGTGAAGGCAGATCACAAGGGCTTTTTCTCCAGTAAGGCTGACTCCTGCCATGACAGTTTTTCACACTTTAAACTGCTTTCTCATGTGGCATGAAGTTACTGAAAGAAATCAAGTCAGTCTTAGTTCTTTTTCTATGGCTGTGTTACTGTTCAGATTTCACATTTTGAAGGTCTTATGTGTTTCCCATAAGTACAGTAATTATTTGATCTGATTTTGAAGTAGTGCTGAAAAAGCAAGTTTTATGATCACTGGAAAATGTAATGTAGAGGTAAAAACCCTCATAAGACCCATCACATTTGATATATAGTGTGTCATGTTCTTATAAATGTCTGCAGGGTAAGACATTACTTGGCTGAAATATGTGGTATTTGTCTATTAAAAGATAGAGTATTTGATATATATAATACATCAAAATCATCTTCTGAAGAGTCCATTTAAAAAAACCCCAACAACCCTGACATTGTAGTAGAGAGCAGACCCCTGCCTCATCAGCGATGAATAAAATGTATTCCTTCACAGCACCGTTTGAGCTCTATACGTTGGTTTATATTCCGTGGCATCAACAGTATTCATCTGTTTTTCCCCTTCAGTGAAGAAAATGGAGAGTTGTGTCTTTGCTTTTTTGGTGATTTTCTAAAATGTTCACATACTGTTCAAATATGATTCTTTAAAATGTAAAATTGTTCTCCCAACATGCAGTGGATGTCAGAGAAATAATAACAGCTGTTGATTTAGTTGATTGTCATATATGCAAAAGACAGTTTAACTGTCTTCAGCCATGTGATACATTGATTTTAAGGCCCTCCATCCTGTGGCACTATTCCCATACTTGATGTTATTTACCTTTCCGTTTCTGACTTTTCTCTCTTCAGCACAGAAGAAAAACAAAGGCAGATGAAAAAAAAATACAACCCAAACACACACCACCCACCCCCTCAACTCTCCTCCCACACACCCTCCCCCCCACAAAAAAAACCCACCAAATAACAAACAAAGCAAACAAAAAAAGCCCCAGGCCATCAGGGGATGGCATGAAATTCTTTTCAGGAGCTTTATCAGTTAAAGACATCTCATGCCTCAGAAGTACCATCTCTGTTCAGGTGGGAATTATGATGAAATACAGGAGTAAAATCTCTGAAATCCAGGACTTCTACAAGGATACAGTGTTCTTCCATGCCTCATTAAGATAGCCTGAAATGACCCAATCGGTGTTGAAAAAGTTCAGAAAAGATAAACTACTTGAGAATTACTTTAACTTCACTCATTGTAGGGTCATAGAGCAGAGCTTGTATGAACTTAAGTTTACAGGGCAATTTATACGGGAATGCAAACGTGTAGTGATTTATTTTTTTTTTGCAGAGCAGTCAAACGAAAAAAATCTGTTCACATTTTATCACACGTTATCTCATACACTGTCAACAATCTACACAATATTTGATAAATTAAAGTAAATGACATGCATATCAGAATGCTAGTGCCTCCTACCTGCTGTAGGAAGATGATGAGTTCTCTCCAGTCCTGGGATGATGTTCTCATGATGTTGTTTGGGATTCGTGGAGTGCCCTAACTCTTCAAAGGCCTGCATTTCTCTCTGATTGTACTCCTGGCCACACAAATGCCAGAAAGATTTTTTTAGCAAAGATAGGTTGTAGGATATTTTTGACACAGTAAAAAGATTATTGCAGTATCAGAATGAGGATATGATTCTCTAGCCTGTAGAAACGCTTGTGCTCGCTCTCTGCTGAGGAAGATATTCTCATTTCAACACAGAGTGAGTTCCCTATAGTCACATATTTCCCTTCTAACACCCTTTCATTATCAGATAGGCTGATGTCGCAGTCCGTGGTTAGAACGTTGTCCTTGGAGCTCGACAAGCAAAACTCCATATCCCGAGCTCCTAAGGAGTTACTGAAGTGTCAAACAGGAAGCAGGGAGATTCAAAAGCTGAAGGACTACAAGAAGACAATGAAGTGATGTTGATCATCATGGCTGAGCTCAGCTGCCACCAAATCAGGGGAAACATAAGTCTGGGGTAAACAAAATTTTCACAGACTAAGTCTTCAGCTGCTCATGAAAGGCTTCCTTCATTTAATTTCCTATTTCCCTGCAAGCTGTTTCTTCTGGAAATTTTGGAATTTCTGCTATGAGAAGAGATCTGATATTCAGTTTTGATACAAACTGAACCACCACTTTTTCACTAACAAGATCAGTAGAACTAAAACTGGGAGCCCAAAGCACCTTCTCCTTACTTATCAATTCTGTTCCATCTTCATCCATGTATTTTCACATTCCTTCTCTTTCTCTCTCTTTACTACATCTTGTGCATACTGGGGAATATGGATGTTTTTCATATAGTGGATTATTATAGATGAGTTTTCCATGATAAAAGTCCTCTAGCTCCCTATTCTCCACAGAATTTTAAATAAAATATCTCTGATTTGAAGACAGAATGATCAGTCCAAATCATGTCCCAGATGTGCAAGCTTCAGAGCAGGAAATATATAAAAATAATTAAATATTTAGCATGAGTTATACAATATTAAAACCAGAGGAGATTGAAGTCAGAGTGGTGATATTTACAAAGCATTCTTGATTTTGATACCAAAAACTGTTTAACCTGTTAACAAATAATTTAAATAAACCCCAAAAATTCCTATTATATCCCCTCTTTCTAACTTTTTGTAGAATGTATCTCTGAACTGTTAATACATACTGCTCAGAATTTCTGACTTGCATTTGTACAGATTAAAAGCACATTTTACATTTAAGTTTCTTTTGCTTCATAAATATGATTATTTTGACTTTAAGACTTTCTAATAATAACCCTTTTTTTGTTCTATCAAATAAAATGTGTGATGGACCTTGCAGGGCCATTTTCAGCCCACTGGGAGCCACAACCCTCCTGTCACCATCGATCAACTTCTCAATGCCTACTTACCCATCAGTGGGTGCTGAGGTTTCTGCTCCATTATCTCTTCAGTACTAAAAGAGTTGCCAAGATAGGTTGCCTTCCGTCTCCAGGAAAGGAGGAGAAACCTTCCAGAAAGAGAGAACCTAATACCACAAATTAATCCTCCTCTTGTTTGGTCTGAACATATGGAACTTTCATACACACTACACACAGAATATTGTTGAGCACACAAAGTGTGCTACAGAAATGAAGCAGACATAGATCATTAAGGTTTTTTATTTGTCAAAATTGTCTTAAATTCTAGAAGAATGTCAGTCCCCTGACTTTTCAGGGTGTAGAAGTGCTGACTGGCACGTAAGACTCAACAAATTAGATAGATGCAGATGATTTGCATGGCCAACAGTCATGATTTCCTCACACAATTTTAAGGAAGCAAGCCAATTTTGAAACAGAATCCTGCGGTCCATAATATCTCGTAGCTCTCTGTAAAGTAATATAAACACAAGTAAGCTCAAGGGCTTGATATTTAGATGGTATCAACAAGCATGTCTAATCCATTGTGTTACAATTGACTAAGCGTAATTGCTCATTTACAGAGAAAAAAAAAACCCACAAAAATACCTAAGCCATTTTTTCCCTCTAAATGATACCACATTTCTTCAATTTTTTGCTTTATTTTTCATGTTTTTAAAACTTGGAATGACTAGTTATGTGACTCACAGGGAAGTATTTTTGCAACAGATGAGACTAATTATGCTGGCACTGTGAATATTTACACTGTTCTAGCCCTCTTCATAGCCTGATTTATGCATTAAATGTTGGACAGTAATTTAACAATTACTTTGGCAAGATTAGAAATTACACAAGGACAGTGGTGGGGAGGAATATGAAGAGACCAAACAGAAACTTGATTATTTCAGATATTACCATTGGGATCGTATAATTAAGTGCAATCCTCATTTCATTACAAAGTTCAATGAAAAGTACAGCTGCATTATTCTTAACAGTCAGCAAACTTTTTCTTTTTTTTCCAATTTTCATGTTGATCTCCTCAGTCCTCAGAAGGGCTACAGGGCAAAATGAGTTCTTGAGTTTTTGATTAGGTTGAAAACAATCTGATTTGCAATTTTTCAATATCTGTTCTATTCAGTTCATTGAGTCACTGAGACACCTTAGTGTACTACAACATTTAGTAATAGACTAAAGTAGTGAAAGTATTTAGTAATAGACAGTCAGACTGCAGATAGGTCATAAAATACTAGTAAATATGGGGGCATGAGGAAATGATGGGTTTGACTGTAAGTAACTCTGAGGCAGGAATGAGTAGCACAGAAAAACTGTGCTACTCATAGATGGTGTTTTTCAATTACATAAAGAAAGCCTTTACTAGTCAAAACTCAGCAGTACCCTAGATACCAAAAAGTTTTCCTTTGGTTAATTGTGATTCCTCACATGGTATGAGTGGTAGCCAGTCCTGCTAAGTGTCTGCTGCTGATGTCCATTGGTGGTAGTGGCCTGGCAAAGGTATTCACAGGAAGGGATCAGCAATGCCCATCTCTTCTAAAAGGAAAATGTTTCTCTTCTTATAGTTGAAATAAGAATGCTTTTATGTTTTAGTGCACTTAACATTCCTCACCCTGCACCTTCTAAAAGAAAGAAGTATCATGATGCTTATTTTGCTGTAGGAAAAACTGACTCACAGGAAGATGAAGAGGCTCATCCAGGTCATCCAAAAAAACTGGTGGCACAGCTAGGAAAAACACAGGCCTCTCATGTCCCAGTCTGATGCCCTATCTGTGTTTCCTCAAATAAAAGAATTCACAAACAGCAGGAGCCTGCGTACCGAAACCTCCTCATTACCTGATGAGTTGTGGATTTTACATCAACTTTTCTTTGAAAATCATTGTTTAGCTGTAAGTAACCCAGGCGTTTCCCCTGAAAGTACTTGTAACACTGAAACCACTTGCAGCTCCTGGGATACAAAGCACATCTGTCAAAAGAAAATCCTCATTAATAAAGTATGAGTATTCTGGCTCTTTTGCAAAGCCTTAATGTGACACAAACACCCTTCTCACTGCTTGTGATAATTTTGCCTTTGAAAAGAATGAAGTTTTCTAATCTGAGCTCACATCAGTGGGTTTACTGAAAAGATGAATTTGATCTGTTCTTTTCTCTCTTAACAGCAATGAAGAAAGTGGGTGCAGGGAGAAGAAATAGTCGCAAAAGATACGTGAAAGCAAACAAGCCGTTCAGCTCTTCTCGTGTTTTTGCACGTACCGTGGAAGTGGAGCCAATACTGTGCCCAGGCTGGGATGTGAGTGCTCCTGCCATGCACGTTTGGCCAATCCCTCTCAGCGAAAGGGATGCTGCTTGGAAGCAGCATTTGATTCATTTGCTCATGGCTTACCAAAATGCATCCTACATGCTAATATTTGTCATAGAAATAACCTCAGCCACGGTATTTTGCTGAAAAAGTACAACAGCAGCAAATTAAATGTTTCAGAGAAAAATGTCAGCCTTTTCAAACAAAGTTTCCAAATTTCCACAACAGCAACTGGTATTAGACATGAGGCATTTACATTTTTAATCTTCCCTTGCCACGGCTGGTTTTAATTAACAAAAATTACAGTGGCAGCAACTGGCACAGATAGATGCTGGAACTAATTATTAAGATGGCATGAGTTAAGATTTAAAATGTAGATTTAATTTTGGAAAACAACAATATATTAAAAAATAATCAGCCCTACAGCCTTTACAAAGATACCAGGTTGCACCAGGGAGATGACCTGTCTTTTACAGGAAAGTGGATTTTGTCAGGATATTTACATGCAATACCCTGCTATATTCACGGCAGCCTTTCCCAAAGGCAGTTGCTCATACATTTGCAATTTCCATCCACCTCTGATTAAACAGTTGAACCCCCTTGTAGCTTTTCTATTTTCACATATTTTGATCCATTTGGTCACTGTCGGGATACATTTTCAAACCTGAAGTATGCAAAGACTTTTGGAATTTTGACTGTACCAGCCAGAGTTATCAAAGGCAATGATGTGTTCTAATTTACAAATGACACCGAGTATATTAAAAGTGTATCCCCACAAGGTCGTGGTTGAGAAAAAAAGATTTAGAAGTTAGCTTGACTTGAGTTTTGTTATGCTTTATTGCTGTCACATTTTTATACAGTAGTTCTTTCCCAACAGTCAAAGAACAGGGAAAGAAGGACCAGAAATTGGAAGCAAAGCAGAAATGGAAAGAAAAAGAACAAAGGACCAGAGAATGAGATTTCAGTCACATCTAGTAGTGATAAATCTAAGTTTTCTAAAAAGCTGGGTTGAACATTGTCTGTTATTTTCCACTCCTATATTTTACCCATAAAGTCAGCAAGTGGCTGGCTGTTTTGCTGTGTAATCAGCGTAAATCATTTGAGTCAAAGTCCTGCTTTGTGGACTAGCCATCTGTTACTATTTTTTAATAATTTAGAGTTAAAAAGTTTGGATATTAGAAGTCTCCTATTTTGGTTGATTTTTAAACATATATTCTGCTTATATATTTGGCAACACATGCTGCAACATCTTAATTTTATATTAATGATTTTTAATTTTTTTTCTGTGTTCCGTAGATAACTGTTTCAAACACCAAGTGAAAAGGGATGTTACCACATGAAGTTATTTCTTTAAAGGACAAGTAGCAGATTCCCCAGATTTCCTCTATTCCTAGCTCATGTTTAAGGTCCATGAGGAACAGGGGGATCTGCTTTGCCACACTCTCAAGCCATGGGACTTCTTAGCCCTAAGGCTGAAGACAGGATAGTCACAAGTTAGAACGATGGAGACTCCAGACTTTGTTTTGAATGCAAACTAACCATCTCTCTTCTTAGCGTGTCAGAAGAGAGTTTTCTTTGAAATGATGGAAAAGTAGCCAGGATAGCATTCAGGGCATGAACTGTTTTAGAAAGTCTTATTCTAATATTGCCCAAAGCACTAATGGGAAAGGCTCCCCTCTGGATTAAAGTGTATCTTTGATTAATTTTAAACAATTTCTCCATTTCATTACACTGAAAAATATTACATTTAGATTAACACCTATCATTATCATAAATTACTCAGAAGTTAGAAATTATGCCAGTAATTTCAAACTGATGACAATAACTCTATATCTCAGAAAGAAGGAAAAGCACTAGGTTTAATTAAAAAATACGAGTCTAGCTATAAAAGAATGATGCAATCAGCATGAAGTGTGACTTTGCATTCTTTTTGGCTTAGTAGTATTTAATATATTTACTGGGATGCATAAAAATAACCAAAACATGACCTAGTCATTTCTAATGGAATGTAACCAATGAGCTAGTGGTAGGTCTCTGGGAGTTGTCAAATGTCTCAATGGACTGCAAGGACAGAGAAGCTCAGGCTCCTGGCCCATAGCACAGCAAGTGTCCGTTCAGTTGTTGACCCATTCACATATATCCTGCTCTAGCCTAACACTGGGGTAGTATTTCTATAAGCAGCCTATGAGAAGAAATTAATCAGTGATACTGAAGGGATGACACATGCTGGTCAACAGTATAAAGGTATAATTGATAGAATAAGCAATCAAAGGGCAATCAAATCTTTCAGGTCATAGACAGGTTATATAGTAATGTGAATTCCAGAGGCTTTCTGGCTAGTTTGATTTTCTGTCAGTTTGGACTAATAGAACTAATCTGTTTTTAAGGAGAGTGGCAAAAACATGTTACTTACTATAATACTATCTATTATGAAAAAAAATACAGAACATATTTATTCTTTCTCTCAGTAATAGAAAGTGCCTTAATTCTACAGACCCTAAAGGGTGCAAGGAATGAATCTGTAGAAAGAATGTCTATCTTCTCACCAACATGATCAGGCAGAGGAAACATCCTGCAGCTCGTTAACAGTAACCTGCAATTGCTTTATTAATATACAGTTGTAATAATAATGTATGTAATAAATCTTCTCAGCCAGAGAGAAGTTGATGCACTGAGACTTACTTAGTGTAAAATGATGCTCCTCTACTGAAATGGATGCAGCTGAGTCACACGTGAAGTATAGATTAGCAGATTATTATGAAAGTGGAAAAGAGAAACGACAGTGGCCTTTGGGGCAGACAGAAACCGCTCAGATTTAAGGGATGCTAAATTTAAGATTACAGCATGTGCAAAAAGTGAAAACCAATCTTTCTTAACCACAGCCCCCCATGAACTTGACTGATGTCTCCCACAAATGAAGGCACTTGCTAAATCACATTAAATCATTCCCTCAGAGTGGGAAAGAGGGTGAAGGGTGCTGCCCCAGACTTGACCCCAATATTAGTTACAGTATATTTCCCATCCCCAGAAGTCACCCATCACATTTTCACTTCAGAAAGTGGCTGCAAATGCCTCACTCTGCCAGGCAAATAGCACTTTTGAGGTTGAGACAGTCTCTAAGTAGGAGTTTTTATAGCCTTCTCATTTAGGGACCACTAGGCACTACTAGAGAGCTTTATGAAATACGAGTTTAGGAAGCTCAGGATATCTTTAAAAACACATTTTTCTGCCTAGAAAGCAAGTCCTATTTCAAGGACATTTGCTCAGTGAGACATCCTCTCTGCCTGCATCCCCTTCTCTGTGGCAGAGCTGATGGCGCTCATCAGCACTACAGGCAACCCTCTAACCCCCTTAGAGTAAAAACCTGGATTTCCTGCTGTTGTGAGGTACAGCAGAGACTTGTACCCGTCACCCCCTTCACTGGAACAGAAAGGAAATTTTCTTTTGCTTTCCAAGAGTTCCCTAAACTTGCTCATTTGCCTTAAAGGCATGCCTGTGAAATGGCAGCCTGCACACTCATGTTTGTGTTGTCATTTCTTAAACACCTGTAATGAGGATACATGTCAACTGGATTTAGTTTTTAGATAACCCTCACTCAAATGTTTATTCTATGTTACAGTTTAGTTTATTAAAACATCCTTCCTTACTGACTCTAAGGCATACAAGTATGCTCACCTGTGCAAACACTGCCGTTATCTTCACTTACGTTCTGCAAAATATTTTAACTTTCACCAGAGAGTTGAAAAATAACTCAACATGTCTGCCTGACAAATGCAGTTGAAACATCCCAGTTTCCTTCCAAGAAGCCCGTTCTCTCCTCAGACTGCTGAAATTGTATTACATTGAGGAATAAGCTCTAGAAAGTCCTAAGAACTGCCAACAGCCAGCACCAAAACCTTGCAAGCTCCTTGTCTTACAGATGAAGGTCTGAAACTCCTCCAGAAGAGTAAATAAAAATAGGATACCTAGTACAGATATTAATAATCTCAGAAAGCTAATTCCAAGATTTCTGGAGATGTTTCATGCTGCATTTTCATTTATTATTATTCCTAAGGAGTAGTTGCTCCCGAGTTGCAATCCACCAATAAAAATCCACTCAGAGACATTGTTGGTAGAATACAGAATTTTAGTTAAGCAAATAAGTTGACCTAAATCAAAATACAATGCTACAGCTCATCGACTCTGTTTTAATATGCTCACAGAAACTCAGCTGGTGTACAATGCTTTTCTCTTGTTGTGATTTTCAAACAAAAGCAAGCATAAACTTTGTAACAGCATATTAGTTCCTAGTCCAGTAATGTGCTGGAGTTAAAACTTGGGTGAAGAAGCTGCATTCAGAATTGCTGTTTTTCCCATCGAAGGCCACCTGTAAGACCTGCAGAATTTTGTACAGCTCAGGGCCATCAGCCCTGACACTGATTACAGCATGAACAACCCCTGCAGGTGAGAATGACCACGTTCCCACTGGCTGCTGGGCTGCTCCAGCCAGCACCCAGGGGATTTTATTCCTCTTATCTTTTCCTCTGTCCTTTGCCATCAACTGAAACAGCAGCTGTTCAGGCTGGTTTGCCTAGTTAACTGCTCAAATCCACACCTGATTCCTCAGCTCAAATGACCTGATTTTCCCACAAGTTAAAAGAAACTGAGTTTGCTTCATGCCTTTGGAAAACAGACCATGTTGACACGGTGTGTATTTATAGGTTTTCAGTACAGCCTGAAAAATGTTGGCTCCCTTCTTTGGCTGAAAACTGGGTTAATTATGAGATGCATCTGCCAGTCTTGAGAGCACAGCTCCCTAGTCCCAGCTGTGTGGCGCACATGGCATTAAAGACAAAAATCCAACAATTTCAAATTAAGAAGAACATCAGAAAAAAGAAAGATATTTAATTATAACAAAGAATTTCAAGAAAAATCCTCTCTTTTCCTTTCTGAGATGAGCTATCTCAGGACATTACTTGTGAGACACAGTGTAATTCAGGTGAGCTGTCTTTGTCACTACCACAGCACAGATTTCCAGCCAGTAGGTAGGATGAACGACAACTGCTCCTGGCTGGCTGCCTCTGCAGTTTGACTTCTGCCATTTTGGATGATGAAAGCAATCAGTGGCCTCGCTCTTCGGGACCACACTCCTGCATTGAGGGCAGGAAATATCAAAAAGACAATAGCACAGGTAATGGCAACAGCCTACAGTTTCCCTTACTCAAGGTCTGTGCAGACAGGGAACAGGAGGAAGAGATGATGCTGATAAGTTATCTGTGAACAGTAACGCACACTCTACATAGGGGTGGCATATGAAGCCCCCATCTCTCTGTTTCCTCTCTGCAAATAGATGGCACAGTTCAAGGAACAGCTCTCTAAACTGACAACTCCAAAACCCCAGCGTTTTGTTTTATAATATATCAGCAACAAATAAATCTTAAATTGTCTAGAAATTCTTCCTAACCTTTCAGTGAAAGAACAGCTGTGCATCCCCAAGCAGCACTGGCTTCTTTGTTAAATTGTTTGGCTGAAGTTTTGAAAAACATCAATCTATTCCTTCAGAAAGATACTGCTTTGACCGTCTGGTCAGTGACCTTGTGAGCTTCTCTGCTCTGTACTGTCTCGGCTTTGTGCTGGAAGCACTGGTAGAGCTGGGAGAAGAGTCTTGGTTTAATCTCACAAGCTGAAGACAATAAATAGTCAGAGTGTATAGTGCTAGTTTTTTTCCTAAATAATGGTCAAAGATTCAGTTTTAAAATGGTGACTCAGAATAATCTACATATAAAGAGTATGAGTTTAAACACCCTAATTTCATTCCATGATGTTCAGCAGGTCCTAGGTGGTATCAAAGTCTATTTTCTGAAAAGGTCTCAAGTGGTCTCTATTTTCTGAAAAAGTTTACAAATGCTTTTAAAAGGTAGAATGAGCTATTTGTAGGATATCATCCATAAACAAATATAACAAACATAAATGCAAAATCATGAACTACTTTGCAGGAGGCGCATCAAAAAAAAGATTAACAGGTGAAAATACCATTCAAACCACTGGCTAAACCCCACAGGTGCACACCTATCTTTAATTTGTGTCCATTATAACTTCATCCCAATCCAAATATTTGAGAGAAGTCCATTTTGAAAACCAAACAGGAGATTTGGATTTCTGAACCAGTTCAGTTTCAAACTGAGTCACAGCTTTTTCCACACTTTAGCATTTTTTAATTCTACTTGTTACGCAGGAATTCATGGGGTGGACAGGAAGGCAGAGGTGGCAAGGGGGATTTACTACTGCTAGCATTTCTGTATACAATCTGCAGCAGGGGACTTCACGATACCTGAAATGGTAGCAGAACTGTAGCAGCTGCAGGGAACGTACAGTATTTTCCAGGTACACCGTAGCAGTGCCATACTGTGCTATTAAAAAGTATAGTGTTAACTAGTTCATTGGGATTACCCTTTCTTTAAATAATAAAAAGAGCTCTTTTATATCTACTGAAGCAGTCCCAAGGAGCAAACACACACAGCTCTGCTTAATTAATTTGTACCTTTTCCACTATGAGTCCTCACCTCCCTATAATAAAATGTAATAAGATTAAACTATGCCTTAATTATTTGCTAAATCATATAGTATTGGTAGAAAGATGCTAAATCTTTATTTTACAGAAGTGGGTAGTATATTTTAAAATGTGATACAGCCACTATTGAAATAAATTGCAGTCCCAAAAGGTTACAAATTACAAAAATACCAAACCCAAAAACATTAGCGTGATAAATTTGCTAGAGGGCTATCATTGTTTAAATGTTTATTGCTTTTCTAACCATTTCATTTCCTGCTTTCAGTAACATATGTTAAACATACAGTTTCCTGAAATATAGGAGGAGGAGGGGGTGGTACTGCAAGAACAGTAAATTATTTATGACAGAAAACTTTCTATCTTGATGCTATGGGCAAAATTAGGGTTAGTGGGAAACAAACATCCTTATGGGTAAAATTAGAACGATTTCCCACCACCAAAACCCCAAGAGGTTGGGGCACTGATAGACACTTACAACGCTTTACTGCAAAGATGACAACTTTGGCAGCATTTTAATTGCATCTGCTATCCAGGGGTGTGTGTAGCCTAACAAACCATGTACAATAACTGCATGAATGTTTCTTGAAAAGTCTCCATTAACTGATGACATTAAGCTAATGATAAAATAATGATCTGTGCAGGACTAATGTTTTTACTGTAGTTTAATAACCCAAGAAGAGTATATTTTAGATCACTCTGTTATTTCCATTAAATAATTTCTAAAATTGTTTGATTTTTGCTTGGCTATTTTCTTCTCCTGGAACGTCCAGTGAAAGCAAATACCGTATCATGTTGCCTTTCCAGCGTGCAATGCACTGTGCTTTGATAAATAGCTGTCTGTGACAACATTTATGGTGTTAAACCTCACCCATTCTTCAAAAGTTTGAAGGTTAAAGGGACCTTCCCATGCCAGTTACACATGAACTTTACAAGCTGCAGTAGAACCGGACCCTGTGAGATGCTGACGATCAGTAATTTCCTGAGTGTTTAGAGACATGGCACCAGGGTGACACAAAGCTTTTATAGCATCCTGGAACCATCCATAAGTAGGGAAAAATCCTAGTGCACTCCACAAACGTGAGAAATTCACCCTACCAAAATCCCTAGCTTTTCTCAGACCTTCCAGAGGCTGCACATGGCTCACTCATGCTAAGCCTATGTTTCCTGAAGGAGAGCAGCAACCTGAGCTGGAGAGACTGAAACAGGGCAACTTTCCCAAATTTCCACTGAGCCTATAGCTGGGCAAGGAGTAACCAACCTCCTCTTTAGTGTCTGCAAGTCTCCCAAACCACCAACCTCTTCATACTCTCTACCAAAGCTTCCTTTAAGCTTTTTAGATCTTCCTAATCCAACAGTCCTCCACCCGTCCCTTTGTTCTCAAACCAGACAATACGTCGGACAGACAGTGTCACTGTAACTCCCTCCCATCACTTTCTCATCCCACTAGCTACTCATTTAGCAGAACAGCCTGGCCCAGGCTGTATCTTTTCACATACCCAAGTTTGACTTGCTGCAGGCTTAGCATGTTTCAGGGCAGTTTTCTGTAAAAAACTTAAATTACAGACAAGTAAAGCTCCCTGCCTTGGATGTCCTGTCTGTGACCTGCAGATAAGCGTTAGTTATTAGAGCCAGATAAAACAAGTGAAATATTTTCCATGATTCTGGGCATATGCAGCAATGAATTATTCATATATCCTTCACAAGGGTCACAGGACACAAAACATAGCAAATAATTAAGAACACTTACAATAGTAGCTGCAATTTTTGTAGGTAGGCTGAGTACTTTGAATACATTCACTGTTTGACAAGAGTCCTTAATTGCAGAAACTAACATATATTTAAATAAGGTAACTGAGTAATCCAGACATGAAAATTCTGGGATGTTTCAAGGAGAGAATAAACATAAACTATTTAAGACAATCAAAATCATTCCTGCAATATAAACCAATTTTAGCTCTTACTCAGATATTATTGACTTGGGGTGTTCAGCGAGCCAAAGGATGCTCTCAGCTGCTACACGGCAATGCGGAGCTCACAACTTTTCCAACAAAGCAGAACAGGTTATTGCCATTGACTCCTGTGGGTAGTTTCTCTAATTACATGTCAGAGAAATATACAATAATGACCTAGAATTTGGTAGCAGATATTCATTTCTCTTCCATAGCTTGTACAAAAGCTAAATCCAGCAGGAAGAATTTCCATTTAGTAATAGGCTCCATATTAGGATTTTCATATGCTCATTATCTAAATGTACTAAATGTTGGAAAGATGATTCATTCCAGGTCAGCATTTGCTTATTCTTATGTATTTGCAGCATTATTTGTTACTTCCATACTTAAGTGAAACACATGATCATGCAATTCTAACTTTTCTTAGCAGGGCCTGAACATACCTGAAAAGGAAGCTCATTCCCTCTGCTTCAAATCACAGGGGCGAATGAAGAACATGAACTATTTTACATTGTGTCTCAAGAGAGTTATAAATAATGAATCTTCTAGTGTAGGGTCACTGCTATTTCTGTTTTTCGCTCTAGGATAACGGCAAACCCCATTTTTCTTCCTATGTATTCGCTCTCCCATACCACCATCCGAAATTCAGCTTTTGCCTAAATAACAGCAATTATCCTTCCTTATATAATTCTGCTTTTTCTCACAGTGAAAATTTTTCTCCATAGTTTGGTGGTGACTGGCTGGATTTTTGGTTCCTTTTCCTCAAGACTCCTTGTTAATCCCTAAAGGCATTCTCCAGTTTTCTTTCATCTCCTACCACTGCTTTGATCTTAGGGACTCTCTTCTTTATCTGTCTTGAAGCTTATAAGCCAAATTTTCAGAATTAAAGCTGAAACTGCAAAGGGCAACATGGAATAAAAGATGTTTATTGTTGGCTCTGACCATGATGAAATATAAAATAAAATCTCACCCCCCCCCCCCCCAAAAAAAAGAAATTGTAGAACTGGACAACAGAAAATAACTGAAGTAGCTAAAATCACACATTAAACACTGGGATTTCTCTGCTGTGAGCTACACTAAACATGAGCTGTCGCTGACTGGATGTGTTTTTGTAAATTGCCCCTCTTTAATGGTATCCAGCAATGACAAGAAGCCAATACCTTAAATTTCTCTCACCAAAAATGCATCCTAAAGATTGTATAATAAATAAAAGGCACTAAGAACTTTGCTTGACAAAGAGATTTTTTTTAAGTCAGTTGCTGTTTGTCATATGATTCCAAGTCTGCCTCGAGAGCTGGAGACTTTGATATTGGAAATGTCAATTGGAAGCATGATCCAGTTGATGGAAGTTTATATACTCCTTGTTATAGATTAAGAGACATTCAACTGCTGTTTATCAATGGTTATTTGCTCTTTAATTCTACAGATGACAAAGTCAAGAGACATGGAGGAAATGAAGTACCATGAGTAAAAGACATACAGAAGAGTTGCCGAAAGACTTTTGGAAGGAGGAGAAGCCCCTCGAGCAACAGCAGCTACAGGAGAAGAGTTGTAGGGCTTGTAAAGTGCAGAAGATTTGCACATCTGTGAGATGTAGAAGTAGTATTGCTTGTCCTTTTCCACCCCAGAAAAAACACTCTCCAAATTGCTAACAACGTCTTTGATTATCCAGCCTGAAGTCACTTAAAGCCTGATTTTCAGAGGATGGATTTTCTGCACCTTCAGGCCCCTTCAATGCTTCTCAGCACAAAAAGCTGAGGCATCCAAAGCAGCTAATATACTCTTGGTCAGTTGTCTTTCCTGTTGCTTGCAACAGAGGTGACAAAACAGCTGGCAGGAGATCCAGCAGCTGGAGAAAACAGACATTAATACATGCCCACAGAGATAAGGAAGGTGGAGCTCAGCCCTTGCCTGTCCCCAGAGGCAGGGAGGCAACTGGGCAAAGGCACAGCTCTAAACCAGCCAAGCAAACTGGTCTCAGAGAATGGAGGGAACAGGGCATAATAGAGGGCAGGGAGAGGTATTTGGAGATGTGGGAAGAAGGTGGAAGCTTTCCTCCAGTATAGTCTTAAAAGGATAGTGAATAGCATGAAGAAAAAAAATGAGACAGCTTTTGGAAAAGAGGAAGCTAGTGAGCTTTGTTTGCTATTTTAGAGGAAAATCCATATGTGGATCTGTATGCTTTGCTAGCCTGTCTCATCTTTTTCAGAAACACCAGGCTGGATGTCCTTTTTCTTTCTTCTGTGCAGAAGGAGCATCCTACGCAGAGAGAAACTCGCTGCAGAACAGCGCAGCAAAGCTGAACCCGGCGCCTGCGTGACCACCTGGGCACCCCTTGACATGTGCTCTTTGCTCCCTAGTTTTTTTAATGTTTACAAACTGGCTGACTTTCTACAGTCTGAAAAACCTACAAACATAGCTATTCACGGAGAAGTTGGTTACTTCTTAGACTCTATAATAAATTGCCTTAGTTAATAACTTTTTTCACAAGAATTATAGCCTCCAATTTAATGGAGTCATAAAAGCATAACTTGAGCTCTGTTTATTTCATTGTAAAACAGATTTGGAAAGACTTAATAATTGATAAGACTTTTTGGACTGTGATAAATAAGATTTTTTTAATCAACTTTTTATGCTTGGTAGATTAAAAGAATATGTGTTCTTCAGATGTATATTTCTGAGTATGCATGGACTGCAAAACAGTCATATAAAAACATTAAGAAGAATGATAAACTAGACAAAGACAGTGAAAAACATACTTATTGGTTACAGGATTCTGATAAGCATAGTATTACATTTTGTAATATGATGAACAGTCTAAAATGAGATGTTATAGCAAAATCAATGCTCACTGCTCAGTATGCAAGTGTTTAATATGAAGAAGTAAAACTTGTGAATATCCTAACCAGTTCTTGGCAATATCCATGCAACTATAATAAATTACACAAAGCCATTCATGCAGGAAATTACTCAGAGATTGTTACAGATCTTAGTTCTCCAGAATGCCTCTTGTATTAACAAGTACGTACACAGAGGTATCACTCATAAAAGGCAGTGGACTGTGAGTTTTGGAAGAAAGAAATTGCAAGCCATAAGACAAGTACAAACCAGCTACTAATAGAGAAACCCATCCCATTTTTCCTCTGATATATTTCAGCTGCCATGTAAAGGGACTACATAAAATGAGCAAGTAATTCTGCTCCCAGTCCTGGGTTCTTTGTACTGATTGCTCCAGAGGGCTGCTGATTTATTCTATCTGCACTTGTGCCATAGTGAAGGGTCAGGAGCAAAGCATTGGTGAGCTAGCATAGCTCAAGCCCACAAAAGGGCTACTTTGATTTATTCATATTACAGTGGTATTATTAATTTTACTACATTGAACTTAGGGAAAGTAAAAAGTGGTCTGTGAGAGATTTTGATGAAATGTCAGGTACAATCGCAGCCAGTGATCTGTGCTTTCTCACCAGTGATATGTCCCAGTTCTTAACAAGGCATGGTGGTCCATGAACAAGCAGGAATCTCTCTGGAAGATCCCAGACCCTGAAACTATCCCCCAGCACAGCATCATGCTCTGGACTAGATAATTCCATGCTCACCCCCCAGTTTATAGCTTGGAGAATGAGGATGGCTAGCTGTGTAGTGACCTTTCTGGCATAAGGACCACCCTGCAGCGTGAGACCTCTTTGGGGAATTCCACAGGAGAATGAAGATCAAGCGACTGCAGGTCATGCAATGGACAAACCAACATGTGAGCTGGATGGATCTGCACAACTTCCATTTCACAGCAGCACAAAACCTGCAGGGATAAACCCATGATACTGGGGCAGAGCTATTTTTATGGTAGGAGTCATACTAACTACTGGCAGTCTATGGTAGCCTGGGAGGATTATCTACCACCTTCGCTTCTACTCGTTTACTTTTTCCACATAGTTTTAGTTCAAATTTAAAAGCTTCCCTGGTGTGAGATACAGCCACAGTTTGTTAAAGAAATGGAAAAGAACATCCATAACCGTGTTGGGATTCCCTGACATTACTCAGATTTGGAGAAAATTTGAAATTTAAAAGTAAAATGTTCAGAATATTCCATAATATTTTCATATTACAAGCAGACAAGGATGTTTTCTGTTACATAAGAACCTTCCCCACAGCCTCCCTAGGTCAGACTTTTTCCTCAGACTTCTTTATTTGCTGTCATTTTTACAGGGCTAGCACCAGCACAATTCTCTGTGTGTCAACACTGTTGTCTTTTCCCCTCTCAGGCCAATTATTCAAACCATTAACTGTTAGTACTTTATGAAGTTTCTTGCTTCCAAACAGATTAGAAGTCGATATCTTTGGTCAGCCAGGTAGACATTCAATGAACTTTTTAATTAACAAAGCTCATGCCAATAATACCTTTGGTGGAATTCTGCTTAACAGAAATACTGAATGCGTATTCACTGCAGAAGTAACCACTGACCAACGTGCTCTTCTCCCAGAGAGGGAAGAAATTCTGATACTTCCAACGTAATCGAATTTTGAAGACATCCACATAAAAAGGTTTGCATTCAGGATTGCTACTAGGGCTGAAAAATTACATCTGAGAAGTGGCAGAAATTGAGTATTGAACTATGTAGCAGAACAAGAGAAAACACGTTTCCACCCCATCCCTCAGTCTATTGTAATATCTATTAGCATGATGCTTAACTAAGACCATTAACCTTGTCCTTGCAGCTAGGTTCATCTGCTTCCCAACTGCAGGGCTGATATTTCTACGCAGCTGTGACAGCATTGGCAACCTGGCGGTAGGTGTAAATTGTGCCCGATATCCAAACGCATATTAATCTGCTGATGTATGGGCAGTTGGGAGCCTGTAAGAATCAAACGCCCAGAAGTATTAGACTTTCATACCCAAAATAAACCAGCTGAGTACCCATCTCAAGTGAGTCATCTGACATCAGCTGAACACTGCCATTGACTCTGACTTAAAGTGCTTTAGCTTGGAAATATCCATAAAATAGCTGAGAAATCCTTATTTTGTAAACAGAAAAAAAATAAAAATGGACATCTGGATGCAGAAATCAGGACCCACACAATAGAATGCTGGCTACAAGCATCCTTACTCCATCAGTCTCAAGCCAGATCCAAGATTTGTCATTGCTATAGTATTTTAACATGCTACAGCTCTTTTACATACAACTTTCATATATAATTTATAAATAACTGTTGGTATTCTCTATTTTTGTCATTTCCTCCAGGACAATTTGCTTAAAACAATATATCCTTTCAACCTTAAAACATTGTCTTGCTCTGCAGGCTGATTTATTACCTTGTAATTTCAGACACACATGACCTTTACTACTATGGTTTCCTTGAATCCCTGTTATTGTTATTATTTATGCAGTTCCTAGTAGCACACAAGAAATTTGTTTATAATTCTGCGCTTGAAAGTACTGAATGTAAAACGAGTTACCCCTAGGAATTTATTACTTAAGCTTCCTATTTCATCATATCATTATGAAATCTAGTATTTTTATAATAAAATTATGCATTATAGATTCATGGGTTTCCAGATAGGGTGGCTTTTTCAGGTAATAACTCTTAAAACTTGAGAACTGCTGCGATGAAAACATAAATGTTCCAACCCATCCACAACATCAATGCCCTGTATGTGGTGTTTCAGTCAGGACTGCAAGACTCTGACCAGCTGACCTTCCTGGCAGTGGGGTTCAGAGACAGAAGAGGCCCAGTGGGGAGGTTCATTGTAGTTTGCTGTGGAAGGGCAAGCAGATGGCCCTACCAGTCCTTCTCACCCAACTCTTGTAGGTATGTCAGATTGGTCTTTCAAAGATACAGCCCAAAGGACAAATATTGATTTATAGACATGTCAAAATCATGCTTGCAGGCTCCTCTATGTTTGTCTACTTTGAATCAAAAGATTCCTTGCATTCCAACTTTAGTTAATGGCTTCACTGGAGAGTCTTAAATGACTGCAGACATCCTCTTATTAAAGTGGAAGTTTGAGCGCTTTGTGAGCCAAATATTACTTATTACCCACATCAGACACAATAAGTACACAGGACAGACTGCTTGAGCCTTCAAGCTGAAGAACACCCTTCACTTGTAGACTCAACATCTGAGTCAGGTCAAGTGCTTTCTTTTTGCACAGAGTCTGTATTTTCATGAGCGAGTAGTGGGAGACAATCATCAGAGCAGAATGTTTGGTCTGAAGATCTGATGTACTCCCTCTATGTACTTCTCAGTGTGTTTTGGACTGTTCTGGCCCAATGGACAGAACACCCTTTAGTGGTAGGAATGCACCTTCTGATTTAGTTTCCTCAAAAAGGATTAGACTGTGAACTCCAAGACCACTCCACAAAGTCAAAAGTGGTGAGTGGGATAAGTCTGAGTCACTCCAAAAGCTCACTCCTGACCTGAACTAAAATGATAATGTTGACCTGTCTACAGAAAAAGTCAGCAGCAACTATAGAAAATTTGCCTTTTGCTCGTGGAGATTCTTCCACTGTTACTAATTTTCTGGACTATTTACTCCAACCTCTCTGAAACAGGACATGTTGATGCATTGCAATCAGAGTCAGGGTGGATTGGTTTAACAAAAGGTCAGCTTCAAAGGGTAACTGTCAGCTTTCAGTGAGTGATACCATTAGTGGCCTTTTTCATAGCAGCTGAATGGCATGAGTGATAGTGCAGATTTGTAATTTGAACAGGACAATCTAACTCTCTTAAGTACTTCCCCACCCCCTGCATGCTCACTTTCTCCCTGACCTTGGAGAAATCTGCACCAACTGTATCTTTTCTCTCCTTTTAAGAAAGTGGTAATAATACTTATCTAACTACAACCTTAACTTTCTGCTGAAAGCCTTGACAAGCTTTATATTATAGGGATATGAATGTTAAAGAAGAATCACAAGGTAATATAAAAGCTGTGCTTCCACCACTGACACAGGAGAGTAAGTACCAAAAACACTGGAATGCTTGCTATATAGCAAAGAATCAAAGAAGAAATTGCTTCATAGAACTGATTCTAATGGAGGATTTTCAGATCCCAGTACATTTAATTGACAGAACCAGACAATCATAGACTGGTTTGGGTTGGAAGGCACCTTAAAGCTCATCCAGTCCCAAACCCCTGCCATGGGCAGGGACACCCTCCACTAGACCAGGTTGCTCCAAGCCTCATCCAGCCTGGCCTTGGGCACTTCCAGGGATGGGGCATCCACAGCTTCTCTGGGCAACCTGTCCCAGTGTCTCACCACCCTCTCTATGGAAAATTTCTTCTTTACATCCAATCTAAATCTCCCCTCTTTCAGTTCAAAGCAATTACCCCTTGTCCTGTCACTACATGCCTGTGTAAGAACTCCCTCACCAGCATTCTTGTAGGTCCATTTTTAAAGTTCCTGCAAGTTAAATCCCTGAATATTGTGTTTGAAGATGCTGTCAGTAATTTTTAGTGTAGTAGTAAAAAAAGGCACAATAGAGCTTGCTAAACATAAACAATCTTTATGTTTACATGATTGTACATGGACTTGAACATGAAAACTGTTCTCAGTCCTCATTTCAGCCCTATTACATTCAATAGAACGCCAAACCTCCTAGTGGGAAATACAACTTTGAGTTGTTCAGCTCTGACTGAAATAAAGAATCTTCTACTCCAACTATACAGTTAGGAGAACTGCCACAGTTTCTCTCCTTGACAAAGATCCTGGTCCTGTACAGTGCACAACATACCAACACTGATTGCCTGTCTACCAGCAGACAAGAATCCTTCTTTTACTGACAATTCAAAAAATTTACTGGTAAGTTAAAAGTGTGGGTGTTGCCCTTCCCATGTATAAAAGCTGGAGCTACTTTTGTCACAGCACTCCCCCAGCCTCAGACCTCTCAGAAGGATCACTGTGGGGGTACTTTACATACGGACAACATATGGGTGGTTATTCAACAGGGAGCAACATAGCCAATTTACCATCAGTTTTGCTTTTGATCACAAAAATGTGACAAAAAAAGTACCTGTTTCAAGTTTATTCCTCAGGAACCAGAAGTTGCCACAGAAAATACATCCTGATGTTGCTTGTGATCACATGGCTTTATTTGAATTTCCAGTGCAGGAGGTGTCAAGATGCTCAGGGATAAAGATTGTCACGCAGATAACCATAAGCTGAGGACCTCATTAACCTCTGTAGGTTTAAGATCTGGGTGCACCTTATGGGCTAAACAGGGAATATCTGAGGCAGGTTGTCAAAGACTACAATCTGTCCACATCAGTCAGACACAACCATTTATAATTTAAATAACACAGTGAAGGACAGGCTGACTGATGCCCAAATTACATTATATTAAAGAGAAAGATGTAGTTGGAGTGGCTTTCCTCATCACACAGGAGTATCCACACAGGATAACTAGGGAAAATTGATCACCATAGATGTCTCACAGCCTAAGGTGATATTTATAAAGGAGGTAGAGCACTCTAAAGGAAGAATCTGATCATTACATCTTCAGGGAAGAAAGAAAAATTGCTCAGTTTGATATGACATCTACTAGATGCCACACATTCACACCACTGACTCATGCCACACCATAAGGATTCAATGCTGAGATGCTCTGTTTTGGAAACTTGCTCAGATACATTGTTTTCAGTAAAACTAAAGTCAGAACTTTGATCAGATTTTGGTACATTTAATGAAAACAAAATAAGCCACCATATAATCCCTTAGAGATAAGGCCAAAACTCTCTATTTTGGGGCATCAAGTCTGCATCTGGATACTTAAGCTCCCTTTGTTACGTATCAGGTCACCCTTATTCATCAGCGCCATTCTACAGCAGCCAGGAGCAATCTGGCTTTAGCTCTAAGACACACTGTCCTTTTTCCAATTAAGGCTAGCATATTGAATGCAATAGATTTCTTCTCCCACACTCTGCACCTGCAACATTATGCTTGAGGCTGTTGGCTAACAGATCCTTACTGGTTTACAGAAAACAAGACAACTGGCATTTGTCGATGATTTCCACAGTTTCTCTTTCCCCCCCCCCCCCTCTACTGCATCCAGGGTAATGTAAAGTCTTTATCTCATGAATGGCCTGAACGAGGTGCCCCATAAGTGCCTCTCCATGATTAGCTTTTGAGGCTGAGAGAGAGGTGAAGCATGCTTTAGATAAGGATACCAAAGTGTCCTTCAGCAAGAAAATAGTGATCTTCCTTGTTAATCACAGGACAGGATAAACATAAGGTCAGAGGGTACAAAAAGCAGGTGGAATTCAAAAATAATTTTTAGGTTACTGATTGCAATTTCTATCTAAGATAACCATGATGCATAATGAAAGAACACAGGAGTCACCTGAGTGCAGTGAACGGAGATAAATTAGGTATAGACAAACCAAAAATAATCACATGGCCGGGGTGGGGGGGGGAGGTGAGAAAAAGACAAGAGAGATAGTAGAGTTAGGGGGTGAGAAAAATAAAAGTTACATGGACAAAAGCATGCTTAGTGGAGCACAGAGTGGAAGAGGGGGGATCCAGACTGGTAGCTTAAAAATGACCATTAAAAAAAAAATCTCATTAAAGAAGGAAGAGGAAATACTTGAAAGGAAAAAGGAGATGAAAGTCACAAGAGAAATCATATGTACTTGAAAGATTGTGAAAAGAGATGATGAAATAACAGAATGTACATAAGACCAAAAATAGCCTGAGGGGGAAATTAGCCTGAAAAAGAGAATGGGAAAGTAAAACAACAGAAAGCGTTCAGGCAGAGAAAAAAAAAAAAAAATAATCAAAACCATCAACAGGGAGAACAATGTGTTGTGCTATATTTTATGAAAGGATGGCGCGTACTTACCACTTTCAAGGTTTCCCACTTTCTTAGTCTGACGAGATTAAGCTAAACTCAATACAAGCAGTTTCCTGGAACCTGACCATGGACTCCTGCTTTACAAGGATGTCATTTCTACTATTTGTTTTTCTGTTTTCACATGTTGTCCCTTTCTATTACCTTAAAACCAGGTCACTGAATCCCAAAGCAGCTGACTTCCTCACACCAGTTCTGGCTCACAGCATCTTTGTGGGTAACAGGGAAGATAAAATATGGCCCAAAGAGTGTGGCGAGCAAAACATCCATTTCTTACCCCACTCCCAGCACCACTTGCTGCAGATCTCCCATTACTACCTTCAATTAGGTTTCTGCCCTTTAAACAATAAAGTATGTAAAACATGATTTTATTTTCAAAGTAATATGTGGAGTCACTGTAATTACACAATAAATAAAATTTAAAAAACCAACCACCACAAAACAAGTTCCAGCCTTCACTGTTACTAATAAGAATCAGGTGTAGCTGCAGTGGTGCTATTCCAATATGCATTCGTAATTGAAAGCCAAAGTCACATGCAATTGGTTCTTGACCACCACCCTCAGTGCCAAGGACATCTGAAAATATTTTACCTTTAGATTTAAAAAGATACTTTAAAGGAATATCCTTATTTGCCTTCAGATCTAAAAAGGTACTTGATTTTTAAAGGAATATAATTATTTTTAAAGGAATATCTTTGCTTATTTCAAATATCCTTTTTCATGCTTCTATTTCTCAAGAAAATAAAAATAGCAGTCTGTTCTTTCACAGAGCAACAGTGTAGAGAGATATTAAATGTGAGGTGATCAAATAATAGGAGAGTCATAGAAGTACCGAGACAAGGAATAAGTTGTGTTTTAATTAGCAATCATTGTTCATTATCAGTACTACCTGAGAGGTGATTTTCAGCATATCTTGAATTTAAACATGCTGAAGTCTGTTGGAAGCCAAAATTGACACAAGCAGTTATAGAAGTGCTGTGCTGAGAGATTTTATAATCTGGTGTACATAGATTCAGAACTGTAAATATCATTATTTCACAACTCATTTACCTGTTAAAATTGATAGCAAAACAATGCATGAGTTGCTTTATAGCTTCAACATGCAATGGATCCCATCAGTGATACACACTAGAGCCATATTTTATGTTCATGCTTGTATAGCATCCTGTCTCAAAGAAGTTGTTTGCCATCCTCAGACACATGGACACACCTCTGCAAGGAGATATTTTGGACTGCTAGACAAAGGGAATCATTAGCAACACACAAAAATAACCCACAGATGGTTGTAGGTTCATTATGAATAGGGTTTCTGGTTTTTTTGTTTGTGGGGTTTTTTTTACTTACTTTAAATCCTTCAAAGAAAATAAATTCATGTATGTGTTTAAATCATTGTTCATACAAAACCATTTACTTGATTCTTGACCAGGAAAAAATGAAAAGAGGTGCAATCATAAAAAGGCTTAATGACAGAGTTAAAGCTCTTAGTCTCTCCTGAATCTCCTTGCAAGCATCCATTTGTAAAGATCACCTTTTTAAAAGCAAAGCCCTAATCACACATCTTAAGTCCAGAACTCTCTTCTGGATTTCAGATATTCCAACCCAATGTTCCCAGCTCCTGGTGGGGAACATGGGAAGGAGTTCAATCCTAAAGTGGTTTTAGCAGTGGTTCTGTAATCTTAACTACTTCTGCAATTTAAAGTGGATCAGAAGAAGCCTTTCCTCTGTACTATAAGCCCACTCTTCCAGGGAGACAGGAGAGGTTACTAAATATCCTCTCCCTGATTTTGGGCATCAATGCACCACAGAAATACTGGGGGTGGGAGGACAAGGGTTACCTGTCACCTTTGCTTTACTCTCAGGTAGCCCCATGAGAAAGAAGCCTTCACAGATATTTCTCAAAGCTCATGTAAAACTACTTTTTCTGGTTTAGCTACCAGTGTTTTACTAGCCTGCACTCCTCATTGCCCTCCTCTGCTTCAAACAGCCTCAGGTCCCCAGCAGAGATGCAACACAGCAGAGTTTAATCCTACCCCATTCCTACTGTCCCCTAGTTACTTAGCTCTGGAAAGCTAAAAACTCAAAGTAACTTTGATATTCTAATTGCATGTGGAGTATTTACCTTCCAATGTGCTCTGGCTGTGGCAGTGAAGGCATTCCAATGGCTAATTAACGTGTTTACTTGCCCCTTGTCATCATGCAGTAAAATACGCTTTTCAGAAAAAGGCATGCTTGTCTGGATCGCTGGGATTCACTGACAAAGAGCTTTTCCCTTTTTGAACAGCACTGAAAAAGCCAAATTCAGTGTTTCATGCACAGCGCTCATAACCACCTTGGAGGTTTTCAGAACACTGTTTGACTGCTACTCATCAGAATACACATTTCTGTGGCTCATTTTCCCCAAGCTATAGCTTTTGTTAATGCTGATGGGCTTTCACTTTAAACAAAGTGAGAGTTTCAGTTCTTGGGTACCAATGCAATTCATTCCAACCTGCCTGTCACTGACAGCGAATGCTGAGGCTGTGCATGGCTGAAATCCAACAGCACACGCCTATCTACAGCAAAAAGAAAAATGCTCGAGACAAAAAGCCCCATCTCATTGTATCACTCTGTGTTTGTTTGAATAACCAGTCACATATCACTGCCTGGGGCTCTTGTGCCATCGTTTGTAACCCTCTGACAAGGGCCATTAGGATTTGTAATGTCTTCCCTATGGAAAGTAATTACGGCAGATGGAAAACTTTGTGCTGCTAGAGTTTGGGGCTTTACTTTTGCTACTCATTCTTTTGATTGAAAAGGAAACCTTTGTTGCAGCTCTAGGTACAGTCAGGTATTTTATAACTTTTTCTCTACAGCTGCTCGGAATATTCATATTTGCTGGACTAACTTCCGCAGCTCCAATTGCCATTATCCTGCAGGAAAAGCAGTTCAGCAGCAAAAGAAAGCTGCCCTGATGTTCCCTTCTTTTGTCTTGCCTACCTATGTCTCCTACCACAACTCATGTCTCTCTTAGGCAATGTTACTGGAAAAGTTACTATAAGGAACATTTTGGCCAGTTGAAGAGGTCAAAAACCAGAACAGAAAATAATTTTGCTCTTTTTACATACCTCATTGCACCTTTCTCCTTGATATATTGGTATCTAAATTCTAAATTATCTAATCAGGGTCTTTATAGACATCAGGATATTGTTTGCATTCAGCAGCTGATGAGAACAGTTGTTCTGTCTGGCAAAACATAACGTTATTTCCAGAAGGTACTGGAAGGAAACAGTTAATATGATCTTCCATGGCTGCTCTTGACAACAGCATACATTCCATGTCTGTTTGTCATCTCTGGACTCCGGTACATAAGCAGACAAAGATTTTCCCAGGGGTACATCTGTGTCAACGTGTGGTGCTATACTGACAGGTTCAAATTAGTAGTTGACACAAATTACCATAAAACTTGGCATCTTTCCTCTTCATCACTGAAAATGAAATTTAATTGAGGAAAACAGCAGCAGGTAGAATTAAAACTTGTCCTTTTAGAGTACTGGTGCTAAATACCAGAGTTTCAGAAAATTAATACTGGGTTTAGAGAAGAGCTGATGTGGAAGAAAACACCAGAACAATTGGAGAACTTGGAGAAAGAAGAGTCCAGTGTTTTATCTACAGAGATGGGTATGAGACAAGAGCAGATAAAGTGCTTGGCTGAAACGTAAAGAACACTTCTTGGCATGGTGAAAAAGGATGGAAGAAGGACAGTACATTAAAATGGTGAAGAATAAGGTAGGGTAAAATGGTTTAGATAAAAACCAGCTGCTGAAAAACACTGACCAAAACCTGGCTGGCAACAGAAAGAATACAAACTATTAATTTTTATTTCAAGAAGGAAAGGATTCTCTATACCAAAAGCAGGAGGCAAAGTGCTTGGAAATCTCTGCTCATTTCCCTCTTCTGCCATGAGCTTTTTATGTGCCCTTAAGCCAGCCACATGTGCCAAGATTTTCAGATGCAATTGTCCTAATTAGACCATGACTTTTAGATGGTCCACTGAGCATCTGCAACATCTACAGCAACAGAGACACACTTGTGGCAAGGAAACTCATTAAAACCAGAAAACCACTAAAGAAATCTACTTTTTGAGCTATTTGTTAATTAGAAGATTAGATGTAGAGCTGTAAACAAACTCACTCTGTCTTTCCTAGGTTTGTTTTAGTTTGTGTGCATGTTAAAACTCTGAAGTTTTCCCAAACTTGTGCCTGTGAATTGAACAATAAAACTTCAAAAGAAGTTCAAATAGGATTACCCAGGATAAATCTCATTCCTTAATACTCAATTCTTTCCTGATACACTTAGAACACTGCTGGTTGATAATGGCTTGGCAAATGGTACACAAACCCCTGGTCTCCAAAAAATCGTGTTAGCACAGCTTCATTTAAGAGGCTAAAAGTGTTTGGTCTGCATTTTCATACTCTAAAACTTAATCTCTTTAACATGGCTAGAAAAGCATTATTTTCCCCTCTGCATTCAGAAAAACCTTCCATGACAAACAGTGCCCAAAACTTTAAGTAAGTCATGAAGAACTGGGTTATTTTTCCTCCTCACTTGTTCCATTTTCATATTCCACCAAGCACCTCTGCTACAGAGTTCCCAAGTTAAGATAGGCAAGTCATACATGCATTTTCACTGTCCAGTCCTCATCTTGTTGGTTCTTGGGAGCAAGATTTGCAGAGAGGCCATCGCTTGCTCTGTACAAAGGTTTCTGGAGGATTTGTGGGAATCTAACATGAGTCGCAGCCTGAGCTGCTTAAACTCGCCTATTGACAAGCAATACCTGCTGCAAAAGGAATACG
Source organism: Rhynochetos jubatus (assembly GCA_027574665.1). Lineage (NCBI taxonomy): Eukaryota > Metazoa > Chordata > Aves > Eurypygiformes > Rhynochetidae > Rhynochetos > Rhynochetos jubatus. Next base: position 36,718,777 of record CM050655.1, on the reverse strand, counting down.
TAACAGTCAAGCTTTCTGGTTATTTCTTGTAAAAGTAAAAAGTTTATCATGCAGTAAATAGGCTTATTCTCTTGTGTGATCAATACCATCAATTAAACAAAACACCCTGATCATTCTCTCTCATGTGTACTTCAGGTAATGACACCAAGATGTAATTTCACATGGCTGTGATCCTTCAGTTCGGCTGAGGATTTCTTTAGCAAACTCTTTCTCACTATTTTCACAGGAGGACTGACACCCTGTGGCAAATATGTCAGATCTTTCTCCTCAACATAAAGCATAAGCCACTTTGCCTTCATGTTTGCTTTGTATTAAGAAAATACAACCTAGGTTCTCATCGCTTTTCAGTTCATTCTGCTTACTTCTACTTGGTCCTTCGTATCACTTACACTTTTAACCCATTATAGTATTATTAAGGTGGGTCTATTGTCAGTGTCCAGCAGAAGCTGCAAGTGGTTAAGGTGCCATGCCATTCCAGTGGCACAGCAAGGATTCACATCCACAGTTCCTATACTGCATTCCTGCACCTCTTGTTCTCAAAAGACTCTGGCAGGAGAATCGGGTGACTCCATCCATGTTGCACAGACACAGTCTTCTTGCTCCTTGGACCCAGATGGCCCTCAGATTCCACTATCATCACATTAGACAATTCTCATCAGAAAAGGACACAGGTTGAACTCCCCATGCAATGCAGTGCAGGCATGGCAGCCACAGGCTGTCCACTACAACTGGAGCAAGGTAAATTGTGCAATTCCTTTGTATTGCATCCAAAATCTCCTCTTTAAGTATTGATGTCCTGTATACTCATCTCAGAGGTGACTGAGGGAATTGGGTAGCTGCCAGCAGCAGCTCAGTTGATAAATTGGTTCCCATCTAAGGCACTACAGCATGAGATCAGGTGGCTGCAACCTGGCATTGCACTCCCTTTAATTAGCCTAGCAGATTGCTGGATTAGATCGTCAGCATGCACAGTGAGGAGAAACTTTCCAATGAGAAAGGTAATGGAAAAGTCTGGTAGAATAATACTGAAGTTCAGCAAGAGAAGGAAGCTGATGGGTGGGGCTCCTTTTGAGGCTTAGTACTGATTCAGCAGACAAAGGGAAGCAAGACACATGATGACATGGAGTGCTTGTGTTCCATCCTTCATTCCTGTTTTTTTACCTAAACTGGTCTACTTGCCATTGCAAAGATTGGTGCATTTTACCCTTCCAAAAGGGAATGCAGTGTGTAAACAGAATGCATCCTTCTTGTAGCCTAGTTGTGTTATTTTATTTTCCTTCCAAGTAATGGCTAATCCAGCCATCATCTGCCTTTCAGGTATGGAGCTCCCCAGCTCTCCTGTGCCAGTGACTCTAGCCAGACCATTAACAGCACAGCTGATTGGATGCTTCTCTAGCTGATACTTGGCTTTACACCAAAGGAATCCTTATGCCTAATCATGAATAGCACACATAATATTAGACAGCTTTAACATTATTTTGTTTCTAATAAAATATGTTAGCCATTAAGTCCAATGATGGAAGCCAACTGTGTTCACTCAGCCCACCATTTCTCCTTCAGTCTTTCATCTGTCATCTGTCCTAATATTTTGATTCAAATCAAAACGATACGTATAATAGCTATTATTACATTTCCTGCTATAATTATTCCCAACCGCCACAGTCAGGATTCAGTATTTTAGTGTCCAAGACACTGTGAGATGTACTCAGATGGTATAATTTCCCATAGAAGCCCCTAAGCCTACAGTTTTATAAGATAAGACACACTGAAGGGCTGAGGATGGTCTATCATGGGGTCAATTTTGGGAGTCCTAGAAGACAAGTTTAGAAAGGGTAGAAAGAAGAGAGAGACAAGACAAAATGAATTGAAACCATTAAACATGACCCCCTTTCTGACCAGCCTGAGCTGGCTGATGATTCTGTAAGAGGTTGGGATATCTCCCTATTCCCCATGCTATAGTACTATTGAGCTACATACTGATTCGTCATATCCAAATCTACAGCAGCTATAGAATCACACAGAATAGTTTAGGTTGAGAAGGGACATTAAAGACCATCTAGTTCTAATCCCCCTGCCATGGGCAGGGACACCTTCCACTAGACCAAGCTGCTCAAAGCCTCATCCAGCCTGGCCTTGGACACTTCCAGGGATGGGGCATCCACAGCTTCTCTGGACAACCTGTCCTGGTGCCTCCCCACCCTCTCCATGAATAATTTTTAATTCCTTTTGATGCAACCCAGGATAGTTGGCTTTCTGGGCTGCCAGCACATATTGCTGGGACATGTTGAGTTTATTCGTGTTCCCACCAAGATGAACACAGCAATCCTTTGGGCCTGGCCAGTTTCTTGGCTCCATTACTTTGTCTGCACTCAAGGTAAACACACTCACTGTGTACTACTATTACTACTATAATAACATATGCAATAATGAATAATGGCTTGGCTTTTAATCAAATAAGACTGTTCTCATTAAGCCAAATTCTTTTTATTTCAGTATCATGGTTTCATTTCACCGTAAGATTTCTCCCATTTAAGATAATTTTACAGAGTTAGTTTTCCATTTATTTTCAGTTTCTTAATATTTTCCTTTGCTTAGTGAATGGGAATTATCTCAGCATCCTGTAATGTCTGTGTTCTTCCAGAAATGCTTGTTTAGAGGGTACACAAACACTTCTGCATGTTGATATTTTGAAATCTGGAGTTAATTACAGTAATTTCTATTCAAACAGGCATATCAAGAATAAACCAAGAGGAGGATGGATTTCTTGGTGTAGTGCCTAAAGTCGTGTGTTAATTAAAGACATAAGGAGCCGACTTTTTTTATTTATTATTTTCCTCTTCAGATGTCCTTAGAATACTAAAGGAAAACGCAGTAACTTTTATGACACCAACTGGTACATCCAAAAGAAACACACATTTGGGCACGTAACACTGAGCATGGCAGCTGAAGACCAGGTATATCTACACCTAGCTGAGGCTGAGTGGCCTGTGTCAAGGACAGCATGGATATCCTTGGATATCCTCCCAGACACTGGCCCCTCTCCTAACAGGAAGGGACAAGCAGCAGAGTTCCTCCCACATGGGTAACTGTGTCAGTCTCCCTCTACTTCCCTGTAAGAAATGTGATGAAGTTCTACCCACACTGTGTTCAGTTATGGGTATGTCAGTCACGAGCTTTGTAGTAGGGTTTTTTTACATTATAGAAAGCCCAGGGTGAATGAAGGCTGATGAATGAAGAGTTATGACTGTTTCTCCTCATCCCAATATGGTAAAAAGTGCGATGGCAAAAAAATTTCAAAAAGCAGATGTTCAAGAGTAAAAAAACCTCCAAAAATAAGACCCCAAAAGAACCCACATAACCACAGTAACAAAAAACCAAAAAAACAACCACCATAGGTGGAATTTTGAATCTAGGTCCCCAGTGTTCCCAACAAGCCCTGAGGCATTAGGAAGATGGATAAGACCACTAAATAGAGTATGTCACTATTTTGAATAATCCCCTAAGGTGCACTGGTGTTTAACAGGTTTTGACATTAGAAATAAGAGATTTGGGGCAGTTCATTGGTGCCACCAGGCACTCACCAGCTCTTACATTGTACACAAACTTGCTCAGGCTGCTGCAGCTGTGGGTCATCAACAACTGTTTAAACACCTTTCCTTCAATTTCCAACCTCTTATTTAACATGCCACAGCAGACCTCAGCCACATTCAATAGGCTCACTAGCCATCACCAGCAAACATTGATTAAACAAAAACAGTTTATCACACAGAAACAAGCTTCAGCCTCTGATCTCTGCTGCATGCAGATGCCACTGCTCATTCTGCCCAAAAATGCTCTACTATAGAGGAGCTGAAACAGATTGCCTTTCAGAAGGAGGATGCAGCATCCCAGAGCAAGCATCAGGAAGCATCCTACTCTTCCCATGCATTCAAGGAATACAGAAGCAAGCAGGAATATTCTCTTCACCTCCAGTTTGTGGATGAAAGCAGGTTAGCAAGACATAAAGAGGTAGTTCAGGACAACACTACAGTGGGACCTTGCTTACACACTCAATGCGGAAGCCACAGGATAAGGCATAAATCTGCGGTCTGTATGCTGATGGGAGGAACTTCGCAACATCTTATGGGAAGAGATGGACTGTCTAATCATACCCGACACTAAAACCAGTCCCATGGCAAAGGCACACCTTCAAGAATGGCTGCACACAGGCAATCCATACATTAACAGTGATGAATTGCTTGACATGGCATCAAAGAATCTCTTCATGGGTACATGTACTGATATGACCAAAGATTTGGGATTGCCAGTGGTTTATTTCCTAAGAATTATTTTTTCCTTCCTGGTTCTATAACCAGAATAAGTATTCTCTAACCAAATCATACACCTCTGCCTGTTTCTAAAAGAGACTGCCAAGCCCACTCATAAGAAGATGTGCAACCCAGCACAATATTTCCTGATTATATTGTCTCAGGCAAACCTGTCACCAACCCGAGCTCACAAGTTCCCAATATTCTCATCATACTGAGTGGAAACTAAGATTTTCAGCACACATTAGATAGTTACACAGATATTACATCTCAAGTACTTTAAACATACCCACAGAACACTTAAAGCTAAATTTACATAAACCCTTAAAACCCTGGAAACACAAAGCATCCACAACCAAATATTAGCTTTACTCCAAGGAAAACAAATATGCAGAGAAACAAAAATAATAATAATAAAAAAATGCTTAACTAGCACTAGTTTTTCAAGTAGAAAATTAAATTTCAAATGCTTTCCATTCCTTAGGATTCTCAGAAGAGCATCATTCATCATTGAGCAAGCTCAGGTTTTCACTTTAGCTTTTCCCCATTTTGCTCCACAACTTCTGATCTTATCAGTATCAAGTGCTGCAGACTTAAATCACACTCAGCGTCTGCTGACACCAGTACGCATAATAAACAACCCAAAAGTTACAGGATAAGTCAGAATTTCTGGATTTGAAGAAAATAGAAACGCAGTGGGTGTGGGGGATAGAAGTCTGGAGGTGAAGAGTGAGGGGAAAAGCAGCATGAACTTACTCCTTCACAAGTCTGTAGAATTTATATAAAAGAAAAACTTCCTTTTTTCTGTTCAGTTCTTACACAAGTCACAAGTATAACATTTAAAAATTAATAACTAGCTTATAAAATTTAATTTCCTTTACCCAACAGAACTTTTCTTTCCCCCAGAAAATTCACAAGTTTCTGTAAAAAGGGTTGGAGAAAGGCAGTATTTTTAGTAGTAATTCTAGTATCAACATACACAACATTAAAACCACCAACAGAAATATCTTTCTCTTTTTTAATATAGGAAAACAGGGGGTTTTAACACATGCAGACCTCAATAGAAAAACAAATACCACCCCTGTGGCTTTCAGATTATGTATAGATGGAAGTAAAATGAACTTATATTTATTCTTCTACTATGGCATCCAAGTTATGTTGTTAGACACAGCCTTAAAGGAAGCAGGAGGGCATGCTACTGTACTGGTTGTAAAAGAAGAAATAGTGCTAAGGCTATTCAAAATAACATAAAAAAAATAAACCAAAAAACCCACAATCAAACAAGAAACCAACCCAAAAACATTGTAATTAAAAGAAAAAAACACACACACACAAAATAAAACAAAACAGATATCCCCACCCAGGGGAAAACCAAAAATCAAAGCAAACACCCAAATAGACAAATAAAAATAGCTAAGAACTTTTTCTTTGCAAACTACATCTTCAAAGCAAGAGCACTGCCAGCTAAGAGCTCTTTATACCCCCGTTAAGTTCCTTGGCACAGGTGGGTTCCGATTGACTTCAGGTGCCCGTTACTACAGCAGCTGTGTCCCTCACGCCACATCGCAGGTGTGCCTCTGCCTTGGGGGGCTTTATCCCTCCTTCCTGGATATGGTTTATGGCCCACGAGATCAGCCATGGGGAGTGGTGCAAGGCAAATACCTGTGCTAACGTGTCTGGGTCTGCGCAGAGGAAGGAGGGGAGGTGATCAGACACGGTGCAGAAACACTCTGTGGTAAAGCCTTAGTAGTAACTCACTGCAGATGGGATTTAAATCAGACCTTGAGTGTGGCACAGTCGATGGTCTGCAGTGGGTTTGGGGCTGAAATTCTGCTTTTGCTGCAACTGAGAGCAAGCTCCATTCACCCTGGTCCTCAAAACAGTGGCATGAAGACCCCCACCCAAGGGCATCCTATTTCAGGATTAGATATTCTAGTGAGAGAAAATGTTTGGTTATAGTAAATACAGAGATGTTTGTAAGAAATTCATCAGGGAAAACCATGAACTCTTAAATGTAGCTTTCTATGCGCATGCTGTACTGCATAGCCAGAACCCAAGAGCCCTTGCCCTAACGCAGTAATCTTTCCAGCTTGCACAAATATGAGTATTTAATCCCTGTGTTTCCTGCTTTTCCAAAGGAATCAGAAATATTGTGGATGAATTAGGACAAGAAGAGACAGTATTGCAATTTTTTAAAAAAGAAATCTGGCAAAGCCGTATAGCTTCAGATATAGATTAGTAGACTATCTGGAGTTCTCCAGTGTGTGTCTGGGTCACAGGGAGTTCATTTTTTACTTAGACTAGGTTTGGTTTAGTAAATGTTTGCTACCAAGGGTAGTGCGAAGGTGTAGTGCTCTTACAACAATTTTTGTGGCTCTTTATTTAATGACACACCAAGATTAGCAGGTGTTTGCCCATGGAAATATGTGGGTCAGCACAACAGTTTGTCTAGAAAGAGCCGAGTCTGTGATTAAATAAAATTGATTCTTGAAGCTAATTGTCTAGGAGACCTTCACTGACCACAGTAACCTTTTCATCTCCTTAAAAAAAAAAAAAAAAAAAAATCACTGCCCATTTGTCATATGTATAGCCCATGTGCTTAACACATGTATGGCAACTCCTCCAGGGCACAGGCAGTATTTCTGGAAGGCATTTCTAGTTAACAAATATCCCCTCTCAGCCACTGCTATTTGATTCAGTTTTCTTCTGCCTGTCTGCCTCTGGGTCTTTTTAATTTTCCAGGATGTGGTTTTTGTCTTTCAGCACGCTACCACTCATCACAGAGAGCTACAGTCCATACCTTGGTGTGCAATAAACCTTTGGGGCTGAAGAGGAAAGGCACACAGCCCTCCCTGACATTTCATTTCATCAGCTCTGCCAGATCTTTAAACATCTAGAGTACTTAGCTCATATGTAGAGAGTCCTTCCAGCTCATTAAGGGTCTGTGATTCCCACATAACCCAGCAGAAGGAATATGTGCTTTGAAAAATCCTCTTTCCTCAGTTCTTTGCCGGGTAAGAAGAGTTTGCATCATCTTTCTCAGCTTTCTATGCTCTGTTAGAGTCAAATATTGGTGCAAGCTGTGGTTCTAGGCTAAAAGTGCTTCCTCTCACTTCCGCCATACAGAGATACCTTTATAGTGGTACTTTGAAGAAGATTAATGTGGGGGGAGGGAGGATGGCTTTTGAAAGGATTGTGTTCCCATCATGTTTATTTGCTTCCAATCTCTTTTGTAGCCTGCTTGAAATGAGAGTCACCTGCTGGTAGTACTGTTTTGTTGTTGATGCTTATTTCATTACCGGCTCTGTCAACACTTTCAGAATATTCAGGTTTTTCCCCCAATGGAGTAGTCTGGTCCCCACTGGTGCAGACTGATCTCCATCAGCCAGCTCACTAGCAGATCTTAAGTCATGCCAGCGATTCTTTAATATCTTTAATATCTATTTGTTCCTGCTTGTACCCACATCAGATACCTCCAAAGTGACACTCTTGTTTCATTTATGCTAACTGATTCTCCTAAGCTCCTGTGGTGTGTTCAAGAGAACAGGTGCCACATTTTCCTCTGACTTGCAGGAGGCAGGGACTGAAACAACTTGTTGTCACCAAATTTCCTTACTCTTACAGCAGTGACAAATTAACACTGCTTGCTCCAGTGCAAGCCCCTTGTGCTGTGTCAGAGTTTGAAGGCAGTGAATCCCCATTTCTTCTGAAATAAGTACAGATGCATGGGGAACATACTCAGGGCTATTGCCTTTGGCTTTGAGCAGTAATAAAATTCGGCTGATGCTCCTGTGGAAGCCACGTTGCTGCTGGCTCCACGGAGCTACCTGAGGTCAAGTTTTGCTTCTCACGGGTCTCCAGCCACAATCGTTTGGAACATTGTGTCATCTGTTTTGCTGCTTTAGACAGCTCCAGATTCCCATCAGAAATCTTTTTCACTGGCACAGATAATCAACAATTTCTTTTTGGAAAAGCAAAGCAGTGAGAAGTAGTTTTTGATTTTTGTCACATTTTGCAATAGCGCCAGAGAGGAACTTATTTTCCTGCGGAATGGGCCTTGATTGCTCTTTCTCTTGAGCTGGAGAGAGTGCTTGGCATTTCCAGCCCTTGACAAGGCTTAGGTCTGAGATGGTCTTTTCATTCAAAAGTCCCCTAATGACCATCATCAAGGGTTTTCAGTATAACAATCACTTTCTAACACTGAAAATCCAACTTCATATCTGGGCAGTCTTATGCTCGTTCCCTACCCATCCCTCTGTTGTATGCCCACCTGGAGGCACATGGTGATTTAATCTGAGGGCAGTCCTGCATATACCCAGAGAAATATGCAGTACTGCATTCTTGTGACACACTAGTCACAAAATACACCTTGAGGAGCCAATCTGGAGTCCTTATTTAAACTAAATACATCCCACCATCTTTATGCTTCATATTTGGAAGCTTTATGTCCTAAAAACAGGTGTGCCAGGGTGGGAGTAAATTATTCAGCAATCTACACCTTTTTTCAGACACCGGTGGCTCAGACATGGCTCTACACTGAGAAACTGCAAACAGGAGCTGTAGGTCATGAAAATGAAACAATTCCACACCTAAGCACATGCTGAAGTGAAATTGTTGTCTCAAAATGCACTGCAGCTATTGCGCCAAACTCAGATCCCTTAGAGCCATGCTTTAGAGAATTCCTGAACTGGAGCCCTATTTATATGGAAAACTCAGGAGTTAAAATGATCACCAGATACACATAATTTGTTTGCCAACAACCATATTAAATAGAAATAAATTTAAAAGCAAAAGTTCCTCCATATTCCCAATTTGGATATTATGATTTTTATCTTTCAGATAGATTCAGGAGGGGTCTTCAGAAAAAAAAAAAAAAAAATAAATTAAAAATTTCCCACCGGACATAAACTGACTGATTTTTTGGTTTTTCCATTTCAGTCATTTTGTTTGGATATGTAATTGAAATACCTTGCCTAAAAAATTTGGAAAGATTTACACTGTCATTGGCAGTGCAGAAAAAACAGTACCTTCATAACTGACCTTGAGATGGGAAAACTTAGAGCTAACTCATTTAATTTTAGCTCACATTTATTTCATTAGGTATTATGTCAAAATGGGGAGTTAATTTTTCTCTTGGTGATTGAGAAAGCATCCCAGATAATCAGTAAATCAGACAGGTCTGTCAGGGAGAAACTGAGTTCCTCATATTAAAGCAGACCAGGCATTTCTGAAGCCCAAGAGGAACACGGGCTGCACTTGGGAAGGAGGATTTGCTATTTGGAATTGACTTGTCAGTGACGACGAGTATGTTATTGTGAAAGAAAATCAATGTGGCGAGATGGCAGTGGAGCTGAACAGTAAACAGTTGGTAAATGAACATCTGTCTTCTTTGTGGTCTGATCCCGACACCTCTTTGATATTTTTTTCTAGGAAATCAGACTGTTTATTCTTGACCTGAATCATGATTTCCTCAGGTGCCTACAGATATTAGAAGCATGCACTCACCTTTGAATAAAAAAACCTAACCTGAAAGTAAAACTCCCAAAAATGCATGTTATAGACAGGCAATCTGACTGATGGATTCCTCACTAGGTTATAACAAATTTATGCGAGTGAATTTTTATGGTAATGCTTTACTAGAAAGTGAGCAAAATTATGGTAGTGTTGCCCTCTGTGTTCAAAAGAAGTTATCAAAAATAACGTGGCCTTTTGCAATGTCTCACAAATTAATCATCACTTTTGAGAAGATAAAAACCACTCCCAGTGCAGGAAACTGATAGCAGTAAAATTAACATGGAGACAAAAATAAAGTTTTAGATGTGAAAGAGAAGAGAAAAAAGGACAAGCCAAAAAACCTTACTTCTGAACATTAGCTGTGAGAGCTGGTTAATACCATCCAATGCCAAATTCCAATCAGTAGCCCAAGCCAGAAACCTCCCTTGGCTTGTTCCAGCAGCGCCGTCCTGCCAAGCAATAATTAACAATGCTGGTTGTACTCTGCACAAATATCATCATCACAGGCTCCTGCGTGCCCTGAATCACTGAGTGCTTCCCGAGATGTTCAGCCCAGCTCTGGAATCTCACACTGAAGCTACATTGCCCCTTGGCAAACTCCAGCACCCTTGAGGTGTTCACGGTGGCCTCTCGTACAACAGCTCAGAAACACAAACACATACAGGTAACAGGTTCAATCAACAAGAGAGTCTTGTGTTGTTTTCCTTTGGGGGAGGTGATGGTGTAATGCCATCAGATTTCTTCCTCCCTCTTGGTGGAAACTGATGTTGAAACAAAGCCCAGAACATTTCATTAACTATAATGGTGCAAGATTATCAGTTGCTGGAGAAGTGCCCTGGACTGAATTGATTTTCTCAAATAAACAAAACAGAGAGAAGAAAACCTGTTAATGCATGTAATACAGAAAAAGGGGGTTTACTGGAGGAGGTATTCTGATGTAGTGATTTTAATCCCATATTTAATATACTTCACCTATTTCACTGCCCTCATGAGATCTTGCAGGCAAATCTGGACACTGAATTCAAGAGCTGCTTGAGGGAAACAAAGTCCAGCTATCAGATCTACCTTGTTAACTTTCAGGTATTTTTGTTGTTGTGCAAAGGTTGTATATTATACAAATACATAATAACAGAGTCACAGCAGCTCAGGCAAAGCAAGCAATGCATATTTGCATTTGTGTTTTGCAGCTGTGGAACTGATCTACCTTGTTACCTTCTACTTTTTTGAGGGTACTTAATACAAACATGCCCTGATCCATGACTGGGATTCTTAGGTTTTAGCGCAGTACATCATCCTTATTAATACCAACACAACATGTCCTTTAGGTACTCATTCAGCTTCACTTCCTCATGAGGCAGTCCAGAACCTGGACAAAACCTTATCATTCGTAATAATTAGCTCTCAATTTCAAGAAAAGCATTAGTGGCTAAAAGGATGAGTACTGAGACCCTCTATTTCCTGAAACAAAAGGATGCACTTTGGCATTTTATTAATGATTGCAATTCAGCTGAAAGACTCTGGCCTTACATTTTTTCTTTCAATGGCAGAGATTCTGATCTGATTGACTCCAGAATCCCTCCGTAGTTGGCTCATAAAACTCAACATCAAAAGAACATGGGAATCCTGATATATCTTTCTACATTCAGGAAAAGTATCTTTATGAAGGTGGCATCTAGATATATAAATGTATAATAGCAGATGCACAGCAGCTTAGACAAAGGACTTGGTACTGCATTCCCATTTTGCAGCTCTGAAACTGAGATATTGAAAATTTCAATGAAATTCCTCTAAAGCAATTCAACCCCTTGGTGACAAGATCTTCCTTGGATGAAGACATGTAATTTTTGATCACATGCGTATGTTTAAGACACCTCACTTCTCTACACAGATATAATTACTTCTAATAGGTTTCTCTGTCAGAATCTGAAATTCATGGAAGAGAGAAAATTTCAAGATGGTGTTAATAATATTTGCTTTAAAAAGTCAGACACGCTAAGAAAAGAGTGCAAACCACATTAATCTGCATTAGTAAATCCCATCACTGCCAAGCTTCACTACCAGAGAAAAAAGTATAGAACAAGTCAGAAATGGGATATAAGGGGACTATGTATGTCCTGAGTTCTTACAGCCAGTAGAGCATATGAAGGCATAAAGAAGACAAAATTATATAGGGTTTGTAGAAAAATATACTTTAAAGATTTGCCTAAAACTTTCAAAGAATGTATTTGGTTTAAAATTAGGCTCCAGTATTCATTGAGATATCAGCACAGGATCAGGGCTTACTTTTATCTGGGGCAATCTAATTTGTCTTGAAAAATCCGATTAAATTGAAATGCTGTATGGCTGGATTTCAAGTTAGATGGTTTCAAGCTAAAACCAGGATTTAGCTGAATGTCAAAGACTCTGCATGTGAATTCCTTATAGACAGAAGGAAAGGAATCCAAGTTTGCACCAAAACCAGAAAATTTATTTCTTTGAGAAAGAAACATAAGTGCAAATCACAGTGATTCCTTTGGAACAGAACACAGCGGCTCTGGACCTTGTTTCTGGCTCCCAGAAATTAGAAGCCACAGACCTTCAAAGCCTACACAATGTCAGGTTCTAAATGTAGAACTGAGAACTGAGAGGTTGGCTCTGATTATTTTAAAACATGAGGCAGTTTAGAGAAATATAAGACAACATGATAATTGGAAAATCATCAGAAGAAATCCGGCAGGGTTGTATGCATCAGGCAAAGTTCTAGAACAGCTTGGGTAGTATTCCAAAACTGACCTGTAGGTAAGACTGATAATGGTGGGTTTGCATAATCTAAGTGATTAAACACTAAAATATGGTGCCACAGGTGTCTATTGGAATCATATTTGAAATGTGACCATTTATATGTCTAAGCATAGATTTCAACGTCTACAATGTATTTAAAAAAAAACAAAAACAAATCGATGGTCAATTTTGGCTTGCATTTTTAGGAAGAACCTAATCAAGCTGAACCTCTAATTCCACAGAACATCCCAAGATCTCTTTTTATAAATATACTGGCCTGTGATTAACAAAAAAACCCTACAGTCAAAGATATAAATGACTGCATTTATTATGAGAGATAAAAGAGTATTCCTCAAAGGAATTCATCAATGTAGTAAAGTTGCTATCATACACTAAAATATAATGGGTCTTTGAGTAAAGAAAGAACCTGATGTTTGGCACCGCTATGCACATTTTCATCTTTTCAAATAATGATTTTTTTTTCCCTGTTATGAAGGGGAAAAAAAGATGTCCCTTTCATGCTATTTTCATTCTGTAGTCATCACGTTTTGAACTATGTAGATTTAAATGTTCATTATCCGACAAAGTTAACAGAAGCATAATGTTTTCAGAAGGTTATGGAATTGCTGACAAATACCAGATGCTAGCTGGGAGTTCGCTGACTCCGTGTAACGCTATCCTCCATCTATCTTCAGCAGGGTAAAATCAACACCAAGTCATCAATCTCACTGATTAGATCATCTTGATACAGACCTATGAGGAACTCCATAAGAGAAGTTTATTCGTCTGTGACTTTCAGACTTCTGGCACTTAATGCCAGCCCCAAAGTGAATGTCATTATTGTAATAGAAGCATGCAGCTCCTATGAACTGCGGTAAGGTTATTTCCAGATCGGTACCTATGTACCCTGGCTGGCTGTATGGGCTACCTTGACTTGAGGGGACATCAGACTGGGCCGTCAGTCAGCAATCACCATCTAGAGATATATTCTTCACCCCCTGACCTGAAGTGGACAAGTCGCTAAGCCTGGCTCACCAAGCTGTAGTTTAGCTCAACGCAGTGTCTGCCAGCTGAGTCCTGTCGCAAAACTAAATTAATTTTCAGATATAATCATTTTGCCACACCACAGACAGAAACTGAGCCAGTCCTATTCAGGCTTTCATAGTCAGTTTTTTAGTTTGCATTATTCACCTTGCACATTAGAATATAGGAAACTGTTTCCAAAATAATCAGCCTGCCCTGTTTTCTGTTACTGATCATAACTTTTGACATTACAGTATATTAAACAAAAGACATTTTGCCCTTGTTCAGTTTTCTATTTAACACAAGAATGAGAATGATGATGAAAACATGGAAAATAGTGTGAGCAGGCAGATTCAAAAGACCTTACTCTCATTAGAGATGACAGCACAAAATCTACGAAAAGAGTAAAATGAAAATTACAGTATTTAAGAGTTAGACTATTCTTCTGACCACCTTAGCTACAGGGAGGTAGTACAGTTCAGCTGTACTGAATAGGCTGTGCCAATTCATTATGATACTTGTAAATAAAAAGGACAAACACAGACTCCCCATTTAATAACCAAGGGGAAAGTTTGCAATGAAATTTTTGGTGTTCAGTTGAAACAGCTTGAATATGTATTCAAGTGGAAGCAGACGAGAAGAGTTTTACTTTTAAATTGCATTCTCATAAATGCCATTTGATCCTCATCAGTCTAAAGAGAAAAGCTGACAGTGTACACAGACAGTAGAGCCCGTACTCTCTAGAAGTAATAAAAATTGATAACGACATTTTTCATAGGACTTCAGCTGCCACAAGATATTTGGGAAATAAAATACAAAACATTTTCAGACTCATTAGGTAGCCAATTATCAGTGAAAGCTAGATAAATTTTCCTTGAATGTTTGTTTTCTCCTTTATTTTGATCTGCTTTTAGGACAGGGACATGTTAAAACAAGTACTTGTTACACAAGAGGTGAAAAAAGAGCATTACCATATTCAATTTCCCAGAAATGTCTATTGTAGCAGTAAAAGCAGATGGCACCAGAAACAAATGAACATCAACTATTCTTGAAGTGAAGTATGTCTAATTAGAACAGGTTGTTTTTGATGAAGATAATGACTTTTGAAAATTCATCATTTTTTATGCAATAAAAAGAAATTGCAGCAAACATTTCCAATAGCCTGTAATAGTTGCATCCAGGCAGAGAGTTAATTTAATTGGTCTGCCAAGGGTTGATCTTGCAAAGGTCTGAGCACTTTCTGATGTCTTGCTGAACTGACAGAGAGATAAAAGCACTGGAAACTTTTTCAGGAGCCTGCTGGCAGCATACAAACCCATCTAAATGGGGCTCAATTTGGTCAAAGGCATGGCTATAACACTGCAGGGCCAATTATTTTTAACTTTAGCTGGGCATTTCTGGCTCATCACTCTGAAAGACACATACCTACACTGAGTTAGCTTCTGCCCTGGAACTGCCTTGTTTATGCTGAAAATGTCATACAGGACTGTAGATGCTATGGCATCTTGCATATCATGCAACAGATTTCTAGTGATCCGGATTATCGAATATCTATTTGTACCTATATGCCTCTTTTTCACTTATATGGAGCAGAGACTTAAGGAGTCCATTACCACACAGCCCTGAATGGAGAAAGGGGAGGTATAAGGCAGGACAATAAAACATTACCACACCACTACCTTGCATTGAATAGCTATTAAAAAAATTCTCCTCATCTGCCTAGGAGTCTTATAGGAATTTCCAGGAAATTCTGATTAAATCATTCCTATTTGAAGAACATGTTGTTATGCTTATGATTTTTAAAGGATTAATATATCTTTTCTATTATTTTCTACACTCGGTTCAAAGAGAGCTTGGATTTTCCATGTTTGACTTCTCTCTCTCCGCCCTGTTGCAACTGCAGTCACTTCCCTCTTTGCCTTTAGCTGGGAAATTCCAAGATAGAAAACACAGTTAGCCCCACACTACATCTCGCTTTCACCGTTTTGTCATTCTCTGGGATTTCCAGTGCTTCCCCTCGTAACATCCTCCCTAAAGTCTCTAGGAATAATTGGGCTGAAATGCCACTGATAGGAAATACAGACATTAAGACTTTTTGAATCTCCATGTCTATCCTACAAAATGCTATTCTTGTTTCTTCTACAAACATTAAAAATCAGACACCTGGAGAAAAGAGATAACATGAATATGCTCTGGAACAGTCTCCTCCTCTCAAGCACTTCTGAGAATACAAAATTCACTTCAAAACCAAGCAGACTTGCAAATTCCTTGTCTCTGGTCATGGACATTAAAGCGTGGCTGAATGTGGACATTAGCAATTCATTTCAGGTTAATTTGCTTGCTGTTTTGCAATGAAAACTGGAAAAAACCCCACACTGCTCTCCCTCTAAAATGGCCCAATATTATTGAACAGCAAAGTTTAATAGAATTTGGTGGTTAAGATACAGAAATATGCACTAGACAGAGGAAGGTCCAGCTTCAGTGCCACAACTCTAAATAATAACTCATTACAATTACAATAACACATTACAAAAGCAATAACTCATTACAAATAACTTCTGAGTGTTTACCCAATAAATAAAATTTTGTGAATTAAATTCATGTGTTTCCAGTTAAGTACAAATGCATGTAATTGCATCTAAAACGTTCAAACTTTTTAATACATATGCCAAAAATTTAAGAAGTATTTCAATTTAGTTGGTCCCCCTGCCTCACAAAAGTTTGTAAATATTATTTGTGATTGGAACATTTAGATACGACTCAAAATCACATCTCCAATCTGAGGTTTTGGTTTAAAACCCACAATGTTCTATTTTCAAGTTATTGCTCAAGATGATTTTTAAAATATAAACTACGTAATAACATAACTGACAAAAGGAAGGCTCAATAGAAGAAAGATAATTTATTAAAAAAAAATTCTACCTCTAACATAGGCTGGATATATACAGGATATTTATTAGGATTAGAGCTATTGTAGTGATGAACCCAGACTTGATGGTCAGGAGTAGGGTTGTGTCACTATAAATAGAAAAAGAAAGGAAAGAAGCTAGAAAACATGAAGCCACGAGAGCATTACCGTGCAATATGAATATATTAATGTATGTCAATGAATTTTTTTCTAGCTGAAGCAGACTCATTTCCATATCACTTACTGGAGATGATTACTTAACATTTTAGTTAGTACTCAATGTTAATTAAATAGACAGGCTGACAGGAGAGACATGGCTCAACATCTTTTGCCTCTTCTCTCTCCTTTATTAAAGCAACTTTGGCCTCAGGACAGTAAAGGATTTTGCTACTTAACACTAGCACCATTAACTATATTAAGCATCATCTCATCAAAGAGACTGTGAATTTTCAGATGGTTTTACATGAAGTTTTCTTAGTCTGCTCGTAAGCACTGTAAATTATTTCATTACATTCACTTCAGCTTTGCTGGAGAGAAGATCCATCAGGTTCACATCCAAGATATTGGAAAGATTCAGCCAGAAAACATTCTTAATGTTTTCTGGCTGAATTTTCATCCTTAAAATACTTCACTGGTTCCCTAAGCTTATGCAAGCCTGGTGCTTTTGTAATTTCTGACAGCTGCAAAACTGGCAGCACCGTTGGATTTAATTAA
Organism: Rhynochetos jubatus; assembly: GCA_027574665.1. Classification (NCBI taxonomy): domain Eukaryota; kingdom Metazoa; phylum Chordata; class Aves; order Eurypygiformes; family Rhynochetidae; genus Rhynochetos; species Rhynochetos jubatus. The sequence goes on along the minus strand of CM050655.1, from coordinate 36,701,551 downwards.
CCTGACAAAATGTCTGCTGTCCCCTTCCCTCCAGAACAAGAGCTTTTGTTCACAGAAGACTCAAATAATAGGACAGGCCTGTGACTTTTGACGGCTGAAGTTAACTGACGGATGTCCCTGCCTGTATCCACAAGCAATAAGGATGCTGATTTGTATCTATAACCTCCCATGGAGAGAGTAGGACTCAGACAGTTTAAGCTCATGCACAACATAATGTGGGTAAATATGGCAGCTAATCATGAATCATCCTGCCTAGCTTGGATGCTCTCTCTGAGCTAGGTCATAACATGCTCCTCTGTCACCTGGCAGGGATCACTGACATGTTTCTGTATAATATGGCTGGCTGAGATTTTTCAGTTTCAGAAAGCTGGAATAGCCCGTAACACTTCCACAAGACAGAGTAGCTGGGATCCTGTCACGGGGACCCCCAAGGTGCTGCTGCTCCGTTCCTGCGTTCTCTGGATACGCACAATTTTCTCTCTTACTTTCTCACTGAAGCAATATAAGAAAGGTACCTAGATTTTCCCAAATTACGTTGCTAAAAGCTGCTTATGTGCCCACATGGCTTTGCCACACAAGCATGGCCATAGCAGTAGCATGTAGATGAGGTCTTGCTAAGGGTTTTTCTGCTCCAGCCCAGATTACTTTGGTCTCTGAAGGCAATGGAAACGCATTAACGGGAATAGGCATGTAACAGTAAATGGGATATGACAGCATCTTTCTTCTCACAACAGGATTCCCTTGCTTATGATCTCTCACATCCCCTTTTCTTTGGCTCTGGTCTAACAAAAATCTGCAGCTGGGAGGTTCAACATGTTTATCACCAGCACTTCTAAATTCCAGCTCTCAGGAGCCATGGCTTGTAAATTAAAAAAATCCTGACTAACCCTCCAGATTTCTGCTTGAAGGTACAGCCAGTGTGTCTCGGCAGTGCGGGAGGTGATAGAATGGAGCTGCCAAGTCCCACTCCTGGAGAAGCAGGTTCCAACACCAGCTGGCTCTGCCAGGATCCCATTTACCTACACAAGTCCCGGTCCCTGTTGGAAAGGCTGGATGAAAGCGGCAGTACTATCGCAGTCCTTCAGCTCAGGCACGGTGTTTTCTTTGTGTTCTTGTGACCTGGTGCTAATGGGCTGGCCTTGTGCTTTCTGTACTGGTTTCAGCTTAGATGTGCTTAGGCTGAGGAACTGGTTTTCCTCACAAAAATACTTTTGTTATGCTCAAAAGGGAAAGCTCTTTTAGGCTTCCCCCATAAATCAAGCTCCTTATTCCTGCTCTTGTTCCAACTCACATTCATTTTCCTTTGCACATTTGTGTGCCCTAGTTTGCACAGGCAACTCCAAATGAGGCTGCACCACTGCCTGCCCTAAAACATCAGGATTTCCCCACCTTTACACTTCACATGGCTGGATACCTGCAGGTTTCTTCATCAGTTGAAAAACAACAAAAAACACCATCATGAAGTGCTCTTGGCAATCTAATAATTGTAAATTCAATATGTTGGGATCATGGACAAGTGCAGACATGGGAAGAAGGAATCCCACAGCCTCATGTTTTCCCTTCAGCAATCACGTAGCATAGCCTTTGCCTCCTAGGAACCATACCATTTGAAAGGTGGGAATTTCCTCTTCCAGTTATCCCCAGCTGCTACTGTGCATTGTGAAATCTAGTTTAAAGTGACTCAGCTGGCCTGGGAAGGAAAGCAGCTCAGGATGGCAGAATGTATCTATTGGGGCAATGCATAATGCCACAGGGAAACAACAACTGACCTCCAAGGAAGTCCCTCTAATACCAGGAGGGAGTAGGAAGATTTAAAGTGATATAAATTGATGATGCAGTTTCTTCCACAAGTAAACACTAGATCTTCGATATTGTCTATGGATAATACTTGCATTTAGAACTCCATGAGAAACAGAACAGAAGCTGGTTTTGAGCATTGATACAAGGAAGTGCAAATATAATTAAAAAAATGAGGAAGGATTTTAAAATTATTTTCACTACTGTTTTTTTAACTGATTGTGTTACAAGCTTTTGAGAAGAAAGCTGTAAAATCCCACCTCCCAAACTCATTCCCAATGCTGGGAGAAGAGCAGGACATTTACCAAGAGTAAAATGAATACTGATAGCTTAATTTAACCCTGTCACATCCCATGATCAAGGGGATCCCATCACAACCAGCACGAACTTTACAAGCAGGGCTGAATAACAACAGACATTATAAGCTGACACAGTATAAGGCAGCCCTAAAATCATTTTCTTCTCAGAGCAGCAGCTGTTCCTTTCCTGACGTGCCCATATGGGCTCCAGCCAGTAGCCATGGGGCTGTCCGTGCTGGCCACAATGCTGCATTATCCCTGATGCTGTTTGCATGCTGGCCCTGTAATGTCAACCCAGCAGGTCCTCCAAACCTTAGGCTTTTCCATTTCTAGCCTCAGTAGGTTCCTCAGAATAATTGCGTGCTTGAAATGGATTAGAGAATTTCTATACCAAGACTGCCAGATGTAAATGCAAGAATCTGTATGCACACCTACTTCGGTTGCCCAAGAAATGAAAAATACGAACTTTTCCTTATCCAGAGCCTGGAAGATGGGGACCATCACATGGTGCAAAAGCTGAGCAAAACCATGTTGCTTTGGTTTAGAGCAACTGCTTTAACCCTCTTAATTTTTTGTGGAATTTCTTGCTTTAAGACTAAAACTGGAAGTATCTTAACTTGTAAAGGATATTTCCATTTTCACCTTCTGCTGAAGCTATTGTCTACACTTGACCTGAATTTGCAACAAATACCTGTCACTCTGACATCACATTTCCCAACAGTAATCTATGTAGTAAAATGACTTTGCTGTGTGTGTTTTATTCCCTGGCTGTAGGCTGCCTCAGGTCTTTCTGCCCCTTGTCAAAGAAGTGCTGGGAAACGACTCCATGAGAACACCAAGACCTACACAGGCTCTTACAGCACAATGAGAAACATATCTCAATCCCTGGGATCTCAGTGCCTTCTTAAGATGCAGAGCCTCCCCTCCCCAACCCGGATCTTTTCTGCAACATTAATGTGTTTTAATTTATCACCCTCCTGGGCCAGCTGGTATGGACTTGCTTGAGCCCAGACCATTCAAAACTGGCAGCCTGTAAGGCAGGCTGTATCTACACTGCCTGCAATGGGAAGGGATTAAAAATTAGGCGTTTGGTTCTGGAGTCAGACTTTAATTAGAAGCACTCTTCCTCCAGTTGTTGAACTTGGGAATGACTGGGAGTACTGAACTGTAAAAAACACTCTTTAATTCATTTTTTTTAAACTCTGTCTGTTTCTGAAGTTGTAGTTTCTTCCTTTGGTTTCAGTGGAGGTATTTTATTTTCTTCTAGTGGAAAACGTAGATTACTGAACATGATGTATACCTAAAAGAAACCCTAAGTTTCTATCTGAATACCATCCCAAGATCAAGTTAACTGCTAAGAAAAACCTAGTCAAGTGTGAAGATTTTGAGATGGTTAGAAAAAAATCAGAAAGAAAATCAAACTGCTGATGGAGCTCTTCACAAGTGAGGCTTGTAATCAGGAAAGCACATAGCCAAGACGTATAATCGCTCCAAATGTGACAATGTAAAATACCACAGTTTGGTAATGAAAACAGAGATTGCACTTATAATGGAAGCTCATCAGTCAAAGAGGGAAAAGTGCAAGTGGCAGTCTAACTGAATAAATCAAGACTCTCCAGCAGGACCCAGAAATAATGGACATACAAAGGTGGATGGGGACTAAAGGAGGGGTACCTACCACATCCCACTCATTATCAGCACTAGAAGGAAAGGTAACATGCAGGGGGTAGCATAAACAACGGTACGAGGTGAAGAGATGGGGAAGTGATAAGAACAAATGGATGCTACAAGCACAGCACAGCCTCACTAAGCTGTGCTTAAACCAGGCATCCCACGGTAACAGCCAACTTCCGTACCAGAAAAACATCTTGCGTGAGGGTGAAGACACAAAATTCTCTGGAGCCTCTGTGGCCTCCTTACCCTCATCTAACCATTGAAAAGCACTCCTTGCCCAAAGAATCACTTTGATTAAGAAAACTATGACTATAATGAGGAAATCTTCTGTAATTGCAATTTATGCAGGCATTTCCTACAGTCAAAATGCACATGAACATTTTCTGTTTGCTTTTTATTTCTCAAGCAAAAGAAATTTTTTTGCTACAATTCCTGGACTTACTAACCTATTCCCTCTCCTTGCTGGAGGCTTTATATTCACTGTGAAATCTACCTTGGCAAGCAGAAGCATTGTGCACTAGTTTTTCTGGTAGAAGGAAATGCTGCATTTTGTGAAGAGGCCAGCGACAGTTACCATAAATCTGGGGTCAACAGTGTGCTGTAAGGTGAGGATCCATGCGTCTCTGTGTGATCAGGATTTGCTTTCTGCGCCCGGCTATGGGCCATTCCTGCAGTGGGCTGCCCATAGGTCACTGGTGTCCATCAAGATTGACACTTGGAAGCTCATCCCCATTTTTAGCTTCTCAATAACTGTTGCAATGAGTTGCAAATACTGTGATGAATATTATTTTTTAAAATCAGTTCTGATACCACAGACTTAACCCAAGGATAACTAAGAGTTTGGAAAAGACTGAAGATGAAAGGTCAGATTAGGCTGTTCTGTTCTTGTCCTAAGCAGAAACAGATAAAGAGAAGCCAGTGTCCACTGAAAATTGCTTTACTACACGTCAGTGAAACTTCTTTGTAGTTTCAGGAGACGCTATGTTTTTTAAGTGCCTCAATACAGCACACAAAGAAAGGGAAGAAAAGCAGTGATCTTACTAGCACGGGGCAGACTTGATGCTTGCTCATGTTTCATCCCCACTTCTTTCAGAGTTGGGGTCCTTTTATTTTTTCACAGGTGAAAGAGAACAAAAGCAGGAATGGCAGCATATTTTCCAGGCAACATAAGCTTTTTGCTTTTTATTTATTAAAGCTTCCCTGCCTCCTCCTTGCAGCATGGGGATGATTTTTAAGAAATTAGCTGCAAAGGAAAACTGAGAGACAGCATTCCTCATCAGTAGACAGCACAACTTTTAGGACATAGCAAATTTCATACTCAGCTTGCCTCTCAGCCTTGAGGGGTTTACAGGGACAGAATTTGTTTGTTTAGTTTTCCAAGATGCTAAGCAGAAACCAGAACTCTGAGAGGACCCCAGACTAGCTCATTGTAAGGCTGCATCTGCAGTGAGGCGATAGCATAAAGGAGAAAACAAAGCCACATCTAATTGTGGGGTGAACAATTGCAATATGGCATGAACAACAGCAGAAATAAATAATAATGTAAACAGAGTATAATTTCAGATCAGGAAAGGGTTTTATTCAATACTAATCAGCTGCCTCAATCAATTGAGGAAACATTATGCATGATTGTGTTGCAAAATTCCAAATCCTGGGCTGACCTCCTCTTGCAATTTGTTTCATTTGCTGGTATCTGCAAACAGCCACATGATTGGCTTTTATTAGAGAAGGAGTTTAGGGGATGAACGAATCTCTGCATGCAAATAGGTTTTTACTTATTCCAGCTGTAGATGTTGGAGAAAGAATACGCCTTTATTCCAGTCTGTCAAATTCTCTGAGTGCTCAGAGGTCTTTAACAAATCATTCTAATACAGTCAACCTAGTTTCAAAGTTGTTTTCTACTCAGCTGTGGACTGAGCAAAAACCCCTCAGTAAACCCATCATTTCGGTAGTTTACTTGTGGGAGTAGCAAATTCAGGACCTGTTGTGGTCAGGGATGGAGATAAGTTCCAGGTTCCTTGTAAGCATTCGTTCCTTCTCAAAATTTTAGAATCAGGATGAGGCATCTGTCACAGCCACACCAACCTGGCTGAGGCACTGGCAGTGCTACACATGCAGAGACACTACCGTACCACGCCGATGCAGGAGAGACATCAAAACATTGCGCCACAGAGATGAGGGGAGGGAAGGTGGATATGAATTACCTGATTTACTCTTGGATTAGTGCCATACCACCCATGCAGCGACCTAGAGAAAGAATTAGTTCCTTACACTGAGAAAGAACAAGAGTCATTCATAAAGATTTCGGTTTGAGAGTGAGAAAGATTCTTCCTTGCTTCCAAAAAAAAAAAAAAAGGGAATCTGTTGCTCCCAGGCCATGCTCCCAATTTCTTGAGCACACTTGTCCTAGAGGAGCAAACTCCAACCCACCATTGCCATCAGAGACGTGCCAGAACTGAGCAAGAAGGAAAACACATAGAAGGGAAGAATGCAGCAGCTCTGGTCACAATCCTTATTTTGTTGGGTGCATTACAGTAGGTTTGAAAGATAATTCTGTTGAATTAATTCAGCCAGTGTATCAGATTTATTTCACAATAAACCTCAGAACTAGTGCTTCCACTTGTTGCTAAAAAACAGCCTCCAGATATCACTAATAAAAAATAAACCTGAGAATTGCACAAGCAATTTACCAAATACGAAGAAAAGCAACGCTTTACTCTTATAAATGCATGATTATTAGCAAATTCCTGGATCCTCAGTTATATGCAATAACAGGGAACATTACAAAATTAGCAATTAACAAGTGGTTTTAAGTACCAAGTGGCTAAAAATAAAGTGGTCATTTCCTTCCAAACAGAAAGTACTCCCCATCAAGTTTTTGGCAAACTAGAGCTCTGAAGTGACACGTATCAATCATTCCAGTCTGCCTGACACACACGTCAAATCAAATATCAAGTGTAACACCTTGGCTGTAAAAATTGTATGTTATAAATGCTGCTGAAATCTTAAAAGTTCACAGGATAGCCACCACATAAAAATATTGGAAGCTATATCGTAATGAGTAAATGTAAAACAGCAGGGAGAGCATTTCTTTTAATGCATTTGGGTTTAAGTTTGGGTTTTTTTGATGCAAAAATACGGAAAATGAGCAAGCTTATTTTTGTACAAACATTCAGGTTTTGCAAGGATAAAGTGCAACAGGAAGTTTTACTTCCTGTGATATAAAATAGGCAGTCGAGTGACTGAGACAACAACACGTGTTCGATGACACTGTGAGTTGCATATTTGGATATTGGGCTATTAATTTAAACATGCAAATAAAATTCACCTTTGCATAGTATTAATTAATGATTTAAATGAGCCATATTTGACCTAACTGGATGCACATGAGACGTGGTATTTTCCCCATGGACCAAAAAACACTATATGCTTGCAATGGGAATAATGCTATATAGTCTAAAAGGAAAGTCATCACCAAGAACCAAACCCGAGTTTTCCACAAAAAATTACATATTGCATGTAACTCTGCTGAAAAGAAGCGATGCTGACCTGAAACGATACATGAGTCTGCATCAGCTTGGAGTGGTGTCATGTTTTTCTCTAGGTAAAACCTTTGCTTGGCTTAACATTGCACTTGCTCAGAAACTCATCACCACTCCCTGCCTTCCTGTCTATCTTCAAAATTATTACTGCTGTTAAGAACTTCTGCTTAATAGGTTCAAGTTAGAAATACAGACTGCATCCTATCCGGCTCACTGATGAAGTAAATACTGAAATGTCAAGGAAATAGTTGTGGGAGAGAGTTAAGGAATGGAGTGAGGGAACTGTGATTAATCAGAAATTATTTACCTGGGCTGCCTGTGCTCACCATGGACAATTCCTGAAAACACGTATAAAGAGTGACTGACTTTGTGCAGAAAACTCATTGTGAGAGCAGTTATAAGGTGTTCTCCTGGGTAATACGCCAACTTACAGACCATACTTGTAAGCTATATTGCTGTGCATAAATAACATAGGTTCTGCATGTTTTCTTTACAAAAGCACTTTAGCATATTTAGAAGGTTAAATGCTCTAAAGAGAAATAAAAGCAACAGCTGGGCTACATTTTAATGCATTTTGTGAATGTTAGTGTCCAGCTGCCAAACAGAACATTATCTTTCCCCTCAGATTTCTGATGGGATCAGGTATGGTTTGGTCTTTCCAGGCCCAGTTTTGTTGCACAGATGCAGAGTAAATTGGTGCTGTAATTTGCAATGTGTGATGTGCAAGGAGATTGGCCAAGGTGACCTTAAGGACTTCTTTCAATTCCCTGGTATGACAAAGGTGAGGTATAAAACACGTTGCCTGGGATGGCAGAGGATGGTAGTCGGTGGAAATAAGAAGTGTAAAATAAATGAAGGCAGGATCTGTATTTTTGAAAGTTGCTCAGAGAAGATGAATCAAAAAATGGCCAGGTAGTTCGGAAAGAAGAAGATAGGAAGATAAATTGGATGACCCCTCAGGATCCCTTCTATCTATTTTTAAATGATGTGACACCCAGCACACCAACCACATTTCAGGATGGCAACAGGAGCCTTTGTTTCCCTCTGTGTGCTCCTCTTCGCACAACTGTCACACCACAGGTTCCAAATTCTTGTGTATGCTGGTTAGAGGAGTACTTCTATAGGATGCTGGTGACCTTTTCCCTCCATGTATGTCATGGCATGTGAGTATTTTCATAAAGAGTGGTAGTTGCTACAGGTCAAGAAGGTAAGATCAACTTTCCTAAGAAATAGGTAGTGGTGGTAACAAGCTTAATTGCCTGGTGATCCAGTAGAGAACAAACAAACCTCAGAGAGGGACCCAGATAGTAGAAAATCAGGCTCACCAATCATTAGTTTGATGAAGTGAACTTTGAAGAAAGTGGTCAGACCCTCATTTCCTGTGATCTTAGGGTAACTTTTGGCTCTTACAAATAAATAATAATAATCTGGCACTCAAAATAGAGCTGATAATAGTCTGAGCAATGTTATCTAAAGGCAGAACCATTTCTAAAAATTTCCAGTTAAAGCAAAACAGAAGAAGAAAAAGTCAGGTCTTCAAGGCCTATGTCTGGTCATAGCTTTTCAGTGTCAGTGGAATGGAGTTCTGATTAGTATGTTGCCCTCGTTTCTTCAGACACTATTTTAGTCACTGACATACCGCTGATTCTTTATTAAAATGACAGTTGTTTCAAAGACAGTGACAAGGAACAAGAAAAATCAAGAAGCATTAATCACACAGTCTAACCTTTTAAGATAGTAAATACTTACCAAGTCATAGATTGGTTCTTCTTATCTAGGTCTATAGATACAGGGAATTGCCAGACTTTAAGGAAGCATGGAGAAGTGCAGAAGCACCATAGGGAAGGGAGGTACAGGGACCTTGTTCTCTGTCCCCACTGAGGGGAAGAACTGCTCTTCCAGGGTGTCACCAGGCTAAGGCTGCTTGTGTTTCAGTAACATTTCCTTTTTCCACCTGTTTTCCCCCTATTCTCCAGCTTCCCCTGAAGGCTCTTTGGCTGATCTTTCTCTCTCTCTGAACCTGAAAGCTCAAATAATTGGTATTTATACACAGCATCATACATCACTTCTAGAGACACATTGAGTGACCTAAACCCTTTGACACCTGTTTGAAGACTTAGGTAAAATTAATCACTGCTCTTAGCATCTAGTAAATAAGTCTGCACCTTTTATCGCTGCCAGAATGGTCATGTTAACCCGTTATTTCAGGTTAACTTTTAGGACAAGCTGATGAAGAGTGTTCGCGGTCACCCTGACTCACTTGGGGTTGTGCAGTCTCCTTCCTCTGCCATTATTATTTTTGATTAAATACATATGGTATTAGAAGCCTGGTGTTGTGACAAGGCAGAGGCCAGCAAGTCAGACCCTTAACATTGCTGAGAAGCGATCCTGTGATGTTTGCCGAAAGATTATGTGCTCGCCAAGGAGGGCTGTGGTAGAGACAGATCAGAGGAGATACAGATGGCAAAGCTGGATTCCTCCATTCACTTACTACAACTGACATTTTATTTCTTTTATCCTCCTTAAACATACTATTACTTATCAAACCAAACCTACAGAGAGAATAATTTTCTTTGTAGTTTATCTCTTTCTCATTTACGCAAATAAAATGTTCCTCTGTACCATTTTGTTCAACAGATGCATTGGCATGGCAGTTTTAAATAGAGCTTAGCACAGTGCACAGCTAAGGTAATATCACGTTTGAGCTGGTTTCAGTTTCCACTCGATAATCTTTGGCTTTTCAAGGCTGTCAGATGTGCGTATGACTATTGTGAAATCTGTTGTGAAGATTAGCACACAGAGCTGATAGGGCTGTTTTGAGAGTATTACTTTAGCCTTACCTGGAGTGTGTTAAGTTGCAGTGTGTTCTATTGACCTGCCAGGAAACTATCAAAATCTTTGGCTTTAACGGACACCTGGAAGTGGGAAAGTGCAAAAAAAGGTCCTTTCTCATAGCAAACGTAATCAGATCCAGTAATGAGTAAGACCAAACTAGTGTGGCCAAGCAATGGATGAAAGGGCTCCACTTCTTCCCAAATGTAAACCCTACCCTTCCTGAGGTTTGGTCAAATATTCTCTAGTTTCCTTTGGTATCAGGACTGTGGATTGAGGTATCATGGCACTGCGCTTGTGAAATTAAAGGAAAAGCTCTAGAAATATCACAGAAAACTTTAATAACTACTAAACTGTATTTCAGACTGTTGAATATCAGGTTTAGGATATGCTTAAAATTTTTGCAGAAAGTAATTCAGGAGTTCCATATGGGAATTTGGACATGGCATAATTGTCTATAAAAGGCAGAGGTGTTCATATTCTCATTTACAGGAAAATTTCCTCTGAAGTCTCTGTTAACTGATTGCATCATAAGTTTTTACTCGCTGACTCTCAGAATTAGTTTTCATGTTTTTAGTTCAGTGAGGGTAAACATGATAGATTTTCAAATTTATAAAACATTATTGAAACAGGAAGAGGAGACTCTCCCTAAGCACCCTGTAAGACAAGAAGCAGTAGCTTTAAATTGTGATGTGGAAATTCAAGGTAGGATAAAAGGAAAAGACAAATTGTGGAGCACAGGAAGAGATCACCGAGGTGGCTGTGGTGTCTTTGTCGCTGAGGGTTTCCAAGATGATGATGGTCTCTCAGGAAAGGTTGACGTAATAGTCAGTTCTGTCTCGGGAGGAAGATCTGGGCCAGCAGCTTTCAGATGAACGTCCGTGGTGACTGAAGTAAAGTCAAGGTGTCTCCCATTTTAAGGGCTGAAGACAAAATACTTCAGAGGAGATTCAGTGTTGCCACGTGGACCAGCACTGAAACCCCTGGTAGCTCCCATCCCTGAGCTGCTCACCAGACCACCGCCTAGATTCTCCAACTTCAGCGGAGCCACGAATCTGTACCGCGTCCTAACCTGGCGAGGTCTCATCTGGGGTGGCTGACATGCATGCTAGGACATGATGTTCGCAAAAATGCTACCAATTCTGTGAGCACAATAAGAAACCGCTGAAGGCAGCTACAGTCCGCACCTCATAGCAGCTGTGCAATTTCACAATTTATCTCCACATTATCATCACAATCCCCATCAGATGGAAAATTTTTTAAATTATCAGTGCAAATAATAAGGTCACAGTCTCTTAAAAGTTATACGAAACTTTAATCCTCCTGTGGGCTTTCCATAAAGATTGAGAAAGTAAATAGTAACCATTTTTTTTAGCTTTTATGTATCAATTTTCTATCTGCAGTTAAAATTGGGGGTTTTTTTGAATTTGTCATTAAAAATGAAGTTATATCTGATGAGTTATAAATCAAGAGATAATGATTTAATGTCCCATTTTAAGGAAATGAAGCTGGTAGTAGTAGGTCCTGAACATCTTGCAGTATCTGGTAAAACTGATTAAACATGGACCAACATTTTCAGAAGTGATTACAGGCACAGAAGACCTTATTAGGGAAATCATGCCGGCATTTTATGAATATCACACTTCTTCGTCATGTCTAAGGCTAGGTATTTAAAAGTGAGACATACACAAATACCAGTTACTTAAGAATTGTGTCATGACCCACAACCCTTGGGGGAGCAAGCACAATTGATCTGCAAATCCAAATCCCATTTTCAAGGAATGATCTCATATAAATCCAGTCACACTTACTATCCGGTGAAATATGCTATTCCTTTAGAGATCATTTGTATTGATACCACTGACCAAATTACAGAATAGAATTTCTTGAGGTCAGTAGTTCATGATCAGGAGGAGGCTGAACTTTCTTCTAAATGTTTCAAAATATGCCTAAAGATAGAACAGGTGAAAAGGGAAACAGCACCAAGAGGACTGTTAATTTTTTCATATACATGAAAAATAGAGATGGCTGAACTAACAGAGGCTAAAATTGAATGATACAACCTTCTAAATCTTCCATTCTTGCCCACAATGCATTTTTCCAAAACAACTAATCATCCTGCATTTATAACTGCAGTAACTTCATCAAAAAAGTTATAATTGCAAAATGTATTCATGTAATGGACAACTGTTGCCCAGTTCTACTGTAGCTTACATTTTGGTCACCACAATAATTTATACAGGCTAGGGTACAATACCATGGTGAAAGGATCACCAATTAAGTAATTAAGGTATTTAGCTACTCTAAAAGTAACTTTCATTTCTAAATGGTGGGCAGGCCATGTTACAGCTAATGTCTCTGCTGTGGAAATTGTTCACATCATCTGCTGTGGATCTTTGACTTTTCATCACTGTGGTGGTGTTTCTCATGCAATTGTTAACAGCTCAGTTAAGAGGTAAGCTTTTTGGAAGTAAATAAAGCAGAAACATTCCCTATATTGAAAACTGATCTTATCACCTACCTGGACTTCATTTCTTCCCTGTAACGGTATCTGTGTGTTTGCTCATCCTACGGACAAACCTCCACAGAATGGAAATCACGCGATATATCTCCTGGTTCTAAAATGTGAATAATCATTGGAAATAGTCTGTGTATTTGATCAGGGTCAGTAGGGTCTGGGCATTGGGTAACGATCTGAATGATTTTATGCTCCCATTTCTTGCTATAAAAGGTCAATGTAGGCAAAACCGTAAGGCTATGGGAATGCCAGTTTATGCAGCGAACACTATTCCCTGTTAACTTTCATGGGTGGCATTTTAAAAAGTGATAGGTTGGAATTAAGTGTGCGGACATGGCAAATAAATAAATAAAGGTAAACAGTCTGAGTATTAGGTAACACATCTGGAGCACTTAGCGGAGGTTTGCTTTTTCGAGGATGCATATGACATACTATCTGCAGGGCATAGAGATTTTTGACTGCAGTGCTTGCCAGTTTGTCTCTGAGTCCCTGCTAAATAACACTCATGTCCCCATCTGATGTTTTGAGGCTTTAAATTAGTAGAGAAGCTCTTGTTTGGAAAGAAGTCAAAAACAATGGAAAAAAGCAGACCCTTTGGAATCATGGAACTTCCTTTGCAAAAATAGCCACATCAATATATTCATCTTGTCTTTGACTTCTGTGTGGAGAATGGTATCTGTTCTTCCTACCTTTCCCCAAAGTTTTGAATAAACTGACAGTTCTTTACTTTCCATCCTAAACTGCAGCAAGGTGTTATATGCCTTGTTAGACAGGTAACATATTCAACACCTGAGATGGGTATATTTTATTAAGAGCTGCAGTAATTGTTACACAATATGCGCAGACACAAAATCCTTATACACACACTTAAATATTTTCTTAAGGATTTTGGAACCTTCTGGGAGAAGATTTGATCTATAACTGTAGATAAAAAACATTTTATGTGCTTGCCACTCTATAAACTACAAGTTCAGAATGTTCAGACTCTCCCCTAAAGATGATTTTTAATACACAGCAGCCTAAATTCATAACCGAAAAGAGTCTAGAAATGTCTGTGTACAGCCTTTGGCTTAAAGCATACTTAGGTAACAGCTTGTATAAATAAAAAGGGCAGTGTGGTAATTGCACCTCAGGTAAAGCAACATGTATAACATATTAGAACTTACTGAATCCAATTATGAAAACCCTTCCTTCTTTTAGAAACAGTAGTTTAGCTGAAATTTCAAAATGTGGCTGTTCCTTTGAGATATTTAACCTGAGCTGCCCGCATCAAATGAGCAATTACTTTTTTAGATAGCGTTTCCTTCGATTAATATTCTTTGGCCTTTTTAGTTAGAATCTTCTAAGTTTTTTTAATTAACAAAAAAAAAAAAAACCCTAGGTAATGCTTGGCAAATTAAGGTCCTAGTGTCTTGTTTAATTTAGTCTGAGACTAGTTGCTCATGATAAATAAAAATAGTACAGATTATTAAAACAGGAGAAGAGATACGAGGGAAAACAACTGACTAAAAGAGATGTGCAGTGTCTCTGAACTTCAACTACAAATATTTTGTTGTTAAGGACCCATGAATGATTACGTCTTATTATTCTACCAACCCACACGGAATAAATGTGCTCCAGAAAAAAAGAAATCTGCTACTTTTTAAAACTGTCTTCTGCCTGTGCTAATTCTGCACAATAAGAACCCCTGATTGATGTGTACCTGTATACCAGCGATTTTAGGCACAACCGTGGTAGGATGTAGACAGAGGAATCATCCTACACTGAGCTGAGAAATTAGATCCTAGGCTCACCCCGGGTTTCACCAGTGCAACTGGAGAACAGTTTTTTCTTCTCATGCAGACCCTATTGCAATATAACATGAGGAATTGATCTGTTCCTCTTCTCCATAATGGAAGAAAAATGGGAAAATTACATTATATCCTGGGAAGACATCAAGAATAGGCTATTTAATTGTAAATAACTGGACAGAGAACACAGGTTCTGACAAAATAGGGCAGGATCATCTTTGCAACGTGACTGCTGAAGTAATAATGAGTGCTTTAAACAAGGTCTGTGAGGAATGGAAACCACAGTCTGAAGAGAAATGGAGCAGTGGGGTGAAGAGGAAATTCGTGTAGGAAAACAGGGCCAGGCTGATCTCAGAGATTGCAGTAAAATGACTGGAGACAATGGACACACGTTGAAGGAAGGAAAATTCATCAGGCATCGGGATAAAACTCTTGACAGTGTGAGTAGCTTAGCATTGGATGTTCCTTCCAATCTAAATTTTTCTGTGATTCTATGATACGGGTCTGAAATCGCTGCATTGAAACTGGGGGATGTGTCTACATGTTTTGAGTACAAGGGGTGTCGAACGACAAATCCCATCTCTGCTTGATCTGTAAAGAACTGAAAGCTGCAAAGGAAGGGAGCAGCTCAAAGACAGGCTGAGATATGGTATTGGCTGTAACAGGGCAACTTTTTAGTGGTAAGCTATAGCTTAAGCACCAGATACGCTGCATTAAGATTCCTAAAATCCAATTGGCTTCAGTGGAAAGCTCACGAATGTAGGACAAATGAAGATGATTAGAACAGTGGAATAAAACCCTCAAAAATGTTCATACCAACCGTTTCTTTTTAAAAAATGAAGGGCCATATGTGCTAAACAAAACATGTTGTACACCTCTAAATTTGCACATTATTTACTTTAAAGTCAGAAGTTATTTTAAGAGAACACTTGTATCAAAATAACTTCTGTTCATGACAGACAGATCTGTTGTCTCCAAGAATGAATGGAAGCAGTCAAAAAGGGAGGTCAGCTGTGTCACAGATGTCATATATCCTAATGGAAGTGCAGGCTGGGGACACTTCTGCTTGTGTGGCAGAATAAAGCAATACTACTCGTGCCTGAACAACTGCCTCTCTTCAACCCTCACTTTAGATCAAGAATAGATAGGTTCTAACTGAACTTTTCATGAAAGTTCACTTCTGTGGAATCATTCATTAATATAAAATCCATGGTCTTACTTCACCTCAACCACGAGGTTACAAAACCTTTTACTGCCAAAGCAGAAACATATATCACCTACCCAAGCTTCTGCCTGTTACTGCCTATTACTTTCAACATCTGACAAAACAAGGACAAGAAACATCAGCATAACTCAGAATGACATTAATTTTAACTATTTACAAGATAATTTTGAGCCTTCATTCTTTTTTATGATGCAAATGAGTCTTTTACATTTACATTCATGGTAGTTTTACTGTGGTTATATTACTACTGCAATTTAATATTGCATTTACTTACTAAAAACCATCCTAAAAGAAAAATATGCAGAAGGCAGAAAAAAAGTATTTTCTTTCTAATGAACAGTAAGATCCCAATAGGTTTTCTGGACATTAGAATAGTTATGTGTATCAGTATATCTAAAATTTACTTCACTTCTATCAAAGTACTTAGACCTAAATTTTCCATGCATGCCATTCTAAACAGCTCAAGAATTACCGAAGAGTCAAGAAAACAATGCTAGAATTCTGGTTTTTCAGTTGATTCCTTTAAACAGTGGCAAATGCAGAAAACTTTCACTTATTTATATTGCACCATGTTGGACTGATAACCTTGATGGTGAGGAGGAGGACAACAAAGCCAGAAAGATAAACTAGACTAAGGTCTCCAAGGCTTCAGAGGGACTGTTTCTCAAAATAGGCTTTTAGCAAAAGTCTAACCTTTCAAAATTCTGTATTCATGGAAAAAAAAAAAAAAAGAAAATAGTTACCAAAAATCTAATTAGGAAGAATATAACCTGATTTCTGTGAAGAACAAAATGAAATAACATCACAAGGGAAAGAACCTCCAGAGATGTGTTTTACAGAGCTTCTCTCAGAAACATTAAAAAAGGAAAAGAAGTTAAATTTAGAGCTGAATAAAATGTTTTTAGTGAAACTAAAAGGCCAAGCAAAGTTGGGAAAAAAAGTTCGGAAGGTGTGCACAACTAGCTCGAGGTAGAAAAATAATCCAACAGTTTTTAACTTTTTTTCCAAATATGTCTGTATAGGTGTTTTTCTTTCTTAAAGAGCTCCACTTACAGAAACTTCTATAATAAGCATTTAGGAAAAAACAAACACCACTGTGGAATTTCCACCAGACTGATATTCTGATGTTCTCAACTGTCTTGTCAGGTCTCTTGTTATGTGATTGCTCTTCAGATCTGTTGCTGCTGCTCCTGATGTTCCAGATGAGGCTGGACAGGAGGGCAACCTGCTCTTCTGGCTCTTTACCAACAGAGGGGACCTCACCACAGCCTAGAATCAAGTTGACATCTGTCAACTGTCACACACTCATCTCAAGGCGTTATAAGCACAGAAAATACTTGCTCCCTACATCTCTTCCCCCCCCCCCCCCCCCCCCCAGTTTTTAGTGACTATACTAGGAAAGTAACAGATGGAACAAACGTATCACCTAATTGCAGTATTAAAATTATGGAAGCACCTAAGAACTGGCCGTGGTGTGCATGGAGATAAGGCTGAGGAAATGCAGGCCTCAGCAAAGAGCAAGCAGGATATGTCTTCAGACGTTACCCATCATAGTCCAAAGACGTGATTGTTTCAAATGTGAAGGATAGCATAGTCTCATGGATACATACAGAGGGCTTATAAGTCAGATGTACTGATTTATCTGTAGTTGATGACTTAAGCTTTTTTTTTTTCCCCGCGAGTGTTCTGTGGGGTTCCTGAGGCACATCAGCCTAGCAGAGGCTATGGCATTTGAATGTGGAAATTTGATGCAGTGCTATTAGAAAGGCACAGGAGTGAATCAAAGCCTGAAGCAAGGGGCTTCAGACCCCATCTTGACTGTGTTTGTGCAAACAGGGAACTTGAATTTCAGCCCATGTATATGCATAACCTTTTGCTTGCCACTGAGCATTGGAAAGAAAAAAAAATTGCCAAAGCAATTAAGCAAGTGACTTTCCTTAGATTTACTAAAATTCAGGGTCAAACACCCTATATTTCTGTACACTTATTCTCAAGAACAGAATGACTAGGTGGGTAGTATTAGGAAGAAATGCAGATGCTTTAGGAATGAACATGGCCATGTATGCTACTCATGTTAACAAAGCACCTTACCTTTACCTTCTATTTGCCATGTGCTTGGTGCCACACAGGAGTAACTGGATGCCTATTTAGCCACTCTTTGTACAGGTTCCCTGCCAGCTACTCTATTTCCCAATGCTTTTTAATAAGCTGCTCAGGATGAAGGCATTAACACATTGCATCTGTTGGCCCATAATTGCATGGGATGCCAACGCCAAGTCTCAGCTGCATCTTCCTCTAAAGATCAGAGCCCAGCTTTGCTGGAAGCTGATTTATTGTCACTGGGCAGGGATACAGATCAGGCAGTTCTCTCCAAAATCTGTCATCTCATCTGGGGTAACCACACAACTCTGGAGAAAGGGACATGCACCTAAACAATATACCTCTAACTCCCATTATCCCAAGGCTTTTAACAAGTAATACTGCCCCCACTTCCTTTCATTGCATATTTTTTGCCTTTATTGACTAATATCAGAAAAAAAGATAGTTTACCCCCACTTCATCATGCATTTCAACATAGTGAACTTCTAACAATGGACCAAGTCTACTTCCCTCCATTCTGTCACCAGTGGGGGAGTAACCCAGAGCATCTGACCCATGCTGAATCTGTTAAATGGAAAGCTTGAGCAGGGATATAGAAATCACAATATGGGATATGCTGTGGTAAGGAAATCCTTGTGAGTAGATGAGATTTAGAATAACCTGGAGAGTTATAAACTGACTATTTTCCTCAGTAAATGCTTGGCGCAAAGTTAATGGACCTGTCTAAATAATTTGGCAATACAGTTTTGTAGTTCTCATAAATGTACAGGCAATCATTTACTCGGTAGATTGTATTTACCAATAGATACTTAATATTTATTTACTGGTGCATGCAGAAGTCATCAGGAAAGCCCATCAGCTCTTAATCTTTGACATTTTAACAAAATGCAAAAACTATACCAAACATTATATTCTAAAGGAAAGACACAGACAGGCATAAAAAGTGTGTGACATCATGAGGAAGAGAAAGGAGTCTTCAGAAAACAGTTTTATCTTGGCATCCAAAAATCAGTTGAAGCTGAATTTTACATTCTAACTGACATTTCACCTTCAGCAACGGATGCTTAAGAGTGAGTTTGTCTCACATAATCACACAGATTGCTTAAAGAGACTTCTGTAAAGACTCTGGTTAGGAAGTGGGCTCTATCTTATTAATGCTGAATGTTGCATTGTGCCTGCATGCAAGAAAACAATGTAGTTGCCACCTTCTTATTCTAATAGCCACTTAAACGCAAAAGAAACTAATTAAGCATGTAAAAAGTGGTACTTCTTATAGCCTTCAGAAGTATTTGCATGAGCTGCATGGTGACTCATTGATCTATGTTTTATAACACTGGGTAGCCCAATATATGTATTTTTAATGATTTGGAAAGTGTTCTTAAACTAATATCTCCATTCTGTAATAGCTCATCTCTCTGTGTAAAATGAAGCAGAATCCATTATTTCAATGGAGTGCAAGAGAGAAACTTGCTTAGAAGTATCTGTATCAGCACTGCCAGTGAGAACTTTTCATTCTGATTTCATGCTAGTTGTATTATTGTGTAAGGTAACGGATTTTTTAGAGTCCTGACACTCAGACACCCACAAGAGAATTTAATTCACCTAGTACCAAAATTATCTGGAGGTCTTGGGCACATGCAACCAACAGAAGTTTAACGAGTTACATATATCAGGTGAGCTGTAATAATTGTCCAGAAGCAGATGAAAGCTAAACTGAGCCACTTACCCCAGGCTGCAAGACACACAGTTAATGTGTCTCAAATGATGAGAGAGAATTTAAGCTTCAGAAACTTGACTATTTATCTCAGTCCAATCTTTAACTGCAGGGTTTTTGCATTAGTGCCTGCCCTGCAGTTCTTTCTACAGAGCAGTCATCACTAGGGTGGGAGGGGGGAGAGGGGAGTTATAATACAATACAGAAACAATCTCCTCTATTCTGTACTTTATTTCAGCTCCATCATTTTCTACAAGGAGTCAAAGCATACAGACATTAAATCGTGTTATGGTTTCATAGAAAAAAGCTTGCAGACATTTCCAGAGGACTAGGAAAAATAAGATCTATTTACTAAGCATTTTCAAAGGTGTTTGAAGGAGGCATTAATGCATCCTTGTTTGATATATTGGGTCACAGTATGAAATAGAAAATTAACTCCATATCAGAAAATACTCCTGCTTAGATTAATCCCTTTTCACTTAATGTTTACCAAGAAAGATTAAGACCCTTTGGAAATATTTGTACTTTGTTTAGACACAGCAGATCATTACCTACTTTATTAGTCAACACTGGGGAGAGGGGACTGTAAGAAATATCATGTTGTTACCTAGAGATAATACAATTAAAACAAATCAATTTTTTTTTATTCTTTTGTAATATTTCATACATTTTCCCCACTCAGTTTGCAGAATTATCTTTTCCTCCTCCATTCCTCAGATAGCAAGATAAGTTCAAAGAGATTTATAAAAAAGCAAATGACTGAGGCTGACTTAGTTTGCTGAAAGAAGTTTACCTTAGAATATAACAGTAAGATATAAATTGGAATTACACCCCACTGAATCTTCACATTCCTCCAGACTCCTAGAAGTTACATGTCACTGTGACTAGGATTTTATGAAAGTTCCAGGAACCAGCGTTCTGTAGCTAGAAAGGGCACTGCTAGCAGAGGAAATCATTCACAAGTGCACTTCTCACAAGCCATTTCTGGCATTTGCCCTGCCATCCCAGAAATTTCTTCTCTCTCCATCCCAAAAGAAGTACCCAGCCTGCTCATTTGCCTTTGCCTTCCATGGCAAGCATCCTCTGAAGCTGGAAGAAGGGTTTTCTTACACCAGTGAGGTTGCACTCAAGGGAATCCCACTAGAATCTCTTCAACTCACTTATTTACCTTTTTTTAACAAAAAAAAAAAAAAACAAACCAAAAAAAACTAACCACACACACCCAAACGCACAGGTGTAAATTGCTCTGTTTTATATATGCACAGAAATAACAGAAAGAAAAAAGCAATTACTATTGCTCTTCACCTACATCATTCTGTTCTAGCAAGTACTCTGAACTGGGTCACAACCACCCCCTGCAAGGCTCCAGGCTTGGGGACGAGTGGCTGGGAAGCTGTCGGGCAGAAAAGGACCTTGGAGGGCTGGTCAACAGTGGCTGAATATGAGCCGGCGTGTGCCCAGGTGGCCAAGAAGCCAACAGCATCCTGGCCAGCATCAGGGACAGTGTGGCCAGCAGGATCAGGTCAGGGATTGTCCCCCCACACTGGGCACTGCTGAGGCCGCACCTCGAATCCTGGGGTCGGTTTTGGGCCCCTCACTGCAAGAAAGGCACTGGGGGGCTGGAGCGTGTCCAGAGAAGGGAACGGAGCTGGGGAAGGGGCTGGAGCACAATTCCTGTGAGGAGCGGCTGAGGGAGCTGGGGCGGTTCAGCCTGGAGGAGGCTCAGGGGAGACCTTATTGCTCTCTAGGTTAGATGTGTCTGGTGGTTGCACTTTATATTCAGTCACCAAAGATTAATAAGTGAGTTTCACAGAGTAAATTGCTTCACTTGCAGTATCTTATCTTGCACATATGGCTGATGTAATGGCAGTGATCTGTTTTCTCATGCATCAAATTTACATTTTTTTTTTACTTCAACAACCCTCAAAAAAACCAAAAGTAAGTTTACCCCAGAGACCAGGCTATAATTCAGGGATAAGAGCAAGTAAGTTTTATTGTGTTTAAAAGAAAAGGCAGAGTTAATAGAGTTATCTGTGTGTCTGGGGAGATTAATGGAGCTTTGCTTCTTATTAATTAGCTATCACACAAAGTTTTCTTTTGCATAAGTGTGTCAACTAATAAGTGCACCTAAATCCTGCTAGTGTGTCCTGTTCATCTGGTTCTGCTTTTAGTGTTTGTCTGTGGTTTCCCCACCCATTTCTCGTCTCTGACCTGCAGCTGCACAGTCTGTCATTTAATGAACAAATAGTTCAGAAGCAAAACACAAGTAGGAAGACTAATTACCAGCTCCCTCTGCACCATGAAAGTCTCTGTACTTCATTAATTTGCCACACTCAGGATTTTACATACATTAACACATATATGATACCCTCTACTTCCTACCTGAGCTCCATTACACCCTTGTAGACCCTCACAACACATGAATTAAAGTGATTCCACTCAGCCCGAAAGGAACGGTGTGGGTCCCACAGTGCGTTATACGTGCTTTAAAAGTGAAGGATGAGAGACCGGAAGGGTGAACTGAAGAAGAACAGTCCTGCTTTGCTTGTGCTTTTTAACAGAAATGACTAAAGGAATGTTCAGAATAGATCCATGAGAAATTAGGAATAACAGGAGGAGTTAAATTCCAAGACTATGGATCTTGAACAACTGTTCCAACAAGAAATCCTCCATCATTTTCAGTATTTAGAGGCAAGCCAAGTCTTCACTGTAAAACATGAGACAGATTTAGCATGAGGCACTGCCTAAGTGATGACCACAGAATCCTGCTTGTTAGCAGAATGTCACATTCAGATCCACATTGGGATTTTTACCCATATACAGATTAATTCATTTTATTCTTAATAGCTTTTATATTAATTATTATTAGCAAACTTGGGCATCTTCCAAGGAAGGAAAGAAAATGAAACCTTAACAAGAGAGCTAGAAGAGTACTGTTTTTGTTATAGAGCACAGACCACTATAGAAATATTTTTCCTTTTGATCATTGATATCATGATTAAATTATTGGACTGTAAAACAACTTCCTTTCTCCCATTCATTCATGTCCCTCATTTCACTTGTAAAATCCTTTTTATCTTTTCAAATAGCCTATTTGAAGTGGTTTTCTCCAGCTATTCTGGGAGTTACTATTTGAAATTAAAAAATATTTTCTGTAGCTATTTCCTAAAAGCACAGAAACACACAAGAGAAATCAGACCCTTCACAAATAATGATTTAACAAAAATTACATTTTTGGCCACAATCTCTGGAAATAGATTGTGTTTCTTTTTGCTGTACTGTACAGGCTAAACAAATTATCACACCTAATTATTAATTAATAACTGTTCACTGAATAACCCCAGTGTCAATTTTTCTACATGCTTGCAGAGACTGACGAGCTTGTTATGCAATCCATTCACATCCTGCAGTATTAGGAGATCATGATTACTCAATTTTCCTCCCATTTACTTTTACCCTAAGTGAATATTTTTAGGCTAATCAGTACCTGTTAAATCAAAGGAGCAATTCCCTCTCCCATCACCTCATGTAAGCCTCCACTTGCAGCATTTAACTGTGCATATCAGAAGAACCACCTATATTTAACATAAGTTTGGGAATGTTTGCCCCGTGAGGACAGAATATGCTGAGAAACTTCTAAAAATGCACACAGCATTCAACAACAAAAGCACAGAACAGCACACTATCACCAAATGTTAAATAAAATAATTACACTAGAAAAGGACACTCTCCTACATTGCCATTTATGAAAAATTTCATTTATTAGCCATCAGAGAGAGTAATGACATTCAAAAGGAAGGAACAGACACGATATATGTCTCCATTGTCACAGGTGGTAATTCCAAAGATATTAGAACTGTTCTGTTAATAATGTAAGTTATAAGTTGTCCCAAAATTTCACTGAAGGGAGTGTTAGTAAGGCAAATTAGACTGGGAGTTTAGGTCATGTAATATTTTGGTGCTATGAGGCTTTTAAATTCAAGTGGAAAAGTATTTTTGATCTGTGCAACTTTGCCTAGAATTGTATTTCTCCTACAAGTAACAAAACCAAGACTAAAAGTGTGTTTATTTTTTGAATTTATAGCTTTTGATCGATAAAACCTTATGAATATTTTAATGACAACTGAAATATTTTGATTGAAAAATTTTTGCTCAGAAATAATTCTGATGTGTATTTGTTTACAGGCTTTTTCTGACCCCACCTAACTGAGGAATTAAATACAACTATATGACAGGGTGATTTAGGGATCTGTATCTCTCAGTCTTTCCTCTCCACACTTTGGCATCTTGGTTGATGCCAAAAAAAAAGAGATTGAAGAACATTTGTTCCTATTGTCTTGCAGCTGTTCAGACTCAAACAGTTCCATGGGAACGATTGGACCTTGTGATATTCGTACAAAATGAAATGACTAAAAGTTTTGGTACTCACTTGTCCCTTCTCTGCAGATCGTGATTTTTCATCAGCAGCTCCTCACAGCGTCATTAAGTTGGTGGCAGCTCTGACCGGAGGGATCGTGAGATGAACAATAGCATTCGTTCTGCAATAAACATCAAGGTTTTGTGCTGACCTGGTGAAATTTGTAAAAAATTGCAAGTGATGGATGTAAATGATCCAAGGAATCCCAGCCTGGAACACGTAACTGCCTGTGAATATGCTGAGTGTTTCTGCCCATGGAGATCCCTTACACAGAACGAGGCACCTGCAGGTTGAGGGGCTGTGGGCTGTATTCCACATTTAGCCACAGACACACTGCAAGGCCTCAGGTGATTCTGGCCACTTTCTGTACCTGAATTTCAGTCTTCATCTAGTCAAATTAGTAAATTATTAAGAAAAGGGCTTTCTCCCTTCCAAATGTAAATCAATAAAGTCCTTTCTTACATGTAATCTTCACTACACTTTACATAAATATTCATAGCAACTGTTTCCCATTCACTGGTTAGCTCCATAAACCTGTTTTAATATTGCTTTTTTTTTTTTAGTCTGTTTAAAGACCAAGATAATGGCAGTATAAACAGAAGCACTTTCAGAGCAAAGAGATGTGGTGCTATTACCTAAATGTTTTCCATTTTCCCTTTCATTAACCTTCTGTGATACAAAACTGCTGCCAAGCCACTTTGTGTGATTTACTGGTGATTTACAGAAATGCACCCTTTTCCAATCACTTGGAAAGAGATTATATCCATATTTCCAGAAAGAAGTACTAGTATCCAGACTAGTATGCTATGTGCCCCAGGGGCTTTCAGTGTTAAGAAGTGTTTGTGCAGGGACATTGGCTGCAGAAGGACCAAACCAGGGATGTTCCCTTTAACCTTGCTGGGATGCCAAAACTGAACCTGTGGCCAATGTTGTGGCAGCCAGCTATGACAGTCCTCAGTCTTCTGACTGCATCTGATGGGTTAACTACCTACAACTCCATTTTTTTCTAGTTTCAAGTAACAAGTTTATCAAGTGAGTCCATGCCAGAGCTGGTTAAGATTGCTGTCTTGCAGCAACCGCCATGGGCCAGATAGAAACACAACAAGCCCAAAGATCTTTGAAAAAGCTCAAAAGTAGTTTAATATAAGGCCTGGCCACTAGGTTGTGGTCTCAGACTTCTTGTTGTGGTCTTTTAGGACAGCACAGGTCTCATATTAAAAACTCCAGGCACCCTGAAGTCTCATTGCCCTTAGCAACGGGTCTGGCAGCACACAGCGATCTGATGCAACGTTTGTACCATGACATGCATCTCCTTGAAAAACATCACTTGAAGAGCTACTCTCCAACTCCACTGCAGCTGCTCGTACCCACAAGTTTTTATGCTTCAAGAGGGTGAAAGAATGGGGAAAAAAGACAAGGTCTGATTTGATTCTGGGGACAGCATTGGTGCCCAGATTAAAGCTCTGCGGGTTCCTCGTGTCTCCCTTACACAGAAGTACTACAGCCTCTGCAGGTTGGAAAAAGTTAGAATGATACTCCTATTTGTAGCCTTATTCATGTATTTGAGTAAATTCCCAAGATCTCATTTCGTTTGGAATGTGCTGGTGAACATACTATTCTTACCACCAAACTGAACCTTTTGTCCATCTCACAGGTTTTAAATTTTTAATGAAACTACCTGGTACAAAGCCAGCTTATTTTAAGATGACAGAAGGTAAGGTTGGTTTAGTCTTTCAACACAAATGAAGATCAAATCTGCAACACAAATGTGAACACTCAGGTATTCTGAGTGTTGCTAGGCCACTCCAAATTTTCAAATCAGCTTCAGTAGGATTGTCAGGAATTGGCTGTTTCTCATCACTTCTTCCAAAATGAACTTGTAGGTGCAAGGCTTTGAGCCACCTTCATCAGATCCTTATTCAAAAGGTAGTAAAAATCTCAATGTGCATAGCTCTGTACTGCACAGGTCTTTAGGATAAGACCATAGGAGGCAAACTGTAGAAGCTTTTTAAAATGTTGGCTTCCAACTGCAGTAATTCGCATCACACAATTGATGACATTAACTGGTTTTGCCTTCATAAGTTATGGATTTAGAACAAATAAATTCAGATTTAACTATACAAGAACTACACCTCTCAGATAATAATGAAAGAAAACAGAACATTTTTAAACTACGGTATATCCAAGACAGTAAATGAATGAGAACTGAGATTTGAACTAAATAAGTAATACATGATACTAAATCCTGAGGAAGTTAAAAAACCAGTAAATTTCAGAGAAAATATTAGAAAATATTCCTAATTCCAATTTGTCTCGGTTTAGAAAACTTTCCCAAGGAAAATAGTACAGTCTTTAGCAGACTGGACAAAATTATTTAATGCAGACTTTTTAGCCTGTAAGAAATCAGAGGTGAACAAACTTTTACCTTATGTTCTAATTTTCAGTAGCCTGAAAGTTAAAGGTTCATCTTTTTATTTTGTGCTGGAGTCTGTATCTGCAAGCCCAAACAGCTGAGAAGGATTTAACTGTGTTTTGAATATAAGCATGTCATTAGAAGCAAAGTTATCCCTTTAGTACATGTAAGCAGAGGGTTACAAGAACCTAATTCATCTACTCACAAGAACTTCAGGTCCATTTTTAAAGCTCTGTTATGAAGCTGGCTTTCAGCACTCTGTAATTCCCCTTTTCCAATTTTTAATAAGTTCTTGTAGAATATTAACAATGTCTGTGTTTATTTTTGGCTAGGCATATTAGCTTGAGATACTCTCAGGTTTGCTGGGCAAATCATCATAGCCCACTTGATACCACTTCTGTGAACTACTATGATGGTTTAGGGCTCTCCCCAAGATCATTTTCCCATGCAACTGTTTCCTCATTTTATGATAATAATTCAATATTACATAAGTCCAACATCCCCTTATCAAGTGTATTTCTTAAAGCATCAAGGTCTTTATAATTAACATTATTGGCAAGGGTAAAGGATTTGTTCTAATTAAGCCGGTATAAAACTAATTATACAGTGCATTTATATAAAATTTTAATTTCAGGTTCATCTGTGTTTAGTTCCTTTTATAAAGTACCCAGTAAGCTAATAACCTTTTGTGTGTTCTTGCCTCTCTAGAAGGAAGAGACATCCATCCTTCTTGGGGTTAATTTTAAGCACTAATTCTGAAAACACACATTTTCACATGGCCTACTACGTTATTGTGTGTTCTGTGACAACTCCTTATTAAGCCCTACTGGCACTGAAAACATCAGCAAAACTTGCTTTAAAGGAACTTCACGAGCACTGAGCAATCAGACCATCTGCCAGTAAACACCTCCCAGTGGGGTTTGTGCTCTTGCTCTTCCTCAGCTATGCAGGGACCCATGCCTAAATTGTCATCTTTCTGATCAAAGCAGCCTCAGGGCTTAGGCCAACTAAAACCGAATGTCTGCTTTGGCTGAGGAGCTTCTCCAGGCTTCATCCTTAGAGTTAAGGTAATTTCTCTGCCCTGAGAGACACCGAGTTACTCCTCCAAAAAGGACAACTACGGAGGGAGCTGGTACACAGACAACTTTGCAGTTTAAAAGCCAGTGGGCTTGGTTTATGGGCCTTAAGATTGCCCCATCCATGTTCTACAGAACTATGAAGCAGAATAAATCCCACATTTATTTTTCACCTAGTGTTTTATATTTTAGTGAGATACAGCCGCACACGCAATGCTTGATAGTCAGTGTGGGCTTCACGCTGATTGTATTAGGCTACCATCAGCAATACAGGCTGTTAAGCCAAGGTAACTTTTCTCTGGGGTGGATGCCTTCTTTATCTGGTTATCATTCATCATCTGCATCAGAAACCCGTTACTGTGAACGCTTCTGTTCACACACAGAGCACCAAAAGGCAGCACGTCCCTTTTGCTCAACACTGGTTAGCAATGAGAATGGGAATTTGCAGCAGGGCTGCGCTGCACTGGAGGGTGTTTTGTCAGCTCAGTGCTGTACAATTTCTTGTATCTGAGTTGATGTTTCAACAACCACAGTCAATCAGACATTTTTACAGAGCCTGTAGATAATTAACGAGCTGAATTCTCCTCAAACACACAATTTGCCAGAAGTCTTTCTGCTCATTTCTTTATTGACTGGGACACTAATGATATCTATTAAACTTCGCTCAACCATCAGGTAATACAAACATATTCTTGCAGTTGGATACAGACAGAAAGGCCAGGCACACTATCACTACAGTCCATATATTTTCTGAGACAATTAGCAACCTCAAGTTGGCATTAATCAGGAAGAAGCAGGACTCTAAGAAAGAACCACGTTATCTCTTGCTGGAGTAGAGCACTCCAAGGTATGATGTAAGGATTTTTCTGATAGGGATTCATCTAACCCTTTATTTTCCAATTGGTAATGAGACAAGACAGTCAATCCTCATGTCAAAAATACTGTTTGGCCTGGAGAATCACCTTGACAAGCAAGAGAGTTCGAAATCACAAGTGCCTTATGCAAAGCACCTTGTTCACTCATCCCAGCCCAGCAGCTGGAATCCAGGCTTTCAGCATGGAAGCTTCTATCAGTCTTCTTTGGTGACTCCCAGATTAACACATTCAGCAGAAGCAAAGCAAATGAACAAAACCATCTTGAGTAGAAGTAGCAGAACGGTAATTAAAGCCTTGGCAGAATGGAAGGCAAGAGCGGTAAATAGCAGAAGATGCAAGTACCCTGCACCTGTGAGCTACAGATACTAACAAATCTAGCCAGAAGACTACTTGTTTTTGACAATACCTCTTCTTTTTAACAGTATTTACTTAACCCAGGAAGAGGAGTTTAAATTATGAAATTCTGTTCCAGGAGTTTGAGCAGCCATGCAGTCACATGAAGCATAAAAAAAAAAAAAGTGCTTTAAAGGAAGCCTAAAAAGCACTGATATTTTCTTCAGTTTCACCAATTAAACAATGGAAAAACCCTACAACTTCGGCTAAGCAAGTCATTTCTAGGAACTTACCATGACTGGTATGAGCAATGCCAAGTCACACAGAAACACAATTGGCCCATAATTAGCCCCTGACAAGACAATTAGCACCCACAAGGCAAAGGGACCCAGGCAGTTGCAGTAGATCAGGGGCTATAAATGCAATAGAAAAATCAAAATTACTCAGTGAAAAAGTCTACACTGAACAGGCACACAGGGGAATGAGCTCATTAATAACAGCAGAAGGAACAACAACAAAAAAAGCAGCAATTGACAGCACTAGAAATGTAGAAATCCAAGAATATGACAAGAGAGTCAGAAAAAGCACAAATCCCCAAAACAGAAAAAATGCTGCATGGCTAGCTATCAAAAAGGTTAATTAAAAAACCTAACTAACTTCTTCCACCTGCTTTTGCTAAGCTGCAAGGCAAAAAAGCATCTGCTGTAATACATTGTAAAGCAGAAAACAGAGCAATAGTTAGCTGAATTGTAGAAAGTGAGACTGGGGTCGGGGGCACTTAATTTAGAGGGAACCAATAAAACAGGGATAGTGCTCTGTAATAATTGTGATTTTTGGTGAAAAACAGCAGGCTCTTCATACAAGTGATTACCCGTTGGAGAACAGAAGCGTCCTGTCTGTGGGATGGTGTTGGATGCTGGTGTTGGATGCTGGTGCATGTGCCAGGATGGTGCCAGAAGCCTCAGGCAACAGAAGGCAAACAGCTGGAGCATGGAGAGCAAAGTATCACTAAAATGTGGGACCTAGAAGCATATGTGGGGGACATGCAGTAAAATATGTTGGCTGATATCTGGATGAAAAGGGTGAGCTCATTAGAAAAGCAGTGGAATAAAACATCCCATACAGAGAAGTAAGGATGGATTCCTAGAGCAGACAGAGGTCAGAGCTGAAAGGAGCTGTGTGGTCTATGAACCATATATACATGCCTCGGCTCTTCTGCTGCAGTGTCTTGTCTGGCCTAAGGAAAGAGGACCTAATCCTTTACTTACAGGATTCAGCAATTCCTGATAAACATACAGAGGATCCCATCCTGCTGCCCACAAAGGCAGAAATTCTGAGTGAGGATTAAAAACATTTAAGTGCTGCACATCACTGGGGTTATGAATGGTATCTCTAAAAATACTTTTCAGAAAAATACCAAATTCCTAGTATCTTCTTGAGCTACACTTGGCACCCCATGTGCTCTAGGAAGCGGCATGGCAAGTAGTGTCATGGTAGGGAGGAGAGAAATATGCCAATAATATAAGGTTGGGGAGAGCAGCTCTGGGAAAGACCTGAGCCGTTAAGCTTCAGCAGCAACAGAAAACTTCCTTGACAGTTGTCAAAATGCTCTTAAGACAGCACTGCAGCATCTTACCATGGCTGATACCAGCCTCAACGCTTCAGTGATAAGCTGGGTGTTTGTGTAAATAGCTCGCTCTCACTGACCTAAATACACAGAAACAGCAACAAGATGCAACTGTCACATACATCTAAGTCAGTCAGTTTTCTGGGAAGCCCACCTCTCCCAGCAGATCTGGGGAAGGTAAGCCCTGCAGCAGACACGGTCTGAGCCAGCAGCACTGTCCTTCAGGCACTGGCTGGGAAAAGTCCTGGGAGATGGAAAGGCTCCTGCAGAACTGATGCTGGGAGCAGTGAGAGCTGGCAGAGGGAACATGTAAAGCACAGCTTGCTTTGGGGGTCACAGCTTCACCACTGCAACACGGGCCGCATCAAAATGAGGTGACTGTGCTCAGAGTGGCAGGAGGGCGGGTTATCCAAAGGTGTCCAAGGGCTACATGAAGTAGCTTATCCAAACACATGTAGTATAGGTGAGGTCACCTGCAGTTCCCAAGGTGGACGTAGAAGATGCTCAGTTGGGTTTTTCACCTAAGCCTGAGAAACACAAACTTCAAGAAGCAGGGAGAGCCATCACTGGAGTCATCCTAACCAAAACGAGTGGACTTTGTTACCTGACTGCAGCATCGCGGATACAAAACCCACAGATCAGGACAAAACAAGGTGGTATTAGCAAATAGTTGTAGACCACTGGCTTTGTGTATTTCATGAGTGCTGTGTTTTATGAAGGTTATTGAAAAGGAGGATTCAGGGGACTAATACCTTCTTAAAGGATTGTGGCCTAAGCCAGAGGAAGGATGGCTGACATCTCCCAGAGGGATTCTTGCTGGGAAGCAGTGATCAGTGACAACTTGCACACTGCATTTAACAAGTGACTGCTAATCAGCTTAAGAGCTGTGTGAAACTTTAGTGAGCCTTCAGTGCCAGGGAACTGACAGGACGAGGACACATCCTACATTGGAAATGTTTATTCTTGCCCTAGAAACAGCTGAACTGTTCCAATGGTAAACAAGGTTTCCTACAGATCTCCCATACATAGTTTAAACAGATGTTTTAAATATATTGTTTACCAGAACATTAAGTCTTGTTACATTCCTAACAGTACACTCTCACAAAGTAAACAGCACAGAATAAGTCTCTGTAGGATATTACCCATGTAATCAGGCTGAAGATCTGAGTATAAGTCTACCCATGTAGATCACTCCTAGCCTTTACATTCTCCTATTTATGTGGAGGATTTGCCTAATTCCCCACCAACCCAAGGCATAAATATTATTAAAAAGTATAAGTAGGAGTATAGATATATATATATGAGAGAATATGCAAGTCTTTAGGTATCTGGTGTGTGTGCATTAAAAATTCCTTTGAAAGAGGAAAGCCTCCTGCAAAAGCATCTGTATAAGCACAGGAGCTGCTGATAACCACTCTCGCCAGTGTGAGAGGATACATCATCCTTTCCAAGAGCGCAGTCAGCTACCAGCGCTGTGCAGGAGCGAGAACACCTTACCTAGCTGCAGTCCAGCAGAAGCTCCACATACACGAATGGCCTCACCAACAGACACTTCACTACTGCAAATCCCTGCCTCGGGGGGTTACAAATTTACAGACTTTGTTTAATGAGAAAACTGTAATAAGAACCTTAATGATGCCAAGTGGTGAGGTATTTTTATTAGTATCAAGTAAATCCTAAAATAAATCTAATAATTTGGTTCATCCTTACTCCACAATTTGAAGACAGGCTCAGAGAGAAGTGAAGTTACACTTTGCAAGTCTTCACTGCAGTGGGCAGATCAACATCAGAAGCCCCTGCATTCAGAGGCAAAACCCAATTCCTTTCTTTTGTGCTTGCAAAATTACTAGATAAAATAGATGCCTCTTTTTTGGTGTGCATCACCAGGTTAATACTGCTGAATTAAAGTGAAAGATCCCCAAACTGAAAAACAGTATCTTCTAAGTAGAAAAAGATAAAAGCTCTTCCTGACAGCTTTGGCAAGACATTTGGAAAATTGAGTGTGTATCTGTCCGTTAATAAAGACTGTGGGGTGAGGGGAAGGAAAGGGGTGAAACAAGTTTAAAACTGCTAAATTAAATCTAGGATATATATTTAGCATCCTTGTCCTTCTAGTTAATCCTGAAGGCCTGACCTAACTTCCCTTGCAAACTGATGAAAAGGAAGTAATTCCAACCTAAGGCATGTCTCTGAAATTTCTCCTTTTTATCTATCACAGCCAGAGTCCAAACTGACCTGATGTTCCGTCCTCACATACCAATATTATTACCTACAATGAGCAATCAGAACAGATTAGGAATACATTTCTTCACTCAGAAAAGTGGTATCATTTCCAGTTTGATTATTTCTGTCTCAGACTTTCTACCACCATTTCTTGTTCCCAAGTTTGATTTTTACTCTAGAGATCCTACCTTCGGTGTAATAACATGTTGTAGGACCTTCAGCTAGAGTTTAAATATTGACTCTAACCTCATTTATTTTTAAGCCTGCGGCCGTGTAATTCTATCCCTCATAACAGAGGTAGGTGTCAACGTGCAGCATGCCAAATGTGTGCTATCCCTGGTAGGAAACGTTTTCCTGCCAGCTTTCTGCTTAGGTACATAGCTGCAGCTGAGCTGTTGCTTAACCTGCTCTGGAATGGAAGAGCAGCATTATCACAGTGATTGGTATGCCATCAGTCATTAAAATTCATTAGTAGAGATAAATGTAGGTTATTTAGCCAAGTTGCCATGTAATTGATGCCTAGTCTTTCTTGGATATTTCTAGACATCCCTTGGTGGATTTAAAATTAAATATATCATTTATAATGGATAATTCATGACAAATTAATGTAGAGGAAATAAAAGCCGCTCACACATAAACTGTTGTAAAAACTCAAGAGGTACAGAAGTACCATTCAGAAAGTCAAATTTAGAGCTCCCACCAAAACTCATCTGACGCTTTTCACTGATCAAGGGGTAGAATCCTTGCAAGCAGAGGATGTCTGCAGCCTGTCTGCACCACAGAGCGCTGGGGGTGCAGGCAATGCTGCTCTTCAGGGGTCTTCAGTTTTGAAGACTTTCTTTCTACAGAGACATAGGACCAGTCTATTTTAATAGCATCATTAAGGCTTTCACTGAATATTAGAATTTACACAGTGTGCTGCCACATGAAAGTGTCTTTGAACAATTAATTTTGGTTTTATGAAGCAATACTCTCTTTAAAATGTCTTGTTCTGATGGACATGTGCAAAGTACTATTGATGTTAACTGGGAGAGTTAACTGAAGAAGTGGAACATGCTGTGTTCTATGAAATTTAATATACAAGCTAAAAATAAATTACAGATGCATAAATTACAAACAGTGGATTGTTATAAAAATAGCTGTGCCAATAAAAAAAAAAAATTAGAGTTTCCTGAGTGGAATATCAAAGGCATAAAACTGACTGGCCTGGGAAAGCAAATGCTTCTTTCCAGGAAATCCAGTCCCTATGTTGTGATTCTCACAACAATAATGATCTCATCTTTAATAGTTGCTTATGCAAATATTTACTTGCTTATGTGTTGGCAATAGCTTACCCCCTTTAAACACAAGGTAGAGGTTTAACTTAGAGAAATATATAGTTTAAAAGTCAATGAAATGTTTTCAGTATGCAAAACCTGGATTAATGTAATTTTTAATAGCACATAATAGGATAATAATATAGGATGACAATACATATGCAAGGTTATTATAGATAACCACTGTAGAAAGGTCAGAGTAACAGATAACTTCCCAGAATACATTAGTAGAAGATTGGATGGTCACCTAAGGAGAGCAAACTCACTGTTGAATTCCACTGGACTCTTTTTGGCTTTTCTTGGAAAATTAGACTGGGGTTTCAAAGGAACCCAGTACTTTCCTAGCACAGATGTACTCTTACAGGTAGTCTGTGCTGCCCTACTTTGATTCCTGGTTCTGTATTTTCTGTCCATTTCAAAGTTTGCCAGATATTTTAAAGGTCCAGTGCCTGACATCTTCCTGCAGTCACATTGTATAATACCTTTGCACTTTACACACCGCTCCAATTTTAATTTTGGCCAACAGCTAGAGACACAGAAAGAAGCCAGCTTAGCCATATTCTAAATGGCCCGCAGCTAGGTGCCAGGGAGTCATTACAGTACATCTATCTAACCAAGGACAGACAGATGTATTTGCAAAGGAGTGACCCAAATTCAGACTGCATGGTTTGAGGGTTTGAAAATGTTTGCAGGATAATTTATTAGTGTCATTGTCTACAGCTTTCCAGATGTTTTTGTTCTGGGACATACACAAAGGAGACAACCTCAAATATAGCAGTAAAAGTCTTGAGATATTTTTCTACTCGGAGGCATGAAGCCTGAGAAGTTAAAGATGTTCTCCAAAAGTGACTTGAAGTAATGAATGAGTTTGGATTAAGGCCAGAGACAGGGAAAAATATCACTGCAGTCCTTCCTGCATGGTAGAGCATGTCTAACACTATTACATGTAAAGAAAATTACTGCAGATTTCCCAGGAGAAGAGGGATACCTTCCTGAATGTAACATCTGTTCTGTAGTCCCAGGCTCAAGACTTATAATGCACAGCATATAGCTTTTTTCCATATTCCATGGCTTCCCTCATTAAAATAGAAATGAGGGACTGCATATAACCATTAAGTGACTATCACGAATAACTTGGCAAGTGAGGTATCATCACTGAGATTTAGAAGGAAAACTAAACCTCCTTCCACAACACAGTCTAATGAGACACAAGAACTGAAATGAACAGGAGTGGAGGCAATACATTTCTACTGTATTCCTAGCTGTATCCAGAATAAATTGTCTACACCCTGTCAGGTGAATGGTATTGATTGCCATCTGCTTCAGGAAGAAGCTGTTGGAAGGATAAAATAGCCCTTCATTAAGGAAGCCTCTGGGGCTCACCTCAGGCATTTCCCAGCTCAAATTTTCAAAGAAATAACCCTTTTTCTTGAAAGGCTGTCCGAATCGCCCTTTTCTGCTTAGCAATGTAGGTAAGGGAGTCAAAATTAAGGCAGCCAATGCTTTCTGCCTGCACAAACACAGAAGAGCTGTGGTGAATGTATGACACGCATATTTTCCTTCGGAACACACTATGTGAAGGAGGACAGCATTTTCACTGGCTTCATTTAACCATAAATAAATAGAAAAATATGTCATCAATTGACTTCCCTCTAGGACATCACTTCTGTGGGGATGAACAGCCCTAAACATTAGAAATTATTTCTATCAGACTTGAGCAGTGAACAGACTCTTGCTGACTGTAAGCATGACCTCTAAAAAGAATTGCTGCCTAAAAACACCAGCCTTCTCATATCAAATTGGGTTTACAGTTCATTGAACAAAATATGCAAGTCAGTAATTTCAATATTGTATTTCAAATGAGTGTTCTGATATCTGGTTAACGTGACCCTGGAAAGGGTTAACTGGTGAGATTCATTTCCTTTGGCAATCACACTACTGCAGATGAAGAGTTGAGGCTCAGGTATTACAGAACCATTGGGGACCTCAGACCACCAAGACAGCAACTTGCTTCTGTAGCAAAGATATTCATTGTAACAAGCACTGAACAAAGGATGAAGGGGAAAACAGATCCTGCCCAGCGGAGTTTACAGGCAGAAGAGCAAAAGGAAAGGTCAGAGCTACTTTTATCCCTCAAGCCCTTTCATTGGATGTGTTCAGGAATTAAAAAAAGCCATTACAGGTGATTAGAAGCGATTCAACCCATGTGAACCCCAGACAACTATCCATCTCACTATTAGCATTTGCTGTGTGAAGACTGTATAGAGCTCAAGTACCAGTGTGAATAAATGATATTAAGATTTGTTGAAATGGAACAGTTTGGCTGACCCACTTTTCAACTTCAGGGAAGTTTCTCTCATGTAAAGAACTAATTTGAATTTATGATTACTTGTTGAAGAGCATAAGCATGCCTGCCAGCTCACCATATCACAGACAGATTGATAGAAAATATTGCACAGTATAATGCCAGTATTCTCCAGCTGTATTCTGCCTCCATTGTTTCCAGCAGTGACCCAAGTAAGTTCTATTTCTTAATGACCAGTAATGACATTAATTTTGGTATAAACTTCTCCTTATCAAGTGCATAGACAGATGTCTGTATTTGTCCTAAGCAGAGTCAGGGATTTAATTGCAGCTGGAGGTTGAAAACCTCTTCTAGAGCAGTCCAAGCACTGGATGGTCTGTTGACTATAGAGAAAGCCCAGAGCTACTAAGCCTCATGAGGAGCCTGGCTCAGAGAACACTTGTATGAGCCAGTTCCAGCTTCCCTGAATAAAATCTGAACTGCTCAGCTGTGTATCCAGCACTGCTGAAAGAAAAAAAGAAACTGTCATTTAACTGATATACTAAGAGTCAGTGCTTTGCAGGAGAAACTCAGTTTCTTAAATAATCACCTTTGGGAATCACTGTTTAATAATAGCAAGCAATTGCAACAGGAGGGAAAAAAGAAAAAAGAACCCAGCAACTAAAAGCACAGCTTTTAGCCATTTTTCCCTCTCTACTAGCATTAGCTCACAAAAGTTAGTGGGAGCACTAATGTAAGCATTTAGAACGACCCAAAGCAAACATGCAATTTAGCCTGAAGAAAGACACAGTATGTTTTATGAAAACACATTACTGGGCCATAAAATATCAGTTGTGATACTACATCGAGGGCAGGGCTAGAATAGGGAAAGACTCGCAGATACTTTCCTCCTTACCTGAATGTTGTATGATCAGCTTCCCCCTTTGAACCCAACCTTTATATCTTTAACACCCTGAGAAGGGTAAATTATACCTGTTTCCCTTGTTTGAAACTGAATATTCAACATGACGGGGAAGTGTCAGAAAAGCTTTTAGTGGAGTTCAGCTGACAACAAGATATGGTTTTGTCCCCATCTCCCCTAGCAAAGCCATTGAAATTCAGGTCACAGGACTGGCTTAGATCACATTGCACCTGTTAGTTCTGATGTTTAAACAAATTCTTCACCATGCTGATGTACCTGGGTGAATGTCAGAAATGCTGCCAGCAAAGATTTAGCAGAGGAAAGTCAAGCTTACAGTCCTTAATATGACTGACTTGACTAGGTTCTGAGGGTGTTGCACATCACATAGGATTCTAAACGTTAATACTAATTACAGCAGTGACTCTAGCTATTTAGTAGATTATCACATCCTAATGAGACAGTCTTTCTATGATTTAGCTTATAAGCACCTTTCTTCATAGCTGCATTTACTGCATTAAAAATGTTTCTTATTGTAGAGCCATTTCCAGTGCCATTAAACTCAATAAATCATCCTGTCATGCCTACAGTTCTACAGGAAGATGTTAAGTAGTGCAAGTTTTCCTCTTATTTTTAGCAAGGA
This sequence comes from Rhynochetos jubatus, assembly GCA_027574665.1. NCBI lineage: Eukaryota > Metazoa > Chordata > Aves > Eurypygiformes > Rhynochetidae > Rhynochetos > Rhynochetos jubatus. Next base: position 36,663,934 of record CM050655.1, on the reverse strand, counting down.
CAACATAATGGCAAAATACATACTTACTTGCGTAACAGCTCCACATAACTCCTTAGAAACTACCATAAGCATTAAAGAGATACAGGTCCAAAGAAAACTAGTTGACTTCTTCAGAATAATCCCTCCATACAAGCAAAGCTAGAAGAGATGAACAGTCTTGACTGGTTACAATCCAGTACGCTTCAAATTAGAAATTAGCCTTTATTTAATGGCAGATAGGAATACACATAAGAACACAAACTCTGTTGCTTCCCTTATTGTTAAGAGTTCAGAAAACAGTATGAAACTGAAAGAGTTCAGCAGGTGATGAACTCCAATTCTCCCTCCTGCAGAAACCTTCCACAATCTAAGGGCCATCAAGAAACAAGGTCAATTCTGTTCCCCCTTTATCCATAACACAAGGCTGCTCTACAGTTTCACTGCATCAAACCATGCAGTGCTTAAACTTCACAAGTCTCCAGCTAAAACACACAACTGATTTATCTCCATTTACCTTGGGAACTCCCAAATAGAATATGGCTTCATCTCCTTAAGGAATACATACATCCACTTACTAGAGTCCAAGTCCTTGTAGTACCTCTTCTGACACCACAAACCAGCTCTCTACCCTCTCCCTGAACTTGCCAGCTGTTATTTGAAATGCTGAGGCGAGAGGCTGGGTGTGCCTGTGATCCTGCTTATTCTCCTGAGTGGAATACTCAGATCAGCTGTGCTGATCTCGCTGGGGGTTAGTGGCACAGGTGTTTTCCTTTAGTATTAAAAAAGAGGGGATTCGAGATAATGCTAAAAATAAACTGGCCAAAAATTAAAATTAAACTATATCCCATCAGAACATTTCACAGAAACAGAAGACATGACTTACATTTTGGGGGAGGTTTCTCTGTCCAGGATAGAATTAGGAAAGGAACAAATCACCCAGTTGAGTATAAGCCTCTAACTATGAGCATTTGCTTGACATGAGTGGATTGGAAGCCTCGAAAGAGCAAGGGTGGAAATCATTCCACATGCTGGCAGAAGGCCTTATACACTGAGCCTTCTGTGTATCAGAAGAGAGATCATAAGCTATTTTCCATTAAAATATTCCTAAAACTCAGATTTTTATTAAAATATGGAATCACAACTGTTTTCTAACCCATCTCATGCCTGTGAAATGGAATTCCTGTCTTTCCAACAAGCTTTGGAAACGTGATTTCTAGCACTTTGTCTCATGAAATGATTTGTTTGAAGAGGCCAGCTCCAGTCTTTTTCACACTCACTGATACAGAGGATGTTTTAAGTTGCCTTATCTCTGTTGCACAATGCTGCAGATATGAATTCCAGCACATTCGCTCCATAGACAAGCTTACGCCTCTTAGATTAGAGTGACATTGGCAGATTGCCGTAATGTTCTTTTCCCCTTCCTTCTTTACAGTGTTATATTGGTTTCAATAAGAACTCTCATCTGAATCTTTTATTGTGGCTTCAATCTGTTGGACTGGAAATGAAGATGAAATGCAGTTTTGTATACCCAAATGCTCTGTAACGCTGATAAGAAATGATGCGCACAGAATACAGGCTAATACTATAGCATTGTATATTCAGCCTGTTTGGTAAAGGAGATGATAGTTATTCAACAGCCTGTGGAGTAACAATAAATGGTTCGTAAACATCACTCTTGATAAAGTGGGGACTCCTTTCTGCTAGTGACTCTGATACAAAGAATTCAATACAAAGCTCAAGGAGATTTTTGACAATGAGTCTTGGGAGCCTTCAGTGAGAGTCACCTACTGTAAGAGGCAACAGACTCAGCGGGACTAATAAATATTGGGACTGTATATGAAATATTGGGACTGTTGGGACTAATAAATCAAATATTCCCTTGTTTAGATCTCTTCCAGCAATTATGTAATGGGCATGTATCCTAATTAGCATTTTTCACTCTTCATCTTCTGACTGGTGGCTCTGAAAGAGTGATGCTAACTAGAACAGTGGCTAAGTTGACCTTAGCTATGGTTCTCACATCAATGGTTCCCATGATGGCAGAGCAGTGTCATCTTTCTCTCACGGATTGTTTCCTTTCTGCTGCGGTGAACACACGTTAAAAAACTGGAGGATAGAAATAGGCTTCTAACAGCAGTAGCATCATGGTGCTGGAAAAGTGGAACAAGGAGAATCGGAAGAAATATTTTATAAAGCTTTTGTATTTCACTGAATAAAGTTAACAATGTCGTTTCTTTAGACTGGTCTGAAGAAGAGCAGCTTTATTCAGTTTGCTATGTTTCTTCTTGAAGTAGCCACGTGCTACTTCATGCCGTCTTAAACGGATGGTAAAGCAATACCTGTGCCAGGCTGAGAACATTTGATGGCAGGGTAGACAAAGAATCTTCTTGTATCTCAGAAGGTTCTTAAAAGTGAAATGTTAGCCTGCCGTGAGTGTAACTGATTGGTAGGCTGCCTTCTGCAGGGGTCATCGAGGAAGTGAGGATTTTCCCCAATCCTTGTCTCCAAACCACACTTGTAAAAGTGCACTCAACAGTCACTCACAGCATATCGCAGATCAGGTGTGTGTTTGCTCAACCTGTAACATCAGAAATGTGATTAACAGAAATCTGTTTCCTCTCCAGTTGCAAATCAGGATAAGAATTCCCTTGAACTTGAGAGCAAAAGTGTATTTAGATGCTTCTCTTATTACCCTTTCTCACTGCAATACTATGACGTGTAAAAGCCACTTAAAATTCCCCTTAGGGGGAAGCTAATCATACAACATTCAGGTAAGAGTGAGAGGTTTTGTGTATCCATCTATGGCAACCCGAGCCTTCTGTGAAACTTGTTTTGATTCAGCTGGGCAATTCTCTAATGATATCTAGTCCCTCAGGAATTGTATTCCATGTTGTGGATAAAATGTTCTTTATAATATATGTGCATTAATTGGACTTGGAAGCTTCTGTTAACCCCAAATACAAAAGCTCCCACTCTAGGATTTTTTCTGTGTAAGGGATTAAGCCGGGACAGGTTATGATACATACGTATCTAATTCTTAATATTCCAAGCTATTGTATTTCAGTGGTTTCCCATTATTTATTTATGTTTAGCCCCATTATGACGACTACTACTCAGAGGTCTCCATTTCTCCATTTGTTATTCATATGAAGTGCAAGCATTCCAGATCTTTCCATCCCTGAGTTTTCCAATGTGCATATCTAAACATACTGATTCCACACCCAGCCATGCCCAGGGCAGCAGCAGCAGGGGCTGGTGAGGGAGAAAGACTTTGTTTTCCTACTCACAAAGCAGGTCTGGAAGAGGTTTCACACAGCGTGGGCAGATATTTCCTTTCTGCATGCCGGGTGCCTGTAGAACAGCGCCGCATTGCTTAGTCCAAGGGGCAGGGCAGACTCAAGCTGCAGTGTTTGTGATCCTGTGAGCTATTTCACTGGCGTTGATCTACATGTGCAGATCCCTTTGTGTCAGCCTATTTATTTCATTTACATCCAAGAGCGAAAGTTAACCCAAACAGTTGATTCTAGAGTAACTGCAGCTCTTTGCCCAAGTGTGGAAATAACAGAGCTGCAAACGTTAAAAACCATTCCAGTCTATGAATTGAATCAGTGCCCCAAAGGAGGGATGTGTGTTGTGTATATCAAGCTGGCTAAAGCTGTGACTTCAGAAAAAGGCAGTTTTCTAACAGGCACAAGAGAACAGAAAGCAAAACAACAGAGAGGACCACTTTAAAGTCCTCTAACGTAGGGAGGATGGAGGAGGGAGACAGGAGTAGGTATCTAGACATCAGCAAATTCTTCTCTTCCTATTCCCTTCATTGGTAGAGTAGCTGCACTGGAGATGGAAAGAACAAGAAGGGACCTCAAGGACCTCAGAGGACGTGGGGGTAAGTAAGAAGCACAGTTATACCTGTGAACAAGAGGCCAAATAAAAGCAAACAATATATCAACATTGGAATAAAAAACAGAGCCTTGTGCCCAGCCCCATCTACTCTAGGAAACAAGCTTCTTTCAAAGCATGCAAATTGAGCCTTCATATCAAGTGTTAAATCCTAGTAGGTCGACAGAATACCAGATGACAGCCGTCAAGTTGCCAGTGAAATTAAGAGCTTTCTTGGCGAGTTAACAGAGAAACTCGGTCCAAAGGTTTAAGGTTTATGGAGCTGGTTGAATTGCGCTTCATGCTTGACATTCTGCAATACCCCGAACTGGCCGAACGCATTGCTGTGCTGTTCGTATCAAGCCAAAGCACTGAGTAAGGGTTTTCTGTCTCACGCCCCATTCATACTTTGCTACGCAGGTTGCACAGTGTGGGCTACCCCCAAACGCCTCTAGGGTTTGCCTATGGAAGGTTTTCTCAGAAGCTGGCAGCAAAATAACAATCTTTACTTCTGCAACTTCAGCATATACCTATTGCAGCTCAGATGTTTTAGTATAGCTATAACTATAGTTATATAGTCATTTCAATTTTACACATGTTGAGCAAGTTTTAACTTAATGGCAAAATGCTAATGTTTTCTCTCTGTTCAGAGCATGTTCCTGACCAGGGAATGGTTTCTGCACCTGTAGAACAGGAGTTGTCTATATAACAAACTTTATGAAACTGGGTGTATCCTACTGGAAACTTTTAATTTAGTTTTAGTCTCCTAGGATAGCAATGTAGAAATTCTGTTTACCAGACGAGTATTGGAGCATACTCTAAGATAGTAGAGGAGATTATATACCTTGTAAAGATGAGAGAGAGTAATATAGAACATATTCCTACGGGTTATGCCTGTGGGTGGTAATTCTAACTTCAATAATATGGTCCTGCTTAGCAATTTTAAGATAAACTTTAAACTGTGGGAATAAAACCCTAGTAGGTGCTTTAATTTCCTATTTAAAATACCAACAATTAGATTAACTAATTCGAACTATGTCTAACTGATCTTTACATAGTGTCTAATTCACTAGCTATACTCTGTTTATATAATTTTCTTCTTTTTGGACTTGAAGCATGGTCTCGAATTTTATTTTTATCTAAAGATTACCATTCCTATTAAATACAGAGTTACAAATAACATGGATCAACGTGATATGCTTTTGCTTTCTCTGCATAAAGCTGAAGTTTGCAGTTTCTTAATTTTAATGTATATGCTTATTTTTTTATTTCATTTATACTGTTCTGAATTTTTCAAAGTGTTCTTAATAACGGGAGCTGCCTATATGTATGACTGCCTTCCTAGGAGAATTGAGAAAAAAAATAGAGGAAACCACTGGAATATCTGGAGCTGATGCTTAAATGCTTTGATCAATGAGAATTCTAGAGAAAAATACCAAGAATTCAGCATTTTCTCTAGCGAGAAGGAAATTATCTGTTATGTGGTGTGTAAGATCAAGAACAGACATTCATGCAGCTTTTAAACCTCCCTGTTCTCCATTCTCACCTGAAGGTGAGGCAATGGTATTGCTTGAATTTTTTCCTGCCCAGTTGAAATGGTCACTGTGAATCACAGAACGGTGCAGGTTGGAAGGGACCTTTGGAGATTATTTAGTCCAACTTCCCTGCCAAAGCAGGCTCACCCAGAGCAGGTTGGACAGGAACGCATCCAGGTGGGTTTTGAATATCTCCAGAGCAGGAGACTCCACAACTCTCTCTGTGCAGCCCATTCCAGTGCTCTGGCATTCTCAAAGTAAGGAAGTTTTTCCTCATGATGAGATGGAATTTCCTGCATTCCAGTTTGTGCCAGTTGCCCCTTGCCTTGTCGCTGGGCACTATCCTCATGGCACCCACCCCTTAGATATTTAAAAGCATTGATAAGATCCCCTCTCAGTCTTCTCTGGGATAAACAGAACCAGCTTTCCTCGTAAGAGAGGGGCTCCATTCCCTTGATGATCTCCATCGGCCTTCAATGGGCACTGGGGTCTCTTCACTAATTCCCTATCCTTGCACTGGGGAGCCCAGAACTGGACACAGTACTCCAGATAAGGCCTCACTAGGGCAGAGTAGAATCTCTAGACTGTCCTTACCAAGCTTCCTTTTCATCTTTAAGTTTATAAGAGTGGACTTGAAGGAAGACCCAGCCTGTAGTGACAGAAGACCAAAATCTCCAATTTTGCCTTTGATAAGAAGGGTATTATTGTGAACTAACTCCACGCACCAAAGCAGTGTTTATGTTAACGAAGAGCAGGATTTCTATTTTCTTTCTATGAATTAATACAAAGATAGTGTAACTCTTCAATCCAGGAGCCTTACTCTATTTGTCCCAGCCAGCACAGCACTACTGAAAGCAGTAACACAGGTGAGCAGGTAATAAAGAGATTTCATAATCATTGTGACCTATGGTTTGCAGCAATTCTGAGCCCATTCTGAACATCAAAAGCAAAAGAAAGATGTGTCTAACCTTCTCACTCCCATCATCCTCTTGCTGCTGTGTTCAAGGCTTTTCCCCTGCTGTTAGGTCAGAGCAACCCAACAGTTTTCTTGCTCAGAAGAGACACGTGATCACAAAAAAGCAATATTGCAGACAAATTAGTTGCAATATTTTGCTAATTATAGTCCTACAAATGTAAGATTATGAGAAAAAACTGTTTGAAGGCTTTATGCCAGCTCTAGATGTGATGTGCTTAGTGATGCAGAGCAGTTGGAACTGAAGCCAATGGAATTTTAGTACCATAAAACAAAAATCAGGCTTCCTGCCCCCAAACCACAGCACAGTATTTTTTTGCCATGGAAAGAAAGAATAAAAACGAGGTTCTTTTCGCACATTAAAAAAAAAGAAGCTTGCTGCCTGCACGGGGAAAGAATAGAGGGCAAATCAGACTAAACCGCACAGAGCAAAATCCGAGAATGAATCAGGATAAAGCTGCAGCTCTATTCCTAACACATTGCTCGAGATACACATTCACCATGGGGACATTTGCTGACTGGTTCCCAGTCTCATGTTGCTCTTGGTTTCAGGATAGTTCTGCTGTGTTTGATTAGATTTTGTTCTACTTTTCTAGTCTAACCACATTTGTTAGTAAATGTGGCACTCCTAGTATTATTGGAGACATGGAACTGGACAGATGAAAGGGACCCGTTGCAGTTTAGCTGGTTAAATATTTCAAAATTTTAACCTTGCAGACTTACACTTTACATTTTCCTGGATGAAGGTTGGATAGCGTATTGTGGTTAACGGAGAAAGGCTTTCCATTTTAGTGGTATCAGTAATGACTCTTGGAACTGCTGTCTTTTATCAACAATGCAGTCCCATGAGGGCTTGGGTTTTGTAATACTCCACATAGTTTATTAACAAAACTAACTGCATAACTTTCACTCTTAAAAAAAAAAAAAAAAAAAGGTAACACGCAGATGTACAAACCCACATTCATGTGTTGTTTTATTGGTGCGTTACAACATTACATTTCCTTCACACTGAGAAAGCATGAGATTAAAATACACTGATCCACAAAAACGCCTTCTCCACACTGCTTTTGCACTGGTAATTACAGTGCTTACAGATCCCTCCTCAAGTTTCATTTCATTAGGTCTTTCATAATTTTAATTACATTTTAATCCAAGCTTTTACATTGTCTATTTTATGACTTTCAATGTAATTATTCTCATTAAAATAGGTTATTCTTTACTGCTTTGCAAAGTTCACCAATTACTCTTGCAATGTAAGTATTTATGCAGCATTACACTTCATAGTCCTATCTTTGAACAGACGCTACGCATTTTGGGGATGTATAAGCTTTCCCCATCCCAAAGATGATAGCTTGTTTGTATCAAAAGCCATTAAAATACTGGGAACGTGTACACCACAGTTAGGAGGCCCCACTCAATTTTGAGAATAAGCCAGATCTATATAAAAACATGCAAAATGCTCTATGCATCAGTATTAAACTTCTAACTCTGATTTAAGTTTGTTTTTTTAACATTTGCATATAACCTGGAAGACTAGGGTTCCTGCTGAAAGAAAAAGGTAATGGCTAAGCCCCACACAATGTAAAGACGATACCCTTACTCTAGGGCTTTCATTAATCCTCCCATATGAAGTAATAGAAAATTATAGCCCTGTTACAGAATTCTGTAAGATGGTTTAAAAACTTTATAGAAAGGTTAAACCTCCACTAGACTGTGTGGATTTCTAGAATGAGACCTCAGTTGCACTAGAGGAGTGTTCTGTCAAACCCAGTGCCAATGCAACGCCAGACTACTTCTGCTTTGCTGACGCTAGTTTTGTGACCTCGCATTTATATACCAGTAAAACCAGAGTTATGGTTGGGTAACGGTCTCTATTCTAGAGCTCAGAATACTGTAACTGTCAGTAAAAAATCCTACCTTTAAGTGATGCAGCCAAACTGGTATCAGTTTTACAAGTAGATTAGGCCTGATTTCATGAACCCTCCTGGGTTCATGCCTATTACATTCTGTTCCCTAATGTCATTTCCAAATATCATATAAGTTTATACATAGCAAGGTTGCATCCTTTTGTACACAATTATTACATTTATTTTTAAAGGGATTCTAATTTACTTGCTTTTTATAAAAATTCAAGTGTTGCCAATCAGGAAGTAGCTCTTCTCAAAAAAATCTACAAAGCTTACCTTTGAGAAAAGTAAAAGACAAGCCTTACATAAAGACACTGAGCTGTTTGAGTCACAAAATGCCTACAAGGCCAATACATATTCCAAGAGGAACACATAAATTATAATTATGGCAGCAGTCTCCTCCAGTCTAAAGCACCGTAATAATGGTCGTTGATCAACGCTATCTTGATCGCTTTAACCAGCAGCTCCGGCTAAGAAATGTTCAACTGCCAAGATGCGGTCTGGAACATTTGCCTGCATTTTCACAGGATATCTAAGGAAAAAAAAAATCTGGAATCTGACATTCTGCCATTCAAAGGTACATCATTTTTACAGGAATGTGATGTATACTGCATAGTGCATACATAACAAAACAGGATCCTACCAATAATAAATTAACTAAAGTCATACACTTAGTAATCCTCTCCATACCAACAGTGTTTTGATTCAGGTGAGTTTCGATGCAGGTACCAAGCCAACCTTTGCAAACACCACGCTCAAGGACATGATGAGCTGAAAACGTGGAATGGGACTAGGGGAAAACTGTCTCCAGCATTCTTCTGGGTATGTTACAGTGCTGGAGACCACCACAAGCATTCATGGTTGGGTGCCCAAAGTCACAAATGAAAATCTTTGCACTTCTTTAGATCACCAATGCTGCAGTGAGTCACTACACAAGAATGAACATGGCACACCGAGATTCACAAGAAACATTTTGTTTCTTTATCCTCAAAGTTTTAGCATTTTTAAAAAACTTGTTTTAAACACTTCAGCTTGTTGAATGTCATGGGTGTTCTTTTCTTTCATTTTATTTAAACAGTAATTACTGCAAGAGCTCTCAAAAATTGCTAATGATGCAACACCAAGTTTCTAATCCATCCCATGAAGATATACGTTATTGTAAGGTGATAATTTTAACAGTGTGGTATTTCTTGAATGTCAGAATCATCCTGTGGGACTACTAATGCACAAGGCTTGGCTCTTGCAAACACTTAACCATTCATACCTTTTGGCTGCTTGATCATTAGTAGCTCAGAATGACCTTGACTTGACAATTAATATGAAGTTCTACCAGGATAGGGAGATTATTTTTTTAATGTTAGAAGGCAAGAAGATACACATAAGGATGATGCTCTAACATCAAATTATATAATGAAGGGGCTGGCCACAACAGATGCTGAACATCTGATGAAAAGTGCTGTGTGTACTCACCACCCATCAAAATCTATGAGTGCTGAAGACCACCAGAACTTTCTAGGAGATACTGAGTACTTCAGAAAATCTGTTTCCAGATCTACTATATCTTCAACCACATTTTAAAATTACTCTCTTAACCACTCTCCTCACAGGCTTGTTTTTGTTAACGTTCTTTTCCCTTCCCTCGAGTAGTCTGTTTGCAGTAGACTGAAAACAGATAATTCAGGAAGTCAATATGAACTGAAAATTTAAGTTTAAAAGTATGTTGATATTATGGCATTAAAAATAAAATATTTAAATTCTGTTTATAAAAAGGAAAGAAACTAAAGAAAAAACACACATAGTAAGAAACACCATGTTAAGAGACCAGTTTGGAGGAAATGTGAGAAGGCTAAAAGTTCATTCTGCACATTTCTTAAAGTCATACGGGACCTTCAGTTATTCCCTCCAGAGGCAGGCCAGTAGCATTATCTGCTGTAGGTCTCTCTTCTTTCTTCACAGAGTTCTGATCTAGCAGGCTGACGTAAGATTTATGACAAGCTGTATTACCCAAAGGAGGGTAGTGTTGTCTGTAGCAAATATAAGCAAAAATGAGGCCAATGATCCCTCCAACGAAAGCATCTAAAAAGGAAAAGCAACAAAACCAGAAGCATGTTACCATGGAAAGATCAGTCAGGAGTTGCAACTGTAAGTAAAAGACATTTGGTTGACCTGCAAGTGTTTAACCCAGAAAATGTAAACTTCAAATTTTCATAAGGAATTTGGAGCTGAATACCACGGTCACATAGGACACATAAAAGCAGTATTTTGTTGGAGGCATCTCCAGCACTCTAAAACCCAAAAATGCAGATGATTGGCTATGTTTCATGAGATGAACGAGGGGGATTCATACCCCATGGAGGCAGTTGTAACATTCATGATGTTCCAAGTTCAGTGTTGACAAACATTTGAGGGTAGGCAACCCTCGTTATCTTCTTCCAGTTTGCCATGAGCACCACCAGGTTTTATATTTATGAACAATACAGCTAAACTATGTCGGTAACAGCATCCAGAGCTCTCCCACTGACAGGTACACCTCAGACTACTGCACTGACTACAGTCTGCTCCTTGCCTCTGCCCAGGTACCCCAGGGAAGACAGCAGCTGAAGTGCCAGATCTACTCTTGACTGTTGTGTACTCCAGAAGCCATTCTCCAATACAGACAGGGAGCAGGTAGGATATAAAACAGATTAGCTTCCTTCAGGAAGTGGGCCACTGCAGCTAGAACAATCCAGTTCACCTGCAGCTCCTGAAAGACCCCTGAGAAAGACAGCTGTCAAGAACAGTTTCAAGCTGGGTGAATTCTTCCAAAAAACACCTGAAAGGTCATGCCTGTTAACTGAGTTAACATCTTTTGAATATCTTTCTTCGATGCTCTTTACTATCCCATACTTTTACCAGAAAACAAAATAAGATAAATTAAGGCTATAGTATGAGATATTTGAAGCTCTCACACAAGAGGCAATTTTAAGTTTTCCATGGGAACTGCAGAGCGCCTGAAGAAGAATCGTTCTGTTGTCAGGTTCTCTCTGCCTCTTACCAATATACATGCCTGATCTCGTGTTTCATTGTCAACAGCCAGAGTAAACTTTCACTGACTCTGAAAGCCTCAGATTCAAACACAAACAATAATGGCATTGAGGCAAAAGGCATTGGCTTGGATATGACCTGACACCACGCTTTATTTCAGCAAGACTTACTAAGCACCTTATCATCTGTGTATACCTGTCTGTCTGTATTTTACTTTCAGTTACAAAGAAACCACAGTGTAATAAAAATGGTGAATCATTGAGTTTAATGAAAAAGAAGGATAAATCAATACAAATTATTTTTGTCTAAAATACTTACAAACGGATTAAATGCCCTAGTTTGTCAGTCTAGTATATATTAGAACAGAGGGCCTGTGGTTCAATTTTCAGTGGGTAATAAATGGCTTGTAATCATCAGAGGAGTGAGAATCCAGAGAGCCTTTTAACAGGACTTGGACATCATACTGATGGTCCTCGTTCATTCCCCACAGCATAGCTAAGACTCCATCACAAAGCCACCACACGAGTTCACTCTGCTGTGCATAAAAGACGAGACCTAAGGTTCTGTGCCGTATATTAGAGCGAACTAGTGTCTCCCTTGAGAATGCAGTTCTTAAAGGTAAAATCATAGATCACCTGCAGGATACTGTCTGCCAGCACTGTTCTTAGCTTGGGAATAGCTGAGTTTTCAGCTTCATCTCCTTAAACTTCAAAGAAAAAAATACGAGTAGCTGTAATGGACACAGTCACAATCCCTTGGGTGTAGTTTTCTTCTCTCATATATAAAATACACCATAATAATCTGCCTCATAGCACGTGTTTCAGTACATAAATAATTCTTACTCTTGGCAAGTGATAGTACACACTGTAAATATGTGTTCAAAACTTGAGAGTAAACCTCCCAATGTACACTCCCATTTACATTCATTCACACTCTTCTCTCTCTCCCTTTAACGGAGTTCAAAGCAGCCAAGTGTCACACATTGAGCATGAGGTTCGTAATCACCATCTGTCCTGCCCGCCAGCCTGGCAAGGCACACACCTCATGTTCAGCAGCTTTGTGATGGAGGCTCTCTCCAACTCCAAGTGTTGGTGAGCAAAGAGTCATGAGCCCTGTAACAACACAAGGTGTCAGCAGGAAACCAGGAGTCTCCTTAAAGAACAAGTCAAGGTTAATGGAACAGATCATCTCGAGTGGAGCATATCACCTTGAAGGCCACCACATGGCACATACAGGACAAACAGGTGATCAGGCCCAGTCAGCATGGAGTTATGAATGGCAGGTCCTGCCTGACAAACCTGATCTCCTTCTATGACAAGGTGACCCACTTAGTGGATGAGGGAAAGGCTGTGCGTGTTGTATACCTGGGCTTTAGTAAAGCTTCTGACACCATTACCCAGAGCATTCTCCTGGAGACACCGGCTGCTCACAGCTTGGATGGGTGTACTCTTTGCTGGGTAAAAACCTGGCTGGATGGCCGGGCCCAAAGAGCTGTGGTGAATGGAGTTAAATCCAGCTGGTGGCCAGTCACAAGTGGTGTTTGTTCCCCAGGGCTCAGCACTGATGACACTGATGTACATTTGTAAAAAATGATGTGAACAACCCACTCATGTAGGTTTGTATACAAATACGATGTACATTGTGTATATAAAATGTATATAATGATAAAGGGTCCCTGCAGTATTTTCAGACATTGAAACCTTCAGCATCAATCCAGGAGAAAGGAAAATCTATAGCATATTATTGTGTTTTAACTCATGTAATTTAATGAAAAAAACAAAGTCCAAGAAATACAAGGCTAATAAAAAAATGTAGGAAAAAAAAGCTATCTCCATGCTCACCTTGCCAGTGATGTTTGTAATCACACATACGTGACAGAGCAATCATCATGGCACAGTAGAGTGGGAGAATTGCTGCACAAAGCCGCCAGCTCTTCCCCCGGCCATTTTCTGTGAAGCAGTGTAACTTTCCAGCTAAGTAGAAGGTAGTAAAGCCAAGACCTGAAAATGCAACTGATAAAGAAAAATACATAATTACAGTATTTTGTCATTATCACTGTTACTATACCTTAAGATCCTTTAAGATCTGACAGCATGATCCTTCTACTTCAGAGAATTCCTGGACTTTCCAGGGTGATATTAGGAGCTAAGGTAAGTTGAGAAGACCCAGCCGCAAAAAACTGAGGGCATCTCATAATTTGAACGGTGATTCCTACATAACCATATAAATGATGCTGTTATAACTTAGTATTTTCAAGGGATGAAGCAAATTGCCCAGGTAGAGAGCTTTCTTTTTTTGTTTTTATTTAATAAAGCAATTATGATCTTACAAACTTTAAAGAACACTGTTCTTCAGAGGATGAATGGGAAAAGATAGTCTCCCACAAGATCCATGGCCTACATATGTTCATATGTTCTCCACAGCAGTGGTATCTGTGTAGCAATGCAAAGAATCAAGCAAGTGAATGTTGCAAAGCAACTCGACTGCCTTCTCATAGATTTCTCTCAGCTTCACATAATCTGACATTTCTGCAAACACTGTGGTACCTCTAGACATTCATCTATCCAACAGCAATTGAATTTTTTTTTTTCTTTAGCAATTTACCTCTTTCTTTTGGGGGAGACATGGGCTGCAGAAAGAATCCTGATTTTATTTGCAGATTAAATTAAATATTTAGGCAAACTTTTAACTTGAGTCTCAAAAGCTCTTGCATGCTTAACCGTCAGCTTGCCTTTCCTGATGTTAGACCTGTTCTAAAAAGTTAAGGTTCAAAGCAGAAGAGGATTCATGTAGTTTGTACCGCAACTGAATTACATTTAAATGAGATTTTTAGGTTCCATTAACCTATTTCGATAGAACATGCACAACTGGCAAAACAGAACTCAGGCACCAGGTTTCTGTACTGAACTTCTTTCCTCTTGCAGCCATTCACCTTTCAGGATGATTTTTTTTTTTTAAATCTACATTTATTTTTCTTTTTAATAAATATTTATCCAAGCATTTAAATCCTTTTTCTGACTACCTTTATCTCTGCGATATCTAAGCACCTCTATAAGAGGTAATAGGTCACGTTCATAATAGAGATTTCTGTTCTGATTCTGCTATCAGGGAATTTAACAGTAAAATCACCATCACTGCTGGGTGAGACATGCTTCTTTTTTCTAACCTCCTGCCAGGGCTTTTCAAATGCCTCTCTCCTCATGTTCCCAAACAGTAGATGTGATACAGTAATTACTTTGTGTTCTGCTGATAAATCTATGGGATGGTCAATTTTAGCTGACAGTACAATGGAGTGGTTTCATAAGTTGATACTACACAGCTGGTTGAATGTAATTACTGAAGATTTGCATTTCATCTTCAAACACACAAATAAATCACTTCTTTAGACTGTCTGTGGCTGAGCAAGACAGAATGCTGATTAGTCATCAAACCACTATGCCAAATATATTGTTTCCTAGAAGCTTTCTCAACCAGTGCTGATTCCATACTTGCCAGAAGACAGTAAATTGCTGCCGTGGTTTAGCCCCAGTCAGGAGCTAAGCATCATGTTCACCCAGCCCCACTCTTCCAGTGGGATGAAGGAGAGAATCAGAGGAAAAAGTAAGAGAACTCTTGAGTTAAGAAGAGTTCAATAATTGAAAATAAATTAAATAAAATAATTATGCTAATAATACAAATACGATGTAAAGAATAATAATTTAAATACTACTAATACTAATAATTACATATTATTATAATTAAAAGGAAAACAGAAATGTGAAAAAAATGATACAACCATTCACTACCTGTCAACTGACACCAAGCCAGTGCCCAGCAAGAACCAGCATCAGAGAGACAGAGTGTTTGAGAGAGCCCCCACGCCCACTCCTCCCAACTTATATACTGATCATGATATTTTATGGCATGAAACGTCCCTTTGGTCAGTTTGGGTCAGCTGTCCTGGTTGTATCCCCTCCCAGCTTCTTGTAGAGAAGAAGCTGGGAACACAGGTTCAGTATCAGAAACTGAAAAAGTCCATCACTTGATGTAAACGTTGCTTGGCAACAACTAAAAATATTAGTATACTGTCAATGCACAAATGCAAAACATAGCCCCTTCCTACAAACATTGCTGTGTTGTCAACATTCTTTTCAGCACAAGTCCAAAACACGGCCTCATACTACCGTGAAAAAAATTAACACTACCCCAACCAAAACCAGCACAGAGGCAAACTTCAAACATAACAAACAATCCTAAATAAACAAAAGATTTCTTGCAGACTGGGTTACCTTCTTGCGTACAGACCTTTGAGAGACATATAAACTTGCTTTGCCTTTCAGAATACCTCTCAAAGAAGAAGAAATTTCCTCTGACATTTCTAAGTCATAGTATTGAATTCATTTTCCTAAGAGTTGCATGCTTCACACTGAAACAGTGAGATGCATAGTTAGAGAATGATGCAAAAAAAAAAAAAAAAAAATCTATGATCCTGACTATATATCTCAGCAAATTGGAATACCACCCTCCCTTTTCAAACTTTAAAGAAATATTGCCCAAACTCTAGAGTAGCTGTTCTGTTCACACAAACCCGTACTCAGGATTACGAGCATTTTCCGGGCAATCTGGGTAGCAATTTTCAGTGTGGTGCACAGCAGCAGCAGGTTCAGCTAAATGGGCTTTAAAGCAAAACTTGTGATACTTTTAAAAAACTATATCCCCAGAATTGGGGTTTTTTCCAGGATCTGCCATACTTCCAGAAGGAGATGCTCATGGATTAATATGGAAGTTCAGCAGGATCAATACTTGCACTAGCCAGAAAGGCAGATTTTGCCTCAGATGGTTGATGTGTTCCTCTAGACTGAAGGTCAGGAAAAAGAGACTCACAAACACTCCTTCTGAGAAACCTACACCTACTGTAAGATGGACAAGGAATATATAATGCTCTAGCTTGTGGCTATGAAACTAATATTCTGCAGAGCAGCTTTACACTGCAATACTGTAAGATTGACTTCCCTTACCCTGTATTGTACACATCCAGAAAGAGCGACTTGACCCAATAGTCCCAGCGTGTGCAGAGTCAGCAGCAAAGAACTCGGAATTAACAGTGAAATGCTCCGGGGTGGGGGAGTATCCATTATGAAGGTAACTATATATTCCAAGACAACTCAATTGCTCTGCATGTAGGCAACTTTGCTCGATGGCTGTATTTTGAAAATGTTGTCAGTCAATAACATCAAGAAAAACAATTCACTCCTCAAGAATCCTGGGCCTATAGGCGATACTTACCCTAAAGAATTGGTCAATCAGTAGAATATATTTGAGCGTTTTTCTGCACCAGCTAGAGTCAATCCCTCACAGCATCACAAAGAAAATGCAAACTCTCGCGTACAGATATCAAATGTCCCAATATATTAGATACTGCCTAATGTTATGATAAAAACTAGCATTCTGCATAAGACGACAGATTCCAAAGAGTCAGCAAAGCAATGCTCCTCACCTACACAAATACTTGTATGCAGTTGGTTTCTTCACAGATCATAAGAAATTAATACTCTGTTCATATGAAGAAGGCAACAAGCCCTCTTTGGAGACATTGACACAAATGAAAATAAGAAAATCAGTTCTGATTTAGTTTAAAAGAACGCTAACTCAAGATAGATGTCGATGCAAATTCCAGACACAAATATTTAATTGATTTTAAGTGTTGGAAGAGGAGAAAAGAAATGAATCAAACACACAGTATAAAGAAATGTTTAAACAATTGGTGCAGCTAACTTGAATCAAAGTCCTGATGCTACAAGTTGCTGAACGCAAGTAAACACCTCCTGAGACAAGCCACATATTCTGTCAGAGCTTGATAAAACGCTGCAGATTTTGTGAACATAGTGAAAGGCAGAAAGTGGAATATTTGCATTGTAGCAGCTCTGTAAGGTCTCAGCTGAAACAAGGTTACCGTTATTCTAAGTGCTGCGCAAACACAGAGAGAGGACACTGTCCCACAGAGCTTAGCAACTAAAGACACAAAGGCAAAGACGGCAAGGTGAAGTGCAGAGAGCAGAAGGGATTTGCTCAAAGATGAAACCTGGCTCCTGGAGAGCCAGGCTCTGTGCCCTAGCTCGATGCTTGTGCTGCCTCGCTGTTCTCCCTCTTCTTTCTGCAAGTCGTTATTGAACTGTTCTCTTTAAAGAAGGCAGCTACAGTTTCTTAAGAAATGAACAGAGATTAAAGGAAATTCAGAATGAAAAGGGAAAATTTAACTCTTACAGGAATAGGTGCTATGAGCTAACTTAAAAGGGGTAGAAGATTTGAAATTAGATGAAAACACATTACACAATACTTGATTTGTCTACTCATTGTTTACTTCCACACCCTAAACACAGTTGGTTTAGGGCCAACGGGGCTATTTAAACACCAGTAAAAAACCTGGATTTGCAAATCTGTACCTTTCTGCTGAGATCCATAGTGTATATTACTCATGTTTCCAGTTTCTTTAAAGGCATCACTGGAATTCACACGTCAGAGGGGTTTGGAACTAGGTGTTCTTTAAGATCTATTCAAACACAAATAATTCTATGATTCTATCTTTATGTTGTTTATTCTATTTAAATAGTTTGAAATAAAACCATATATCTACAAAGAGTCTTTAATAATGCATATGCACTCTCCAGATCATATTAATGGTACCTAGATAGTCTCTCAACCATGAACAAACATTAGCTTGTGAAAAACTAAATCAATTTCTATTCTTTTTCATATCTGTTCTAGCTGTTTCACTTTTTCACAAGGCAGACCTACTGGTTATGTAGACCTACCAGTCAAAGGTGTCTAACCGATTTTGTTTGCAACATGGCTATAAACCATTCAGAGATTGTGCTGCAAGTTCTGTGATCCGATCCAAGCCAGCAGAGCGGCACAGAGCAAGCATGTCGCTTCTGCTCATCAAAATGAATTCCCTGTTCCCACTCTCAGAATGAGACTTCTGGAAACCAGTTAGAGGTGGCATCGGTAAACCTGAAGTCACCACTTTAAGCCAGTCCAGTTCACAAAGTGCACTGGGGCCTTTCTCTGCAGAGAACACTGCCTATTTTGCTTGCTGAATAAGGACTGTTCAAAGTTCACAGAGTTGGCAGCCAGAAGGGACCAGCTGATCTTTTTGTCTGACCCCCTATATATCACATCATTAAGTATGATTGAGTTAGCATCAGAATGTGAGTTTGGATAAAGTATAATTTTCACAGAAAAAATCTGAAGATAGAGGAGGAAAATTCTCGGATGCAAGACAAATGTAACACCTACCACTTGGTGAAGTAGAATTAAACCACCATCATCATGGGCCACCTTCATCTAAGGATCTGATCCAGTAAAACACAATAGAAAGAGAAATATAAACACTGGTATGTAGGCAAAAAAATCAGTAAGGCTCTCCAACAACCTTCCTACAACAAGTGCTGCCTCCCGCTTCACAATGGTCAAGTACATTCAGAACTGATGCAAACACACTGTTGCAACCACCTATTGTGGTAGAAGCGAAAGGAAGTATCCGAGTACGTTTATTGACCATTACAGCAATGGCATGAGCAAAATACTTCATAGCAAAAAAACCAAAACCTGGCATGCCTTCTGCCCAAGGAGTTCAAGTGCTAAGCTCTCATCCTGCAATTGGATCAAAGGGTGCAGAACCTTGCCACCACGGAAAACCTTGAAGAGGATAATGACACTATGTAAAGGTACCAGGTCCAAGCCTTGCAGAACTGATGAATAAGCAACTTGTAGAGGGTCAAAAAATGGAAGAGTCAAAAAACTCCAGCTGAGTAGGTTTTTAGAAATAAATGGATAGCTGTACACTTCTGCGTGAAAACAAGAAAGTGTTGGTTTGACTTTTATGTCCTAAACCATTAGGGTTTACATCCTAATGGTTTAGGATGTAAAGTATAGTACAGGCTGGGTGGAGAATGGACAAAGAGCCCTGAGGAGAACGTATTGGTGGTATTGGTGGACAAGAAGCTGGACATGAGCCAGCAGTATGCACCAGCAGCCCAGAAAGCCAACTGTATCCTGGGCTGTATCCAGAGAAGCGTGGAGCCAGCAGGTCAAGGGAGGGGATTCTCCCCCTCGACTCTACTCTTGTGAGACCCCACCTGCAGTTCTGTGTCCAGCTATGGGCCCCCCAACATAAGAAGGATGTTGACCGGTTGGAGTGAGTCCAGAAGAGGCCACGAAGATGCTCAGAGGGCTGGAGCACCTCTGCTATGGGCACAGGCTGGGAGAATTGGGCTTGTTCAGCCTGGAGAAGACTCCAGGGAAACCTTATGGCAAGAAAGTCGGGGCCGGGGGGCGACAGACAGACACAGAAAACAGATTTAAAATGAGAGAGGGTAGATTTAGATTGGTTATCAGGAAAAAATTCTTCCCAGAGAGGGTGGTGAGGCACTGGGACAGGTTGCCCAGAGAAGCTGTGGATGGCCCATCCCTGGCTGTCTTCAAGGCCAGGCTGGATGAGGCTTGGAGCAACCTGGTCTAGTGGAGGGTGTCTCTGCCCCTTTCCCTGTCCAACCCAAACCATTCTATGACTCTACAAATTACCCACTTAGAGTGCTTTCCACCTTTTTTCAGGTAGGTGGGGTATGTGGAACAGCTATTGGAAGGCACATTTTAAAACTGTATTATAGTGGTACTTGAAACATGTCAAAAACCAGCTTCCTCTTGGGTATTATCATTATTAGAATAAATAAAACTACATTAGGCTAAATCTTTCAGGTTTTTTCTATCACCTTTGAAAAAAAAAAGTTCACAGAAGAAATAAGGAGGATGATAATACCCTGAGACACTGCTGATCCCATCTTGATATCTGATTCTCTCCAGAGAGGTGATCTAGATGACTTTAAAAAAAAAAACCCAAACCCATCTGTATGGACCAAAGCAAATTACCAAGTTGAAATGCACAAAGTGAGAAACTGTGAACAAGAATCTGATCTAAAGTACCCCAAATAAATTATTCATTAAAAATGTAATTGCTTTTGTGGGTGTTTTCTGGAAATTAAACTACCCCATGAGAATCTTCAGCTTCTCAAGTTTTAATGGATGCTTTCCTAAGCACACATACATCTTCTTTACACTAAGCAGTTTTTGAGCTGAAGAAAAAATCCTCAACTTATTTAAGTGACAGCAAATTATGAAACTGCAAAACAACAACTGAAATGGCCTATGTAACCATCAGAGAAAATGATCCATCTCTTTGTCTGTAATGCTTTATACTTACAGTGATTACTGTATATTTTCCAAATGCAAACACACACTATTCATCACTGGAATTGCACAGCAGCCTACTGCAATTTCAGCTAGGGCTACTGGTGAATGTTTTTAGTTTCACACTGTTCAAAGACTGAAATATTTGTCTTTCCTGAAGGAAAAAGTATGATACCAAATGGCTGCATAAATTTTAATGCTGAAATTCAATTCAAAGAGGATTTTATAGAAGTGCAAATCCTAGAGAACATTTTGAGCTTATTATCAAAGGCAATAATTTTTTTTTTTTTCCAAGTGGGACAATCACCTTCCCTTTGGCTTAGCTTCATTAATTTCTTCTCACAAAGAAAGACAGTTCAGCAGAAGCAACATGAAAAGCACATCACAAAATACAAATGTATACAGGGACTTGGGAAGCCAAAAGGAGGTATTGGAAACAGACATGTTAGAACAAAAATAGACCTATATTATCTGAAATGCAAATAACAAGATTATTAGTCATTAGGTTGTTTTTGCAAGACTGTCACAGGGAATTCTCATTAACCTTTCTTGTTTAGGTTTTTTTTCTGACATGTTTTGTTTTCATGCACCTGTCAAGACACATCTTTACACCTGAAATACCTAAAGTGTTTTCAGGGTGCATCTCATTGCTACCAAAAAATGAGAACTAAGCTCTGATTTGTTCTGTTAATGATGCCATTTACAAAAAGTCCTAAATGTGAACCTGTTCCATAGCTGCCTTTGCCATCTCTTTTGACAGAAACCTCAAACAAATCCCCCTTCTCTGAGAACACAGTAAAGACAAGCCTAAAAGGGCTCAGATCCTGGAATACCTTTGAAGAGAAGGGATCAGCACTCTTGCACTAATCAAAGCATCCTTAGCATTAATTTAAGCTACAAGAGAGTTGCTTCATTTCCAATTTAGTCTAGATCCTATGAAGTTAGCAAAAATAAAGTTGCTGTCCATTCTGGAGTACACAGTAGAACCAGGATTAATCCCGATAATCATGCAGAGAAAAGGAGAAAATATATTACCATATACGACCATAAAAAAAAAATATTGTGTTAAGTGCTACAGTGCAAAAGACAATGCATAGCTCTTATTTGCTAGGTAGGATAAATACCAATGAGGAACCACTGCTTTACACATTTACTGACATGATATCTTGTACTAAAACCCCATATATTTTAAATTCGGGAAAAACAAAGTCTTTTGGAGGTGTGCTTCAGGCATATACATAATCTCAACCTCAAACAGACTACCAAGAGTTGATTTACTATTCAAGTTGGAAAAACAAACTTTAAAGAGTTCATCTACAAGCCCCTCATGAATTCAAACAGCCTTTTGTTATTGAGGACTGAGAAGTAAATATGTCAGAAGAGGTAAAAGCACTAAACACAACCATTCCTGAATATACTTACAGTTTGAATTAAGAAGCCAGTAAAACCCACAAGAGGGTTTGGTTTTTTACCTTACATAACTAAGAAATCCATTCCTTATTTCCCTGGATTCTTCTTTAAGAGCATGAAATATTTCAGAGAGACACTGCCATACTGCTGTTAATTAAGAGATTTATCTTGAAAATAGGGGAGTAGCAGCAATTACTGCCAAAAACCTGTGGCTTGTAGCTCATCTGTTACTTAAAATGTTCACTTTCAACTGAAGGAAATATGATTATCCTCCATGAAATTGCTAGCTAAAGATAATTAACAGTTCAAATTTAGATACCCAACTATAATTACATGTACTGAAGTAACATTTCATATAAATTATCACAGGAGACCAAACAATTTATTGAAATTCAATAATTTCTTCCCTCTGGAGAACATAAATAATTTCAATTTTTCAAACAAAAGAATAGCTTTTTAAATGTAAAAAACTTTTCATTTTTACAACTGACTAATTTCAATTATTTAGTGAAAAAGAGGGGGAGGAGCTAGCTGTCCTCTCACTCTAAAGACATAAGATTTTGAGTCTCCTTTTTTTGTTTTTAGTGACACAGCAAGACACGTCACAAATACTACATTCATTTAATTAGTGCTTCATCAGGCAAATCTGGTGCAAGCTCAAACCGCATTATCAGCTTTGCTTTCATCAGAGAAGGCAACTCCTCAGAGGTAATACAATGGTAATGCACTGTACAGTGACAAAAAACATTGAGTGGAACAGTTAATTGTGGAGATAAAGAGAATATAAAATATTAACCAATCAGCCAGTCAACAGCAAAGGTGCTATTTCCAAAAGAACTGCTGACGTAGTCCTTACCTAAGATGACAATTCACCCCAAGGAGACTCCTAGTCTGACTGTCAGAGAATTTATAACTGGTTTAGAGAAGGAAAAAAACCCAAGAGATTTCTCTCCTTCCACCAAAACCAAGGAGTAGACTGGACAGAAAACTAACTTGGGAGTAACCTTGAGAATGCTTTCTGCCCAGATACGTGGAATTCAGCTAGGAGGTATGGGACACAACCAAACAAATGCAGACACTGTTATGTGAACCAGCTATTGAGACTGTAATTGCTAAACAGGCATTTTCAAGGTATGTCATGTAACATTTCTCTGGTAACAGAATTGAGGCCAGACCCATTAATAGGCCCATCCAAATTATATTCCTCTTCCTCATATTTAACTCCTACCCACTACCTAGCCTACTGCAAGAGGCATTTTCTGGATACAGTCATACTCCCTTTTTCATTCAGACTCCAGCCTCCTTGTCATACAAAAAAATGCCAAAGTGATATATTATTCTATAGCTTAAAACATAAATATCTTTCAACCCTTGCCTTTACACTTTTTTGTTATTTACAGCAACTAGTAATCATCTAGTCCAACTGCCTGACCAACTCAGGGCTGACTAAAATGCCTCATAAACACTTACAGTCTTGGGGCATTGACCACGTCTCTAGGAAGCCTGTTTTACCGTTTGACCACGCTCCCAGTAAAATAAAGCTTCCCAATGTCCAGTCTACACCCCACCGGCAGAGCTGGGAACCATTCCCTTGCATCCTATGACTGGACACCAGGGAGAAGAGGTCAGCAAAGAAGACAGGCTAATACAATGAAGAATAAACTGGCTAATCATATGGTAGAGAACTTCTGGCATCACTGAGCACCTTTCACTAGTTCAAATTATATTTAATTCCAAGTGGCTGGGAAAATGCTATGAGATCAAAAACATCTGATAAAACATTCTGATTTCTATTTTCTGATTAATTCTCTTGGAGTAAAATCTTTAAATGATTTTTTTTCCTCCCTCCCTCCCCACCCCCATAAGTGAATTTATTTTTAAAAAGACCTCCTATGCTATTATCCACCAGCAGTTTCACCCATGAGTCCAACTTACATTGCGTTCCAACATGATCAGAAACTTCCAACATAATAATTCTCCCAAATTTTCAGGTTGTTTAAGCAGAATGTAGTAACTCCAGACACAGAGACTTCTAAACCCACTGTTTTAATTCATATTGAAGCAACCAAAACCTAAAAATCTCAAGAGAAAATCACCACAGATTGCAACAAAGCAGTATTCGGTTTTAAAATATTTTGCATAAACATATTTTGTGTAGGTTTCGTTAGATAAAACACTGACTTCATTATTTACTCAGTCCTCTGCAGAAGGGGGGAAAAATAGTTACCTACCCTACTTATCTGTAATAGCTGGTGCTTTCTATGTAGAACTGACAGTAACAGCAAAATCCAAACAGGCTTTCTGCAAATGTTCTGTACTTTTCTCTTTCTGGCATAAATAATATGCTTGATTTCCTGCACTTATCTCATAGCTTTTATCTCAAGAGACTTTTAATATCCCCTTGTTTTCAAGAGACCTAAATTAATGTGTTCAGAAATCTTTATGACTGAGATTTCTGCAATTTGATAAAACCAGTCAGCCACCTCTAAAGAATGGTGCTTTGCATTGTAACTTTATAATTCGATTTAAAGATTTTAGTGACTTATTTCTCTTTTGCTTACAGCAGAATTGTAGTTGACACTCTTTATTGAATTGATTCTGATTAACTCAGGGTTACGTGCATTACAAGAACATGTACTTCTGTGAGTCAGTTCTATCACTCTTGCTGCTCAAAAGGGTTTTGAGTCAACCAGTAGCACCTGGAGATGGACCACAAACAGCTCTTGTAGCATGGAAAACACATGCCCTGACTTATGAAGATGACCACCCTGCAGACATATTTTAAGTCCCCATGGAAACAGACGGGTTGGCTTTACTTCCAAGTAGCTCTAGTCTAGGCAGAACACTCTCATACAGATTCTGGTTTATTCTTATTGTGGGCTCAAAGACCACACCATGATGTGAAACACAGTGCTACAAGAGGGGAATGTCCTAACACTTGCCTTCAACAGCATACATCTGATCAGAATGAACGTGATGCCACAGAAAGCCTTACCCTTCATCTCTACAGACGTAGAAAATTCCCCTACCAAGATTAAGAGCAAGGACCACTTCTAGCAGTCATTCCTGGCTGAACCTGATCAAAACGTTTCACAGCTGATGGGACTGGGGGCAAATTCACAGGCACTGTCAGCTCCTAGTCCTCAAAACAGGAATTCTGACTAAACCTATGATTCTCTATTTTCCTCTTTGCAGAGGAGGATAAAGGGATGTCCTTCACCAGGACAGGGTCTGACCTGAAATTAAAGCTAGAAAAGAGCGAAGATAAATGCTTACAATGAACATGCAACCAAGCCATGGTTTTGCCTGGGCTATTTACCTGCTTCTCATGCACAGTGCAGTAGCCAAGCTTCTCTTACCTCCCAAGCGCTGCCTGAAACAGCCCACAGTTGAGCTTACCTGCCTTAAAGAAAGTTCCACACTGAAGGATGGATATTAGTAAGCAAGAACTAACAACACTTCTGATTTAGAAAAGCTTCTGCATTTGCTTTGTTGTTACACAGAAATGCTACACAAAAGCATACCAAATGGATTTTGGAGTGTGATGTCAGAACTACGCTGCAAAGGCTATTTCAAGGAATCTCAATATTTGCCAGTGCTGTAATGAGACTTCTTCCTTAAAGATGGTCAGAAATTGATGTGCCAGCCTCCTCTGAGTTGATAGCCTTTCATTTTCAAATTAGTCTTGAACTTTCTGACCCACTTAGCTCCAGAGAAGAGCTATCACTGCAGTTCACAGATAAAAACTGGTCTTTAGATCTCCAGTGTAACTCAAAGTCCTTTTAACTGAAAAGGTCGGTCAGAAGAACAATGGTTTTAGTTTTACACACACCTAAAATCTACAACATCACAACAAAGTCTTCTGCAGGCTTTGAAATCAAGCAGACACCTTAACCTTAGCTTACCAATTTTACCTGAAAAGTTATACGTTAGATAAGAGAAAAGGGAGAATTACACTGAAAGGTAATTAAGCTTCTTCCCTACACAGACAAAAACAGAACAGCAATAATAACCAAGAAACAACAATAGCTGCTGGGAAAACTGGTTTATCGAAGTTAAGCTGAGAAATTTACCTCCTATTTCCAGCTCACTTTGTAGCTTTGGCTTTCCAGCACTCAAGGAAGAACCATGTAGACTCAGAGAGTCATTCATTATACTCCTCATTAATGACCCAGGCTTCAAGATGATTCCATATTTTTGTTTAATCTCCTCTGAAGTTTCACTCTACTCTTGAGTTCTCCACATGATCTGGTCTCCAGATTAGGAAAAGCAAAACCAAATAAAGAGCACCCCCTGCCCCTCACATCTTTGGTGTCTCTATGTGAACTGCAAATTACAGAGGACTGCAAGCCAGCAAATCACAGTCCTGAGATCAAGAAGGCAGCAGGCTGATGTAGTACAATTTCTGGTTTTCGTGCAGTCCTTGGTATTGCTAAATAACATGTTACCATGAAGAACCGCATCACTTTCAGCTTTTCTTCAAGGTCTGCTAAATTTTGCTAGATAGCAGAGGTATAACACCTCACGCTTCAGTTCTTGTAGTCATTTTAACGAAAAAGGCTGGGCGCTGGGGAGAAGCACAGAGCTCTTACACGGCTTGGAAGCAAGCCCACTGTTTGCAACCTTTCCTTTCACCTTAAGATTTGGTATATTCTCAGACAGAAAAGTGGTAAGCATTGACAAAGATGAACAGCATACATGCATGGCTATATCTTTTCATAAAGAAAATAGGTGGATAAATAGCCGCCTTGTTTATCCCAAAAATATGCTTTAAAGTTGCTTGATAAACTGGCACCTGAGCCAGTTTATACTCAAACTCTTGATAGCTTGTGGAAATTAACTGCTGATTCTTCCTAGAAAAGAGGAATGGAGAAGAGCGGAACACAGACCTTCAGCATTCACCTTCTCTCTTCTGCATAAGGGAGCTACCTCCTGAGCACTGCCATTCTTGGACAAGATGGGATGCTCTGTAAGGGACGAGGTTGGTGACACACACGGTCCCTGCTGCCACCTGCATTCAGTGACAGTCATCAAATGTGAATACCGGCAGTAATGTTAGCTTTCCAGTAGTGACGCTTTCATCCTGCGAGGAGTCCTTACTAAAGTGCAGACTTAAAAAGCTAATACAAAAACTCAGCTTCTGGGAAATGTGTCAGTACTGGAGGGAAAGGCATGCATATTCCTAATATCTGTAGGATGGAGGGCTCACCTTGCTCACAAAGGAAGAAATGTTAAACTGGTGAAAAAAAGTCAGCTGCAATTCCTCTCTCCTTATTCGAAGACAGGGCTGGGGGACCTCTGCAGAAGAACTTCTCTTATATATTTTTAAGTATGTTATGACACATTGAGCAATTACTGCTGTCATTCATAATGAAATCTGGCTACTGAAAGTAGGAAATTACTATTCAGGACTGGTTTGAAGATGTAACCTCATTTATTATGCCAGCAGAAAAGGGTAACCTATTATTTTTTTTCCCTATTGCTGTTTGTACGTCTTTTCTTAGAGACACTGTTTTTCTCCCAACAAATAAGCACAGATGACCTCATATCCAGTACTCTTATAATGTGCATCTCCAGCTTTTAATACAAACAGAATCTACAGTGTGTAACATGCCAACGTTTTCTTAATGTTGTATTAAAGTGTACAGTAGGTATTAAGATCCTAATTCCTTGGCCACTGCTCCCTTCTTTGATGTAGTAATGATGACTATTAATAGATTAGAATTCTCCAAGCAATCCAGCTCTGGCATTGATTTTTATCAGAGCAAGATTATGCCATCTGTTGGAAAAAGGATGTTTACCTTGATTTGCAATGTATTTATACCTGTGAAAGCTCATCCTGAATAATGGCACTGTGAAAAATCAATTCTTCATCATGTTACAACCGGTTACAACCCTGCAAATCTGGCCACTGCAAACATCAGTTACATTAGCAGTAATGTATTACTACCTAGGTCTTATTTGTATAAAAACTGTAGTTTATTAAAAATACACAGTGAAAGGAACTATTTCTTTGAAAAACATGAGTTCCTTATAAAAATGGGGTCAACCAATAAATAAAGTTGAGTGTTTACATATTATTTACTATCTTGTCTACGAATACTGTGAGGTAAGTGTAAACTATAGCTTAAAAGGAAGAGAATAATTTTCTTTTTCACTTCTAAAAGGCCATTAATCTTTCAAACATATCAAGACACCTTCATTCATCACGGACAATTAAAAAACACATGACATAACAGTCACTGTTACTGTCCCCACAACCAAATACTCTGATTAAATTCTCCGATTTCTTCAGTTGTATTCAACAGTAATCGCTACAACTCTCTTTCAGCCAACATAATACAAAGAATGAAAAAAAAAATCCTACACACGCACAAGAAGTAGGAGCTCGTGTACAGGACTACATTAACATTCACTCTGGAAGCTGTACAAATCAAATTGAGATGTTACCACAAAATAATTTCTTCAAGCCTTGATTTTTCCTTGCAAAAAATAACCTCTGGAATCAATAAAGATTTCTATTAAAAAAAAAAAAAAATCAATAGCACAATTTAACCAAAAGTCAACTTTTCAAACTAATTTAAGTAACTAAGTTGCAGCTACAAAAAATAAAATCATGAGTAGTTTATTTTGCTGCTAGTACAGCACTTTTAGACAAATATTTTTTTAATTTATTTTATTCCCATGAATCTATCCAATCCAACAGGAAATTGTAAGGTTATTGTCTCTGCAGGTACTGTGTTATTCTGCTGACTAATTTTTATAAAGTTCGTTTTTCAGTCAGTTGATGTGAAATCCACTAGCATCAACTGGGATCCTGCCATCTGGGATCAACAGCTGACATGAATCTCCTGTAGCTCAGCCCAGGGAAGTGCAAACTCCTGTACTGGGGGAAGTAAAGGAGAAGAAACATTTTCACAGTGAGGTTGGCCACACACTGGAACAGTTTTCCCTATGAGAAAGGTTGTGGAATCTCCATATTCAGATACACGCAAAGCTCAACTGAACACTGTTCTGAGGAACCTACTCCCACTGACCCTGCTTTGAGCAGCGGGTTGGGACTTGACAATTTCCAGAGGTATCTTCAACCTAACAATTAGGTGAATCAAACTGTAAATTGATACAACCCAGACTAGCAAGTGACTATTCATTAATACATAGCACAGACATATCAATTTTAAGATGCGTATGTGGGTATTTATGACAATCACAGGCTTGACCTGCCCCTGACTACCAATACTGCGCAGTATAGGCTCACAGGAGCTTAAATTAAACTCTCACCAAGCCACTCTGTTTTCCTTCAGCACAAAGGTATCAAAATCAGTGTCATGCAACTTCCTCAAATCTATGACAGCAACCCCTTGGCTGAAAAACATCGCTTAAATAATTCAGATGATTCAGAAACAACACATTTTAAAACAATCACTAAATAAAGTTGAGGCCACAGGTCTGGCAATTGCAGTCTGCTTGCAAATACTTTGAGTAGAATGAGAACCTACAGGGAGTTGTATCATGATGAATTAATCAATTCCTCTTGGAAAGCAATCAGTGTAAAGAATTTGGCATTTCATTCACCCAGGATTTTTGGTGTTTCTAAATAAAATGTGATGTGTTACTATTATTTACCCATACTTGATTTTTTTTCTATCCTTAACAACAATATTTGAAGCAAGTCTGTATTGCTGAGTTGCTACTTTTTTCTAAGAATCTTCAGGATATAATCCATTCAGAATCATTTACATGGCAAGCAGATCAGAATACAACACTGTGGGTGTCACTGCTGTTGCAAAGCTATGTTTACATCAGAACAGTCAGCTTTTTGAGCTGAGATATGAAATAGGTCTCTGGACACATATCCTCTGTAGAGGATATGGCTTTGGACAGTTTAATAATAATAATAAAAAAATATTTTCTTATAACTACCCAATAAACAGTCAACAAACATGAAAGACAAGGCAGGTTATGACAGTAAGAGTCCCACGCTTGGAGATCACTAGGCTGCGCTCCCCTCAACCCTCTCCACCACCACAGTTCACAGCATTCATAACCAGACACAGGAACACAAGACCATTCTGTGGCTGGATACGGTACAGCCGTATTTCTGACTGCCAGCTCAGCGTACTTTGTCTACTTACTGCTCTGGTAGGTTACATCTGAACATAAGCAAACATTCAAGGTCAGATCTAATCAGGAAGTTGACCCGGTTTTGGCAATGATTCAAGACTCACTCATTAAGCTGCATTAACATAAACACATAATACTTTTGCAGCATGTTTTTGCTTGCTGTTGGTGGCCTATCCTCACTTGTACAGGCGAATGCTGGGTCAAAGACACTGTTAAAATGCCATGGCTCGTGTCTTTCTCCCTCTGATTTAGAGCTCTGTACCCACAGCTTGGTATCACCCACTTGGGAATATGATCTGGATTCGTGTTTTAAGCTTAGGGAAATGCATTCAGACAGCAATTGGAACAAGACTTGGGTTTCTATGAAACTGTGCTTCTAAAACATGCTTTCCTGGATAGCTCATTTTATTATCTTTTGTAGTCTTCCTCAGTTTCCACCTATTCATTGCATAAACTGCCTACTAGTTTTCCTTCATCAGACAGACAAAGTACGTCTAACTCCTTCTCCACTGCAGAAATCTACCTGCAGCCCTGGTAAATGCTGCTTTAAATCGATTATCAGTCAGCATACAAATAGTCTAACAGTACCAGTAAAAAGGGTAAGTGTTCATGCTTGGCCAAAGCCTCCATCCG
Source organism: Rhynochetos jubatus (assembly GCA_027574665.1). Classification (NCBI taxonomy): domain Eukaryota; kingdom Metazoa; phylum Chordata; class Aves; order Eurypygiformes; family Rhynochetidae; genus Rhynochetos; species Rhynochetos jubatus. The sequence continues at coordinate 36,633,245 of CM050655.1, read as the reverse complement.
TTCAATGCAAAACTGTAACTGTTACCATAAAGATCCTTCAAAACATCTTACATTAAATTAATTTTTGGCAGTAGTAATTAACTTATTTGTAACTGAGTTTCTTTTGCAAAATAAATTAGAAAAAGTAAAACTCTACCAGATACTAAGGCCAGCCTTTCCAAATATTTCACACATAAGGAATGGAAATCTGGTTCAGTTCATTTGCTCCCCTTCTAAAATTGCCAGATTTTAAATGCATTCTGAAATTAATTTCCTTGCTTTAAATTGTAGAGTGCCTTATGGGATTTTCAGAAGACTAGAGCATATAGCGATAGCGTCTATTTTACAGGGCATCTGTATGTCTCCAAACACTTGTTCTTCGTAGCTTATTCCACAAGTGATACTATCTGACGGGAACCCCACATCTAAGCTTACCCTTACACAGGCAACTTACAGCATGTGGAATTATAACATGCACTGATGAACACTCCCTATCACTTGCCAAGAAACATATAAACGGGCTTTAGAAGAGGGTATCAGTGATACTAAAGCATCATCTTGGCCTTTGTACCAGCTGGCACTCAGCGCTCTGCACCAGTCCCCACAGAACAAGTAACTTCTCACCCGCTGATGCCCGTTCCAGCACACCATGCATCCCTCCTCCTCCTCCTCCCTAGTGCTACCAGGTAATTCTTTCAAACAGGAGATGTTTTCCAGCGTTTTCAACACCTGGAGACACCCACAGTGCAGTAGCCCAAAGAATTATCTCCTGAACTCCCTATTGGCATACGTGGTGAGAAAAACAACCAAATGTGCTACCAACAATATGCGTAAGTACAGACAATGAAGTTAACATGACAGCAAAAAAACCACAAATTATGCAGCAAATTATCATAAACTGTAATATTAAACTGTAGCTTAATAGTGGAGAATCATACTGACATGATAAACTGAGAAAAACATGAAATGAGGCACCAAGCCCAGGAAAGAAATGTCCAATTATGTGGCTCAAGATTAGATCAGAGAGAGGTATTTATCCTAGAGTGAACTCACAAACCATAATAACCTAATTTTAAGCAGCAGGAAAATCTTACTATGTAAAATGCTTAAAATGAATAAAAGAAAAGAACATTCTGATTTGTCAGGAGTCATCTGTATATAGCAATGAACTGAGGCACTATAAATGATACAAGAAGGCTTTTCCATCTTCAGCGTCTATGAGTCTGTGTGGACCTGAAAGACAAAGTCTGTTTCCAGACTGAATTCTGTAAAATTTCAGCATACATGGCTTCCAGGCCAAACCTTCCAAAAACAGATAGCAGATATTCCCAAGCTCCTCAGTCAAACTCTGAATTTTTATTAAATATCAAGGCATGAAGAGTTTTACTGAGCTCTACTGTTGAAAAGAGGGAAAAATAAGATACTACATGTTTGATAGAACTAGTTTATATTTGTGATATTACCAGGACCATAAAGTGAAAAGAGAATTTACATCTTCAGTTCTCGCCCCACTTCAGCCCTCTGACTGGTGATATGTCAACCTCACAGCTACCTTACTGGTCATATTCTCTTCTTCTCTGTTACAACCAACACATCCTGTAGCAGCATAATTGTAGTGTATCAGCTACAGATCTCCTGCAGTTCATTTGTTCTGCTTGTACAACTGCTGGATTTGAACATGCATCTCTTGCTGCTTCAATTAATGGAGTAAGAACACTGCGGGTTTTAAAAGCAAAGTCAGCAACAGCTGATAAAGCACTAGTGTGGTTCAAACAAGTCGTTGCTCTTTGTGAATGGAAGTTCTAACCAACTGTGACTGGTGACTTGCTTTGCATCATCCATCCACCCCAGAATCCTTGTGACAGATCACCCACAATCCTTGTGATAGACACCCACCAAGGATCTGGAAGACAATTTACTATCTAACCAGAGACACAACAAACAAACTTAACTTCTTCTGCAAAGAAAAGGTTTAATCTCCTCTACAATGAAGGAATGGGCATGTTAATCACTTCACGTATTTTAAAACGTTTCCCTGTGCTTAGGAAACGAACTGAATTTTGACTGATACCTGGACTCATCGCCATCTCTTAAAGCTACAAAGTGTGACTGATTTAGGAAGAACAGCTACACCTGGTATTGTCGCTGTGTGCGCCTCTTCCAGAACTCTTTAGAGGTCCCAGGCTATTCTTCTCCCTTCTTCCTTTCCAACAAATGTAAGCTGCAACTCATGAACCCTACGTGCTTTACAGAAATGTGAGGTCTTATATGGAAAACACCCTCAGTATTTCTGTAACCTTAATTAAACACGTACTTGACATATATATTCTTCTATTCACAAGCAGAATCAGTCTTCCTAGTGCATGAAAAAAACCCTGACTGTCTGTAGGCTGAACACATTCCCTGAAGAAATTTAGATATATTATCTAAACAGAGACATTTACCCAATTATAGCAATGATAATTCAAGACTAAACCAGGGACTAGAAAGCTAACTTTCTCCCTCAAGATCCCATGGTAATCAAAGGAATTCAAAATTTTGTAACCAAAATAAACTCAGGCCTCTCTGCCTACATAAATACCGGACAACCAAATACTCACTGCTTGCAGCCTAAAGACTGGCACATTGTGAAATGGCAAATGCATAAAGCTACTTAAAATAACAAACAACTGATATTGAAAAGAACCCTTCTGCTTTCTTTTCCAGTTTTTAATCACTGAATATCTGGTCTACCTGGAATTGCTCCACGGATCGAAACCTGGCATTACAAATGTTTATTTCCCATGCACTCTCTCTGCACAATAACACATTGGGCAATAATTAAACTTAACAAGAGGATTCTGCATGATGGTAACTTTTCAACAACAAATATTAAGAGTTAGATATTATTGATTTTCAGATAAATAACACTACAGGACTCTACGTTCATATTTTGTATGTGGAAAGATCTTGTCAGCATGATGCAAATGTCAAATGGCACCAGTCATGAGATAAAACGGAAGAAATCAATTACAAAAAGCTTTCTATCCATCCCATTAGTATAAGGTATGCTTGCAAATCCAGTGATCTTTTCAGCTACCAGCTATGCATGCGCCTTATCCAATTAACTGTTCTGTGTTCATCCACCATATTTTCCCTTTTATCAATGAGTTTTCTTGAGGTGCATTGTTAAATACTCTTTATTCATAGATTGCAGGTTTCACCAACTGGTATGCTGGCTAATCATTGCACTTATTAATTCCAGTCAATAAAAAGTTTATACTGATTTCTGCATAACGCATTCTGTTCGTTTCATTAAATACACTAAAGCATTCTGTCTGTATGTCCATCAGTTTGGATGTTCGTGTTCATTTTTATCTGTTGCTTGTTTCTGCTGTTTGAATCTTGCTGCAAGGAGAAAAAGACGGTGATGGGTCTTGTATCGGTCCATCAGCAGTTGCATTATGTACCTGCCAGCACTGCATGAGTGACCTGAGGAAACAATATATTCTCACTTCTGCTGCAAATCAGGAGGCTGAAGTGGGGAAACCACTTCATACCATACAGCAAAGGGCAGTTCCCATCATACTTCACCAACCACAAGAAGCTCCTCCGCTCCTTACTGTGGTCAGCACTTTCAGATGGTGTAACTGGCTTTCAGGTGTTCAAAACTCCCACTATTCTCAGGGCCACGTTTGAGAGGCTTGCTCATTATCTGGATAACAAGCTTTCGAAGTACATCCAGAACCAACTCTGAGACTATGTGCACTTATTCCTGAGACGTTAGGATGCCATGAGGTATCTCCAAGGCAGGCTGCCTGAAGGCTCTCTGCAAAGTAACTCTGCAGGCGACACAGAGCAAGGACACAGGCAGGAGGAAGAAATGCTGCATTTATGATCTTCATAAACATCATTCTTTCAATGAAGTATGGACACAGAGAAGGTGTGTGGTGTCTTCACAGGTAGAAGCTTTAAACAGCATAAAATTGCAAACGGATCACAAAACTATGGAAATACTAAATATAGAAAAATGGACCTAGATTTTGAATCGTTTTGGTCAAAAGAGCTACATATAAATCTGGGCCTCAAGGAACACTTCTGAGCTACTGGACCCAGACAGGAGTCTTGGCTCCCTACCCCAACATATTGGTTCCCTCAACCATGATATACTGGCAGTTCCACTGGAGTAGAGCCAAAATATGCTCCAAACAGTCCAGAAGGTCCAGGGACTTCTCTGACACAACAGAACACGCTCTACTGGGTGAATTTCGATGGATTCACTGCAAGTTGGGTTGTGCTTGTGTAGATCCGAAACTCAAGTTTCTGTTATAAAAGGTTCCCAAGAGGAGTCACCCAGCTTCAATAACCTTTCCAGAAAAGGACAGCAAAAGACAGAGCTGGGAGATGACAGCCTTGAATGAGGTATGCCAGCTCAAGGTCCATTTTCAGCAGCCACTACAGGCAGGGTCCTGCTCCTTGTTCAGAGAAGGTAGTAACACCAACATTGTCTTCACCTAGGCCAACCTCCTGTTCTGATTTGGCACAAAATGCCTCAACAGTTTCAGGCAACTATAGTTTGCATCTATCTGCAAGTCACTCGTCTTTACAAAACAGTGTGCTCCATGCATTTTTCTTATTTTATTACATGTACTCCTTGGCACAGGGAGATGAAAGACTTAGTAATTTAAGCCAAGAAAATAATTGGTTCTCTAGTAAGGAGAACACACACTCCTGGCCACAAGTTGACTTTCCAAGTGGAAGACAGGTAGTTCACAACATTTTTATGGAGTATGCAAGGTCATGTCTGGCCATCTGGGTGTATCAGTACTGTCACTCTTGTTACACATCCCTGCACTACATTCTTGTAGCACAGCATTCACAGCACCACGGAGTCTATTGTTAAAGGCCTCATTTTGCATGGATGAGGTTTTAGATCCTGGTATAAGAAAGCTTTTGACTGACAGCCTGTCCAAGGAATGCTCTAAGAAAAACTGTTTTGAAGATGAAAATGGCTCTTGACTGAAGCTTCTAACCTCTTTTTATGAGCTGCCTGGCAGCTTTCACTTGTGATGTATTTTCTTCATGTGTCCAAGAAGAAATATCAAACTGTAGTGGTCTACTTGTAACTATCATTCCCAAAGAGGTACTATAGTTTATGTCAACCATGAAAATAGAAAAAAACCCTCACAAACAGTAACAAACAAAAAAAAAAAATCTTTTGTGGTGCTGCTTCACAAATTCCACAACAAACAGAGAAAGGATGACAGAAATCTGAATAATGAAACTCCTTCATTTTGCCTAGTAGCAATCTTATGCTGAAGGGGGAAAGTAGTCAAGAAAAAAATGGAAGGAAAGGTTGTAATTACCTACATGTTAACAAGGCAGGAAGGACAGCTGTTTAAAACTGAGATGTTAATTATTCAGAGGGAGTAGGAGGCAGAGGAGGTAGAATTCATATACTACACAAAACAAAATAGTGAAAATGTAGAATTATAGCGAAATTTCCAAACATGAATTATTATATCCTCAAAATCCTCATTGCTTCATAGCTCCAGACAGGCAGTAAAATGTTGTGTTTCCCATAATATCTTTTTGTTTTTACTCTTCAGTCTAGTGGAGGATGAAGTAACAGCAAGAAACTAAATTTATTATCACAACTATAAACTATTCTTGATAAAGTAATACTGACAATCGAGGTCACCTAAACAATTTTGCTACACAGGAGCAGAGGTGAACATTGAAAGATTAGCAGATTAAAATGGTTTCCTTCCCCATTATGAGACTAAAATATGTACTGATTTTAAGGCTTCCAAACACACGTTCTTGTCAGAGACTTGGAGAGTTAACATGAGGCTTAAAACAGCGAAGTATTTCGAGCAGCTGCAGAACTGCCTCACTCTAGCATACATATGCTGCATATACAATATCTTTTCATTCTTATCACACTGCAATAAAAGGCTTTGTAGTGGGAAATACAGTCAACTCAGCCACTTGCTAATGTTATATTAGTCAGTGATGGAGAAAGCTGTTCTCATACTTTTGATCTAAATACACTGGGCCATCATTCTGCCCCTACTGCATTTTGTGTGAGCTGCAGTAACCTAACTCAGTGCTTATAAAACCAATACCAAGTTAAAAGTAAAACCCCAGTATGGATTCTAAGGCTGCCCCGCTGGCACAGGGACAAAACACTTCGCCATGCGACAAGCTGTCTCGATAAAAGAACTAGTCTGTGTGCCAAAGCTAAGCACAGGATGCTACACATACGGTGTGTAATCTGAGCAAAATCAAAAGCACATAGGATGTCTTCTGCAACTCACACTTTGCAGCCTCTGAGTAAATTGTTGCATTTTAGTACAGGAAAGTGACCAACTGTAACACTTGCGGAGGGCTGTTCTGTAAATGCAAGTACAACAGTGTATACACCCACTTATTTTAAGCCTTTGTTGTTATACACTGATGAAATAATTGCAATCCCCTCTGTTAAGTGTGACAATGTCTTGGTTTAGCCAACCAGATCTGAAGACAGACCACAAATAGCAATAAATACCACTTGTTCTGAACAGTGTACGATACATTCTGCTATTGTCTCTTTAATGTAAACGAACCTTATAAACAAAATTTGAGACTGCTACGTTGATTCATTCTTTAGGACTATAAAGCTTTTAACATATCCACAATCATCTACTCCATTATCTGTTTCAGGGACTCAAACAAGAAAAAGGGAGCAATATCAGCTCATAATTTCATTCATTTCATTACCCAACTTGTTTGCAATACATATTTCTGCACAATTACACAATCTGAAGTTACTGCTTTAAAAAAAAAAAATAAAAAAAACAAATTCCAGAGATAGGACTTAGTGGTACTCAACTGGCAGTTCTCGAAAACAGAACAGCACAAGGCAACAAACAATACTGGCCAGAAAAAACAAAGCAGCTCACAGTAATCAAGTTATTTTACAGATGAAAAGAAGTTTTATTAGACACTTGACAGAAAACACTCTAAAATTCAGCTCCTCAAGGCAGAAAAAGGAACCTTTGTAAACATCTGAGTTAATACAACTAATTAAATCAGACATAGGAGTTTTCATAAAGCCACCTAAACATCTGTCAGGATACAGCATAACCTAGGAGTAACTGAGCAAACCACCTAGACTGAGGACCACCTCAAAGCCAAATGAAGTGACCATGCTGTCCTAGAAGCAGACAAGAAACCACAGAAACTTCAAGCTGTGCCAAATTTACCTCTATTCCCTGCACACCTGCTCCTCTAAATAACATACTATTGATACCACCGTGCAATCATCCTGACAGAAAACTCATGCTACCTATTCTCTGCTTGCTTGAGCTGGTGGCAGAGCTACCATTTACTCCTGCATGCGCCCAGGCAAAGCACTCCATTGGCAGTAGGCATCTGAGCATGGAAGCTGGTTTTTTTGGTTTGTTTTGGTTTTGGTTTTGTTCTTGACTTTTTACAAAAGAGGCACTGTATTTAAATAAACTTACAGGAGGAGTGGATACTCGGAAAGCTTTTTCTGCCTTCAGACACCAGATCTGGATCACCTGTGCAGTGCATTTCAGAGTTCATTACTCCATCTGGAAAGCAGCGGTAAAAGAAATCGGGACGCGGTCTACAAAAAACACCATGGATATTAAAAATATAAAAGCTGTAGTAACAAATAAACTTCAAAGCGATTATTACATTTACTGCTTATCACATACAGACTTCATTCCCTCCTGACTTAATACAGCAACACAAATCACAGAATCGTTTAGGCTGGAAAAGACCCTTAAGATCACAGAGTCCAACAGTAAACCTAACGCTGCCAAGTCCACCACTAAACCGTGTCCCTCCATTTGAGGTCACTTTTCTGGCAGGCAGGCTCTGCCAGGGAAGCTGCCAGTGCAGCATGCAAGTGGGAGTTGTGTCTGGAAACGACCACGCAGGGTTAATCTTGCCTAGAACAATCAATCTTGCCCAGCACTTCCAGTGACAAAGTAGCGTTAGCAACCTGACAAAGCTGCACAAGACTTGCTGACACCTCTAGCTGAGAACAAGGCTATCACTTTGGCCACAAGATTGGCACCAAAACAACCACCAAATCCTAGTGCCAGCCTTGATGCTGTCTCTTACCGCATTGAACAAACCTCTGAGTTTCTTTTAACCCTGCTCTGAGCTGAATGATAGCACGTAGGCTTGTCTAGTGTCGTACTGATCCTGAGCTAATAAACCATGTAGAGAAGCAAGGCAAATAACCGTAGGTTCGGAGAAAAGCTGATAGAGCAACGAGTTGCCTTGGAGTGCAGGCAAAATGAGCTCATGTTGGTCTGAAGAAGATGGTGCAGACATTCTTAATTATATTTCGAAAGCACTCTTAAAATAAAAGTGCCAAGTGCCATTATTGTCAGAGCATCAGTACTGTAGCAGAGAGGGTTCATCAGAAACAAAGCACAAAGACTGCTTCCGCAATGCTGCAAAACAAGTGGACAACACAGCATTGGACTCTATTAAAGTGAATGAATTCACACCAAATACGTATATTTTGATCTTAAATTAGTCAAAATTTTGATAAAGAACCAAAAAATAATCCAGAGTTCTGTTTCCTAGTATTTTTCTGAGTCCTTCATGTAAATTTATGCTTCCTTAAAAAAACAGTCTACCTAGGAGTCCACTTCTTAGCTCCAAGGTTTATTCTGTCATAGATCTTGATGTTACCTGGAAATACCACATTCAGTAACACACTTCACACAAAATGCAGGCACTGGGTTATATAGAGACTCAATTGATTCCTATTTAATCAGACTAGTGCCACTGGCATCTAAACTCCCACATGCTGTGACTCTTCCCTTCTGCGCTGCCAGTTTAATGAACTGATTTCAGCTCACACCTTTCCTTTCAAACCCCTCGTTTGTCTGGATCCACCAACCAGTCTAACAAATAACAAAACCCAAGGGCATAGATTCCTGCCACCGTTGGATGTCACGTAATGAAGTTGTACAACACCTGCACCAGGGAAGGGACAGCTCCACAGGGGCCCGTTCCAATTCAACGTGCTTTGGACCAGCAGCTATCTTTTTAGTAAGATGTATTGTATTTGTCAATCTGTCTTCATTCCTCTTAGCAGTTAAAGCTATCATTTATAACATGACAAGACTTACCTTCCCACTATTAATTTAATAGTATTTGTGCAGACACCATTCAGAGCTAGAGCCAAGGAAACAGCTACAAAACAAAACGAACAAACAGAAAAATAATAACCTAAATACCAAGCTATAAATTGCAGCATTGTAGCATTTGATTTACAGACTGAAACCTTTACTGGACTGAAAAACGTATGATTGTTGCAGCCTACTGATTTTCTTATTACGCAGGCTAAGAACAGATCCCAGAGAATCCTACAATCACATGGGTTTGTTCTGCTTTTACTCTTGAGAAATCTTATTTCCTTATTCAAAGCCAGTTTCCCTATCATGCCATTTGCACAGGCATAAATCATCAGATAGAACCAATTATTTGAGAATCAATTACTGTGTTTATCTGTTTTGCAATTTACTAGACAAAAATCATACCCTTTACGTCAAGGAGAATTCCTGTATAGACTTTAAGTAAGATAGATACACGCGTGTGTGTGTTTATGTAAGTGTATATATATGTATATGTATGATGCAATTAAACAGTTCACTTTCAGGCTCAAGAATTGCCTTTTGGCCAACACTACAACTGGATGGTTTTTTTATTATTATTATTCTTTAAAAAAGATGCAAATGTTGTAACTAAAAATCTTACCATTTTCCCCTTACATTTGCTACCAGGATTAACCAATTTTCCCCAATAAAACTAGGGTAATAAAGAGAAACTGTCATACTAGCTATGACTGAATCATCTTTTCTGTCTGTACTTGCATGCCAAGTCCCTAGACTTTCTGAAGAACCTCATCTAAAGCCCATGGAGCTCTCTGCCTTGATTTCAGTGGCACTCGGATGCAGTGCGTACACTACTTTTAGATTAAAACTGATTTAATGCTGCAGTCCACACCATCTGAATCATATTAATGTACGGTACACCTAAATATAAAGAAGTCTCACAGGATTTTTCAGTCAAACTCTTAATTTAGAATAGCTGCAGGTATAAGGAAGAGGTAAAAAATAGATTGGCTGAGACAGAAAAACATACGTCTCAACAGTCTCTCAGATGGTCTTGTCTTTGCCGATCAAATTCTGGCCCTTGTTAGCCAGATTGTGGAAGTAAGGCCCAGAATTTGTACATTTAGAAACATACATAAAAACAACGGCTTTTGTGAGATGGCTTGCAGCTATAACAGCACTGAAAACGACTGTAGCGGGTTGTATCAGAGACAGGTTTTCTTCAAGGCTTAGACTACAATTGGAATCAATCTCAGAGACCTATCACACATTTTCCATCTCGAAGTATGACATACATTACCTAAGAAAGCCTCTTTAATTTCAGTCTTGTCTGTTCGACGGATTATTTTCACCACAAAAATGACTGCTAGTGGCGTAAGGAACGAAATTGCCTGTAAGAGATAACAAATATGATGTGCGAGAGCATCAATTCCTTTTCAGTCCAACTGATTAATAATTAGTTCCAGTTAGCTCCATTTAAACTGGAAGGCTGAATGATCTTTATCAAACTCCTGACCTTAAGCAAAGTGGGATGATTTGTCTTTGCAACTACAGGGAAACAAATACATTCAAATTGCAATATAACTGCGGGCTATAATTGATTTGTAATTGCCTGCATTTAAAATGTCAGCTTCATAAATGTAAAAGCAACAGTCTGTAAAGTACATGAAATTCACACACTGATCCATACGGAACATGTACATTTTTTACACACTAAGCATTGCTCCAGAAGGCAGCCTGCCCAGGCTGTGCTCTCAGCAGGACCCTATCCAACATAACCGACTCCAGCACCAACTTCCTGACATTTTAAAATGCTCTTTATTGTACTTCCTGTTTTCTTTTTAACTTTCGTTCTTGGATGCATTGAGAAGATCATGTCTTCACGATTTTTTTGTTTACAAGGGTTTGGATGTGGAGCAAACTGCTTGATTTTGTTCAAAACCAGAAAAACACCACCTGCACACCTACAAGCATACTCACTGGTTAAGCAGAACCATATTCTTTTATTGTCAGTGCTGTAGGACAGGATTCCTCCTACAAGGAAGCTGAAATGGCATCTCCACATCAATGCACACACATGATTTCCATGAAATGCATCTCCATTATCACAGAGCAACCTGGACTATGGTTGATGATTCACTGTAAATGTGCCGGTTATCCAAAAAGCATCCTACTTTGTGTAGTGTCTGTATACTGCAGTCTGTCCTCCCAGAGCAGGTATTTACTGCCTTTCTCCAGAGAGACATACCAGTTTCTCCCAAGCATAATACTAGGGAATTTTTCATTACTAGCTTGCCATGGAGCTATGAATTTGTCCCCAGCTGGTCCCTCCATCATTCCTTCCGTCTCAGACCTTCAAGTGCAGAGGTAAAAGGCAACTTGTAGGCAAGGTAGTCCATTCCAGCTTCTTGCTGGTTCCGGTCTAAGTTAACCAATTCCTTTCTGGAATCTGCAAACCTCTTAACAGTATCATTTGTTCAAAAACAAATCAAGGTCTTTCAAAAGCATTTATTCTCTTGAAGAAAAGTGAAAGTGACTGCTTCTTGGTTTGTTTGTTTTTGTTTTTTTTTTTAACAAGGCAAAAAATAAGCTGTATATTGCACAAATGGTTCCAGGGAATAAGTAAGATTGTGCTCTTTACTGAGACTGCACAGTGCCTTACTTCTTAAACAGTCCTACTGAAATAAACAGACAGGACAGACTCATTACGATAAAAGACGTGTGAGACTCTTCTTTTTATAAGACAGATTAATCCCAGTCCTCATTTTATGCTTTTAGAATAACTGAGTAGGGACTAACATGAGAATGCACTACAGTTGTTATTTTGGTAGTGTATCTTGGTCCAGATACCCCTCACCTGCATCTGCAAAATACTGTCTAACTCAGTCAGCCAGGCAGATTAAAACATAGCCTGGGGTCTGCTGCCCTTCCGTACATTTAGAAAGGCAGGCACCGCTTTTGGTGCAAAAAGATGTACCATTTCCACTTAAAACTCTTTTCTGTGCACAGTGTGTGTGAGATTCCAGTTAGGATGACAGTGCCCTGTTGCTGCTCCAGAAATGTTCACTTCTCTCTATCCTGGGGAACAGCTTAATTTCTCCTTTCAAAGACAGAGTGTGAACTAAAAAAAAGAAAGTTAAACCTAGAATTATTAGTTTCATTCTAAAAAATAAGGATTACCACAAGGAAAGAAAAGAAAGACATCTGCATTCCATTGTTGAAGAACATGTAGAAATATAGCCAGGCTGACAGGCTTATAGTGGTGGTTTAATGGAGTCAGAAATCTTTTGAACAAGCAGGAGCAGCAGCAAATATCAACAAAGAATAGAATTCAAGTGGCAGCTTGATCCAAACCACTTCACAATCAATCTTCAGAAATCTGGTAAAACTGCAAATTTCGTCATATTTCACCAACATATGGATTTTTGAGAGACTCGAAGAACTATTCATGTTCGCAGAACATTGCTGTTCCTTACACAAAGGCGTTAGCTGGAAGGTGTTTTTTTATTCTGCAGCAAAATGCACATATAAGGGAAGTTTGGCTTGCTAAAGACTCCCATTTCTTTATTGTACAAAAAGATTCTGTGTGGCTCAGATCCATGACAAATTTGCCAACAGTCTAATGAGCAACGCTCTCCTCAGATGCATCTCAGTAATGTTTTATTTTCCAGCAGTGAAATATTCCAACATTGCCTTACTTTTGCAAAACATGGGCAAAATCTCTCCTGTTTATTATTCATCCTGACAAGCCAGAGATATGCTACAGTTACAGGGACTCCCACATGCTTCCATGTATTCAAGAATAGTTGACACTACCTTACGCTTTCCAAGACAACAAAAATATCCACTGATAGAGCGACAGAACAAGGCTCGGGTCTTCCCAGTTTTTGTGGCTTGCTCGCTACCCGTGTAGTCAGCTTTGTCTAATCTGGGTATCTCGGTCTGAAGTAGTCACAACATTTCTCTTGAATTCAAATCTCTCAGCATATAAAATAATCCAGCCATTCTTAAAGTCTTAGAGATTGCTTTCTGGTAAGCCACAGGCATACATTTCAATATCGGAGTACAACACCAGTGGCAAGAAATTCTTTACTTGATGAAAGCTTGTGGTCAGTGCTAGAGTTGGATTTTCCTTCTTTTTAATTAAAGAAACAAGAAAAAAAAATACATTTAGAAATTATCTACATTTCTTAATTTAAGAAGGTGTTCACTGAGTCCATTGTCTGAGCCAGAAAGAGAACACAGACTACACAAATGATACTCAGAGCTGCCTGCACGTTCCACTCGCCATGAAGCGCAGCAAAAGCTGGCTCTATGGTAAGTGTTTAACAGGGAATAGTACTACACGTATCCCAGAATTGTGCTTCCCAGTGGCTACTGCCTAGAGAACAGAGGATGGACTAATGAGTATCCCTACAGGTGTCAAAAACAGTTTCACCACTGCAGCAAACCCCTTACAACGATTCACCATTGGTTCTCCAATTCTTCAGTTATAAACACAGATCAGAGTAACCCTGTAGCACGGTAATGCTCAGCATGAGGAAAAATGACAGAATTAAAGTCAGACTCCTTCCCAGCACAACAATTTAATGTTTCATTTGGGGTATTTTGTTGTTGTTCTTACACATCTGTCTCCATTTCAGGAAAAACATATATTTTCACCCAAAGCCCTTGATAGCTGGTTCCTAATGCAATATAAGCAATATGTTGGTGAATTTAAAACCAGACCTTCAGCCTCTGTCTTGGGAGGCTAGGATATATTGTCACCTCATAAATAGGAAGCACCTTGAAGTTGTTCCTTACTTACTTAATTAAAAAGTTTCCGTAACTGAAGACCTGAGGTTTGTTTGGTTTTTTTTAAACAACAACACTGAAGAAAATTACATAGCTTATTTGCATTTATTCTGAATTTAACCCTTAATCTGAAAAGTAAAATTCTGGCTTCACTGAAGACACAGGAAAAGATGCTTTGACGTAAGGGTTTTACAATTTGACCTCATCTGTCATGCCTGTTCCTGCAAAACCTCCACTTTGACCGATGCAGCTTTTGCAAAGACTGACCTACTTGTTTTAATACCCTGAACTCTACCCACAATTTCCTAGCATTTCTGTAGTGGTCTATCTTACTGCACTCTTAATATGTAGATTATTACAATTGTTAACCTTCATTGCCAGTGAAGGTTATTAAAACCATGAATTTTGATAACCAGACAAACCATCAAAATCAGGGAGCTAGTCTGCATTCCAACATGAGCTGTGCTGGGGAGAGCCAGAAGAACGGTGACAGCAGAGCAGCTCTATAATATATTTAGTGTGATTGTTGGCAGAAGCTAAAACAAAGGTTTTGTCTACATTAAAAAAAAAAAAAAAAAAAGAGTATTTGGAGGTAAATATCTCAGTGCCTAAAACAAATAGGATTTTAAAATTTAAGCACTTAACCTAATAAGAGCATGGCAAGGTTTTGTCAGGTCACCCAACCAGCTAATTCATAAAGCTTCTCTAATCATTTCTCTAGCATCCCTCTAAATTAACACCAGTTTAAATTTTAAACTGTAAAATCAACATTCATAAATTCAGCCACCTGGTAATGCAGCTTTTTAGGAACTCCCTTGACTTCTTACATTTTGCCATTTTGGACATCCCTGGTTTGGAAAACAATTGTCTTTACAAGTAAAGTAACATCCTCTACTACTGAACGATTTCCTACTTCTCATCAAATGTAACTGTACTTAGTTTACAGCCATCAAATGACTAATAAATCTTTAGTACTTACAAACATAAGACGCGTAGGTATGTTGTCTGATTGCACTAAAGGATTTTTATACAACCAGATCTCTTCTGGCTGGATAACCCTCTGGAATGGATCCAAAAATTCTGTAAAACTGAAAATAATAATTAAAGATAAATTTTACTTTTTTTTTTTTTTACAATTTGAAATGGTGACCAAAAAACCCAGAAGAGTTCCGCTGACTTAAAACCTCCCCCAAAGTTAATTACAGTATAGCATGCATGAATTATCCGTATAATACACTGCTACCCTACCTCACTGACTTTTAGTAATACAACCTTCATAAATATACCCTTAGGAAAAATGATTTTTTAAACTCCATATTCTACAACTCTCTAAAAGTTGCATAAACTTTACTGTGGAGAATAAATTGCCATTTTATTTTTTGTGAGAAAAGTGTGCAAAGAATATTGTGGGATTAGAAAAAAATTACGTAGCAGATGTTTTACACTTAAGAATTATATACCAGATCTTGAATACAAAATGTGTCTTTCAAATGTCAAGATCCAGACTCTGAAGTATGACAGTTGTATTTGCAGGATCACAAAGCAGGGAGAAAGAAGCAGCCCAGACAATTCCTTCTACTGACAGAAAGAACAGATAACTTTAGAGAATATCTCCAAAAGAGACTTAGTCATAAACCAAGATAGCCTTGTAGAAATACATTCTTTCTTATTTCAGATTGTCAGTGTAATTTGCCTTGTCAAGTTTCAGAAGAATCTAGCGCTACCAGAAATGTCTCACTCTACCAAAATGTCAGTTTTAGTTTCATTCTCAGGTCACTTAGCTCTCTTAAAAAAAAAAAAACCAAACACTAAAACAACAAACCAATCTACCAAACAAACAAACAAAACCCGCAGAGTTTCGTACTTACGTTATTTTGAAATGAAGAGCATCAAAATAAGATGCTGAGTTTACACAGAAAGTAAATAATTTCAGCGGGTATCTTTTGCGTAGCACTGAAAGAGGAAGCAGGATTTGTGATCTTTGTAGTAAGAAGTTTCAAAAGCTTTTTAGGACTACATACATTGTCTCTCTTCGTTTAAACCATACTCCTTTTTCCACAGAGTCCTTCACTGTCCTTTAACTCTTCTTAGCTTTGAAGTCGTATCAGACTTCCTGGGAAGTTTTGCTTTTACTTTACATTACTCATTTCAGGCTAGTTTACTAGGACTGAAAGAATGGCTGATGAGAGAAGACACAGCTTTCCACAGATTGATTTTACCCACTAAGCCCATGGAGCCAGAACACTGAGGTGTTGTGGCCCAAACCTTTTCTGCTATAAATTTCCCAAAGCCAAGGGCTTTAAACCCCCCCAAAAACAGGTTTTATACAAGTAACAGCTACAACTATTGACTACGTAAATAGAAAAAGCTCAGAGTAATATGTGAAGCAGGGTAAACCAAACCATACATATGCAATTACCCCCCTGTGAAGATGCATCCTCAAACCTATTCAGGTCAGCAATTTCCTAAACAGCAGCAAACCTTATCCAGTCTTCTAGGTTTTAGGAAATCCTTATTTATATCCCATCTGAGGGCTGACCAGCTGCTCTTCATTTTCTCACCATAGTCTACGGTCTCTGTAGTAGCTACAGTCTCCCATGACCCAGCACACACTACTACTAACCCCCTTTACACTCAGACTCCCACTAGACAGAAGGTACACAACTCTGTCTACTCCAAAGAGCCCAACCAACCTCTTCTTCCTAAAGTAAAGCAACAAAATCTGAAGGTCAGACAAATTAAACACAGTCCTGTCACTTGTACCAACATGTTTCCCTTATTGACCTACATGGACAACCAGATTGTTCTGGAAACTGAAGGGGCCTGGTATTGCAAGAATATTTACTATTATAGACAGCCTCTTCAACTCCAGACTCTGAACCTGCCCGCCAAAGAAGGTGCAGGGTGAATTTCAGCAATGTCAAAACACTTTGTTTTAGTGTTTTCAAAACGAAAACTTAAACCTTCTTCTAAGGTTGTGCAACATATTGAAGAGGGAAACATTTCTAAAGACTACCATTTCCAGGAAATATAACACCTCATATATGAAAAATTCATTTTACAATTTTTCTCTTCAACTGGAAAACTAAAGGTTGATTTCTAGACAACGCAAGCAACTTTGTTTCCAAATTTCAACTGAGAGTCCTAAAGTATATTATTTTCAGTCTTTAAAGATACTGACAGCAGCTGGAAGCAATTAACTGCCGGTTGAAAGGGCAAATTCAGTTGCCAACTCAAGGCACAGGCTTGGGTATGACATCCAACACGTGTTGGATGGGAGAGCTGAACGGTGTTTGATGGGAGAGCTGAACAGCAAAGTCCACAGCTATACTGTCCAGGATTTAACATGTGTTACGGATAGGCATACAGGACCCGTGGCCAAGGCGTACTTCACTGTCATCTAAACATAAATAAATAGATCAGCACACGCATGTCTGGGCATAAAAGAAGTTAAAGAAGCCAGTTGAGTTTCAAGTTCCAGCGACTACATCTTTCAGCCATCACATCTTTTCTGACATACCCCCTCAGGTATCTGCTGGTCTGACTGTTTTGCAGCAGTTCTCAAAGCCTGGGGACTGACGGATACGCCAAGGAATGCCTTAAAGCAGAGACACATTCTTTGACATTTCTGGGCCTTGAGGCATTCCTACTAACTGCAAAAAGCAAACAATAGACAAACATTTATGCTTCAAGGTGATCACGGTATATCCGTGCGCCACTGCACTTTTGGAAAATGTGTCACATTAGACTAGAGAATTAATTAATTTGACATTATGAGTAAATGCCAACAGCATTAAAGGTTTGGGGCCCTTCTTGTTCTTTTGTTTCCTGTCTCCTTGTAATGTAAGAAAGCCAAGAT
Organism: Rhynochetos jubatus; assembly: GCA_027574665.1. Classification (NCBI taxonomy): domain Eukaryota; kingdom Metazoa; phylum Chordata; class Aves; order Eurypygiformes; family Rhynochetidae; genus Rhynochetos; species Rhynochetos jubatus. The sequence goes on along the minus strand of CM050655.1, from coordinate 36,615,488 downwards.
TAAAGTACAGTTGTCTAAATCTGAGACATTAAACAAAAATCAAATTCATAGTTCTCACAGGAATCACACTATGAAGCTGCAAACGTGTGAAGTCATAAGATGTAATTTCTTTAAAGGCAAAATAACAGATGCTGAAGAGGTTAAACTATGATAAATAAGATAAACAGTATCTGATACCAATGGAGGACTGATTTGCCGATTAGTATATACCCCCTTTCTTTGTACTCATCTAAACAAAGATCAGTTTCAACAAATCTATCAATGAGAGTAATAATTATAATAATTATTTTTTTAATACCAGCAGTTTTGTATCCACTCCACATTAGATCTGATTATGTATCCATTTCTTCCTGAATGTTTTCTGAATTTCTTGCAAGAACAGTTTTCAAATACGCTGGAACACCATGGGAAAAAAAAAAATTGCTGAAACCAGATAAAATAATTTCAAAATCACTACTGAAGGAGGAAAAAAATAGACATAGAAGGCAGCAGATCTTGTCTGTGTGAACAATACAGACATATAATGTAAACAGTTAAAGGAAAGTGACTATATAAGGGAAATCACTTTTTTTCATCTTCAGAAAGAACTCAGCTGCTAATTAAATTTTTATGCCAAGCTTCATAAGAGAACAATTCTCTTCTTTTTCTGAAGCATCACCGATGGGCGACTGGATACAAGGTTTCACTAGCTTGAAGGCAATTCCCTTTGTACTCTATTAAACAGTCATGAGGACATACTGGTTTCTAAGCTGCCTGACACTTAATGATTTATGTTCCTTCGTCCTAAACCAAAGTACTGTCTATTATTATTCATAAGCCAGCACAAGCTTGTTTAAATGACTAGATGTTATTAGAAATGAATGTAGTCCTTGGATAAAGAAAACTGATTTCTAGACACTTTCTATTATGGCTGAAAATACAAACTCAATCATGTAACGTCCCCTGGTAGCAGGTGGGCAGCTTAGGAAGGTTAGTTCATATTAGCACATGAAATTTCAGTATTCTGCAAGTTTACATATTCATCCAACATTTTGAACACTTTGGCCTGATAACATTAATTTAAGACATAAAAGGAGTTCCATTACCTTAAAGAGCCTTTAACTGTGAATTTCAAAGCAACCTAAGGGAAACAGAAGCCCTAATTCCATTAAAAACATCAGTGAGGAACAGGTGCCCAAGTGCCTGAGGTGGCTTTGGACATCTCAACATTACTGCCTACAACACTACACTGAATAATAATCTTACTGTTTTCTGAGAAGCTGTATTAATTTCATTTGCATGTAACAGCATGTAGCCCTTTAAGATAATTTCTATGCAAGCACCACATCACAGACTGACCAAGGCAAAAGTGCACAGCAGTTTTGTGATAATATGGACTAATAATGGGTTTGAGTTTTTTTAATTCAACCATTCACTGGCAGTGAATGAGTCAAATATTGCATACGTATCCTCACAGAGCCTTTGAAAAGTAGAAAAGTGTGCTCCCCATGTAGCAACAAGAACAGGACAGGAACAGGATAGATGGGCCCAACATCAGGATTGTGGTGGTGTGTCCTGTTAGAGGAAGAGAGATGCTACCAGCAGTGAACTCACAGCTAGCAATCACCTCAGCAGCACTTACTAGCGTGGCAAGGACTGCCACTGGCCAACAGCTCCATTTTCAGGGAGTAACAATATGACATCACACGGGGGGCTTTGGTCCTGGCAACCTTGAGGACCTAGATACCCGCTCCATCAATAGAGCTCACAGCACATCAGAAGGTTACAGATTGCTTCCTGGGTTTGTTTGGTCAGTTTGTTTGGCAGGAGGGAAGAGGGGCTGTGGCTTTTTGCCTCGTCTCCTGCAGACACAGCTTGTCCCAAACTAAGGGCGGACAGAGAAGTACATATGTCATGACAAAGCACCAGAAAAGAGTGAACATGAACTTGTGATTGCGATACTCAGTCTTTCACATCAGATACCTCATGATGAACCCTCCTCTTTTCTAAGCTGCATCTGTTGATAAGCAGATCTGATCCTAAAATAGCTTTGTATGCAATTCCTCAGTGGAGCGAGTAACAAAGAGATAGCATGTGGTCATGACCTCTCTTATAAACCACCTCTAAGGGTCCATGGAAAAAAAGCTTGGCTCTGACCAACATTCCCTGACTGCAGACCTGTGTGTAAGCAAACTCACCACTGCCTCTCCCACAGAAACAGGTTAGCTGTGCAACTGGAACTCCATTGTGCACTTCTTACATGGATATTTCCTTGAGTATTCCCCAAACTAGGTCTCAAATCTAGCAGTAGAAGCTTTTATAGTGTACCTGCCATGTGAAACTGTGCAATCAGTTGTCCTGACACTAAAACTGTGTAGCTGTGAGCAGCATCAGTGATGCTGAAGTTGGTAGAGCTCTGTATACAGTGGCCTAATTACAGAGTATCGGCACTATACATAACTCGTGGGGAGATGCTCACACAACAGACTCTCAGCCCCAACGTCTGGATTAAGAGCCATAACGCAGAATACATCACAGGGCTGTGAAGATGAGAAAATTGTATTCTGAAAGGCAGAATTTGCGTTAGGAGTTTCCAACAAGTGACCCAGGCTAAATAGAAAGAGCTCAGTGTTTACGTTGCCTGGGTACATCGCACCGAACACTGCTTATTCACACCGCCTTTGCTTTGAATCCCAGACTTCAACTTATCTATGCTGAAACATACTAATAGTGGGAAAAGTATTCATGTCATGTTATCTGATACACCTGGAGAGAAGAACTTACACTCATGCCGTGAGAAAACCTAGTCTTGTTTATCCCCTATAGGTAATATTAAGAAAAAATATATGACTTCTTAGTGGTTATGTTAGTAACTCCTGCAAAGACAGACAAAATAGGAAAAGCTTGAAACCATCTGTGGCTGGAATGCAAAATTAACAGAACTGAAGCAGACAGGACAGTGATGAGGTGAGATAAGAAACAATGCCTGTGGTTTATCACCATCATTCTGCTCACCACAGAGCTGGAGGAGTTCAGCTTCTGAAATGCTGCTGTCTCTGCGCATCAGCATGATGAGATAGCTTTGTGTTAGCTCAGAGGTTAGCATAAGGAAAGAGATCTGAGCCATTTGACTTCTAGAGCAATTTGGGAAAGCCACAGTTCCTCAGCCATCAGGAAGGAAATTACGTGTTGGGGTACAAAAAAAATACGACCAAGATCCAGTTATTAATGATGAACTGCAATTTTACCAAGGAAAAAGCTGACATGAATTTAAAAAGTAACTTCAATAATATAAACTCTAGTATTGAGAGAAAGTTTCCTCCCAGTTAAGGCACAACACTGGTACCAAGAGATTTGATGTTGTTGGCCACGCATTTACAAGGCAAGGTGGGACAATTCATTCCAGCAAGAAGTGTCAATACCAGTATCAAAGCAAGACCCTAACGCTGTGGTTTGCTCAGTAACCAGACTGGTAGTGGCATAAGCCAAGCACGCCCTGCTGACAGGCACACAGGTAGCAAAGCAGCAGCTTTAGCTTCTCTGTTGAAATCAAAAGTAAAGAGCTAAATTCCAAAATATATTTATATTGCAATAGATACTGATTTCATAACAGGCACGTACCTGAGAACAGAAATTAATGTTTTATTGGTTCATCACAGGCTTTGATGGAAAAGTGTTATTATAACCATCATTTTGTAACTTCACTATAACCAATTCATTAAGTCATTTACGTTCGCACTAAGCAATACAGAAGCAGCCGTACCAATAAATTATCTCTACCTTTATAACAGCTAAAACCTTTTATTTCCCAATACAATGCCATGCAGTGTATGCATCCACCACTTCTTATTAACAATTTATAAACCTACTATGGAGCTTTATTAGGTTTGAGTGTCCTGCAGAATGCAGGGTAGTTAAAATTCACCAGGAGCACCATACAAAGATAATTCAGAAGCTGTTTTTATTGCTACAGAAATGAGAAGGTCCGATGCCTCTCTTCATTTGCAGTAGCCTTTCATTCGCAGGTAAGTATTTACGAAGGCTGAGATAAGTACTAGCAGAAAGTGAATGGCAAGAAAAATGTTGCAAGGGGCTTCTTTCATTCAGTCCCTATTCAGTGCCCAATACAGCTCTGTGAATAGTACAGGTTGATAGCATTTTTTAAATTTCTGTATTTTTGAGAAGCTAGAAACGAAGCTTTCATACCCCTTCCTGATAACAACTGATATTCTAATCTGAATGTATACAGCTTTCACCACTTTTAACTCTGTGGGTGCACTCTTATGTAGGGAGGAGCCAAAAATAAATGCAATTAAACCATGGGACTGATAAGGACAAAGGGTGGGGGCAATAATTTTGGGCATTTTTATTTGTTTAATGTCACTGGCAAGTAGAGTACTGGTTCTCAAAGGTAGGTTTGGCTTCAGATGAGTCAGTATCACTTGACATAAAATATTTCTGAATATTTTAAATTAGCTAGCAATTGCAGTGTTACGTTTAATTAGCACATATGCCCACATTAGCCCTTCAGATATATGAGAAAGCATTTTGATCAGGAAGGGATTGAAAATAAATTCTGATGCAGTTTTAAAATTATAGATATTACCACGGCTGTCATATTTCCCAGAGGTGCTGAAAGAGGAGAGTTTCCAATACATTTCTTCACTCTTACTATCAAGTTTCCCAGATTTACCTCATATATCCACTGACTTAACAGATATGTATCAGGGTACGAGCTCTTCCAAAGATGAACAGCCACCCTCTTTACTCTCCTCCTTGCAGTGACCATTGCACCCAGTCAGGGTGAGCTCTACTGGGACAACAAAGCCAGCCATGATGCAAGACAGGTTCTTCAACCAGAATGTGTTTAACTAGATGATAAGTCTGTGCCAGTTAGTGTCTCTGAGCAATTACTGATCTTCTGGACCCTTCTCTGTATAGCATCTGGGGCTGTATTTATAAAGGCTTCATCAGCTTTGCCTGAGATTAGGCTCAAGACGGAGACAGCTTGTGACTTAAAGCCTCATGTACCCACACTGAACATACATACAACCAGACAGGTTAGAACCAGACCCAACCCCTGTTCTGGTTTTGGCTGGGGCAAAGTTTATTTTCTTCCTAGTAGCTGACATAATGCTGTGTTTTGGATTTAGAATGAGAATAACGCTGACAACACACCAACGTTTCAGTTGTTGCTAAGTAGCATCACACTAAGGCAAGGACTTTGCAGTTTCCCATGCTCTGCCAGCACGGAGGTGCACCAGAAGCTGGGAAGGGACACAGCCAGGACAGCTGACCCAGGCTGGCCGAGGAGATAGTGGAGAGAGAGTAATATGAAATCATGCTCGCTACATAAACTAGGGGAAAGCTGGCTGAGGGTCGCTGCTCAGGGACTGGCTGGACATTGGTCAGAAGGTGGTGAGCAATTGCACTGCTCCTCACTTATTTTGTGCAGCCTTTTATCATTCTTTTCCCTTCTGTTTCTCTCCTATTAAACTGCCTTTAACTCACGAACCTTACTTTCTCTTTTTTCCGCAATTCTCTCCCACTCTCTCCCCTGGGGGCAGGGGGAATGAGCAAACGGCTGTGTGGTGTTTAGCTGCCTGCCAGATTAAACCCCAACAACCCTTCTGCTCAAATCTTCTCTTCCTTGTTTGGTCCAAATTCAAGAAACAATATGAATTAAATGAATCAGCAAGGAGGCAACAGCTGGGAAGCCTGGGCTCAGTTAAAAGCTCCGATCTTGAACTAACATCAATATACATTCTCAGTAGGAATCCTGCACTATATGCAGTAATATATAAATGACGTGTAAGTGTTCTTAGAACACTTAATATGAAATAGTGAACCAGCAACCTTTTCCCAATGCTGAAAAAAAGAGAATAGCCTGGAGTTTTAGAACATAATGGTAGTTTCCTTAGTACCTAAATTACACCTCTACTACTTTCTCAATCCCTGGCATTTGAACTCTCCCTGCATAAACTATTTCCTTCCTATGACATTATTTCAGTACTAAACTTAAGAGGAAAGGGAAAGGGTTATCTGGACATGCATGAACAGCACAAGAACAAGCAATTGACATAGCCAGCCAGTTGCTCTTGTAAGCCTGAAATAATACAAAAACCAATCCATACATTTCTCCTTGCTCATGGGCTGAGCACTTTGCAAGTAGCAATAAATATCACTGAGTATCATTATTGCTAGTGTGAAGTGACTGAACCTAGAAAACGCCCATTCAATGGGAACAAAAACGGGTATTCAAGCATTAAACTACTTAACTAGCTTAGATACTACATTTTCACCATCATTTCTACCTTACAGAAGCAGAATATTTGTAAATGAGCAAAGTGAAAGGAAGAACGAGGGAACAGTTGGCCATGCTGCATTGCAGCTTTGAATAGAAGAGCAGGAGACAAGAGTGGCTATAATGAAACAGGAATAAAACTCTGCAAGATGAGCCAAATCGACACATTATGGCCTGTTTAGCATTTTTAAAACTTTCTTTGACCTAATATTGAAAGTGATCTTTGCATCTTTTGCTTCCTGGTCAGCAGTACATAAAATAAGCTATGCTGGAGGAAAAAAATAAAAATAATTAAAAAAAAAAGAGACTTGTTTTGGCATTTAGCTGCTCCTGAGGTGAAAAAGGAGAGCAGTTCCTGTGATCCCTGCTCACACGGAACAGCGGTGCATGTCGAGCACAAGGCAAACAGGTCAATGTACAACACTTAAGGCAATCCAGTACGGGTGCACTGCTGTAACAGAGCTAATCAACAGCAGTAGGCTTACAGAAATAGCTGATACTAACAAAGTGAAAACTAATGGCAACTGGTTCAATTGCATTATCTCTTATTTTAGTTAATAAAACCACGACTAATGGTATTAACTGTTGCCTCTATGCTCTGTTGTTATTAAACATACCCTATGATGCAAGCTATTTCCCCAAAGTCATTTTAACGTGTGTGTGTTTGTGGGGGAAATCAGTATATGGACACTGATGTAGCCATTAGACATTTCCAGGCTGGAAGTTGTTCATTATTCTAAAAATGAAACCAGAATTCATATTACAGGCTTAAATCACCTAAACTCATACCTGAATAATCAACAAAACACACTAGACAGCCAAATTTTTGCTTCTGATATTTTTGAATGCTTGGTTTTATTACATCTCAAACTGTTTTCAGTCAAACAACTCTCAACAATTCCTTGGCCAACTATCCTGGCTTCACAGCAATTTAAGAGAGCTGAGTAGTCTGATAAAGTTTCTTCTGTTTTCATACCTGCGTGCCACACTCCTATTGACTCTTTGGACCCGAAATGAAAGTCAGGGGTTAAAGTCACAAAGATGCTGAGTTTCTCTTAGTGACCAAAGCTTTGCCTCTCAGTTCTTTCTGTCCCTCCATCACTCTTTCTCCGAAAGTCCCTTCGTAGCTCACTGTTCCTTCAGTGCTTCCCAATCCTGTCCCTCCTGCGGTAGCTCTTTAAGATCTTGCTTGGAACAAGATTTAATCAGCTGGAAGTAACAGCTTGGCCCTAGCAGCTTATTCAGGAGCAATCTCTAAAACACGATAATACGGCTCGCCATGCTCCAGGATCTTGTCTCCCTCCAGTCCCTCCCCTCAATCTCTTCAAAAGCCCCATAGCAAAAACCTACCACTTCTACACAAGAAATCTTTCTCACTCAGCTTTTTGCCAGAACCTGATTTTAATAACATGCTGCCAAGTCACTTTCAGTCTAGAATATGTTTATTATACGAGTGTTTAGGATTTGCATCCCATACGCTATGCACCACCGTTCCCTTTAAACATACACTGGACAGACAGAGAGATGACCTTGAAAGAGGTACGGCAGTGAAGCCGATGTCCACGTAATGCTGTACCTGAGGGGCTCAGGCTGAATAAAAGTGAGGATTAAGTAGTATCAAACAAATTGTCCACAACTAGAGCTAAGTGCCAAAACACATTCTCAGACCATTTTTTCGGACCAAAATCTCAGGAGCTGGTAAGGAAGTGAGGGAAGGGAGAACTGCTATGGCCCAATCCAGGAGGCTCAATCAAGAGTTTTTTAAAGCATTGACTTTTGGTCAAGCAGGAATATAGCATTTAAACCCGAACTGAAATATTTTGAGCATCCATTAAATTCATTTTAATTAAAAAAAATGCATTTTAAAACACAAATTTTAAAGTAAAACACATTAGTACTAATAAAGAGACACTTTTTTTGACCAAGTTATTTACTAAATGTAATACAGATTTACAAGCTATTTTGTTCCAGTTTTTCCTTCACAGTTCCTGTATGCAATGACTTCAGTATTCTCTGGGAAAAAGGAAGACCTGCCTAATGATATTCGCAATCAAATCCAACTATATTAAAATCACTCAATCCGAACACACTTGTGTGAATAACTACATTTTCCAAAGCATTCATAATGATTAAAAAAAAAAAAAAAAAGACATAGTAATGGGGAATGGGAACATCACTTTTAGCATTTTGTAGCGCTCACTGAAGTCCAATAGCAATAGTTACACTCCTGCAAAGCACCTTGGACACTAGATGAATGAAAGTCTTAATGGCCTCTCTGCGGGCTGCAAGAGTAGAGTCATGCTATCAGATCTGTTCTCCCATTAGTGAAAATTGGCAGCTAATGAAAATATAACATTTTATATATCAAATGATACTCTCCTCTGTTGTTTCCGATTCGCAAGGCTTCGCAACACTTGGCAGGGTGCCACAAATCCTTCAAAGCCGAAATATTTCTGAGCTGACATTTACACCTCCATTATAAATTCTAAAGAAGTAGTAAAACTTTTCACTCAAAATGAAGTAAAATGTTGAACTGCAAGATTGCAGAGCTAAACATTTCACCCCATCTAGGATTTCATTTTCTCCACAATCTCATCAGTGCAGAACATTTAGAACATGGTATCTGGCACGGTACTGCCCTCCAGCCAGAAGGATCACCAGCTCAGTCTTGCTAACGTGTTCTCCAACTAGTAACGGCTAACACATTTCCTCCTCTGCCCATCACCATGAGCCAGAAATGCCTTACAAGAAATTTTGCTTTCATGTCTTTCACCTTTTTCCTGCGCACTCTCAGGCAGTGTAAACCTCAGCCCACTAAATTGATTCGTGCCAGCTTACAAGGCCATGCAGTCCAACTCCTCACAGCCATGCAGCAAATCAAGACTTCACATAAAATACTACCAAGACATCTTAGCGTAACTTGTTATTAAAAATTTCCATTGGTGGAGATTCTACGTGCGCCTCAGGCAATCTATCACAGCGCTCAAAAGTCCTTACAATTAGGTTTCATTTCCCCACACTCAGCCAAATTTCCCTTGCTACAAGTACTGAAATCTTTCCTTTCTGTACAATTCCCGAAGGACATGAAGAGCAGTTCGCTTTCTTCATACATCATTATAGCAGCTGCTTACATGTGAAGATTACTGCCATGTCTCCTCAGATTTCCAGACTAAACAGCTCAATTATTTCTACCTTTTCTCAGAAAAGGTGTTTCCAATAACCCTTATACTCACTCCTTCCCAATTCTCTGAAATTCACCTGTGTAAGTAATTTTAGCCACCTGCTATGAAAACACCAGCTGAAAACCCTGTTACTCCAGCCTACGGTAAAACAATCCCCACTTACTGCATTTTATCTATATGAAATTTTAATTAAAATTCAGGGGTATTTTAACAAGGAAATATTCAGCTGTTTGGATAGTAAAAGCTAGAACTGTTTTGAACAAATAGAATACACAGTGACTGTAGCAATCCGATTTACAACACAGAACCCTTCCTAATCTAGTTTTCTGCAGAATCACATATATCAGTCACAGAGTCTCTTTCGTAGCAATTACTTGTGCTTCAATGTTCACAAATTCACTATTTGCAAGGCAAGGGAAAAACAGGAATGAAAAGTACCTTAAATCTCATATAGTTACGAAAAGCTTAGTTCAAGTGCCACATCTGATGACAACTTCATCTCTTCTAGGAAGACAATCTAATTGGATCATCTGTAAAGCAGTTATTCTGCTTCAGAAAGTAGTGAAGCTTTCCTTAATCACTCCAGTAAGTCCCTGATGTTCATTAGTGGATCTTTAACTAGGGACTTACGTATGTATCATCTTTAGCTTTCTCTCTTTGTCCACTAATCCTTACCAATATAGATGCACCACTCAAACATCCGCTGCTCAGCATCAGTACAGCAACTACTACAGAAAAAAGTTACAAGACACACTAAATGTAAACCTTAATCCACTTTCAGCACAACAATTCTGCCAACTATTTCCAAATACTCACTTTTCAAAGTCACCAATAGATTGTGAGACTATAAAGATCTTGGTTTACTGTGCCAAGTATTAAAGTCCTTGCCATAAGAAACACAATTCTGCCACGGGCTGACTGTGCTTATCAAACTATAAAATTCTATTTTTTACAGGAAAATTTTCCCTGTCCCTGTCAGTCTTAGTAACATTCTCACTATAAAACATCCTCAATCAGGGCTGGGAACAAATAAATACAGTGCCAAAGCCAGTGAGTAAATGGGATTCAACAAAGACAGACACAAAGTCACCATTTACTCCTCAAAAATCTGGAGCAGATGCTTTGGCATTTACAATAACATCCTTTTTCAGCATGTATTCAGCTGCGAGTTTAGCTATGGACACCAACTGTAAATCCCATCCTATTAACACGACAATTAGATTTCCTGCCATTAAATCCCCTTTTTTTCTCTGTGACTCAGGCAAGACAAATAAAAAAAACTTAGTTCCACAACCTACAAGTATTGTTAAAACTCTCTGTAAAAGAGTTTATCTTTTGCACAGGCCAAAGTCTGCACAGAAAGACAAGTACACTTTCTCCTGCATGGCTGTTCCCAAACTCGGTAAAATTCTACCCTAGTTTCAATAAATACAATAAGAAAACAATGGAAGCAGAAGCTTCAGCTCAGTGGAACTCCAAGTACCAAGTGTCTCTGTTAGCTTGGTGATATTTCATAGATATTAGGACAGGCAGAGTGTCATTTTTTTGTGTGCACCATATTACACCAGGTATAATAGGTATTTACAGCCTTTTGTTTTTACAGTAACCTCTCAAGGACGCAGCGCTGAGCAAAGTTAAAATTCGGGTTACTTTGTGATATATCAGCTGCATTCAGTGAGTTACAGGAGCTCCATGGCATTCTAATTCTTCCATCACTTCAAAGGTGTAACAGACCGCTGAGCACTGGAACAAGTCTGTTGCTTGCCGCCCGAGCTCAATATGCAACCTTTGATATATGTTCTCAGATCCTGAGCACCAGAGAGGCTGAGGTCTCCTTTTTATAGCAGGTCTTAACTGTTCATTAACCCTATTCAACGAACTAGACTTCAACCTGGGCCACAAAACTAAATCTTTCCCTCATTTTAACATCATCTAAATTATGGTTTAGATGACAGTAAAAAACAACCGATTACAAAACAGTACCTATTTTTAAACAGGTTAGTAATCAGACGTGTTGATGTTCTCACTTCTTAGTATTATTACTGTTTCTGAAACTCACACTGAAAAAGCTCCAAGCATATTCAGCGAGTTTGGCTCCTGCCCACATACCTCGCAACAAAGAATTTATCAATTAAATAAACAAACGGTGACAAAAAGTAAGTATTACTCTCATTTTCTTGATGAGAAGTTAGGGTACAGAGGAATGAAGTTCAAGACACTACGGATCAGAAGCCAAAAATCCAGGTTCCAAAGTCAGAATTATGGGATACTCAAATCGCGAATGCAGGACACCGAAAGACTAAGGAGCACATGTGGCCAAATACCTACTTCGCTTTGAAACACTCGGCTAGAGAGCCCAGGCTTAAAAGGCTCTTTGAAACCTCGGTCCAACTGATTTGTGTGACTTGGCAGCTTTTGTGTCAGCATGAGGAAATAAATCTTCATGCCTCAGAGTGATTTCTTCTCAATACCATTTTGTTTATATTACTTACAGATCTCCAGCTGCTCGTGGTTCTCAGCTCAGTCTGTCCTCAAAAATCCAGTAGATGATAGGACAGAGAAAAGGCAAGCACCGACTGTGAGAAGAGCAAAGCATTGGGGAACTTCCTCAGCTAATTGATTTTCCGTCTGTGTTAACAAGACAATGCATAGTATCATTTATGAATGCAACATATGCATAATATCCAGAGGATCACCACCCATGACAAAGAAAGCTACTTGAAAGAGCTTTCCATGCTAAATCATTTCATACATATTCATAACTTGATTAAAATCTTAATACTGTACACTTGTAAGAAACCCAAGATGCACAGAATCAGCTTGTCTTTACTGAAACCAGAGTCGGAACATGACACACGCACAAGAGACGTCAGCATTAGGCAGCACTGTACTCTCACGTGTGTAATACAAATGTATGTTAGGCTGCAGATAAACATTTATTCCCAAGGGAAGCTGCTAATGAGACTGTGCTATAGGGGAGATATCCAATTACTCTGAATGACACTTATATTTTAATCACAGCACGCTCACTAAAGAGCTCGAGGTTTGATGAAGAAATCCTTGAAAGTCTGTCTTTTTAATCAATTAGACAGCTCTAGAAACATCAGCGAGATGCTGTTGACAAATCACTGGGCTAAATATACCACAACACTTGCAAAAGTCTTCTCTCTTCCTACCAAGACAATGATGTGGTCTTCTAAAACAGATGGAAAAGTTTCCTTATAGAAAACCTGAACAAACAAAACATGTATTTTGGCAAGAAACTAAGACATCCCTACGGGCATTTACAGGTTCATGCTGAGCTACGACTCAATGAATTCTTTTGAGGACAGATGAACATTGTTTTAAGGGCATCACTCCTGTGTAAAGATATCAGCCTTGCCCACAAATCTTTTTACAATTGCCTTAACTGAATAAAACCACGTCAGTCAAAACAATTTGCTTTCATCAAGCATTCAGCCAATGACAAATGCCACTGTCCACATGGAGCAGATGAACAACCGGCCACATTTTAGCATCGATCAGGCATCTTAAGATGCTCCAGGTCACAGGGATAAGTACAAAAGGAAGAAAACAAAGATGAAAGACCCCGATTCAATCATTCTTCAAATTACTGTTTGATTTTTTGTATAAACAAAGTCATTGCTCACTGTTGTTATATTAAACAACAGACCATTTCTACTCCCTTACATGAAAACTTTCATTAAAAAAAAAATCCAGTTCTGTACTCACCAATATTTCTTAATAAATAAAAAACTAAAACAAAAATGTGCAGTATGAGTTGATTAAAGTTGAGGTTTAATTGAAATATATTTGAAACTGCATAACATAGTAAAAATGCTAACGGCCAAATTACAGTGCGAGAATTTTCTTTGCCTACTAAGTAGCAAAGCATCTGTGCTCATTAGGGTCAGTTCATCCCAGCCAAAAGGTGTAAGGCTAAATATCTTTGAAAGCTAAAAATAAATTTCCTAACGTTCAGGAACTGGAAAATATGTAGGGCAGAAATATCACCATTCTCCTTAGAGTTTGTAACTTGTGGCTTCAGAGCTATTATGCTTAAGGTCCTCGAAGAGCATCTATTGACCTTCCCAGTAAAGTGTTCTCAAGGATGTTTTGACTGCAAACAGTTGTGTTTTGGAGGTTTGTTTGTTTGTTTTGTTTGTTTTAACCTTCTGCTTCAGAATTTCAAGCAGCCATAGTTCTTGTAATAAATTTCCCCTAACTAATCCTTCCATCAACAGTAGTAAATCCTGAGGGCTGAAATGCCCTTCAGCACAGTTCTCGAGTTGCTTAATTTCGATACTTAAACCTGAACACTTAGCAATTGCTAAGAACACAACATCTAGGACTGAGTCAGTTGTAATTATTATCCACGCTGATTATCTGTTAAACTAATAATCCAAGCCAATACAAAACCATCAAAACCTTGTGCTACTCAGACTGGTTTACACTTGCATAACAGAGAACTTAAATAACAAGTATAGATTTTTGCCTTTGGTGGAATGACTAGAGTTGATAATTATGGAAAGCAAGGGAAAATTGGTAGCCAGTCTTAAGTATAGAAAATACGGCTGTTGTTGGTGTAGAATACATTCAAGCTGCCAATACATTCAATTTCAGCAATCATCAACAGAAGTTTTCACACCTCCATTTTCACGAAGTGACATTTATCACCAAGCAAAACTACAACGCAGAATATGCACCTTCTTTCTTTTGCATTTTATGGTACAAAATATGCCAGTATATTACTCTGAGTTATATTAATCAGTAGGTTGATGCTAAAAAGACATCTGGGAGGCACAGATGGTTCACAATTGGCAAGTAACTATGGAACCATTATCTTCAAGGTCAGATTTCTAACACCACAAGGCTAGTAGTGACCCAAAGTCACCAACACCTTTTCAGAAGAAACTAACGCTCTTCCGTCCAGTTCTGGGTGGACAAATACCTATATCACGGCTGGCAGTCACAACAGAGATGATCTCAGACCTAGCCTCAACTCATCAATGTTAATGGCATTCCTTTCCAAGGGAGGTGGGAACCTGACAAGCCTTTTCATTCCTAGAAATAGCTTCTGCAGTAGAGCTTACATTGCTCCTGCCGCAATTTTAGTCCCAGGCCTTATAAAATCACCAGGAACTGGTCATACTTGAAGAGATAATTCAATAAACTCAACGCTCCATAAAACTCCTTGCCCTGGCTGTCTACAAAACCACAGAAAACAGTGTTTAAACTTCTATAAAACAAAAGATCAAAAATATTAGTCACTGCCTCTTTGGAAACACTGAGAATTACTGAATATGGTTTCTATACCAAGAGATTACTTTGATGTTAAGATTATCTGAATACAGACCAGAAGAATGGCAGTTTAAAGTGCAGTTCTTCATAAAACTAAATACCAACCTGGATGTGAATTTAGAAATACTACACATTCAGTACTTTTAGATGCCAATAAATGCACCAAATGACCTCCTACAGTGTCAGAATTATTCCCTGGAATTGCAAGAAGGAAGAACCTGAGCTACGTGAAAACATGAGAAGTGCTTGTGTGGTAATTTGCCATGTAGCCCTGTGGTGGTTCTACCAAAAGCACTGCCTTTAGCCACCCCCCAGCTGGTTTAGAACCACAGCATAAAGAACAGTGAAAATTACAGAATGTTTTAGAGAGGAAATGAGGACACAAGACAAGCATAATCTAGAGATTACGACTTATAATGGGGCATGATTTACATATCATGGTAATAAAGTATACAAAGAGATCTCTTACTAGATGGTGTAAGTGATGAATTACACATGCACGCCTAATGAAGGGAAAGGTTCTGATGTAGCATCAGTTTCTGAGGTCTTTGCACATCCTGTAACACTATATATTCCAGAAAAGAGTTCTGTTGAAAGGAATATGTGTACTTTCAAAGTAAGATGTGACTGAATCAAAAGGTATCAAAGGTACCTTACAGGTTTTTGAAGGTATCAAAGTTTATCCTTAAAGAAAGAGGTTGACACTTACCAAACATGTTGCAAATCAAAAGATTTGCATCAATATTCAAGAGAAATGAGTACTGAGGAAAAACTCGAATACCAGTAAATTGGGCAAGTTATTCATTAACGATGAGAGGTTCAGAAAGAAATGGCATCAAAGCATTTCTGTATCACTGGCGCTGAGTCAGTATCACGGCTTAATAGCTGCCCTGTACAGGGCATCCAACAGCATCCATGGTTAAATAGACAAACACGTAAAACAAACCAGCAGCAGAACCTGATCCAGCTTCTGAGATACTTCTGAGCTCCCAGAGGTTGAGCCTACTCACCTTTAAACCTTAAGCAACGGGAAGGCTAACTTACATGAAGACTGTAACTTTTCATCCTTCAAATGCACAGAGAACACAGGCTGACAGAAAGCAGAGACAGGTACAGCCCTGAGAAGAAGGGAGGAAGCCTGCCTAAAGCACACACCGCAAAACCCTGTGCAACTGCTTTCTCCTAAAGACGGCAGAGAGTGCTCCTGCAGCCAGAGCTGCGCATCTTTCCTTCCCACATACCAGCGTGCGGACGGGCATCTCACACCCTGCTACAGCAGATCGCACCTCAAACTGCTGCAACGTATCGCATGTCGCGCCCAGCTACGACACATCGCATCTCGGTTCGGCCCGAGCTCCTTGCCCAGCCCCAGCTCCTTGCCCAGAGTCAAGCACCGGCGCTGTACCAGTCCCGCTACGGGAGCCTGCCCCGGCGCTCACCCGCCGCGGGTCCCCGCGGCTGCGAGGGGCACTAGCAGCCTTGGCACATGAGACCCCGCCGGAAAAAACCACAGACGTCCACGCGAAAACAGAATCGTTGGGGGTTTTATTCCGTTCTGTTGGGTTTTGCACACTTCTCTCACAAACAGTAGTTTCTCCGATAAAAAAATTTCCCGCAGGTCTTCGGTAAAATCCCAGGGCAGACAGAGCATCCCGGGGAAAATTCCCCCGCGCATCCCGGACGGCGAAGGACGGCAGCTCCCGCCGCTCCGGGCTCCCGAGCGGACCGGTGCCAGCCCTGGGGGGGCTCCCCGCCGCCAGCCCGTGCTGAGGGGCGGCCAACCCCGCCCCGCCGCCCCGCCACCGCGCTGGGCTGCCAGGAAGCACTCGGGCGCCGGAGCGGCCCCGGAGGAAAGTTAAGGCGCCCTCAGAGATACCCACTGGTGGCGCCCCGGCAGGAGCCGCGTCCCCCTCCCACCGTCCGACGGGTACTCACACGAAGACCCCGAAGAGCAGGACCCGTACGCCGATCTCGATCGCCAGCTCCCGCATGGTGGGTCCCGGCGGGCTCCGGCAGCCCCGCGGCGCCGCCTCTCATTCCCCGCACGGGGCGGGGGCACCTGGGGGGGCTCGGCCGGCTCACGCCGCCCGCCGGCAGCCCGCCCCGCCGCCCCGAGGGAGGCCGGCCGCGCCGCAGAGCCCCGCGTGGGGCAGCCCTGGCCCCTCCATCACCCCCCCTTCAGCCTCCGCCAGCTCCCGGAGGCGGCCGCGTCCCGGCTGCGCGGGCAGCGAGGAGCGGCGCTGCCGCCCGGCTGACACGACCGCTGCCGCGGCGGAGCCGAGCGCCGGCACAAGGGGGAGGGTCCCGGTGACTAACGCGGTGTCTCCCCGCGCGGGGGCCGGGGGATCCTGGGGATTTCCCCTCCCATCCCCGCCCCCGCCGCGCTGGCGATGCCGCTGCTGCTCCGCTCCGGCCCCTCGTGTCACTCCTGCTTCACTTATCACGGAATGGTCTGGGTTGGAAGGGACCTTAAAGACCATCTTGTTCCCACTCCCCTGCCATGGGCAGGGACACCCTCCACTAGCCCAGGTTGCTCCAAGCCTCATCCAGCCTGGCCTTGGACACTGCCAGGGATGGGGCATCCACAGCTTCTCTGGGCAACCTGTCCCAGTGCCTCCCCACCCTCTCCAGGGAGAATTTTTTCCTGATGTCTAATCTAAATCTACTCCCTTTCAGTTTAAACCCATTACCCCTTGTCCTGTCACTACATTCCCTTGTAAAACGTCCCCCCCAGCTCTCTTGTAACACTCCCCAGGTACTGGAAGGTGCTCTAAGGCCTCGCCAGAGCCTTCTCTTCTCCAGACTGAACACCCCAACTCTCTCAGCCTGTCCCCATAGCAGAGGTGCTCTAGCCCTCAGAGCATCTTTGTAGCCCTTGGTGAATCTCTCTTGGTGAGATTCTGCCCAGTGTGTGATGTTACAGCCTAAATGTGTTCAGTCCATTCGCTCCCAGGGCTGGGTCCAGCCCAAGAAACAGGCCAAGGACGTAGCTACGTGGGACTGCAAATTGCTGGGAGAAAGGCAGCAAAACAACCACGGCCTTGGTTTACTCCTGTGATTCCTCCAACCCATCCCCGTTCTTCCTCCTGGCAAGCTCTGAGACACCCTAATCCTCATATTGCCTTAGCCTAGTTTTGCACAGAGTTCATTAACTTCCTCTCTGCATGGAGGGATTGAATCCTAAACGTCTTTTTTGTATGAGAGGTTCAGCTTTAAGGCACAAAGTGCAGCAAACTAATTCACATTAAAATGTGTTTAATTATCTGCTTTCTGGTGGCCTTTGAAGGCATGTCCTTCAGGAAAGTGTTCATCGCTATTAATACTGCACATAGTTACAAAACAACCATCACTATTGCAGTAGGGATCCAATTCACTTTACTACATGATTATTGCTAGAGAATTAACGCTGGAGAGGCTTTATTAAACCTTTCTGCTTAATATACCCACTATGCATCAAATGGAAGCTTTGAACTCTGAATTAACTACCATGCAGTATAGCTTCTATTGACCATTTTTGTGGAAGAAGAGAGGTATAAGATTCAGTACTAACCTCTTGCACAGATAACTGCACCAGCGCTAGATTTCTTGCAAGGAGGGTGACTGAAGCCCAGAAAACACAGGTGTGTGCCTGGCATTGGAGAGAGCACTTAAAATGCTAGTATTACTTAAATGAAATTTTTCTCCCTTGAATGCCTTATTTCACTAGTTTTCAAGACAGATCTTAGTCAACTATTTGTATTCTGTATTTTAAAAATGTGATTCTGTTTCAGGAAGCAAAGGTAAATTTTGTCAACTTCATATGAAGCTGGTGGTGGCAGTAAAGGACACGTCCCCTTCCTTTGAGGACCCCCAGTTGGTTTGTCTGCTGTTGTTAAATATTTGTTCTTCCTCTAGTTTGTGCCCCCAGTGACTGAGCGTGTGTGTACATTGATGCTAAGCGTGCTCAAGAAAAACCTTTGTTTTCACGAAGAGTCCTTCCTTACAGGAATAGCCTCATCATTTGTGTGAACCAAGGCAGTCATGAAACGAGGAGCTGCAGGGACTGTCAGGGAATGCTGGAAGTCTGTCCTGCTGTTACCAGTTCCACACAACTGGGGAGGAGGAAGTTGACAGGCGGGTAAGCTGTGTTTGCTCTGCTTGACCACCTAGACACCACGTACATAGTGTTTAAAGGAGAAACAGTTACCCATCACATATCTTTTGCCCTTTTCATTTTTGCCCTGGAATTGTACGTATCTCTTCAACCGTGTTGCCATAGCCTGTGGGTGCTCCAGCCCCATTTGCTACGGTACCTTCGCTACCATCCTGCAACAGGAGAGGGAATTTTCCTTGCAGATTCCTATTAGTGTTTGGGATCATTCAACTGTTATCAGCAGAGCTAAGAAACAATACTAGTTATAAAATAGAAATTAAACAAAATTCGTCCTGCTGCAGCTCCTTGCTTGCAGCGTTCCGATTCTCCAATATGGATCAGCTGATGGTGATTTATGAAGCATAAATACTTCAGATGGAATTTTTCAAAACTAGACCCAGATTGCAGCTGGCTACTGAATAAAACTCACTTTGGCTTTTAAACCAAATATGAGTTATAGGGATAATTGTCAAGGAAGAGGTTTCAGGCTACGGTGATGGCATTAAGCTCCAACCCTGCAGTGGGAGCAGTGCAGAACCACCGTGCTCCAGAAGATTCTCAGGGCAGACCACAGCGACCCTGGGAATGATTTCCTACTCATCCCCCATCCCTACAACAGGCACAGCAGGTGCTGTCAATTCTGTTCATTTTCGCGGGTGTGACTGCAAAGGAGAGACAACTGATCCCACCCGGGTGGAGGTAGTTATCCAGTCTTTTAGGTGGCTAGGAAGGTTCTCAGTCTCTTCTCATAAATTTTAGTCTCTGTGTGTGCTTACTCCAGCTGGGCAGCAAAAAGGAGAAAGCTACTGAATCCTTTCCTCAGCTGCACGCTTGGAGGGAAGGCTGAGCCACCTGCAGCCTGCTTTCAGTCCACAAAGGGATGTTCACGGGCAGAAACAGCTGCATGGCTGATAGGGCTCTTCTGGAGGTTACAGCTCGTCACCAACACAGCAGGATGCGTGCCTGCTTCTCACCTGCCTTGGGGCGAAATCTTGCAGCTTGTGGAAAACTGAGTTTAAAAAAGACTGATTTTCCCATCAAAACAGAGAAACTTTGTCCTACCAAAAAAGCTGTAGAAGATAATAAATTTGCAGCAAAAGGGACATGAACAAAAACCTAAGTGGTAGTAACAACTTAAACTGCAAAAGCTGTTCTTTCTGTTTCCTAGGAGTTTGTAACTCTTCTGGGGTCTTAAGGACCTAAAAACTCACTAGAAATAATGTTTCTTGGTCCATTCTTAGGTCTTGTAATTGTGGAAGCTCTTGATGATGGCTTTTCTTCTGTATACAGGATTCTTGTGAAGGTTACATGAAGGTCTAACTCTTTTGGTCTTATGTGGCTATATGCACTGGTTAGTCAAAGAAAAAGCACAGATCCAGCCCAAAATGTTTGTTAGACAGCTCCACCATCTATGTATTTTTTATGGCTTTGTATCAGAGACAAGTACTACTGATAAAAATTGATAAATCAAGCATTCCCAGGCTGCACAGATGAAGAAGAACAAATCTGTGAAGATTCCCTGGTAGTGTTTCAAAAGTTGAAGAAACCCATTTTGATCCTAAAGCGTGCATCATCAGTTGGAGGATTCATAGGTTCCAGGAGGGGATGCCATAGCAGGATCAATTTTGGAAAAAGAGTATTGTTCAATTATTTCAGAATTCAGATTAATACTTTTAAATAATCTGGTTTTCATTTTACTGCCAAAATGTGAAAGATTGAAAGTCATCTTTAAGCCCCATTGAAGTTGATAGGAATCTTCCTACTGGTTGAGGATGTTAAAATCTGTCATATATCCTCAAAATGAAGCATAGCAAAATTATCCTGAAAAATTCCTATCAATGTGCTCGCTCAAGAAGCTCCACTTAAAACTAAATTTTACAAAATAGCTCGTTATTGTCAATGATGGAAAACAAAGGATGTTTACAGTTGGGACTTCCCATTTGCTCATTCTTGAATTATTTCAGGTAGTGATTATGTTCACTCTGTTTTAAAACCTTTGGGGGGCAAAGTACATTTTTCTTTTTTTTTTTCTTCACTCAATGCTTAGTATTAGTGTCTAATCTATGAATATAAATGCAAATACTTTGGTGTATTTTTTACAAAAATCACACAAATTAAATTACGGTGTCATAAATTAAAATAAATTCCAAACGAAGGGCCATTTAGATCCCCAGAGTGTACCTGTTGATTGAAAGCATATCAAAATGGAATACCTCCTGTATTTTAAATTGGGTCACCTTCTTTTTTTTTTTTTTCCCTCCAAAAAATAATTTTGTGGATCTAGGCACTTTTCAGAAGTCCAAGTTTTGATTATAAGGGTCAGATATGTAAGGGCCAGCACTTGCAAGCTTGGGGCCCATCTGCACAGTAGAACTAGACCATTTCTTAAGTAAAGGTTTTGTCAGCCTTCCTAACTCTGCCTGGCTTAGCAGAAAGCAGTGGACGTTGACTGAGCTGCGCTCTGAGCCCACCTTACTCATGGGTTTTGGTGGCATACGTGTACAGTCAGCTCTTTCACCCAGATGAGGTAGAAAATGGGCAATGACGGTATCATTGTCCCTGTGCTACTCAACTAATGTACTCACAGTGTTGTCCCTGTAAGACGGATGTCATCGTCCTGCTGAGGCAGTGAGAGTGACGACAGTGGGCAACCCAAGGACACAAGCACAACTTGAGGGTTTCATCCGGTGCAGGCAGGCCCTTCTGTGTGCCTGAGTACCTGACGAAAAACAGAGGGCTTTTTGACCTTAACCAAAACGATGAGGAATTAAGAGAGTAAGAACTTTGCAACACACATAAGCACATAATTCATTTCTGAGAAAATCTCTATGTATATGTATGAGTTCCTCATGGGAAACTCTTAAATCTGCATATGTCATTTCTTAATTAGTGGAGCTCATTCCGGAAACAGCTAGCCTATATTTTTTGTTATTAATTTCTACGGTAAAAAGCACATCTACAGAATGCTTTAGCTAGTTGCCCAGAGAAAGACGATACCACGCATTTGTACTGCATTGGATGGGTCAGAACCACATTACTTAACAATGAAAACCAGCCATTATTTGGTGTTATTACCAGATTACCGTTATTGCCAATAATTACTCTTATTACTAATGAAATTAGAATTCCTTGAGATATGAAAGATTCCCCCCAAAGAGAAAGCCAAATGAAGAATTTTAAGGTACTGTACAGATAAATTTGTCTTGAATACCTGAAACAAGCATGCTGTCGATGGACCAGACAACCCCTCCCTTACCCTTTATAACTTCACTAAGGGTTTTCACTGATTAAATGCCTCACTGTTGAAGCCATGACGTTGCTGGGTATTATTACCTTGTATATAAAGGGGAATATCTGAGAGCAGAAAACTTTGCTTTATATTTCTTCACGACCCCACTACTGTTGAAGTCAGCAGGAAGACTTCTAGGAAGAAACTTTCAGACATTAGGAATTATGCCTCCAGTATATAATAATATCGTATGCAAATATTAGGTAGGATTTACAACATAGCTCAAATTCAGTGCTACCTCTAAGTGGTACAGGCTTTTCATAGGATAAAGAAGGCAGAGCATTGATTCTTTGTAAACTCATGTAAGGAGTTTGGAACAAGGCCTGTAACAAGGCAAGGATCTCTCCCCAGCACATACACGTGAAATTATTTTGTATGTTTTAGGAATGATTAGAGTGATGTTGACCAAAGCTTGGCACTTCTATCAACTGTTCATAGTTCTGATGCAAAATCAGGTACAGCTTGGCAGCCAACTTTTGTTTTGGAGTTATTTACACCCAGATTTGTCACAGGACATAAAACTGACATGGGTTCAGATCCATTCAGATCATACACTATGATACATCTGGATGAGCAAAATTTTCCGTTTCCCGTTGTCTGTAGACAACCAGATGATTAAGCAAAAACAGCTGGCCAGTCAGTCACTAAAATCAAGTCTGGCATGACAATTGAATAGCTTTTTGTTCTACATCAATTACAATCTATTAAACAAATCTACTTATTCTTTCAAAGACATAAATGAAAGGGTATTACAGAGCTCTTTTCTTACACTGTCTTTATTTCTGTCAGCATTTTTTAATTTTATAATTTTATTTTTTACTGCTTTTATTCTTCTTCAGATCTGCCTGACTAATTAAGTCTAGGTGACCGTGGGGAAAAGCCATCACTTTCTCTTCCTTTTCTGCACAGCACATATCTGGATTCCCCAAGCATGCTTACAAAGTTACCCTGATGGAACTGCTTTGTGCTGATTGACATTTGGAGCAATCAAGACTGAAGTACAAGCAGAGCTTTCTTCAAGGGGAGTGGCAGCCACGAGCTTGAACTTTTAACTGTCTTTTGCCAGTTTATGTCAGTCAAGAATTTTATCTTTCTGACTTGGTTGGACTTCTTGGAGTAATGGAACACCACCAGCGCAAAACAGTTTAATTTGGGAGGTTTTGTCTATTACACATAGTTAGTCTATTGCAGGCTAGCGTGCTAATTTTGCTAAGTTAATTTTGCATGAGATGTAAAAATTTAATTTGCACCAACAAAACCTGTTTCTAGGTCTTAGCAGCAATCTTTGCCTATTACGTGATGTGCTTGCGTGCCAACAGTTCAGAGATCAGTATATGTCAATGAAAAGACAGACTTTATTCTAGCTCTAAGCTTCAACAACTTCGTAAGGACTGACTAGGGGAAGAAGTGTCTGGGTCATTATAGAAACTTCAGTAGTAACGTTGGTCTTACTGGAGAGTTTGATCTATAATGCGCACCCACACAGCGCACAGCCCTTGGCTGTCTAGTCAGCACTAACTCCAAGGTCTTGGATGGTTTTGTTAAGGAAACCAGAGTCAAGACAAAGAACATTTTACTTATTCTGAACATATCTACACGTAGGTATATGGCAGCTGGGAAGTTCCCATCGTCAGTGGTCTTGTTCTCTATGCCATATATGCTGCTGCTTTCTTTCCTAGATACCTGTTGGTACTCTGATGGACAAAAGAAACTTCAGAGAACAAAGCTCAAAGGAATTACAGACCTCCATCAGCATGATGTAGCCATGCACATCTTAATTGCCCTAGATAGCATATTTAAACATTTATAAAAGCAAATTGTTAGTGTTTCTGTTTAGTTGCTATCCATGTGCTACAATTGGCTCATGATGGTGCCTAATTAAGCGGTTCTACTAAATATTAATGTATCAGCGTATATCAGTAGTTGCTATTTAATGAAATTGTGTCAAGTATATAGCCTGAAAATTTATTAGCCTTGAATGTATGTGCTGGGAGCCATCTCGTGGCCCAGAACCACACTGCAGTAAGCATGCTACAGCCCGTACCGGGTCACGGGCAAAACTGGCCGATGCCCACTGCATCCCAGGCATCCCACCCTACCCAGGCAGCGAGCCCTGCGGGCTCCACTTCAGCTGCTTTCAGTGGAATTTGTCTGCTGAACCCTGGCTTAGAGGTGTTTCAAAATATATCATTTATAACTGTGCTTGTCTGCGATGGACAGGGACATATTATCAGCTATTGCATCTAATTACCAGCATCTCAGTGAAATTTGACAAGCCTCAGTAATTAAATTCATGTATATGTGCAACTGATATGTAATTTATGAGCTAACTGACATTTGCAGCACTGTAGCTTTAGTACTCAATGTACTGTATATATTGTTGTGATGTTAGTTGTAAAAGTATTAATGCTCCCATAATAAACCTGTGATAAATTCGTCTTTAACATTTACAATATTTAGTGTTCTTGTGCAGTATTTAATAGGAGGCTGTGACTTAAACCAGACATCTGCTACCTTTAATCCTAAGTAACACCTCATGCCAAGAACGGCCTTCAATGAAATGGTTGTGTAATTACTTTTTTCTATGTTTTTGGGGGTTTTTTTGTGGCTTGTAAATGTAGTAAAAACTTGCCAACGGTTGCCACAGTCATTTCAAATGACTCTTGACCCAAAAGGGAACACAATAAAACAGGACAATTAAATATAAGAGGTAAATGGAAACACAAGCACAAACAACCTGAGAGTGCAAAACAAAACCAAAAAACAAACAAACAAAAAAAAATTTTAAAAAAAGGCCACTTCTTGGATTTGACAGAAGTTGCAAAACAAACCCTCCAAGGTTTCCATATGGCCTGATGGTTTCATGCACAGTAACAATAAAGGACCATTTGTCCAGGTTTCACTTGGATTTTTTTGAAACTAGCCATTTCATCTGGAATTTGTGCATAAGGAAGTCAGAATATTGAAGCTACTCAGAGCAGGATTTTGTTCTAACCCAGTTCTACTGGAAGTAGCCCAGCGAACAGCACAGTGGGATGAGACAGTGTATTAATACATTTTCAGGCTCTGCATTCCCCTTTAAGCATGCCGTTTGTTGCGCAGCCTTAGGAATCACTCTGACAGCACACTTGAGTGCACAGGGATCTGCATTCCCAGCACTGGAAGAGCTCTGCGTTCCGTGACTGTGCTCTCTGCAGTGGTATGGAGAGCTTCACAAACAGTGTGTCGGGGGGTTCCCGGCAGGAATTATGTTTATTGCTGTTCTGCGAGCTTCCTCAGCCACTGATCATGTCAGTGATGCGTAGGAGGAGAAACAGGATTTTCTGAGCTGTAGCCGTGAGTTACTGCAAAAGCGATTTCTAAACCCAGGACTAGGAAACAACACCAGGGACTTCATTCCTCTTCAAATTCTGTGATGTTGTGAGATTGGATGCATTCACCCAAGGAGCAGCAAAAGGAGCAATTTACTTTATCCTCGCATCAATGTCTTACCTTATTGAATGCCGAACTGTCCAGTCAATAACTGCAGGAGTAGAAGAGGCGCTCTTTAATTCCATGGCTAACCGGGATACATCAACGGTGTTTCGTCAGACACTAACACAGGTCAGAGGAGGGCAGAAACATCCTGATTTAGTACCAGTTTCCACGAATGCCAGGGAAGGAAAATTGAAATTAGATTGGAACACTTTATGCTACTTGTAGCTGAGGTGGCAAAACTTTGTTCCTCAGCTTGAACACTGGGATTCATGCTTCACAGCACTTTCTTAGTCATGATTTATGTACTTGTTTAAATACAGAAGTCGGCTGCTTGGCCCCTCTAGCATGGTGCAGCTTTCTGTCAAATGAAGACACGTGGTTTAATTTGCATAATTTCCAATATACAGTAAAGGATATATTTTACCAGTAGTCAAGAAGAGGAAGGACAAGGCAGGTGTCAAGGAGTATTACCTTGCACATGACTAGAAAATGTATTCATAATTTCATTCTTTCCCGCAAGGTAGGCTGGGAAAGCCTGAGAGAGCTTGGTGCTTATTTTCACCTGAGCTGCATTGTGACAGCCTCATTACTTTCTTTCATTTCCTTTGCCTTCTATATTACCTACATTTAAAAAAATCAGCAGCTCTGTATCTTGAGTAGGCTAAAGACCTCAATGGGCATGTATGCATGTGTTCCTGCTAGTCTTGTACATTTTGCTGTAGTTCCACTAAGTAAAGACTACTAATTAGTTAAACACGGTGGCTGAATCCCAGCTTACAACGTAAAGCAGCCTATATCCCAAGCCAGTTGGATCAGCAGCCATTAACATTGCATAGCAGGGAGAGCATGGACCTTTATGTAATACTACCAGAGTTCTGGACATCAGCAGCACCACGAGCTGGCAAATCTAAATGCACCTCCTAGGTAAACCAGCGATTGACTGCCATATCTAAGTGGAAAATGGTAACAGTTGTTGATAATGATGAAGTGAAATGATAGGCACCTGATTTAAATCAGATGCGCTGAGCTGGGTGCCAGCCCAGGCTATGGCAGAGTGGATGCTGACCACCCTAGGTACGTAATCACTATTTAGGTTTCTGTTTGTGAGGCAACTGTGTTTCCTCTTAGAAGAAATGAACCATTCTGTTGCTGGGCATTTTTCCCTGGGAAAGCCACAGGCAAATATTAAATATTTATTTGGCTTTTAAAACACATTCTGAGATTTTATGTATTGATTTGTAAATAATGGTAATTGAGCAAACTAGAGCAATATCAGTTCATACATATTTTACTTTCCACAACTGCAGACAGATTTTAATCAACTATTTTTAAAGAATAAGCTTTTACATTGTTTGATGGTAGAAAGCAAGCTGTTTCACACTATGCTGTACCAATACTGCTGCGTGTAAATATTGAACTGTAGAACTATTTTTGGCAAAAAGATCTCTTCCTGCTGTGCAAATATCCACAAAAGGATCCTATTGTGGATTCAACCACAAAATACACTGTTTTGAAAAGGATATCCATTCAAACTAATTAAAATTGCAGGATTCCTACAGAATTCCATATTCGTTGAAATTAGGTATGTGTATTTATCCTAATCAATGTGGTACCACAGGAGCACTAATGTTTAGCTACTCGCTGCTGGGTTCTAGGAAGGAACCTACTATAACTCTGAATGTTTAGTCTCTGCGAATAAAAAAGTAACAGAGCATCTTTGTTAGCAATTCAGCCCACAAATATAAGAGGCTTTCTGTTAAAGTTTCCAAGGCTTTTAGTGGAAGGCTTGACATGTTCTTTGCTCTTAATTTGTTCTAGAGGGAATATTTAACTCAAATTCATTGGAAGTGTGGTAGAAGAAAGCAGTAGGTATTTACCAGGGTTAAGTTAGAGGCTCTTTCACTGGGCTGGCACTGTGAAGTTCTAAAGCCATATATTAGCTAAAATGCTTTAAAGTATTCTTTAGGAATCCATTTAATTAAGTATACTGGAAAATTCCTGTATAAGCAATAAAGCGCTTTTCTTTCTTCCATTAGGTTGTCTTCACTGATTATTCTGAGAGATTTCTCTTCTCTTTTCCCGATGAATTTTATTTTAAAAAGTATTACAAGTGAAAGAAAATTGCTACTTTTCCAGAAAGATATGAAAACCAATGTCTTCAAGTATCTATTTATACAACTTTTACTTCAATAATTCATCCCTCTTTGGTCCCCAGCGTTGTTAATGAAATGTATGAATCATAGAATAGTTTAGGTTGGAAAAGTCCTTTAAGATCATCAGGTCTAAGCATTAACCCAGCACTGCCAAGTACACCACTAAACAATGCCCCCAAGTACCACCAAGTATCTACACATCTTTTAAACCCCTCTTGGGATGGTGACACCCCCACCGCCCTGGGCAGCCCCTTCCAGTGCCTGACAGCCCTTTCTGTGAAAAGATTTTTCCTAATATCCAATCTAAACCTCCCCTGGCACAACTTGAGGTTGTTTTCTATTGTCCCATCACTCGTCACTTGGGAGAAGAGACCAACCCCCCCGCTCTGCACCCTCCTTTCAGGGACCTGTAGAGAGCAACAAGGTCTCCCCTGAGCCTCCTCTTCCCCAGGCTGAACCCCCCCAGCTCCCTCAGCTGCTCCTCACAGGGATTGTGCTCCAGACCCTGCCCCAGCTCTGTTCCCTTCTCTGGACATGCTCCAGCCCCTCAGGGTCTGTCTTGCAGTGAGGGGCTCAAAACCGAACCCAGGATTTGAGGTGCGGCCTCAGCAGTGCCCAGCACAGGGGGACGATCCCTGCCTTGGTCCTGCTGGCCACACTGTCCCTGATGCAGGCCAGGATGCCACTGGCCTTCTTGGCCACCTGGGCACACGAGCTCATATTCAGCCACTATCGACCAAACCTCCCAGCTCCTTTTCCACCAGGCAGCTTCCCAGCCACTTGTCCCCAAGCCTGGAGCCTTGCAGGGGGCTGTTGTAGCCCAAGGTCATGACCGGGCACTTGGCCTTGTTGACCCTCATACAATGGCCTCGGCCCATCGATCCAACCTGTCCAGACCCCTCTAGAGCTCGTTTTTTACCCAGGGAAGAATACACCCATCCAAGGCGTGAGCAGCCGGTTTCCCCAAGAGAACACTGTGGGAAATGGTGTCAGAACTTTACTAAAGCCCAGGTATACAACATGCACAGCCTTTCCCTCATCCACTAAGCAGGCCACCTTGTCATAAAGGAGATCAGGTTCGTCAGGCAGGACCTGCCTTTCATAACCCCATGCTGACTGGGCCTGATCACCTGGTTGTTTGGTACGTGCTGCATGATGGCCTTCAAGATGATCCACTGCATAACCTTCCCTGGCATCAAGGTCAGGCTAACAGACCTGTACTTCCTCAGAGTCTCCTTCCAGCCCTTCTTGTAGATGGGCATCTCACTGGCTAACCTCCAGTCAACTGGGACCTCCCCGATTAGCCAGGACTGCTGGTAGGTGATTGAAACCGGCTTGGTGAGCAATTCTGACCATTCCCTCAGTAAATAAGGGGTAAATGTGGTAAGTAAGCAGTTACGCTAGATTTGTCCTGAATATGAAAAAAAGAATACATGAATACACTGGACTGCTTTCTAATTATTAGGATTCCTAAAAGCATTTCCCTTTCTCAGGATCCTCAATCTTCTCATTTTGTCTTCCAATCTTGTAATTTTCTTACAGTTAGAACTCATATCATCCTGTTGTTCTCTGATAGTTTTTCAAAACAGTGGAGAAGAAATATCTATTGTTTGTATGTACTGAAATAGAAAACTAACTTTAGTAATAATAGTTAAAAATGCCTTTTTTTTTTTTAGGTTGTTCTAAAACTGTGGAACCTCATTTACCCAAAATTCCTGAAATTTGCACATAGTTTTTTGGATACTGGCACTCCATCCAAGTTTCCTACACGTGTGGAATAAATGAAATTAATGAATTCTTGGAGACAAATGGGCAAGGTCAGTTACCCTTACTTTTCAGTCCTCTGTGATTTTCTGATTCTCTTTTTCCATGTCTCCTCTTCTTCCCCAATTTTTTGGTTTCTTTTCCTCCTTTAAAGAGTTACACATTTCCCTGCCCCATTTTCTCACTCTGGAAAGTCAAAACGTATTTACTGGACTCCAGTATAGGCCTTCATAGAGAAAGGGGATAAATTACCAGCTGATATTTTAATGCTGATATTAACATAGTTAACAGGAGTGATCCTTTCCATGCTGAAGAACTAGAATTGAGAGAAGTTTAGATTTATAGTGGTAGAAAAAATCAAAGCATTCTCACATCAATATAATACAAAAATAACCTCAATTTCTCCTTATTTCTGAAGTGACTATGACTTGTCCTCCTTTGTAATTTTCTACCACAGCAAAAAGCGGTTGAAAGGCTATGTCTCTAACTCCAGCTGGAGGCCGTGAAAAAAGAAATTCTTTAGGCTTCTAGTGCCAACCAAAAGGTTTAGCAGTGTAAGGGAGGTGGCCACTTTTGAACAAGGAAATCAGGTTGTGATTTGTTTCAGCGCTGTTTTCAGTCTGTGTTGATTTTTGTGCTGGTTTTGGCTGGGATAGAATCAATTTTCTTCATAGTAGCTAGTATGGGGCTGTGGTTTGGATTCGTGCCGGAATCAGTGTGGATTACAGAGGGATATATTAGTTGGACGCACAAGTAGGGGGGAGACACAGTTGGGACAGCTGACCCCAACTAACCAAAGGGATATTGTAACCCATATGACATCATGCTCAGCATATAAAGCTGGGGAAGAAGGGAAGGGGGAGACATTTGGAGGAATGGCGTTTGTCTCCCCAAGCAACCATTACATGTGATGGAGCCCTGCTTTCCCAAGGATGGCTGAACACCTGCCTGCCCATGGGAAGTGGGGAATAATTCCTTGTTTGGCTTTGCTTGTCTGCACAGCTTTTACTTTACCTGTTAAACTGTCTTTATCTCATCCCACGAGTTTTCTTACTTTTACCCTTCCAGTTCTTTCCCCCATCCTGCCGTGGGGAAATGAGCGATTGGCTGCGTGGTGCCTAGTTGCCAGCTAGGGTTAAGCCATGACAACGGATTTGGGCTGGAAATTCCTATCAATTCTTTCAGGATAAGTTTTTTAAATCCTAGCCCAGAAATCTTTATTTGGATTTCTTATTTCAAAGCTTTTGAATGAAGTATCTGGATATACCATAAATTTAACATTTCATGGTATTTTTGAGGTGGTGTAAGGGTATAGATATTTACTTTTAATAAGAAGACATTGGCTGCAGTTTGACAAGCTATTCATTGGCTTATCAGTGACTCTTCAGTGGTCTCTGAAGTACTGGCAACATTTGCACTTATTCATTGTTGTGTTTGTATGACACAATTGCATAATTTAATTGTTGTGATAATCTGATTAAGGTTTATGTTTACCAGGTTTAAATTTAAAATTACATGAGTGGTAAAGAAAGCAGAGTCTCAGTTTACTGTAAACTGGGAAAAGATATTAATTGAAAGGTTTACCAACTATTTTAAAACAAAATCATTTTATAAGTATAAAAGTTGCATGTTTTTCATCTGCAAGTATTCGTAGGTCATGAAAACTGTTTATTAGATCATAATGTTCCTGTCAGGGAATGAGGGCACATTTGTGTTCTGCAACTGTATGAGCTTCATAGACCTGACCAAAGGAGAAATCTGTAACTTTGGTTTACCAGGGATAATTTGAGGGGAAAGTGCTATGCTGGAGCACTTAGTCTTTGAAAAACAGAGACTGTGCTACCTGCTGTGTAGGTAGACACTGTAGTAAAGGTAATTCAAATTAGCCAAGTTTCAATTTATATCCATAGCACTTTGAAAAAGTCACACAGCGCAGGGTTCTGAAAGAAAGTAAGAGTTCACTGGTTCTCAGCTCTGAAGGTATCAGTGGGGGACCTGAATCCTCCTTTTGTCCTCCAACACTATGTCACAAGACAGGCATACATCTTTGCATCAGGCACATTATGGAAAAAAATCCACTGCACAAGTTTCTGCAAGGGAAAAATCTGTGTTTCTTACTTGTGGCATAGAGCCACAGATTCTTTTAAATTTTCCATGTCTTTCAAGCTCTCTGCAGAACCAGAGCAATGCTAAACTGCTGTCAAGAGAATAGAAAAGTGAGGCTAAAGTTTTGTGAGATTTTCTTCTAGCCAATAAACCTATTACAGCAACTTATTTTGTATCTAGTGACAGAAAATAAGGCTCAGAAAACAAATGAGCAGCCAGTCTGCGTGTTTAAAGTGCATGTTCACTCTCTGAAATGTAAAGTGCCTTGAATAAAGAATTTAAAAAAAAGGCAGCATCAAAAATCAGGTATTTCTTCATAAAACCGTAGCTCTGTATAGTTTATAATGATACATGTAGATAAAAATGAGAGTGAGAGAGAAAAAAGACTTAAGTTCAGCTCCTGAGATGTAATTGTGTATTGCCATTATGCTTGGCAATTTTACTTGAGTCATCCAGCTCTTTTTTTATAAAACACTTTCTACAACAATCTGAAACTTTTCATGTTCCAGAGATCAGACATAGACAAAACCGCAGTCCTGTGTACAGTGAGCACCTGTTTTACACTGACACCATGCAGTATTTATATTAAGATTTTTACATTTAGCACACTCTTTTTACTTAAAATCGAGTTTGTTTCAAAACATCTCCAAGCTGAAAGAGGCAAAACCAATAATAATTTATAGCTCTTTTTTTCTTGGAAGAGAATGCCAATTTCAATGGCACACAAAGCCATCACAGTCTAAATTGAGATGATGAAGCTACCAGTTCCTAAACAAAGCGCCACAGCCTCTGGTGTTGTTAGCCTTCTCAGAGCTACTTCTAATCCTTAAAAGAATTGCATAAATATTAAATAACATACTTGATACTACAGATTGTATCATATACACTACTTTGCTTGTATACTTACTATGTATGAAAATAATAGCTCAGATTGTTGAATGAATCAAACCTTTCCATGCCATATGGGGCAGCTAGCTATTATTCCATTTACTGTTATTTACTGCATAATTTTAAATACGTTCCTTACAACATATTTGAAGTAAAATAGCTTTTGTCATACAGGCTATTGTCGTAAACACTGCAAAACCTACTCTCAAAAGCTTGCATTTTGTATTGCTAACATCACCCTTGCAGCAACAACACTGGGTTATTTCAGCTTATGATTAAAATCCCGGGTTCTTCATTCTCTCCCATAA
Source organism: Rhynochetos jubatus (assembly GCA_027574665.1). Classification (NCBI taxonomy): domain Eukaryota; kingdom Metazoa; phylum Chordata; class Aves; order Eurypygiformes; family Rhynochetidae; genus Rhynochetos; species Rhynochetos jubatus. The sequence goes on along the minus strand of CM050655.1, from coordinate 36,582,605 downwards.
GTCCCGAAGATCTGTGTTCTCTCCCCAGTAACCTGCATGTCAACGACCTTGGACGGGAGGCGAGAAACTCCAAGGTAGTGCTGAGTTCTGGGTGACCTTCTCCAGCCAGAAGTTTTAACTGTAAACATAAACAAAAATATCCCTGTATTTCCAAGGTATTTAGATATGCTAAGCAATCTTACAGCTTGTGTCACAAGGGGACCTCATTTTTAGTAAAAGACAGGACAGTACATTCAACAGATATGTACAAATGTAAAGCAAAAATTGTCATTTGTAGGTGTTCAAAATATAATCGCAGTAAATATTAATGGTTTTTCTTTAAATTCCTCTATGTTTCAAAAAACAGTTGAAAGGAGCAGGTTGAAATGTTTCTATCAAAATGCAGGATTTAGATTCAATTAATTTTTTCCTTGAAAAGCTCTAATTTCTGAGAAATTTATTTTTATTTTTCCTGCAAGGCCAAACAGTAGAAACATTTTGATTCCCAGGGGGAGAAAAAAAAAAAAAAAAAGGAAAAAACCACATTATTTTCCCTAGAAACATGGAGTCTCTGATCAGCATCACCAAAACAGTGATTTCTCTAGGAGTCACCAGCTTCTTCCCAAGTTGGCAGGTCTCGGCATACACGCAGAGAATAGGGACAGTTTCACTGCTTACACAGCAAATGACCTCCCATCTAATGAAAGGGGCATCATAGCGAAACATTCAGCTTTCCTTTCCTTTTTCAGGATCCCCAGTTCTCGCTTCTGTAGTACGTGTGCTTTGCGTGCCAAGAGCACAGCAGATGGAAGGATGCAACAAGGAGGTTTTCAGTCACGGAGTAGTGATAAAAACTGACGGCTGCCATCAGATGAGTAGAATAATGTCCCACAGAGAGATGGAGTTGCACAAGCCACATTCTACCTTAGCAAGACTAAGCTAAATGGAGGGATCCCTTCAAAAATGAAAGGGAGTGGAAACTTGATGGGATGCGGAAATGATTTTGTTCCCTATAGCATTATTGGAATAAAAAAAGAGAAGGTCAGAAGCCACAAACTATTCATTTCAGGACTGGGCAGAACTGGAAAATCTTAGGGCTAAGGTGCTGAGTTTCTGCTGTGATTACATCAGTGGTGTCTCTGAGAAAGAAAAACAAGTTATGTGGTAAACAAAGGGGATCCCAGCAGAGCAAAATCTCACTGAAACATCTCTGTTTATCTTTTAGCTGTTCTGGAATTCTTTTTATGAGGAATGCCTGCGGGAAAGTTTTGAAAACAGGGCAACATTCTAATCCTTGCTGGTTTGTGTTGCGTATATAAGTATGCTAACAGGTAGCTCAGCCCACAGGGAGTGGGGTTGTGGCGTGAAACAGCGTTGAGCACTCAGTGTCTGTTATGGCTGTTTGGAGGGTTGCTCCAGATTGTATCTAGGCTGGTGCCCTGAACTGAATGGCCATGAGGGCATTAGGTGAGTTTGAATTAAAACTCACTAGCTAACTTTCCAGTTTTCAGACGAGGTGATTCTTCCACTTTAGTTTCATCCAAATAAAACTCATTTTCTGTGCTCCGAGACACTGTGACATCAACAAAATGTAGTGAATGGAAACAATCAGGTGATTCTCTCCAAGAGCGAACTCCTGGTGCTAATACACTAAGAAGGACGCAACTTCAGACACCCACTGCATACTGAGACCAGTACATGCTTATGTATAGATTCAGGCTTTCATGTTCCACGGTGGGATGGAGGAGAGAACTGGAAGAGTAAAAGTGAGAAAATTTGTGGGTTGAGATAAAGACGGTTTAATGAGTAAAGCAAAAGTTGTGCATGCAAGCAAAGCAAACCAACGAATTCATTCCCCACTTCCCATGGGCAAGCAGGTGTTCAGCTGTCTCCAGGAAAGCAGGGCTCCATCACATATAACGGTTACTCGGGACACCCAATATCTCCTCCTTCTTCTGCGGCTTTATATGAGCATGACGCCATATAAGCATGACAACATACAGGATGGAATATCCCTTTGGTCTGTTGGGGCCAGCTGTCCCAGCTGTGTCCCTTCCCAACTCTTTGTGCACCCCCAGCCTCGTCACTAGTGGGGTGGGGTGAGGAGCAGGAAAGGCCTGGACTCTGTGTCAGCACTGCTCAGCAGTAACGAAAACATCCCTGTGCTATCAGCACTGTTTCCAGCACAAATCCAGCACAGCCCCATACAGCTGCTATGAAGAAAATTTCCTCTATCCCAGCCACAACCAGCACAGTACCAGAGAGCAGCATCACAGACAGTACAAGGGAACTGTTTTTCCACTCACCAGGCTAACATCTATGGGTCATTCACATTTGACTTCCCTGAATCCCTTTTCCTGTATTTATCTATTAACCAAATGAGAGTGTGAATGCTAAAATAGATGTCTGAGACAGCTGGAGTGAGATTTGTGCTTCCCATTCTGTCTTGATAGTGGTTTACTTCTGCAAGGAGGATGCCTTTACTAGGGAGGAAGAGCCAAGAAGCAGACCAGGAAATGGAAAATAAGTTCCAGTGCTATATACAGGTTAATTCCTATTTTCCATCTAACCTTATGCAAACACCTTGGTTAGTGAATAGCATTGTAACTGCACCAAAAACTGAGCTGAGTGTCAACAGGGGAAGAAGTGTGTAAGGATTTATTTAGATCTCCTGTTGATCAATCCATATCTATTCTACTTAGAATTCAGTAAATACAGATGAGCCAGACCTATGCAATCTAAGAAACGCAAAAGGCACCTAGCCATACTGAATAAATACCTCCGTTTTAGATGAACTTCCATATGGTATGGGAATTTGTAGCACACACTGGCAAGAATCCATCAAATGAAGGGAAAATGACCTGGAAGATCCTACAGCACATTACTGTCGAGCCAGCTGCAAATCATCAATTCTGGAATACAGAAAGGAAGCAAATACGCTGTGTGCAACTGATTACATGGGCCAATACTAAAGCTGAGTGAGGAACAGAACACAACACTAATCTCTAGCATGAAAACCTAACCTAATTGGATTTCAGCATCTCATCTCCTGTCTACGTTTGTGATCAGTTATTGACAGCATCCTGGCCCAAACTGCCACGTGCCTTCAGAAGGATGTGAGATCTCAGAGAGACAACAAACGTAATTTAGAAGTGGGTTGCAACAGAACACAACTAAAATTTTTGATCATATAGTAATTAAAAAAAATAATCCCAGGAATCTCTGTTCTATGATGGCCAGATACCTGTATGAGAATGAAATATGCAGCAAATACCAGGATTATCTCTTTTGTACAAGGGAAAGTCACACTCGACTACAGAGAGGTTAAAGTGACAGGTCAGAAGCAGCTCAGGAGACAAGAGGGAATCTCTCAGAGACGTTTAACTAAAGCCTTGGGATTCAGGGTCCAAATCTGTGAAAGAAAATTGGAACAAATGCTGCTCTAATGAGTTCTAATGCCAATTATAAATGGCGTCTTCTGCCGGTCATGAAACTACATATGGCAGGTGTAACCAACACATGGGGTTTTTAAATTATCTGGATTTGTTCAACACAGGAAAATACGTCCTTATTACTTCTTTTTATGAGATCCACCTCTGGTACCTTATGCTTAACGATCAGTGCAATATAAAACAGCAGTCACTGCTACAAAAAAGGAGCAGAAACAAGCCATGTTACTGTGCTGATTTATACCTTGTGTGGCTGCAAGAGTAAACCTAGGAAATGCCTCTTCCTTGCCATATTGGAAGCTACAGATTATAGTAAGCACATTTTCAGCATTTACTCTGTGCATCTTGGCTCAGGGTTGTTAGTGTTTTAGAGGAAAGCCTCTTGCATGTATCCATACCTTAACTCCTTACTGAGAACCCTCAGATCTGTTTCAATGAATGGTTTCTTAAGATGTTGTTACTGTTTGAAAAAAAGGCCTTTGACTTTTCAAACAATGTATTTTAAAAATACATTGAAGAATGCTTTCACTTCATGTTCATGGGACTCGGTGAGAAGGGTGGGGAAAAGTTATGTAGGTGGTTTTTTTCCCTAGTGTTTCTAACCTTTAACATGTTTGAAAATGCACCAGTAAACAATGCAACCTACCTAAAATGCCTTAACTGTTCCTAAAATGTTTCTCTCTTTTTGTCCCCTCCTGCACTAACCCACACACATTTTAATGACCTTGGAGGGAAAGCCAGCTGACATATCACAGAAAATTATGCTTCTTTTATCCTATTTTACGAGAGGAATTCCACAGGAAATTATGTCGAGTCTCTTTCCCCTAGAGTACTTTGAAACTTTATAAATAATCTTTGTACATACCTATTCTGTTTCTATGCTACACAACTGCAAAGTAAAACCAGTCTTAAGTCTGCTGTGGCAGACTGGAGATTGTACAGCAGCTAATAAATGAGTAAATCTATTGTTAGCACTATTTAGCAATCCTATTACAAAATAAAATTGAATCAGTGTTACTCTCTTCTATATAATGTTCATATAATAAGGAACAGTCCTGGTCCAGGAGGTTTACATCTATATTGGCAGGTCAGAGAAGATAAACTATTGTCAGGTATCAACAGGGACAATCTGAAAAGCATTTTTCATTTAAGCCCTGTTGATTTTCCTAGAAATTGGGATCCTAAAAAAAAAAAAATAGCTCTGAATGTTTATCCAGGAATCTGAATTCAATATGGTATTGACATCACCTGAATTTGTTATCTCACATGTTGTGTAATTTAAGATGGTCATTTACGCTCCCTTCATAGTCAATGTAGAGTGAGCAGCACCTTGAGAGAGGAGGGCATCCTGTCTGGTTTTGGTACAGATTTTATGATGGGATTAATTTCTTTATGAGGTACCTATATATGGTGATACGGTTGAGTATAACGCTATTCAGGAATATGAAAAACAAAGGCAGAAGCTAATTAAAAGATTCTAAGAATTCAGTTCTCATGAGAGTTAAAGTGCTTTCTAATTTTGTCATTTTTTTGTGATTTCATTTTTGCTTTGTTTCAAGCTAGCCTGACAACTTTTGCTAGTGAGGCTTAAAAGTAATCCCACTGTGAAACATATTTAAAGATATGCATGGATTTTATTCAATGAAGTCATCTAAACCATAACATCATTAACCTCTGATCACCAACTTACGTGTACAAGTTATGATATGCTACCTGCTCTCATGAGCTTGGCAGTAAGAATGGCATTGCCTTTGGAAGAGCTGTTTCAAGTTGATTTACAACCTCGCGACAGAGAATGCAGTCAGGTGAGAGACTTCTCCTCTATCACAGATCTTAGCAGATCCAGACACTATTAGCTACAAGCATACAAGGATTAGTTCACAGCCAACAGGAATGACTAAATGTTGCTCTAAAAGGAGGTTGAATTTTAAGAGCGCGCTAAAATCCTTTTGAAGATTGCACTTTTTGACATCAGCCAATCCCTTCTCTGGCAGGGGCATCATTTCAGTTTTAAATCTTAGTCAGTCACTGCTGCTCATAACTTGTTGCTAAGTTCACAGGCTCTGTTTCTCACCAGGAACACCCAGCTTGCTTCAAATGAACGCTCTTCCAAAATCAATACAATGTAAATGTAGCAGTCTCTTACAAACAATCTGACATTTATTACTCGTTTGGAAGATGTTATTTTAGGATGCTTCAATCAGAAGGGAAAAAACCCCGAAATTAAAAATATGTCTGTTTTTGACACTGCCTATCTCCTTGTCCCCTTCTTAAAAAAAAATAATCTTCCTCTCTGTAATGTTCAAAATGTTTCCCAAGATTCCTGACATATTAATTCTTTCATTCTGAGTGGCAGTCGTGCTGTTTTCAGAGCTTCCATTCTTGTCTGCCAAAGGCTAAAAATATGTCTGGTCACCAGTGCATCCAAGGTAATCCATTCATATGTTGATAGTCCTTGAAAAGCCCTTCATTCCAACCTGGCAATGCCTACGAGTTACCTAATTCCCTTCAATTCTGCTTTTCTAGAATAGAAATTTTCCCTTAGTCCTGACAGTATCAAAGAAAATGGGTAAAATGAGCCAATGTAGCAACGTTCAAAAAGATGAATGGGTAGAATGAACCATATCCATCTTTCATGAGAGTAATGTTAAAATTCACCACCCTGTCCCACAGCTACTCAAGAATGATGTCACTGGTTTAAAAATAATTATAAAAGAATAAATTTTCAGTATAGGAGCATAGATTTTTTCGTATTCACACCACAGGCATCCTCACTTACAAGTAGGGGTTACAGACTGCCCTGGGGTGAAATGGCCCAGCATGGTGCAGTGAGGGGGTAGGGAGGGACACAAACAGGGGCAAGACAAGGTCATCTTGATACTGGAATATTAATTCCTGAACCCTAATGCTCAGTATTTGACTTTTAATTTAAAGAGAAAGTGAAGTTTCTGCTGAAATGTGAGAGGGCCCTGAGCACATCCACCCTGCTCCTGAGGAGAGGCCCAGGGCCAGCTTCAGGACAGCACAGCACAGGGCTGGGAGAGCTCCCAGGTCACACCACCACCAGCCCCTGCCCCTGGGAGCCGCTGGACACTCAGTCCCTGGTTTCTTCCCAAAGCACTTGCTCCTCACGTATTGGCTTCCCTAGCAGCAGCTCATGTCTGTAACCTTACAAAAACCAGGAACCTTCCACACGTGAGCTTCTGTTCTGTTCATCCCTCCCTTGCCAGTGAGCGAGACTGTGTCAGAAAACATTGGGATCCCACAAAAATGAACACGGGTTATGAATTATTGAAGACAGGTATTAATATCTACAGAATGAATAATATATGTTGAGGCAAAGTCTCATTATTTTTCAAACCCCTTTTGTCACTTGACTCATTGCTCTTTGCATGCGAAATTATACTCATATAATCTACATTGCAATCCACTAAATATTATTTTCACAAATCCAAATGTTAACTCACTTTTTTGATATACTTCAGATTAGTTCCATGGAATCCACTGTAGCAGGAGTCATTATTTTTCCTAGTGGACCAGTGATGGGTTTTGAACATCCCTAAATTTTTATACAGAGGAGAGAAGCCAGGGAGGCATGACAGTCGATCTAAAATTCTTCTCTGGTGCGCAGCAAGTGCTATTGTAGTGATAGGTACCTGAGGGGAGTGAGGAGATAAAAAGAAGTTAGAAAGAGGGAGTCACAGGATGTCAGGAGGTGATAAGTCTGAGTGATAGTACATTTGTTAATAGTGACATTAAAGCTTTTTGCTTTGTCATATACGGCTCTAGAAGCATGACTATGTGACAGCTTCCCAATGCAGTCTTTTTGGCTCTTTGTGGAGATACAATCCTCTCAGAAAAAAACCAACCATCATACTGGATTTAAACTTTGGCAAGAATCCCAGGGAAGAAATTTTCATAAGGGGCTAAATTATGTAGATGTTGAATCAGCAGATAAAGAAACACATCTTTAGAACCATATGTGCTGGTACAGCCACGCAGGGGAGAAGTTGTCACATATGTATATACGTTTGTATTAGACTTTTCCCTTCAAATGACATTATGACCTCTGTTTTCACGAATGTGTTCTGCATTTAGTAGTGTAACTGCAGTTGCCTAAAAGGTGAAAAACCACGATCAAACTATTCTACGCACAATATCTCCTAGAATCTGTGACTGTCTCTCCTTAGAACAGCAGTCTAGTTACAGAAAGGGCTGAGATGGCACAAGGTGTTTTTCCTCGTGGGTGTGGAAATTCTCAGGTACTTCAGGTGGGCACATAACACAGGCTGGATCCAGTTACAACAGGTGTTTCTGGAGCGTAGTAATCTGACAAGAAAGAGTAGTTATGTTTCCATCAGAAATAGAAATGCCAACGTTTTTATTTGAAGGAATTTTTTAAAAATCAGAGTTAACAGAGGGTGTAATTATCTCTATTTTAAAAGGGAGCATTCTCATAGGAACTCCAGCTGAGGTTTTCCTGTTCTATGGTTCGTAGTCAAGACTTCTCAAGAATGCAGATGCGAACAGTAGTTGATAGGTTGTCAAAGTCAGGTTAGATGGGGCTTTGAGCAACCTGTTCTAGAGGAGGGTGTCCCTGCCCATGGCAGCGGGTTGGAACTGGTCTTTAAAGGTCTCTTTCCAGTGCAAACAATTCTATGACTGGACTAAGTGCCCTAATGTTATTCTGCCTTTTGAAGTTTAGAAATTCTTCTAAACTGCTTTCTCATACTCAGGCCCAAAGAAGGCCACACATGATGTGACCATCACAGATCTGTGAACCACAACTCCACGTTTCTAAAGTAATCAGCATGCAAACATCCCAAAATTGTCTCAGAAGACAACGGCAAGCCAATCTAAGCCTGCTGTTACCAAAAGGGACCATCCCATCCTTCCTCTTGATCCTGCTTCCACATAATTACTCTTAAGTTGCTGCTAGTGTTATGTGGCCCACAGGATAAATTCAGTCATTTCACTATTGAAATGAAAATGAACCATTTCATTTTTGGAGGTTACATTTTCGGTCTGATGATTCACACAACACTGCATGAATACTAATGCTTGCTCAGAGAAGCAGGAGGGAACTCGCAGCCGGAAGAGGTCTAGTTAGATAACCCCTTGAGACGATGAACCCAGTTAGGAAACTGCACCCTGATATTCTCAATAACTCCTTTTATTCTGAACAGTTAAGCTTTGAAATATTGTGCATGCCATATAGCAATTTCATATCCACAGAAAATTTCAACTAAATAATTTCTAATGAACATGAGATTTTATCACAGAGATTCAATCATTACACCTTTCATTAAAGAAGAGGTAGGATAGTCTGCCCTGTATCCCCTCACATCAGAGCCATAAGACATAGGGCTGCATATTCCAATTCAGGAAACATTTCAATTTCTATGTAGCTTGATTACTGCTAAAAACTGTTAGGAAAACGGGTAATGTTCAATAGACATACTCTCGGAGGTTGTTAGCGCAACGGCTGCGCAGAAGTTTACATTCCTATGGGATGAACAAAAATAAATAAATGCAAGGACAAACATAATTTCCTGAAGTGCGGTGAAAAAGTACAAATAATATATCAAATAAAATCTTTGTCTCCCAGCTTAATTATGCTGTGGATAAAAAAAAAAAAATCAATAGTTGCTCCAGCATGCTGCAATTTTCTTTATGAATAAAAGTATCATTTAATAAATTATTATAAATTAATATATATTGTAGTATACACCAATTAATACACTTTTAGAATGTAGATTTAGTGTCTTGTAATCCTTGCCAAGTGATCACACCATAAAAAGTAAGAAATTACACCCAAAATGCATCCCAGCATTATGTTTACGGTTCAGACAGGTCCTTGAAATATGTGACCTCTGATAACTGTGCTGATACTGGCCTGTTCCCATTTTGAAAAATCCCTCTATGCCTTCTGATATATTTTCTCTTTTGTTCAAATTAATGATCCAGCTCTTTAAAGATTTTCTTGTAATATGCACTAGTACAGGGGCTATAGATCTCCTCGAATCAAGATAAATGTTTTATAGCATCTGTTTCAAAGCTGCAGATTCTTCTGAGAAGTGGCAGGAATATGGGACTTTGTAGTAGCTAGGCAGACTGGGCAGATCACTTGATTATTGAAATCAGAATTATTGATATGTTTGGGTTTTGCTGATTTGAATTATTGCTGCTTGTACTGCCTGAATGGCTGGAATTCGAGATCAAGTGTGTTGGACTGCAACAGACAGAGCTATATTTTATTCATGCATAGGGGAAACAAAAGCTTTGCCCTGTCACAACATATGCAGTTTCAGGTCTACATATAAGAAGGGTGATAGAATAACCAAAGCAGGTGGGAAAGAAGGGCCCAGTGTACTGATAAGCACATCAGCTTTTAGCATGATGCTAGCAGGATAATTGCAAGTTCTTGTCCTTTTGTCATGAGAATTAGAGAAATAGTTTCCCTCTAAGTCATTCTAGCAAGGCTCAGAATGTCCTAGTGCTGATCCTTCACCATCACGATTTGTGAATTCCTGTGCACCAATAATCTCTGACCTCATGTCTGCAGGAACCACAGCTTTGCCAGGAATTGTGTACTATACCCAAAAGCAGAGCTGTTTCTACCTAGCAGTTCAGTTATTTTGTCAGATTTCCCTAGCAATTCCTTCTTGTCTGCAGTTCATCATTCCTTAGAGCACCTTCCAGTACCTGAAGGGGCTACAAGAGTGCTGGGGTGGGGACACTTTCTACAAAGACCTGTAGTGAAAGGACAAGGGGTAACAAGATTAAATTGTAAGAGGTGAGATTTAGGTTAGACATCAGGAAGAAATTCTTCCAGGTGAGGGTGGTGAGGCACTGGAACAGGTTGTCCAGAGAAGCTGTGGATGTCCCATTCCTGGAAGTGTCCAAGGCCAGGCTGGGTGAGGCTTGGAGCAACCTGGTCTAGTGGAGGGTGTCCCTGCCCATGGCAGGGGGTTGGAACTGGATGATCTTTAAGGTCCCTTCCCACTCAAACCATTCTATGATTCCGAGTATCTTTCTTCCTTCAATTTCCATCTGGGTCAGTACTTCTGATTTGCTAGGAAAAGTTTGACTTAGTTCAACTCACAGAACAGATTGACTATTCAAAAATCTCTCTTGATTATGTACACGTTTTCTTCTATCTCAGTTCCCATTAACCTGGCAATATCTCTTGATGCATCCCTTTGCCAGTTCTTGTACTTTCTCATTTCAAAGGCTGTGCATTGTTTGGTATTTGATCCCTGCTTTTCTCCAGATACTGTCTAACCATCATTTGCTTTTGGGTTTGGGGTTTTTAGTTCGGTTTGATTTGATGATTCTAACCCTAATTTCTTGTATGCAGTTTTATCATAGTCCTTTTGGGAGCATTCCCACCTACAGTGTGAATTTTAAGATCTGAGTATACTGCTGACTGTTCCATCTTCATCTATCACTGTGTCTTCAACTTGATCCTTACGCTCTGCAATTCAGTAGAATTCTATATTTAAATATGTATCTTAATGCCCTTTGACACCTTGGAGTAAACTTTACAGCCTTTTATTTTTTGTACTCCTGTCTTCTCAACTAACTTGTCAGTTCCACCACCGGGGCTGTCAGAGGCTACAAAAAGTACATTCAGATTGTGAATTAATATTTATAAAGACAGGCAGTGGGATGTGATTTTCATGAAAGAGGTGCTAAATACAAAGTATTTGTGTGTTAAATTGTCCATCAACAAAGAAATAATGCATCAGAGAATGACCTTTACTTGTTCATCTATGCCATCAGTCTTAATTCAGAAACCCAGCAATACCCTTAAAGAGGATAATTATGTCGTTAACCTCACACATAAATCTTCAGTGTAAAAATTAGGCATATGGGCAGAATATCTCAGCTTTCAGTTTCCATCCTATAGCATCTTGTTAGGCTAACAAGAAGAAACAGAAGAATAGCTTGTAAATTCAGAGGGCGTCATCATAAGCCCCTGCGTGAATTCAAATCAAGACCAAAAAATCTTTGACAAAAATACCTCACGTTATTTACTTAGTTTTTCAAAAGTCTTTGTGCAGTTTGTTGAAGGCTCCTTGTCTGTACTGAGTTGTAGAGAGCCTGGGGTTGAAGTGTCATGGCAGTGTATGAGTAACCTCAGCTCCCATCTCCCAGTACATGTTCTGGGGTTTCTGTATCCATCTTCGATGAAAGAAGATGGATTATACTTTCCTACAGAAATAAATTTTCCAGAAAACAGGGATCTAGAAGCAAATGGGCCTCCTGAAACAGTGTATAAATGTTGAAGGTCTGCAACATTTTATGTTTCTACCCTGTCATAGTGTGGCTGTTGCTTGTAGAGTGGCTCCTGAAGTACACATTACTGCTTCTCAACATGCGCTCCACCAAGGTCACTGAGGACAAGCTAAAGCACAGGAAACACTGCATGCATAAATGCCCTCAGTTTAAGGAATTGTGCTTCCTCAATGGCTTATTCAGGTTATATCAGTAAAACAAAACTTCTTTAGCAGAAATCAAGGTGCTGCCCCATGCTGTCATGATTTACAACTTGTATTCGGACAAGCTAGCAAGATGCAAAAATAGCTTTAAATCATATCTAAATTCCACCCTTAGATCTGATCAGGATCCAATGTGGATTTTTTGCTGTAATTACAAGTTAAAATAAGTTTAAAAATGTGCCCTAAAAGTAGCGGACAACTGTCCTTCCTGAAAGGTTGTGCTGGCAGACAGGGACTGGCAGAAGGCAACCGGAATACATCCATGCAGGACAATTTCATAGGAGCTACTGTCCTGTGGTTGCCTTCATTCCAAATTATCTCTGGGTAATTTTTCTCTACTGCCCAGCATTTATTCAGGGATTTCCATCTCCCATGTCTGTGCCTTTCCTTCTTGTCCAAAAGGGTCTGTCCATCCTTTGTGTTCATATTTGGAAATCGTTCCAGAGGTGGCTTTTCTAATTACAGGCATGCTATTTGCATATGTGTATTGCTGCAGCTATTTCTTTCATCTACCTTTCCTCCTCAGCGGACTCTACTGTTCAGTCTTGACAAATTAGTTACAGAGCACTGGACAAACATTAGTTACCCAGTGACTCTAAGCTGATGCCTAGTGAAATTGCACTGCACAGTAGAGATGCTACATTTTCTCTTTTCACCCCAGAAAGAGTAGCATCCTTCCCTCTCCAGCTAAACCAGTAAAATCAATACAATTGTAATTTAACTGACTATCAGGGTTCTTGTGATTATGAAATGCTGCAATCTACAGAATATCAGAATATCAATGCAAAGAACTCCCAGTGTATTAGTCAGAGTCCCTGTTTTTCTGTAAGTAAACACAAACACATATACCACTTATGTCATTCAATGCAAGTTCCGTTAGATTCTACCAGGTGTTTGGGGTCCACCTGCAAATACAACTGATGGTGCTTTCCTCGTTTAGATAGGCTAACTCCTACGTTCAGAGAGCAGATTTAATCGATGAAAATAAATTACTCAGGAATTAGCTTCACAGGAGAAGCTGACTCAAAAATTGGTCAATTTTATTGTTTCAGAAAGTTCGTAAGTATATCATTTTTCCCCAACAGACATATCTCTCAGGGAGATATTAACTGTAATGGAGCAGGTTAAATTATTCATATCTTTGTAAGAGGGGCAGGCTTATCACGATGTGAAATTGGTAAAAGAGGTGAGCTATGGAATCTGTGGAGGGTCATCTATCATAAGGTACTAGGTAACCTTCACATACATGCCCAAGTCTCTCTTATAAAGAGCTTTGCTTCTGTAACTTGTGAGAAATGCTAGAGTGTTAATATTCATAACCTTGTTACTGATGACAGAGAACATGCTCCAAAAGAGGAATTGGGAAGTAGCTAGAGACAGCAAACTTTAAGCTTTCAGGAAAAAAAGAAAAATTAAGAATTGCTCACGAGGGAGAAGAAAAGAGAGTTAGCTGTAGCAATGCCATTATTAGAGGGTTGTAAAAGCTGTGTAGGAAAAAGGTAATTTATTCTAAGACTACTAAATTAAGCAAAGGATGTAACAAGAAAATGGCTTAGTAGCTGATGTCTGGGGAGCTCCAGCAGCCCATAATATAAATAGGCACCTAGTCTGCTAAAAAAAGATATCTACTACAACCATGATATTTCTTCCCCTGATTTTGTGTAGCGAGTGTCTTTAGCATTAATTAATGCAACAACACGTTGTTTGCCAAAGGTTCATACTCTTTTTAAGAGGGCCCTCTAGGCTTATTTGGGAAAGTTCCATAAATTGATTGTTGATTTCTTTTTTTATTCCAGAAATAGAGGTAACCTGCATGCTGACAATCATTGTATCTGGGAAGTAAATTGATTTAGCTAAACAAAACAGAACAGAGAGTGATGGAGACTGAGATTACAGGAAAATAAGTTCTTGGGAGATGAAATGATGCTAAAAAAATGTCTGCAAGGCTTAGATTCCATTACTTTGCTCAACCACCTGTATGCTGCTTTGGATTTTTTTATAGAAAAAATAGTTAGGGAATAAACATTGATAAAAATACCCATATTGTCATGCAAATTTAAATTCTAGAAGCAGACAGAAGAATTAACTACTTACTGGTTTCCATTCTAATGTGTATAACTTAAAAGGCTTACCTGGTTATACATCAGAAAGAATAACCTGATATAGGTGATCATCAAAACCAAGGAACACATATCCCTCAGGATGTAAACTTCATGTCTATGCTGTTCAGCTTTTGTTTCTGGGAAAAATTAATGCATTTTGAAAGTTTTGAATGGGTTCTTTCAATGATTAAATAAAAAATACAATTACATTTAACAAGAATCTTGCAAGATCGAAGCAATATGAACATTTCGTTGTGCAATAAAATGTATTCTTTAGCAGAACTTACAGATAATATGTAAAGACCTACTGAACCATATAGAGGAAAGATTGACTAGCTAGTAGCTGTAAAACTGTCAGCTACACCCGTCGGTTTGGTTCACATCCTGCTCTGTTGAGTCAAGAAGGTAGTAGAAAGAACATGATTAAGGCAGAAGCTGTTTGCACCCTCATATTAAATGCTTTGATATCATTCCAAGCAGCTGTGCTAAGATGAAATAGTTAATTGAGATCATCTCAGTTATTTACTCCACAGAAATCAGATTCTGTTCTTTTCTTCACTAGAACATGTAATTTTTCCTTTATGGGCTGAACTTCTGTATTATCTTTTTAGCTCTTAACCTCCTCTTCAGTCCCTGGACAGTCAATCCCTCTTTAGTCCAAGACAATTCTGGGAAATGAAGGTGGGTGGTGGTTTGCATTTTGAATCACTGCTGCTCTTCCAGTTGTGCAAAACATATTACTGCTATTCCACCATCTACGTTTGGCTTTACAGTCCCCTTCTCCTGTGGCTTCCAGAAACGTGGGGTGAGATTTCAGATGAAATTCATTCCAAGATCAGAGGGGACCTGTTTTGCTAAAGCTCATGCAGAGCCTAATGACACCAATGGAAAGCTTTATTTTGATTCTGATGGATGCTGTATTATCTCTCTTACCTCTCCATAGAGACATCTCATTTTCCTCTTCTGGCAGACTCAAGACACAGCTTCAACATTACTACTCCTGAAATATCAGGGAAACCTATTTCCACACAAGTTCCAAAATTTGGGAGTTATTCCTCCAAGATAAACACTTGACTGACTCTTTGTAGTACCAGTTCTAACTGCTGGGTCCTACACAATCCGTTACATTTCTCTTTGTTTGTCATTCTAATGGATTTTTTTATTTTCTGTTCATTATGTATTTATTGTTTAGAAGATAACACTTCAATATTTCCTTTCCCTCACTTCTAACTGTTCAGTCATGCTTACCCAGTACAAACTCAGTTTAATTTCTTAGCAAAGACCACAGGGAAATTGAGGACTTGCCCTTCATTAGACTCCTTGTAATTATGTTTCTAACTCTGCTTTCTAAAACAGCTCTTAGATGGCTTCAGTTCTGGGGCTGTTTTGAATCTGATCAGTGTCTCATTATCTGACATCTGGGGGAAACTGCTGAAACAGATAAACTAGCCTAACTTGGGACTGCTGGAGTGTGTGTCCAGTAATTTTGAGCAGGAAAAGGTGTGAGGAAATGCATTCAGTGGGCTATCAGCCCCAGGATGGATTTGATTCTTTGAATTTGTGATATTACTGCTAGCAGATAATAATCCATACAGATTCAGCCACTTACAATAACAATTCTTAACTCCATTGCATCCATCATAAGGACACTACATACCTGATTACATAGGCAGAGGCAATGTGTAAGATTTTTAATACCTGGAACAGCTAATATGCCCCTTCAGGTGACTACTTTTGTGGTGTATGATCCTGATGAAATACTGTTCTAGCTGCTGCCTTCAGACCAGTTGCAAGTCTTCAGAAAAAAATGTCCTGTCTGGTTACCAGCAGAAGCCCCCTTCATTTCCTGCTAATTTATTCATCCAGCACAAAGTGAAACTTCATGCCCCACCGGGTCATAAATATCTTTTGAAATCTGAAAATTATTTTTGACAGGGAATTTTCACAGCAAGCTCTCCTGAGTATGCTCTGACATTTCAAAATCCAGCGGGGAATACAGGTACCCAGAACCTGCAAAGAATCCCAGTTCTGTAACTGGAGGCAAATTTGGATGTCTTCCCCGCTCGGAAAATCCTGAGAAGTACAGTTTAATCTGAGCGTGATTTGTGTCTCTCTTGAGTCACCTCACCTTTTCAGCTTTTATTCAGCAATGCACAGTTTACGCCCATTTACAGACATCTCTGGCTTTGGATCAGCAAGTCTCTGTTAACAGGAGATTGAATTTATAGTCATCATGGGAAGCAATTAAGTAAAAGCAAAGCATGTTTAAGGACAAAGAGCAAAATAGTAGGATGAAAGCAACAGAAACCGAAATGATGCGAATATCCTGTTCAGTCCCCTGAGTCATCTTGCCGGCAGCTATCCTTCATCTCTTTTTTTTTCCCAGGGACAGTTCTTACACTCTTCTTGGCAAAATCTATACTCACAACTTTATCCTGATGTAAACAGATTAGAGCTGAATGTCAAGAGAACCTCAGTGTGATAATATGATATGATATTGGTTTTAATCCCAAATTAAATAATTGCAATAACATAGAACAAAATATCACATAAATTATAAATGTTAGAAAACATAAAATAACATCATTTTGTTGTTCCTTTTCTGAGTTAGTCATCTGACTTCATTTTTCATCTGGCACAGTACAGTTTTGCAGTGTCTGTCTGTTTCTAGTGTCAGTGTATTGCTACTTTCACAGCCAGGAAAACCACAAGACTCATTGCTCCCTTTTTTTTTTTTTTTTTTCCTTGCTTATTAATTTAGTCTAAATTAAGCAAAAGGAATTCTCCTGGAGCATCAGTTCAACATTAGGAACTAAGATGATCAAAAAGTAGAGGTTTCCATCTTCAGGGAAAATTCAGTTACCAGAATAAAACTTACATGTTTTCCGGAATCTAAACCAACAATTTGAGTTAAACATGCCCCAAATCCCCTACAGCCGCTCAGCGAACCTGACATTTGAGAGCAATAATTGAATTGGGTATGTGCAATGGATTTCCAGGGTTTTCT
The DNA here is from genome assembly GCA_027574665.1 of Rhynochetos jubatus. NCBI lineage: Eukaryota > Metazoa > Chordata > Aves > Eurypygiformes > Rhynochetidae > Rhynochetos > Rhynochetos jubatus. The sequence continues at coordinate 36,565,564 of CM050655.1, read as the reverse complement.
GCAAAACACTCCCACTGCAGGCTGGCTTAAAACTGTGCCCTGAGGCATTTGATGATGAATCTTTCGGACCCTGTTATGAATTCAGGAAGAGTTCCATTAAACCTCAAATTTTTGAATAAATTTCAAAAAAGATGTCATTTAGGTATAAAAATCTATTAACAGTTCAAAAAAGAAGTGCCCTTACTGGAAATAGATGACATGCATACATCTCTTCTTCAAGAATTACACTGTCAACTTCACCAATGTTTTCTAATAAATCAGAAATATTTTATCATAATAAAAAAAGTTGCAGATGAAGCAGGAAGATTTGCAGTTTCTTACAAGCAAAACCAGAGCCTTTTTATGTTCTAACTAAAGTTCTCCTTAATGCTGAAATGTTAATTAAACCACTTTTCTGTAGAAATATTTCATGCACTGAAAATCATGGGGGTTTTTTTAGTGTAAGAAAACCCCAAACAAAGTGAAAATCTGTTCAGTGATAATTTTGAAAACCTGGCAATAAAATCAATTAAATATTGATTAATCATTGCAAAAGATTTAATGGAAAACAAAATGGAGTAATTTTGAATTCTCCCAAACAGAGATGTCAGAATTCTTTTAAGGTTTATCTTACCTTTCTTAGCTCCAGCAGCCTATAAACAAAGTGAAAGAATTCAATACAATTGATTTTGCACAGTTTTTCCCACAAAAGCAGGTCAAGATCTAAGTGAAATCCAAGCATGACCATGGTGTAAACACCCTTGTCCAGGGAGGGATTTACTTGAAATCAGAGGATCAAAGGCCAGTCCCTGTTACCACTCCGGGGCTGCACACACACTGGGTCACAAGATAGAATCAAGTTAACAAAATTCATGCCCACAGACCCAACTTAGACCTGCATTGCAACTGGATCAGGCCTTGCTGTAGTACTAGCTCATTGCTACTGTAGTACTACATTTGTAGTGTGTTACACTTACAGAGGTAGAAAAGACATAATAATAAAACCAAACAAATTCCATAAATATTGTCCTCATCAGGCACCTGCTGTGGTCTGGCCGGTAGCAGTGGAAAGAGAGAGCTCAGATCATCTCCCAGCTGCCAAAGCCACGGTGCTCGGGCTAGTCCCTGATTTGCTATGCACCGTAACATCACTGTCAACGTGGTGCAGCAAGAGTTCAGATGAAATCAGTGTTCAGGGAAGTTCTTTCAGTGTGATTATAGGTAGCACTGCAGGCAGCAGGGCTGCTGATGCACGACCTGAGCCTGTCAGGTGTCACACAGGAATACAAAATCCTTTTTTTTTGTTATTTTTTACAAATGTAATAATGCACCACTTGGTTTTATTTCTGGTGGCTTTTGTCGCCTGTATAGGTGTTACAATTTTTAAAACTATGGGTTTCAAAACATAATTATTATGTAATAATAATACTGCTATTATTACAAGTAGAAAAGAGCCTGAGCCTGCCAGTATAAGTAGCTCCAATTTTTTCATATCCTGTTTTGAGAGAGCAATGAAAAATGTGTATGACAGAACAGCTTCAAGGTGACACAATACACACTACTCACTACTTTTTCACCTGTTGCAGTCATTTGGAGTCTAAAAGTATTTTGAAATTGAGAGAATTAAAACCTCTTCCATCTGCATATGAAAGACTAATGGGAAATTACGTTCTTCTAATTACTTTAAACAGTTTTCATTCGGTATCAGAAGGCACTGCACTATGTTAAGAAGCTGTCACCCCCTCCATAACTCCTTCTTCCCCAGTCTCAGTGGGTAACAGGAAGGTCAATAGAGATTTGTTACACCTGGAGTAAAGGCACACAAGATCTGGTCCTGGCTAATCCCAGGACAAGAAGCTGGAGGTGCTTCTGTTGTACTGCTACACTGAATAATGAAACACATTCATCAGCACTCCTTGCTTTGGGGAACATGAGGGAAGAATATGCTGACATTTTGAGAACAGCTAGCATTCTCTTTAATATTTTATGTATTTGTCATACAAGTAATTAAGCTATTTTGTCAAGGTGCTGAGATAACAATAAAAATACAGTGGCAGAAGTCAAGTAACAAGTGTTGTGCACTGCTGGGAATGGGTTGACTTGGTAAGATTTAGTAAATTATAGATTATGGCTCTAGAATTCTCTCAGTGCAAAGGCAGTGACAGCTCCATAATTTGTGTCCTAACAGTGAGAATACAGAACAGTAGCCTTTAAACTCTCCCTTCACAGCCGCTCTTTTCACCTCTAAATATTTCAGAGGTTAGTCACATTCTATAAGCTCCATGCAGTTCCTATTGCTGCTTTACTGGGAGATTAACACCTTTGACTATGTTTTCAGCTAGTAACATATAGAATATATAGTAATGTATCCTTGAATATTTGCTGTGCTTGAATGCAACTTTAAGTCAGAGGTACTAAATATTTTGAAGAGGAGAAACATCTTCAAAACAATGATCTAAAAAAGCTCCTCTGAGACAACAGAGCAGGAGTCTGGCCCCTCTGGTCAGGGGTTCGGAATTGAATGAATGGAGATGCCTCTCTAAATAAAACTGAATTTACTGAAGAAAAGGTATCGATAGAGCCTCTGAATACTTCTTGGTGTTTGGAAAAATGTTTGCGTGAATATGATTTAGGAGATGGAGGAGGAGAAAAGGACTCCGTGCAAAACCAGATGATTAAAAGACATTCATAACATGATAGGGAACTGAATTCATTAAATATTGCCTGGAGTGTATGAGCTGTTAATATTATTTTAAACAGAAGCATCAAGAAGAGAGCATGCATGAAATTATAATATATGTTTATTAATTTATAATATAAAGTATTCATTAGCATACAGAAAATTAAAATAAGATAGCATCTAATTAATCTGTTTAACCTCTAAATGATTAATTAATCTCATTAATACAGTCAACATTTGCTGATAGATAACAGAAATTAACTGCAGTTATTTCCCCATCTACGTTTTCACAGCTGTTAAGTCATAGGAAACGGGCATTTTCAAAGATGGACTTTTCCCCATGTTTGTACACAGGCATTTCTGAGATGTCTTCACGAAGCAGCACTAGGAGCAGGAGCTCCCTGGAAGCACAGGAAATAAGCCTGGCTGAACGACAGTGCAGTTGTAGCAGGTTCCGTTTCTGTACGGATTTACTGCCAGAAATACGTTACTTGGGAGCTCTGGAGCCAAAGATATGGCTTAGCGCTTATACAGTAAATTGGTTTTCATACTTTCCTTCTTCTATATATTTAACAGTGATTCTTTACCTATTTTCCTGTCTATACTTCAGCTGTGCTAAATTGCCAAATGAGTGAAGCCCAGGACCTTTCAGTACAGTCTGGGCAGAAGAGACTTGAGTTAGGGTTTAACAGCCCTAATCATTATGCAGACTAGACTCATTCCTGCTGCTGTTTGGTAGCGATTATCAAAAAAAAAAAAAAAAAAAAAAAAAAAAGTCAGAGCTCCATTAAAAATCTTGTTTGGTCAGGAATTTTAAAATTAGCCATAAAATGCAGTGAGTATTGAAACAGTATATCACAACTCAGCTTAATGAGGTGCCATAAATATGTATGTTCCACATAAAGGCGGCTACCCAGTGACTACCTTTTTCAACAGGAGCTCTGCACTAAGATCTTTAAAGAGGAACTGTTGGATCTAAAGATGTTTTGAACACTAGATACAGTATCAAACTGAATGTATTTTTACACACCAACAATTGCACAAACTTCATTCCAGTTTTCCATTCACTGAGTCCTTAAAGAAAAAGGATGACCTTGCACAAGAGACTTCAAACTAAAACATCTTCACAACTTTCCAACATCTATTTCCTCCTCAAAAATGCTGATTGGGTAAAAAAAAGAGGGAGATTAAAATTTCGCAATTCAAAATACTTTGTAATTATTCCTGCCTTGTAATTATCCCAAAAGCTGCTTGGTGTTCATTGTATGCCTTCAAAAAAGCTGTTGTTAAAGTGTGGATACTTTTTTATTCTGGGAAGTAAAAAAAGAAGCAAATTCTGTTCGATGGAATCCAAAATTAATGCCAAAAATCACCCTCATTTACTTTGATTGAAATACATCCAGTCATTTCATTATCCCCAGTGGTGTAAGTAATGTCCTACTTTGCTCTAGACAGAATTAATTCCCACACAGCCTGGGAAGTGATCTGAGATCTTTGTATATGCTATGCCAGATACAAAAGCAAAAGGCAGATTGTTGTGTCCCCTAAGAATCAGAGGCTAGGGAAATACTCATGTTCCATCAAAATGTTTTCCTTCTTGTGCAAAAAAATAAGTTACTGCAAGATTCAGCTCTTGATATATCAACCTTTTCAATACAAACAGAACTTCAAGCAAGTAATATTATCACTAACTTAACTGGAATTGTTTGTTGCCTGAATTATATCAAAATTTCTAAGACTTCATTCCAAAAAAGCATATAAACTCATGGATTACTTCTCTCTCTGTATGAAGAAAACCTGGATTAGTTAACATACCCTTTCTGTATTCAAAACACAGCCATTAAGATATTTAAATTAAACATGATCAGTCAGCTCTGATTTAAACCTCAGTTCAGAGTTTTAACTATAGTACAGTATGCAAAACTCACATAGAAGCTTTGTTGAAGATGCAGTGCTCATTGGCCACAAGTGTCAAAACCACATAATGTACTTCTCTCCTTGTAAATGCTCCAGGAAGCTAAACCAGTAACTTTGAGTAAACAAAATCGTCTCATTATTGATTTCTCATGTAATTAAAACAAAGTGGAACCTCTCTCATATCAGCAAATCTGTTCTGCTTTCTCCAGTAAGGGAATATTTTCTGCATCTCTAAAATTGTGTCGGTTCCAAAGGTGAAACCGAGGCAGCTCTAGCAAGACCTACAGAATCAAAAGGAAAATATTTCTCAGAAAACTCCATCTGTTATCAGTCTAGATGAGGACTTGTAATTTGTGAAAAACACCAGAGTGCTGTCTGAGAGGGTACTGCTTATGCTCATCTGCTACATGTTTCCAAACACTTACTATAAGCATTTCACTTTAATTTGGGAAGCAATTACTGATGCGCTGTGGTCTGCAGTTTAACAGCAGCGATACAGTGAGCTATTGACAGAGAGAACCAGAGACTCATTGAATATGTCATTGGCCATCCAGGAGCCATGGTAAGAAAACTCAAATATACAAGGCAGAGCAGCTAAGAACTATTATTTCTAATGGAAAGTTAAAAAAAAAAAAAAAAGAAAGAAAGAAAAAAAAAACACCAAAAAACCTACCAAAAAAAAAAAAAACCAAAAAAAAACCCCACCCAGAAGTAGTAAGATAGGTTTTGAGTGAATTTCAATAGTATTTAATAGTGAATTTAAATAGTATTTAAAGATACAATGAAAAGCTGTGTGGTGGTGGCAACCAAGAACTTCCCAAAACAGATATCAGAAGAACAAATACTTTAAGGCAGTGGGCTGAGATGAGCCATCAAGTTGGCAATGTCTGGAGATGGGTCCCTTAAAGCAGCACATATCATATCATAGAATCACAGAACGGTTTGGGTTGGAAGGGACCTTAAAGACCATCCAGTTCCAACCCCCCTGCCATGGGCAGGGACACCCTCCACTAGACCAGGTTGCTCCAAGCCTCATCCAGCCTGGCCTTGGACACTCCCAGGGATGGGGCATCCACAGCTTCTCTGGGCAACCTCTCCCAGGGCCTCACCACCCTCTCTATGAAGAACTTCTTCCTGATAACCAATCTAAACCTCCCTGTTTTCAATTTAATCTTGTTACCCCTTGTCCTTTCACTACAGGCCTTTGTTAAAAGCTCCCCCCCCTCCCTCCCCAGCTTCCTTGTAGGCCCCATATGCTGCAATCATTTTCTGTCTTCTAGTCTTAATTCAAGAGCTGGAATGAATTTATGTGAAAGGAATTTATTAAAACTTGTAGGAAAAGACTAAGATGTAGTAAAGGGGAAACAATCAGAACAAAGTCAGCTTTTTAAAAACTTTTTGTTGTGTATAATGAGCCTGGAGCTAAATTGACTTGTTTACAAGTACATTTTTTCAAGTCACTTTAATCAACAACTTCCACAGCCTCCTTAAAATAAGAATACCTAAATACTCAGAAATAGTCATAAATGCCTAATATAATTGGGTTCATTGGTTTGACACTGAGAAGAGAGGAAATGTATCCCAACTATCCAGTCTAAGTATTTACAGCTCTAAAACTGCAGCCAGAGACAGGGGTTATTACAATGAGTCTTTATAACAAAGAGAAGCATTTAGCAGTGCCTAAAGCTATAACCAGAGTTAAAACCACTGTGCCATATCCCTTCCCTCAAGTATATCAGTTTTACACAAGTAAAGTTTTATTAACTTCACTGGCCCTAATTTAAGTGGAACATGGGTTTCCTGGCATTTGAATATAAGATGGACTGCATGGAAAAGATCTCTCTGTGCAGCTCTTAAATACTGTGCCACAGCTACAAACATTTGAAAATCCTTGTACCCACCTGCCCATGCCCAAGTACCCATTTGAGTTTGCCAGTGCAATCTGATACATCTCTGCTCCTGCTGGATCCTTGTATCTACAGCAGCCCTTCTGGTGCCAAAGTGCAGACTGAGTGGAGCCAATACAACATTGTGTAACAGTAAGATATTTCATATTTACTGCTTTCCCATTGGTGTAATTTCACTGACATTAATGTAATTACTGCTGATTTACTGTGGTAGAAGGATACAGAATTGCACAGAACAGGTAGGCTCCAAGTTATGGCACAATACTTTCAAATTAAGCAAAAAGCAGCTGAAGTCTTTCCTTTCTCATTTTAGACTGTACACTTTAATGGCATCTTATAAATATTTATGAGGTTCATTAACAGACATATAATATTTGAGCTTTAATTGTTTAAGGATATTAAAACTTCATTTTAATAGAGGTAATATAATTTCTGAATTCTTAACGTACCAGCTCCAGATGTTGCATTTTTAAAACTTAACGTCAATGATGGGCTTTCCATCATGAGGTCAGAGGGGTTAGCAAATGCAATTTTCCAGACCCATCTAAAACATCATTAATTCATCCCTTGCATATAAAACTAGCTGAGTTATCAGAGTCACAGTTGTTTAATATATGGCAAATCCTTTAGACTCTCATTTTCTATTCCTCAAATAAACTTCTCAAGTTGACAAAAGAAATTAAACTAGAACAACAAGATGTCACATTGGGAAACTACGTTGAAAGTCACAAATGAGGTTAATGTTGCATCATAGTAACGGTTTCATTAAACACGGCTAAACTCTAATGCCTTCTATTGATTGTACACATCGGAGAACTTAACCTGCCGCATTCCAAACCAAAAGCTGTTCTGTCAACTTTTTCCATTCTATATTTACAGAACTCTACTGCCCAATTTACCTGCAGGTACTGCTCTTGAAAGTCAGTGGATTCTCTTCAATCCTTCATGGGGGAGCAGATCTAATGTGGTTTATTTCTTCAGCTGCAGTAGGTAGAACTTTGGACAGTTTTACTCTGTTTCATTTCTGCCAGCAGTTAAAGAAATATATTCCCTGATGACTTTGGCAAGCTTTTATTGCACCTGGTTTAAAGAGTTTTGGAGGGGCTGTTAGTTCAAATTGTTGTTTTCACAACAGTAAAACAAAATATCCTACTTTCTCCCTCTATTTTTTGTTGTTTTGCAGTGCAAAGAGGAACAAAATTTAGCAAATTCTTATTTCAGTCAACAGTTTCAGTGAAGAAACCCTCCCAAAGGGGTTTCCTTGCCCTTAAAAGAAATTAACATGCATATTTCTCACACAATACTCCAGCTGTGTCCCACAGTTTTGCAGCATTCTGCAGCAGGTGGTAGCATACCCCTGCTAGGATAGACAAATTTTAACAAACAATTTGCACTGTTATTGGAAATGAGAACCTGTGCTTCTTTCTAAGGTAAATCCTTCAATGTCCTTAGCGTCATTTTTGCTGGAGAAACTCTTCTTGAAATAAACTATATCCTCTTAGAACCTTTTAAGACCTGCAGGTCTTAAAAAAAAAAAAAAAAAAAAAAAACAAAACAACAACATGAAAACCTAAAAATTTTAATCTGTGATGAGAGATGTGTGTAATTGAGGTTCTTATCCCAATCCTCAAGACCCCTCCTGAATTGAACCTCAGCTAATTGGCATGTCAATTATTCCTCCTTCTCTAGCATCATCCACAAATTTATACATGGTATACTACATTTTTCTAACTATGACTTCCTAAACATGCTGCAAAACATGTTTCTGACTAGACAATGCCTTGCATATGATTTACCCTTGTCACTGTTACAGAGGGAATTGTCTTGCAGTCAGAATCCAAGTCACATCTGCCAGGATGATCACAGGTGAGTCAAGATTCCCTCTCACTACCCAGCCTCTAGGCATAATAAATGTTAAACCCAAGAGGTGACAGCACTGAGTGACAGGTTTAGAATATTTTGTTAAGATTTCATAGTTTAAAAGGTAGACTTAGCAAAATTAGAAGTGGAGCTAAGCAAAATTAAAAGTGGAGTTAAATGTTCCAGGGAATTCTTTTTGTTTCTTCATGTGGTTCATTTAAAATGTAATAAAAGCAAAAAAGTCTATGTTTCAGTATCTTCTAATTTTATTTTCAGTTTAAAGCTATGTTTTAATTTAGAAATGAAATGTTGAAGTGTCTATTTAGTCGAAAAACTATTTCTTGCTTTTCTAAAGGAAAACTATTATCCCCAAACTGGTGAATCCACTATTGATACAGATGCAGTCATGACCCAAACCAGAAAGCCTATCAAGGTACACTTTGAGGTTTCACAAGATGTCTAAGGTTCAGAAAAGTCTTTTATAACCATGACAGCATCCTCTACCATCCAGGTGCAAAAGATAAAAGCAGTGACTGACCTGTAGGCATTGGAGCTGAGCACTGGGCCAGTGCCCCAGACATCCCAGTTTTGTATCTCCATACACCCTGTAATCGGTGTGCCACAAAACTGCCTGTTTTGAAACTAAGTGAAACTCATCCTACTTCTAGGTGGCATTATAGCAGCCTTGCTCTCTCTTTACTGAAGGGCTGGACTAATTCGCAGTGAAGTTTGGCTGACAGATAAGAAACAAAACAAGATAGATACAGTCATGAGGAGTAACAACCATGATTACTTCAATGGTGTAATTCCCAAAAAAAGTATTTAGCGGTTACTATAATGGAGCAACTCCAATAAACGTATTCAGTGGTTGTATTTAATTGAACTCTTAGGATTTTTCTGCATTTGGAAGTTTACCAAAATAGCTAGTCAAGAATAATTACCATGCTAGGCACTCTAATTCAGCTTTAAAGTGTCTTTTTCCTACTTAGTATAACCTATGCTGGAACCATGCCTGAAGGGCTGTTGTGGAAGAATTCTGAGAGTAGATAAATCCTCGTAATTATGAAAGACCCACAATGTAATACACAAGGACCAGACTAAGTGCGTCCATCCCAGAAAAGATCTCAAATATATACTTGTCTATATCAAAATTAAGACTCTAACATGACTAAATTATGCATAACAAATTGTGAGTTAAAAGAAAAACCGACAAGTGGCATCTCACGTACCTCAAGTCTCCCAAGTAGTTCTTAAAACCTATGAGTTTGGATTAAACTACATTTATAAGACTTCCTAAATACTTGATAATTACCTTAAGATGACAGGGATTTAATTTTACCTGCAATTCCTTTCATTCAGTTTGGCTACTAAAGTTCATTTCTTGGCATGTGTTAATTCAAATACATTAAAAGATTGCTATGTTTTGTACTGAGAACATACCTGAGTAGCATTTATAGGCCATTCTTATCCAACCAGGAAGTGCTCTATCAGTGAAAAAGTACAGTTAATGTAGAACCAATCCCCAGTGTCCCCCGGAGACAGAATAACAGTGGTTATTGCTGGCTCACATTCAGGTGTAAGCCTTTGCATAGAGAGACCTGTATTTACCTACAGAGACTCCTGCTTGGGACTCAGGGGTGTCACAAGTCAGCCTGGGCACAGAAAAACACAATCAAGGCAGATTAAGTAAAAATTCAGAGGGACTCAAGTCCATGAAGACCTTGGAGGAGAAGTATAGGCCTTGCATGTTTATTTCTGCCATTGGATCAATGAAGGAATAGGAATGTTGGCTGCACAAGAGACATTTCAGGAGAAGCAATTGCAGGACTCGTTAGAGAATGATTCTTAATAGCCAAAGGCTGCCTAACACTGACAAAGCAACTGAGGAGAGGTTTTATAGCACTTTAGTCTTGATTTCTTGTAATGATGTTCAGAAACCGTAGCAAACTAACACTGAGAAGTGACAATAATTTCCCAGTTGAAGTATTAATATGGTGCCCAGTGGCTGATTCTCTAAGCGAGATCATGCACAAACTCCAAGATAGTCTTGCATATCAAGAAGAGATCTCATCATACCTGGTGCAGCAGTAAAAGTCTGAAGAAAAGAGGGTGAACCTAGAGGACCCAGGGAAACTGCAAAATAATTTGGTAGGTCTGAACATACGATGTGTAGGTAAGTCTGTATCACTCATGTGGATCTTCTGTTCATGTCTGAGAACACCAAGGGGAATTCACCCTCCCTCTGGCTCTTAAAGCCCCCCATGGGTCTTTCGATGGTTGCTGTGGCTGGAGAGAAGCTATGTGAGGAGAAAGCAGCACGGAGAAGGCACGAGCAGAATGGGAGAGCCAAAACACTAAGCTCCCACAGATCAGTGACTTTAATAGGCATCTAGACGTTATTTTAGGAAAGAATAAGGAACAGTACAGTTCTGCAAATACTTTTAGTGCTCCCTCACTGTTGTTATTTTTATTAATACTTTTTATGGTTTTGTGGAGTTTTAGAAAATTGTGAAAGGGTGGAGTAAATGACATTTGTGTGGCTCACTACATCAGTTCAGAGCAATAACACGCACTACTTTTAGTCAGGTAATTGCATTTGACTTCACCGCAGTAAATCGTGTCCTGTCACTACACATTACATACCATTATACACACAGTTGAGCTGGATGCTTTGGAGGAGAGTAATTGATCTAGTTTTACGAGAAGGCAAATTGATTAATCTAGCATGGCTCATGACAAGAATTCTGGATGCATATGTCCCTTTTTACGGATAATCACTGGATCATATAAGGCTGCAGCAGCCTGACTGTATGAAATCCGTTTTGGGGAAAAAAAAAAAAAGCAATAACACTAACAAAGGCCAAACAAATGCTGCCATTTATAATTGTCCACTAAAGCTCTACAAGAAGCTATCAGTTGCTTTATTATTCTACATATGCTTCCCTCTTTCCATCAGGAAAATCAATCCCTGATGAAGAGCCAGAATGAGAAGTGGAAGTTCTCTAGGAATTATGGTACTAATTTGCAGTACAGGGTCTCTGTTTGCTAAACACCCCTAGCCCCAAAATGCTGCTCCACCTGCAAACTGAACGTAAGCATCTGCAGCTGAGTTCATTCCAAAACGCATTGCATTACTGTACTGCTACGTCTTTAACACGCCTATAATTAAGCCATGGCTGCTGCTTCTTGGTTTTTTCGTAGCTAGTACAATGAAACTATGCAGTACCAATTCCAACGATGCAAAGGAAGTATTCTCAGCTAGCATAAATCAGGGTTATTTCACAAAAGGCAAGGGACTAAAGCTATTTTATGGCTCCTGGAGATGGGGATCAAAATCTGTATTAGCATGAAACTTGGTGCATGGAGCTATTTAGAATTATCTGTGAAATACCTAATCCCCAGAAACTTCTTTTGTGGTTATTCATCACAATATGCTTGTTATCCTGACATGCTAATAGCGTGGTTGTGGAAAGATTGCATTCCTAGTACAAAATTCTGCCTCATCTTTTCATACTGCATATCATTTTATTATTTTGCTTTACAGTAAAAGAAATTAAATCCAACAAACCCCACTTTAATATTATACCAACACAGAAAGCTACTTTGGAAATCCTGCGGCCCACTGAGATTCTAATCAACTATTCTTTGTATATTTACAAAAGTGGGACTATAGACGTTTGACTTATCACCAGTTTTGACCACTATAGCATTCACTTCCAGATGGACAAGTTCAAATTTTCAACTTTCCCATTTTTTTTAAAATCTAGGTCATCTACATCATGATACTAGGGAATAGTATCAGAAAATTCTTATCATTCTTGGAGCTATTCCTGTTTATATAATGCCAGATCATCACAAGGTGTAATCAAGGGTATGGAGTCTATTTGAAAAATAATGGAAAGAAATCATTTTGCAGATTACATAGCTGACAGAATTCTGTAAGGCAGGTGCTGAGGAAAACGCAGCCCTCAAATTTCTGTAACCTCTCAAGAAATTATATTTTGTGAGACTGCCTACCGCTAATAATCGCTGCCAGGCAGATATGTTTGCAAATGCTGGAAAAGGACATTTGTTCTCCGGCTACTGAAGTTGAAGGCATTATCTTATGAAGTGCCAACATCTTTCATTTTCCTCCCATGATACTGGAGTAGTTGGATTATTTGAAAACTTCTACCTTCCAAATTGGCTGCTGCTTTCATACCTATATAACAGTCTGTGGTTTCTAGCATAATAATGACAAACTGAAGATGCTATGGTGTAACAAGGTCCTACAAAACAGACATTCAATTGACTTTAAAACAATACCAAATGAACAGAAGCTATTGTCTTAGAAACTTTTTTCTCTTAACTGTTAATTTTTCCGCTTCCTGGCATGTCTTCATTTCAGAACTGATGTAAAAGTATATATTAAGAGTATAATTTAATTCTCATATTATGCCTATGGTTCCTCATAGCCACTTACTTACCATTTTATAAAATTTGTACTACATGCTATCCTACCCAAATTAACACATAATTTCACAAGTGATACTGTATCACTTCCTGCAGTAAAAAACAGTTCCATTTACTACAATTTATCCAATTTAATTTTTTTGGATTATCGTTAATATCAAACAAGAATATGAGATGATTCTACAATATACTTTTTGTAGACTTACATTTGTTCTCTTTTTTCCCATTTTACTTTTACATTTGAGCTGTTCTCTTCTACAAATCAGATTCCAAATCTTTGTCTTCCATCTAATTCAAACCAAATGACTGGTTTGGGCCCTATCACTTCCCCCTCAACTTCTTGAATATTGTATGTATTGCATTTTTTTGGTTTCCTGCTCCAATATGCACTCCCTAAACAGAAGTGTAATAAAATATTTCTTGTTCTTAATGCAGAGTCCTGCTCCAGGCTTCTGTTTTCAGAATATTAGTATGGAAATTATCCAGAACTCCCACTTCTCTGCCGGTAAACAGAAAATTCTTGGGCCTCAGGGTAGTCAGAGTAATACAATTTTGTTCATATAGTCTCAATTGCCCTTAAATTAACATCCCGCATTGCATTCTTTCTTTCCTTTGGATATCTCATTTGATCAGACACTTGATTAATTTTGATGGGATACGGTAAACGGTTGCTTAAAAACATCAAATGAAAATATGATTGATACTGCCAGCAAAAGAGACAAAGCATCACAGAATTTCATGAGTTTATAGTAAACTATTTTTAACTTATTTATTTTTAACTATTTTAAACTATTTTTACCTTATTCTGTCTACAAGCAAGACATTTAAACACAGTTAACCATACGTTAATAGTATTAGGATTCACGAGCAGAAATCTGATTAAAAAAGATAAAGTGAAGCAAGATGAATATTGAAAGACCACAGTGCAAGTTACAGAGATCTTCCTCTCTTGTGTGAGAGGGCTGGTCAGTAAGATGGTGAACAAAGAGCTATTCATCCATCTGTAGTTCATATTTTTTCATTACTCTGCTTTATTTAAACTGGTATTATATCTATATTTATTAATAAATTTATAAAAACCAGAATGGACTGAGATTTTCCATAGTATTACAGGTTGTAATTCTGGGGGCAGTACCTCAATCTGATTGCAGTGTATTCTTGGCATTTTATTCCAGCACCGTTTCTAATTATTTCTTCATCCCCTTTATCTGTCTTCTCTTCGCCCATATGCTCAACACCATCATCTTTACAGGGTCACCAACCTTGCTGCGTACTGAGCCAAGTTGTTAAGAACCATGTGCATCCTTTCCCTGCCACAAAGCAGCCCCACTCCTTCCTTCTTACTTTCTATTTATTTCAGTAAGTATTCCAATGTATTTTCTTACCTGTCACAAGTCCTATCCCAGTTTTCTATCGGGTATTTCTCATTTTAGCCCCAGGCTGTTTGGCCCATAATACATCTGTGTAGTTTTTAGTCTACATAAAATATGCATAGAGTAAAGATGAGCCCACACAGTATCAGAACATAATCTGCTCATTGACAATAACATTCTTCTCTTTTTTCATAGCCTTCATAAATAGGAATGTGTCCTATACATTACCAGTTTGGTGGAGGCTTGGGGGAAGGGACGGGGGGTTAACCAGAGAGAGCATCGTTCTGAAGGAAACACATTGAATGCAAGGTTAAATGTATTTGTTTCAAGCTGCTGTATTGGCAGAAAGGCTTTAAGACAACTAAGCCAGAAAAAGTCACTAAGTAATCGTCATAAAATCTCACTGACACTAACAGGGGTTAAGAGTTTCACTGAATTAAAAGTATCACACACAGCATAAAGTTACTGCTTCAAGAAAACATTGTGGATTGGGTTTTGTTGGCTTTTCAAAACAAATACCTTCATTGTGTTAATTTATTTTAGGAATGTAAAACATGCATATGAATAAATCCATTGGCAGCTTTCAGTTTAAATTACTGTCCTTTTCAAGGATGGAGCTTTCCATTTCATGCATGTCAAGAGACACGATTAAAAATATAGGCGCTCTCTACATTCATAGGGCACGGGAGGAATCTACCACAGAATATTTTTGTCACATTTACTAGCTCTTAGCAAGGTGATTAGGTCTGAGAACAAGAGCAGTGTTACTGGAAAAGTGTATTTCTTTATTCCCTGGTCTTTTCCACACTGCCTGTTATGGAACTTTCTTGGCAATGACTGTCACTCAGACTTGGCTTTACAGTCAAAGGGGACCCAATATGAGGTCAAAACTTTGACCTCAGCACAGCGGTTGGAAAGAAGCAATAAGAAAAATGCCATCTGCTGATCACTTCATCCCCTTTCCAGTGCACAGTCTCTAATTACCTGGAGTGCCTCTTGTTGTCTTCCTCTTGCTTTTGCAAGTAGCTAACATGCTTGATATTTGAATGTACTTTCCTGGAAATAGAATCTATTTAGTATTGCCCGTCATGACACCAGGCTGGATCAGCATTTTGAACAATATGACAACTGGGAAGCAGTGACTCACTGCATTGCCCAGAAATACAGTGTAGACCTGCGAATCAGAGCATCTGTGAAAGATAAACTATGCTAACTGCTTCATTTTGCCTGCTAAAATATGTGTCAATGCTTCCAGACTACTATATTGCAGCCTGAACCCTGGCACAGAACTAAGTGGTGCTTCTCTGTTTCTCAGTACATCAAGATGAATTTGGCTCACTGCTGCTTCGCTTCTGGGGCTCTGTTCCCTGAGGCATTCACAATTATCTCAGAATTCACAAAAGTTTGCTTAAAATTTTGGCTCTTCCATGTGAAAAAAAAAAAAAAAGTTATTTTTCATGAACAGTTATTTTGAAATTATCTTTCTTGGCAAATCAGACCTTTTCTCTATTGTGAGTAGGTTTTTTACACAAGAAAGAACCTTTATGCAGCTCTAAGAATGGGGCTTCTTCACACTAATATCTTGCCATTTGCTTGCGTAGTTATTTCGCATCATTTTGCGCCTGTTTAGCAATTGAACTATTCTAGTTGCTATTGTGTATTGTGCTGTTGTCTGTCGGTTTGCCAGCCAATAAAGCCAAAATCCCTTACACCGCAGAATCTAACGTTACACTTTTAAAATTGAGAAACTGAAAGAAATTATCAGAATGATCTAGCCCACAATTTCAGTACTAATGGCAAGAGTGATGGCAAAAATGGGCCAATAACTTGTTTTTAGGGTGTTAACATTTCAAAGTTCAAGAACAAAATATTCCTGTAGATTTGCAACTTCTTAAAGACCCTTGTGCTAAGGGTCTTTAACCTTATGCTAACAAATGCAGTGCTAGATAAAGTAAATCTTTACACAACTATTAAACTTGTCCCACAGCTAAAGTTGGAATAAATACACATTGCTAGGTGCCAACCTAGAGTTTGTAGAACAATCCATGTTAGACATTTCTGTTCTTTATTCTGAGGGCAGCTCAGGTAAATGGGTCTGGCAGTTGGGGTCTGACAGGTTATTGTGTTGGGTTATTATTACAGGTAATCATATGGGTAAACCTGTAGCCTTTGATAACACCACAAATTTGGAAAAAAAAAAAAACAAAACTGATACCAGTTGAGAGGACAGAATTCAGCTACTGGTCCGGAATAACCAGCTGAACATCCCGCTGTAAAACTTCTGCAATAAAACCGAAAGGCAGAATAGTTTGTGATGTGTATGTATTCTGAAAATATATTCAGTACCATGCACTCATCCTCTTCTTTATAAAGCACAGTTCTTCCCATATCTACACCACTTACTCACTCACAGCCGTGTCCACAAGCCTACATATAGGAAGAATTGGATAATGACCCAGTTCTGCTATTGACTGAAACTTTAAAGCTGTTTATTTTTTGGTTATTTGCAAGGTTCTGTTTGATGTGTTGGCTTATGTGTAAGGTTTTGTTTGATGTTATTGGGTTAGTTTGATTATGTTATAAGTAAACATTTTCCTGGGTGGCACAACCTGCCCTAGAAATATCAATAATGTAATAGCTGCCATGAAAAACAGCACATTATTCTTGCTGTACTTATGAAGTAGACACAAATTATTTTTATGTGCTATAGTTAAATGTAAATTATAGATAAAAACACCCCTTTTATTTACAGAAATATATAGAAGAACAGACCACATGCTGAGAATGGGAACTCTCCTGGCCATCTCTCACCCAGTATGATATTACTCTTTACAGTAAATTTTCTCTTGATGTGCTCAGCTCCTAGCTAGGTACCTCTGGTGCTATGGTTGTCCTTTGGAGATTAATCAGCTTTACTAGTGAGAAACTTCTAATGACAGTCAGCCAGATTCTCTCTTTCTCCAATTTACCGGATGAGACCTTGATCTCTGCTCTAGTTCAGAGTGAAAACTGCAGTGCCACAAGTTGCCTGGCATTCTCTTATTCAGTTCACTGACAGTCACACTTTCAACTTGCAAGAAAATATGTTTCCCCTCTGAAGTCCTGTTTTAGCAAGTCGTTTGCTAAGGCAAAGATGCAAAAACCATGGCAGAGACACAGTTTTATGAGAATGTTTCTCTGACTGGATATGTTGCTTGGAGAAGATATTTTGGGAAGATGGGACACCTACCAGTTGGTATTGTCATTAAATTTAAGCAGTGCTTCAACCGAATGGGATGCCTTTGCTTAGTACTGTGCACTTACACAGCAGGAGACTGTCCTCACTGCAACTAATGTTTATCATTCCCAGTGAAACCCAGGAATTCCAGCCACAGGCGAAGACCGTGCTGTACAAAGCACTGTAGAGACACAGAAGAAAAAGTTGCAGGTAGCATTATAAACAGACAGACAAAAAATAGGAGTAGGAACAGAACAAAAGCATTACAATTATTTATCCAACCTCATGCAGCAAGTCAAAGGAACTTTTGTAAGATGCAGGTTTCTTCAATCTCACTCTTGTTCTCTGACAATATGCTGCCTTTCCCCAAACCACGATTTCTACAATGTCACTTTTCTTGTTTTCCAGTTTAACTTCACATCCATGAACCACAGAAATTTTTTACCGCCTTTCACCATACCTATACACTACAAAACACGAGATGTGTAGATAGACTAAGTGATGTGGAAAGAGTAGGCAATTAAATTACTTTTTAAAACAGGCCTGTCTGAAATTTTGAGAACATACTAGGAGTCCTCAGATTTATACCAACTGATGCTGCTGCCAGACAGTTTCAGACGTTGGAATTGTGAATAATGCCAGATCACTTGAACCGAAGACAGAATTTGCTTATGTGTGTCTAATTCTTAAACACGTCACCTAACAGAAACTCCACACCTTTGCTGGGTAATTTATTGCAGAACTTCCTTTGGCTTACTCTCAGAAAATTTTCCTAATAGCTAACTATCACTGTCCAGCTCTGGCATGGAAATTACAGCAGAGGCTTTCATTTCCCCCATAGGTTGTAAGACCACAGAAATCTTACAGCAAGAGATGAAGATGATGGCATCTTCAGTCTGCTAAGACAGACAACAGCAAAAAACAATTTCCTTATATCAGTTCCTCAAATACTCTGATCTGATGAGTGGGTCAGAGGAACTAAATTTTTTAAATCACCTCTCTCATTTGCACAGAAAACATTTATACTAGTAAATAATTAATTACGTCAGATTCTCTTGAAAATCTTCATTATAAAATTCATGATTAAATTATATTTCATGTCTTTGGAAATAACAAACAGTTAACCAAGGTCAATCCAAGTTTCAGCTAGTCCAGAAGGAAATTTATCATGTATTTGCTACCTAAAAATTGTGCTAAACTGAAAAAGCCAGACACTCAAATACTAGCTAGTGAAAGTAAAATTACTGCCAAGTCAGACTTCAGCCAATTCAGAGAACCCAGAAAAAATCCTAAGTGCTGGTAAGCACAGATTTTGTGCTCCCTGGGCTTTCCTTACATGTAGACAGTAGGTATAGGACCCTCAAGGACTCTTGCAGCAATCCCCCTGAGATACTTCCAGCTGATACTTCTTAGATGACTTGGTTTAAGTTGCTTATTCAAAGGAAATATTTGTCTGTGTTCAATAATTAATGTTTGGGTTCTTTGAGGCAGGAGTAGAACGTGAAAGAATTTAAACATGCAGATATCACCTGCTCATCCACCGCTCAGAAAGCATCTACCCTCTTTACTTTGTGTCTACGGACCCTGCCCTAATTGTACCAATGCCATCAAGACACTTTGCAGCTGCTGAAAGAGTAAGGACTTGGCTGCAGAGGATCTAGAAGGCATCCATCGCTGCAACACTTCCCTGTAGCTCTTAACGTGCCTTTGGGGCAGTGGAGCTCTGGAAAGTGATGTTTCCAAATTTCTGACTACTGTCTATCTGCACCAACAGCAACAAGCAGGTCGCTGGAAAAAACTCAGATGGTTACCCAGCACAGCTTGTTCTAGCCCTTGCATTTTGTTTGACACTATGAGTTAGAAAATATGGTTTTGACCTCTTAAATGACTAGTGAGACTGTGAGCTCAGCACATGACTTCAGGTGTTACTTTGAGCATGGACCCGTGGTGCTGCTATTGCAATTCAGAGCGTGCTGGAGGGAGACCGGAAAGGGAGCCAAGTGCTGCCAGGGCACTCAGAGCAGTGACGGAGATAAAACCGCAAACTCACTGGGGACAGAGATAATCAGGCTGTTTTGATGGAAACTTTTGGCTACCTAATCAATACCAGTCTGACTGCTGGGAGGCACAAATGGCTGATTATCTGTAGCTGGCCAAGTTTGTTCACAAAAAGCTGCTGCAGTTACAGATCTCAAGAACTCTGTCCTTGTTCAGGACAGGGGGAGAAGTTACCACCAGCAGAGCTTCAAGACAGAGATAGTCAAGATACTATTGTTGAAGGGAGGTGTCCCCAGATAGTCCCAGTTTGGCTGTACATCCCACAGAGGTATTTACTGCTGCGGATGCTAACATTATCTCCAGAATTATACTAATTACCAGCTTTGTTATGCTAAACAATCACTTTATTTCAGTAATGCTGGCATAATTCTAGAAGAATTAGCTCAGACTTAATCAGACCTAAGGGAAAAATAAACTGAGAACACGCTGACAAACAAGCATGATTTAAACTGAAGAGTTTATGTTCAGAAATTAACTATTAATATAGGTTAGCTTCTACTATCACTGATGCTTTCACATTTGACAATCAATTTTCTTCCATTTTTTCTGATTTTCTGTGCATAACTTTCAGAGAGGAAGAGTAAGAAGTTCAAGAAATCTTTTAAAAGGGGAAATTATTATGAGCTACCACACTTAGTTCAAACCTAACTATGAATCTGAAACCCAAACTGTCCAGTCAAGAAATTCTTCAGCTCCAGAGACTCGTTCCAGTTTCTCCCTCCACTCTGCACATCAGAGTTTGGTAGATATCAACTTTTTCTAAGCGTAATTTAGTATAAATTTGACCCCTGCATTCAATAATTGCCAAGAAGCGGCAAAACCTTTCTAAGAGAAATAATTTCAAGCCTGTTAAAACTCAGTGTGCTCCTCCTTGTCTGCCCACCTTCTTCCTCCTCCCTTCCAAATGCTTTATTTTTAAGGTCGAGGCTTAATTCTGCAAGGAAGATAAGCTTTCAAATAAGCAAAAGAAAAATTAATTACCTGCAGCATATACACTGGGGCTTCTCAGTGTTTTTTATTTTTGTTTTTCTACCAAAAGAAAAAATAATTGTTCTGCAGTCCAATTACCTTGAGCCTTCTACCTTATGAAACGTCTGTTATTAAGCAGTTCAGTTGTCAGAAGGATTTAATCCCTAATCAGTCTTTGCAATCAGATCGTGCAGACCGCCAGACAAATGCTTGACTTTAATTCACTACATTTTGTCTTGATGTGTATCCGAAGCACCAGATGCAATGCTCAGGGAAAGAAACAATGCTCCATCTGGGACACCTTCTTGCATTTCAGCTTTGCTGTTGTGTTTCAAGAGCTAACCATGGTTTTGTTTCTTCTGTTCTCCCAACAGAGGGGAGATTTTCACAGTTGCTCTAATTAGTAGTTAGACTTGTTATTAGACTTAGATTTCATATGATTTTAACTTTCCTTGAAACCTAAACAAAGGCAACGTGTTAATACTAGCTTTCCAGCCACAGTATTACTTTGATTTGAAAAGCTCTTTAACCTTCTATTTGTGCTTTCCTTCTATTTTCTATATTGGTCATTAGCTGCCTTGAAGCGTCATCATCTCCCCTCACCCCCTCTTTATAGCATGAACTGTTCTATTTCAGTATTCAGCTGTGGGGGTTCTGGTTTGTCCGCTTTTACGAAGTTCATAAGGAAACACTTTTCACCCAAGAAAATCTGCTGCTTTGCTCAGGCTGAGACATAAATCAGTGTTTCTTCTCCAGGCCTTCAAGTTCTTCCAACTCAGCTGGCCCATATCAGTTAATTTGTTCTCTCCTGACTTTACGGTTTGTTCTTTAAGTTAATTCCTTAAACTTTATTTCTCATGAAGATACAGTACATCTGACTCCGCAACCGAATCTGAAGGCAAATATAGTAGCAACGAATGAAACTTGCACAGCTGTTTGCCACAATTTCATAGTTCAGACATTCTTAGAGGTGGTTTGGGGCATAAACATCAATAGAGCTTTTTCTGTTGCAACCACTCAGTGAGATGAAGAATTTAGATTTTATGTGAAAACTGTTTCTAGCTTATATAAATTAAAAAAAACCTCACCCCAAACTAAAATTAGAGCTAAAAATGCAGAGAACCTGAGATGAACCTTAGGAGGTATGAAATATCTTTGCATCAGGCTTCTAAAATTTGCTGCTCCACCAAGGCCAGATGTATTCCTGATGTTGGCATGATGCTACTGGAACTGTATTGTCTCTTTCACTTTGAATTGCTTTAATATAACCTACACCCATAATTCAGTCACAAGTTATTTGAGAACACAGCCACCATGATCGTGAAGAGTGTGAATGCCGAAACACTTTACACAACATCATGAATCTGTTCCTGATTTCAATATTCTTCATTAGTAGTGTCTCTCTAAATCAGCTTCAGTTCTTCATGCAGTGATCACCCATTTTCAATATTTTATATATGTATATACCTGATCCACTCTATCTACTCAAAATTCACAGACTCAGTCAGCAAAACCGTATATTTTGTTTTGAATTATTCCTACAGAAAGTTGTTTACTTCTTTGGGGAAAAAAGCATGACTTCACGCCACCCATGATTTACTACACTGAAAAAGGCAATAATACTGTATCAAAAAACTCCAAAATAGCTGAAAAAAGATTATGCCAAATGACAGAATTCTATTCTTCTCTTTCCAGAGAAAACAGCTAAAGTGCTTTAAAAACCGAAGATTTCACTGGGATTTAGTGTGTATTTTAAATTTATTGTAAGCAACAGTGAAACGTCCACAAATTTTACTCAGATCAGACACAAGTAGACAAGGACATCTAATTGCATATACAACTCATGATCCGTAGAAATGAATGGAAAAAATCATGTACCTCATCTCTCCAGAGACAGAGAAAATAAAGCACTTTTGCTTCTCAACTTCAGCATTGTTGCTGAACTGTTTGCCCATGAAACTGGATATTCTGGTAACTTTTTATTACAGATTAAACTCTTCTCTGTAGAGAGAAACAGTGTTTGCTGAAACCTTCATTATTTCTGCTCATTGAATTTATGGCACCACAAAGGAAATATGTTTAATCTTTAATTTGCAATAAATTCAGTACTTTCAGATTAATGAGGAGGAGACCCATACAGGCTGTAACCAGCTACCTGTGCTGCTGTCCCTGTGCTCCTCACTCCTTGTGTTACAGCCTATCCTGAGCTTCTGTTTGCGAAGGTATCTCACCATTTGCTTAATAAGCATCCTTGGCATCTAATCTAGCACTCTGCGGTGTGATTTGAATAGCAACCTTCAGGATAGCTACCTGCGGCCTTGCTGAGCTGTGAAATGAATCACACAGGTAACAGCTTCCCTGTCAGCCTGGGATGAATCAAAAACGCCTCAGTCCCCAGATGCTGACAGCCATAATTTATTCTTCAGAATTTGGGGGGAAAAGGGCCACTGAACACGTAGCTTTCCCTCAGGAACTACAGCACAGACATCAGAATAGCCTCAAATATTAAATTTCTCATTTCAGATGCTACTAGAGGGAAGAGGGGAAAGAATGCTGATGTTCAAATTCCAGGGAGTTGGAAAAAATTGCTTTCAGGACTCAGTTTATTATAACAGCCACTGACAAGTGGCAGTCCTGTCTGGGATAGGAATGCCTGGGTGCTGTATGTCGAGGTGATTATTCCTTCAGCCTGGTGGGATGGGAGTCACAGCTGCAAACCGGCAGCTTTACAGCAAGCAGCCTAAACCTACATTCACATGAATAGCCAAGCCTTACAAGCTTTTGCCTGATGCTTAGCCCTATGCTGCTTTAATTTTGATCTTTAAAAAATTGCAAAACTAAATTTGAAAGATTCCCCAAGCCTCCCTCTGCAGTTGCCTGTGGATGTATCATTTTCTTATAGCTCGCCTCCAACACGCCCCTTTTTTTAAAAATCTTTTGAAGCCTCATACTTTGAATCACTGAGAGAAAAATAAAATTAGTTCTGAGAGAATAGAGAGCAAGGTGAGAAAAAAGGTGGGCTGCATGATAGGATTACGGACCCACGGAAACATGAGAAATGAGTCACTGAAAATGAGTGGCCATAAAGAGATGAGATAAAACAAAGAGGAGGAAAAGTAGTTGAAAATGTTAGTACATTAACTGAAATACGTTGAAAAGCGCCACTTTAAAATAAACCAATGAACAATGCCTCCAAACTAAGTAAGATTATGTGGTGGTAGTGTAACCTGCAGAATTTTTCCCCACACACACACACAAGTACAGTCGTTAAATGATCACAATCCAGTAAGAAAATTACCACCAGCAGAATTCACAGAGGAACATAAAATTACTACTAATTAACAGCACTCGGATTGCTACTGGCTATAGTATAAATTGAATGCAGGGAATATAATGGTAACAGCTGCACCTTTCAAAAAAAGCTCATGTCAAGCCCTTGTGTTGGCTCACACTCTATGTATTGAATGTTTGCTACTGTTCTTTAATAATCTCAAACAGAAGTTTCTTTGGGTTTTTTTGGTGGTCAGTGGAAAAGGGAATGCACAAGACAGCCGGTATAAGCAGTACCCACCCTGATGGTTAGCAGACTCTTCTGGAAAATCAGTGTGGGTTTCGCTCTGTCTCCTTCCAAGGAAATTCAGGCACTGCTCTGACAAGTTCTTTAAAGATAATGCTATTTTACACAGGGCAGGCATCAGGGATCCCTCCCTTGCTCCATCCCCTAGGTTATCACAATAAAGCTGTCTATTATAAAGGTCCAATTGCCCCAGTATGTCAGTATTGCTTAGAGCCAGGCTGGAGCTAGTCGCACCAGCACCACATGGACCCCAGCATGACCCAGAACAGCACAACTAGTGTCTGCCTGCTCACACTGGGACACTCATGAATCCATGGCTTTGTTAAATTGTCAGTCCACAGGGAAAAGAGGAACCTGACTTAGCAAAGAGCTCCTGAGCTGCAGTCTGGGCAACCTAAAAATAGGATTTCCATTAATTGTAGTCATCTGTAAGGGAGGGTCTCAAGCCCAGTGTGCCTCCCTTAGCAGTTAAGAGAGATGGATGGACACACTTAGAGGGCATTGCAGCCCACTAGAGTTCACAGCCTTTTCTAGGATAGGGAGAACTGTCTTCTCAAAGTCCCTGTCATTATCTACTGGACATTGATAGATGAGGTAGGCCAAATGACTTCCTCTCACAGAGTTAAGTTTACTCATGTAAGATGACTCTCAGCCAAAGAGACCTCCTACATCTGGTTTTAGGTATTTCTTTAGGCGTTTCTCAGCATGCCCTCAACCCTTGGACTTCCTCTTTGGACAGGAGCTGTCAGGGACATAACCCAATATCCAAGATGTACACTTCCACAGAAAAAATGATCTTTGATATGAAGAGGCTTCAGATTACACCCTGCTGGACAAAAAGTTGAAGAAACAGTTTTCTGTGTATTAGACATTTTTGGTTTAAAGTGGTTTTGTAACTGGTAATTCCTTTGAGCCCAAAATCATAGTGATGAAATCGAGGGGTAAATGAAATCTCACTTGGTAGAATTATCCTCTATCAATAAATATGTCTGTTCTAGTTTGTAGTGAACTGAATGAAAAATACCCTGATGCCTGCATAGAGCAGGATTATTCCTCCAGTCAGGACTATAGCAATACAAAGACTTTCATAGTCGAGCTGCCCCATCAGCTGGTAATTGAAGTCCTGAGTCTCCTTTCTCCCAAATGAAAATAAACCACCAAAAGCAAGGAATGACACAGTTGTGGAAAATGCAACCTAAAGAGTACCATTAATTAATAAGTGCATCACACTTGTGACAAGCATTGAAAAAAATCACACTCCTGTCAAATCTTGCAACAATCATGGATGCTGAGCTATGCTTGCAGGTTACATTTACACAGCTCTGGGGTCTAAATTCAAGCATTAATCAGTTTAAACCTTTGAAACTTTCTCCTCCAAGAAATTTTACCTAATTCCTTTCATGAAAACTTTCATGCTTAACCAGTAGCAACTGTTAACTTCTTTTTTAATAGAGAGGGACTTCAACATCCACTGAAAACACAACCCTCTCCATTTTCTGTGTAAGGATATGGATTCTGCCGAGGAAAGAGCTGCTACAGAATGAACCAGTCAGGACTAATGAATATCTAAATCTTGCAAATGCCAACAGAAGTCATCTGAAAAAAAATCTGTCTACAAATAGTTATGAAAATGATCAAGTGTAGTGGATTTTTTTCTTGAAAAGTGAGTTGGCAATAGTCTCACAGCCTTTAAAATCTTACAAAACATTGCTTTGAAACATGACCTTGTTAGCTCAAAGCTTTTCTGTAAGGTATATGTTAGTGATGCTACCACAGACATAAGGCATCTTTTGTAACATATTTTTATCTTACTGATTTCAAATGTGGCCACTAGGCTTTTTAAAATATTTTTAAAAGACCCAAAAGAGACATTCACTTGTGTATGTTTCAGCCTATGCAGTAGTTATAAGAAAGGCATTTAATAGATTTGAAAACAAGCAAATTCCTTATTATTGATTGCATAAGGTATTTAGAAAAGGATGGATTCATTGGAAAATAGCTAATGAACTAATTAAAGTAGAGCAGAGTTTAATTAAAATAAATTTCTTCACTCCTATAAAAAAATATAGATCATTCTCACTTGAAACAAATATCCTTGGCATCTGCAATAGGAAAGAAAGTGGTCTTAGTTGCTTTTGGGACAATTTTATGGCACATGCACACACTACATTGCTTTGATTATGGACATAAGGGGGAAAAAGTCCTCTTCTCATATCCTCCTTGCCTGTTCTTTCATCATCTCAATTTTAGACTCAGTTTAGGTTTCTAGAACAATTCATGCAAAAAACTATAAATAATTTTTAAATTATTAAATAACAGACAACAAAGACTGAGTAAATCCAATATGGTGGACTAATTTTCCTAACAGCCAAGCTGTTGATGGAATCTAACCCTGTCTCCCTCCTCTCCCCATGCTGCAGAGGCAGGCTGCTGCTGAACACCTAGCCGCTCCAGTAACGGCAATCGTGCTGTACCTAGAGGGAACCTAGTACACACACCCATAGGCCGAGCTGCTGGGAAGCACTCCGCTGTTCTCAGTGGGAAAAAAAATTTTATATTACTGGCATCGCTAGAACTGTGTTCAGCCCTTGCAGCAAAAGTTTAAAACCTTGAAACTTAGTCTCTTTGTACTTAGCCCCAGCTGTACAAGTTGTTCCAGCTTTTAAAAGCCTACGTTATTTCACAGCATCTCCTACTCCCGTGATTTTTAATGCCATCTATCTTTCAGATATTTGTGGTTAGAGTGACTGTTTCCCTCCATGACACTTATATAGCCTGTTTTACATGAGATGAAGAGGCTGCAACTCAGCTGTGTTGAAACAGCAAAAAGAATGTTTAAGATCTCCTTCCAGAAGAACCAAAGGGTGCAGGGTTATTAAGGCTTCATCCTTCATTCAACCCACACTCACACAGGCAACTATGAAGCTTGTTCCAGGCTTATAAACAGGGCAGCAAGGCCACGGTGAGGGGAAGCAATCTGTACTCACTCAAACGCCACCTGACGACTCACATCATGATACAAGAAGGGGATCTGAGACCACACCGGCATTTTTGCGGTCACGGTCTGATCTCTCCGCTCTTAGTGCAATGCAGCTCCAAGGACACGCTTCTTATCCACAACACAGTTGTGCCAGAGTGAGTGCTTATAATTTGCTTTGATCTTTCCAGCTCACTGATATTCAAGAACTTCAAGGATCACAGAAATAAGATGTTTCTTTTCCGCTTGATCCATGAGAGCCTGAGACAAAGTGGTAAGACAGAGGATCCCTCCCTCCATGCAGCTCACCAGGAGGTGACAGGTGAAGTTAAAGCCATCAGACCGTGACACAGGAAAGCACACAAAGTACACAGAGCAGGAGAAAACACAGCTCTGACATTTCTGCCTCCCAACAGAATGATTTCAAGTTTCCTTCCAAAGCAACCAGACAAAAGGCATGGAAACATTAATTACAAATGCAGCCAGTGAAAGCCATGCAGGGATGAGCCAGGTGATTTGCCTCACTTCATGTAGTAGGAACAAGGAGAAATCCAAGCTCTTTCCACTCAGAGAAAGGTAAGAAATTGTCTGCACAGGAGCATTAGCAGTGCAAACAGAAAGAATGAGCTCAGACAGATGTATTGTTTGACTGCTTAGGGTTAGCTTGTGCAAATGGAAATCCCCCCCCTCCCTCCAAAAACAGCAGCAGTCTGGATGATGCCCAAAGGAGACTCAGGTACCCTGCTCCAGAGAGAGCACCAGGCTGCTTCTGGCACTCCCCAGCACACCAGGAGAGAGGTTTCTATTTCCATTTATCATTTCTATTTCCAGCTCACACAAGGTAAAGTTACAGATCTGTCCCCTCCAGAGCTTCAGACAGACGAAAAAGGAACACTGTGTACATGTGGCATAAAAGTAGGGGAGGTTTCCCAGCTCTGCTTCTATAGCTACAGGATGTAAAATTGCTGTTCAACAACTGAAAACAGAAGCTACCATAAAAAGTAGTTCTAACTCTACGTCCCACCCACCGGAATAGGTTATGAGGAAAATCCCTTGGGCTCAAAACCCTGTCTGCTCTTGGTGCTTCGGTTTAGGAAGCTTCTTGGACCACTCTGATCATGCAGTGATTGCTGATGTTAGTTATTTGTGGGCATAGCTCTGGCCAAAAGTCAGTCATTTGTGCGGTGTTGATAGTCTCTGATACACCTCTGAAGCTGCAAGCCTCAAGTTAGGCATCATGAACTCATGTAAAAATGACAAGGCTGTTTTAAAAGGCAGCTCTTGCTGTTGAATGCACATACCTGTTCGGTATTTGCTCTGTTTGTTTAGAGGTTGTTGTTCTCAGGGGCAGGAGAGGATTGCAACACATGGGATGTAAACCCAGAAATTAAAATGACAGCTCTGATCTCTGACATCCAATGTCATTTCATGCCAATCTGTAGCAGCAACTACTGTGATCAGCGTCCCTGTAGAAACGCATGGTGCTTGTCTTCAAAACATGCATGGGTTTGACCTGTAGCAATTACAGCAGGGCAGACTCATTAATACTGAATAATACATTTGCACCTTTTAGCCAAAGCATATTTTCCCAGCAATTTGCTAAAGAAACCGTCCTACCTCAGCGTCTTGCTGTTTTCATCTCCCACTAATATATTCATGGATTTCATATTTTCACTGGGAACATCATAGCCAAGGCACAGCAGGTATTGCTTACCTTTACTTTTTGACATACCAGTTATCACAGAATATAATTGTTTCCCAATTTATAAGTTAAAACGAAATCAGAAAAAAACCTACTAAATCCAGTAAAAATTATGCTTGCTTAAAAGATGTATAGCAACCTGTATTTTATTTTTCAATGACTTAACAAGAGACCAGGGTGTTTTCTCATGTTTACTGGCACACGTGGATAACAGTTGCTGGCATTCTCAGACACACGTTTTAGCAGCTTCTACCATTATCACAACCTGATTTCTTCTAATGAGAAAATGAAAAATTGATCTTTAATTACTCTGAAATAAAAAGAAAAAAAAACAGTCCCTTTTGCAACCCTCACATCTTGTTTTATTAGGCAATACTGTATGAAAAAAGAAGATAGTACTATTATGCAAGATAACAGTACTAATAACGGATAATAATAAAAATTATAATAATACACTTGATTCCCATCATTGGGGAGCAACATTAGCAAGTCTCTAAACATATAGGAGCTGTTAAATGAATTTGTACTACTTCTTCAGAAAAAAAAAAAAAACCCACACACGAAACTAAACCCAGTTCCCCTCTTGTTCTACAATTCCTGCCAAGTGCATAGAATAATTCTTACTTTATACCACTATAATGGAGTTGAGTCAAGCCCACTATCATGAATATTTAGCCCATAACGTAGGAGAATTCATGGCTTAGAATACAGTGAAGATTTATTGCTGCAATGGATCAAGCTTTAAAAAAAAAGGCTTTTGAGCTTTTGGCATGATTTGTTAGCTTTAACATGTTCACTGCATTGGCTCATAGGTGGAACTTTTAATTTGTAATCAATGAACAGAAAATAAATGGGAGAAAATTACAAATGACATCGAGAATGCATCAAAAATACTCTTTTCTCTCCACTTCTCATGGGAACGTAGGGGATTGTTGCAACCAACTCCCTTGTAATCCTTGTGTATACGTTGAGCAGCATGACCAGATCTTCAAATTTTCCCCAAAGTTCCACGCTTTCCCTAAAGCTCAAGTTCATCGTTCAGCAGAAGAATTACTCAGTCTCTAATCTAATTCTCAATTCCTCTTCAAACTTCTACCCCCATTGCTGCACAAACAGGCTGTTACACCTCTGGGCAACAGCACATCTGGGCATCCTCCTGCCACCAACCCTCCCGCCGGGCCTTCAGCCAGCTCTCAAGACCGCAGCGACACGGGTGCCGTGCAGCTCGCCGAGCAAGTTCAATGCTCGTCAGTACAGTCAGCTTAGGAAAGTCTCAGTTAAAATACTTATCAAAAAGAGTAGTCAAGTCTGCCAAAAAGAAAAGGATTTGCAAGAAAAGAATAGCTTCCATTCATCCACTCTGTATTTGCCATTCAGGCACTTGGAAATGAAATTTCCTGTCTAGTTTGAAATTGATATTTTGGGTCAGGTTTATTATTATTATTGTTACACACAGATAAGTGTTCAAAATCAACATGAAACCTATTGAAATCTTAAAAAAAGAGTCTTACTTGCACCAAAACGAAACTTTCTGAATTTTCAGTCTGGAAACTGTTCAAAGACCAATATTCTTTGTCCCTCTGTGAAACATTAGCAATTTTTTTCCCAATACAGCAATTATCTGAAAAAGGGATGCCAAGCTCTATCCATCAGTCACTCTGTGGCTTGAGTTTACTTTCCATCCCATGGGCGTAAGTAGTAAAATCAGTTTCTGCTAGAGAAAACCATGCTAGGAGACAGGGGAACAGCGATGAAGTCCTATGCTTGGTACAAATTCAAGATACTTAAGGAGACTTTTTAATGTACTTTGATTCCCCCATGCTTATGTAGAGCTGTCCCTAACAAAGCATCTGAGATCAGCTTCTAGGCACTATCCATACTCAGATTTTATGCAGATTTATGTGTTTACTCAGCACGCTGAACTAATTTGAACTTAACTTAGTTACGTTCTTCAGAAATAAATCTGATTACATCTCCAGTTTCAAGGCATTTTAAAGGTTAGTAAAATACTGTAGTTGATTAAAATAAAACACCTGTCCTACATAAGTTATGTTCCTCCGTGAAGCATAATCAACGCAACAGTGTTCACTGTAATGAACCATCCAGGCCTATAAACTGAATGTTGCCGAATTAATTATTTTCTAACTTCTAGTACATAAATCAAAGTCTAATAGGTCTCCAATTACAGCCTGTATTATAAAGATTACAGCATACATTAACAATATTTAAATACAAGGGCAAGTTTTGTTGCAATTGGTTTTCCATTTATCATAATTTCTGCTGAAGGGTAGAACATTAATAAATTACAAACCAACCTCAAAACCATTCCTAAAACTCAGTCTCAAAAGATCATTATCAAGATTCATTTATAGATGCAGTGACAAGACTAAGCAGCAATGCACAGTGTTTCCTGAACGCTGTGTTTTACTTTCCCTAAGGATGCTTGGGAATGCCATCAGTTTTCCAGGCCTGGTAACACTCCAACATTAGTCTGCATTTCCACCCAGCACTGTCAGTACTTCCTTGGTTGCCGATAACAGGTTTTTAGATTCCAGCTTCAAAAGTTATTTGATCACCGATGTATTCCAGACTCAGTGAGAACCAGGTATCCAAGTTCGGGTCTAAGTTGCCCAGAGAAGCCATGGATGCCCCATCCCTAGAAGTGTTCAAGACCAGGCTGGAGGAGACTTTGAGCAACCTGGTCTAGTGGAGGGTGTCCCTGCCCATGGCACAAGGTGGGACTGGGTGGACTTTGAGGTCCATTCCATCCCAAACCATTCTGTGATTCTAATCACTATGTTCTGCAGCATTTAACCGTGTTAATAAACAAATGATGCAAAGGAACATCAGGAAAAGATAAGCCAACCCCTGTTAGATGCTGAGGGTCTTAATCAGAAAGTTCATTAGTGTTTCAGTCAAAGGACAAGCACTAGCATCTTCTCTAGAAGTCCCTGTTGAAGTTGACACTGGACATCAAAAGGTAAAAATTTTCCACAAAAAAAAACTTCTGTAAACACTTCAGAAATGCTCTGCTAGCTCTCATTACCCCAGGTCTGTATTTTGCTTTCTTAAACTGGTAGAGTAGTACAGTCAAGGCAGTACCTATGCTTTTTATCCCAAGGAATTCTATATGGCAATTTTTATTTTTCATCTGTAGCATTCTAAAGCTGACATTCTGGAGATGTCTGCAAAATACCTACTTGAAAGCCAAGCAAAACTCAAACTGTCATATACTTTTTGACATTAATCTCATTTAAATGGAAAAAAAAAAAATCTATTTCTACTTCAAAAAAATCTCTTCATGCAGCAAATATGCAGGGTTTGAGGATATTTTCTGCCTCACAGGGCTCATTCCTAAATTCATGATGAAATATAGGAAAAGCTTGAGTCATTCCTCATTCCTTTTGGAAAGTTTCCCTTATCTCCACAAATTTAGAAAGGTGAATCACCAGTTACCTCCCTAGCAAAAGCTAAATTTCCTTGGTGATTTCTAGCACCTGCAAAAGCTGTGTCTGTCCACATGCAGCTTATATAAGGTACTGCCCAATTACCTTTTGGTTACCTAACCCTCTTCCCTAATGCAGGTAAATGATTACGCACTTGCACAATGAACTACCTATATGGTACTCTGACATTTTCACAGCCATTTCTGTGTCTGATGCACATCACGCCTTGCCAATCAAGGGGAGAAAACGGTTTTATTCTGAGCATGGACAGACTGGGCAACAATACCTGCTGTTCTAACTTACTCATCTCTGTATCAAGATGTTCGTCAGCTTTTGGTGCTATTTTTATTTCAATTTTTCAGATATGATGTAGCCAGGTTTCAGAGCATCTGCTAAACTGAGCACTTGTCCCATTTCAGGCCAAGTTTCCCTGCTAATCTTCAGTAGTCTAAGTTGTATTGCTATCATGATATAGTAAATCTACTCAGTTCTTCATTTGCAGTTGCAGAGAGCAATAATACTGATCTTAACAGAAATCTACACTGGTGGCATACAAGTTTCCCACTTTGCTAGATGCAAAAATTCAGTATTTCAGCTATGCAGATCTGAAGTGTTGCCTTGGCTATTGATTTCTATCTGCAGCACTCCCCTGGATTTCTCACTAGAGCCTGAGCTTCCCAAAGGACACATAATTACATAGTACAGAAAATGCCACTCCAGTGGGGCTCCAAACCTGCTCAAAATCTGGGTGTGTGAGAAATTCTACACAAAATCCTGGCTTTGTATAAAAAATATAAAATAGATAATTTCAGACATCTAGTCATCTTTTATAAGCATTCCCACATTTAATTCAATTACTTGGTTATATTTGCACAGCACTTTGAGAATGCAAAGTCTGTGAAGGGACACAGCAAACGTATTGGCCTAATTTGCTTTCTTGTTTTAGAGCAGGAGCAACGCTACAGAGTTCAGTGGAGTTGTTATTAATGAATGTCAGTACAGGAACAAAGAAGTAGGCCAAGTACAGGTATGCTTTATTAAAACCTCTGAGCTCCTAGGCACACAGCAGTATTAAGGGCAATATGAAATAATATGAGATTCATTTGCAGGAGAAATTTGTGTAACATAAACAGAAGATATACAACCAAGATTAATAGTCCATAGACAGAAAACAGCCATAATTTTTAAGCTGAAAAGATAAGGATGCTTCAAGAGCTTCTTTTTAGGGAACAGAACTGTATAGTGTCTTCATAAATAACTAAGAGTATACACACTATTACTGTGCTTTTTATATTCATCAAGTCTGATTATAATACCAAATTACAAGAGGCCAGAAGTAACAGATACCTGGAAATTGCGTAAGACCCTGAAAGTTTCAGAAACTGGATTGTTGGATGAAGCTCAGCACTGTTTAGGAGCAGGAAAAATGAAAAACAGCTGATTTGTTTAGAGGACAACATGGATACATCTCATAGCTGGATCGTTAAAGAACGTCCACCACGGGACACATCTGCAATACATGGGTAGTTGTGCCCCTACAAGAGCACAACAAAAGCCTGCTTACCTGTTGCTTGCAAAGACTCAGTCTTGAAAAATGTAAAGTTCCCACACAGGTTTCTTCTCTCAAAGTGCAAGATTATTGTATCAATCCAAGAGAGAAGACTGCAAAGAGAAGATAAATTAATGAGCATGTTGGCACTACAGAAAAGTAAAAAAACTCTGGCAGTAACATGCAGACAAATCGCTATGACGTTGTTCTCAATATTGCAGTTGCAAGTTCATTGATTTTCTGCTTTCAAAAAGTGTGTGTAATGATTTCATTTTCACCCTATTCTTGGCTCATTAAAATGAATGTGAAAGTATTAAGAAGGTTGGATCATCACCTTCAGAGTGTATGGATTAGAAAATAAAAATACCTCAACCTTTATAGCTAATGCACCGCCATATTTTATAGTAATGGTGCATAATGAATACGGTACCTACCCAAATTCATTCTAAGCTACTTTGTTACCAGAAAGAACTCCAATAAATTACACATATTAAAAGTCACTTCATTTTAGAGTTATTTGACTTGCAAAGTCAAGCACTCAAAAATCAGATAATACCTCATTTTCTCTGAAGCCACTGAATTCATCCTTTCTCATACAATTAACATCTAACAGGGAAATAACATATGATTAGGTACCACGTACCTAGGTTAGCCACGTATGTTTATGGCATTTATATATACAGTATATAAATGTTAGGACTGTAATTTAAACATGGATAAGCAACAAATAAACATAGTCTATATGGCTCAACACATGCAGCTCATTCTAATGTGTTGGCAAAATGCATTAGAAGATGATGAAAAAGATGACAGTTTTCACAGAAACAAATGCCTATAAACTGGCCAGGAATTTAACCTCAGCAATTGATTTGGCCTATAACAAAGATTTTAATTATTAAAACAGGGTGTAGTTCCCAAAGTCTCTTCTAAAAGCAAAGTCAGCACCAGAAAACTAACAAATTTTAAGCTGGATGACGATGCATTTCTGGAGATATAGTAGGTGAGGTCCCTGCAATACATTGACTAAATATGATAACAGCAGAGGTGCCTGCCAACAGGGGTCTTGTGATCCTAGGGTTCTCCCTTCATTTGTGCTGTCTTTCACATTAGCTTGCTTTCTTCACGTGCTTTGGAAAAGCATGCAGTCGAGTCCATGTGTATTACCCAACAAAACGATGGCATAAAGGAAAGGAAGCAGGGTGTAAACACTGAAAAGCCTCACTGACTAAATACGTCTTGATCATGACCTCCAATTGTTACTATCCATTAAATGTGTAAATTCATTGGCAACTTTTCAGCAATAAATAATTAATATAAGTGAGAGGAAGAAAACATGAATGTAATTAACTGCAGAAAACTTCCATGGAAGCTAACTATTCATAATAAAAATGCAAATTGAGTCTCACATACCAGCATGGTCTGATCTTGGAGAGCTGCTCTCTCAACTGAACTTAAATCCCAAAGAAGTTGTTCACATTTGTACGGAAGGTTAGGCCCTTCGTGCCACTGCATAGAAACCACAAAATTAAAATCAACACTTGCAAGATTGTTTGAATGTTGTTTGCTCAGCCCAGCTTTCTTACTCTTGGCTCCCACTGATATTTTCTTTTCATGTATATGGTCCAGTTCAAGGTTATTGTTTTCCAGTAGGGAGTTACTTTATGTGCCTGGACTCCAGGAATGATACAATCACGCTCTGTCCCTAGAAGATTTTAGCATTTTATGATGCATTTGCTATTTAGTTGTTGCACAGTGTGCTTTCCCTTGATAGCAGAATATACAGGTAATATTCAGTGCCAAAGGTGTCCCATAAATATGACGGACTACATGATTGCTATCATTGCGTCTTCCAAGCACAGTGTCAGAACAAGTGGTGGAGACAGAATCATAGATAACAGGCTCTCTAGGTACATTTTACTAACGTTAAGTGTGACAAATGCTATAAAATCAACAGCGAACAGGAGGTGCTTACCAGCCTGACACTATCAGTAAAATCCTGGATCACATTCAGCACAGGCGGCTATATTTCATGACAAACTGGTTTTCTTTCATTTTCAGGCTAAAAATCTCAGGGAACAATTCAAACACAAACTATTCTCAAAGATTCCAATAATCTTACTTTAAAAGACTAAATACAGTGATCATCTTGTTGATTATTGTTTTCTCGGACTCCAAGGACCCAAATGTGATTTACCATCGAAACACACTGTTTTCTCCCTTGCCAGCACAGCCTTTGTTTCATCTTCCAGGGCTCTGAAAGCTCCAAGTTACACTGCAACACAAATAATCTCACACGCAGAGCTTCAGAGATTCCCCCCAAGATTTTCCTGCTGGCAGAGCTGTAGCATTTGCCTGGATGCTCAGGGCTGTCTCCCAGCCTCCTGTTTATTTTCAAGTGACTCCTCTTTCTGTATACAACTGGAAATTTTTTGTTTGCTTTATTTCTTGTCTCTCCCTTTAAGTTGTTTTAAAGCAAATTTATACATACATAAGTATGTATTTTATTGTGTATGTTATATATAAATACATATATGTATGAATATTACATAGCATACTATATAATACTAGAACGCAGACGTGTATATAAAACCAACTGAGATGGCCACATTTTGACATCTAAACCCACCAGAATAGGCTTGTATAGCTTACTGGATGCAGCGCACTATTTCTATCCAAAATCTTACTAATAATTTTTGGTCTCTTAGATCAGTTTTGCTAAGATACTGCCTTAAGGAAGAAAAGTTTTTGTCATATAAAGTATTCTCAGGCCTATTTCCTCTTCTTTGACAACTGCCTGCACATACACTATAATAAAAAAAAAGAATACCATTGCCATTTATGATTTATTCCACAATATGTTCCCTTTTTCCTGTTGAGGTGAGATGCAGTCTTTCACAAGTTCTGAAAATCTGCATGCAAGTAAGCTACAGCATCAGCCTCAAGGAGCAGAGGAAGAACATAATGGGAATTGGACAGAGAATGTGTTTCTCCTGACAGAAAAGCAGCAGCCTTCTCTACCCCTTATCCACCAGTCCTAAACAGTTATTTTTTTAGTTGTATATATACACACAAGCCTAGAAGTCCAAATAGGAAGTAAAAGTTCAACAAAAAGCAAAAAAATATTTAGGCCTAAGTTTGGAAGCCAAAAGCTGCAAAATCCAGACTGGTCAGAAGGAAATAAGAAATTCATCTCTTCTAACCCAAAGGGAAGTTTTGAGGAGCACCACCAGAATATGCAATAGCTCAGTGTGAGTTCAACTGCCGTGTGACGGAGGCACCTTCATTCCCTCCCCATAAACCCAAAGCTTCCCTAAAAGTAATGAAGCTTTTGTTTTTTCTCTGGAAAACAGTTTCAGAAGACAGGGGTTTAGATATCGTGGAGCAAAATATGATTAAAATATTGTTCTTGAGATGGCTTCTGCACTCATTTTTGTCTTTCAGCATCTCTTTCATTGACTGGAAAGTGTTTAAGTAGTTATGATAGTAAAGCAGTGATATACAGTCAGGAGAAACAACTGCTCCTGTTGGCACACTTCATTGCATGTGTGCTACAGGATGAGTGTTTTGCACTGGGGATATAAAGAAACATTTGTATTCTTGGTGGGCAGAAGCTGGCTGTTTTCTGCCGCTTCGCACAACACCGTCCTACGTTCTGTCCATGTCCGGTCTTTTCATTGAAAATAAAAAAAGGAAAAGGGTTACTCATGGGCAGAAAGGTAAGAGTTCAGTTAATTAATGTCTGCATGAAAGGTGCAGGTGTATCTTATACATGATGAAAATTAGGCCTATTTTCAAAGCCTTCTTGCTCATTTACTCATGAGGATAATAGACAGCAAAGCAGCAGCCTATTGCAGTTAGCAGTAAAGTGTGATTCCTTCAGACAAGAACAATTATAAGAGGCCAACAGCGAGGCTCTGTAGTCTGCTTCCACTGCAACGTACATAGAGTCAAGGGGAAAGTAAATTAAAAGCTTGAGTGCTCTGCTTCCAGAGGCTTTCCCTGCAGCTGAGAACAAAAAGGAAAATCTTATATTGCTTGACACTAGGTAAAAGCTGTTTTTAAAAAATATGATCTTGTTCTTCTCCTTTTTCCTTCTAAGCAGCCCTTAGAACCTTGCACATGAAATATAATGGACCGCAGTTCATACTTACAGCCCCAGTCCTCCCTCCCCTGCTCGCCCCAGCAGCACCACGGTGCTGACGCTGGATGGGCAGCAAGGGAAGAGAGAGGACAGAGATAAGAAAAACTCCCTGCTTCAGACAGCAGCGCTGGTGTTGTTATGTGCATGCCTGAAGGCGAGCCTGGAGTGAGTCTTGAGAGAGCTGAGACTTGCAGGTCACACGATCCAGCCCTCATGAACAGCATGAGTCACATCCTCATTTGCTGTGAAATGTTACCAAGTCCCAGCAGGACGGTCTACTCTTTCCAGTTTGGGTATTTTCTAAGTCAGATTCTAAACAATTCAGATGTAATTACTTCTGAAATTAAAACCCTACTTTCTATGTGAAGACTGGTTAAAATTCCCGTTTCAACTGATGTCAGAGTAACATTCTGCAAGCCTACGTGAATAGTGTTCCCGACTTGGTACTACCAGCTCAGATTTGCACAGGCATTTGCTATCTAGTTTTTCATTTAATTCTTGAGAGAATTTCTTCTCTGACCATGACTCCTTTACAACTGCCATCACTGGACTGAGTTGGAAGTAACCTGCAAGATGAAAGCACAGGGACAAGTGTTGCTGCTGCGTTCACTGATAGAAGCAGAAACAGCAGTAACTCCATGAGGTCGGTTGAATCAGGCAGGTGAAAAGCAGAGGACTGACGGTTTGGACAAACCTATGGAAACCTGCCATGTCACAGCATAATGTCCATAGGACAGGGTTTGCAGAAGATCACTGTGAGAAGGTCCTGAGTCTTGGCATACAGTTAGACATATACGTGGGACTGTAACCTTGAGTGCAAAGAGAGAACAAGGGAAATTTAGTTCAGGAAAGGTAACCAGTCCCATATTTTAAAAAAAGATGAATTTGATGGAATAAGAAGGCTCTTTGAATAGTACTTATTTCCAGCAGAGGACATTTGAGGACAAATATGTTTTGAAAGAGCCTGTTTAGTTGGTATTGGGAAGGGCAACAGAGTACAACTGTTCAGCATGCAGATCTCTCACTGCATTACTCTAGAAACAAGTTGATACCTTCAGAGATGA
This sequence comes from Rhynochetos jubatus, assembly GCA_027574665.1. Taxonomy (NCBI): domain Eukaryota; kingdom Metazoa; phylum Chordata; class Aves; order Eurypygiformes; family Rhynochetidae; genus Rhynochetos; species Rhynochetos jubatus. Next base: position 36,526,696 of record CM050655.1, on the reverse strand, counting down.
CGAGATGGACTGAATTTGTTGCTTCTTCACCACTCTGAGCAAAATGTATAGGACAGGATATACAGAACATTGCTGAACCAAGGGAACAACTTAGGTTATTTGAAATTTAGAGCTGCTTTAGGGCTGCTCAGCATTGTGCTAAGTTATAGTAGCTCCTTCAGAGCAATTTTAGCAGCAAAGAATGCCCAAGTGCATGTTATTCCTTATTCAACCTACCTTTTCTGCACTTCATTTGTCCCATCCTATTTCTCAGCCTGTCTCCTCTTATCTTTGCTGTTCTGGAGATTGTGCAGGGAGCCAGTATGAGCAACGAGATGCCCAAGGGCCCCAATGTGCTGGTAGTTCCAGACTAGAAATCTGGGATAGCATTTAGCTCCCTTGCCACAGAGAGTTTTCTTATCATAACCACTAAACTGATGCAATGTTTTCTCTCAGGCAACAGATCTATTGCTATTCAGTTCTCTGAATATGTATTTCAGAAAAATGGCATGTTCCTATCATACCCACAACTCAACGTGTTTGCAAAGTATTTGCTCTGCAGTAAAACACCTATTTGCACATTCTTTGGGTTAGGTCTGGAACAAACATTTTTAGAGAGATGAAAGAGCATCAGCAGAACAGTATGTTTGCTGCCACCTACAGAAAGCAAGATGAGTCTACTAATGAGACTGGAAGCATGTGAACAGAAAACAGCTCAGGGCTAAGGACAGAAATCTTCAGAGTACTGCCTGTATCAGATAGCCAGCTTCAATAAAACGCTGAGAAATACTGGATCTGTTCGACAGACAATAACGTTCACGGTAGCTCAGGGCCAAAATGTTATGAAAATTCATAGGATGAAAATGGCCGCATTGTAAGATGTTGTATTTGTAGAGTAACTATTATCACACAGGGAAGGAGTTTTCAGTAATGAAACCCTCACACCTCCTTCAAAGGATCTTAAAAGTTATTTTAACACACATAACAATGCTTGTTCATTTAAACACAGCATGGTTTCCTAAATTCAGATAGAGTTGTAAGACACCAGATACATTTTATGCATTCAGTGCAGCACAATACTGTGAAGGATCTTTGAGATAAATGGAAGATCAGCAAGAGATGCTTTAACTGAGAAACAGACACTACCAGAAATGTCCATAAAACCAAATAAACAGTAGAATATTTTAAAGTACAGAGCACATGCACTTCATCAGTACAGACAGCACTGGACAACCTATCCAACAGGACTTCCTACAAATAACCTACTCAGAGATCTGAAAAAATTTGAAGTCATATTAATGAATTTGGGCTGATGAAAACCAAGAATTGGAATAAAGTTCTAAGGATCAAATATCAACAGAATTTTTAAAAGAGACTGTGAACTAAATTTGAAATTATTAACAGGTCATAAGACTAGTGCACAACTTCTACACAGGGACATATTTTTTAATGTGTGTCATGTAAGAAAGGTAGACTTTTTTTCCTGGTTCAGCTATGAGCTTTGAGTAGAACAGTCATCTTAAGAGCCTTAATTATCGGAGTTCTTCTTGCAAACAGTTTAAAACCTATAAAGAAAAGCAGGTGTTTGGGGTTTTTTCCTAAAGCTGATAGAAACGTTTCCAGTAAGTGATTTTCTCAACAAAATATCTATTCTTCTAATGCAGCATGGCTTATAGACATATATTGCTTTCAACACAGGGGTTTTGCTAAAGAGGATTTTTTCTGATGCAGGGTGGAATTACATATCAGAATAAGTTATAAAGAAAAAAAAGTTCTATAGTTGATTTCAGAAAACGTAGTCTGGAGGGGGCAATGGAGATGCTGCAGTTAAATCTGTAGAACTGTATGCAACTCTTTGCCCAAACTGAGATACAAGAAATTGGAACTGGGAGCTGGCAGAGTCTGTTCGGGTCTACTACAGATCACACATGCTAACGGCCCTTTTCTAGACAGGTTAAGATCAAACCCTCTCCAAAATTCAGCAGACTAATACCATGAAGCTTGATTTCCTGGATGAGCACCCAGGTATTTGGCCATTCTGGAATAAATATTGAAAAAATATTTCCCTATTTTTTTGTGGAATATTTTGAGAAGTCTGATTTACACTGGAAATAGAAACAATTAAGTTTTGTTTCTATTTCAGCAGAGTCCCGAGAGGTACAATTTAACTTTGGCCTCTAAGCTTTTGAAAATCTCTGTCTTGGAGCACAGGTGTGGTTCAGGGGGACTCTGCCAGGCAATACCTTAGCCTGGGCACAGGAGAGAAGCATGCAGCACAATTTAACTTCTAATGAATTAAGCTTGGACCAAAGACAGTAGAGGCTGAAATCTAGACACAGTACCAGCAACACATAACAAGAGCATTCAGTTCCTTTGTAATGAATACTAGATACAGGAAATATAATAGCTTGAGTGAAAGACAGCATCTTAAAATAAGATTAATTATACTAATTTATACATACTATATTAAATATACTTCATATATTGTCCCTGAGATACTTCTTCTGACTGTAGAAGAAAGGACTTGAAGAATATCTTGAAGATGCTAAGGGATTTTCCTTCTGCTTCCCATCCATTTCTTTTTCTGATAGAGGATATGAAAAAATTGCAGGCCTTGTGCTGAAATAAGTTTGGGCTTATTTCCAAAATTCCATCATTTTCTTTACTCCTCTCTTTTTTTCCCTTTCCCTTGACACCTTACAGAGGTTTTTGGATAAACAATACTTTGCATGAAAAACAGGAGATATTGATAGTTATTACTAGCTAATAAGGAAAATCCTACACTCCCTCATTACCTCCTCATAAAAAACATCCCCTGTAAACAGCTTTTACTGCAACGAAGACAGACAGCTTAACAAATCTGTGGTTTGGGGCTGTTATTCTTGCAGGAAGTAACTCTGTTCCAATAACAGAATACTGACTAGAACATAAACCCATCATCCACAGAATGTACTTAGATCAGAAAAGTGTTGTTTTTCTGATCTTTAATAGGTTTTATTATCAGCATTTCATAGCTTGAAAAAACTTTTCTTTGTATTGCATTTTTAATAAATACTCTTTATAGCAATACCTAGTGAATGCACAAGTTGAAAAATCCAGGGATCACAAAAGGGCACTTGAAACAATCATCTGCCTCCTTTCACAGACCCCAGCCACCTTTAATCTTTTTAATTCCTCAGAATTTCAAAGAACCTCCACAAGAAAATGTCCTTCAAAAGGAGCTTTTGAACCCTCTCCTGATGCAGAAATCTGCTCCAGAAGGAGCCCTGATTGATGTCAGACACCACCTGGGTGCTTAAACCTGTCAGGTGCAGGAGGCAAAGGAAGAAGCATGGTTTTCAATCAACTAATTCATTTCTACTCTTTAAAAGGCAGAAGCAATGGTGGAACCACAGCAGAACATAAGCGGAATTACAATTTTCTTCCAGATGTCCCAGACTGACAGTGAATTCAGGTACTGTGACTCTTCATTTTGCCTCCAAACCACATAACACCTCTCAGCACCGAACCACAGCTTGCTCCAGGAGAAGACTATAAAACTTGAGCCTAATATTGTCACATGTATCCATCTCTCCTCTACAGGCAAACAGTTCCAAATGCCCAACACATCCCTTATGATCCCCCTCATCGTATGTAATTTTATTTTGTATAGGACATCCCAGCAGCCTTCTTTTCACATTGACTGTGACAGGGAATTGAAGGTTGAGGGATCAGAAACTCTGGGACAAGCCTAGCTACACTGAAATGGCTGGGAATACTGCCATGATTTGACTGGGTTCAGCAGGCTGCTCCCATACTCTCCACAAAAGCCACTCAAAATATCTATCCTTTTTGTCGGGGCAGCTGATATGAACAGACTCAAACCACAGAGGAATCTGCCCTCCTACTTTCTCTTTTATTTAATACCAGACAGATATTTGGGGAGCTGCAAACTGTGATGCCTGCCTGTTTAATTTGGAGCTGCAAATCACTATAATATCAATTGTCGGATACATTCCTGCTGAGCTGTCTTAGAAATCAAATGTCTGCTTTCCGGCCTCTGGAACTATCACTGGAAGAGCAATGGAAGCAATACATGGAAACAACAAATAAATTCATCAAAGCATTGTCAGAGTACCACTGAGCTATCTGAAAAGCACCTAGGTGATGTAAAAGGTGGAGATGTCCCCTGGGAACAAAGAGAAAAAGGACTTCTGAAGCACACAAAGCATTTTTCCCAATGGAAGTAAGAGTAAATCTGATTAAAAAGAGACACAGTTGTTTATTGTCTTGTTCAATGCAAGTCTAGTCTTGTCCTTCCTTTAATCTGTTCACCCTAAGAAAGAGTCAGGACCATTAAACTGCTTTGCAAAAGCAACTAAAACAACAAGTAGTAGGAAAATATAAATTTTCTGTAATGCGAAGATTCAATTATTCAAGGAACAGCATGCTACACAATTAATTCTTTCTGGTTGTTCCATTATTTCAGGGTACCTGATCTAGCAATCCTTTGCTAACTGGTTAAAAAGAAACCAACCAAAACCCCTTTTTCCTGAAAAAAAAAAAATCAAACTCAATCAAGTAGCCATAATCAGTACCGGCACATATAATATAATCACAAAGACTCATCCCCTTCTGTATTTGGAAAGGTAACATAACATAACTGAATTTGCCTGAAACCAATTTTTCCAATTTAAACAAGCAACAAGAGTCAAACATAAAAAACCTCAGTAACGTTGTCCTATCTTCTGCTTAACAAGTGCTGTTGTGGCATTTGCCAACAATTGCCAATTTATTTTAACTTAGAAAAGAACTAAATCCCTTTTTAGTCTTCTTATTGACCTCAGTAGGTCTGTAATCTTCTTTTTTTGTTTAAATCCTATTAGAAGCAATAATCCTAACATTGTGCATATTGCTTTCTACATATAAAAGTGATCTATTACAACTGAGGTCAATACAAACAGAATGAAGCAACCACAAGTGCAAGCAACATATAAACCTACTCCCCACAAATTTTCCTCTTATTACCTTATTGTTTGCACTCATTTGCCTATTACACATCAAAAATCAGGAAATATTAGGTGCAGCTTTTTCCCATTTATCTTCCTAATATTGAAGGGCACCTTTTTTTTCCGATAAGTAAATCTAAAGCAAACATTAAGTCTCTTTTTAGGACAAGTGTGACAGCTTGCTGTTAGGTCCCTCTTCAGGGCAAGCATGACAGCTTGCTGTTTACAGAACCAAATATAAAGCTAGTACCCATCAATCACTATTCTGAAAACTAAAAGTCTTTTCATAAAAAGTATATAGCTAAGGTTTCTTAGAAACAAAACTGACCATAATATCGTGACACTAACTGAAGCACTTGGAAATGAGGGAAGAGACAATGAGGGGTGCCTGTGGCCCTTAGGCAGTCCATACAATAAACATAGAGATTGACTGTGAAGGTCAAACTCCCCGAGCATAAAATTATACTTCTTTTTTCCTGTTAAGTGTGGTTTGAGACAATCACAGTAATTAACTTAAAAATAAATAGCACAAAGAAACACTCTTCTTGGAAACAGAAAGTTTAGAAGATTTTCTCCTTGTCTTAGGAGATGAAAAAGAGCACGTAGTCATATAATAGTCATATCAATAAGGTTCCCGACCCTAAATTAAATGCCTTTCAGGAACTGAAGTACAAAAGAAGTGAGACAAACTCTTCTCATTTTGAACACAGTCTGTTAATAATTAAAAATTATATTTTACACAATAAAATCTAGAAAGGGCTGTTAAGTGGGAGAAAACTGTTGAACTAAAACATTAAGCCAAGATCAAAAACATTGATTAAGCTGGGTTTGTTTCAGTGAGCTTGAAATTTCACACTAAGAAAAGACATGTTTCAGCTCAAGGGCTTAGCTGAGTTATAAACAATCTGCATGCATCGATTTTGTTTGGAAAATATTTTGCTGAAACAAGTTGGATTTATCTGATCTCTTTCAATTGACTTAAAATCTATGCATACAAACTCTTATTTGGCTGCATACAGAAGGACCAGGAAACATAAGCCAGTTTTCTTGGGTTTGATTCCAACCATACTTTTCTTCCAAAAATTCTCTAAAAAGGAAATTCCATCTGTTGATTTTCTCCTAAGGCCATCAAAAAAAAAAAAAAAATTATTTTCTTATTATTCCTCTGGTTGCTTTCCACTTGTACTTTTGCTTCTCTGATTTTTCTCCACTTAGCACTGAAACCTGTTCCTTGGAGGGGTGGAGGTGGGGGGTGGGAAGGAAAAAGGAGATTGGAAATCACTAAGGTCTAATCACAGCATTTACATGATGGCAAGTCCTTGGCCTTTTTCATCTATCACTAAGAAATGACCCATTTAATTGTTAGTTACTTTAATGTGAGTGACAGATATCTAGTATGTGTCATCTTTAATGAGATTTGTGGTTGCCCAGAGATCAGAAAATATACATGCTGGAGGCTAGCTAAACTGCATCTTAACATATTAAAAAAAGATTTATATGGCCCTTGGACATCCTTGTGAAATACAGTAAGACTGATGGGACTTGTACCTAGATAACGTCAGAATATGACAATAAGTTAGTAGGATTTAAGGAGAACAACTTAATAGGAATAAGTAACTGCACCACTCAGTGAGCAGTAATGTGAAATTCATCACAGTGGTGATTATTTATATTGCAGTATCGAAGTAGCAGCACTATGATTAAGGTCCTGTTATGGAATTCAAATTTAACAAGAGTTTTAACCTTTAGTTTGTTGGGAAAAAAAGCCATTGAAATGGCAAGAAGTCAAAACAAAGAATATGAACTTTGAACTGTATTTCAAATAGTTTTTATGGTGGTTTGATGAAAAAATTATTGGTACATCAAGTATCATAAAATCTTTTGAATCATTTAAAATCTTGTGCTGGTTGTGGCTGGGATAGAGGTATCTTTCTTCATAGCAGCTGTATGGGGCTATAGTATGGATTTGTGCCAAAGACAGTGTTGATAGCACAGGGATGTTTTTGTTACTGCTGAGCAGCGCTGACACAGAGTCAAGGCCCTTCCTGCTCCTCACCCCTCCCACCAACAAGGAGGCTGGAGCTGTACAAGGAGTTGGGAAGGGTCACAGCTGGGACAGCTGACCCCAACTGACTAAAGGGATATTCCATCCCATATGGAATCATGCCCAGCATAAAATGCTGGGAAAGGAGAAGGAAGGGGGTACATCAGGAGTCCCAATTCAACATTACATGTGATGGAGCCCTGCTTTCCTGGGGATGGCTGGACAAATTCAGAGAGCTTAGCCAGGTTAAGAGAAAATAATTTCACAAATGTATGCAATATTGTGACAGCCAACCTTGTCAATAAAATTGCTACCTAAGAACAGAAGAATAATATTAAAGGCATATAACAAAGAACATAGTTTCTGAACATAGATACCTTCTAAAGATGGAAATGAAAGCGCTGTTGATCCCATTATAGGCAATACAAACAACACAAACATGCATGCACAAATCTTACTTCTTAGCCTTTATTTGTACACCTTTAGCCATAGAAGAGGTCAAAAATTTTTTTAGTATATGGGAATATTATGCCCTAATGTTAACTGTAGTTAGACCTTTTGATTGTTAATTGTAATTCCGGCTATCCCAATGGGCAAGAAACTTGAACCCTAGTTTCTAAAATCCAATCAAATAACAATTGGCAAAGCTGATAGTGCAGTGACGTGTCTGGAAATGGTAGGAATCTTGAAATTATACTAGGTCCCAGTTTCAGTCCATGTGGAACTGAGTCCTATTCTAGTTTTTTTGCACAACCCCACCTTTAATGTCCTTCATGTTTAACAAAAGGGCTTCTGCATTTGATGTCTCTCAGCAGAGAAACTCAAATCCCTTTATTTAAAGAGAAGAATAGCTTCTTTCTATTAAATATAGTCCCAAAACAGGAGTAGGTGCTAAGGAGGAGAACACTGTGACATTGTGACATTCAATAGCATGACACTGAATTGAGGCAAGATGATGAGATACAGCCCACATACACTGGTCATTGCCACTTTCAGAAATGACAGTAGAAAAAGATTTCAAAGATGTATTTTCATCTCTCACACTCAATAGAGAACAGCAATCTTGACACCCACATGCCTGACAGTGCTGGGTGATGTTTTGAAGAGACCACAATAAAATAACATTAGCTCACTCTGAGCAAACAGAATTACTTTTGAAAATGTCATGATTTGAAACAACTATACACCTATTTCTTTATCATGAAACCATGCCTCTACATTTTTTAAGTCAAATTAAAAATGCTACATTGGAAATTGCTTTTAACCACTAGAACCTACTCATAATTTTAGAACCTGGGGCAAATAAAATAATTTTTCAACAGAATATTAATAAGACCTAAATATGCTTTGTTATACCTTTTGCAGTCCTTTACATCTTTTCCTCAGAATAAGCAAAGAGATAATTATAAACCAAACATGGACCAAATTATGGTCCAAAAAGATGGGTAGAAGCCATTGAGTTGAACTAAGACAAGTTTCTCTCTAAATATTCTTCAAGAATAAAGTTATTATAAGCTGCTTCCCCCTTCACATTTGCTCAGCTGTCGTGCCCTGGCACATCGAAAACATCAGGCCTCAGCCTGCTCTGCGGCTTTGCCCACTCATCTACCAACAGCGTATGGGGAAGGAGGACCTGCAACTTTATAGAAGTCCGCTGTGCTGTCATACGCTGGTTTGCACACCCGTCGCTCCTGCACCCCAGTTCGCTTTGTAGGTCAGGTAGGGTCTTGCCCTTTCTTTGCCCTGTAACGAGCTCATTAACTGCTTGCTTTCAAGCAGTCATCTAGCACCTTTGTTGCTGTCTGTACTGTCACGCTGTGAGGGCTTGAATGATGCAGCTGACCCAGGTTGCTGGAGCTTGAATGGAGAGCTGGGACTTGCAATGTCTATAATGTCAATTTAATTGTCCCAGATTTAGCTAGGGTTTCATCGAATGCACTTGTTTCAAAGCCTCTTCGTAAACCTGAAGTCTTGGCATTTTCTGTGGAAGTCATTATTGGAAATAAGTTCAATCATGTTTCAATATAAAGCTGCAGGCACTATTAGAGACATTTTTTGTGGCATAATGAGCAGTTCTGCAGCATTTGCTCCGCCTGGCTCTGTGAACGACAGCATTTTATTGTTCTCAAATGCATTTGTAAATCCACCTTTTTCTTGGTCATGTTGCTATTTGCTAGTAAGTCTCCCTAACAGAATGAGGTGACTTTTAGATGCATTCAAAGGAGATTTGATTACAGCATTAGGAATACCTTCATAAAGCACAGAAGTTGGATACCCACTTCTCAGCTTAGAGCATGCTTGAGCAAAATGGTCCAAATGAAGTCAACAGATTGAAGATCCCTACCCATTGCCTATAAAAGTGAAAGAAAATTAATCACTGGCTAATCTTGGAAGAAAAAAAAAGAAAAGAGATTTATTACAAATTTCAAGCAAGTAAAAGGTCTCGTATACTCATTTTGTTTAAATCTATTTTGTAATGTCACTAAGCATTTTATGCCGGGGGCAACAGTCTTATACAGCCTCTTGCTGTAGTCTCCCTGATTTCTTTCCTCTTGACCCAGGGTTCATACTTGCAAGGTAGATACTTAAGGGACTGCTCGTTTCCAAGCTATAAACCGATGCCTGGTTTACAGCAAACATCCTTCTTCCTTAAAAAACGTTCACCGTTCTTCAGCAATATTTCCAACTTAGGGCACAGCTTTACAGCATTTGAGTTACGCTATAGAACAGTGCTGCAAAACTTGTTTTCCGAAGAGGATGTTTTCCCATTAGTGATGTATTTACTATTGCCACTAGGTACAGTCAAGCCATCATTTATATATCAACCTTCCCTTGCGAAACTGAGTGTTTGTATTCAGTATCTCTCAAGCTGTTACTGTTGTCACTGAAAATAAAGAAATAGAAGTATTCTCTTTTACTAGGATATAGAGAATGATGTCACAAGACTAGGAGGAATTAATTGTAGAAGATGAATAGTCAAAAGCACCTCAAAAGCTTGTCTGGATTTACCAAAAGGACAATCCACATGTATGCTCTACAGGAGAAAGAAGGACCTAGAGGATGCCTCCAAGAGGGACAATGTACTCTAAGATTGTCCTTGTGCTACCTGAAACACTGAAGGCAGAAGTGGGGATCCACTTAGAGTCAGTCCTTGTCCATCCCTGCCTTGCCTCCCTGTTCAGCTAAAGTAGTGTTTGAAGAGAGCACATGCACTACCACACACTACCATGCTGCTGCTACCACTACACACTCATGCCTGTACAAACACGTCCACCTCTCAGGAGTTCCAACCAACTTGTTTCTGGTTCAGGATCAGCTCTCTACTTGCATGATCCACTAAACACTTCTTTCACTGATTTATAGAGTAAAGGATTTCTTTGCATCCAGTCTATTAAAAAAATAGTTGCAAGAAATCATGATTTGGAAATTTCATCTGAAGAAGTTTAAAGGCAGCTGAAATAAAAAGCCCATATTTTGTCTCAAACAACCCTTTCAACATTGCTTTCAAATATGTTACGTTTTACAGCCAACCAGTATTACTTTATTACCTATTAAAAATGGTGTTTGTATTTAAACATCTGCAAGATGTTAAGCATTCCCAGTAAAATTCTCAGTAAGCTCAACTCCCACCAGCTACAGATGGAGAGGAGGGGGCTGAGAAGTACACTGCAAGAGTCATTCTTCAGTACATATAAATTTAATTCCATTTTGATAGGTGTTGTGTTTTGGGACCACAAAATCACTCTCCATATTTAGAAAGCTGACTCTTACAGCAGCTAAAATTTACACTTCAATCTCTCTTGAAGGTCTGTATTTTTCAAGCACTTTGACACTGTGTCTTGTTAAGAAGGTCCACAGTATAAAACCCATCATAAAATCCATAAAACCAGGAGACCACAGTATAAAGCCCATTATCTTCTCTCTACTGGTTTGACTTGAAAGCAAAGCAGCTTTCAGCTTTTGGAATCTAATGTTATCTTGTGCCAACGGAGTGCATTCTTCAGGGGTAATGCTTTGTGAATAATTAAGATTTATGCAGAACACAAGTTCCTTCTCACACCAAGTCATTGCTTAAGGTTTTTGTTGGCTGAATAATTATATACTCCTGCTAGATTAAATTGAGGTTTTAGCCGAAACAAAATGTCAAAACATATACAATTTCTCCTTTACCATGCCCTTGAAAAGACATAAGAGCCATATCTCAGAAAGAGTCCTTCATCTTAGTAAGGTACTAAAATTAAAGGAAGAGTTGTCATATCACCTGATTTTTAATACCTTTTCCATCAACTCTGTTTAAGCAGATAGGACTACTCTAGTCCAATCTAAGACTAAAGCAGTTAGAATATTAACAATGTGAGCAACTTCATTAGGAAGACACACGTTTACACTTAAGTCAAACTCATTAAGACTGATGATTTTGAGTTATTATACACCATAAATCATAACTATACGTTTTCCTCTCAGTAGTATTTTAGCATTTAACAGACATGGTACCATAGCAGAAAATTTAATTTGCATTATACAATATCTAACACAACTGAGTCCTGATCCCTGTGTGGGGAAGAAGGTTGCACTCAAAAAAAAAAGAGAGAACATGAGAATCTCTCTCATAACACTTATAGACAACTCCATGAGTTATTCTCAAGTAAGAAGCTTTCTAGAGATCAAAGGAGCACAATATATCAAAGCTTTGGATGTACAACAGAGGTTTAAAACACTAATCTACATTCTGAACTTCAACACAAAGACACAGGAGCCAAACTGCACCCCTCCAGATCTCAAGCTGCTTAGACTAAATTCACTTTCGGGAATTATTGAGCAGAAGTGGTCTGAGTTTGTTTTGTTGGTTGGGGTTTTTTTGGTATTTGGAGATCTTTTGGTTTTGTTCAGTTGTTGGGTTTGGGGCAGGGTGGGGGGGGTTGGTTTTTGTGAAGAGTTTTTACTTTATTTTTGTAAATCTTTGTATTTCACAGAAGTTCACTGAAGTGAGAGCACCATGAATTCAGAAAAAGGTGTATATAAAAAAACCAATCACTACCCACTTCTCATTAGTATTTTGCCTAGAACATTACTAATCTACAATTCACAACTTTTAAATTTAAAATTATTATGTACTATGCATTCAGATTCTACTAGCACATCAGAATCCATGGCAGCTTAACTAAATTTTGAGCATACATCATTAAGGAAAAAAAGTCCACTGGATATAAATCTCAAGATATGGATGAAATATGCTTTATGTAATGATGGGCAAGTCAGACATATGACAGTCAAGTCAAAGTTCTCAACAGAACATCCAAAGGGTTTAATATTAGGCTTGAGGATATGGTTCAGTTCACTGTAAAGGCAATAATAACCTGCATTTGAGAGAGGTCATTGGAGAACCCAACGGGATCATTTGCTGTTGCAGTATTTGATTATCTTTTAGCAGAATACTCTAAAAAAAAAATATTTCCTCATCAAAAATGTCCAACATAAAATTTACTAAGTAACAAACACCAAAAAAACCCTGTCAGAGAAGTCACTCTCAACGCTTGGTAGTTGAGAGACATAACCCAAGGTTGCTGAGGCCCTAGGTTCTATTCACAAGCAGTCAGTCCAAGAAAATGATGGACTAGAGCAGATCTCAGGCAAAAACTCCCAGAGCAGAAAGAATGTGGTTCCAGTCACCTCTGATGACTTAAGCCTCCAACAAGTAAATGAAGGCCCATAATAGTATGTAAATGCAGGAGCTGTTTGCTAATAATACACAGGTAGCAGGCAGGAATAATTTTACTACTTTTTAAATTATTTTGTCATCACATGTATTGTTCAGCAGCCCAATTACCTGAATACCAAGCCAGGGGAAAAAAAAATTCCAACAAAATTCACTTTCAGAGAAAGTAAAAATAATATGGGATGATGATTAGGAAAGTACTTCGTTTGCAGGAGATAATTTGACATCAACAAAAAGAGCGGTGACATCAGGAGCAAGAACCTCATTAGAAAAAGTTTTGCACAAAAAGACAAAGCCTTCACAAGACAACAGACCCTCCTGGTGAAATGTTGGCAGCCCCAGTTCTTTCATCATTTAGGTTGTTTCCTGTACCATATGGCCAAAAATAAGCTTCTAAACTGACTCATTATTAAGAGAAGAGTTTTAAGAAGAGTGAGCTGTGTGGCCTTACACAGAGAGTAGCCTCCACCTCCCTTCTACAAAAGGCTTTGAGTAACAAAATTATTCTCTAGTTTATTTGTACCAAACCCTGATTCTTGTAAGTTTGCAAACAGACTCAGACATGTAAAACCTACTCATCATGTCCTACTCTTGCAAGTAGCAAGAAAAAGTAACAGATAATTATTGTGGTTCCTCTATTTTAACCACTGAAAATGCTAGGTGCTGCTGAGCAGCACAGTGTGGAGAAAGAGCGGTTAATTGCTTATAGAGTTGGGAAGATCAACTGAGACAGGATTTATTTGTTAAGACTGCAAGGATACAAAGAAAACTAGAAACCACAGCTGCTGAGATTGCCCATGGTCTGCAGCGCATTTATTGCTATTGGGACAGACTAAGAACGTAGATTTGAACTCATGCTTGCATGAAATACGGAGTTGAATGCTGAAATTGTTTGTATGGATAGTACTTAATCACAGACATGCAGATTTGTCTGAAAAATAAAAGACAAAGGAAGAAAAAGACGACTAGAATTGTCCTATTACTAATACTAGCCATAGTAAAATACTGCAAATCTTTATTCCTGGTAACTGTTCCACATGAATACGTCCACATTTCCACATACTATACCTCAGAGCACTCCCGTTCTAGGGTAAGGACAGGGGAGACACTAGTTGCTCTGTGATTCTTCCTTTGTGCCTAGATACAGTTTTTTCCCCTTAGAACAAGATTGTTTTGCCCCAGCTCTCATGCAGATGTTCGGAACTGCACTAACAAGTACTGGAAAATAGACATTTTATAAAATGAAAGAGCTTTAATGTCTCAGTGTTAGACCCAGACAGTCAAAGCCTGCCTAGATCTCATGCATGCCCTGCTACAAATGTCTTCATAGAGAAGACAGTTGAGGACCTTCATTCTGCTTTCTTCCATCTACCCAAGGAGGCAGAGATCACCCTTCTTCCACATTAATTATGACTTTTAAGACAACCTTGTGATCAGTTACTTCAAACAGTGGAGACCAACTCAACGTTGTGTTCAGCCAGACACTCCCTGAAAACAGAAACAGAGCCAGCTTATCTCCCAAAGGGCTTGGCAGTTGGGGATTTTTATTCCTTACTGTGTGCACTAACTTGTAAACAGCAAGCCAGAAAGATGCAATTGAGTCATGACTGCATGCTGTGGTGTTCTGGCATTCAAAACAAATCTGACAGATTCCAGACAGATTCAAGGTCAGCAGTTCTGACATTAAAAGGTCTGAGTTTTTAAAGACTGATTGAAACTTAATCCAGAAATTTGGTTTTGTGCATTTTAGATACCATAGGATACATTCTCAGAAGAGTATTCATGCAAAAAACTCGCGGGTAAATTCACACGTATGAAAATTAGATAAACACCTACATGGTCTAAAACAGCAATCTATTTATCTGTATTCACCTGCAGTCATCATGCAGACTACAGCGCTTGACAGTCAGAATACAAAAGCTAATAAACCGAAATTCAGTTATATTCCAGAAAGAAGTCACAAGCAAGGATTTTATCAGCCTGCAATGACAAAAAGAAGCCAAAACAGGTACACCAACTGCTCAATAGATTTTTTTTTTAAATTACAAGAGACTGAGAAATAGCATGCATAATTTACTCAAGAACTTCCAATAGCCTTTCTGTTTTCTCCACCAAAATAAAATAAATGTTCTAATTCTCTCCTCTTTCTTATGTGACAAGAGCTGTAACAGATTTAAAATATAATGCAATTACTGTAACTAAAATTGTTATGCTCAAAATGGATGCTTCTATTCAGCTGAAAGTTCTGTGTTAAAGTCCAACACTCTCTATGAGCAGTACATTGGGGACATAGGATAACAAATTCATGAGTCCCTACATGAGCTTGTTTGTTTTCATGTCAACACCATGTACACAGCAGAATTACAATTCCAAAATCACTTGGAATGAAAGTAATAATAGCTATTAATGTCATTGCCTGCAAAGTACATGGAAATTCTTACCATTCTTATATAATCAATACAGTCTGATATGAAGTGTAAAAATGCCAAATTCAATGTACAAACAATATTGTGCCCTCAAGTTAGTCAGTAGCTGAAACACATGCTTATGTTTTGGAACATGACTGAACTGAGCCCACACATTTCTGTTTTTAGCATGTGTGATTCTATCAAATATGTTCAAGGTTAAAATTCTGGTTATGTTCTGTACTAATAGCTATAAAAACTAACAACTGTTGTGCAGATTGGAACATTTGTGTCACTTATACCAGGATAAACCAAGAGAAATTTCACATGGTGCTTAAGTACTTCACATAGAAACTCAACTAGCTATTTTTTTTTTTTTTTTTTTTTTAAAGTAACAGGCAAATCCAAAGCAAGACTTGGTGGCTGGAAGGCACATGGAATTTATACTGTAGCTATTTTTAATAATGACATTCATTAACCATCGTAACAAATGACTAAACAATATGACACAGATACCTTTCTGAAATGTCTTCCTATTATACAGCATCACCAGGTAAAACCCCACTCTCTTAAGCAGATGCAGTCCTAAGCTGATCCCCCCTTCATCTGAAAACCATCCAGTCAGAGGACTGACACTTTGTGAATCCACATGAAAAAATGAAAAAAATCACCGGGATACATGGAGCATGCCTGCAGGATAGCCAGGGGAGTGTGAACCCCGAGGCAGGAATATATCCAGTCAGATCCCAAGGACATGAGGTCCTTCCCATCACATTCAGGAGTGCCTAACCGCAGAAGGCCCTAAAAGTTTCATCAGTCCAGATTCTTAATTCAGGTAAATTAGCATAGTTTAACTGGGATAAATTCACAGAAATTGTGGGCAGGGAATTTTTTGTTCTTCCAAAGAAAAGAATGTCTCTTCTTCAGTACCCTTTTCCAGCATCTCCCTTTCCCTACTCAGGACCCAGTTTCATTTGGCTTTTCTGCTTTTAAAGACCACTCTGGTCTGGGCAGAACATCACCACCTTTTTGTTGCCAAATTTGACAGACACAATGTACAATGAGCACACTGTTATATTTCTTCTTGTTTATGGGAAGAATCAACAAGATTATTACAACTTTTCCCCCCCAAATACATGTCTTGACAACGTTTTCCATCCTATACTGTATGTCACTGAATAGAATTTTAAGGAAAGCTTATTACATAATTCAAATTCTCTGTAATAATTTTCATAGTCATGACTATATAATTAACCACAACATGGTAAAGTAGCAAAATCACAATTCAAAATTTCTAGGGATGACTCAAACACTATTAACATCAGAGAGATTATTGTGTTCTTGTCTCTCACTAAAAACCACAAGCATACACATCAATGAAGACTTAACACCAACATTTTCAAAAGTCCAATCAGTTTAAATCAGTCTCTTTGTTTATGAGCAACATTTCCAAGCACCATAAATGAATCGGTTCCCGGTGCCAGATTCCAGTTACACAGACTGAGCAGCATTTTATAACATTCCTCTGCCAAATTATCAGAGCTTGATCAACATGCAGCTTTGCAGATGTATCACATCATCAGGACCAGATGTTTGGAAGGAAAATACCTACTCTCTGCAGATGTCAAGCCTATCGCTCTGACAGAAAGATCTTCCAACCAAGTCCTCCTGACAACAAACCTGGAAGTACTTGATTTTTATTTTTTTTTCATGTCTAGAGACACACAAGGAAAGGTTGTAGGCAATCCCAGTCGTCCCAGTGTAATTAACTTCTTGTCCTCCAGGCAAGAAAAAATGTGAGCAATTTGTGTGAACATTGGAACATTTATGCAGAACTCACTTAAAGCGAGGTAACTGTTTTCCATAATACAGTGGACTCTGGATAAGGTTATATTAAAAAGTGTCTTTAAGTGGGTAACATCCCTTCACCAAACCTTTTCATCTCCCTGAATTTCTTACCATGGTATAGATATAGCATTAGCCAATGACTACCAGTGGACTGTGATACATTTTCAGATATATAGCACATCAATAATACAGACATCTACAAAATATATTTATACATTCATTTATATCTTTAAAGCTATACCACCAAGTCTTTATTATTGAATTCAAACATATAGTGTAGCTTTATTGAAACATGGGTTTTTTTTTTTTCTGTGATTTATAAGTTGTTAAAGCAGCAAGATTTAAATTTCTTTAGGAATAGCACATTGAAAAAGTCGCTCATCTAATGGAGGCCATTAAGCTAATGGAATCACATAGGGTGGATAAGACCTTTAAGTTCATTGAGTTTAAGATCTCCATTTCTTCTTTCATAGAGACAAGTTTATATTAAGGGGGTTTCTGGGCTGTCAAAGGTGACAAACTTGTTTGCAAATGAGGAAGGCTTGAACCAAAAGGTCACTAAAGCATCCAACTGGGCTAGTGGGCTGGGCAAACAGGGACATCTGAGAGCAAGAGATATCTTCTGTAGTATCTTGGCTACTGGCTTCCCTCCTCACACTCCTGCAGATTCAGGTTAGGCTGCATCCTCTATGCCTACACAGCCACAGCACCAAACACGACACATGCAGCACAGGATCCATGCTTGAACTAGTGTCATTCAGCTAGAATGCCACAGGCTGATTAACCTCCACTTTGACAACACACCTGAGAAGGTTAGCTTGTCCTTTTGGGCCGCTTAATTTGTTAATTTAGTTTGAATGCAAGTGGACAGATGAGCATTTAATATAAGAGGTAAATTCTTTGAGCCATGAAATTCAGATCTAGACTTCTCAAGCATTAGAAAACAGGTGATAAGGTTTACTTTGTGATATAAATTTTCTTTAAATATAACCTATTAAGGCTGGAGCTATGATTTTTCCAAGCTGCCCAAGCTGAATAATTCCTGACCAGGTTCTTTTAGCTAGGCTATGTATGAAAGGTGTAATGTTTAATATCAGATTTACTTATTTGATTATATTTGATGTAACATGGGATTTTTTTTATTTAGCAGAGTGGTACTGCAATATACTAAAATCCTAATAGAAATATAAATTAACAAAACATAGCAATTACAATACACAGTTTAATCACAATACCAGTGTGAACCCTACTATCAGTGTCTAATATGCTCACCATCATAACTGTGAGTCTCCTGAGGAAGGAATGTATGAGTTTAAACCAGCTCAAGCCCATTCCTCTCTTCAAAATTCTTTAGTTTTTATACTCTGCATTGGACTGAGACACATAGCCAACGCGCTCACCTGATGTAACTGTCTATCTGAAACTAAGGCCACCCTCCAGTCGCCTTTGGGTTGAGATAAATTCAGCTTTCTTTGCAACAGTCTTGATCAGTCACATTATTCTGAGCTTTATGGATACACCACCCTTGCACACCTCCTCTGAGGCCTCTTCCACTGTAGGGGTTTCTTGATCAATCACACAAGCCAAGACTCTGATACCCAACTTGCAGTGCTAAGCTTGAAATTCCTTACAAATTAGGAGGCAGATTTTAGATGCACACCAATGTATTACAGCACGCTGCCAGAATGCCTGGCCTACCTGTACAGTCCGTCGGTAAGGAACCAAATAGTACCTTTTAAATAATGGGTGGTACTTCTTTGAGAGTGACTGGAAACATCGACTTATATTTGCCTAGAGTAGACCCCTACCAATGATTGTTCTATTTTTTAGGCCTACAGTCCTCTCTAAGGCTCTGCCTTTCAGCATCTCATTCTTCTCAGATGGGTGTCAGGAGAGCTCACAAATGCCTGCAGTCCCTCTGCAAACATTGACACTTACTTGTCCAGATGTGCAGGTGGCCATTTACTGAAACCAAGTTATTATGTACATTTTCATTCATTTTTGTGATTCTGTTAGGCAAAATTGTAGCATTTTCTAATGGACTGGATAATCACCCCTTGGGGGCAAAGCTCTTGGCCTTTCTGCAGCAATAAAAGCAGTGGAGTTTCCAAAACGGCTCACAGTGATTATTCAAAAAAAAAAAAACCCACACCACCCCTCAAGGTTTATTTAACATCTGTCATATCTCCAACTTGCATGCAACTTAAAAAAAACTGAGAAAAATCAATTTTCTATATATGTTCTCTTAATTATTAGCCTTTGACATACAGTGATAAAAGGTGGGGTACTAGCCAAGGGGAGCTAAAATCACTGTCTCATTCCCTAATAAAATATAATTTCCAGTACTTTTTACATCTCATTATAGCCATGTCCCTTGTCTAGACTGCAGATTTCTGAGGTCAGTTCTATATTCATATTTACCCTACTCGCGTTGCTTCATTAGAAATAATGCAGAACCAACAACATCCCTCAAACATGTGGAAGGTTCACAGACCTAGTGTCTGGGTAAAGACCAACAAAGAGGTTGGGCAAGATCCAGGTATGTACCACACTTTCTCCATCTCTGGCCCTTTGTTTCTATAGAAAGGAACCACAGACAAGAAGGGAGCTGTGGTGTACTCAAATAGGTCTTCTGAGCATCCAGATTACAGATATGGAGACTGACATTAAAGCAAACTCACCCTTCACTTCAGATGCAGCTTGTGACTTTACTGACTATTTGGAAGCATCTGTAAACGAGATTTGAGTTATACACTCAAAAATACTGGCTTAAATTCAGGAGTTGTATTTCCCCATAATTCTTCAAATGAGAATCTCCAAAATATGTTCGGAAAAAGAATGGATCACATTCACATTTTGTAGCAAGTCACTCACATCTCTCTTGGTCAGCATGCTCAGTCTCTGCTTCTCTGTAGGTATAATTAAGGTACTGGCAGCCTGGTTTAATAAATATTAGGCACATTTTGGGTGTGGCTCTTTCTCCCTGTCTGCCTCTCCCATCCTGTCCTCCCCATCCCCACTACTATCATTTTGTTGACAGATAGAATTTATTCCTTCCGGGTTCAACCATTTTGGATCTTAAAAGCAACACAAGCAATTGCAGGACAAATTTTCATTTGGCAATTTGCTTTAGATTCCTTTTAAAAGCACTGTTTTAGGGGTGAAAAGGATAGTTACTTCTTCATGTGTACTCTTCTACTAAGACTATCAACAGGGATTAATTACTCTGAACTGCGTCAAGGGGTTTCAATAATATTTGTGAGTGAGGAGTTCTGCCGAGACCCATTCACTCATTTCACACCAACAGCTGAAGCCCAAACTGCAGCAGTATCCACTCACTAGTAGACCAGCTTTAAATTTACTAGTGTTGGCAGGGACTGCCATCTCCCTGCTGAAAGTCAGTGGCATGACATAAGCACATAAGATTATGAGATCTCATTATGTCAGATCAATGAAGTGGGTTTTACCCCACATATTCATACCGTGTCTATATGCACCCCTATAGACTGCATCAGTTCAACTGATTAATGTACGATTAATCTTTTGAGACATTTTAACTTAAGTGTGTGTATTTGAATTGAAAACAGGAAGGCTTACAAATGGGTGTCAGAATTTTTTACAGAGTGGGCCTTTACGAAACATTCCATTCAGACACTGGTAAATATAATTGCAAGCTGAGTGATTTTTCTGTATCCCTTGAACACAGCCATCCCAAGGTCAGCCCTGCAGACACAGCAAGAAGCTGCTGATAAGGACCAGCTGACAAGGTTTCTTTCAAGCGGTATCTGTACCTTTCATTGCAGAAGATATCATGAATACCTAACCTAGAAAATATATATATATATAACATCATATCAACTCCACAAGCAGTAATACAAACCACTTCTAAACATGAATAATGTATATTAGACATAAAGTAGTAGGAATTAGAAATTGCTATCAGAAATTAGTCTTAGTCAATAAGAACCCAGAGTCATGCTCAATGCTGTGTCAGCTGAAGAAAAAGATACATTCAGTTTCTAAAAACATTCAAGGAGACTGTATTCCTATTTACTACAATTAACAAAATTCAAATTAATGTAATTAGAAATTTTCCAGTGCCAAAACCAGGTACAGTTCACCAAGTTCAACAATCATCTTTCTATTTGAGAGTTCCTGGGCAGTATAATTTTTTCAAATCAGTTTATTTAAGTGTAACTAAATAATTTTACAGAGTACACACCATTAGCATGTGACATGACAGTAATCATTTGCGTTTCTTGAGTCTTATTTGCATTTCTACAAGAACAATAAGTAACGAGAAAGTGTTGAAAACAGATTTTGTTTATTTTAAAGCAGATTTTTCTTATGCTAAATTCAGCTCTCTGCAGATATACTTTATCCAGCACTAACAGGCTATCTTCACAGAATCAGGGAGGTTGGAAAGGACCTCTGGAGACCTTCTTCATCCAATCCCCCTGCTCAAAAATGGCCACCTAGAGGCATTTTGCCCAGAACCATGTGCCAGACGGCTTTTGAATATCTCCAAGGATAGAGTATTTGTCTTTCCCTACATCTCAGTTACATAAAATTGGAGAACATGTGAATATAGATCACCTTCCAGGTGTGTATTAAAACATCTCAAAGCAGAATTGCAACACTTGTTCCAATGAGGTTGGCCAAAGATAGGCCTGCTCAATCCTATTCACCCGGATACATCAACATGAACTGATTATGAGTACTGCTTTTGCAGTTTCAGGTGTACAATATATCATGACAGGTAAAAATCAGTCTGGAAGAAAACATATACTATGCAGCATTCATCCAAAAAAGAAGTGACCCCAATGTTTTCTGAGATTCTAAAATTTCTTTCATGGAGATTTACCAGTCTGACACTATATGATACCATGGTTCCCAGATATAAGTAATAGTGCAATACTACCAAACTGCTTTCACCACTCTGCTGTCCTGCATGGGTTTGGTCCAGCCACCCTTTTCCTCTACATCCACATCCACATATTTCAGTTTCCACCCTGGCTTGGCACAGGGCTCAACCCTGCGAAGGATTAGGGATCTGTAGAGCTGCAGAAGGGCAGTAAGATCCCCACTTGGTGTGAATTTTATTATCGGTATAACATCAGATTCAAGTGGGTTTGCTTCATTTCATCCTCTACTTCCTCTATGCCAGAAGTAACAACTGCCAGAAAACACTGAAAGGATTATTCAGATGCTGTTACTACTCCTGCTGAAATCAGAAATTTCAGAACCTTTTAATTCATGACTGCAGTGTTGGACAGCTGCATTCCTTATTCCAGTTTGTCTTCATAGTCAGAATTGAAGCAAAATGACAAAATTTGTTTTGTTTGAAATTTAGTATTAAACCCAAAGCTTAATAAATGTTTTGATTTCAGTCTAATTGTTTTGTGACTCTTTTTACTTATGCTATATTGTATGAAAACAAAATAAATGTCAGAACAACAGAAACACTGAAAGAAAAAAAAAAATAAGAGAACAGAATATATCCACTGGAATATTCTACAGAATGACTTAGCAATGTGACTCCCAGAGATCGCTTAATTGAATAAGTTGGTCCTTCCCAATGGGGAAGGAGAAAATGATTTTTTAAAAATTGACTAAAAGAAAAAGCCACCATGAAATCTCTACTAGCAGCATTCATTATTTTTTAAAGCAATGGTAAAAATATGCAAATAACTTTTTATTTGTATTCTATACTCAAATTCAGCAATATTTCACTGACATGGAACCTGACTGAGGGATGAACACTACTTCAGCAAAACACATCTGATTTTTTCCCCCTCCCTCCATGTGCTTAAATAAAGGTTTAATTGAATAAAATTTCAGTAACTGTCCATTTGAAGTTACACAATAAAACTCACTTAAGGAGTAAAGTTCAGTACCAGCCACTTGTATTTTTGTTTGATTTTCCAGCTGGAGGTACTTAGCTTGTAAAACATTAAACAATCAGAAAATCAAATCTTCATTCTATCACCTTATCTTCTCCCACCGTTAAGACATGAAGAGAACAATAATTCAATCAAATACATTATTTAAAAAATGTGATTAAACAGCCTAAGTTAGCTCTTAAATCATTTAGGCATTCTTATGTTGCAAGATAGTATTTTCATGTTTTATCTAGCTGTGATAAACTGAATGCTGATTTTGCAGGGGGAAAAAATAAAAAAAAAGTACTGTCACTTGATGCAGACCCTCACTCAGGTACGGATGCGTAGGCTCAGTGTCAACCTAATTAAAAACAAGGTAGAAACTGCGTTTCGTGCTGTACACGGACATGCCCAATTGAGGATCACCCTCACCTATTGAACTGTAAAACCTTTTATGGTTCAATAGAAAAGGAAAAATACTGTTGTAAAATTTAAAATGAACTCATTAACTTAGTACCACAGTGTGCCTTTATATTAATGAGCAACCTGTAGCTCAAATATCGTTCAAACATTCTGTCATTCATTAATTCATCACACAGTTAATTACAAGCAATATTTTTTATATCTACTGTTACATAACCTCACTTTGCAAAACACTATTTATCTGTGTATGTTGCATATTTAGAAACAATATACAGCACCAAATACCATGTATTAACCTCACCACTGTAACTGCTCTTAGGCTACTGCCAAATTAACCTTAGTGCCAGGATATGGACTTCTAATACTGAACATTTCCTCCTCATCAAAATGTGTGAGATGAAAAAGATTCTTTTGCCTTTTCTGTAAAGAAGTATTGGACCTTGCATTATGCTAGAGGGACAGATAGCAGTTCTCTGCAAATAACACAAGGATCTCACTTGGCATAACTCAGTCTAATGCAAGCGAAAACATGGTAATTACACCTGTTAGTAGAGTGAAGGATCTGCTCCATAAATTACACAATGTCTCTTGCTAAATAAACTAAAAAGATAACAATCATGTGATGGAATAGCAATTTACACTTGCTTTTTCGCTGCACTTTATACGCAGTAATTGCTCTTCCGCAATGGGTCATCACCTTCATTGCAACAGCCATCGCTTCCAGTCCCCACCCTCTATCTTCCAAAAAAGAATGTACACCATGAGCTCTCCAATTAATCATGACAACTAATCATGAAACTTGGTACTTCTATAACAGCTCTCATCTCCACAGTGACTTGTAAACATGCACTAAACACAAGAATAGTGCAATGAGCTAGGTGAGCAATAATTATTATTCTCCATTTACAGCTAAACCAGAGTTCTGCCAGGGAGAGCTCTGTAGGAGACGGTGCTTCCTCTCCATCCTCAACCCAGCCCATCCTAGACCACCTTCTGCTATAGGCTGGCCCTCTTACTGCTGGGTAGACCATATATCTGTTCATTCCCACAAGATATATTCCATGCAAATGGATAAGCACTACATTTTTCCAAAGTCTTCATCTATCCTCCCCACACACAGAGTTTACCACCACCTAGGAAAATTACTCTTTAGTTATTCATACCAGTTTCTAACACACCTCATCATTTTAGGTTAGAAATAGACTCTTATCAAAATTATCGCTTTCTGCTGTAATACACTGAGGTGCTGTTTCAAGGTACCAGTCCTTACCTTCTCTCAAAACAGAATGTTTTATGGAAAGGAGTAGGACCCTGAAAAAGCACTTGTTAAGGACAAAACAAAAATCAAAAGTAGAGCCGTTGCACTATAAACTAGGTGACACAGCAAGCAGCAGAAAAAAGTTCATTGCCCAGAACAGAGAGAAACCTCCAGGGTTCTTTCTACATCTCACCATAAAGGACCGCTTTTGATTAACAAATATAGCTTCAGAAGACAGTATTTTGTTTCAACAGAAGTTTCCTGATGGAAAATGACAATATTGACTTTTAATTTTCCAAAACTGAAGGTGCAAAAGGATTTTTGCTTCACTTTTGTCTAAGTGTGTGTCACTTCCTAGATTTTTAGGATTTCCCCTACACAACCAAGTCTGCTCTACTGTCTTTAGTCCAAAATAGAACAAGGTTAAAAAAAAAAAGACAGGCAAAATAATGAATCTTGAAACAAACAACTGAAAGTTCAGAGGTTGTCACTGCTCTGAAAAGGCCCTGCTTCCTCCTCAGTGGGCCTGATCCTGTGTCACCACTGCTGACCTTGACTCCAGCTGCCCCGAGCACGTTCTGACTTCCCACAAAAACTGCTTACCTACTCCTGCCCACAAACTGCGGGTGCACAGACTTGCAAACCAGACATATGGTGAACATACAATTTTTTGCTTATTAATTACTTTGCAGCAATTAATTATAAATTTCATCTCCAGCTGCTGACTTGCATTTCTCTGGTTAAGTGAGGTCAAAAGATTCAGAAACTGGGGGAGTGATATTTTCCCAGGCCAGCTGGCTGCTGAACATATACAATCCTGTAGCCTTTGAATAGCAGTTGAGAATAGAGAATGCAGAAATTGATAGCAATTTGGAAACTTTAAAGGGCAGAGAAGGAAAGGGGAAACAAGCAATAATATTTAGAGATGCCTGGTAGAAAGCAATAAGCAATCACATATTATACTGTGGGGTCTGGGAAGAAGAAAGTGCCAGATGCTAGCGTGTGAAATGGAAAAATGAAGGATGGCAAAACACACACATAAAGTGTACCATGCTGAAGGATGTGTCAAAACTCAGTCATGTTATTACTTCAAGGCTAAACATAGTTGCGGACTTGAAGATGGTAGCTAAAACAAAACATTTTGTGGATAAAATATATTTTATTTTGGTGTCCACATTTATACGTATTGTTCTGTTCATCGTTGGCTCCTACAGATGGGGCAGAACAACCCTATGCACCAACACAGGCTGAGGGCAAATGGACCTGGGGTGTCCTGATGGACAACAACTTGAAGGTGAGGCAGCAGTTTGCCATTGCAGCAAAGGTGGCCAGCAGCATCCTGGACTACATTAGGAAGACCATTGCCAGGAGGTTGAGGGGAGGGAAGTTAACCTTCCACTCTATGCAGTGCCAGAGACATCTGGAGTGCTGGGTCCAGTTCTGGGATCTGTAGAAAGATGGACAGACTGGACCAAGTCCAGCAAAGGACCATGAAACAATGAAGGGATTGGAGCATCTGAGATACATGAGGAGGCTGAGAGAGCGGGACGGTTCAGCTTGAAGAGGTGGCTCAGGGTGGGTTTTATCCATGGAAAGGAATAAAGGAGAAGAAGCCAGACTTCTCTCCGTGGTGCCCAATGAGAGAACAAGAAGCAATAGGCACAATTTGAAACACAGAAAATTCCACTTACACATAAGAAACAGGTTTTCATGGTGACAGTGGTGAGCACTGGCACTGGTTGCCCAGAGAGGTTGTGAAGTCTCCATCTCTGAAGTTTTACAAAACCCAGCTGGACATGGTCCTGCACAACTTGCTTTCACTGACCCTGCTCTGAGCAGGGGAGTCAGAGTAGGGGACCTTCAGAGGTGCCTTTCAACCTCAGCCATTCCGTGGTTGTGTGCCTTTGCTGCCAGCTGAATACCCCAATGGAAAGCTCAGAGTCACCAGCTAGAAAAGCTTTTAAGCAAACCCATAATGGTAATACTCACTTAACACGAGTAGTGCATTTGATATGTAATGCTCTAGGAGCCTAAATCTAAGCCTAGAAAATTAAACTGAAGCATTTCTTCTGACTTTATAAGGAAGAAATAGTGAAAAACTCTTCCAGTGGAGCAAGCCTGCTCAGACATTGCATACTAAATATGCAAGGTCTGTCACTATCAATGAGTATGCTTATTTCCTCATTGATATGTGCTACAAATTACAGCTGATCAAACAACACCTTGCAGATAAATGGTTTAGTAAATTCCTTAATCATATTTAACAAAGCCTTAAAAACTCAAGAAGAAAAAAATATCTAAGGGGATTTAACAGAATGGCTAAGTGATAATGAACATTACAAACCGCAGCAGGACTTGTAGCACAGCAGTTTACATACACATTTATATCTTCCAAGATTTTCTATTAAGTTTAATGCCCTAAATACCTAGGTCAAATGAGAAATATTGAAGTTAAGTGACCAAAAGCTTTCAGCTCTAAGGGTCTGATCCCAGTTGACTATTTTCCTTGAAGAAAATGTATTAGAAATTACAAAACTGGAGGAAATGAACCAGATTCAGGAGGGTCCAACATAGTACTGTCAGGACTCTAGGAGCAAAAGTCCTCCCTAGGGTACAAGGGCAGAACTACTGCATTTGGCACTACGTATTCATATATGAATCTAAGAGTGGCCATGGGACCTAAAACTCCACTGTAGCTCTGAAATGTAGAGCAGAGATAAGTCTCCCCTAATTAATTTGTAACCTGGTCTGTGAAAATTAATTGTGTTCTCTGGAACCTGGCAAATCAAGGTCATTAGTTCCCACGTATATTCAAAACAAACGTGGCATGGGATGAGGAGGGCACTGACAGAGTCTGCTCTTCGACAGACTTTGAGGATTGACAGCACTCAGAACAATTGGGATCAGGCAAAATTAGAGTCATATTGGGAATTCTCTGGCTGTTTTTCAGGTGAAAGCATCTGTGGAAGTGTTAAAAAGTCATCTTTGGATCTACCATATGAATAGAAAACTCCTGACCCACCAGTGTATAAAATGAGCAGTAGCAAGCTAGATTTTTTTACATTATCATAAATGAAGAGAGCCTTGTTTGCCCATAGTATAATCATCAGAGGAAACAGAGTTTTGTTACTATCTAAGGTACTCTACTCACTCATGTAATGTATTTTTCTTAGAGAAAATGATGATCCTTTCCACTAGAGTTTTCAAGAGATGAAAAATTCATGCAAAAATTCAGCTACACATCCTGTTCCAATGGTTACTTCTAGCGGCTTTTGGAAAGATCTTTTAAAAAAAGAAAAAACCAACTTTTTATGACATTTTTAGTTGGCTTTATCTGTAACAGTAAAGGTTTTGCCTTTAGTACAGAATATATATTGTATAAGTAGAACAGATCAGATAGCTGTTACCTTAAAGATCTTATAATTGAGAAACTGGAGGGTCTCAACCTTCCAACCCCAAACCTTTTGAGCACTGAAACTAAATGATCTTTAAGGTCCCTTCCAACCCAAACCGTTCTATGATTCTAAACAACGAGGACCCAGCACCATTCCTCAGCCAACAATACATAAGTAAAAAGGAAGTAAGCATAAGTATCTGAACTGTGAGGAAAACAAAATTACTGCAGACAATGAGAACGTGGCATTCACAAAACATTTGGGGCTTTTTCATTATTGCCATTACTGTTGTTGCTATTGCTGTGGCTACTACTGTTACAAAAATCAAAGAGAGTTACAATGTAAAACACATTTTCGTCCATAGCCTTTTGCAGTAGAAATAAGTTCTAATACTAACCAACCCATCAGGCAATATGAAATGCTAAATACTTTAAGGTCTAACTTGTGACACTGGTAGGTTAATTATTCAATGAAACATCTTCCATTTCTACTTTTTTTTTTTGTGCTGCAAGATGTAGAATGCAAGGCAAATCTTGGCAAATCAACATTATGGGTATCTACAGCGCAAAATAAAACAAAGAAAGAAAACCTCTCATAGCAGCACACCTTAACTGAAGGAAAAGAACTACTACAACAAATAAAACAGGAAAGAAAAGTTCTGTCATGGGGATCTTGTCCATATAATATTCCCTGATGCTGAGAAAATCCAGTCCCTGTGGAAGTGAAATTAAGGAGTTTCAGAATAATCTCTCTTGCCATTTCAGAAGCCTGAAGTCTGAGCTCCAACAGGCTGCTCAGATCCTCAAAATCACAGTTTTGTCATTTTGTGCCTCAATTTTATACCTCAGAAGCATTTGACAGAATTCACTTCAACTGAAAAAGGGATTGAATTCCATATCAGACTAAACTGCTTTCCTGACAGAATGCGGGCTTTAGATGGTCAACTTTTCCCTGGCATCACTATCAGTTTACATACAAAGTCCTTACTGTTACGGGATCTTAGTTACTAATTCAGAGATATAAATCCTCTTACATTTCTGTCCTATGCTTCAAAAAATCTGCTTAGCAATAAAACTGCCACTATGTAATTCCCAAAACTACACCCTCATTTTTAAGTGTATTTAGAATCCTTCATTTCCATCCTAAGTACCAAATCAGTCTAATTCAAGGCATCCATTACTCTAATCTGAGAACTAAGGAGCTTTCCATGAACACTTTGTTTATTGTCAGCCATTGCCAGAAGCCTGCCAGTATTCTATGTATTTAACTTCTTTAGGTCATGCTATCCAAGCCATTTCATGTTATTTAATGAGTAGTTTTACTGATTTAATTTGTTTGGTGTGCATTTTTCCCCCCCGAACAGCTTTAAATTAAGGTTTATATCTGCTCCCTGAAACAGATTCATAATTTGGTTGAATTCTGAGAGATGAAAATCTATTTCTGTTCCTGAATTCTTATCTTTCCAGATCATAAGAGCTAGACAATATGCTTTCACATCCTAATTGATCCCCTATAAATTTCCTATTAGTTATGCTGAGTAGTAGACACTTATAAGCTAATGGAATTAGGCAATTTAATTACAAAACCATTTTAAATAATCATCTACATCTGACTAATATAATATTTGGTATTACTATGTCTTTCATAATCATAATGCCGAACACACAATCATTCACATATAATATTGCACCGGGATCTAAAGTCCTTACTTTTGGCTACAGGAAAACAAAGCTCTTTGATTTTCCCAGGGTTAGCAAAAGCGCAGTCTAACACAACATTATTCACTCTGCAGCCACTCTGCCCAGACAAGTGTACTCGGAGGGGGAGAGCCACGATTCCCACTTTTCAAATGGTCTGTGCTAGGAGTATGAAGGATCCTGCTGGTCTCACATAACAAAAATCTCTCTCAGGCCAATTTTGTGGCAGGCCGCAACAGCTGGATGTCACCAGATATCACCTGTCAAAAGCCACCCTATCCAAGGGACACAGAGATGCAGAGAGGAGGAAGGAGCAGCACTGCACGTCACAGGAACTCTACATGACAGAACCAGAAGAAACAGCCCATCCCAACTTATGGGATCAAATCCATGGATGAATCTGATAGTTTTGTAAACCTTAGTCACACAAAATCCTTTGGGAAAGCAATCTTATGAGTAAATTTATCAACTGATGACTAAAGCCTGCACAAATTATTCCAAAGTTTCAGAAAACATAGACCAGTCACAGAAGAACGTGGAATTACATCAGTACACATCAAACAAGAATGCAAGCTTTGCTGTGCAAAAATGCCAAGACTGATCACGTAATCCATTACTAGATAATGGCCTACTGGGTGTTGTCTGCATTGACACCAGAATTATATTTTCTAGACACCATATTTCACACTCCAGGTTATATTCCCTTGCTCTGCACATATGCAATTAACTTACAGCTGGATAGTAATATTCACCTACTATAACTACATCTGTGGCATTGCTACCTGATGTCCCTCTTGGATATGAGAGTCTCATTCTATTTTCCACATATCAAGCTTTTGTATTCATACATGTGCACACCTAGATACACGCACACTGGAGGGCTACTTCATAACACACTAAATAAATCTGCAAAGGAAGGTTGCAGCCTAAATTGGAGAACAAAGTGAGGGGAAATTCGGCACTTCTTGTCCTTGTGTTTAACAGAAATATAGCTTCAGATTTACTGAAAGCATAGAACACATCAATTAATTGGGTCCTTCATGTGAAAATCAAATTGTAATTCATTAAAATTTTCTCATAAATTATAACCCATTCACATGCTTCTATGTAGATCTTTATATGCCAACTGCAACACTTCTTAATATCAGAGATTTCTCAGATTTGAAGTATTTGGTTATCTTTAACCAAACATGATATTTAAAAAAGTAGATTCAGACCTGATTGATTTTTATTTGTGGAAAAAATTCTAACAGTACTATATGAACAAATTAACTCATGTTCAAAGTCACTTTCTCAGCTTGATTCTTGTGCATATTTTACCTGCTTAAAGACTCAGCCGCTGTGACTACACTGGGATTTCTGCATCAATAAGGTGAAACTCTTTCTTAGTCCAACTCTCCTGTGCTCTGAATATTTTTTCAATCTTGTCTAGATACAACTTGCTGACCTTTAAGAAGTCAAATAATTCATTTAAACATTTTGTGATCAAAAATGTATCTTTATAACAGAGAAGTCCTAAATCCATTGAAAATGAAAATTCAGAAGAAAAAAAATTAGGTAGTCTGCTGTATTGTCAGACCAATTTATCAATGGTTTTATTTGAAAATAACCTTTTCTTAACAAAGGCGAACTATATTTTGGGAAAAACTTAACTTTCAAGGAATACCTGAAGGAAATACCATTACTTTTTATATTATTAAATTCAAAATACTATGACAGTGCTGTATCCAGGAAAATAATTAGATACAATGGCATATTAAATAATTTTCTCTGAATAATTGAAGTTCTAAACCTTTCAATTTTTTGCATTGATTTGGCATTAAGGAAGTATGGTAATAATCTTCATATCCATGTAGATTGTATCAGGATTGGAGCTTTCATAAAGCTATCGTTTCCTGTCATCACCTATGAGGATCAAGAGGTCAATTTCTAGCTTGAAAAAGCCAATAATATCAACATTAATCCCCTGTATTAAACATTCAAAAAATTAGATTCATGCTTTTTTCATGATGGTCATTATAATAAAAGAAAGAAAAACAATGAACCCCCCATTTTGCACTTCGGTGTGGCACCTCACCGCAACCTTTCAGTAATACAAACAACTAAGAAAAAAAAAAAAACGTAACTTCCCCCAAACAATACCTACCCTAGGTCAAAATAGACATTTCTTTGTGTCTGGCTTCCATGAAAGTTGGCTAGAATGAGAAACCAGAGAAGTTCTATGATGTGCTTGAGTGCACCCCACATGGGTTTCCTACGCGTTTGGAAAGTAAACATGCAAAGGGCTCTGAACCACCTACAAATTGGAACAACTCACTTTCCAATTACAAATATGTATTTTCATTTCTCTACATGTAGCAGACAAAGCTACTGTGTCTCCTACATCGCCTTTAGAGCACGTTGCCAGAACTAGGATTATTGGCAAGTAACAAGGTAAACATTTCACTGAGCTTTCGTGAAAAATTATGAGAAAAGCTTCAGCTTTGATTCCTAAAGGTATTCATCTCCTAGAATGATGCCTTTAACATTTGCCAGAGGGTTCATAGCAAAAAAAAGACTGAAAACTTTACTCATTGAAATGCATGCATTAAACACTGACCTTCTCAAGAGAGGAGAGCAGCTTGTCTGAAGCTTACAGCCAAGGGCTGAGGCTTCCTAGGTCCCTAGTGTCTAGCGAGTTGCTAATGCATCTTCACATCCTCAGCATGCAAATTCCCAGATTAGATGAATATTCAGGAGATGCTAACAATTCACCTGTAGGAACCAAATACTGGTGGGAGGGAGACAGGGACTGAGGCCAGGTCTATACTGACAGATGTAAACAAGTGTATGATGCCGTATGGCTTCCAGATTGGAGCCAAAATTCCCCTCACAAAACTGAAACGATTCATAGTATCTGTTATAAGCTGAATTTAATGACACCAATCAGATCTGCTCCCTCCTGACCCAATGCAGTGATAACAGCTAATTGCACTGCTCAATAGCCAACGCTGCTTGCAATACAGCCTGATTTCTCTTGCAAGGAGAGCTGATCTTATACATCTGCAATTCACTAGACATAATTATCTGCTAATTTTCCTAAATGAAAAAATGAATTTAACTTACTGAAGCACAAAATGCCTTCTGCACACCAGCTTGCTAAAGCCAATTTTACCACATCTATAAAGTAGCAGAGCTTGGTTCTAATTATGCTTTAACTACCAATGGTAAGCTTTCAGAAATTATTTTTTGTAAATGTTAAGCATGAAGAAATGGCTTTGTGGCATTTGTGGAACCTATTTTCTTTATCTTAAATTGCAACTAAATCAGAATTTAAACAAATAAGCATCCCTTTTGAGGACACACAGTGCAGACCTCAATTCCAAAGATTAGAGTCTATTTCTTTACTCATATGAATGATTCCAAAGGTCATGAAACTACTCACATCAATATACCATGATTAAAAATATGTAAATATTACAATTTAAAGGTAGTTATATAATGGACTATGAGCAGCAGCAAGTTAAGGCATAAAGGAACTGTAATGCCTGCAGCCTTATACTGCAAGTGCTCCCATATATTTTGATCCCACATAGAAGCCAAAGAGGAAAGTAAACAAGCCAGTTGATCTGCCAGTGATATGACCTTGTCATGCTGCATAGTCAGAATTACACCTCAACTAGCAGCAGATCCATAATAGGAATGTTGAAAACGAATCAGGATCAGCCTACTACTGACCCGTTCATAACACAGCTCAGCGTCTACACAATACGGCACAACGTCACACAAATCAGGTGTAACTGGGCTGCGACTGGCAGATTTATAGTAGTAAATGTGGCATGAACAAAGAATTGAGTCTACTAATCTATAAAACAAAGCCACTTCTGGTCTGTAGAAACATTTACTTTATGTAAACTTTCCAAAGAAAGATGGTCAGTTTAACATATGTATTTCATTTTATGATGGGTATAATTTAACAAAATGTTTATGTGCTTGTAAGGTTAGTTTTAAAAACTTGAATTTAACACATACTTATGCCTGGTAGCTATTTTTTTTAATCCATTTGGGTTTTTAGTTGTTTCCTCAAAACATGCTGACTTTACATGAGTATGGAATTGCTTTACAAATTAATTAACAGAATCAAAATCTACCCTGAAAATGGATGAGTTACTAAGCATTCAGACTTTGACAGTGTCAAGGGAATTCACTACTTGGGGACTTTGCCAACATGACAGCTAAAATGTGTGGGTTATCCTTTCAGGGTGTAATAAGCATCTGCTAGGAGAGCTCCTCAAGAACCATGGGGTCTTTGTAGCAGAGTATGTCTGGATCAAACAAGACATCTGAAGGAAGGAAAGCAAAATGATCCTGCCATGTGACTGAACTGTGGAATCAACAGGTTTAGCCTCGCAACATTGATCCTCCAAGTCTTTGCCCCTCGAGCAAACACACAGGTAGGGCCCCAAACAAAGATTAATCAAGTTACAATATCACTTTAAACTTTGAGGTGGAAAATGGAACTTCTTTCCACCTCAGGACCACATTTACAGAACTCCTGCTCTAATGCGGTGTGGAAAGCAGAAAGGTCTTAATCTTTCTATAATGCAACAGATATCTGAAGTCTTGTGCAGATCATAGAAACTTTAATTAGGAATCAAAATTCAGAATTAGCTCTTGAAATGAAAACAAATAAGTAAAGATGAAGAGAATTTGCTTGCTTTCCTAATTATTTGAAATATTAACCTGTTCTATAACAGTACAAAGTCACCATATCTGCTCTACACTTCATTATATTTGTAAGCTTCTCTTTCCTCCGCAGAAGACTGGAAAAATAAACCTTTTAAGAAGAAAACCTGGATGTAATCTATTCACACCACAAAGTGTGCATTAGCAACACCGCTGTAGCAGTCTTTCCTCTGAGCAGATTCTTGCTTTCTCTCCTCCTTATAGCCTGCATATTATTTCACTAGCAGAGCTGCAGCAGGAATGTCATAAGGTCCTAAGTACTGAAAATCTGGTGTCTCAGTAGATCAGATGTGACTTCTCTTTTTCAAAGGCTAAAAATGAAGAAAAAGAGGTCTTTGAGACCTCACATGAAAAGATTCAGCTACAAAGATAACTCCAAAAAAAGGGAAACACTGATGGAAACACTTCTCCTTCTGATGATAGTGGTACTACTGTTGTGGACTACTGTAAGTTCATACTTCTGATCTAGTTTGAATATTCAAGGGTTTAACCATTTACACTAATTTCTGAGTGGCAGGAGTATAGAGATAGGCTGGGCTTGGGTTAGAGGTGGGGGTTTCTTGGTTTTACTTTGCAGATAGCAAAAGAAGGTTTCGTCCTTTCCCTCTTCTGTCTCCTGCCCAGCACCACACACAAACAATTCCATATTTAAAGGACCAAAAAGTGAAGAGACTATATCCTCACCAGCGGTTGAGTCCCTATGGCCTGTGCTTCATGTCCCCTGCTGCCCACCAAGGTCTGCAGCAGGAATGCTCCCCCTTCAGTCACTGGGGAACAGCCCTAAGCACAGTGCCTGCGGTAGCTTCCTTCTGGGAACAGGGTCTCAGCTCCTACATCAGTCCCAGCACAGGACTTGATGTCCATTTCTTTATATTTTAAAGCTTCTAGATTTTTGCTCCAGTTTTGGTTTGGATTTGTTTGGGGTTTTATTTGCTAACAATACACATTCTTTATTCCTCAAACACTCAGCTCCTTCAGCACTTCTCACTTTGATTAATCTCACCCGCTAGCTCCTTCTTTTTAACATAATCCATTACGTTTGCATAACTTCTTTTTCTGGGATGCGTATACCTGGCTTTATTCTGAAAGTTGCATTTTTAAGTGAATTTTCAATTACCATTTTGTTTTCTGGTTTACAAAGTCATTGCTGCTGGCAGCCTCAAGAGGTTGAGCAAAGAAAAATAAACAGAAAGACAGGGTTTCTACACTTGATTATCTAACATTATTGGCTCCCCCAAAACAGTATCTCTTATACTGATCTTACATCTGCTTGAAGCCGAATTATCTATTGCTTTTATTTCTATTTCTCAATCATTAAAGCCAAAACAGCCTGCCTGCTGCTTTCTCTGATGTGCCCAATGAAAACATGACATGAAGAATTAAAAAGAAATGCCATGCTGCTGTACTTTGATGCTCAGTTTCTCTCTTCCCTAGGAAATTGAAGTCTTCTCTTAATAATGTTGAGAAGCAATTGTAGTTTCTTAGGGTTTTTTTTTTTTCAAATCAAGTATTACTTTGCCAAAAAGAAACTGGAGATTACAGGAAAATGATCAAAATTACTGTGAAAGCAATTTTTTTTAATTTTTCTAAAAGGAGTACACTGGGTATAAGTTTCATTATCACTTCATGCTGGTTATTGGGTTAATTTTAACCCCATGTACTGTTCACCTCAGCCCATTCTCCTTCTTTGTTTTCACTTAACCCAACTAGGGAATCATCGTTACTGCCTATTTTTAATTAGTTATCAGTACTGTCCCATATCTTTTCACCTTAACTAATATGGTGTGAACATCTTCCTGTCCATACATCTGAAATAGTCAAAAAGCTGTCACAGAATGCAGATAAAATCTTCCAAGCAGAAAAACCCAAGCACTGCATAGTTCTTAAAACTGAAGCTGTTATTCATTAAGGAGAAACCACAGGCAGCCTTCCAGGGAGGTGTCTCTGATCAGTCTTTCCTCCTCCAAGGTTTTTCCTCCTACATTCTGTGTTCTTGTCTCCAAATCCCACGTCAGGTCCTGTTCATTAGCCCACTGTTATTTCACTGTGGGTTTTTTTAGAGCTATTGTTTAGCAATCTCCACTCTCCTGGAAGGCAGTATGTTCCCTAGTTTCATTTATTTAATGATTATTTGCTCCATCTTTGAAATGTCTTCAGCACTGAACTCTATCTTCTTGACAAAGTGTCTGGGTCTCTCTGACAATCCCTTTCAAATCAAAGCAGAGACAGTGCAATTCATCTTTATCCTGCTTTCCAAAACTTGTACCAGCCTGTCGCAGGAGCTCACAGGAGCCTCATTTCTGGAAAGTCAGATTTGCGCATCCAGCAGGCTCCTCGCAGGTGTAACTGTCTGCATCCTTGGGGCCACATACATAGGCAGCAACATAAACTCTTCCTCTTGGGAAGAGTCAAAAAGACAGGTAGAGAAGAAGGGAGATGGCTGTCAACATAGTTGGCTGGGAAATGGATAAGTTCAATTAGAGTCTTAGCACTATGACTAATGACCCTCAAGGTTTAATTTAACCACTGGATGTACAGTGCATGAAAAACATTAATAAAACTCTTTTCAGGCTAATCAGTACCACAGAATAACTTATACTTTCTATCCAAACCAAATTAGGTTTTAAACAATCAATTTCCAGAGGCCCCTTAGGAGTTTCCCAAGGAGAGATGAAGATGGATGACAGAAATTCCTATTACTTCACCTGTTTCAAGTGCTGCTCTGGAGCCTGCGCTAGGGTCAGCACTCCGCTTGCATTCAGATTGTCACAGACCAAGTGGATATCTGCTCTGCCACATTTGCCTCAGGTAGCAACCCCTCTATTCAGTGCGATGGGGAAGGAAGAAGGAATGAAGATTGGCACTTGGGATTTAATTATGGAATTTGTCTGGAAGCAAGATCTCAAAGACAACTGGCAAAATTGTCCACAGACAGACATTAGTAACTACCTCTTGTTGGAGAGAGGGGTAGGTGCAGACTGCAAGACCTTCCTAAACAAGATTATGTACTTTCAGCTTCTCATGTAAAGGCTGTGCACTCCTGCCCACCCACTAACTTCTGGTGGGTACGTTAGGCACCCAATATTACTCTGGAAGATAAATCTGACTAGGATCTGCTATCGAGGCAAGCCTTAGCCCACATGCTTGCTAGTAACAACCTTGCCTTTATGATGCAGACAGCACTGCTGTCCCTCAAGGCAGGATGCATAAGTCTGATTCCAGGTGATGTCACCCAATTTGCTTTCACAAAAATCTTACCCTAGCCCTTCAGCTTGACCCCCAGAACTTATGGAAGGCAGAAGCCTGAACTAGACCTCCAAGTGGGGTACACAAGAGCCAGGCACTCCAGACTTGTCTGGGACAAGGGTGTCCAGACTTCAGACCTCCATGGTTCTGCAGAAGTAGCCTCTCCAAGATCAGTTATACCTGAGAA
This sequence comes from Rhynochetos jubatus, assembly GCA_027574665.1. Lineage (NCBI taxonomy): Eukaryota > Metazoa > Chordata > Aves > Eurypygiformes > Rhynochetidae > Rhynochetos > Rhynochetos jubatus. The sequence continues at coordinate 36,488,903 of CM050655.1, read as the reverse complement.
GTTAGGACACTTTGCATGCTAGAGAGGCAAAGCTAAGGTCTGGCATCTGACACAGGAAAGTTTTATTCAGCAGTCACAAGGCAAAAGCCAGAAAGAAACCTTTTGGTTCAGGACGTGCCCATGTAAATGCTCCCAAACTTCCTATTTACAGGACCATTCTCACAAGTGTTCTCTCTCTGATCCATTGAATTTTGGGTTTTTTCAATGACAAAAGAAAAAAAAGTCAGAAGAGTGTCTCAACTGGGAATGTGACCTAGGAGGACATGCACTCATGTGTTCCAACCAGACAAAAAAATCACAGCAATAAAGGTGTCCCCCATGAGATGTGTTTCCTGGATATGTGTAATAAGAAACATTTTAAACTAAATTCCAGCTTTTTTCTAGTTCTCTTTTACTAATTGTATGGGTCAGATACCTACTCTCAGAATCAGGGCCTTGGTCTTATCTAGACAAGTGCTTTCCTGAAGGTCCAAGTGCAATAGGGAAGTTTTGATGAAGGGGAGGATTTTAACCACCCCCTTACAGTTACCTTTTCCCAAACAGCTACCTTCAGACAGCTCCTAGAGCACCATGTAGCTTGTTCTGAATGGCATGTTGAAGCCTCAAGGCCAGATACTGAAGGTAGCCTACTGGGTTACACATGGGACACTACTACAGAGTTTTACATAACCTTTCTTAGTGTCAACCTTCTACCTTCTTCAAAGCAACCTTTTATCTTCTTCAGAAGAAAAGAAAATTAATGTGATACCAATCTTCTAAAGCACTGGTCCTACTCCCTGAGCAAGATGCTAACCCTGCTGTGAATACTAGCAGCAAAAGCTAGAGAAATTACCAGCTGTTGTCTCTAACTCTTTGGGGAGCTGCAAATTACCATTACATACAGCTGATAGATGCCGCTGCAGGAGTTACCTATCATGAAGTCCACATTAAAGACTCATTTATATCCTTAACACTAGATGTCTTGCTGATTTGAGTGTCCTTAAATGAAGGATTAATTGCCTCTCCCTGGAATTACTGATTTTGTTCCATCAACCTGATTACGTCAGATTCCCTGGTCTAGAGCACAAAACTTCATTATAATCCAACTCCTGCATGCAACTCTATTATCATAAGAGCAATGCCAACTGTGATTTCTGTGGAGCACCATTATTCAAGGTGATTCCAACTCTCTAACTTCATCCTTCATATTTGCTTACTCCTGGGGTTTACTGTCTGGCAAACAGGGTTTGTATCATTCAGGATAGAAAGCATGAGCAGCAATCAACCTCACATAGCATATAGCTGAAGGTAACCTATCATAAGAAAGGGAGATTGTATTTTCCTTGTGACTGGTCATTTATTAAATAAGTGTGGGAACCAGGCCATTACCCAGATCACAACAGAAAAAGATCAGCAGTGTGTAAGAGAGATGCTCTAGGGGCCCAGCAACTGCCAATTTACCTGCACAATCTACTAAATTTTTTAGCAAAGAAAGCATTAAACATACCCTGAGCTAGAAACCCAAGGTCAGAATTGTCTGGCAGTGAGCCTGATCCATAAACTTCTGCTTCTTCTTTTAACTAGACACAGCAGAGAACCACCGGTTTTACTGCTGAAACATGACTATTATTTGCTATTTTCAGGAGGAAAAAAAGTACCACACACTCTCAACTTGTTGTAAGAGAAGCACTCAGCTATGAGTCCATGCTAAATACTCAGTTTGTGGAGCTTTTAAAATGGCTGCATAATGTAGAACCACCACCTCATGCAATGCTACAGGCTTGGGGACATGGGGCTGGAAAGCTGCGTAGCAGAAAAGGACCTGGGGGTGTTGGTCAACAGTGGCTGAATATGAGCCAGCACGTGCCCAGATGGCCAACGGCATCCTGGCCTGCATCAGGGACAGTGTGGCCAGCAGGACCAGGGCAGGGATCGTCCCCCCACACTGGGCACTGCTGAGGCCGCACCTCGAATCCTGGGGTCAGTTTTGGGCCCTTCGCTGCAAGGAAGACCCTGAGGGGCTGGAGCGTGTCCAGAGAAGGGAACGGAGCTGGGGAAGGGTCTGGAGCACAATTCCTGTGAGGAGGAGCTGAGGGAGCTGGGGGTGTTCAGCCTGGAGAAGAGGAGGTTCAGGGGAGACCTTGTCACTCCCTACAACTCCCTGAAAGGAGGGGGCAGAGGTGGGGGGGTCAGTCTCTTCTCCCAAATGACAGGACAAAAGATGCCAGGGGAGGTCTATATTGGATATTAGGAAAAATGTCTTCACGGAATGTGTTGTCAGACATTGGAACAGGCTGCCCAGGGACTTGGTTACCTCCTTTCCTGGAGGTATTTAATAGACATGTAGATGTGGTGCTCAGGGACATGGTTTAGTGGTGGTATTAGCAGTGCTGGGTTAATGGTTGGACTTGATGATTTTAAAGGTCTTCTCCAACCTAAAAGATTCTATTCTGTGAAGAGTGTCATTAAAAGTCAATGCTGGATTCACTGCACATCGGTACTAGCAGGATGTTACACAGATTCTGGTTCAGCAAAGTCCAGATGCACCACTGGATCTCACATCCCCAGACGCCACCACTGAGAGAATTAAGACCAGTGGTGATTTATTCACACTATACCTTGTAAAGGGAAATATAGTGAATAAAGCAATTGAAACGTAGCAGTCCAGGGAATAGGAGTTTCTGATGGAATATCTTCAGATGTCCACTTCTCATAGCTCAAGTTCCCTTCAAAATTAGCATATTTAAGTTCAATAGAAACTAAGGACATCTTCCCTTTACTTTCCTGGTGTAAGGAAACACATTTACTGGTGTGGACCATTAAACCAGTCTGATCATTCTAGACCTGGGACACCTTTTCCCAACAACAGTTCAGCCAAAAGTAACACATCTCTGAAAAGTTTGCACTGTGAAGAATCAGTGGTCCCAATAAACTAGTTTTGAACAAAACCCCAAAAGGAGTGGTTTCAGTGCAAGCATTTTTCATTAACCTGGCCTTTGGATTTAGAGCAAGCTATAAAGGCCATAAAGATGTGGAGGAGGAAAAGATAACCTCATTTTAGAAGCACAAATTGTACAATTCAACTGCAAGTGTCCTGCCACTTCAAAAAAGGCAATGGAGGGGCTGTGAAAGGGACTGATTGTCAGCAGAGCAAACACTGCCCAGCTAAAAGCTGGCATCTCCCCTACAGCAGCTCCTTGATGCTGCCCTAGAGCAACTCACTGCTCAACCATTTCTTAGACTCCCTGTGAGCTCTATCAAGAGAAATAGCAGGAACAATTGCTAAGAACCACATGAAGAGAGTGCCGAAAAATATATTGCTGCTCCTTCGCACCTTAGACAGCCATCCAGTACAGTGCACAATTTGATACAGCTCAAGTGTTCTCCCTAAGGCCTGTCCTTCAGCCCTCCATGCACCACAGTGCCTGGTCAGCCCGGATGCTCAAAGGCTGATTGCAATTACCTTAAGTTCTGTACTAAAGATAAATAAAATCTCATCAGAACGCCTCACTGAAAAGCAGGCTGATTTTAGGAATTCACATTCATTTTTTCATCACCCAAGAAAAAAAAAAAACAACATGCTGTGATGTCAGATATCCCCTACTTCTTTTCCTCCTTGGGGCTTTTTTCTTTCCAGTAGCAAAACTGAAAAGGGCTGAATGCCGTGGGAAAAAAAAAAAAAAAAAGACAGGAAAGGCAAAACCAACACATCTTTCCAAAATTGTACAAATAGCTTTTTCATTAATTTAATGAATAATACTTGCAATTTTTCACTTTCTTTAATGAAAATACAATGCAAAACATTAAACCAACCTGGAGCCAATAGCTTTTAGGAGCTGAGCAGACTACACCCCATACACATACCTCCTATCCCCACCTTAACAGAATAGTGCTAAAAATACTTCGCATTTTTAGAGGCCTTCTGCTTTTCCAAAGCTTTTCACGAACACCCCCGAGTCCCAACACTGTTCAAAATGATTCTGTTCCATTTTTGCAAATACAGGATTACAAAGTGTCTTACGGCTGCATCTCCATCCAGATCCTAATGAACAGTCATCCATAAAACAGCTTGCTGAGAAGTACCTATAAAGCCCCTTTAAGTTGAACACCACCACTATGATAGCTAATAAGAAGATAAATGAATATTCTGCCTTGGAAGCAGTTATCAGCCTGAAAGAGTATTGCAGGGAGGTCATACATAAGGCTGACAAGTACCTGTCAGTGTTACCTGTAGCAGGAGCACCCAAGCATGAACAAGAGTAAGATTCTTCTGGAGAAGTTGCACTATTTAAAATGTTAATCTCAGAATTGTCTGCAATCTTTCTGCAGCTCCTTAATATTAGGACAATAATAGAAGTGTAAAAGGTCAAAGAATGAGAAAAGGACCAACCAAGGCATGGAAAAGCTTCTTTACAAAAACCAGCTAAGCAGGCTAAGCCTTTTCAGCTGAGAGTAGAGATGCTCATAGCAAAAGGATGCAAAATCTGGAATTCCACAGAGAGAATAGGGGCTGTTTGTGCACAATCTCTTCACTATAAGATTTAGGGAGATCAAATTAAGCTGCCAGGTTCAGAACAAATAAAGAGAAGTGGTTCTTCATAAAACCCATAGCTACTCTAGCAATCCCCGTGCTGCATGGTCTTGTTCACATTAAAAATTGCACACAGGCTCAAGAAAAAGATGGACAGTTTCATGGAAGAGAACCAGCTAAAGATTGCTAGACAAATATCTGCTGGGTGGGCATGGGGGCAAGCTGCCAAGTCAGCAAAGCTTGAAGACAGTTGGGGTTCTGTGTGCCTACCCTGTTCTCCAAGGGGCACACTTAGGTGGCAGATGCACAGCCATCAGGCCTAATAGCCCACTTGAATACTTCCATTTTCTCTCCTAGATACCTGTAGAGATGATTAATACCCTTACATATCCAACCTATTTTCCTGCTGTTTGGCAGTTGTGCTTTTTTAAACCTTTAGATGTCTGCCTGGTCTTCTGCTGGATATGCAGCTTTTATAATTATACAACACTTGCACTGAAATACAGCAGGACTAGGGGTTCAACTACTTTTGAAAACTGCATCCTGAATTCCCCAAATTCTGACAAGAAACACAATATTAATAATTGTTGGTTTGTTTTTATCAGAGTACTTCATATACAGAACTCTTCAAAGTTAATCACACCTGAAATTACTATTTATAGTCACCACTGTGACTTGTGATCCAGGTAACTGTAAGAAAAGGACATTTTGTCTTGAAGCATTTGCCTTTCCCAAAAAATTCCTCCTCTTCCCCTAGGGAACCTAAAGCAATTTGAAATGGTTCTGCTTTATTTTTATAAATACGGGGAGCTACACATTGTGTAACAGCAGACCTATACTTTATCCTGGCTGGCTAACCAATGTATTTATCATCTAAGTTATCCAAAATTTCTCTGAAGCACAGAAAATTGCTGCCCTCAGGCAGACTAGATCTGCACAGCTATGAAAAGTGATATAAAGCCACAGCTTTCCAGATAAAACATTAACCCCAAGTTTAAAGCAACAAAATAACGTATAACCATGTACACCGTCACCTACCTTCAAACCTGCAGTAGCACACTAGCCCTGGGCCTCATAAAGAGTCCCTTTCCCCAGTCTGGACAGACAATACTCTCCTCCCAGAGAGCACTTGAAATGCTTAATGATAATTAACCATATTGAGCTTAAAATATTTCATACTAACAGCACTTTAAGTATTAAGTGAAAGGAGGTAAGTAGTTTTGTATAATCAAGCTTCAACATCTTTTGTTGCTCATAAAATATCAATGCACAAATTAAAGAAGAAAAAAAAACAGCTTCACACAAAATTCAGGAGACTTAACAGCTTTCTGCAAATCGACTGTGTTCTTTTGTTTATTCATGGATTCCTCCCACCCATTGCATGGGATTTAATGTACATGCTATACACCTTATCCACAATGACAAAACTAATGACTGTGTTAACAAAGTTTTATAGAAACATAAAAATAAAGTAGAACAGGGATACTTATTGTTCACTTTCCCTTTAAATATAGAAGTTGAATATAAATATACTTCACATTTAAGCACCTCACTGAGTTGCACTGGTTTATGGCATTTGAGGAACTGCCTCACTAAACAACAGTAGTTTCAGCTAAATATCATCAACCATGACCCTTCTTCTCACAGGAGCACTAAAGAATTGGTCACAAAAAAAGTACTCCCCTTGTACCACGAGCATCCCCAGAGCTCTAGTGTTGTGGCTAGAGACCTTGTAATTTCAGCTACTGCTAAACACAGAGGCATGTACCAACCATCCCACCTGGTGCTACATCCACTGTAATAACAGCAATCTTTTCTAGAGAGAGGAAAACTGTTAAAAATTGTGTTAAGCCAGAAGCTATGCACCAAATCTCATTCTTAAGTCCAAACAACAAAATGCATACCCTTCAGCAAACCACCCTGCAGATAAAGGAAAGCTTAAGAAGTTCATGTTTCCTAAATGCTGATGAAAAGTTCCCTAAAGCTGTTTCTCTGCACATGATGAGCATCCAGAGCGGTAATGCATGCCAATGACTAAACCATTGCTGTTAAAAACACACACACATACCTATTCTGAGTTCAGCTGCTGACATAAGATCTTGTTGCTCTAGGTTTAGTAAAACAGTTAGAAATTTAGATTAAAACTAAAAAGTTATCATGAAGATCAATTTGAGAAGGTCAAAAAAAAAATCTAAAGATATAAGAAAAATTAACCAAATCACTGCTGCTGAAATTATGTTTTTAACAGATGCATTCTGAATCCAGTTGTTTCTCTAAAAAATGTTTCTTCTAGGAGGTAAACTGAAGCATTTTTACAAGTAAAGCTAGGGCAGAGTCCTAGGAAAGCAGTCAACACCTACATTATTGGATGCAATTCTTATCCATTTCATTGTGTCAGTCTCAAACCTAAATTCCATTTGAAATTATTTTAAAAAAAGAGAGAGCAGAACAAAGGAGAGATTTGAAGAAAGGTTTTAAACAACACCCTGAACTAAATGCAGACATTTACAAGGTGTCTGAAAAATAACAAAACCTCGGGAAAATACATAAAGATATTTGAGCTTGTTATCAAGGCTGAACCTAGTGACAGGACAGAGAAGTCATCTACTGTGATACTGAAGGAAAGATTGTATAAAAATGTTAGCCAGACACACATGGTGTAAGCCAGAGGCTAAGTGTTTAGCCACTTAAAAAGTGGAACATAACTGGTTAAAGAGAGGTTTTGTTAATATTTGTGTTCTTCATAGGAGAATTCAGGTGCTGTTTTCCATCTCTCCTGTGTTAAAAAACACATGAGTTGCCTCTGCTGGAAACTCTCCTGAGCTCTGAGGACACTCCCACCAGTCTGCATATGTTGGGTAATTGTGAACTGCAGTGGTTAATTACTAAAAACTTGTTCTACTTCAGTGGTTTGAAACATCAGTGGCTGCAGCAAAAACATGCCTTTTTGAACTCAACTGTTATTTGGTTCCAGTATGTTTTTGGCAACATGCCAAGCTTTGGCCTCTCAAGATACATGATTTTAACTATAGGCAGCCTGTGGAAAACATTGCTAATAAATGTATCACAATTAAGTACTCTGTAGAAATGAGTGTATAATATTATGGCACCTTTTCTTGTTCCGTCATCACCCATCTTGTTCTTTTCCACATTTTCATATTTATCAAGTACAAAAAGAAGTTTAGAGCCTCCTCCTTAGAAGCTGCACTAGTGTATTCATGATGAAAGCCATTTATGTGCTGTCTGAGAGCTGGTATCAGGAACAACCAAGGAACTCCTGTATAAGCTATAGCAAGTGTTGTGGCAATTATTCCACAGAGGAAGTCAAGAAGCAATATTTTTCTGCCATTTATTTTAGCAAAGCTTCTCTTTGAGAATGTACTTGCTTTGTTGAGGGACTATTAATACCATGGTCCCTTACACAGTCACAAGACAAGTCATGAATAAACTGACCTACACTAAATTATGGATCCCAATCACCATCTACGTGTCCTAAGTAGAGATGTCCTCTTCTGTGTATTGTGTCAGTATATGTGAACAGCCCAAGTCAGAAGAAAACTGCACAATCAAATCAACGTGCTTATAAATCATAAGTACCTCTGAAACGTATTAACAAATTCAAGTTTGGTATTGCAGTGACACCAATATTTTCATTATGTGTAACAACTGACAAAACGACACAAGGCACTTCCCTGTAGACTATCCAGCAGGGAATATCTGCTTTCTTAAAATTTTATGCTAGGCATAATGGGATCTGTCTCTTCATCGGCCTTTAAACACTGGCATGTTAAATAGAATAGATCATGAATAAAGATAGCAAAAGCTCTTCAGGCACATGGTGGGCTTACAGTTATGAAGCATCTTTTTCCTTATTAATAATTAAATCTTGTTCAGTCAAGCTGAGATTATTAAAATGCTTGACATTCAAGCTCCATAAACACTATTGCATGGCAACTGCTGGAACAAGTAGCCTGAATGCTACTTCTCTCACCTTTTCTTTTTCTGCCGGGGAGTTAGATAATGTCAAGTGATAAGCCCAGAGGAGGCACAAAATAAGGGAAATCTGTTAGTAGTAATGGGTCAGAAAGGCTAAGTCTGAGCATCTATAAAGTCAGAAAGGAGAGCAAGCAGAGAGCAAAGCAATCTTGCCCATGGTAACAGAGACCTTATTTCAGAGCCTGGGTTGTCAAGAGTAAGTGATTTTTTCTGGGGTCTGTGAAATAGCATTCAAAGTTCTCATCTCCCTAAGCCTAGAGAGTGTTAAGATCTAATATATATTTGTTCTAATGTTTTAGTAAATTAAGCTATTATAGTGTATAAGAGATTTTGGGGATCTATTTTACGCAATGGTGGGATGTTTAACAGGATTGTTATCCAGCATGTTTAAAGTGTTTCAAAGCATCAATTTTAGAGCCAAAAATAAAACCAGTTCAACTAACATGAGCAGATATGTTCAAGTTTCATTAGCACAGTGTAAAGCAGTCACTAAACTTCCTCTGGCCTAACACCATAATATAGATGAAAAGGGGATGCAGATAGTTGAACACTGCCCAGAGTCAAAGGGACATTTAACACACACAAACTAACCCCCCAACACTTAAATGGAAAAAAATAAAACCCAAATACTGGCTGTTTTCATGCCAACCACAGCATTTGTGGAAGTCAATAGGGACCCAGTGGGGTTTACCAGCTTACTCAAAAAAACAGTGTAAAAGTCTATGTTGTCTTTCAAGTGAAGTAAACTCTAAAATGATGCAGAAGACCTTTTGTGATAATCCTGTCCTTCTCTCCCCTAGGAAACACACAACTTGTTCACACATCTGTTTTCTCTAGGTGCTGCCCCTCAAGCCCTGCTCTCCTGCCAGCAGCACTTCAAACTAGCCAAAGACACCTACAACTCTGTTCCCAAACTCACTGGTGGGAAGCTTAGTCTTACTTGTCATCTTTCAGACCAGCTGATGTTTTCTTCTTTCCCTAATTCTTGCCCCTGAATTCCCTTTGCAGTGGAGTGATTTTTGACATCCTGCTTCATCTTCCCTAAACTTCATTTACAGGTCTAAAATTTTGGAGAGATCGCAAGATTTCAAAATACAAATGAGGAAAGAATGTGTTTAATGGTCTGGCAAAAATAATTAAATGGTAACAGGGCATTTTTTAAGATATATTTGGCATTGCCCCAGATAAGTCAATTAATACTGTATAAAATTGGAAGTCTGGCAGTTTTCTGCTATTAAATTCCCATCTCCAAACTCACTGCATTAAAAAAAGACCAGTATTTCAAGAATCTGAAGGCTCTGCAGTGTTGAGGACCTAATTTTGTGTAGTATCCACAGTTTGGGAGAAACATTATCCTCAGAAGCTATTACAGAGGCATCTAGTGGGAACTGAGTAAATAATAGTTATTGCTGTAGATGTTGTGGTACTTCTAGTTAAGAGTTATGGTGCAGAGTAAAGCCTGACAGAACAATAAAGCAAAATGAGTCCATTATCCCAAGTAAAGAAGTCTCTAATTTCTCTCAGGTTTTTGTTCAATTCTGAAAAAGACAGTGGGTGACTAAAAAGCATTGTCTAAACTAGCGTTGTCATCATCAACAACATTAGGATTTACAGAGTCATTGTCATCTCCAAAGTACTTCATGCCCATTAAAGCAGTTAATCCTCACAGGGCTCTTGTAAGCAAAGTTCATTACAGACATCCACTCCGTTCCAAAAGAATAAAGGATTACTTCTTTCCTGCAGGCTCACCTGCCAACTGACTCCATGCTGATCTCATTTACAGCCCCAGAACGGCCACGCTCCCCCTCACATCACACATGGTGGCACAGCCTCTTCCCAGCCCCCAGCACACACCGGAGAAAAGACCCACCCCCACATTTCATCTACGGTTTCTTACTCACTATTGCCAGGGAACGATTGCCTTGCGCATTTGATAGACCTGCACCAGCCGAAATAATGCTACTGGTGTAAGCGAGATGAGAGTTATTTCTCCACCTCTCAGAAAGCCCCCCGAGCCAGTGCTTTATTCTCAGTGTTCTTGACTAGGAGTTGGCAGCAAGGGAGGATGTTGAATGTGTGTCCCTGCAGTCAGCCCTCCGTGATGGTTGCTGTGCCAAACAGTGGCTGTGAGCCTGCCCCAAGCAATGCTGCTGCTTCCTACCAAATGAGCCATCAGAGCCTTGTGGGCATTGACCTGCAGATGGATTATCCACAGTCTGTATGTGCACCTGGGCTGCCTGGAAAAAAAAAAAAAAAAATCAAACTAAAATCCCAAAAATCCCCTTGTTTTTTCTTCAGTGCCAGCAAAAACTCAGCTCCCAGTTTGGAATCAGGGCTCACATTGCACCAACCTCCACAGCTCCATACTTATGAGAGGCTGTCTGCTCTTGCCTTGAGCCCTGCTCCCAGTTTTACCAGTATCATTTTCCCTGTGGTTGAGCTAGCCGTGTAACAAGTTTTGGCTTGTTCCTTGTTAAATGCAAGGCACAAAACCCAGATGCCAAGAGCCTGCCTGGAAGGGAATAGTCCATGCCCTGGTACCCATGGCAGCACAGCTTCAACCGCTCACCAGCATCTCATGGGGACAGGTCAGAGTGCACGTGGAGCACTGCAAGTGTGACATGCCATATATATAGCCTTTTCCAGAAACACATTCCTTAAATCTTCCTTTCCAGTACATTATCTTTGTACTTGGAGAATACAGCATTAATGCTGCAGACCTTAAGGTGGCAAGGTCAGGCAGGAGAGGCAGGCTTGCAGCTAATCAGGAGTTTCAGGTGGGGTTAGAGACTCATTATAACCCAAGCTAAAGTGATTCCCCCTCCCCCACCTTCCTTTCAGAATTTCTGTTAAGCCAAAACTCGAACTGGATCCTCAAAATGGATGCTGAGATATGCACCAAGGTCCTCGCGAGGTCTGCCAAAGGTTTTATCTGGAAAGCAGAGCTCTGCCTTGGATTTGAAGCTGTATTTGAGATCACAGTGCTTCAGAACAAAATATTTCTAGTTCAAATAGGTATCTTGGGATGACATTTGACTTTATCATAGGAATTTTGAACAGGTCTCCTCAGGACACTGACATCACTCACTCATTTCTCCTTTCCTGCCTGTTCACTTTCATTCCTCCACACCCTTTAATTTTTTCTACAGGAGTGGAAGAGCATTTCAAAGCTGATTCTCACCCTCCCTTTTTTACTCTGCTGTTTGTTACCAAACCAACAGCAACTGCAGGACCTTGCAAGACCAAAATAATAATTAACAAGACTGAAGTAATAATTAACATAAAGAACTAAAGCACCAAATGAAGAAGCAGAAAGAATGAGTGTTTAACATTGTCTGTTTCTTGTCCAAAAGACACACAGATTGATTTTCAGGATTCACCGGCACAGCTTTTCGAACTGCAGTGAAGTAATTCCATTAGTAGGAGACATTGATCTAACAGTCTGAGTAAGATGTCACTGTCATTTGAATTACCTGGGTGAAAAATCTCATTTTAAAGCTCTGTAGTTAGAGGACAGTCAATGTGTTACTTAGCTTCTATAATTTAACATGGGCTTCTGCACTTAAGACAAAACTTTATACTTAAAATATTCACCAGTGGGCTGGCAAAGAAGTAACCCCTTCTGAATCCAGCCTGATTTCTATAGCCTCTGGACAAGCAAAGGTTTTCAGAAGACAACATGCAAATGACAGATTATCCATTCCTTACAGTATGAAGGCCTGAGTTTTATTGCATTGCAGAGTAACACAAGTAAAGAAAATGCTTAAAGTGCTATCACCAAATGCAGAATTTGGTGATTGGAACTGAAGAAAGACATATGTTTGAGTGCTGAGAACAATTGAGGATATATAAAAAGAAAACATACAAGAAAGAGGAACTTCATACTGGTTGTGTTTGCAATTTGCTTCTTAGATTTTTAGCTGCTTCATTTATTCACTAGATCTGGGTTCACAATGAAAGATGATCTTTAATAACACCAGTGGAGGAAGCTTCTCCTCTTGTTGATCTGCTATTCTGTTGTCCACTATATATCTGCATGTCCTATATTTTTTGGCATTACTCAAAGGTCTTATCTGTGACACTGAAGCTGCCTGTTCAAGACTGATAAGAAATGTACTTTGCTGTGGAAGAAAAAGTGTAAGAGGAAAGAGATAAAACTAGGATTTCTATTTTGTCTCCCCCAGAGTATTGAAGTGGGGTGAAAAATTTTGCCTTTAGCACTTTGCCCCACTTACTTTAAACACCCCTTCCCACTAATGTCCAATTAAAAAGTGTAAATCCTTTGCTCTTAACCACCTTACGGGAACAACAGCAACAAGCTATTGCTCCAATTCCTTACTTCCCCTTTCCTCAGCCACCAGTAACAAGCAAACAGTAAAAACATGCTTAAACTCTCCCATCTGAGGCTAGCATTGTTGTCTTGGGTGGACTTGAAGCATAAGGTGAAGGGACACTGCAATCAACTTCTTGCCAGCAACTCCTTCTCTATAGAGTGACGGATGTAGCCATTGGGTATAGTCTTGATTTAGGAAGGACGGGCTACATACCAAGATGACTACAGACATTTGCCAGGAAATTAAAGCCATTAAAAACAAGGAAAGAAGTAGAGCCATTGTGTTTCTCAAAACTGCTTTTGCTTAATAAAAATCCAATAATCACACAATAACGGTTATTTCAAAGGGCTGCTAGGAAACTCCAGTTGGCTGATATGTTTTGGAAACAATAAACAAATTAGTTCTAGTAAGAAAGAACTTCCAATTTCAAAACTTAAAATTTCATTTTGGTCAAAACTTTCACATTTCATTTTATCTTTGGGTGATAATACTCAAACCCCTTTTGGATGAGAAAAACATATTTGATCTTGGTATTAACCTTTTACATGAAGGAAGAGATGGAGAATGTGGTATTTCATATATTTATCTCAGATGTTCCCATAAATAACACCAATCTTTTCTGATTAGCTGTAATAAGAAAATATTTTGTATGAATTAATGAATAATTAGCTGCAAACTCAGCTAGTTTCCTACATATACACAGGCCAATCTTTTTGGTATTCTAGTAAAGAGTCAGGCAGCTGGTTTATATAAGGATTTACCTGACTAAGGAAGCATATTCCAGAAAGAAAAGCTGTTAACTTTGGCTTGGACTGTAATACCTGCAGTGATTAATGTGCTATTCAAATTGTTCAAAAGGTCTTATACTGTGAAATAAAACAATACGTAATTACAAGTTTTGTTTCAGACAGAACAAAGCCCCCCCTCCAGCCTCCCCATGCAATCCTATTTGTTTCCCTTGCAGCTTTTCTTTCCTTCCCAAATATCTGAATTAATTATCTTCCTTCAAACTTAGAAACATTATGAAGACCACCACAAAGCAGAACCTGAGAAACACTCCCATTGGCATTTCATTCCAAGATGGATTTAGCAAGTCTCAGCATAAAACACCAAACCCGCCATGCTAAGCTTTGTGAAATAGACTGCACAAAATATGCAACAATAGAATCACATATGTTTATGCAGATATTTTTCAAGAAGGTACAGTGTGGCTCCCAATCCTACCCCATTCATTAAGCTCTCTCAATAGATGACAACTGGAGAACAAGTTAAACAAGTGTAGAGCTTAAAGTGAAATCAGCTATTCCCATGATCTGTGTAGTCCGCTTTCAGCAAGTTTTTATTAAGCTAAGGTGAAATTTCAGTTTTAAATTAATATGGACCTTTTCTTTCCTACTGCACCTGGTTACAACAGAATGCATTTATGATGTTAATCTGTTTACTTACCAGTAAATCACTATGAACAGAAAAAGCTGTTGAAACGAAGTTTTATGTATGTTTTCAACCACCCATGGTTGAAAGGGAAGAAAGTTATGTTTGTTTCCTTCTGCTTCTTAGCAGCCTGAATATCATAATCAGTCACGTATGTTTTCTGGAAAGCAGAGTATGTTTGTCTCAAAGAATGACTCAAACTAAGCAGTATCTAAGCATACACACTGAGCGGGAGCATGCCAGGAAGAAATGAAATATTCAGGGCATTAAAGCTTTCTCAGAGTCAAAGGCACTATGTCTTGAAGGGGTATCAAAATTAGCCTCTTACCTAGGGGTCAGGTCTAAGGCACTTTGGCAGCATAGTTTGGGAAGCACACGCTGCTGCTGCTTGATGGAGACACAGAGACCTTCTGTCTCCCATGCAGCCCATCTGGCATCTCCCACAAGCACTGTATTCACTTATCCACCACAAACAAGTGAATAAGCCCTATGTGTTTAATACTTCACAGAATTTCATTTTAAATGGAACAGAGAAAAAAAAATAGGAAGGAAGGAATCAGTCTGGCTATTTATATAACAAACTGTGCACTGTTCTCTTTGGTCAGGGCTAATTTCATGCACTGCTATCATTATCTGCATGCTTTGCCGATTGGCAATGGAAGAGACACACTAACTCATACAAATTGAAACAAAGTAAATGAATATGGGTATTTTATCTCCATAAAATAGAATGGATTCAAGTGGTTGATTCAGATGAACACTATTATTCTGGCAGTCACACCTCAAAGCCTAAATACTGCTATTTGGGAAGAAATCTACTCGCATCTTGGTCACCAAGCCAGGATTCCTCTTAACAAGGAAGAAAAGCTGGATTATTTTTTTCCCCGTCCTTTTCTTTGAGTGGTAAGCAAATGAGCTGTGACTTCAGCTCCAAAAATAAACCTTGCAAATGTATGAGGTCATCTACGAGGATGTGTTCAGTTACAGGTATACAGAACCCCCCAAGTACAGACCAATGGATTGGTTCCCTTCTCGTGCAGTGTTCAGGAGCACTAGGACATAATGGGTGATTAAAGGCCTGTTTCTAAATGGTGTATGATACCTGTATCACAACACTGTGGAACAAATTTTCTCATTTATATATTAAAAGCCTCAATTATTTAAACCAGATTACTGTGTAACAATTTTCACTTCCTTTTCCTTAAGGAATGAACAATTTCAGCTTTGTTCTTTAGAAGGGCTTAAAATGTGATACTCATGGGCTACAGAGCTGAGAGCAAATATAAGAGTAGAACAAAGACAAGTTTTCTTTATGTTTAAAACCCTTAATCATTACTTCTTCAAATGTTGGGGGTTGTCATAAGTACTGCAAGCAGGTCACAGAAGTGTAGAGGCAGTCTCCCACCAGAGTCCACCTACCAGACATTCCTGCAGTAAAATGAGCTTGTGTCTATGATTATATCCTAAGAACCAGCAGTAAAGGCTGCTGATTTATCGGGAGCATAACAGTGCTCACACAAACCTGCTCATCTTCAGTTAAAAAAAAAAAAAACGCACACACACATGCACATCAGCGAAAGAAACCCAGCACGTGGCTTTGGCTGAGAGGTTGTGTTCCTTTTCAGGACCATATCTTCCAGGATAATAGATCAATGCTCTACTAGCCACATGGTAAGCAGCCTAGGGTTTGTCATCAGGAATCTATGCTCAGAGACATGTGGTTAACAGACTTAATGCATGTGGCTTTACAAGTTTTCCTAAATCAGAACCTACTATATTATCACAAGGCTGCTCCATACAGTTTTCTACTAACTGCTTCTTAATAGAAAGGACAACTATCTGATCCTAGCTATTCCTGATGGTCCATCTGGCCAACTAACCTCATGAAGGACTGTGTAAACTGAAGTTATTATGCTCTTAAAAGTGAAATCAAAGATAGAAATCTGGTTAGATAGGAAAAAAATAAATAAAGCAGCTACAAAAATAATACCACAAACATAGGCATGTATATATTGCATTTCTTCAGAAATTACTGTTTTGGCTCAAGTTAGCAAAGTCTTTATCACATGATATGTAAATGACAGTTTAATTGATGCAGTTGCCATGCTGAAGCAGTTTCACAAATAAAAAAGAATATATTCCTTCTGTATTAAAACTATATCAGTGCTTCAAGTTTTTTGGTGTGTGCCATTATATCATTTCCTCTGATCGATCAACATGATCTTATAATGGGACTCATCGCTTCAGCAAAAATAGCTGCCATTGAATTAAATATCCCCAACACCATGCAAAGTCAAAACAACAGCAACAGTTGGGCTGAAGATCCCAACCAAAGCCTTGTTGCAAGGCTTTCCACTGCTCTCTTCAACAAGCCTCTCCCCCCTGCAAGGTAGCTCTGTGTTGTCCTTCTCAGGTCCCCGAGTCCTTAGAGATCACATGCTGAAAACATTCCTGGTTTTCTTTATATCAGTGGGTTTCACATGGCTCATAGTTCAGAGCTTGGCACATAAGTCAAAATCCAAGGTATGGGGCTTGGCAATGACAGCATTCCTGGCCCTGCTTTTCCTTTGCATTTTAACATGGGTCAGGATATTTAATCTCTTTGATTGAGCCCCAGTACTCTTCGAGTCCCATGGCAAGAGGCCAGATATCTTTGAGAGGGTCAGACTTCCACCCTTCATATTGGGCCATCTGTGAAGTGGACTCTTACCACCTGGTTTCTTAAATGTATTATTTTTGAAAGTAATAATTTGAAAGGGAGAAAAAGAGCTTTAAGGAGCTTCAGCTCTAAATCCCTGTCAAGCTTTCTGTGAAATCTGACAAGTTTATCCTATAAATCTCCTTAGAAATCCTAGGTCACATTTTATTTTACTTTGTTTTCAGAATTCTGCTTCCATTTTCTGCTCGAGTCCATCCTTAGCTGGAATTTCTGATCCAGCTGCGTGGGGCTTACAAAAAACTATATTGAGTACAGCTCTGGAGTTTGGGTGTGCAAAGCTTGTAAACCCCACATGTAGAGCAGCATCTTGAGTGCTTTTACACCACGGGAGGCAGGTGGGACTGCCAAACGTACCTCCAAAACATAATAAGAAACCAGAGCACGACCATACAGTGCATCACCCACCGTTTGTTTAAACACCACTTTTGAGAGGACACGCATATGTGAGTTCGCAGGACTCAGCCATCCCAGAGACAAGTACATTGCAGCTCACATCCCGATGTTTCAGGCTGTCCATTTCCCACAGCAAAAGATCGTTAGCTTTGAGAAGCAGAGGCTTTGGGACACCATGTGTGTTACCTACCTGGACCTGGGAGCATGTCACAACCAGCAGCCCTGCCAAACACACAGCAGGTGCTCTCTGCTTCCCAGAGACAAGCAACACAAGGGTCTAAGTGCCACCATATTCACGCATCTGGTTCTGTCACCAGCATGGCATGTCCCCTCAGACATTTTTTCTGTGCTTTTTCCCCCCCCCCCTTTTGCTTTCTAAGGTGTACTTTGCCTGTGTATAAATCTAAAATCCTTTGGGGCAGATATTTTTCTGCCTGCCTATTTGTACTGGCAGAGACCTTGGCTGAGTTCTCCAGGGCCTTAACTTATAATTCCCCAATTGCTTTTTTTCCTGCTTGAAGCATTGTATTTTTCTCTCAGACAGCAAACATTTCAGGGCATGAATCTGGATATCTACATATCGCTTTAGTACAAAAGTGTTTATGCTTCTAGTCCTTCCTTCTTTTCGATAGCTGTATAATGAAACCACAAAACAAGAACCTTTCATAATAAAATTTGATGTAGATATGCCCAGAGTATGAAATCAGGACTCTGATGGGAAAAGCTGCCAGCAATCATGGCAAGCAGACTGCTCCCACCGGCAACAGTCAGAAACAGAGATAGAAAGATTCAGTAATTCAGTAACAGCTGCAGTGGAAACGGAGGAAGAAACATTATGATGCTAGTCACTACATACTTAGTATTATAACTAACCTGCATATCAGATTTGTGAGTGATGGGTACAGCAAAAAATTGCACTGAAGTCATGAAGCTGCAAGTGCTTATGTTAAGACTAAAAAACACTTTCTCTTCATTTTACATTTCTCAAGACAGTGATCTATGCTTTCTCTGACACCTCACCCCCACCTCCCTCAAATAATCCAGAGGGAAAGGTACCACCAGAGGATGATTCACACCACCTTATCTCTGGGTAGGATGAATTGACTGCTCCAGGATCTACTGTTTTCCATTGTCTGTAGAAATGATTAAGATTAGAAACTTGACTCTAAAAAAAGTGAACTTTGGAGGAAGCTTCTTTCTTTGAAACAGCTATTTTAGAGTCTTAATCTGATAAAACACATACATTATTCATGCTATAGCAGCTAAATAAGCACCACACATTCATTAACAAAAGTCCACTTTCATATCACTTTATGAGATTTATAAAGCAAAAGTGAGGTGCCCTCCTCTCCCCTGCTACCAAAATAAGCAATCCCCAAGGAGCAGCAGAGCCAGCTCATTCTCTAAGTCTTGGGTCAGAATAGAAACCCTGGCTTTTTTCTACTGATATTAACTCATGTATAGGATTGCCTACATATTTTGTTTAGAAACTGGGGGATACACAGTATAACAAATTAAGTACACAAATTTCTCTATTTCTCTTCAAACAAAACCTACATGAAAGTTTGAAAACCTTCTTTCATTCATAGAAGAGAATTAAAAGAGATTAAATTTAAATCCCAAGTTCCAGACTGATAGAAAACAAACAGTCATAAATCATGGTTTAGACAGATGAAAACATTGTTGGAGGAAAGCAGTTATGTTTGCAGGTTCTTGGGTTTCTTTCAAATTTTTGATAAAAGCTAACTGGGATTTTTGTAGCAAGACAAAACAAACCCTAGCACAAAACACAATAAAAGTTTACCACAGTAGTGTTTTCGAAAAAAAACCAATGTATTTAATTCTAATTTAATCAAGTGAGTAATTCTGAATGCAAAGCCTGACAAAAGGCAGCAATATAGTTCAGAAAACCTTCCAATGTCCTTCATGAATGAACCTTCAGGCCAGGAATATTCAGAAATCAAATTATCAAATAAAAAAATATTTGACTGCCATGTCATGTGAATTCAGGCAGCTGAAAATCATTTTCCTGAGAGAGAAAATGCTCATAAAACTTATCATACATCTTCAGGCAAAAGTGTCAGAGACATAATTTTTAATTATGCAATTTTTCCTCTCCAAGGATCTCTCCAACTCTTATTTTCAGACTTTTTTCTTTCTCTGAAAGAGATGAAAATACGCTGGGAAAGAACTAGGTTTCCAGAAGAAAAAAGTAGTTTTTATTGTCAGTAGAAAATATCACTAAGGTTATAGGAAATATCTTAAGTGAACTCTGCAGAAACTTTAAGTCAGCAGATATAAAAGCTAAAATACTAGCATGAAAAAAGATATTCTGGACTTGGTCCTTCTAGTCCATGAAGTACTTTGTCAGTCAATACTTGTCCATTAATATACACAGCACAGATACATATTATCATTTTCTCCATGTTAGAACCAAATCGCTAATCTAATCATGAAAATAGCACCTCATGTCACACTGTTGTAACAATTTCAGATTTAGCCACCTAATCTATAACAAAATAGATTTCAGTAAAAAAAAAAAATAAAGCCCGTATTTTGTTATTTAAAAAAATCCATTTATTCTGCAGTTCAGGGGAACAGGGGAAGTCATTATCTTTATGCAATATAAATAAGTATGCAAACCGGTAAGCTAATTTGTGTAAAGCATGAACTCTGATTTAAAAAAAAAAACCACAGGAACAATTAGTTGAGATTATGTCTCCAGCATGGACACCAATTCAGTCACTCCAGAAATGAATCCTACAGACCTGCTTTCAGCAGAAGTCAAGTAATAAGACCAACTAGAATTATATTATAGGAAATTTTGCTTAATGGAGGAAGTGAATTTGCATTTTATGGCTGTTTATATATATATATATATATATATATATTTGTGATACATATAATATGGTATGACCTTCAGAAATAATAAAACTGAGTATTCATCTCATCAGAAACCATTTAGTATGCTGCAGCTTGCTAAGGAAGGTCATCAGTCCAAACTGTGAAGAAATAAACACTAACTTATCTCCCTGAAGCATCCTGACTCCTGGCTGACACTCTGAGCAGCACAAACTAAATTATAATTACCCTAGAAAAAACAAGACTCATACAAAGGCAACTTTTTACCAATCATTCTCTTAATGACTTGACAAAAATATTTCCCTTCAGCTGCTTGGAGGTATCTTTAGCTGAAATCAGGCGAGTTAACACTAGTTTCTCCACTGTAACCTTTGCAATAACAAGGAACAATATTTCTCTTTGCGTATCAAAATGCAGAGTAAAATTGCCATAAATCCATGAATGACCATGAGACTAGACTAACAAGAGAGAAAATGGCATTACAAGTAGTGTTTCACAATAAATATTTTTTTTTTAAATCTTATTTGTAACTTCTTGCCTTAGAGTAATATTGTTAAGCTTCACGTGAGTTATATTGCACTTATTAAATGCAATGGAGTAAGACTATCATCCACTCTGCAGATTAAGACTATCCATTCAATATTTGCACCAGTTAAGCAAGATAGCTGAACAGAGTTATTTGCCTTTAGAAGGAGACAAATAGATGAATTGGGGAGGTCAGATTTTGGCCAGCTTCTTATCAAACTAAGAATGGTGCTGTTACCAGACAGAAAGGTGAGTCATATAAAGGTCTCAATCTCAGATAAGGAAGAAACAACATAACTAGGTGACACTCCCAACCCTCAAACATCTTGTTGTGGTCTAAAATGTCTCAATTCTTTTGATTCAAATGTTACATCCCACCAAGTACCACAGGTGTATGATCTTATAATATTCCACCTACTAGCAATACATAGATACTGCACAATGACACACGAAATCAACACTGTAGAATAGCAGGAAGCAGTTTAATTCAATAACCTTTTTCCCAGGTTCAAAATATGCTTTATTAATGTTCTGAGCATAAGCCCTATAAAACACATGATAAACAATAACAAAATCTCATAGACACACAGAGAATTCAAAGTCTTGAGTAAGTCTGTGACATGTGTGGAACGACTGATCTGAAGACCTTCCTTTCACAGATGAGGGGGTGACCTCTGCAAGTCAGAGATGCCTCATTTACATTTTCACTCTAGTTATAAAGATGAAACTCTGACCCCAGAGAAGTAGAAAAAAAGGAAAAAAAGAGTTTGGCAGGCATGCATGCCTTTAAGCCCCATGTGAATTGACCTGAAAACCATGAAGTGAAGACACTGTGATCAGGAAGAGATGTTCAGCTCTTTAAGAGCAAGCGCTGCTGAATGTTCCCTTAGCTCCTCAGCCCAAAGATCTGAAATCTGCCTGGAGCTGGAAGAAGTTGTAATGCTAAATATACTCTAAGATCATTTCTTTGAACACAATCTTTTTTTAAGTGAATTTGTAATGCTCTGATCAAGAATTTAAGTAATCAGAAGTTCTGCTTCAGTTAAATTTAAAAAACTCACACAAAAAATATTTTCCACATTTTAGTATTCACAAATGAGTTATTTTCCTACGTGACAAACCCACACAGCTCAGATCATGCAGACTGTGCTTTGGGGTCATCTGTAATGGAGGCCAAACGTGGAAGTTCCAGGAGATAGACTGTTTCCCCTGTCCATCCTGAAGAACTTGTTTGATAGTTAACACTAGGCCAGAGTGCACTTTACCACCACAGTGGGTGTAAGAGACAGCACCTTTCTCACAAGGAACAGGGACAGCCAAAGAGCTGATCACATTTGTCAGAACAATGCATAGGTGCTGGTTGAACATCGGACTGTTAGAAGGCCCATCATTTCAGAGCTACCTGTGCTAGCATCTTAGTCCACACACAAAAACTATTTCCTAAACTTGCTTTAAATACAAGGATCTACTGTGTTCTTTCACCCTTTCACCATAAAGTGCCAGATTTAACACATAAGAGACAAGTGCTGAATCTGGAAGCAATCTGGCTGGAGCAACAATATTCAGTTTAAAAAGACATTGATTGATAAACTAACAACGGGAGAGAGTAACCAACTGCTTTTTTTGGAAATCCCCCAAGAACGTATGTAACCAACACAGTCTGTGCATTTTGTTAGGCTGCCTGGCTCCCACAGTAACAGCAGTCAGAGCTGAAACGTCTCACTGATAGTTCAGCACGTTGTTACAAAGAACAATAGCTATGCTTCCCACCAAGTTATTTGATTATGACATCTATTTCTGTGTAACCATAGCAAAACAGAGAACTGCATCCAGCTCTGGGGCCCCCAGTACCAAAAAGACATTGACCTGTTGAAGCAAGTCCAGAGGAGGCCACAAAGATGCTCAAAGGGCTGGAGCACCTCTGCTATGGGCACAGGCTGAGAGAGTTGTGCTTGTTCAGCCTGGAGAAGAGAAGGCTCTGGGGACACCTTATAGCACCTTCCAGTACCTGAAGGTAGCCTACAAGGAAGCTGAGGGACACAGTTTACAAGGGCCTGTAGTGACAGGACAAGGGGTAATGGGTTTGAACTGAAAGTGGGGAGATTTAGATTGGATATCAGGAAGAAGTTCTTCATGGTGAGGATGGTGAGGCGCTGGAACAGGTTGCCCAGAGAAGCTGTGGATGCCCCATCCCTGGAAGTGTCCAAGGCCAGGCTGGATGAGGCTTGGAGCAACCTGCTCTAGTGGAAGGTGTCCTTGCCCATGGCAGTGGGATTGGACCTGGATGGGCTTTAAGGTCCCTTCTTCCAACCCAAATCATTCCATGTTTCTGTTCCACACCCACCCACCCCCCAGATTCTCTACATTCTTGCAAGCTCCAATTTAGTCAGGCAGATAGCAGAGGAGCTAAGCTCTTTGTAAAGACAGACATGCTCTCCTAACTCTGGTACTGGTATTCCCTCTGTCCTTCACCACATTAAAAATGTCATCTCTTTAAAGTAATGATTTCAAGCACTGAAGGAACAGGAAGGGTAAATTATACATTTAAACATTTAAAGACATATCCTGAGAAAAATAGGTTTCTGGCATATTTTAATCATGATAGTTAATAGACATGCTAAACAGAGCCAGGAACTGGTCTGTCACTGGAACTTCTTATCTGCAAAGGCTTAATGCCCTCAAAGACTTGGCTCATGAAGCCACTAAGCATTAGTGCAAACAGCATTTACTTCCCACAAACCTCTCAAATCACACAGAAATTTCAAAGGTACCAGCTTTGGGAATATGCACCACAGAATGGACCTTAAAATTTAAGTGACAGCATCACTAGAATGGAAATCACTGTGCTCCAAGATGAGCCCTCGACAGTCTGTGGGACACTGTTTACACTGATGAGATGGGCATGTTCCTGGACTATGTGTACAAGTAGTAACACAACAAAGTGAAAAAATCTAATCATTTCAATATGGAAAAAAATTATGAAGCTCATTGTTTTGACAAGCCATCCTTTCTTTTAACCTTGGTGGGAGTATCTTCTGTTTCTAATAACTCTACTGTGTCTTATGCTGTAACTAGATATACTGTAACCTGTTAACTTCACCCAATTAAAAAATAACAATCGGTGCTTCATATAATGATCTTGTCTGCTTGTCTTGTTCAAGGCACACAGATTTCACACACACACAGGGTGCTAGAATTCTTTTAAAGTCATAGCAGGAATAAATTCCAAATTCTACAAAAAGCACTACAAGGGCTCAGCAAGTCCACAGGCAGCACCGCATTATTGACTTGTGGCACTGTGCTTGTTACTTCATAGCTCAATTGAGTAATCGTGAGAAGCACATCTTTGCCTCCTCCCCCCACCAAAATTGAGCCTTTTACTTCTATAGAAAGTGAAGGCAAGAATATTGAGTAATTGGTCATTTTGTGGCAAATGTTCCATTTACAGAATTAAGCTTTATACCAGCTCAGTATTTGCTCGTTCAGAAGTTCTTAAAGTATGTCAGTTTTCTCCTAGAAGCCATCAACATATGCTGGAGGGCAAGACCCAGAGACAGGAATTAAGATCTGAGGGGGATAAAAGCGGTAAGGGTAAAAACCAAACCCTCTGCTACTACCCATGTAGGTTTGATGTGGTACTGCTGGTTAGGTACATACAAGGTTTGAGAATAGGTAGCTAGAGACTGATGCTCTGCCATGCTCGTTCGACAGTTATTTTAAGAGCTGGGTTTAAGAAGCGGATCCTGAGACACTTCAGGCTGTGGAAAATTGCCAAGAACTGCAGTTGGCATTGAACTGAGCTCTAAATGCTTTAAGCTGACTTTTTGGAGAAACAGCCTCTCAATCTGTGTAATGCTGCTGTAATTACAGTCAGGGTGCTCGTAGCAGAGTACTTGATAACCCAGGGGGTCTGCCAGAACAGCATCCTTCCTGGGCATCCTTTCAACTGTGGAAGATTTGCATTTGCCAGACTCCAGATTTGTAATTTTTCCCAGTTTGTAAGAAAGAGCTCAATGGGGCAGAGGAAATGAAACGCACACAAGCTTACCAGAGGTCAAAACCAAACACCTTCAACAAACATCCCCAAAAAAACCTGCAAACACCTTTTACATGATGCCTTTCCAGAAGCAGAGATTCTTTACCCATGATTCTTAAGGACTGGAATTTAGGACATTTCTCCACAGTGATTAATAACATGTCCAGTGCACTACTGAATCACCAACTGCACAAACACTGGCAAGTAATTGTATTTCTGTTTAGTCAGAGTGCACAGCCTGAATTTCATGCTACTTTTATTGAATTTGTGCCCACTGACAAAGCTCCTAACATGGCATAAAACCTTCCTGCTGCAAGTTAATCCATAAACATTTCTTTAAACAAAACTTCAGCCTGCATAGCGAGTTTTCTCTGATCAGAGCTTTGTGTCATGCAGTCACAGCACTTTTGATCCTCCATCACTGACTGAAAAGCCAGGTTTATCATATCATCAAACCACAGCTCAACCTGCTGCTAAGCTTTCCCACCATACAGTTGTCTGGTCTGGCTGCTGAAAACATGGTTAGAGTTCCAATTTCTACCTCTTTGATCCCTGTTTTGTCCAGAAATCAATTTTCAGCACTAAAATGCTCCCATCTCATAGACGTGAGCTGCTTAAATAAGGCAGCAGATAAATCTGTATGTTTTCAGACCATTTGTTATATTTTTTCCCTGCAACTAGGCACACACAATTTTACAGTAAGAACTGAAATAAATAGCAATTGTATTGGGTTTTTTTCAGGAGATGCTTATACAATTGTATTTCCCAGAGCGCCGATGGATTAGACCAGGTGCCAAGAGGAGGTTGAATGGTTTTAGTCCTATAATCCACACTCATTCTTTTGTCAAATTTGTGTTGGAAATGCTCCCCTGGTAATTTATCTGGCCTCTACACTAATATTGTGAAGAATGAATTTCTCCAAGGTCTAAAATTCTTGTTATTACAATTTTTGTTTTATTTTACTTAAAGGAGCATTTTCTTCCCCTGAGCTCAGGCAGCACTCTGCAGATCCCAGGAGCCAGTGCCCAGGCTTCATTCCAATTAATTCATGCACAACTGTGTCTGTTGTACATATGTATTGTCTGCTCAGTCTTTTTTCCCCACAATGATGAAGCTATTCCAGCGACAACCGTGACTTCCTTCAGTGCTCAAGCCAGCGAAATCAAATCGGAAATACTGAAGACCAGGGAATTCTCAATCTTGCATCAGCAAAAATCAACAGCAGGTAGAACTAAATAACTACAAACACATTTTCTGTCTACCTGCTTAATTCTCCTTTACACCTTCAATGCCCATTCACAACTCTTCCAAGATAGATGTCCTTTCAATTCTTATGACACATTAGCTGTCCTCTCATTCACCAGGTACACTTTGCTG